>OU744338.1:118933372-121333372 GCA_916610165.2 Gymnosoma rotundatum
AATGCTACAACCACGCTAAAGTTCTTTTTTATTATATGTAAATGTTTCTTTGACCTTTTTAAATAATTTTTCTTTTCTAATTTATTAAGCACTAGGTCAGTTTTATAAATAATAAAAATTTTTTATTTATATTTTCAATATTTCGCCACACCTTTGGGTGGCATCATCAGGAAACAAAAAATTAAATTTTCTTTTTTCAAAAATAACAAAATTAAAATGAAATTATTTTTTCAAACAAAAACAGAAAAATTAAAAATCAAACGACGAAATATTGAAAATATAAATAAAAAATTTTTATTATTTATAAAACTGACCTAGTGCTTAATAAATTAGAAAAGAAAAGTTCTTTTTTATTTTTTAAATAAGGAATCTTAAGAAGAAGAATAAGAAGAAGAAGAATAAAATAAAAGAAATAGAAAAAATATAAATTATTTAATTGTAGAATTTTCTTATGATATTTAATAACAAAAAAAAAATTTGCTGAAGCCGTTTGTCATCGCCTGCTAATTTTTCAGTCCCAAATACATTTTACTTTTAAAACTAAAATTATAAAATTACCAATATGAAAATTTTTTATTCGGAATCTTTTGAAATTTAATTTACTTTATTCGAAATGTTTACTGTGTTTTTGTTTGGAACATTTTTGAGTTGTTTTTGTTTTCTGTCTTATTGATTCAATGGAGTTCTCATTTAATCAATTTGGCTTTTGATATAAAACTTTCTGTTTTTCTATACAAAATTTGGGTAAAATCCACTGACGAGCTATTTGAGCAGTAGTGAAATGGCCATAT
The DNA here is from genome assembly GCA_916610165.2 of Gymnosoma rotundatum. NCBI lineage: Eukaryota > Metazoa > Arthropoda > Insecta > Diptera > Tachinidae > Gymnosoma > Gymnosoma rotundatum. Next base: position 118,934,164 of record OU744338.1, read on the forward strand.
GGAAATGCTTTCTCCGCAGTAATACATTTTATTTTGTAGTTTAGTTTAAAATAATAAATATTTCATGAGAATATTATGAATAAAGTAAATTAAATTATAAAATTACATTAAAAAATTTAATAAATACAGTTTCTAATAAAAAAAATTTCGAGTTGAAAATAATGGTTTGAGCTCTAAAGTACAGTTTTAAATCAAAGAAAACTATTCCATAAGAATATAATACAATATTTATATTTAAAGGATTCAAGCACGATTAAAGGAAATTAAAATCAAAAAGATTCCGAATAATAAATTGTCATATTAGTATATTTTATAGTTTAAAGTTGGTTTTAAATTTTTGAACTGCTTTAGAAGCGACTTTATCAAAACAGTTTTATGACACAAACTTACATTTCAAAATGATCTGTTGAACTCAATTCATTTTATAATTATTTTTTAAATAAACTTAAACAAATTAAGAAATTTACTTTTTTATTTTTGTTTTTAATGGTTTTTAATTTGAATTTCAAAAAGGCAGGGGTACATAACCACAGCCCCAGGGTATCCCACAAATTTTTAAAATTTTCGATCTATACCTTCGTATAAGAAGTGATAAACTCTGAACAGGATATTGAATTATAAATGATTATCTTTTTTATTTATTATTTTATTTATTTGTTAACATGATGGCATTTTTGTAAAAGCCAGTTGAAAAAAAACGTGCACATTGCTTCTTTGATTATAACCTCACTTTCTTTAAAAAGGAAAATATGCTCGCACGCAGATGTTTCCCCTTTAAGATAAAGTAATAAACTGTTTTTTTTTAATTTTTAACAAAAATTCAAGCAGCTGATCAGAGATGGACATCCTATTTAACTATATTTTGTTACAAATTATGGGCAACCATTTTTTTTTTATTTGATGAGTCACCCAGTTAAAGACAATTTAACTTAAATATGTTTTATTTTTTATTACAATACCAAAAACCTGTTATTGGTATTAAAATAAAAGTAATTTCTAAAAAAAAACCGAATTTAGTGTGTGACTGTGATTATGGCCCACTGTCATCAATTTTCGTTAAAGTTAAACGGTTTGTCAAAAAAAAAAGTATGAAGGCGTATACTTTTTATTTCACACCTAACACTCATACGTCTAGCAAGAGTTAATGTACGTAAATAAAACGTATTTTACACGACAGCATTTTACATGAAACTGATTTTGGAGAAGACAAATGGAATCTTTTTACACTTGCTTTGTGTACGTTTGCTGTATATGGTTTGTTGTTTATGTATTATTTGAAATAAAAAAAACAACTACAGCAACGAATATGAAATTAAAAGCGAAATGTAAAAATTCCGATGCCAGGAAAAATTTCATAGTATAGGGACGCGATGAAACTCGCAAAAACTTTTGAACAGAATTGAAATAAATTAGCATGAAATAATCGCACGTGGCAGTTTGGACTTATTTAGATATTTTTTTTTCTCTAACCTAAAAAAGTATATTTCATGGAACTTGTATCCATCAAGGTACTTACAGGCTTCTACGTATAGTAGCTGGCCATTGATAAGCAAATAAAGCAGCTGATTCGCAATTGCAAATCTTGTCAACAATAGCAATCAGTCTCAGAAAAACTCCTTGAACGCCTTACATGGAGCAGCATTTTTGTACTTTGATTTTGCTGGCTCCATAAAATATAACTATTTTTTTTATAGCAATAGACTCCCACAAAAAATGTGTTAAGGTATTTAAAACCAAAACTATGGCACAGGGGACTACTTTGTCGATGCGATTTAGTAACCAAAAAATTAAGCAAAAACGGGTCTCGTTTACGTTTGATATATTGAAAAATTGTTTGCGAACGAATAGGGTGCAACCTATTATAAACGAAAGTTAATATTATCGTGAAAAGTTATGGTTTCTGGCTTTTTTGTGATCAAAGTGTTTATTCTTAATATCTATTATACCCATCACCTTAAAAAGTAGAAAAAGCGTACAACTAAGTTTGTCATTCCGTATGTAATTTCTAGAATATCCATTTCCGACCCTATAAAGTATCTATATTCTGACTTCTTATGCAGAGCGAAGTAGATTGGGCGATGTCCGTCTGTCCGACTGACCATCTGTCCGCCAGTGTTAGAGTTGAAATTAAGTTTGCTGAGGCATTAGATCAGCTAGAAAAAAAATGTATATGTCACTCGATCAGATATAGTGTCGAAAGGGTTCTCTATTTTAAATGAGCATGATTGGTCCATGTCCTTTGAGGCAGCAGGCAAAACACTACGTCTATCTCAAATTTTTTCATTTGGAACAATAAAGTCCAATCAAAAAAAAAAAAAAAATCAAAAAAATAAATATATGGGCCGATAGAGAATTAACAAATAAGACGACAACATCAAGTTGAAAAATTGTCGCTTATCTATATTTTCCGAGTTACTGGGCTCTGACATTTTCAAATTTCTTAAAACATAAATATGGGTATGATTTTAGAGCTTTCGAAAGGATATTTAAGGAAATACTAAAATTTTTAAAAATCCTTAACCCATTAAAAGCCGGTGACATTTTTATGTCAAATTGTACATATGTAGCACTTGATTTTTTTATTTTAATTCTCCGTCACCCCCATATCGTCTTTTTTATTGGATTTACTTCACTATATGTATATAAAATTCTGTATATAAAATTCGGTATAGCCCAATTTAGCAATCCTACTCCCTTTTCATGAAACTTCTAATGTCTGTGCCATTAAACCTGTAAAATTATAAAAAAATTATTGCAAATTCATTTTATTAAATCATTTACTTTAAATATATTTTATTTAATTTTCAGGTAATAGGTCTTTAACTTTTACTTTAGTTTTTTCAATATTTTGCTATTCTTTTGTGCGTCATCATCAGCAGAAGCAAAAAATTGTTGAAACATAAAACAAAACAACAAAAATAAGTAATAAAAAATTTTTCAAATTAACATATTGAGAAAAACCAAAAATTTGTTTTGTCACTAAAAAAAAATTTTTTTTTAACAAATGCAAGAAATAAAAAATCTATCTAAAATCTACCTCATTATAAATTTTATTATATTTTTCGCTAAAAGAAAATTTATAGACTAAATTTAAGAATTGTGGATTAAGTATTTTATCTTTAGTTTACCGAATAATTTTTTTCAATGTATGTTGTGTTTTATATGCCATTATATAATTATAGTGTCCGCCATATAACTTTTTTTTAAATGCTATAAAAAAATAGTGTATCTTCGGCTGTGTGACATTTAGCGCCGTCCGCTTGAAAACAAATGTTGCCAATATCCTCCTCTTTAAAGTTTGTGAACAAAAATTAGTTCAACATGGCCCGATAACAATCGCCATTGACTGTAACGGCCACTTCTCATTTTCGAAAAAAAAATGGACCAATTATGCCTCTGGACGAAAATCCGCACCAAACAGTGACTCGTTTTGGATGCACCGGCTCTTCGATGTATGCTGGCGGGTTTTCTGTGCCCCAAATGTGACAATTTTGCTTGTTTACATACCCGCCAAGATCAATATGAGCTTCATCTGAAAAGATGATTTTTTTTGTAAAAAAATTTCCCAGCGTTGTTCAAGCGTATACACAAATATATTCGTTCAGCAGAAGTATAAAACCAATTATCTGTCAAATCAGATATGAGCTAAGTGTTACCATTCACGAAATAAGCAATAGTTGAAAAAAAGAAACATTAGATTGCGGACCTTGTATTACAGTTACAAATTTTTGATTTATATAACCGTTCTAATATTTCACGTACATAAATTTAAGATATATAAATCTTTAGTTTAATCATATATTATGTATATAAATTATTCTTATTTATATACTAGCAGCACCAACGACCAACGACTTAGGGTATCATTTCTAATTTTCATAAAAATTCAAAGACAGACAAAAATTCAAAAATTAGCCAGCATCAAAATTTAAAAAAAAAAAATTCCATGAATTAATCTATTTGTAAGTTGAATAGGAAAATTATTATCATTCGAAACATTACATTATATTTGTGGAACTCAATATCACTTATCGTAAGTATCCTTTCTATTAAAATTTCATATTTATTTATTTTAATTCGTTTATTACGTTTTTTTTTTTTTTTTTTTTTTATTTTATTTATTTATTATTTTAACAATTTATATTACAATAGGATTCGCAAAGCTTTATAGCTTGTCCGCAGAGAGTACTAATCGTTAATATATATGTATTGCAAACGTAAAATTAACATAAAATAAACATAAAATATTATTTTAAAATATAATTTAATAAAAAGTAAAAATTAAAAAAGAAAAGATAATAAAAAAAACATAAATGAATGGAAAATTTTTTGATTAATTATTGTAGACTTATAAAGTGTTTTTTGATTAGCTGGTTTCTTTTGTTTCCATCAGTGACATTAATTACGCTGATTGGCAGCTAATTGAGAGTTGTGGGCAAAATAACAGGGAGAGTATTTCTACCATATTCATTTACAAAAAGGCTTACTTTAAATCTACCCTGTGCACGTCTCCTGGTGTTGTAGGAGTGATCGATTGGCTCTAAGAATCTGTTGTCTTTGAAGAACTCTTTTGCAATAGTTGTGTAATAAATATTTTTTACATTTAGGACATGCAGATTTTTGGCTAGACTGTTTGTGTTAAAGTTTTTATTGTTGATGTTACTAATGTTGTTAAGGTTGATGTTATCATTGAGGTTGATATTGTTGTTTATGTTATTATTGTTATGTGTGATATTGTTGTCGTTGATGTTGATAATGTTGTTGTTGATATTGCTATTATTATTGATTACGTTGGCATTGCTTATGTAGTTGTCGATGTTGTTGTTGATATTACTATTATTGTATATACTGTTGTTGATGCTGATGTTGATACTGATGTTCGTATTAAGAAGGTTGGTGTTGTTAATTATGATAATATTGCCGTTACCATTGATATTGCCATAGTCAGAGTTGCTATTGCTGACAATAGTATTTCTGTTGTTGTTATTGATGATGTTGTTTATGTTATTACTACTGTTTATATTGTTGCTAATAATGTTGTTTTCTGTGGTATTAAGACGTTGTACCATTGTGTTGTTGTTTTGTTGTGCTCTTGTATTAAGACTTCTGTTGTATGTTCGATATGTTGTTTGGTATTTTTTCCATAAAATTTTTAGTATCTGGTTTTGTGTTTTTTGTAGTGTTGTGCTATATTTTACACTTCCCCACGCTGTAATACCATGACGAAAATATGACTCTGTCAGAGAGAAATATGCTTGTCGTAGTACGCTATATGTTGCACAGTTGCTTAAATGGTACAGAATGTAGGATGTTTTCCTAAGCTTTTTTTGCAGATTTTCTATGTGTGTTTTCCATTTAAAACTGCTGTCTACATATACCCCAAGATACTTGTATATTTCAACTTTTTCTATAATTGTTGAGAATGTTTCAATAAAGTTTGTATTATTGAGTACCCTTGTATGTAAACAATTTATACTATGAAATACTAAGTTTATTTGTGTGGTTTGAAGATGACGAGGTTTAATATGCATAACCTTTGTTTTTTGAGCATTTATTATGAGGCCGTTGTCATGGCACCACTTTGTTGCTACGTCCAGTTTTTCTTGCATTTTTGCTGTTGCAATCGAAATGTTTTTATCTGCGACAATAATAGCAGTGTCATCAGCATATGCAAAAGTTTCGCATCCCATTAACTGTTTCAGCATATCATTCGCATATATTATAAAAAGAATTGGTCCCAGTTTGGATCCTTGTGGAACTCCACAATCACACTGGACTTCTTTGCTGATCTTATTGCCTATTTTTACGTGATATGATCTGTATTCCAGGTAACTTTTGAACCAGTTCAAAATTCTCCCTCTTATGCCATTTCTTTCTAAAACTAGAAGAATATTTTCATGCGAGAGTGTGTCGAAGGCTTTACTGAAGTCTATAAACAGTGCTATTACATGCATATTATTGCTCAAACATCCGTTTACATAGTTTGCAAAGCTTCCTAAAAGCTGATTGATGTTTTTTCCTTTTTGAAACCCGTACTGATTTCTGCTGATTATGTTGTATTTTTGGAGAAAGCTTGTTAGCCTTCTAACAATAATTTCTTCAAGAACCTTATCTATTACAGAGAGAATGGCGATTGGTCGATAATTATTCGTATCTGACTGTGTTCCGCTCTTATAAATTGGCCTAACAATTGAAGTTTTCAATATATCCGGAACTGTGGCTTGTTCAATGCTTAAGTTCACGAGTCTGGTCAAAATGGGTGTTAAGTAACTAGCATTTACTTTCAGATCTTTTGGGCGGATTTGATCTACGCCTGCACCTTTTTTTTCATTTAGGGATCTTAAGATACCGTACATTTCGTGCTCATTTATAGGTTCAACGTATATCGTATTTTGAAGGGTACTTTCAAAGGTTTCAGTTGTTTTTATGTTGCAGGTATGTAAAAGCTTTTTAATGTTAGCACTAAAGTTCGATGCAAATTTATCTAATATTATATTTAGATTTTCATTGTTAAAGCTTCTCATAATAAAGGTGTCAACACTATTAATCTTTTTGCCAATTATTTCGTTAATTATTTGCCACGTAGCACGTATATTATATCGGTTTTCTATAAACTTATTTTTAAAATACATATTTTTTTCGAATATAATTTTTTTATTTACAAAATTCCTAAAAGTTTTAAATTCTTTTTCATGTGTTATATTGTTGCGATTATTTCGCCACTTCTTGTAAAGTTTATCCCTAGTGTCACAATACTTAATTATCTCTTCACTAATCCATGGATTTTTCGATCTTTTTTTGCTTGATTTTTGTTTTTTTGTTGTTGAATTTCTATATATTTCGTTAAATTTGTCTTTGATTTTATTACACAGGTTATTAGCATTTGTTGCTTGGCTAATTATGTTGTTCCAGTTTGTTTCTCGAATTTGTTTATTAATTTTGTAATTACATGATTGCTGTTCCTGCGATATTAGATTTGCTTTTTCCTTACCCTGATCATTTATTTTTTCATATATCGAACAAAAAACTGAGTAATGATCTGATATGCTGCTCTTTATAATTGCAGTGCATGCATTTGTTGTTGTTGTTGTATTTGTTTTTAATAAGAGATGATCTATGCATGATGCTGTATTTCTCTTTACGTCTTCGCGAGTACTCTCAGTAATCAAACATTGCATACCATTACTAGTTATCATGTTTAAATATGTTGTGGTTGTTGTATTATTTTTTAAAATATCAATATTTACATCTCCCACTAGTAATATTTCATCTCTATTACTGATATTATTTATTATCGTATCAAGTTCGCTGACAAACGTTTAAAATAGTAATTAATTATGCTTCAAGAGGCCGTTGGTTTTTTCGCACCAATCTATTAATAAATTATTTCTACTCTTATCCATATTCTATCTCTATTGTAAACTTAGTACTAGAAATAAATTCATTAAAAGTTTAAGGTAAATTATCAATGGCATTTTCAGATATTATACACGCAAAGAAAAAATATGGTTGAGGTAACCATAATCTAAGAGCAACATAATATGGTTGCATTATATGGTTGCTAACAAAACATAGTACTGTTACATTTCTAATCATATTATTGTCCAAAGTATAAACATAATTATGTTCAAATATAAACGTTAAATGATTAAATTAATATATAAAAATATGGCTGAAAATGTCATGTAATATAATTGAATTATAATATAGTATCGTGAGTGCAAAATTTTCCTGATATAAAACACTGATTATTATTTTTTTTTATTAACGAGTTGTCATAAAAATTATTTGAAACCATAAAATCATAAAAAATACATTATTTGGTTAAAATAACAAATAAACGATTTCACAATTATGCTTCAAACACAAAAATAAAGATTTATATGCTTACAATACATACATTATACTTCAACTTTTTTTAAATGTTTTCATATTTTACATATTATTTTTAATTATTGATTTTGTACACAAATTTTTATTTTTTTCCACTTCTTTAACAATAAAAACAATTTCAAATTTTAGCTACCGGATAAATTACTAAACTGTCAAGTACTAAAACAAAATATTTTTAAGCGTAAACATTATTCTGTTGCTTTTAACCATACTTTAATTAATAAAAATATATAATGGTTAATTTTTTATATTATTTTTAATAAGTTATAAAACTTTGGTTGTGGTTGAAATTTTTTTAAGTTGAAACGAAACATGTTGCATTTTTTGTGCACAGTAACCATATAATCGTTAAAAATTAACAAAAAATGTTTATCGTGACTAAAGTTTTTGTGAAAACAACTATAATTAGTTATACGCAACTATACATTGTTACAAAGAACATAATATGGTTATTGAGACCATTTAACAACCATGTTTCTTTCTGTGTGTTCAAATAAATATTATCAATATATTTAATCATTATTACTGGTTTAATACTAAGCTTTCCAATACATGTTTCTAATAACTTCTCCATAACAATATCAGCTATATTATATTATCTTCTATACTAAATGTTGCAATACGGAGAAACAAACACACTTATATTTCATTTTTCTTCAAATGTGTCTATCGCTAGATCAAGAGGTGTGCTTGAAAATAATGACACCACCTCATCATCTTTTAGTTTTTGGTCCCCAGTTTTATTTTAAAATTCTACATTTTTTGTGTTCTAATAAGAATGTTCATTTATCTTTTTTAGAATATTAATAATATATTTACATAGTTCATAAAATGGGGAATATACACATGAACAATTGGTCCTAACTTTGCTAGAACTGAGTCATGGAAATATAGATTTTAAAGTAGTAAAAGCTGACCCATCTACAGAAAACACTTAATAAAATTAAAATACTTAAAAAAATAAAATTTTTTTAAAGACTCAATTTAATATGAAGTAGTAGCGGCAAAAATTTATTTGCTGGTTCTTGGATAACATAAACTGTTCCAACCAAGAAAAACTTTTCTCTTTTCCCAATCATGCTTTTGATATTTATTTTCTTTACAACATGTGTTCCTCAAGCATAAAAAGCTTATGGTTTCGTAAACCGCAAAGTAATGACATCAAATAACATTACGGTAGAAAAAGTAACTTGATGCTTTACAATTTACTATTAATTCTATTAAATTATTGGGAATTCTTAAATAAATTTGTCTATAAATTAAAATTGATTTGCATAGAATTAAAAACCACTCAAATGTAATAAAAATTAAACGCAACGTTAAACTTAATTTTATTAAATAACATTCTTAATAAAAAATATTTCAATTTAAAATTCTCCATTTACTAATACAGTTTTAAACCAGCTTTATTTAACAACAAAAAATCTTTTCGCCAAGTTGTTACATTTAAAATATTGATAAACTGCTAAAGTTCAACAAATTTGGTCATCCTTTTAATTTAGTTTATTTTTGAATAAAAAAAAACAAACAAATTTTACGACATTTCTTTATGCAAAAACGAGTAGTGACCATATTTTTGTTTAGCTCCTGTAGTGATGGAAAATAAAACTAAATGAAAAAGATCAACAACAAAAAAATATAAAAAATAGTAAATAACCAAAAGCAATTTTAGCAACGAAACTAAATTTAAAAAAAAAAAGAGAAAGAAAAAGGATGTTTTCCATTTCCGGTAACAGTCAAAAATTCAAAGCAGTGCCAAGTAAACACGTACAAAAAATGGAAATAAATACAAATACATACGCACACACATATACATACATATCCGTACAGCAAACTTGTTTATAAATGAATAACTAAACACATACACTCAAGCACAAAAAACACAACACATTTCTTTGAATATTGGTAAACATTTTAAATGGCTTGAAAGCCACCAAGTTAAACTTAAAAATGCATGACATAGAAAAATACAAATACAGTGGATACAACTGACTGTAAATATCAGGTCACCTACCTAAAACTAGTCCTCAGGCAAAAATTCCATTAAAAATTAAAGGTAAGCAAAAAAAATTTTTTTCAGGATATAAGATGCAATATTTTGCAAGAAACACATACATACATGCATTCCTGTGTAGCAGATATGGAAAACTGAAAATTGCGAAATCTTACATTTTGCCTCGAAAAATTCTGTAATGATTTTAATGCGAATGCTGATGCTTAAATTCCTGCCATGTATTCTATCTTAAAGAATCCTTAGCTAAGAGATCAGGGGGCTTATTCTGAATTGCGATGCGAAAATCAATGCGATGCGCAAATGAAATGCGATGCGAAAGAAAATTGGTATTCTGTTAGACTTTCGCAATTGTATTCGCAATTTATTTTAAATCGTTGGCAACGCTGCTCAAATAAACATCAGTATCAACAAAAGTCAAATTAAAAATAAATAAATTTTTTGTGCTTCGCTGTGAAAATTGTTTCTAAAATTTATTTAATAGGTCCAAACCTATTAAAATTTAAGTCAAATATTTTTGAACTTCTCTGATAGGTGGTCCATTAATATGTAGTTCTTCAGTTAACGTTTGCCACAAAGTATTTGCAGACTAACGTGCATTTGGTGTTTTTAAATGGCCTCTTGCCAAATGGCTGTGCTTATTCGGTTTGTTGGTCTTATTGTTTACTTCCCTGAATTAAATAATAAATATATGATGAATAAATAAATAAAATATTGTTTTTTACTTACATGTTTGTACTTTGCGAATGCTACTTTGTTGTCGAATAAATTTTGCGAATTTGACATGTGTTTTCGCAATTTAGAATACCGATTTACCACCTTTTCGCATTTGAAATGCGATTAAAATAGAACTTTGCGAATATCGCAATACAGAATAGCAATTGTTCGCATTTATGTATTTTCGCATCGCATTGACTTTCGCATCGCAATTCAGAATAAGCCTCCAGCTTTCTTTTTTTTAAGAAAAATTCAGTGATTGGAGACAAACACAAAATTTACTTTCTACCTACTTCAAAAAAAGAAGGAGGCTAACAATTGGATTGAATGCTGCTTTTTTACGTTTGTGCCTTCTCAGTCATTTCTGAGCCGATTTTTATATTATTTTTTTTTCGAAAGATGATGCTTACAGGTTGGCACCGTTAAAAAAAAAACAGTTTATAATCTTAAAAATTAAAGGGTGTCCCCATGCAACATACGTACATATTTTTAACATATATTATTAACCGTAAAGGTCACCACCTTAAAACTAAAAAAACTGCGAGTGACTATAGCTCCCAATGGTAAAAAATAATGCAAAAATAAATCTAAAAATTAAAGGGTGACCCCATAAGTTAACCTATATGAGCCTATCTTTTGAAGCGTTACAGACAAACGCTTGCAAATTGGACAGAGTTTCGACTGATTTGACCGTTATAGTAACAAGTATTAATATTCAAAATAACAAATTAAAGGGTGCCCAAATAGTTCATTTAGTTTGAATAGTTGACGTATATGGCCAAATGCAGACGGTTGATACTAGCAAAGAACCAGACTGCTAAATCTGTTAGAATAGCAAGTATAAAATTTTAATTTGGAAATTAAATGGTGCCCCTATAGTTGTTGTAATTTGTTGTATATTGCGAAACTGTTAAACAGTTGCAAACAGACGGTTGCAATTAGCAACAAGGTGTATACAGTTTGATGATGTAACGGCGCTCCAATAGTGAGTGTAATTTGATGATGTGGCCATACTTTTGAACCGTTATGGACTGACAAATAAAATCTGTTTTGAAGTTGGTTTTTTTTTGCAAAAATAATGAAGGACAATTCACTTTTTTATATGAAAGCTTATAAATACATTCTTCAATATGCATGACTGTTATGTTTGTGCTAATGGAGTTTTGTGTTCTCTAACGCAAAAATTGTTATCTCATATTGTGGGCGATTTATCGCTAATATAACCAAAACTTCCTATAGTTCCGTATCATTTAATCTATGATTTTATTTTTTAACTTGTTACAGCATTTATAATAATACATACTTTAGGTAAACTTTAAATAAGGCCCTACGAAAGTAAAGTAACAACTGGGACACCTTTTATACCTTTTATACTTGTTTTTGTAGCAAACTAGCAAAACATACCTGCCTAAATTTATTGTTTCAAACTATTACGGTCCAACAAAAATTAGGCCATAATATAAAAATCACGTTCTTATTTGGATACCCTTCATCTAGTATTTTTAAAATTTGTTTACACTTTCCCTACAGCTGATATAGTATTACCTACTTTGTGTAAATTGCGGTGGCATGTCATAACGTTCTAGCATAGATACTTATCGTTCATGGATGTAAGAATGAAAGTAGGTTCTTAGGAACAGTTCCATTATTTCATCACATCACACTCTGTTTTAATAACTATAAAATAGTGAAACAAATCCCGCATTGCATCGTAAACTCCGGTGCGTCAATAGAACTAAATACCTTAGTCATCAATTATGATCACCTTCGGGATATAAGATACTCGTTAAACGATTTAGGAAGTAATAAAAATTACCACTGTTGTGCTTTTGATAGTCATGAAATATATTCAGTAATAATGTTTTTTATCTTCAGAGTGAATGTAATCATGTGTATTTAGTTCTATATGTATATTTAGATAAAGTAAGTGGGAGGTTGACATCCGAGATTTCTTAATTAGGTAAACGGCTTTTTCAAGACATGTTTAATGGTAACACCAAATTGTATTGCCTCTTTGGTAATGTGTTTGCTTTTCCCTTGATGAAAAGTACTTTCAATTAAATACCTGAAATTGAATACATCTCTTGACTAAAAATTACTTCACCTGTTTACCAATTAATGCTATTAGAGATGTAGTGCAATTAGATAACCATAGCGAAGACACAATTAGGGAGTTAGAATAACATTTGATGAAGTTAGTTCCACTTGTAATAAGTACTGAAAATATTAGCTTCTTTGAACAAACAAGAAAAGCAATATAGAATTTTCCACCTCTGATCTTTACATGTGTATTTTAATCTAAAATTATTTTCTGTTTGTGAGTAAATATTAGTGCATTTGAAGTTTTGTAAATCGTCCGAGTCTCAATTAAATGTTCACATTGTGCAAACAAACCTTAAACCTTCAATGTTTTGAGATTTTTTTTCTCTTTTTAAAATCCCAACAAATAAAACAACAAAATTGTATTTAGGTTTTTAAATCTTAGATTTTGTATGAGATGTTTAGCTTCTGGATTTAACTAATGCACCTTTAGGTTACCTGCTTAGACGTGGGTTGTATTCGAACTTCAGGGTTACAAACAGGAAATACTTTTTTGTTTTTGTAATGCAGAAATAAGCTGATTGTTAAGGAAAATGAGGGGTTTTCCACTTGCGTTAAATATGGCACAATTCCCAAAATGCTTTGTTATTGGCGGGAAGAAAGTGCTTGGTCTCTCTAATTATATGTCTTTTTGTATTACTTTTTTTCCACCAATACCATAATAAGGATCCACCTTTTGATTTAATTTCACAATGTTTCGTCACTTAAATCAAACTTTTACAAATCAACATTTTTAGCTTCTCAGCAGCTTTTTTTGATTCAAAAATGTTTTACGAAAACTCAGACAACTTTTTCTTATACAATTGCTATGAGTAAAGTTGCCAGTTCTTTATATTTGAGACGGATCCACTTTAATTCTAATGGGTACTTTGTGTAAAGAAAGCTGAAGAATGTTTCCTACGATGGGAAACTAGGTCCATTGCCAAGCCAACCCTTCACTCCAATAAATAAATTTCTTTTTAATTTTGTGATATTATTAATTAAACTATCTTAAATTTTAACAAAGAAATTAATTAAAATTGTGCGCCATATTATTAAAAGAAGTTCTACATTTACAACCCGACCTGGCTCTGCTATTGGCATATGTAGATCTTTATATCTTTAATATATATCCAATGATTCTTTAGCCAGTCAGCTGCTTTTATTTATAACCGACATTACAGCCTGAACAAATCTACATTATTTAAGCCTGCATTTAAAATTTTATCTTTGTTTTAAATCTTGGCGTTTGGACGCCTCCGCTAACTGCTGTGTTTGACTTTAGCTCGTCACGGCATTCACGTCATGGTGATGACCTGAATTTTCCTTATATTTGATGTGACCACCATTTATACTTCGTTATCAGATAAGACTAGGGCAGATTAGGTTCGATTAGATTACATTACTTCTTTAAGACAATGTTAGATTTGGTTGGATTTGATTAGATTAGTTTACATTAGATTAGATTAGATTACATTAAATTAAATTAGTTTAGATTATTTTAGATTAGATAATATAGGATGAGGTTACATTGGTTTAGATCATATTAAATTAAATAAGATTGCATTCGATCAGTTTACGTTAGATTAGATTGGATTATATTATATTATATAAAATTAGATTAGATTACATTAGATTTGCTTAGATAATAAGATAAGATTGCGATAGATTACGTTACATTATATTACATAACCTTAGAATAGATTAGAAAGATTAGATTAGGTTAGATTAGATTATATTAAATTAGATTGCATAAGATAACATTAGTTTGGATATGATCAGATTGTAATAGATTAGACTACATTAGATAAGTTCAGTTTAGATAAGAATAAATTGTATTCGAATATATTAGTTTGATTTCTATTGCTCTACATAAGATTAATTAGATTGGATTATATTAGATTAGATAATAGATATATTACATTAGATTAGATAGATTAGATTAGATAAGATTAGATTACATAAGATTAGATTAGATAAGATAGAATAAGGTTATATTCGTTTAGATAAGAATAGATTGTAATAGATTTAATAAGATTGTATTTGATCAGTTTGGGTTAGATTAGATTGCATTATATTAGATTAGATTAACTACATTACATCAGATTAGATACGATTAGTTAGATTGATTACATTAGATTAGATTGGATTAGATTAGATTAGATCAGATTAGATTAAATTAAATTAGCTTTTATAATATTACATTAGATCAGATTAGATTAAATTAGATTAGATTAGATTGGACTAGATTACATTACTTTAGATAAAATTAAATTGAAATAGATTAGATTACATTAGATAAGTTCAGCTAGGATAAAAATAAATTGTATTAGATTAAATTATTATAGATTAGTTTAGATTAGATTATATTCAATTAGATAATATTAGATTGGATTAGATTATATTAGTTAATATAAGATAAGACTGAAGTAGATTAGATTCCATTAGATAAGTTCAGTCAAAATAAGAATAGATTGTATTAGTTTAAATTATTATAGATTAGGTTAGATTAGATAATATAATATTAGATTATATGACTTAAGATTGGCTTAAATAAGATTAGATTGCATTAAATTAAATTAGATTAGATTAGATTAGCTTAGATTAGATTAAATTAGTTTCGACAAGATTATATTAGATCAGAATAGATTAGACTAGATGGGATTAAATTGCATTAGTTTATATAAGATAAGATTATTCGTTATATTAGATTACATTAGATTAGTTCAGTTTAAATAAAACTAGATTTGATTAGATTAGATAATATTCTAAATCTTCGGCCAAATTTCTTATAAACTTTTCTAATAACCCTCCACTGTTTTCCAATGATACAGACTGATTGAAATGTTGCATGTAATTTTGAAGGCCACAAAAAATAATAAATTTACAAAATAAAGGACTTAGAAGAAAAGAAAATGCTCCTATTGAGTTGGTTAAAATACATTTTCATGTTCGTAATGTTGTCAACAAAGAACTCTGTTCAATCTACATTTTGCAATATTAAAAGCCTGTATGTTTGTTTAAAGGCTTTATAGTTGGTAAATCCCTGACTTGTTTTAAAATTAAACATAGAACAAGATTATTTCGAAAACTTTTAAGGTTTAACAACTTTGTAAGTGTAACATAAAAGAGTAAAGTAACTTTTAAGATTACGTTGTGTTTGAATATTTTTACAACAAAATAAATTAAATAGTAAAAAAAAAAACTTAATAGCAGATCGAGGTTACATACAAAAAAATTCGTGTATTATTAAAATTTTCAACATTGAGTTTTTTTACAGCAGGTGGAAAAGTTTAATATCTAAGTTTGCTATCCCGTTTGTAGTTTCTACAATATCCATTACCAACCCCATAAATAATATAATATTCTGAGTTCTTATGTATAGCGTAGTCGATTGAGCTATGAACCTCTGTCTGTCAGTCCTTTCGTGTTCGTTTTATAATCAGCTTTGCTAAAATCTTCAAAATCGGTCCATCGGTCTATCTTTCCATACATCTTTTCAACTTTCGTTTCTATTCTTGCAGATGATTGCAGTTTATGATAAAAGGGTAAGAAAACGTAACATTTTTGAAAAATTTAATTGTATGAAAGAATTTGATATGAGTGATGAGTGAAAGCGGTTGGAATATTTTCACTATAATTTTTTTAATAGTTTCCAATAAGTTGACGAGTAAAGTTTTTCAAGTTCGTCCACTTTCCTGGCAATGGATAGGTACATCCCTACAAACGATGATCACTATATTTAAAATTCTTGTCAAACCCTTTTTTTATAAAGAAGTGCTTAAAGAATGTTTTGCCTTTTGTCTGTTCTTGGATAATGACACTGTTAACACTTTCGGAAAAGTGGGATATTCAATATTCGCCCATGCTTAAAAGCGAGATGAGGGAAATAAGAAGACGTAAACCCTCGAATCACTTACACAGTTTTACTAAAATCGTGATTTAAAAGTGAAAGTAGAAGGCAAGGTAGAAGAATGTGAATTTAAAGTCATCGAGTTTTTTTCATAAAAAATTTTGGCTACAAAAAAGATAATATTAATTTATATTCTTCTCTTTCTAGGGGTCCTGAAATGCTAGTGGCCTTTCATTCCAGTCCCTTCTCGGCACCTCTACAACAAGGCATACCCAATAGAGGCTTTGAACTGGATGTGGATGTACTTTTCACCGACTACGATTCATATGATTTTGCTCAGGGTTCAAAAAATATTTGTGAATTTCATATAAATGCCACCAATCCCGGTAAGTTAATTTCACAGTGATTAAATTCAAATTAAAGTGTAATAATATTAAAATATATTTTTTTAACCTGCTAAATGAAGGAAAATATAATCATTACTAATTAAATTAAAAGCTATCAAAACCAGTTAATGGCGTTTCTAGTTAATAAGAAATTTAACTTTTATTTAATACAAATATTTTAAACCATAAAATCTGTTAAGACAAACGGTAGCTAAAGAAATAAGGTAAAGTAGTAGAAAGAGTAAAAAGTATCAAGCAACATTTAATAGCCGTTGGCGAAAAGTTGAAAAATAAAAACGTTAATTAGATTTTACCAGGATGAATTTACGAGAATGATTTTCTAGAAGTCGTTGCCATTTAAGATTTGCTGCTACTTTCTTTCTTGTACATTTTTTGTTTTTTTTTTTTTTTTTGGTTTTTATATCAATGTCTTAGTTTAAAGTCAAAATGATTTAAAGCAGTAAATTATTAACGTTATTGGGTGTCTCAAAATAAGGGAAGATAAGAATAAAACAGAAAAAATTATAACAAAGAAATTAAATTAATTTTGGATTAAAGTTGTTTTTATTTTAATTTCTCAAAATATTAAGAAAGAAATTTTATTTATAAATGTGTGGTGACGCTTGCCAATGAAGACAGGAAAAATAATACAGAGCAGAATGTAATGTAGCATTTTCGCTTCATTCGAGCAAGAACAAGAACATTTGGCTAAATGTCTTCATGTCGTACAGACATATACTTTCTTGTATGACAAAAATTACCACAAACATTTTTTGTAAAATTACTTAAATTTCTTCGAATTTTGTGGGCACCCTTTATTGAAAACTTTTAATATAATTATATGCAATTACCAAAACAGTCAATGTAATGGAAACTAGCTTAAATAAAAATCTTTTTTTATGATATTGAATCAACTTCATCCTTCAAGCCTGGATGAAAATCTTGAAACAGCAACTAAAAAAAATTTTATTAATTAAAATAT
This sequence comes from Gymnosoma rotundatum, assembly GCA_916610165.2. NCBI lineage: Eukaryota > Metazoa > Arthropoda > Insecta > Diptera > Tachinidae > Gymnosoma > Gymnosoma rotundatum. The sequence goes on from OU744338.1 coordinate 118,952,085, forward strand.
TCGTATTCACGCTATAGTCAAAAAAATGATAATAAAAACCATGATGAGAAGGACACTGTCGGCTACAAAGTTTACACTATTAATGTAAAAAAAATATTATTTTAAAATAAAGTAGAGCTAAGATAACTGACAGGTTTGCTTGCAAGAATTAATTACAGTGAGAAACAAAACAAACAAACATAAGCTTTGTTGTTGGGTAAATTTTATGAAATGGATTTTCGGCCATAAAAAGAGGGGCGAACAGCAAACGCAGCGTTTAATTTCTTAAATGGAAATAAAGATTATTGCGTGAATGCCAGGTTTCTTTTGGCGTCTATCTCTAGCTACCGGAGATCTCGGTGGCATCTAAAAACACAACTGGAGATGAACTTGTTTGATGTCAAAGCCACTTGAACGAACGGAAGATAAATCAGTAGTTAAAATCCCGCTAAATTATTGTAAGGCAATTTTTCAAGAGAAGTTATTAGGGACGATCAAACTAAACGAGATCAAAGTTTGTATTACCTCACTGAGACAACAAAAGAATTGTGACCCTTCTAAGAATCTCTCTTGCAGAGTTTATCACACTGGCTATACTGTAAGACTGTTTAAGTCTGTCTCACTTGTGTTTATGTGCTCCACACATATTTGAAAGGCTTGAATGTAAAACAAAAAATTAGTACAAAGTTGAAACAAAACTCATGTTTTAACTAGAAATGCTAGAATTAGACAAATACTCACATAGGCCTTTCCATTTCAACGTACTTAGTCTACATGCTAACACAGTTTTAGCAAAAATAAATTTATTTCTAACTGTAGCGTTCTATGCCCCATACTTTTCTTTTCATTTTAAGAAAATCTAGTTGCATAATATTTTGCTCACTGTGTTTACTTTGTACTTGCGCCAGATTTTCTCTTAGTGGTTGATTAATCTAAAATTTTTATGTTTTATTTATTTATTTATTTTTTTTAATCGCAAATAAAATTTAATATTTTTTTAAGTTCTAGCGATAAAGTGCTACCCCTGTTTTCCTGAGTATAACAAGTTATTGGGAAAGTTTTTTTTTTTTTTTTTGCTATATAACACTGTTTTATATTATTTGGCTTAGAAAAAATTTAACTCTATTATTTCTCTAGTTCTATGGACATATGGAAGTATATAAAATAATTTTTTTTTTTTGTAAATAGATTTGGAAATATATTTGTTTGAGCGTATGATTTTTTTTTTCTACACATATTTAAATAATGCAATCAAATATTTACAAAATAAAAACAATTGTTCAAAATTTACAAAAATTTTTATATAGAAAATCAAATAAAATAAAATAAATCCAACAAAACTTAAACAAATAAAAAACAAATGCATATTGTAATGCAAACATACATCTATCAGATATAAACTTAAATTAACATATAAAACTAACAAATCATACAATTGGAATAAACTATACAAAAACAGCAACAGCAGAAATAACAAATGACAAATAAAAAGGAAAAAAAAAAAAAAGAAAAAGTAAAAGTTAGAGAGACGTGCCTGCATGCAAATGGAAATTCTATGATTTATTCATTGATTGCTTCTATTGCCAAAATTCTTGATAAACAATAACACATCACAAGGATGTTCAAGCTCCATAGAAGCTGCATTTTTTGCTGTATAGGTTGTCTGAAAAATGATTTAAAATTAAAATTATCCATTTTTATTAAAGCTACTAAATGTTGCTCTGACGTTGAGAGTTATAAAAGAAAACAAAAGGTTTCTATTGTGGCACAATTTCTGTTAAATAATTTTCAATGAAATTCGTCTTAATAATGGAATAAACTGAAAACAGGGTGTGCATAGTGAAGAACCCAATAAGATTTTTGTATAATTCTTGCAAAAGAAAAAAAAAACAACTTCAAAACAGATTTTTTCATCTGCATGTGACGGCTTTAAAGTTTTCCTACAAACATTAATTTTCATGAACTATTGGGACACCCTTTAATTTCTAAATACAAATTTTCGACTAGTGTTATAGCAGACTAAGCAATACCGGTTGTTTGTAAATTTCAACCGCCTGTCTACAACTGTTTAATAGTATGTCCACATACATCAAATTAAACAAACTATTGGAAGACTCTTTAATTTATTATCTTGAACGTTTATTTTTGTTTTTATAACGCTCATAGCAATCGACTTTCTGTATAATTTTTAAGCATTGGTCTATAAGGGATAGACCAAATAGGTCAATTTAAGTTACCTATAAGGACACCCTTTGATTTTTGGATTTATCTTTGTATTTCTTTTTGCTATTAGGAGCTACAATAATACGCACACTCAAAAAATTTAAACATTAACTGTTTGCAGTTTATTTAAGAAGTTTTCAGTAAAGTATAAAATAAATGAAAATATGGTTATTTTAGGAAGAAAATTTTTGTTTAACTTTTTTTGACTGTTTTTAGAGAAACAAACGACAAAAATATACTGATTTTCGGTGCAGTCAAAATTATCAATTAATTTTTACCTTGTTTCAGTAAAAATGAAATAATTAAAAAAAAAAGTTTGTCAGTAGAAAAGCACTATTTGACAATAGCTTTAAAATATAAAATAAAAAAATATTAACATTTCGAAAATATGTCACTTATAAAAAATACATTTAAAACAAAATAACTTATGGTAGGAAAACATCAAAAATATATTGGTAAGTATTTTACATTACAATTTGCATTATGTTTTATAAAATAATGTTCCCTTTTTACAGGTACAGAATATAGGAAATATATATTTTGTGGTCTTTAATATTTAAAAGATTTTAGCAAGGTATGTAGCTTATTTAAAGATTTGAATTACAGACATATCGCTCATTTATACATACATTTATACATACATCACTCAAAATTTAAAATTTTTGTGTTAATCATACAGAATTGTTAGTCAATTTATTTATCCCCTTTGTACGTGAAACGTTTTAAGAGCGTAAGTCGTTATTTCTTTTCATGTTTAGAAACTTTGTTTGCCAATAAGTAGTCGTTGAGTTTTGGAGTAAACTTCATAACGTGAAGATCATATCGCTTTCTAAAACATCGTCAAATTTCGTTTTGTGACTGTATATAATATAATTTTGATAAAAGTTTTCTTAAATGGATGATTTATTTCTGAATCATTTTACTAACTGTATGAGAACTTTAGCAGTCTGACATTTTTCTAGATAGCAAGAACAAGTCAAAAACTTCGATTATCTCGAAATGATTTTTTTTTTTTAGTTAAGGCGTTCTACCAGTAAATGAGCGATATGAACTTTAAGTATTGGTTGCTAAACTATAACAAAATTTTAAAATTACATTATTTTTCAGCATAGAATAATTTCAAGATAAAACAAAAATATGCTGCAAATCAAAAAGAAGAAGAAAAAATAGCATTTATGTACCAAAATAATATAAATAATAACATAATAAATTGAGACCTTTTGATGTTTAAAATGAATAAAAAATCTGTAGTTTTTATTGTTTTGGTAGGTTATTTTTAGAGGGTTGGAATAAAAGAAAAAAGCAGTTAATTTTACTGTTTTAGTAGGTTAAATTTTATAAAATAAAATAATTACAGAAACAGTAATTACTAATGTTTTGGTAGGTTATAATTTGTTAGTTAAAATTAATGAAAAAACAGTACTTTTTACTCCTCTGTAGGTTGTTTTTTGTGCATTGAAATAAAAGAAAAATTATTTGTTTTTACAATTTTTGTTAGTTATAAAATCAACATTCAAAAACAATTAAATTTACATTTAATTTAAATGAAATGTAAGTGGACCGTTTTTTAAATGAAAAAGTAGTTGTTAAAAGTGTTTTCTTCATTTAAATTTACCTGCATAATATTTTAAGTGCAGTTTTTTTAATATTAAATTGGCGCCTTTTACGCTATATAATCATTATTCAAACGAACTGTTAACGTTTTTCTTTTTTAAGTCATTAATAAAAATAAAACATAAAGAGTATTTTCATAGTGACTTAAGTTTTTCAACTATAGACGGCAGTCATTCACATTTAAAAAGAGACTGCCGTACTCATGATGGTAAGCACGCTTACCACAAGTAGATAAACGGCAAATAATATCTTTTCTTATCCTTCTTCACTACTTAAAGGCATTTGACACTGTTCACCACTCCATTTTATGGTTAAAATTAAAATACAGGTGCAATTTTTCCCCAACTGCGATAAAATTGGTGTCATCATACTTAAACAATCGAAGCCAAATTGTTTACCATGAGGAAAATATATCACAGCAGCTTTATGCAAAGGGGTGTGCCACAGAGGTCAGTACTTGGGTCAATGTTAAATTCCATTTATGCGAACGACTTTCCTGATCAGACGAAACATTGTAAAATGCAAATGTTTGCGAATGATGTGCAACTGTTCTAAATTGGACAGATCACATAAAGGTTAATTGCAGCAAAACTTTTGCTATGTTAAGAAATCTATGGACATCACAAGCTTTTACACCAAAGCATATCCGACTGATACTAGCTAAAAGTTATTTATTGCCAACTTTAATGTACGGTTGTGAGTTGTTCGCAAGCTGTGATGCCCGAAGTATACGACGGCTAAATGTAACGTACAACAATATTGCTCGTTATGTGTTTGGTGTAAGACGTTATAGCAGTATCTCGCAGTTTGCTAAACATATTTGCAACATAACTTTTGATAACTTGCTCTAGTATCGAGTCCTACTATAAAATTAAATTTCTTCAGATCGAGCAGAGGCAACATAATAAATTTAATTAGATACAACAGAGCTATATCCGAACAACTGTTCTTCATAAATGCAATTCGTCTCTGGTGTCAGTTACCCCTCCAGCTATAAATAATAAGCAATGCAGGCCATTTTAAATCTGCCGTTTTTAAATATTATTCTTGACAAATCTCTACAATTTTTTGATAAAAGCGAATTTTTGACGTATAATAATAAATATCTCTAATAATTTATTTCGATATTTCCTGTCGATTTTAAATCTTTAATCTTTAAGTTATTTAAATATTTTTTTGTTTCTAGAACGTATAAAATTGGTACTGCCTATTTGACAAATTTCTCCCCAATACTATAATATAAGTTTATTTCTTGTTGTATTGGCGAAGTAAAAATCTAATAAAATGGCTTTATCTTACTCTTTTTACCACCTGCCATATCTCTCATCTATACCTTTTCTAAAAGAATTTAGCTCGGTTAAAAAAATAACTAAATAGTTATTGTAGCCTGAGCGATACTTCTCTTGTATAAAAAAATAAGTTGGCCATATTAAGAAGTATGAACAATATACTTAAAAAGTAATGGGTACTTCGATAGGGGCCTTGTGTTTTAAGCCGATATAGTCAGAAATTAAAAATTAAAAGAAATTATGCTCTGCTATACCTGCTTTAAAGATAAGTTAAAAAAAAATTAAATGAAAATAAAAGAAGGGTGTCCCGAGAGCAACGTCGTTATTACATACATATATGATCACATCTTTTAAATCATTTTATAAAGACACAATTATAAAAAAATAAAAATAAAAAAAATATTTCTAAAAAAGGAGTTTTTTTTCTAAAAAAAATTTCAAATTTGTTGAAATTTTAAAAAGTTTCAGATCTGGTTTTAGAAATTCCGTATTTATAGTAAAAAGTGCATTTTTTGTGAATCTGGTCCGTTACCCAAAGTCCCTATTTTGACTTTTAAGTTCCAGCACCTCTGGATTGACTGGTGTGAGAGTTTATATATTTTCATGTGTCTATCTGCCTGTATGTGTGATTGCATTTGATTGAGTTTTATTTACATAAAAATGTATTTGTATGAGTGTGATTTTATTCTGTTATTCGTTGTCCTTCGTATGCATATGTAAATATGTATGAAAATGCAAATTATTTGTATTGGTATGCATACATTCTCTTTCGTCTTTTTTTATTATTGGAATGCTATTGAATAATTTCCATGTTGTTGAATAATTACCAATTGCATTTCAATGATGTTATGTTGCATTTTGCTATTTGATATTGTCATTCTTTTTGTTGTTGCTGTTGTTGTTTTTCATTAATATTTTGTGTTGTAATCATCATTATTTGTACACTCTCGACAAAAGCAAAAGTTCTACAAAATAACAAAAAGCAAATAATACAAATTTGGCAATAAGTCAATTAAGAAAGTTATGCATTTAAATCGTTTTCAAACGAGTTTTTTTTAGTATTTTCTACTTTTTTTAACTCAGATGATTTGGAGGTTAAAATATTAAAATCAAAGTGTCATTTTCTGGCCACACCAATTTAAAGACCTTGTTTCCTAAAGGATTAAGATTTTGCTAAAACTAGATGCGTATGTTTTTCAATATTGTGGATTTGAAGAGGAAACCAAGAAAAAATATAGGAATGTATTAATGTCCGTAATAACCTCTTTCAGATTCAACTTACTTATGTACTGTAAGTGCAAAGAAGCCACAAATAGACGAAAAATAAAGAACTTTAAAACTGAAACAAGAAGTCTTAAAAATTAAAGTTCATTAACAGCAACAAGAGAAGTCAGATAAAAAGTATTAATTTTCTTCTTGTACAGGTAACTCATCTTATCCTAACTAGATTTAACTTTGATGCTCCACGATGGGATAGAGAAACAAGTTTTGAAATTTCAGTAAACTCCCTCTTATTATAGGATTCCGTATTTTAAGCGTAAATTTGGGCAATTTTTGGGTGAAAATGTTTTTTTTTTTTTGAGAATCTGGGATTTTAAACGACATTTTTAAATTAACTGAATATCAATTTTTTTTAATTCAGAGGTTTTTTTCTAAAATTTCAATTTTCATTACAACTAATGAAAAAATGAAACACCGAAATTCAAACTATGCCTGACAGGGTGGCGGGCTAAAACTTTCTAGTCTTCTTGGGCCTTGGCAAATCTTGACACTCTTATGCGTAAGAATCTAGAATATATGTGGGATTATTTCTTTCACAGATTACACAAAACACAATTATTTAAGTTTTTGTTCAAAGAAAAGGTTTTTTTATTTATTTACATATTTTATAGTTACTAAGATATAGTTGACAAAAGAAAAGTTCTTAATTCATTTTTTATTTAAAGTTTATGTCTACTATCTTCGAGTGTTACTGGACGACTCTTTTGTGAATAACAACTACTTTTGCTTAACACTTTCAGTCTGTTATTTTTTTAATCTTCCGTCTCAAGTAATTATATAGTTGTCACTTTCTCGTCAGTTAGAAACGTTAGAACTCTACTAGTGATGATACTAGAAGTGCCTACCAGATCTGGTCGTTCGTCCAGGCCCCAATCCCACATTCGGCCCTCCTGACGGAGTATTCGACTCGAATACTGGAGACCAACGTTTCATGTACTCGGCAACAGTTAACGTCTTTCGTGGACCTTCTACCTCACCAACCTTTTCCACTTCATATCGACCATGATTCATTTTTCGTATAATCTTGTACGGACCAAAATATTTGTCTTTGAGTTTCGTGGCAATGCCGTACTGAGTGCGTTTTATTGCCACCAAATCATTAATTTCGTAACCCTTTTCGACTTTTCTATTTTTGTTAAAGTTCTTTCTGTTTTCCTCCTGTATCCTTTTGATCTGGGATTTAACTTCTTGCCTTTGTTGATCCCGCTCATCTTGGTATTCTTCTAAAGCTTGATTTTCCATTAACTCCCTAATATCTGGAAATTCTTCTAGCCTCATTTCGCATCCAATTAAAATCTTAAATGGTGAACAGTTAGTTGATCGTGGTGGAGTACTATTAATATACTGTTGCACTTTATTTACGTGTTTGTACCATTGATTCGGGTTATCACGAGACAACTTGGCCAGCATTGGCACTACAATTTTATGTATCCTTTCCACCTGACCGTTTCCTCTTGGCACTCCGGTCGCAATAAGTAAATGTTGAATTCGCTTCCTTTCACAATATTCCTTGAATGCATTAGATGTGAATGCTGTACCCCTATCCGAAACAATTCTCTTAGGATTTCCGAACACTGCTGCCTGACGCTCTAGCCTATCAATTACTGCATCTGTGCTAGTATCCTTGGTGGGATATAACCAAACAAACTTTGAAAATCCGTCGACTATTACTAGTATATGATTATATTGTTTATTCGTCGACGTCATAGGACCAACGTGATCCACGTGATAGGTACTTAATGGTTGATCTTCTTTGTCGATTGGCGTCAGCAAACCTTCTTTTTTGCCAGATTTCGAATTAATCATAATACATTCAACACATCCCATAAGAACTTTACCAACTTTTGAATTTAGGTTTGGTATAAAAAAATATTTCTCAATATACTCTTGGGTCTTTTTATTCCCAAAATGTCCTTTTTTGTGAGCTATGGCTATAACTTCGTCCTCCATTTGCGATGGCACAACAATTAGTTCTTTTGTAGGATCCTTATATAATATATCATGATATACGTAGTAATCTTCATAATGATCGCTTTCTAAAATCTTCCTTACAGCTCTCACCCACATGTCGTTCATCTGAGCCTCTTTTAGTCGATGACGCATCGAATCTTCGACCAGTAAGCACATTATTCTACTTAGTGCATCCACGTGCCTCATTTTCGAGCCAGATCTATGTTCAATTTCAAAATTGAAATCCTGCAAGAACATTGCCCATCTGGAAACACGAAGTGGGACTTCCTCTTTCTTCATCGTCATTGCGAAGGCATTACAGTCAGTGATTATTTTAAATTTAGTACCCATAAGATAAATCCTCCATTTTTTAAGAGCCGCAATAATTGCCAAGACTTCAAGCTCATAGGAATGATACTTTTCTTCTGCCGGCGTCGTTTTTCTACTCATATACTGAACTGGGTGAAAACTCTGATCTTCCGAATCTTTCTGCAATAAAACTGCACCATATCCATATTTACTTGCATCTGTATGAACTTCAGTTAGAGCTGTGGGGTTATACAATTTAAGTACAGGATCTTTAGTTAGTACCATTTTTAGTTGTTCAAATGAAGAAATTACTTCATCGCTTATTTTAAACTCAGTTCCCTTTCGAAGTAAGTCAGACATTGGTTTAGCTAACGTAGCATATCCATCAATGAATCGTCGAAAATATGAGGTCAATCCTAAAAACCGTTGAAAGCCTTTTCTGTCTTTAGGTAAGGGATAATTTTTGATGGCTAACGTTTTTTCCTTTGACGGTCGAATAGTTCCCTCTTCTATGATGTAACCAAGAAAATTCACCTTTTTCTGTAGGAATTGACACTTTCTCCAACGCACGTGTAATCCATTTTCTGCCGCTACCTTAAGGACCAACTTTAAATTTTCTACTCCCTCTGTTTCATCTTTTGATGGAATAATTACATCATCCATATAAACTACAGCTACGCCTTTTGCTATCAGGTCCCTAAATACGTTATTAATAAATCTGCAAAACACTGCAGGAGAGTTAGATATGCCAAATGGTACGTATTTGAACTCATACTGTCCGTTCCTAGTGACAAACGCAGTATACTTTGTTGATTCATCATCTACAGGTACATGGAAAAATCCGTCTTTTAAATCAAGTGTGGTAAACACCTTACCTTGCTGCAACCTTTCCAAAACATCATCTATAAGTACCATAGGGAAATTGTCACGAATAATTTTTACGTTTAGTTTACGGTAATCGCAACATAACCTTTTAGTCCCATCCTTTTTCGGTACCAACACGACTGGAGACGAATATTCCGAAGTGCTTGGTTTAATGATTCCTTGCTCAAGCCACTCTGATATCTGCTTATCTATTATTTTCTGGTCTTCGCTTGAAGTTCTTCTAGGTCGTTGTGCTATTGGTATATCATCTTTTAACAAAATTTTCATTCTTACGTTAACGACATTAGTTTTGCTGGGACTGTATTCTTTTAGTATGTCCTTTACCTTTTCTTTTCGATTAGCGTTAAGATGTTGTAGATTATCTAATGTTTTTTCATCTTCTTCGACATTTAAACAAATATCCCTAAATTCCGTGATCAGCTCTAAAGTATTTTCCGGTTTTTTTATAACATTATGCATCTTATTTTTATTTCCAACGACTTTAGGAACGAGTTCAACGCCTTCTTCTGTGATTACAAAATCCACGAATTGTAGTAGGTTATTGCCTAAAACAGCCGGGTATTGTATATCTTCTGCACGAACCACATAAAATCTCAACGTAAGCGGAATGCTGTCAATTACAACAGGTTCATCAAAGTAGCCTTGAGTATAAAATACACCAGCGCCTGCTCCCTTTAGTCGTCGTTGTTCTGGTATTAGCTCAAATTTGTCCTTTAGTTTTTCATAAACATCGCATCTTATTGTGCACAGATTACAACCAGTATCAATTAGACCATAAAACTCTAAGCCATTTAAATTAACTTTTTTGAACTTCATTCCAGGCTCAAAAGGTTCTTTGTCGTAACTGAGCATGTTGATATTAGCTTGCTCTTGCTTAATTTCGGATTTATTGATCCTACAATCAGCCGCACGATGTCCTACTCCATTACATTTAAAGCATTTAAATTGCTTTTCTCTGCAGTCTTTAGCTATGTGATGTGGACTTCCACACTTAAAGCAATTTCTTTTCTTCTCATTACTTTCCTTCTCTTCTTTAGGCATTCTCATTGTGTTATTCGGGACGTAACATTTTCGATTATCTTTACCTAATGGAAAGCGAATCTTCTCATAGATTTTTATCTGTTCCTTCATCTGCTCCACTGTTTTTGCTTGTTATAATACACTCTTATTGAATCTTGTGTCGGGTATGCCTTCTACGAAATAGTCTAGTAGACTTGGGACATCTAATTGTATCGGCTTACCAATTTCCATCAACGCGTATAAATATTCACGGTAGGTTTCGTTTTGGTTCTTACGGCGGTTTCTTAATATTTTGTGGACTTCCGAGGATGATAATGTTTCACCGAATTCTTCAACTAGTGCGCTTTTTAATGATGCCCAGTCTTTTAAACCAGATTGACTTCTGACAAATAGTCTGGCTGCACCCTTCAATAGCTGTTTACCATAAATAAATTTCTGTATGTCAGTCCACCTAACTGTTTCAGCATTTTCCTCAAAATCTTCTATCCAGTGCCTAACACTTAGAGAATCTGTACCGCTAAAAGCTCACAAACTATCGATGATATCCTTTAATGTAAAAATAGGACCACTATGACGGACTTCTAATAACGCATTAGCACCAACATCCTGGTAGTCAGAATTCACTGATCCTAAGTCTTCCCCGTCGACTTGATGGCCGAAATGTCGGAGGAGCCTTTCCTGTAACACTGATTTTAAACCTGACGTGTCCAACTGTAATTCCCTAAGTTTATTGCGTAATGATTCGCAATTCATAGAAATAATGTCACTTACATCCATTTTGAAAAAAACAATAGTCCAGCAACAAACTTACAAATTCAAAATTAATAATAAAAAAAATATTAAGAGATTAAATTCATATGTTTTTTACTTAATAAGGGCTAAATAAAATTCACAATATACAGTTCAAAAAAAATATATATACATACTAATCAATATGTATAATAACTACGCACAAGTATATACCAGCCTTAAAATAAAATTCATATACCGCTTAAATTCTCTGTTTTTTTTTTACAGTTTACAGTTTAAAAAAAATACTCCTTAAGTTAACGGGAATTGAAAAAAAATGATGGCTACTACGCAGTTTAGTTAAACACTATACAAGCTATGTATGTAGGAACAGATAAAGAAGAAAAAAAATATAACGGAATCAATTTTAAAATTACCTACTTTATTGTCGCTATTATTTTAACGACGCAAATGTCTCTTTTATTTTTTGCTGCGCAATACAATTTTGCTAACAACTTCCACAACAACAATAATATTCAACAAAAGAATTCCGTTAATTTAAAAATCGAGAAAGTATGAACAGTACCATCAATTCTTTTACAATAATAATAAATTAACAACATTCAACCTATCTTCTCTCACTCATAAAGTACAGCATTATCAACACTCCACCAATAAGATTTCAACTTTTACATCATCCCTCACTTTTTTTGCTTAACGGCATCTGCTTCTCTGCTCACTTACTTCGCTCATACGGTACTTTTGACCTCTCACTTCAACGTTAACAACTTTCTCTCCTTATGTTCCAAGCTCGTTGATCGTTTCTCAACTACATATTCTGCACTCCTTGCTCTTGTTTGTCTGTTTTTTTGTTGTTGTTTAATGTTGCATTTCGCTTTACATCCCCAATTGCGCATTAACACATAAACTTTTTATTGTATGAATTTGATGATCTTTACAACAAAAAAATTTTAATTATGGCACGTTCTCTCGTTCACTTATTTCTTTTTAAGTTTTAGTTAACTTATTTTCATATACAAGTATTTATTTCAGTTTTATATGTTCTTTAAATTTTTCAGCTTTCATTTTATTTTACTTATCGTAAAAGTGCACATACATATTCTTTTTAATTTTATGACATCTATTTCTCTTTTTAAAACACTATATTTTGCTTTTATTTTCAGTTTATCTTTTATTTTTACTCAAAGTCAATATTTTTCACTGGCGCATAATCCCGGTTGAGCCCCCAAATTGTGGGATTATTTCTTTCACAGATTATACAAAACACAATTATTTAAGTTTTTGTTCAAAGAAAAGGTTTTTTTATTTATTTACATATTTTATAGTTACTAAGATATAATTGACAAAAGAAAAGTTCTTAATTCATTTTTTATTTAAAGTTTATGTCTACTATCTTCGAGTGTTACTGGACGACTCTTTTGTGAATAACAACTACTTTTGCTTAACACTTTCAGTCTGTTATTTTTTTAATCTTCCGTCTCAAGTAATTATATAGTTGTCACTTTCTCGTCAGTTAGAAACGTTAGAACTCTACTAGTGATGATACTAGAAGTGCCTACCAGATCTGGTCGTTCGTCCAGGCCCCAATCCCACATATATATATACTTTAAGTGGTCAGAAATGGGTATTTAAAAAATTGCAAACGGAATGCTAAACCAAATTCAATTTAATTCTAATAGTTTTAAACGACCTACTGAGGATACCAAAATAAGTAAAAAATTGAATGTTGCCTTAGGTTATGTAAACAAGTCATCATAAGTTCAAATCTTACCAGCGCAAAGAAAAAGTACTTTTATGTGTCTACTGTCTTATAATTATTTAAGGCGAATGTATGGTAAAAAAATATAGTCGCTATCGAAATAGCAATTGCTCAACCGTGAACAGATCGTGAAATCTTATCTCGGTAAACGATTATCTTTTTATATTTCAAAGACCACCCTTTTTCTATAGTCTTCTATGGACTCTATATGCACAATTTTACTACGCTCGGTTAAGAAGTTAGAGAGTGTAAGCGTAACAAACAAAATCACATTCACTCACGTTTCTTATACAGAGTGTCCGCCGGGAAGATATACTACTTTCTTTTACTACCATTTGTTTAAACATAAGTCTGGACAGTTCATATTTGACAGTCGTGAAGTAGTCACATGGCAAATAAATCATGGGAAAAAATCAATAAACTAACGTGTACTAATCGCTCAAGTATTTAATTAAATTCAATCATCGATTACTGTCACGATGAGGAAGTTCCGTAAAATATTTGGAAGAAACGACGTGCCAACAAAACGCACTATTTATCGTGTAGTAAATGATCTCGAAGAAAGAGGTTATGCAGGTGATAGGCCCAAGCATAGATTACAACGTACTGCAAGATCGGCTGAAAACATTACTGCTGCTCAAGAAAGTGTTCATAACAATCCGTCAACCTGAATTCCACGCCGTGCTAATTTTTCTTTCCCGTGTTTCTAATTTAACTTTGGCCACAATTTTACACAAGGATTTGCATTTGTTTCCATTAAAGATTCAGTTGACATTAGAGCTTCTTTAACAAGACAATTTACTCCGCAGTACACATGCCAATAGGATATTACAGCTCGCCCATGACAACCCTGATTTTGATGAAAAAATCATAATGAGTTACGAGGCACATTTTCATTTTGATGGCTTCGTGAATCAACAGAATAGTCGCATCTAGGCAATGGAAAACCCTTAAATTATTCATGTCCCCTTTGCATCCATTAAAAGTGACAGTCGGGTGTGCAATTTGGTGAGGAGGAGTCATTAAATCTTACATCTTTAAAAATGAAAACGGCGTAACGATAACTGTGAATGGGGAGCAATATCGAAATATGATTGAAAATTATTTTAATGCTAAAACTGCATGCTTTGGCAAGAAATGGTGATGTTGACTGACCTCCACCGTCGCCTGTTTTAACTGCTCTGGTCTTCTTTTTGTAAAGAGACTTTCGGACTTCTTTTTGTAAAGAGACAAGGTTTGTGCAAAAAAAAACACGAACGCTTGAGCAACTTAAACAAAATATTCGTGATAAGATTAATAAAATATCGCGTGAAATGTGTGAGAATGTAATGAAAAATGTTCTAAAAGGGTCCGCATTTTTGGCCATAATTATGAAAGCGGTCTAAAAAATGAATTTACCAGTTATTTTCATACCACATTATTTTAAACTAAATTTTTTCAATGTAATTTTTACGAAATTGTCAAAAATGAACCGTTAGATAGTGGTTGTCGCATCATGTAAAAATATTTTTTTAATTCAAATGCAATTCATTAAATATCTCGATACAAGAAATATATGACTTTGACCGCTTTCATAATTATGGGCACATTTATGAGTCTAACAGAGGCGGACATTTAAAATTATATTTCATACATAATTGCCGACATTAAATAAAATATTTATCAATATAAAATCCATTCTCTTTCTTTTTGTCTTTTTTCCCGGAGCACATCCTGTATTATTAAGGATTTAATATTTAAGGAAAAATATAGCAAGATTCTTTGCAAAAAATTATTATTTATAACTAAAGTGATTGTTATTTTAATTAAATACTTTTATATATTCATGTCATTCATTTATCTTGAGGTCTTATATTATAAGTTTAGGCACTTGTTAAAAAAAATTAAAATAAATTTTTTATACCCTTTACCGCAAAAAGTCGAAGAAGGGTAAATTTAAATTTGTCATTCCTTGTCTAATTTCTACAATATCCATTTCCGACCCTATAAGGTATATAAGTCTGACTTCTTATGCATAGCAAAGTCGATTGAGCGATGTCCGTCTGTCTGTCCGTGTTAGCATTGTCAATCGATCAAATATAGTGTCAAAAAAGTTGCTATTGGGAATCAGCATGTTCGGTCCATCTCCTTCGAGGCAAGAGGCAAAACACTATGCCTACCTCTAAATTTTTCATGTCATTTGGAAAAAATAAGAAACTCCAAAAAAAAAATAAATATACGAAGCGATAGAGGATAAAAAAAGAAGAAAATATCAAGTAAAAAATTGTCGCTCGGCCATATTTTCCGAGTTATGGGACTCTACAATTTTCAAATTTTTTTAAATATCAATATGAGTATCATTTTAAAGCCTTTGAAGAGATCCTTAAGGAAATACTAAAAAAATTTAAAAGTTCTTATCCCATTAAGAGCCGATGTCGTTTTTATTTAAAATTATATATACGAGTCCGCCGAATAACTTTTTTTTGAAATGCTATAAAAAAACGCATCGGATGGTCAGATGGCTTCAGGTCCTGAACTAATTGGACTTTGTATGGCATCTAGAGTTGGGTTTATCAGCTCTTTAAAGTGCGCTCTTTTCAGCTCAGCTCATTTGAACGAACAAGTTCGTTCATTTAGATCAAAGCTCACTTAGTGAGCTGAAACAACTGAGCACTTCTATTTGGTATGTTTAGCTCATTTGTCTTCAGTTCATACAATTTTTTAGTGTTCTGTGATAAATTTATAAGACATTAAATACACATTTACTCGTACTAAAAAAAAAAATTGTGCAATTGATAATCGATTAAGAGATTATTTATTTATGCACATTTATCTGAATTTATTTTTGTAAACTGTTAAAATTTAAAAAAAATATTGGTCCATAATAACATATTTTCTGATCACTAAGGGATGTTTCTGCTTAATTTGGACCAAAATAAGATTTAAGGTTTTACTCAAGTTTTAATTTTATATTTGTTTTAATATAAATAATGATGAACTAGAAAAGGCGCTCATTAACTGAGCCAAAAGAACTCAGTAAAAATAGCGATCCATATAGTTCAATTAACTGAGTAGTTAATGTGAACTAGGTCGCTTACGAACTACGCAATTTTAATGGCATCATACTAAAGTCTTTATGCAAAATTGGTCTCAACAATGTCTCCGAAATATTCGATTATTGAGAACGACCATGAATTGATGTTGATGGCGCTTCACGCACACTCTCCGCCACAGCAGCAATATTCTCGTTTGTACGCACTGTTCTTGGCTTTTCACGCTTTGTTTTATCGATAAGGATGCCAATTTTTTTCACCTTTTTCACAATATAACGAACATACAGAGCTAACGGTGCCTTTCCTCTTCCAAAAATCCGTACGCAATTTTCGCACACATTCTGCAGCATTACCATGATTTTCAAAGTAATGTCGCAGTATTTCCCGGCGTTATTCAAGCATTCAGCGGAGGGTTAAAACTAATTATCTGTCAGGTCAGACATGAGCTAAGTATTACCATTCCCAAAATAAGCACCAGTTGGAAGAAAAACGTTATATGGCGGACCTTTTTTAAGTACCAAATTTTTTATTTTTTAATTCCCTGTCACTCCAATATTTGCTTTTTTGATTGGAGTTACTTCACTAAACTAGATTTACATAGATGGTGAAAGGTTTTGATGCTTCAGCTATATGTTAAAAGACTTACTGCAACATCCATTAACTTCTTCTAATACATTTAAATAAATGAAAGCTTTATTTGTCAATTTTTTATCAAGCAATTCTGGTTTTACCTTTTATTTTATATTTATTCACAAAAAGATAAATAAATCCACAAAATTTAATATTTTATCTTAGTGGCATTCAAAGTATAGAAGTAAAGAACACAATAAATAGATGAATTTTTTCTCAATATTTTGCTCCTAAAGTAAAACGAGTTGAAGCTTTAAATGGATAATAAAATTTTTCTTTAAAAACATTTTGCAACAATGTAAATAAAAAAAAAAAATTGTAGGCAACCATAAATCCCAGTCCCTGTGTAGAAAACAAAAAAAAATTGAACAAGAATTGAATTTATTTACTGTGAATGAAAAACCACAGAAATATTTTAAATTAAATAAACATTGTTAAAAGCAAAAAACCAGCATTCATTAAATATTTAAAAAATGCAAATGATTTAAGTAAAATGCAAACATGAATATTATTTGCTTCAAATAAAATCAATGCAACGTTTGGTCAATTAATAAACGAAATTGGAATAGAGGAAGGATGCTATTTGTAGTTGTATGTGTTTGTGTAAGAGTAAAGTAAGTAAAATTTAACGGTTGGCATCACTTTAAATGCTTTTGTGTTATAACTTTATAAAGTTTACAAAAGAATGTTGTGTTCATAGTGTTTGATTTGTTGATATTTTAATTTATGCAGTTTTCCATTGTTTGTGATTTTTCAGTAAATTATGCATAAAGTTGATTAGTAAAGTTGAAGTTATTTTTTTTTTTTTAAATTATCTGTTATTGATTTAGTGCTTGAAGACTGTAATACTTCAAAAACTTTTATCATTTTCTTTTTATAACTGAATCAGACAAAGTCCCTACGGAACACACCTTAAAATTTGTAAATTTATTGTTCACACTTTTTTTTCATAATGGTAATATTTGTAAATTTTCTTTATGAATGTCTTCTATGATTGAACAACTAAAGTCACTATCGGAACACCCTTTATTCTTTTTTATTATTTTTATTTTTTGTACTTATACGGCCATAAAAATATCTAAATTTAAAGAGTCTGTCTATTGCTGTTTAAAAATAAGAACACATGTGTAAAAATCAATCACGTCACTTTTGAGATACCCTTTAATTTAAAATTTTTATATCTAGTCACTATTGCTAAAATGGACTTAGTTTTATATATTTTGTGCCTGTCACAGTTCAAAAATTAGAAATATTTTTATGAACATCACGTTACTTTCGGAACACTCTCTAATTTTAAGTATTTGTTGTTACTGCTGCTGTAATTATACACCTTTTGTCAATATTTAAAGAGGGCTGCAAAGAGAAAAAGAGAGAGAGAGAGAGAGAGGACTGCGACAGACATTGTAGTGAAGTCAATAGGGTAACGTGTCTACCCTTTGGCTACGAAACTCAAAAAACTATACTGTAAGGTTTTTTACTTCTAATAGATCTATTTTTTAGTGCGACGAGAATTTATTATTCGACTCTACAACTTAACGTCTTGTGCTTTCAGATCTCTGACTCTGACGAGATTTACATGAGCTTATGATTTTTTGTTAGCTAGAAATGCACCTTCAAACATTTTTAATATCACTGCCACACACTGTTATATTGTAACTAAGGGTCCATAGAGGCTTGGTCAGTAATTTTCTTCTTTAAATATACAGGCGCCGTTACCAACTGCTGTTTCTATACAGACGGCTTAAGCAACTCATCCATTCATTGTTCAACAATACTTTTTTTTTCCTTTCTACCCAAGAAGACTTCTTTGGGACATTCTTCCACTCACGATCTGCTTTTAGTTACTTTTCTATAATCTTTCATATTTGCTTGAATCGTTAGCATAATTACTAAAAATCTATGTTACTGAGCATTAACCAAAAACCACACGATTTTCAATGAACAAAAATAAAAACTAGTAAGAGTGCTATAGTCGGCCATGCCGAATCTTATGTACCCTTTACTATATATGCAAAACCACTTAAGTAAAGTAATTCCAGTCAACAAAAAAAAAAAAAAAACTATAAATACAAATATTAAAGTGATATAATTTTAAATAAACCGGATCCTAGTGGGTTAAAGATTTTTAAAAATTTTTAGCATTTTCTTAAAAATCTCTTCTAAAGTTTTAAATGATACCCATATTGATATCTTAATAATTCTTGCGAAAAAAAAACCGACTTCGAAAAAGATTTCATTTGTCTGCCTAAAACAGTTCAAGTGTATGGCCACATATATCTCCAAACTTCATACTTTTTCAACTGTTCAATAGTTTGGCAATATACATCAAATAACAGCAACTATAGAGTCACCCTTTTATTTCCAAATTCAAATTATATACTTGCTGTTGTAGTAGAATTAGAAATCAGGTTCCGTGTAAATTTAAATTTCCTGTCTTTAACGGTTCAACAGTTTGCCCATATACATCAGATTATATCAACTATTGTAAAACCCTTTAATTTATAATATAATATTTTTATACTTCTTATTATACCAAATAAAGTAGTGGACATTCTGTCTAAAATTAAAGTGGCTTGTATACAACGGTTCAAAAAATACGGCCATATAGAACAAATTACATTAATTTTGGGAACACCCTTTAATTTCTCAATTCAAATTATAAGCTTCTTGTTATAGCAAAACCTGTCCCTTGTAAATTTCAGCTTTCTGTCTATAACGGTTTACAAGTCTGGCCATATACACCATATTATACCAACTATTGGGACACCCGTTTATTTTCAAATCCACATTTTATACTTGTTGTTATAGCGAACTTAGCAATACAGGTTCGTTGTAAATTTCATGCGTCTGTCTATAACTGTTCAAAAATATGGCAATATACATCAAATTTAAAGAACTATTGGCACACCCTTTAATTTATAATGTGTCATATTAATACTTGTTACTATAGCGGCCATAGCAATCGACTTTCTGTCCAATTTGCAAGCGTTTGTAAATTTACGTCAATTGTGGAGGCACCCTTTAATTTTTAAATTTATTTTTTATAACTTTTTGTTATTGGGAATAATAGGCAGTTATTTTAAATTTTACAGAAGTTCTTTAAAAAATCATAATACACGTAAAAAATATGTCTGTTGTATGGGGACACCCTTGAACTTTTAAGCCGAGACCAATCTGTAAGCAAAATCTATCATATTACCAAAAATTTTCAAAATCGGATCAGAAATGACTGAGTTCTGGAGGCACAAACAAAAAAAAGCAACCTTAAGCCGAATTGTATAACCTCCTACTTTTTATGAAGTCGGTTAAAAAAGCGAATACACAATCGTACTTTTAATTTTAAGGCGACCATAACTGGGAAAATATGGAAGAGCGCTAGTTTCTTAGCTTAATGTATTTTTTTATTTTTTAATTTCCTATTTCCCCATACATTTGTTTTGTTTTTTAATTTTAATAACTTTACTAAAGTAGATTTGTTCCCAATGATATAGAAATATTAAAAGCAGGCGTCATCTTTTGTACGCTGTCTCGAAAGCCCTTGGCCAATCTTATTGCTTTTCGATAGCAAAATTTTTGAAAGTATGTCTGATCGATTGGCATATTTTCTTCATCATCTAGCACCTTGGCAAAGCTGATTTCATCACTAACACAAACGGAAAGAGACGGACATCGTTCAATCGACGTCGCTATGCATAAGAATTCAGAATATAATACTTTAAGGGGTCGTAAATGGATATTATAGAAATTACAAACGGAATGATAAACTTAGATACACCATTTTTTCACGTGTGGAGAAGGGTATAATAGCGGCTGCAAAATACTGTTGAGCTAATGTTCAGAAAACTCTCAGCCATTGAAAACGCAAAAGCTTTCGAATAAAATTTAAAAAATTTTGAATATTAGCATAAGCAGAGTACGCCGCAAATATGGCGATCACAATTTTTTTTAACTAGCAAAAAAATATGTATTTTCACTCTTTGACTTGTTGTAATTATAGAATCTTCAGTTACTTTTAAGATAATAATTTTTTTTCATAATTTTTTTCCTTAATTCTTATTATTATTATTTTTTTAAACTTTAATATATTATTATGCTGCTTTTATGTTGTTGTTGTTGTTGTTATTTTTTATTATTACATATTACTAATTGATTAATAATTTTTTATTTATGTTTAACTTTGTTTTTAATTAACGCACTTGATATTTATATTATTAATTAACAAATTTAATAATGAGCTTAGGCCAAACCGAAACATAATAATTCATTTATTTTAATATGTAATTTTCTTTTATAACAACTACATCATATTTATTCACTTCTACTCAGTTTATGTAAAAACAATTTGAAAAACAAATTTTAATTTGACTTTTTTCAATATAAATATGACAATTCGATTTCTTTATAATTTTTCTGCAACCGCAAATTAGGGCAGCCCAAATAAATTAATATTCAGATGTTTTTCGTCTAATAGCTTTTATAAGAAATATGAGTAAAATATTACAATATGACAGATATATATTTAAGCCAAGTCTACACTAGGTCCACCTTTTACGCAAATTAAAATGAACGTTAAGTATGAAGTAAATGAAGAGTCCCTAATATACTAGATTATGTATGCAAATCTACTTTCATATAGAGGCAGTTACTAAAAGCTTTTGAAAAAATATTAAGCTTTTTACATCTAATTTATAATTTATTTATTTATTATGCTTTTAAAGATTTAAAAAATGTAATAAAATTACAATAAAATTACTTTTTTATATAGAAGAGTTTAAAAGACTTGGAAACTCTCAAATCTTTCCAATTAAATTCCTTTAGCCTACATCACAGGTGGTCAAACAGCTTGTGCTTGGAAGTGAGGCAAAACAATCTTTATAGTATCCTTACACCGCTTCTTTTTCAACAGGGCTCTAATCCTTAACTTTTAACAGATTCTAAGAACATGCTTTGCCCATATAGCTCTATAATTTTATACGATGTTGACTCAAGAAAAAAGGTTAAAACAATTAAGTAAAGTTCACATCACACATTCATATCGTATATTGTATTAGATCATTACTATAGTTGAATCCTGTAGTGGATACAAATTTCAATTACACACGCAAAGAACATACATTATTAAGGTATTGTCACAGGAATCATATTATGATATCTGCAATAGCATGCGGTTGGCCCGAAGATATTAAATTTTTAACAGTTTCTAAGTCATAATAAAAGCTAGCTTTTTTATTCATTGCACAAGTTTTCATTTTATTTACAATTAGGGGAGGGCACCTAATTTTTTAAAATATTGAAATGAGAAAATATATATTTCATTTTGTGTTATAAGTGTTGTTAAAATGATAATCACTTTATGAAGAAGTTATAAAGAGAGACACATTTATATTTTTTGGTTGGGGAAAACCCCACACACGCGAAGAATGAAAACATGGTTTTCTGTGGTCACAATAATCATATAATATTCTTTGCAACAATATACAGTTGCAGCAAACATCTTATAGTTGCTTTCAACAACACTTCAGTCACGATAAAGAACTGTTGTTAACATTTAATCACTTCATGGTTTCTATGGAAAAAAATTGCCACATTTAATTAAAAAAATATAAATAATAAAGAATAATAATATAATATATTTAACTATAATAAAATGTTATTGATCAAAGTATGATTAAAAGCAAATAAATAATGTGAAAAAATTTAGTATATAAAATAAATAAATAAAATTTATATACAAAATAAATAATAAATAAAATTTGTAACAAATTATTAATAAATAAAACAATAAATTAATAAGTCTTTTATTTCAGAAAATATTTGCAGTAATGAGACCATATTATGATTCAATTGCATTACATGACATTTTAAACATTATTAAAATAATTTAACCAGTATATTTTTAGATTTAAACATATTATTACATTACATGTTGACATTTTAAACATAATAGACAATAATATGGTCCCAAGAACAACTATAATGTTATTAAATGTAACAATACTAATTAATTAATTAATTTTCTAAAAAATATTTGTTTTTTCGTGCTATTTTCCCGATTAGTTATTTGAATCACATATATTGATTATTGAGGGTCAAAGCACGTCTCGATGGATATTTCTTTATAGCTTACTTAACTCTTCAGGAAACTTCTGACAAAAATTGTAAATAAACTAAAGATTTTTGTCCAAACAATAAAGCAAAGACAAAAATCAAAGCTTAAACAAAAACAACAATAACCAACGTTAATTCTATTTTTCTTTCTTCACTGTATACGGCTGACTTTTTTTCGGCTGAAAAATAAAATATCACATTTATTTATATGCACGGGCACTTTGCAATTATTAAATAAAATTAAACAACGGGAATTTTTTATTTTAATTATTATTAAAAAAAATATTTTTTCCTAGTATTTTTTATTATCCCGATTAATTATTTAAATTAGCGATATTGATTATTGAGGGTCAAAGCACGTCTCGATGGCCATTTCGTAACCGCTTACTTAACTCTTCAGAAAACTTCTGACGAAAATTTTTGTCCAAACAATAAAGCAAAGACAAAAATCAAATTTTAAGCAAAAACAACAACCAACAGTAATTCTATTTTTCTTTTTCCGCTGTATACGGCTGAATTTTTTTCGGCTCTTTTATACAGTTGAAAGAGGATGAAAAATAAAATATCACAAATTTATTTATATGCACGGGGACTTTGTAAATAATAAATTATGTTAAACAACGGAAATTTTTTTATTATATTAATTTATTTTCAAAAAAAAAACATATTTGTTTGAAAATTAATTAATATAATAAAAAAAATCCCGTTGTTTAATACAATGTAACAATACTATGTTTTACTTACAACCATAAACATAACCATAATATGTTGCTCTTAGGTTATGGTTACCCCAACCAAGTTTTTTGTCTGCTTGCCAAAACAGTCTTAAGAGAATTCAAAAAATATGTTGAAAAACAATTTTATAACAGTTCGTTATTCATTTTTTTAACGAAGAGGCAAAACAAATTTTTTACAAGCTTTTGCTACAGCCTTGAAATAAAATAGTGTTGAGAATGGCCAAGCAAAACTTAAATCTGAAGAATCTTTTCTTAAAAATGAAAAAGACTTCTACCATCGCTTGAAAACAAACTATGTCTATTAAATTATTTTAAAAAGTAATAAATAATAATTGCGGAGGCCTTCGATATCCAATGAGTAAATTCCCCCACATCAGTAATGTTACCCATCTGTTAAGTCTTATAGAGCTTATAAAAGAGTAACCTTTAAACTGAACTTGAACACCAAAGTCGGCTATCGTAAATGTGTTTCACAGTTTTTATGAAACAATAAGGTTGAAAATGACCAAGAATTGATTTCTGGTTTTAAAGCAAATTATACTGCTGTTCTGCCTACAAAAATCGCATAAACTGCTCTCGAAATAAGGTTATATATTTTACATGATTGCCTAATTATTTTCCACTGCCCTTAAGTAAAACTAAAAGCAAATTTTTTACAAGCACATTGAAGGAATAACATAACCTTTTAATTGTGTGTGGACTTCTGTTTCTTCTTCTATAAATTAATGCTGACAATGAGCCAAAACGCTGGCAGTGTCTATTTTTTCTCTTTTGTTTTCTTCTCTAACACAAAAAATTTTAAAATAAGTTATCTATCTTTCTCAATAAATTTAGAAATTAATATTAATTAACCTTAATTCGACTTAAGTTCAGCTATATTTTAATTTATTATTTAGTTGTTATAACTTTAAATTAGTTCTGCTTATCGTTTCAAAAATTAATATTTTTTTTAATCGAAAAACCTTAAAAAAATTTAAGTCACTTTCAATTTTGCCTCCGTTTCAAATGACAATAACAAAAGCAGATTTATTATTTAAAAAAAATCAATATTCATTGGTTTTATATTTGTTTTTGGTTTATTGAGTTACATTTATTATTAAAACTTATCTAATTTATTTATTTTATTCATACAATTTTACAAAAATACATAATTTATGCTGATTCCTTTATACAAACATGTAAATATGCACATATGTATGTAAAAATTAACATATTTTGACAACATATTTATTTGAATTGTTTTGATGAAAATTACATATAAAAATTTTACAACTGCAAATATTTTTAAGGAAATAATAAAATGTATAGGAATATTTATTTTTAGGCAAAAATTAGAAAAGGAAATATTAAATTAAACAACAAGGAAGAGTGTTTGAAAA
Organism: Gymnosoma rotundatum; assembly: GCA_916610165.2. NCBI lineage: Eukaryota > Metazoa > Arthropoda > Insecta > Diptera > Tachinidae > Gymnosoma > Gymnosoma rotundatum. The sequence goes on from OU744338.1 coordinate 118,977,030, forward strand.
GCAGAGAACTTATAGCTTGAATTTAAAAATTATTTCTACAAAATATTAAAGATAGTAAGATATTTTATAGTGAATAACAAAATAGTATGCAAATGGTGCAAACAAGCGTGTCGCGTCTTCTACACCCAGTTGCTAAAAACTAAAAAAGAGTAAAATAATTCATAAAAATTTTTTGTCGATTCTTCAAAAACAATATGTTTGAAATAATACTTATTTCTTAATATTAATTTTTCTTTAATTCTATTTTATTTATTTTTCTTTAAATTAAAACTACAATATGCTAATTTAGGACCTCAATTTACGTTTTAAGTATTTATAACGTATTAATCAAATACATATGTGTAGTTTATAGTTCGATTTTAAAGAATACAACCAACATGTTAAAAATCGATCAAATCTCTTTATTGTATTATATTTTAAGATAGATTGCGTTTAAATGAAGTAAAAAAACAAAAACTATTTATCGGAAACAAAATTAGAAATCTTGCCCTTATTCCTCATTTAAATAATGCTACTAATGAAAATAAAGTATAAAATCGTATACCTTTAAACAACTGATAAAATACTGTTCATAAAGATAAAGTATAGCAAAAAAAAAATCGTCCTAAACTTTCATAAACAAAAATTTAACAATAGACGTCGCAAGTTTATTTTAGTTATTTTTGCAATACTTGTGCGTGCATATAAGTAAGAAAAGCGTTGGGAAGGCTGCCATATTTTTCCATATTAGAAGTATTTAGAAGATTAAATCCGCCAATAAACGGAAACCGTAGCTAAGAACAATATGTAAATATAGTGTTCGTAGTGTAAAACTGTTGCCAAACAAAATAGAATAATTCGTGCGAAAAAAACCGGCTTCAAAACATGGGTCTATCTTTTGAACCGTTATAGACAAACGCTTGCAAATTGGACAGAATGTCGACTGCTATGGCCGTTATAGTAACAAGCATTTATATTGTAAATTATGAATTAAAGGGTGCGCCAGTAGTTCATTTAATTTGATGTACATTTCCATACTTTTTAACAGTTATAGACAGACGCTTGGAATTTACAACGAACCTGTTTAGGTAAGTCCGCTCTAACAGCAAGACTAAAATATTGATTTGGAAGTTAAAGGGTGTTCCAATAGTTAATGTAATTTAAGTGTGTTATAGGCAGAACGCTGAAACTTAAAAAGGGACCTGTAAGTCCGCTATATCAACGAGTTTATAATTAGAACTTAGAAATAAAAGGGTGTCCCATAATTACTGTAGATTTACTTATGTAGGCCTGTCCGTGGTACCGTTATCGACAAACGCTTGTAAATTTGACGAAATGTCGACTGCTATGGCCGTTATACTAACAACTTATAATATTTAAAATTATAAATTAAAGAGTACACCAATAGTTCATTTAATTTTGTATATGGCCATACTTTTAAACAGTTGTAAACAGACAAAGAAATAAACGCGTGTCCTAATAGTTAATATAATATGGTTTATGTGGATGGCCTTTTGAAACGTTATATACAGACAGGGACATGTTTTGCTAAGTCCGCTTTAACAAAAAGCTTATAATTCAATTTAGAAATTAAAGGGTGCTCCCAAAATTAATGTAATTTGTTCTATATGGCCGTATTTTTTTATCCGTTGTATACAAACACCATAATGTTGGACAGAATGTCCACTACTTTATTTGATATAATAAGAAGTATAAAAATGTTATACTATAAATTAAATAGTTGATATAATCTGATGTATATGGTCAAACTGAAAAACCGTTACAGACAGACGGTTGAAATTTACACAGAACCTGATTGCTAAATCTACTACAACAGCAAGTATATAATTTTAATTTGGAAATTAAAGAGTGACCCTATAGTTGTAATTTGATGTATATTGCCAAAGTTGAACAGTTGAAAAAGTATAAAGTTTGGAGATATAAGTGTGTCCCAATAGTTAATGTAATCTAATATATGTGGCCATACACTTGACCTGTTATAGGCAGACAGATGAAATCTGTTTTGAAGTCGGTGTTTTTTCGCAAGAATTATGTTTCTGCTTCTCTATTGCAAATGATTCTTTTAAATAAATGAATTCAATATTCAACGCGGAACTATCTCCGCCAAACTCTTAGTTTTATATTGACAAGAAGAAGAACAAACTTAAAACCATGGGGGAACATCACGTTTTTCTGTTTAATCCTTCTCTAACTATTTAACATAGTTACTGTCACACACTTAAGACTCAACCCTGCTAACTAGTTTCTTTGTTTGTGTTCGATTCATACAATAAAATCTATTTTATTGGCAATAATTTCATTTAATACCTATGAGTGGACGTAGAACTCTTTTTAGTTTAGAGCGGAAGCTAGGAAAAATCAAAAGATTGTATAGCAACTTTTGAAAAATCTACAACAAGACCTTATTAAGCCCGTCTGTTGCTATATATAAATTTCTAAATGCTTCGTGGAGGCTTTCGCGAATAGTAAGGAGAGCTGTCCCGTAATCCAAAGTCCATGTATTAACACTAATACTAGTTGACATATCAGATGTACATATAAAACAAGTGAAGCGTCGCTATCAGGATATTAACTTGTGGAAAGGCGAATTAAAACGTTCATCGCGATCTCCTTCTTTAAGTATATCCCTTGAGGTTGCTTCATTTTGAATAATAAAAAAACTTGTGTAACATTCACTCACCTGTGTATTTTTACTCATTATGTTATGCAAGTGCTATTACATCCTATTGGGCTAGGTATGGCGACGCACATGGTCTTGTGGAAGAAGCTCTTGTGTCAACTGACTTATGGCCAAATTTGTTCTTTGAAAACCAACCTTTTGAATACGGTGCCGAATTGACGTTAATGGATTGTCTTAAATACTTTCGATGTGGTCCATGCTTAAGCCTGTCATCTACAGACCCTCTTTGTTCGAAAAAATTCACTACACGATAAATAATGCGTTTTGTTGGCACGTTGTTTCTTCCAAAAATTTCACGTAACTTTCTCATCGTCACAGTAATCGATTATTGGTTTTTGTAAAATGTTTTAACGATTAAAACGCTTTGCTTTATGGAATATTTTTCCATAATAAATTTGTCACGTGTCTGCTTAGCAACTGCCAAATATGAAGTGTTAAGACTAATTTTCACCACAATGGCGCCAAAACAAAGAAGTATAAGAGCTGCAAAACTATCGATAGTCGGCACATTCGATAGTTTGCTTAAAAACTATTGAAACTATAGTTTCGATATTTTGCATGAAAACTATGGATCGTATTGGTACTATCAAATTTTTTAAGAGCTAATTCTGGAAACTATCGCTATACGATACTATCGCTATCAGAAAAAATCTACTGATAGTCAGCCAAAAATAAAACTATCGATATTATCGATACTACAACCGACTTTTTTGCAGCTCTAAGTAGTATACCTTCCCGGCGCAAACCACGTATATAAAGCAGTCTATCATTTAATACTATAGAACATTAAACGGACAGCAAAAAAGCAACAAAATAATAAGTAGGCATTATTTTTCCATCTCTATAGTCCACAAGTATACCTGTTTAGTTTGAAAAGTGCGAGATTAGTTTTAGGAAAATCCTCTTATTTTTAAAATTATGAATTTTTTAAATTAAAAAAAATATAAATTTCAAAATCGTTTCAGGAATGTTTAAGTTCTGCGGGCGCAAACATAAAAATTTGCACAATAATTGCCAGTGGGTATATATTTTTTCCTCCTAAGATATTCAGAAAACATGTATAAATTATTTTAAATGTCATATTATATATTATTATAACCAACAATTAATTATAAATATTATTATTTTTAAAAATTACTAATCTGATTTTTAAAAGTTAAAAGATTTATTTAACCATTTTAAAATTACACACAAAAATTCATTCGATCTTTTAAACCAATTTCGATTAAAATTATAACTTTCCTATAAATTGAAATATTCCAAAGTATGAAAATATTAAAACTACAAATATTTCCAATTTGAATTCATTTGTTTTTATATCTCAAAAAAAATATGTATAAATTTTATTTCAATTTGGTTTGCAAATACATACACCAATCAACCCCATGCGACGATGTATGTGCGTTTGTATATGTTATTAATAAATATTTGCATAAAAATAATAAAAATCCCAAATATAAATTTACAAAAAAAAAAAATAAATTTAAATTGAAAATCTAGTTTATTTCTCGACGAAAAAAAACACATCTACAGTGACAACAACAAACACCAACACACATTAATGCAAATATACATGAATGCATGTAATTTTACATGCCCAAATATATTTATTCACACGAAGTTTATTTCTGTGGTTTTATAAACATTAAAATATTCAACGGCAAGAGGGAAGTGTAACGAAAACCCTACAGGAGGCCTTATTCAGTGCATAATAAATTAATAATTTCTTTTTTAACACAAAATAGTGAACAAGGTCTCCAAATTTCTTAAGAGAATAGACAAGAGTGAGTTGAGACCTTAAAAATACTACAAAGCAAAGATTGTAACCAGACTTAAATAGTAATGGGTGTTTTTTAGCTGCATTGAAACTTAAAATAATAATACGGGACGGAAATGTTGTTGGAATTAAAGAAAAAGAATGCTGATAAAGCATGTAGCGATCCAGAAAACTTAGCATAACATTCTTGTGGTATCTAATTTTTCCTGTTTTATTTGGCAAAAGTTTGCATAATAATTTTTCTTTCTTAATTTTTTTTTTTTTTTTTTTTTTTTTTTGAGAGAAAACGGAATTGAACTTAAGCCAAAATTAATTGAATTTATTTACGAGGGCTGCTATATATATTTCTGGCCTAGCAACACTGAGTGCTGTCAAGTGCAATCTGACATTTCCATTGGAAAGTTTGTCATTTTTAAGCATAATCGTACTCAAAACGTTTTGACGTACGACCATTATTTGTGTTGTTTACAGTGACTTGAAAAAATTAATATAGAAAAAAATGGATTTAACTCGTGAACATTTTCGTGCCATCGTTTTTCACAACTCTCGACGTGGATTATCACGACAAGAGTGCATTGATGAACTTAAATCTTTGTATGGCGATTATGCACCATCTTATAGCAGTGTGAAAAATTGGTTAATCGTTAATCGTGGCCGAAGCTCGCTTAAAGACGAATTCCTTGAAGGTCGTTCAAAAACGGCTGTTGTGCCAGAGAACATTGATGCCGTGCGTGAACTCATAATGCAAGATCTACATGCGACTTACCGAGAGATAGAGACATCCTTGGACATTTCTTCCACCAGCATACATTCGATACTGCATGAACACCTGGCCGTAAAAAAAGTTTGTTCTCGTTGGATCTCGCACAATTTGAAAGTCGCTCAAATAAAGGCTGGTGTCGATTGGTGCAAAGAAATGTTGCAAAAATAGGATTGTGGTGCTTCAAAAGACGTTTATAAGATCGTCACAGGTGACGAATCATGGATGTATGCGTATGAGCCCGAAACGAAACAACAATCGACCGTGTGGGTCTTCAAAGACGAGCAAAATCCAACGAAAGTTGTTCGTGGAAGAAGCACTTCGAAGCAAACGGTCGCCTGTTTCTTCGGCAAAACTGGTCATGTGGCGACTGTTCCGCTTGAGCAACTTAGGACGGTCACTTCTGAGTGGTACACTACAATTTGTTTGCCTGAAGTCATCGGAGAAATTTGAAAAACCAACAAGAGAAGACGAATCATTGTTCACCATGACAATGCGAGCTCTCACACATCGGCTCAATCCAGAGCGTTTTTGACCGGCCAAAACGTCGAATTAATGGGTCATCCGCCATACAGCCCTGACTTGGCACCTAATGACTTCTTCTTGTTTCCGCACATCAAGAAAAAAATGCGTGGTCAACGATTTTCGTCACCAGAAGAAGCTGTTGAAGTGTTCAAAAACCATGTATCAATCGGAGTGGAAAAAGTGCTTCGACAACTGGTTTGAGCGCATGCAAAAGTGTGTAAATCATGCTGGAGAATACTTTGAAAAACAATAAAACCATTTTTGAGTATAAATATTCGCATTTTCACTATTAGGCTAGAAATATATAGAGCAGCCCTCGTATTATAAAATATTGGTAGATAATTTCATGGCAGTTATTTAATAGATATGTGATCTAACATTCGGCTGACACGCCTACGAGTTAAATGTTTCGTTATATTAATCCAACTTTTGACTAGTTTGTCCAAAACATTCTGCCCGTACGGCGTCAATGGAGGCTTGAATATTGCCTTCCATAGGCCCATAAAAAATGATTCATACTCGTGAATTCACCTGAACGAGGTGGCCAGTGAACAGAACCACTTCTGTAAATAAAGTTGTCACTAAGCTGATTTGTAATAAATCGATTGTTAGCAGCGTTGTACGGCAAAATACTTCATCATCTTGGAACCAATGATGCTGATAAATTTTGAAGGCAGTCACTTCGATAGCGCTTGCTATTCACGGTAACAGCAGCTTCTTCCTCATAATAAAAGAAATAAAGACTGATGATACCACCAGCATATCTACCGCACCAACCGGGCAACTTTAATGGATAGATGAGCTTCATCACTAAACACAATTAGTTGAAAACAAATTCTAATGTTTGGCTAAAGCTCAAAAATGTTTGCAAACGTTATTCGTTTAATATTTGTTTCCGCACGGGCATTTAGGCCAAGATTCAAGTAGTCGAAGATTAAAGGACAAGAAGATGAGAATCGCGAAAAAACATACATTACTTAAGCAGCTCCAGGTACTGAAAAGAATATAAATTGAGAATATGAGCTAAAGAAAGAAGATTCTAGTAGGATGTTGTGACTGGAATTAGTTTAAGAATCCAAAGCAATGTGCTTCGTGCATGTTGTGATGAACCTCAGCCAAATAATTATTGACTGTTGTGCGTCTCCCATGTTATTGTTAATACATGCGCGATTGCGTTTAAAATGTCCCTGCAGTAACTGTGACTCATATTTTGTTTTATTGTAAAACCTCTTAAGTAAGACATACCAAAATAGAGGTTGTAGAGTCTACCTGTGAAAAGTGTTTCAATCAGAGGAGTTCGAGATTGATAGAATATGGCGAGTATGGTGTTTCGTCGGCATTTCTTAAATTTATTAGTTGTTTTCAGTCACTGATGCTAAGCAATCATGGATACAACAAGTACCCAATAATCACTAATTATCACAATGATTGCAAATAATTTGTACTAAAACACGAAGTTCGGTGTTAAACCGTATTTTTTCATAAATGTTTAATAACCTAGCACAAATGTATTATGTGAGATAATATCATTCAACATAAGATTCCCAAGGTGGGTTGCATTCCACATAATATTACAAGTTAGTCGAATATTTAGCTGATAACCTCATTGGCATCATCTTAATGACGAACTATACAAAACCTCGTTTCATCGCAACAATGTTCAATTAGATTTGGCACTATTCTTATCTCTAGCGAAGGTTGTATGATTTGAATAACACGATCATATGATTTAACTACCTACCTTTGCCAACAAGCCGCATTGAGCAATAAAGTATGGGCGTAATCAAATCCTTGCCGTCATATAAATCTATGATCGATTTTTGCATATTATTTTTCCCATACATAAGGGTCTTGTTTAACCCTTTCGGGACTACTGGGATAATACGTCCCAGCAAATTTCAAACTGTCGTATTTTCCTTATTTTCAATGCAATCGCCAGGGAGGTAGAACTTCCAAACGTCTAAAAACGGATAGCCTCAATATTAGAGACCACTTCCCAGTAGAGCAAGAGAAGCGCTGTCGCTGTGTCCGCTGTTTTTCACTTGGCATAGAAAAGCGAACAAAGATGATATGCTCAGGTTGTAACAACGCCTTATGTTACAAGTGTTTTGGGCCATTCCACAAATAAATACCTAATTGCATTCCTAAAATGTTAAAAATAAATGTAAACTTTTATCTAAATCTAATAATATTTATATTTTAGTTATCTTTTTAATTTCGAATCGCTTTTTGAGAACACTGATTGGGATTTTATGTCCCATGAAAATACTTTTTGGGATTATATGTCCCAGGATAAAAGGACGAATTTAAAATTTTTAAGTATGGAGAACATAATACTTTTATCATACCTTTTAGAATATGAAAAAAAATTTACCATACATTATTTGGTTTTTAAAATAAAACTCCGTGCCGAAAGGGTTAAAGGGTGTTTTATAAGCCTGAAAAAACTTACGAAAGGCTCTGCCGTCAAACGAGCTGTCAGTATACTCTGAAAAACCATCATCAAGTGAATGACGCTTCAATACCACAACTAAGTTATCCAGATTTTCTTTGAAAACCAGTCATCAAGTGAATTAATTAATTAATCGTAAAATTGAACTGCATTCATACACGCAAATTTTACTTTGACAAAGTTTTGTTAATTTTCTTTTAAACTTTGTTTGGTGTTCAGACACAAAAAGTTTTATTTTCCAATTTTTTGTTTTCTTCTCTTTGATCGTTCCTTATTTTTATACGTTTTGTATGTGGTGCTTATATGTATATGTAAATATACATCAAATTTTTTTGTCCATCATTTTTTTCTTCCTCTCTCTCACACAAAATAAAAACTTTGCAAAGTAAAATTTCCGTGTGTGAATGGGGTGTTGTATCCAACTATGATTCTCATTTTTCGATAATCGGGGTTTTTAATAAGCAAAAAATTCCCAGTAAAAAATTATATATTACCTTAAAAAGTACTTGCCATATAACGACTTCTTTTTGTGGTTGCCATATTTTCATACTAGCTTACAAAACATATAACATTAGTTCGCAAAAAACAGAAAGTAGTAATTGAACTAGTCCTTTAAGTTAAAAGAGAATACCTTTAAATACGTACTAATGATTATCATTATTTCCTACAATAATCATTGCAATCAATTCTTAGTAATTGATTAAAAAATCCTTATGCCTTTTGAAAATTATTAGCTTGGTAATCTAGTTGAAAAGTCCTTCCACCAAAAATGATTAATTTGACACTCTACACACGCTTCATATAGAGTGAAATAAATCTATAGACTACATAACATCCACGACTTATATGCTGATGACATTTTTAGACTTTATGACTCTAAAAACGAAGAAAGAATTCGCCTTAGCATCAATAAAAGTTAATGAATTTTTGTTCGAAAATATAAATTAAATTAATTCGGGCGAAGTGAAGTTTTATGATAATGGCGTTACGTTCCATACATCTACCACATCCATCGACTTGAATTTAAATATGTTTAATAAGTAGAGATATGCACCTATTTATTCGCCTTAAAATTCATATGGTTCAATGCCTCTTATTATTTTTGTTCTTTCTTGTGCGGTCTCGTAAATTTACAGTCTTATCCTAATAAACCAGCAAAAACTGACGTATTGGAGGCCAACGTCGTTTATATCATTCGTGACATGCGGCCCTAAATTCTCGAAAAATTTATTGAAAATTAAACGTCGAACAAAAACAGCCTCAGTTGCAACATGATAATTATTTTCAAATCTTAACATCATGATAAATATAAAATATAAATAAATATTTTAATTAAATATTATTATTTTTATTAAATATTAATTTAAATATTTTTAAATTAACTTTAAGTTTCTTGTGCGTTTTGGTTTGTTTTTATTAAAGCTCCAACGGGTTTAACGAAACACCGTTTATAACCAACCCACATTAAATTTTTTCCTTTCGTAAAACCAATCCAAAATTGTTGGGAGCCCCGTGCATATTATTTCAATTAAAAAGGATTCAGTTAAAAACCTTAAGAACACTTACTGTAACCTGAATTAAATAAATATGTTTTTATACTCTTAAGAAACAGAAGCGCTGCAAACTTAAGGCCTTTTGAATCCTCTAATACTTGCTGCATTTAATATAAACGCATATATAATACTCTTAACAACAACACAAACCTAGAATAAAATACGTTTAAATAAGTTACAATGCATATTCATTAGGTGTGATCCATTTGGTATGGAATCACTTGAACTCATTAAAAGTCAACATACTGTCGATTTTCTATTTTGTTTATCTAAAAAAAATTCAAATAATTTATTCGAAAGAAAGTGCGAATTGTTTATTAAACAGCATGCATTATATTAAAACCATTATTTTTTCAAAGAATATTTTTGTAAAATTTCGTAATTGAATTCGAATGTTTTTATATTGTCCCTTGGCCTTCTAATCCTTTGTTTCCTGTGATCATTGGCTTCAATCAATGCCTTTGAGTTTTATGATTATATTTTTGGGTTATTAATTAAAGACAATTATACTAGCGTGGTCCGCCTTAAATTACATACTGTCACAATTTGCAGTCTCCTGTTGATCCGCCTAAAGTCCCTTTCTTCATGAAATCATAATAATAGGAAATCATAACAAAAAAAAAAAAACATATAAAAGAATCGCCCGCTGAAACTTCTTCCCTTCTGAGTTTACTGAACGACTTCTGGAGTTCACTGCTTTCCTCCTGGTGGTTTGCTTTCTACACTTTTGTATGCCTCTACTTTGGATATCTATTTCGTTTACTGGTCGTCTGAAGTTTATTGTCTTTTCTATTAGGCGTTCATATATAAAAAACTGTATTAGTACAACAGGAGATCCGTCCCTACGTACTACAATATGAAGCTCCTGCGATACGGTACGATACTATAGGTGTTTAATTTGAAACAACACTTTGCTTTGCCAGCCTTTTGATGGGCTATTGGCCACCTCTGTAGTCCTTCATTATTCTTGTTTATTTTATCCTCAATTGTGTCCATAAAATTGTTATTTTGTTTATCACTGTACTATTAACAACCACAAACTCTTCGTCATCTAAAATTCTTGTAGTTTTTGTTACTTCTTTTATTCTTCTTGTTTTTTTCTACTTGAGTATTTTCCTGGGAGCATATTATTTTTACAAAAAAAAAATAATTTTTTTTAACTTTTTTTTTTGTTTTTTTTTTTTAGTACCGCAAAACTGGTGCACCCTATTGTGCACATATGAACTTTTTGTTGATTTTGTTTTTGCTATTAGAAGTTTACAATTAAAATTAATTAAAAAGTTTTAATTATTTTTACCTAAAACGATTTCACGACAAATTACTGCCAAAAAAGAAAAAAAAACATTTTATACACACAAATTGTGTTTAAGTTTCAATGTGTAAAAGTTGTTTTGCAAATTATGGAAACATTACATTAAAAAACAATACTAAAAGTTAAATAAAACTTTAATCAAGTTTTAATTTCTTTTTCGGTAAACAGATTTTGCTTATCACATTTTTGACTTTAGTAAATTTTTTTTAGTGAATTTTGATTGCGTAGCAAACTGTCTGAGGCAGATTTTTTAAGTCATCTTATTTGACACGGGACGAGCTAAAGTTAATCATGAGCTTATCACAGCTCATCAAAAATTGTCATAAATACCTTAATCATAATTTTATTCAATGACACTATAACTGTTAATCCATCATGAGGAATACTTTATTCAGTAAAGTTGGTTTACGCTTTTTCATTACTATAACTATAGAAGTGAAATAATTCTCATAAATATTTATGATCCTATAAACGTACAAATACTCATACAGTAAACCATTAAACCATAGATGGCCATACACCCCTGCACTTTTATATTATTATAATCTGTGATATTAAATAAATTAAATGATAGAAAACATAAATAAAATGCATAAAAATAAAGCTAAAGTCAACGGAAATAAATAAATGACCGAATGTAATTGTACAATGGACATTAAAAAAAAATAAATATAAAAAATATACATATACAATAAAACTTTTTATATGAGTACGTGGACACATCTCTGTAAAGTGACAGATTCAATGAGGTAATATGATTGTCCTTTTCAAACGGGAAACGGAAATGATAATTTAATATTTGTATTCTTTGTATGATTATTGGCAAAACGAATATAAATATAAAATGATTTTACACTCTTAAACTCATACTCTAGCAGGAGAGGTCTAGTCAAGAAGTCCTCGGTTTATCAAGCTGCGAACGAAAAAACTTGTAAACATTAAATTTGACACAGGGGATTTTATTGTCAGTCATGAACTTTTATCCCTTTGGAAAAGGTACCTCTATAATTTTCTCTTAAAAAAACTCACTCTTTCAAAATTTCATTCTCTTACTCTCTCGCTCTCGTATGTATAGACCAGTGTTGCCGTTTGGTTATTTTCTTTACATTTTTTGTAACTCATAAACTTTTGTCAATTTTTCGTAACTTTTGGTACAGATGCGAAATAAAATAATATCACTGAAAAAGTACAAAATTCATTATTAGAGATAAGAACCTCTCTGTGTTGCAAATGTTATCAAAATTACAAATCTAAGTACTGTGTTGCGAAATCTGATAGCAACTTTAGTTATTCCGTGTGAAACATTTGTCAAGTTCATAGAGCAACCGTACCAATACCCCGATTTAAAAGAAAGTTATCTTTTTATTGCCTTGAAAAAGTGTCGAATTATATGACAGAAAATTTTTCTGTAATTTTATTTTAATGTTTTAAGCAAATAAGACGCCATTATAAAAGACAAATTATTATTAAAATATTAAACGGATGTATTAAAAAAATCTTTACTTATTTTATTTAATGACAGAAGCATGCACTATTTAATCACGGAATAGTAGTATTAAGTCCTGATTTAAATACTTTAGGAATCATCGGACTCGAATTTTTTATCATTTTTTCTATATTTTAAATTTAGATTTTTTTCTTCAGTAAATGAGTTTCTCACCCTGTTATTTTCCTTGAAATATGAGTTAAAACTTTTTACTATATTTATTATTAATTACACTAAATTACTTTTCTTTCAAAAAAGAAATTTCAAAATGTAACTTTTAATGAAAAAATGTAACTTTTATTAGCGAAGAACGTAACTTTATTCTGACTTTCGCTGGCAACACTGGTATAGGCACTAGTTAATACTAAATTTGGACAGTAACTGATAAATTTCAAATTGGGCATTAGATATTTTTCTAATTGCAACAAAACATAATATTGTTACATTTGAGACCATATTGTTGTCCAAAGTATAAACATAATTATGTTCAAATATAAACATGCATACATACATGCATATTTACCTCAACTTTTTTTAAGTGTTTTGTTTACCTTTTATTTGTTTTCATATTTTGCATATTATTTTTGATTATTTATTTGGTACATAAATTTTAATTTTTTTCACTTTCTTTAACAATAAAAAACAATTTCAAATTTTAGCTACCAGAAAAATTTCTAAACTTTCAAGTACTAGAACCAAATATTTTTTAGCGCATACATTATTCAGTTGCTTTTAACCATTCTTTGATTAATGATAATATATTATGGTTAAATATTTTATATTATTTTTATAAGTTAATAAGTTAAGTTTTATTTGGTTGTGGTTGAATTTTTTTTTTTAATAAAACCAACCATGTTGCATTTTTGGTGCACAGTAACCATATAATTGCTAAAAGTTAACAAAATATGTTTATCGTGACACCAGAAGTTTTGGTGAAAACAACTATAATTGGTTCTCCACAACCATACATTGTTACAAAGAACATAATATGGTTATTGTGACCATATCACAACCATGTTTTTTTTTCTGCGTGTGCTTATATAGCACGAAAATACACTTTGTAGGACCGAATTAAAAAAAAAATGATTTGCATTCCATGTCAGTCCAAATATATTTTGTATAAAAGGAAGAAAGAAAATATTCAGTGAATCGTCACGTGCCCAACTTTATATTTACACTGTCTCTTCCTGGGACGCTTCTTTACCTCAAAGAAAATAATCGCCCACGACCAATCTTCCTACCAAGTTTTCTATTTGAATAATATGCAAGTTATAACAAATTTCCTTCTGCCTATTGGACCTTACGAATCAGGAGTTATATATCTTCTAAATATTCTTAAAATTGCTTTTTGTTAAAATCGAATTCATGTATTTTTCCTCTTTTCCACTTACCCCTCCTGTTCGTTGATTTTTAAACATACCCTCATGGAACTTCTAAAAAAAATATATATGTCCGTGATTTAATTTTTTTTAAATAGTGCAAACCTTGGATAAACCATCTGCACGACCATACGAATAAAACCTAAGAATTTAGTCGAATTGGGTTTGACAGATCGTGAGTTATAAAGTTACAACGCGCTTCAACTTTTTATACAAAAACAGATATGAACCAGCCTGTCGTTCCAATATCATAACTAGCTTTACCAGCTAAATACTCCATAAAAAGTCATAGCACCTATTAAAGGTTTTCTATGTTCTTTGATTGAAATTTTATTAAATTTTTTATTAGTTCAATAATTAATTCGAAATTCATTGTATTAATTTTTTGACTAAATATTTAATTGATTCAATTAATTATTTAATTAGACCATTTTTTATTTACTTCTTAATAAAATATATATTCGAACTGTAAAACATTTTATGTAAATTCTATCTGAAATCAATAAAATCAATTCAATTACAGCAAAAACTCTTTTTCGTGTAATCAAAATTAACGAAAAAAGCATCCACCATCTACAAAAATGAAGACAGGAAAAGGTAGACACTGAAATCTTATCAGAAATTTTAAAGGAGATGAAAAATACTACTAAGTACCCCTTAACTAACCTTCATCTTTGATGAAGGTTTGACGAAATCAACTATATAGTGTGATCTCTAAGAAAACTCTCATCAAATCGATGGAGAGGCATTGACTTTAATTTGGGAAAAAAAACAGAACAAGTAACTCTGAAATTTCACCTATTTAAAATTTTATTGATCTTCAAATTATCTAATTTATTAAAAACTCATTTAAATTTTTTCAATTAAACAATTAATTGAATCGATTAAAAATTTAATTAACTTTCAATCCTAAAACAAAATAAAACTTTAGAATAGAACACTAAAACAAGTTTTTGCACCCGTTTAAGATTATATTTGCTTTCAGGATAAATTTTAATTAAAATTTCAATTGTCTTAATTATATATTAAGTTAAAAAACAAATTAAAAGCTGCCAAATAATTCTTTAAGCAATGAAAAAACAATTAAAAACTTTAAAACTTTTTCTGTGATGCAGAAGCATAAACTGCTGATTCTTAAAAAAAATAGTATGCAGCTCTATTCCGTCCGGCTTAATCACAGAAACTTGAATTTATAGAAAATTTGTTTCTTGAAACAACACAATTGAGACAAAATTTAAAAGCAATTTTTATGACTGTTAAAAAGTTATACGGGAGACGAATAAAAAACTGGACCACATGGGCTTAAGATTTGTTAGTTTGCCTTAGTGAAAGATTCTTAACTGAACTCGAATCTTTTACAATTAGCCATTATTCCAGTTTGGAAATAGAAAATGGTTGGTTGCCCAAAGGTCTGTAGAATATAAAAGATGACCTTGTAGCCAAGCGGTTAGCAATGTAGCAGATCACGTTTTCTCTGCAAAATGCAGTCGAGTATGTTCATAAACCCCGAATAATTTTTATATACTTTAATTTAATTAACTGTCGCCAGAACTGCAAGGTACAGTACAATGTTAAGCTCTTTATGTACTCAACAAATTTAACACAGAATAAAGTATAACGTAATTATTTTGTGTGCATATTTTTTTACTTAATTGTGTGTAATCAAAAATATTAAAACATTGATTAAATAATTAATATGTGTTTTATTTAATTTTATATACCCCATTGCTATTGCTGTATCAGAATATAAAAAACATTCCCTCTGTAGCTGTAGCAATAGCACACCTTTAATTAGTACACTACAAAATGTCTGAAAGAATTTTGCTGATTTTCTATTATTCCAATAATAAAGAAGAATAGAAATCGGTAGGTATTTGTTGCCAAAATGATTGCGCTTTAATGAGCCCGTAGCTCATTTTATATAATCGACTAGAATATTCCATAAACATATTAGATTGTGCAGGTTTAATAAATAATCGCTAAACATTTGTTACTAAACGACACTTAATTAAATTTATATGATTTAATAACTATAATAATAATGGTAAATATAATAATTAATAAAATATTTGTCTCTTTTTTAATTTAGGATAAAATTAGTTCTATTATTTTATTTTATTAGATTATGTTATTTAATGAAATGTATAATTGAATTAAATAATTTTTTATATTAAATCTCAAACAAAACATTTTTTGTGAAATTAAAATTAAAAAACCAAAACTCGAGGTAGTCATATTACAGGAGCTTTAACATCCTAATGGCATGTAAAAGGCGGTGTAAATGTTCTTGTGGAAGAAGTTCTTGTGTTTACTGAATCGTAATTGAAAATAAATGCAAATACTTGTGAAAAATTGTAGCCAAAGTTTTTCTTTGAAGACCAAACCCTAAGCACAGCATCGATTTGAGGTTGATGGATTATTTTGAACACTTTCTTAGGCAGCAGTAATGTTTTCAGCCGGTCTTGTAGTACGCTTAATCAGAATCTATTTCATGAAAATCATTTATGTAGTTTAAAAATCATGCTTAAGATGAAACAAATATACTCAGGCCTGTTCTGAAATCCACATGAAATTTTCTCTTCAAATTTTTTTTAAAGCATTGTTTTTGTAAAAAATAGTTTTATAGCAACAATGCGTTGAAAAATTTGAAGTAAAAATTTCGTGTGGAATTCAGAACATGCCTGATTGTTACGTTTTTTCCTTTTTTAGACAAAATCGTACGGATTCTTTTGATTGCAAATACTGTGGTTCATTATAAATTCCGTATTCTTACTTTGCGACTTTCGCTGGCCGCACTTCGTGATCCTACCGGTCTTGTGAATCCCTTGGCCTCGTATTTACAAAACATGCGTTATTATTACAAACGCAGCCATCCACGCTACACTACTGTGTTACTCCGGCGAGACATGAACTACTCGGTGCCCTTTCATCTAATAGCCACAATACACGACTGCCATATACTGTTGTTATACTGTTACACTTCCCTGCGCTAACCGCTACCGTTCTTACTTTTTATCATAAAGGACTTCTTGACAATTATCTGTTACTCTTATATGAAATTAGACGTCTCCACTAAATTATCTGCCATGGCTTCACACAACAATTGTCTTTTGCCTCTCGGGAGATTTGTACTGCTGCTTCTTAATTTTTAATTGCATTATAACAATCATAATTTTCCCTTGTACGCATCTCCGAAGTTGGGCTCGAACTCACGATCTTCTGTTTTGCAGCAAGCATCTCTACCAACGCAGCCATTGAGGTTGCTGAGCTTTTGTTAGCCAATTGTGGTATTATTCTATAGTATAGAATCTATAGAATCTATACACACACCATTGGTGAAAGTAACTCTATTCACCACTCTCATACTGTTAACAATAACTGGGGTTGCCAGATCTTACTTTCGTTACAATATTGATGACATTGGTATCAGAGAACTGCACGAGTACACCGCATACTTACTCTATAATTTTTATACTCGAGTATGTTAAACACCGCAATAAAAAGTTGCGGTGTTTATTTTACCCATTCCTGTAAAAACGAGTATCAAAAATATCGCAATCAGAATTTTAAGTATTTTTTATACTCGTATGCGAGAATTTTTTAATTCTCTTTATTTGTAAGCAACGTTGCCACATTTTTACCCTTTTAAAGTTTTCTACTGCCGTTTTATGAAATACTGCATTGTATGCAGATCTATTTATAAACAATAAAAAAAAAAAAACAAAATTTGATCAAATCTATTGCTTAAACATTATAAGCAGAAAAACAGACAACAACCGTTTTCATAGGTATGAAATACAACACATATTTAATTAATAAAATGCAATAAAAACCGCTTAACGGCACAGCTTTTGTACACTATTTAAAGCAGGCATACTTATTTTGTTGCTGTTTTTTATGAACAATGATTTTTAGTTTATGCGCCTTGTTGTCATAAACGTGCTACTAACGGTATTTAGGAAAACAAAATGATAAAATGAACCCGTGAATAAAAGGAAAATTACTCAATTTTTTTAGTTTTAACAAAACTGTATATACGCAGATGTAATATTGCATTAACTGAATAGACATAATAATAAATAAAATAAAGTTTTTAGTTTACATATTTTATTTTGTTAAATATAATTATTGCTTTTATACATATTTATTAATTTAAAAAATCTATTTGTTTAACGAATAGAATTTTTAAATTTCTCTCCTGTGTGACTTAAAAAAACCCCTTACAAAAACGTAATATAATAAACAATGAACTATTCTTGAGTTATTAGTAAACTTTTGTTGTGTTTTTAATCTATCTATTAAATTTATTTTCTGTTATATATTAAATAAACTTTCATAATTTCAAAGAAGTATGTATGTTAGCTAATTTTGACATTGGCGACTTTTGATATTATGTTTGATTTAATAATTCTGATCTGATAACTCTGTTTTCCTCTCACTACACACGTTAAAATCTCTCTCTTGGTGTTTGTTGTGAATATGAGTACGAATAAAGCAAAGCCAGCATCGCAAACATTTTACTTGAGTATGGTAGACACTTATACTCAAATGGAATGGGTATAGTAAATACTCTCACTTAAGAAATGCGGTGGCGATCACACCGCAACCGCATTTAAGATGAGAATACTTAGAGTATTAAAAACAGACACTCTTGCAGTTCTCTGATTGCTATGTATATTAATAAAATAAAATTTTTTGGAATATGGCGTTTTTTTAAATAAAAAACGGCAAATTAGCAAACAGTTCTCAAACGTCAAACCACTGCAGGCCTGTGTTATCCACTTTTAGTTGCTTTAAGGATTTACTTTTATGATATCATTGCGCTAAAATTTACCAATGAAGTGAGGTTTAGTGTTAAGGTACTTCGATTGTGTTAATGGACAGTAGATTATTATTATCCACTGCATTTATTAATAGCCGAAAATATTTTCCTTTATTCCTTGTCTTTTAAGTTATCACTTGTTACGAATGATTTTAAAATCGTAGTTATCTTTGGGCTGATCTTTTTACCCCTTTTGACCTAAGTCAAAATCCTAGCTATAGTTGTTAATGTTTGTATATCCTACTGCACTTGGAAACAGTCTTAAAAATATTTACTGTTGCAAAGATTCTTAACACATTTTTTCTACATAAATTGAACAAGAATATTAAAGTTGCTAACAATTTTAATGCTACTAAAATTCTTGTTCACTTTTCACTGATTCAATTTTGTGTCATAAATTTTGCACAAATCCACATTAACCAGCAACACTAGAAGACAGCACTACAGTGTTGTAACATGCTTTTGGACAATATGAATAAAAAAGAATAATAAATTATGTTTCAAATGTGGCGAACGTGGGAGCGTATCCAATCATTCCTTTAATGCTTCTTTTATTACCCATTCACCCTGCTTTAATATTTCTATTAATAAAAACACTTATCTTAAGTTGTAAGACAGAAAATGTCTATAAGGGCTTACATTTAAGTAGAATATAATTTTAGTAAGATTTATTATTATCCTAAAATAATGAAAAAGAAAATTACAATGAAAGAATACTTGGGGAGAGATGGGAAAAAGTTATTGATTACCATCTTTCAAAAAACAAAAAAAAAAAAAAAACATAAAAACATGCAATAAAATAATTAATAAAATTTAATGAATCATGTAATATTTAAACAATTTATTTGGTATGATAAAAATAAAAGGTAAAGGAAAATTATTAATATTTCTTTAATCATAAAAACTGCCCAGAAAAATGTTGGATCTTTCAAAAATTTTATTTGTTTTAAGGTTGAAGTTTTATTCAAATTTTTATTGGTTCAAATATTTATTTAATTAGAAATTTGCTTTCCTTTTTTTAATTTATGTATAACAAATTCAATTAATTAGGAAAATCTGTAAAAAATTTTCCAATTAAAAATGTAATTGAACTAATTAAAAAAATTATAATTTCCACCAGAAAAAATAAGATCTTTAAGAGGAACAAAAAATTTTTCTGCATATGACACACATGTTGATTTATGTGTATGCATATTAAATTAATAGTGTAGTGATGTTGAACTTTAAAATAAGAGTTGCCAACTGCTTATATTAGAACTACAAACCCCTTTATGAATCTCAAATGAAAATGATTTAACCTTTTATCACTCAGAAAATACGATTTGTGTAATTTTTTGTGATGATATGATATCAGAAAAATGAAATACACGTATTTTTGAATTTTTTTTAATTATTATTACTTAAAGAGAAATTTACAAAAATGATCAAAATCTATAAAACTGTACATATTACGAAATATGAAAGTTTCTAAAGCACTTATTGATTTTCGTATAGCACAAGGCTCTATAGCATTTTTCACATACATTATCGGTAAAACCAACACAATTTCAAAACTTGCAGCTGATCTTCTTATAAGATTTATATGGCTAGTGGCCGATCTGGGCTTTATCGAACTGCTTTCAGAGGTACGCGCTGACGAGGTCACTTATGCCTTTTGGCCTCAATTTCGCTGTGGGTGTCATGTCTAAGGTTATTTTAACCTTATCGCTAGTAATGTCTCAATGAAAATTTCGAGTTAAAACGGAGGCAATCTACCCGTCCTTAAGTAGACAATATCTTAACGAACACCACCACCACCATTAATTTTGTCTCAAAACCTCAAAACACTAGCTCTAAAACGTAGCTTGTCAACAGACATGACCACAATTTATCAATTATTTTGAGCAAAATACCTTATTTAGCAAATAAAATGCATCAAAACGTAAAAAGTGTTAAAAAAGTAAGACTTCAAAATAAAGTGAAAACACTTACCTCTCCACTTTTCAAGTTAGAACGTATATGGAAAAGTTAGAGGCAGGCGTGGTATTTTGGCCGCTGCCTCGAAAGGTATGGATAGAATTTGCTGATTTTTAAAAAGTAAAAAAAATGCAAAATTTTCGCAATTAGTTCTGATCGATTGACGTATTTAAATTTTCTCTAGCTCATTTAGTGCCTAGCAATTTTTACTTTAACACTACACGGGCGAACAGATGGATATCGCTCAATCGATTTCACTCTGTATAAGAACTCATACTCATATACTTTATGGGGTCGGAAATGAATATTATAGAAATAACAAACAGAATGACGAGCTTAAGTTTTACCTTTTTTCCACTTTTTTTTTTGCGAAGCGTATAAAAAGAAAATCGTCAGGTGTGAGATAGACTTACACAGGAAGGTTTTCATACCATGTCGCTATAGGTAACTCGGTCTATTTTCTTATCATCATATATATTATTTCTAAAGCACTTTTTTTTTGTCGGTTGCAAATATCTCCCACACCACCGCATCAAATTTAATGAATGATATCTCATTTTAAATCTTATTTCTAACACTAATGACGAAAAACAATAAGAAATAGAAAAATTTATGTTTTCATTGATGCAGTAATTACGTGTTTTTGTTCAAGTGTGGTAACGCAGGTTCGCTTAATGGTAATGCAGTTCTACATAATACAGTATATATTACAATCCATTCTGGCAATACCGCTATTTACTATAATGCCGTTTATTAAGAGATATTTCTGTTTGTATTAAGGATTCGTACGGGCAAAAAGTTAACGATGATTATGTCATTACCTCTAACATTGTATTCAAAGAAGTATTATAAAAGAATTTAAATATATGTATGTATGTATGTATGTAAATATATATGATATATTATGATTTCGAATATTTTTATACTTTTAATAAAATGTATTGAAGTTTCTAAAATTTCCATAAATTATTTTTATTTTATCTTACAAAAATGACAACTAACGCTGCGAAATATTCGCACGGGTCATCTAGTAATATTATATTTCAGTTTATTTCAGTCATTTAGTTTTTGGATTCAGTCGTTAAGAGTCTCCCATTTTTGATAAATAAAATGTTTAGTTATGTGCCCTCACATAAAACAGTGACTGTATGTGGCCGCACAGGAAATAATAAGGATGTGTCAAATCAAAGGATCTTAAAAGCAAATTGGCTGGTCCATATCAAGCACAAGTTTGTCCACATAACTCAAACTAAATCATCTATTGGGCCCTTTTACCTCTAAATCCAAATTTT
This sequence comes from Gymnosoma rotundatum, assembly GCA_916610165.2. Taxonomy (NCBI): domain Eukaryota; kingdom Metazoa; phylum Arthropoda; class Insecta; order Diptera; family Tachinidae; genus Gymnosoma; species Gymnosoma rotundatum. The sequence continues at coordinate 118,999,024 of OU744338.1, forward strand.
TTACTTATTTTTATAGCATTCGTTTTAAATTTCAGTGTCTGTGTATAACTGTTCCAAAGTACACCCTCTATTAACTTATTTTGAATGTTAATACTCGTTACTATAACGGTCATAGGAATTTGCAAGGGACAAACCCTAACGGTTTAAGAGATAAGCCCATATAGGTTAACTTACGTCATTTGTGTTACTTTTTACCATAGTGATATGCAGTTTTTTTTAATTTTAAAGTGGTACCCATTACATTTAAAAATACACGTAAAAAAATGTATGGTGACACTCTTTTATTTCGAATATTATGATGTGTTTTTAGTACAGGACCAATCTGTAAGCATCACCTTTAATATAAAAAAAATTTCAAAATTGCTCCAAAAATATAAAACAGCAACATTCAGTCAAATTGATAACCTCCTTCTTTTTTTGAAGTCGGTTTAAAAATAGTTGATCATGGCGCTGTAACCAAAATGACACATATTCTTAATATGATATAAACATTTTTTTATATACGAGTAACATTGAGTTTTTTCCTTTTTTACAGTAGACATGATAAATGTTAAAGTAATTACTTGATTTGTTTTCCTGTGTTATTTTCTAATCTTCTCTAATGATTCTTTGTTTTGTTTTCCCATATTATTATAATTTCCATATCTGATTATATATTTTTTTTTTTCTTATCTAATGTAAACAAAGTTAAAAAGAAAATAGATAATTCAGCTGTAGCGAAAATCTTATTAATTATGTTTAATTTTTCATAACTTTAAAGAGTATTAACTAAATCGTTCATAATTGAAATTAAAGCGTAATATGTTGCTTGTTTTATTAAGAAAGCAACACAAAAAGAATAATTTTTTTTTTATCATTTTTTGAAATCACAGTCAAGTGGAACTTTTTGTAAGTATCGAGAGTCAAAAATCAAATGTTACCTTACAGCTAGTAACTAGACCAAATTGTTGTTTTTGGACCAAAGTCGTTAGCTCAGTGTTTAAACCGCGGGACGATATAGACGATTATGTTAAAACAATTATTACCATTAATTTTAAGACACTCGAACAGCATGTTGCCTACAGTCTAGACTACATTACAGAGGTTTAATCTTGCTTAAATAACAAAACGGCAATACTAATATTTAATTTAAGCTGAAACATTCAGTCTGTATAAATTTTACGGTTTAAAATCAAATCCTTGTCTTCTTAAGAGTAGCCCTTTAGCTATTTTTTTATTCTTGTTATTAAAGTGGATATAATAATAGGAACACTGTGTACACTATCTAAGATTATCACGGTTCAAAAGGTTAAATAAGTCTTAATTGTACATCTATAGATACACCCTTTAATTTTTTAGTTCATTTCATGACTTCGTCTAATTTAGAGAAGCCGTTATTATTATTTTTTTCAGTTATTTTAAATGAAAAAGTACGTATAGAAAAAAAGTCCCATAAAGCTTGTGACGTACATCATGCACATATTCATTTTATGGCATTTTTGCCTGTCAATCTGGCCACGCTTTATTTAGTTAATTTTTATATGTGTATACATGTTGTAATACTTATTTGTGTATTCATTGTATCACTTATAATTCTTAGTAAGTAGATATTTTATTTATGCGAGGTTGAAGTTTCCATAACCGAATTTTTTTTTTTTTTTTTTTTTTTGTATCAGTATTTTGATTGCATGTGAGTGTGAAGTATGTTTAAGTACGCTTGGAGTATCTTATACCACCTTGCACAGCAGGTTATGATTATTGCTTAGGCTAAGTGTTTTTTCAGAGGAACTTCGCCGTGACTTCGGCAAACTTTTTTTATTGGAATTTAAATTATTAGGATTTTTTTAAATATAATAATATTATTTGTACGACTTCTATGATAATAAAGAGGACCAATATCTTCTCCAAAAGAGATTGTTAGAAATAAAAATCGAGATTCTCCACCCTATTGAGGCGAATAATTCCGACTGAATTCATTTTTATCCGTGTACATTTAATTAATTTAAATCTTAAAATAAGAAATACATAGAAACACTTTTAGTTTGAAGTCAAGCAGTTTATATTAGATCGTAAATTAATTTGAGGATTCAGTAATAAATTAAAAAAAAAAAAAAAAAAAAAAACAACTAAACCTAAGTTTTAAATTTTTTAATTAAGAAGCTCAAAAGACTTATAGATCGTGTTACCAAGTTCTCAGCATCCGCCAAAGATCGAATCGCTTCCGATAGAACTTTTTGACCTGGATGTTGCTTTTGTGGTTGTTGCACTTGGTCTTACGTCTGGTGTTACTCCTGATGTTGTAGAGATGACGTTTGCTACCGACCGACCGAAGACACCCGAACGATATATCAGCATTAACCCAGAAACTACCTACATATTTCAGTGCCATCCAAGTTGTTCGAAATATAAGCTGAAAACTCTGATTTGAACTACTGATTTGCAGTATTAACTCAACCGCTATAATTCGATTTCCTCCGAGCTAACTTTCGTTTTATCATAGCTGTTGGTAGTAAGCCGAAGTAAATATTTGCGTATTACTGAAGCACAAAGGGGACTTACGGATTCACAAACTTTGTGACACCCTCGATAACACTGATCTACCTACGGCAACGATAAAACTTACGTTAAAAGCTGAAGAAATTTCATTAAATTAAATAAAGAACAGAAAATATTTTTAATTTTTTTTATAATTTGACATGTTTTATAATTTAGAGCCTTTGTGGTTATCTTTGATGTATTTTTTTTTTAATTTTAATGACACATACATAATTTTCGAAATACTTCAAGCATAATTTATTTGGTAATTTGGTCAGGTTTGGTTAGGTTAGGCAGGCAGCTACTTCGCTACAATCTACTTCGGCCCATTGACTGGTTCCTTTTATTACCTGCTGAGAAAGAGGAAGAAACAGAGAGGGAAAAAAAATTCGGAACGTAAAAAAAGATATGAAATGAAGATAGGAAATAAGGAAAATAGAAAGAATAGGGAACGAAAGAACAAAGGCCGTAAACAAGCAGAGAAAGCCCCTCCAGATAAGGCCCGCTGGCCCAAAAGTAAGCTCAATCCTTTGGCTGAGTCACAATGTCACATAAACTGATTCTACCTGGTACCAGAGGCTCCCGTTGCTCCGATGACCAAGATATCTCAGTCGTATATGCCCTACGCGTGGCACAGACAAAGGAGGTGTTTTATCGTCTGCTCCTCCTCGTCGTCCTGAGAACTTCTGCAGAAATCATTAAATCGGAGACCCATTCTCCTAGCATCGGCTCCAAACACACTATGCCCAGTAACCGCAGCCACAAAATCGAGTAATCGACTCCTTGGTAATAGTAGTAGTGCAGCTGCACTACCGCGATCAAAAAAGGGCCAATCTGTTCTAGCGATAGAACATGTCGACTCTTTACCAGCAACATGGTCGGTCACATGTCCCCCCACCTATTTTAGGTTTATTATTGAAACATCCATTGTTCCGCGCATGGATGCCCGGCATTTAGAAACAATTTTAGATCGCAGCTTTGCTGTCGGTACAGAAAAATATATCTCAAAGATATCTCTTTGGTATCTGATACCTTAACCAGTACGCTGCCCTTTGATAGCAGTCATTTGGAAGTCTGAAAATCGTCCCTGTTTTGAAGCCATCTGTGTATATACAAACCGCTCAAGACGGGATAGAGCGGAACTCGGTCAGTTCAAAGAAAATTTTCTTCTAAAAGTGGGTTTTGGAGTGCAATAATCACCAAAATCAGGAATAACATCCGTAATATGTACACTAGGATGTCCCTACCTACGACATTAATTGTAACAGCCGTTCTCAGCGCCACCCTTTTAGCCAGTTAAGAGCAGCAAAGAACGCCTTTATAGGCGTTGATCTAATGTGTAAACATTAAAAAAACAGTTTTTTTTACAAGCCAATGGTAGAAAATGATTGAACAAAACCCTTTATATAATGACCGCAATACAGTTTAAAAGGTTATGTTTTTATTTTAATCGCTGAAGCATTTTATATAATAAAGTATGTTTCAATTTAGTATCTTGAATAACTTAAGATAAATCGTAATAAAATTTATAGCTAATTCAAGATTTAGGGGCATCTTTAGAATAAACTTATAACTTTGTTAATTTAATAATACCCTTTTTTCTTTAAAACTACACCGTAGCTTCCGTATTGGGAAAAATTTTTCTTTCGCTGAAAAAAACTCTTACCTTAGTCAACCTTCCATTATCCTTCCTTTCTTACTTTCTTCCTTGGAGTATATTTTTAATTTTTTGAGCATGAAAATATAAAAAAGAAAATATAAACCATATTAAACGATATTGTAAGTTTTCAATATAAACTACTTTTTTCTTAACTTCCCTTCTTTAGTTTTTCAAATGTAACAGTTGAGAACATTTTGTTTTTGACATCCTTTTAATATATTTTCGCTTTTTTTTTTTTCTTCCATTTTTTCAATTTCGTACATTTTTGTAGATTTTAATCATTATAAAAAACTAATCTTTTAGCTCAAGGGAAATAGGTTGACTTCAAGCAATTTAATACTTTTCGTATCGGCATTGTTGTTGTTGTTAGTAGAATTTCCTTTATTGTTACATTGTTACTCACACTAACTAACAAGCACTTATGTGTAAAAAAAAGAAATGATAAAATATATGAACAATAATTACCCGATGTTTCATGGAAAGATGTGTTTCAATATGACTTTAAGCAAAGAAGCACACATTTTAAAGCTTTGGATTTAACAGCTTAATTAGTTAATTTATTAATTTTGTTCGAGGACCAAATCTGATTTTTTACAGTTCTAAGTAGAGAAAATTTAATTTAATTCATTTAAAAATTGTTTAATGTGAAGGAAATTATACACAATATTAACAATTGCTATCAAACGGTTAAGGTCTTTCTTTGTCTCTCTCTCACTCTCTCCCTATGTGCCTCATTTATAAAATTAGCCCTAGGACAAGTTTACCTTTAAAGACCAGTGGCAAAGTTTCTGCATAGCTACTAAACGAACAAACGGATGACGGTACATACACACTTACACACACCTATCTTTGTTCGTATTGTTTGTTACCAACTTCTGTATGTAACTTTTGAAAAATAATATTTAACGAAGGAAGGATATTGAAAACGGTGCCTTTAGTTAACACATACATACTTACTTGCCTGTTTAAACATTTAACAAGCTCATGTACACTTGCACTAATTCTAGTTCTATGTCAAATATATTTTGTTATAGTTCCTTTGCTTTCTATTATCTAACACTATCAAGTTTTTATACAACAACTACAAGTAAGTAATAATAATGATTTAAGCGAAATATTTTGTTTTACTCTCCCTAACAAGTTGATAAGTATTTGAAGGTAATTTCCCCCATTTGTTGTAAGTAAAAGATTTTATCTACTTTAATACAAATAAGGTTAAGGATTAAATATGACTGTAAGGAATTTTGTCAACACTTCAGAGAAACACAGAGTAATGAAAACTGTGTTAAAAACTTGCTATTGTTTTTGTAAATATTTTCGTTATTTTCTAAGATTTCCTCCAATTTAAAATTTTCTAATCAAGGACAACTTTTTTTTTGTATAAATAAAAAATCTCAAGTAAATTTTGTTTTTTCGTTTTATACCTTATACACTGTTCAGACATGTTTTCTTAATTGAGTCAATTTAATTTTAATTGCGCCATTTAATTTGGTGTTTACACATGCTCAATTAAGCTTATTCAATTAGCACAAGGCATATTTATTTTATTAGATAGTGTCGTCCGCCCAGCTAGTTTCTCTTTTTATTACAAAAACAACATGGTTTTTTGTTGTTTCTTTGAAGTTAGAAGTGTCAAAAGCCATTTTCGTATGACCCGCCATTTTCTTTTTATTTGGTTGTTTATATTTTTTAATTGCGGCTTGTCTATTTAATGAATTTTTTTTTTCTCACTGAATATAGTTCCCAGAGTAAACATGCTTGTTGGCCAGGGTTGCATTTCGCATCTTATTCAACTAGTAATGCAATTAAGTACAAATTGCTCAAAGTATTAATCGACTTTTTATATGGTAAATTGAGCTCAATTAAGTCCTTAACTGCTTACATTCCTTAATTGCGCAATTAAAACGTATGTCTGAACAGGGTATTAATTTCTTAAATTTTTCTTCATATTGAAGAAGTCATACAAAGTCGCTAAAATATGCACAACTTATAGTTGTTGTTGCCGGTTTTTACGCCATAATGTCATTTAAGTAATTTTTAATCATTAAGTAATTTTTTTCTCTGCCCTTTATCGCGCTTTCTTTAGTGTGCCTTTTATTTAAATATTTGCTCAACCTAAAAATGTGATCACTTTAGATTTTTAAAAATTTGGCCTTTTCTCATTTTACGTAAACTTTGCAACTTCTAGCGTTTTTTTATTTTTTAGTAGGTAGCAAATACTTGTAGTTGCAGCTTTTTAACTAAGGAAAATTTTAAAAAATTTTTTTTTACAAATAAATTGCATTTTTATTGTCATGGGACTTATCATAACATAATAAATAATATTGTTAAGAAAATAAGATCTGGCAGCCTCTGTTGTTGTTATCTGTATGAGCGTGGTGAATAATTTACTTCCACTAATCGTGTGTGTGTGTATAGAATAATAAAACAATTAGCTAACAAAAGCTGAGCAACCTCAATAGCTGCGTTGGTAGAGGTGTTTGCTTAAAACAGATCGCGAGTTCGAGCCCACCTTCAGACATGAGTACAACGGAAAATAATGATTTTTATAATGCAATTAAAAATTAGAAAGCAGCAGTAAAAAAATCCCAAGAAGCAAAAGACAATTATTGTGTGAAGCCATGGCAGATAATTTTGTGGAGACGACTAATTTAATAAAAGAGTAACAGATAATTGTCATGAAGCGCTTTATAATAAAAAGTAAGAACGGTAGCGGTTAGCGCAGAGAAGTGTAACAGCATAACAACAGTGTATGGCTGACGTGTGTTATCGCTATTGGATTAAAGGGGATGACTGGTTTGGTTAAAGGGCATAGTGAAGTTGTCTGTTGATGGCTATGGTTACTAAACAAGACATCGAGTAGAGTTCATGCCTCACCGGAGTAACACAGTAGTGTAGCGTGGATGGCTGCATTTTTAATAATAGCGCATGTTTAGTAAATACGAGACCATGGGATTCACAAGACCGGTAGGATCAAGAAGTATAGCCAGAGGAAGCCATTAAGTAAGAATACAGAATTTATAAGCCACAGTGGTATTTGCAATCAAAAGAATCCGTACGATTGTCTGAAAGGGAAAAACGTAACAATATTATAAAAATTCCCAAAATAATTTTATAAATATATATTTTTCGTTTATAAGAGATTTCTTTGATTTAAATAATAATTTTTATTTTGTTTGAGTCTATCTCTTGTAATTTCCTGGCTTTTAATTTTTTAAGCAATTTCGGTAATTTAGGCGATTTGAAGACACTGTTGCTTTTTAAAACCTTTTATTCTTTTCTTAATCCAAAAAAAAAATTCTGAAGTGGTTTTTTTTTCGTTTTTATGTAAATTTTATAATTTTTAAAATCAAATAATACTGCAAATTTTGTTGCTGTCATGCTGTCTGTAATCATAACCTCAAAAAAAAAGAATAGTTCTTGAGAAAAAGCTGACTTAAAAACAGAAATCACATAAACTATTGAAACCCCTTTATATTCCATCTCCAAACTCTATAGTTGTTATAGCAGACTTGGCACTACAGCTCTTTGTAAATTTCAATCGTCTTTCTTCATCTGTTCAATAGCAATATACATCAAACTACATCAACTAGAGGGACGTCCTTTAATTTTCAAATTCAAATTTTAAACCTTCTCCTGTAGTAGACTTAGCAATCAGTTTTTTGTAAATTTCAACCATCTGTCTATAACAGTTTAACAGTCTTGCCATATACATCAAATTACATTAACTATTGCAAAACCCTTTATTTTATAATTTAAAATATTTATATTTCTTCCAATACCAAACGAAGTAGTGGGACATTCTGTCTCATTTTTAAGTGCTTGTAAATAACGGTTAAAAAAATACGGCCATATAGGTCATCTAACCTTAATTTTGGGAAGACCCTTTTAATTCTAACTTCAAATTATAAACAAGTTTAGCGGACTTAGCAATTTAGGTCCCTGGTAAGTTTCACTTGCCTATCTGTAACGGTTCAAAAGTTTGGCCACATACATCAAATTACATCAACTATTGCGACACTCTATTACTTTCAAATACAAATTTTATACTTTTTGTTGTAGCTGGCTTAGCAATATTAGTTCTTTACATTTCAAGCGTCTGTCTACAGCTGTTTAAAAGTATAGCGAAGTAGATCAAATATCGGGGCACCCTTTAATTTGTAATATTGAATATTAATGCTTGTTACTATAACGTTCATAGCAGTAGACATTCTGTTAAATTTGATAGCGTTTGTCTATAACGGTCCAAAAATAGGACTATATAGGTCAATATATGTAACCTATTGGGACACCCTTTAATTTTAAGAATTATTTTTACATTACTTTTTGCCATTGGGATTTATATTGATACGCAGTTACGGTTCATAATACATGGAAAAACATGTATGTTGTATGAAGGCACCCTTTAAAGAATTTCAAAATCGATCCAGAAATGACGGAATTATGGAAGCACAAATATAGGAAAAACAACATTTAGTCACATTGAAAGTATAGCCGTTATATAACTTTGATGTAACAAATCATATTTCGTTTCGGGGGCATCCTTTTAATTTTCATATTATGTTTTTATTAACTTTCTTTGTATGAAACGTAGAAGAATACCGTCTATGCAAAATTTGTCTATGTATTACGACTCTAAAGGCAAGGCCACATTTAGATGTCAAAACCGTAAATAACTCTATGGAAACACCCTTATTTTTTTATTTTTAAAGTTTGTTATTTTACCGGTCTTACAGTCTATGAAAATATCACAATATTTCTGTATAAAGAGTTCATAAAAAAGGCTAAAGACTTCAAATCCAGTCTTTTTTGGGACACCCTTTAAATTTTATTTTTAATGTTCATACTTTTTCCTATAACGGCTAATATCCGTATTCATTCTGGACATTTTTGTAACACTCTTTACCTGCTGTTAAAAAGATAAGAAAATTCAAGTCAAAATCACGTTTCTATAGGGATACCCTATAACTTTTTATTTTAAATTTTAAATGTTTTTTGTAAAAGCGACATTAGCAGTATACACTTTGTGAATACTAAAGTTGTCTGCTTGCTACGGATTTAACGATAAGCTAATTTGTATCAATATTATGTTTTCTTTGGGGACACCCTTTAATTTTTCAGTTTATATTTTAATTAAGCAATACCCTCTTTGTAAAAATTGACCCAGTTGTATTCAAAATATGAACTAATATGATGTTTTTTGTAAGTGGGCCACCCTTTAAAATTTAATTTTTTTTAATTTTATTTTTTTTTATTAGAAACAGCATATTAGAGTTATTTTATTTTTTCATAAATATTTTTTTAATCGATTCAGAAATGACAGAGTTCTAAAGTAAGAAATTTTAGGAAAAAATTTACACCAAACGATCGTTTTTGTACCCTTCACCACAAAAACTGGAAAAAGGGTATGTCTAAGTTTGTCCTTCCGTTTGTAATTTCTACAATATCCATTTCCGACCACATAAAGAATATAAATTCTGATTTCATAGCCAAGTCGATTGAACGATGTCCGTCTGTCTGTCCATGATATTATTGAAATCTAGATTGCCTCGATGAGAAATATTGTCGAAAGAGGTGATATTAGAAATCAGCATGATTAACCCAGATCCTTCAAGACAGTAGGCAAAACACCACGCCAACCTCTTATTTTTTCAGGTCATTTGAAACAATACAGTAACTCCAATCAAAAAAATAAATATATGAGGCGATAGAGAATTGAAAAAAAAGAAAAAAACATCAAGTGAAAAAATCGGCGCTCGCCATTATTTTCGCGTAACGGGGCTTTGAAATTTTCAACATTTTTAAAATATCAATATTGGTATCATTATAAAGCTTTTAAAGAGATCTTTTAGGGAATACTAAAAATTTTTTCGAAATGCTTAACCCATTAAGAGTCGATGTCATTTTTATTTAAAATTATATGTATGCAGTACCAAAATCTTTTTTATATATTTTTAATTCTCTGTCACCCCAATACTGCTTTTTTGATTGGAGTTACTTCACTAAACTAGACATACATAGATGGTGAAGGGTATATAAGATTCGGCATAGCTGAATATAGCACTCTTGCTTGTTTTCTTTTCGATGTTGGTCACAAGTTGCTGCAATAAAATTTCTAGACATCATATCAAATTCCAAAAATTTTAAAAGTTTCATAAAAAATATTTCTTTTAATTTCAATACTTTCACCAACATACCAACGATCCTAAAATATAACTGTCGTGACTAACTTGTATTTAATGCTAAAAAATGTAAGAAGAAAAAATATTTCATTTATTTCTATAACTGACAAATATACTCGCTAGAGTAAGTGAAGATTGAGACATAAAACCAATACTGCAGGCTACGCTTCGATTACCAAATTCAGTCCTTGACACAGTTGTCAAGGCTTGAACCAGAAAACAATGTAAAATGAACTAAAATAATGTAAAACGCAGTTTAACATACAATTAATTTTTATTTGTTTTATTACATAATCAAAAAAAAAAAAAAAAAAAAAATTAGAAACAAATACAAAACTTAAATTGAAAAATTTACTTCAATTACACATAGAAATTTTCAAAAAATTTTTATTTTTTAAACACAGCAACTTTCCTTCATGAAAATTTTGTCACTACAATGTTTTACATCTAATAAGTGCTAGAGCTTGAATACGGGTGTGTGGCTGTGTGTATTAATGTTTGTTTTTAGCATCAATGTTGTTGAAACAATTTTGTATGAAACACGTTGCTTTGTGATGCCTGTGATAACGTTAAAATTAATTAACAAACGGAAATTGTATACACTTCAATGCATTGCACTATTAATTTATAGCCATTAGTAAATTGCTGTGTAAAAAAATTTTTTTATATCCTATAGAAACAATCAACAACTATGACAACAAGAACAGCAACAAAAAAGCATTAATAGCATGATGCAAACAACAACAAAAAAATTAAGGATATAAATGTTTTCGAGTAGTTTTTTGTAAAACACATATAATAAGATGCTATTGAGCATTGGGATAAGTACAAAATGCAATGATTTTAATCTTAAGAAAATTAATTAAAAGTCATTTAAATCTAACAGAGAGGCAAACACTCTTGTACATACTTTTACACAGATCAATTTATTTGATATCAATCGAGAAAGGAAATTGCAACGAAAATTAAATCGGGTTTTTATTTTTTCTATTTTAGAAGAACAAATAAGTAAAATGAATTGAAATGAGAGAGAATTTATTTCAATAATAGTAAATTGTAAGTTTGCTAAAGTTATAGTTGGGCTTAAAAGTATTTTTTTTTTTTTCAAAGAAAATTAAGATCATTAATTTTTTCTTTTGCACAATTTCCTTAATTCAATCAAAGAAATATTGTCAAATAGATAAATGCTACAGCCCTTTTGCAAAAAATTTTATTTTAAGATTGCAAGTCTATCGTATAAAATTAAAATTAAAATTAAAACTTAAGAAAAAAAAACTAAAAAAATTCAACAATAAATTTCTTTTGCACAAAATGAATTTACTTTGACCAATTAATTCAAAAAAAATAGTATTAATAAAATTCACACAAATCAATCAATTGTCAATTGATGAATAAAAATGCAGCACAGTGGAAAAAAAATAATTTAAAAATTAATTCATTATTTTATTCCATCTTTAAAATCTAGATTTGGACTGTTGCCAATTATACAGGTTAATTTTCGACGTGAGTTAATATGCCTTTTATGAAGTTAAGGTACGGTCACATTAGTCAAACATTTGACTGAAATCGGCAAATATTTATTTGCCGTAGTCTGACCATAAAATGTTTATTAGAAGCAAATAACATCACAGCTGATTTTGGGCAAATAAAATTATTTGCCAGTAAACAAAAATGTTTCTAGTGTGAACATAGTGTGACCACTCGATGGCAAATATTTGACTCATTTTTAGGCAAATAAATATTTGTTCTTACAAAGTTTTTGTCAGAACAAACAGAGACAAATAACAGCTGTATCAACAATGTTGCCCAGTATTTAAACTAAATTATTAGGTTTCGGAAAAACTCGCTGATAATTTTAAACTTATATGTGTATTAAATAAAAACAAAATACTGTAAGCAATTAAAAATAAAATTATAGATAAAAAATAATAAAGTGCAATTTTCGGAAGAAATAGTAAATTAAAAAAGTTGTCGGGCCAAATATTTTCCGAGTTATATATCATCAAAGTATTTTATATATAATTTGGTATATTTCGACATTTTCGCCTCAGAATGAAGAAAAGTTTAAAAGTTGTATGTAAAAAAGATGTGGCATTGGGGATTATTAAATGTTCTTTTATAAATTTTTAGTAAAGTATTAGTTTAAAGTTAAGTCGCAAGAAATTATATACTTGAAAATTTGCATTGCCGCTAAATTAAAATCAAGTTAAAGTTTAAAGTTGTAAATTATATACTGTTATATATCTGCACATAAACCTATGATAAGGTTAAGATTTATTTTGTTTTAAAATGCTTATAGATAACTTTTAAATGAAGTTTTATATGACAACAAGCAACATGCTTTCACTTTAAGAATCAATATCGATTAATTTATATTAAACAAGAATTAAGCACACTTAAATTTAACCAATATAAATTAAACTTTATTTAACATTTGCACAGTGCCCACTGCTGCTTAAAGAGACGAAAAAAGTCGGCTATGTGCAGAACAAAACCAAAATAATTTTTCCGCCCTACTCGAAGCGTAGGAATAGAGTTAAGAGTCATTAGTGAATACCCATTTCACGCACTTAAACTGTTCCTGCATAAGTTTCGATTTGCAATCAAAAGATATATGTTCTATAAGTACTAAGCTGAAAGATTATTTTTGCAATTAATGTAAACAGATTTTTTTTAATATAAATATAATCGTTTGACAGTATGTTTATAACATAAAAACAACAATTTTTAAAAACTATTTGTACAAGAGTTTTTCCGCTATTTCCCGAAATCTGAAACATTAAAATTTCTTAAAAATTGTAGAACTTTGTATCCCAATAAAAATTTTGCATATTCGTAGTTTAATTCTTTGTGAAATTGGCTTTTTAATTTAAGCGACTTTTTATTTCAACATATTATTTGTCTACACTTATATCAAGTAAGCAAATAAACAGCTGTAGTTTGAAAAATATATAAAATAAATTAAAAGTTTTTAGAAATTTTAATCAAAAAAATGTAATGAATGAATATTAAAATTTATTGTTAAGAAGTGGAATCTAATTCCTATTAAGCTTCATCCTCTTATTGTGCTTCTTCCTTAGAACACCTTTTGGAGCTTCTTTATAGCATAGAATATGAAAAATTTGATATTGTTGCTTGGCTTTATTTATTTGGAACTTTCATACATAGGAGTTATTTATTATAAACTTTCTTCTCACATTGCCATTATAAGTAATAGTTATTTTAATGGAATCTCTATAAATAATACATTCGGGTGCATAAATATAATATTAGCCACCATTATTTGACCAACTTTTATAGTTTATGGCTATCAGCGGTGGATATTTTATTTTTTGTATTAGAAACTGGGATTTAATTTCTTGTACAAGGTATAGGAAAAGTATATTATAGGAAGAGAATAAAAACTTCATTTGGGACTTTTAAAAAGATGCGCCCAGAGTCTGCCTAGATGGAAAAAATTTTTCGACAGTTGTATATTTTTGCTCCGACTACAAATGGTTATTGTTTGTTTGTTTCGAACTTATGTATATTGTACTGCAATTAAATATATAAGAGTAGCAACTATTTTTCATCATTTGTAATTAGCATTTGATAATATTTTACACGTTTTCTTTGCAATAACTTTGAAATAATGCCGAAGAAATTAAATGGCAGTGAAGACATCCCATGCGCAGCAGTTTGTGAGCAAATAAATTTATGTTTTTTTTTCGGTTTGATCGAATATATTTTTAAGGCAAATATTATTTGAAATGTGACCGCACATAAAACATGTTTGCCTGTATTTTATTTGACATTGCTTCATAGCTGTTTCAACAAATAAAAATAGGCAAATAAATGTACGTAGTGTGACCACAAAACAAATTTTGTATGGTTTTGAAAAAATTTAGGCCAAACAAGAGCAAACAAATTTTAGGCAAATGTTTGTCATATGTGACCGTACCTTTAGTATCTTCTGCCTAATTTTCCTATACTTAAGCCTGCTCCTGCTTTCCTATACACTATTATTGCATACAACTCCAATAAAATCAAAATAGAACGTTTCTAATTGGGGCGAAAATGTTGCCCAAATATTCCGAAATTATATAAAAAAAACTAGAAAAAAAAAATAATCTTTATTTCTGAAGCACTAAAAATTTAATAATTAAATCTACAACTTTATAAAATAAAAAAAAAATCTCTCAAAATTTTTTCAAACTTTGCCCTACATTTATTATAAATGTGAAAGTTAATAAAAAACAATAAACCCCAATTATTAATACTTTCACTTGTTATCTGCTTTAGAATATATCACTTCATAAAACCCTTAATAAATTTGTAATTTGCAAAAGCTCCCAAAGCACTCATTATATGCAATTCTTTATTGCTTAGAGAATTTACGTAAAATTAAATTGTTATTAAAATGAAAGGAATAAAAAGTGTTCTCGTAACATAAAAAAGTAAAACTAAAAAACAAAAAAAATCCAAACAGAGGAAAATAGCAACTACTTTGCATTGCCATTAATTAAGTTACGAAATCCCTTTTCTTGTGCTCGAAATGCAAAATATATATTAAAGCATTTTGTATAACAAGAATATCTTGTATTTCAATTTTATATTTTCCTTTTGTTTATTTTATATTTCTCGCTTTCTCTTTGCAGATGATGTTTTATTTTCACGTCGCGGAAGGATGGGACGTATTGTTAGTCCACGTCATACACTTCCTCCAAATACAACGTGCACATACCATTTTCATGGTTATCCTGGCGACCTAATTTGGTTATCATTCACCAGTTACAATCTACAGATACTGCAACAAGCCATACACGATAACAATACACTCGGTCGGGTAAGTAACTAATAGATGGTCGTGTAATAAATTTTATTTTTTAATTGTAAAAGTTAAAAGATTCAAGTATTTAAATACTTAAGTTATAGAAGGAATAATAAATTTAAAGCCAATAAAGGGAGAAATACAGAAATTGCAACACTGTTATGATTGAGGTTGTAAAAAGGGGAACATATTTTCTCTGTTAAAAAAGTTTAATTTAGACTTTTAAAGAGTTAAAACCGCTTTTTATTTTTGTGTTTTTTTTTATCACCATTGAAATCAGAAAAAAGTTACGAATTCATCTTGTATTGTTAATAAAGAGTTGTAAAGTAATTTTTACTGCTACTATCAATGCTTCACGACCCTCGTCACCCGAAGTCCTTTACTACCTGCGATGGTTTCACAATATTAATTTTTTAAACAAACAATGATTTTTCTTCAGCCTAAAGCTTCTTTAACAGCCCCTAGTTTGGACTATATAAAAGCCAGAACAAGGCTACTGTGTTTTATTTTGGACATCTAAGCGCGTCTAAGGCCTTAAGACGAAAAACTAATGAGTCTTCAAGTAAAAAATAATATCTCTTATCCCTAGATTTTAATAGAAAGCTAAAATTTCTCCGAAATTATACACTTCTACAATGATGCCTCTTTTAAAACCCTAATAATCTCATAAATTATAAAAAACTTACACCAAAAATTGAATTTTAAGGAATTAGTTTTTCTTATTCCAAAAATTTACTCATGGGATTAATATTTGCAAAAGATTTCTGGAGCTTTAATTTTAAACAATTTCTGCCCGTTTGTCATGAATAAGACAAATAATGTTGGAGTCAACTGTTGGTAATTATAAAACAGTGATATGATGTGGCTCATGAGAAAATAATCGACAGTTGTCAAATTGCACGACTTTGGAGGCCAACTAAGAGAAACATTTGGGGAAATCTGGGTATGTTAGATTTTTTTATTGAAACACCCACTAAGCCTAAATAAGCCTCACTTCTAAACAATTATTTGAGAACTGAACAGCGTTATAAAACAATCAATCATTTCATTTGAGATAGAATACTGATCATAAATGTTAAAAATTTTGCGCACAGTTAAGCCTTTCGTGAGTTCTGTCAAGCTTAAGAAAACACCAGTTATGTGCAATCTTCGAAAAGATTAAGATAACGTTCAATTAGACATTTACTTTAAGTTGAAGGCCAAGAACGCAATTTTAATAATTTTTACTGACGATATCACAATATTAATAGAATGCTTGAAAGTCTTCAGTCAGTGACGTGTGTTATATTGGAAATTTATGATACTCGTTGGGTAAAAAATTAATATTGCAACTAAAAGCTTCAATTGTTGGCTTCTTAAATTAAGAACTTTTGAGAGTAGAATTGATCATTGTATCTTTAATGATCACCGCAGAACCTGTCACAAAATAGCGATTTAAAAAATGCTCAGTCATTTTTAATACTTCTGTCTGTACTGTAGTTACAATAAGCTTCAGTATCGGCATGTAAGAAGCTTTTGTTTTTACAAACACAAAGTCTTGCAAGAGAGATAATGATGTGCCCTATACCTCATTTATGTTCAAGAAGTTCGATTGAAAAAGCGTATATCCTATTCATGACGTTTGGCAATATGCGAAATAGATTTATTCAAGATAAGAGACTTTTTCAACTAACATTTATCAGCTTGTCTTCACGTAAAGAAAAAATATGGTTGAGGTAAGCATAATCTAAGAGCAACATAATATGGTTGCTAACAAAACATAGTATTGTTACATTTGCAACCATATTGTTGTCCAAAGTATAAGCAAAATTATGTTCAAATATAACCATTAAATGGTTAAATTAAAATATAATAATATGGCTGAAAATGTCATCTTATATAATTAAATTATAATATAGTCTCGCAAGTGCAAAATTTTCCTGATATAAAAAACTGATTACTTTTTTTAATTATAAATAATTTGTCATAAAAATTATTTAAAAACATAAATTCATAAAAAAAATCAATTATTTGCTTAAAATAACAAATAAATGATTTCACAATTATGATTCAAACACAAAAATAAAGATTTATGTGCTTGCAATAAACATATTTACTTCAACTTTTTTTAAATGTTTTGGTTTGTTCTCTTTTTATTTGTTTTCATATTTTGCATTTTATTTTTAATTATTTATTTTGTACATAAATTATTATTTTTTCAATTTCTTTAACAATCAAAAACAATTTCAAATTTTATCCACCAGAAAAATTACTAAACTGTCAAGAACTAGAACAAAATATTTTTAAGCGTAAACATTATTCTGTTGCTTTTAACCATACTTTGATTAATAATAATATATTATGGTTAAATATTTTATCTTATTTTTAAAAAGTTATAAAACTTTGGTTGTGGTTGAAATTTTTTTATGTTAAAACCAACCATGTTGCATTTTTTGTGCACAGTAACCATTAAATCGTTAAAATTTAACAAATAATGTTTGTCGTGACTAAAGTTTTGGTGAAAACAACTATAATTTGTTCTCCGCAACTATACATTGTTACAAAGAATATAATATGGTTATTGTGACCATATAATAACCATGTTTTTTTTCTGCGTGTTCTCATCGCAGGGCCTTGAATGAGCATTCATATCCAAAATGAATACATGCCTCATACTATTGCTGGCTAATGCTGAACAACTACACCCTTAACCATGTACAGCTAACAAACATCATCTTCTTCGACTTTTATTTAACCAGATGAAAGAAGTTGCCATGTTATGTCTTCGTCTCCTAGATCAATTTATATAATAAGATCCATAAAGAGCTTGGCACCCACCATATCATTACGAATATCTACGTTTGTCTCATAACATTTAGTAGCTGGATACCTTCTAACCAGGCATACTGTGATGATAAATAGATATGCCTCAACTAAAAAAAATAAAAGTAGTAAAAGGAGTAAAAGTTCATGGGGATAAGTAAAAAAAAATTTTTTTAAAAGGCTAAAACAGTCCTGCTTGTAATAGAAATCCTCTTAAGCTCAACAGATTTAGTACGGTCATTGTATCGACCGAAAGAACTTGTGCAAGAGTTAGTTTCCAAACGAACTGCTATACTGAGAAAATTTTTTGACATTTACGGCAGCAGAGAAATTTATAAATTTTGTTTTTAAATTCTTCTTTAAGTCGTGTAACTTATTGATGATTTTAAGAATTTTAGGACGCATATAATCAGCCATCTAAGCATCTGGTTACAGAGAGAAGAGTCAAGAAATACGTTGGTTTGTGTGTAGATTTCGGCTAACCAAATTAATATTGATATGAATACTCGTACTCCTCGTATTCTTATTTACAAAGTTAGTTGGTTAAGAAGATGATGTTAACAATGTGAACAACGTAAGGTAGATAGATGCGAAGAATGCGGATGAAGGGGTCTAATTTTTCTTGCTTCCTGTGGAAAATTATGTTTGTTTCTAAAAACGGTTTTTGAAGATGAAAACAATTTCAATTCAAATTTATTATTATTGAATGATATAAATAAAAATTTATTTTTATAAATGTTATTGGCTACTAGGATTGTTTAGGCATTGTTAAGATACCTTTACGTCAACATAAAAGTCTATAAATAAATATTTTTTTTGAAAATTGCCGAAAAAAAAATTAAAAAATTAATTCGCGTGCCCATAAAAACGTGTGTTTAAATTTTCTTTATTAATTTTCTTATTTTTAAATTAATATTTTATCCTACCACCCAAAAATAGGGCGGGGTTAAAATGGTATTTTAGCTTCTCTTTGATCCAAATTAAGGCTTCAAATTTGCATTTTCTAAATAAAAGTATGGGAAACTATAGAGGTAGGATTAGTTCTTTTAAGGGAAACTTTTTTCTCCATTGTTCGATTTTTTTTAATTTCATACTTTAACGGCATATGACTATAAGACATATTTTTGCCCAGTTTCCTTTGTACGCTGGCGGCATCATTGGTTCTTTTTTCAGTAAAAATGACGTTGGAGTTCGCGTGGCTGCCAATGGAGATTTTAAGTGCATAATGATTGATGAATTGTTGTTTGAATATATGGATGATGTTGCTCCGGGTGATATGTGGTTTTGCCAGGATGGCACTAAAGGCTCATTCACACTATATTACAAGTCTTAAGATTTGCTTAAGATTTGGTAAGAAGAAAATGTAATGAAAATTGTTGTGATTGTCAAAAAAGTAACATACATTTTGTTTCTACACCATCGCACTTCAAGTGGAATGAAAATTCCCAGCAAACCATAAGAAGCCGAAAGGAAACTTTACTAATTTCTTTCTCATAGCTTTAGCGTTAATAAAGAGTACAAAAACATAAACATATGCCATCTAAAAACTTGCTTTCTACTAAACTGACTGAGATTGATTTTTGCAAGAACGACAATTTAGTTTATAACTTTTTTGTCTCTTAAAGAGCTCTTAAATTTATAGCTCTAAAGACACACATATATGGATGTCATATAGGAGTCATGGAGTGAGTTATTTTAGGGCATGTTTAGAAATATCCCACTAGGTAGGTTCATCTAAGTGTTTTTTTTTTTTTCAGAGTGCTCATTGATGGTTGACTGGGTTATGAGCAGCAAAACAACCCTGATAAAATGAAAAATCATATATGGGATCTCAAATTACTTTACGTATTACTTGACATATACATACATACATTTTATTTGCTTTTACATTTTAACACTTGTCCATAATACATCTTTTTCTACTTAATATTATAGTGTGAAAAGGG
Organism: Gymnosoma rotundatum; assembly: GCA_916610165.2. NCBI lineage: Eukaryota > Metazoa > Arthropoda > Insecta > Diptera > Tachinidae > Gymnosoma > Gymnosoma rotundatum. The sequence continues at coordinate 119,018,938 of OU744338.1, forward strand.
CTTAAGTATCATACGGCTACTGCAAACATCGAACTTTTGAAATCAAAATAATTGGATTTTGAAAAATGGACCTATAAATTTACTAAGATAAGGCAATTCCAAATCTCATGTTAATTTTTTGTGAGCACCGAGAAGTCAGGGGTATAAGCTGAAGTACTAGCAGAAGGCTAATATTGTTCATATTTTTCGTAACATGCGGCCGTTAATGCTCAGTAGAGTTTTAAAATTGGGCATTCAAGAATAATTGACGTGGCCAAATAATAATATTCAAATGTGAATACTATGTGTTGATATTTCGAAAATTTTTGTTTTTTAGTCCAGATTTACACTATTTTAATGGATTTGATGGCTCCATAAATGAACCCAAATGATTACTGGGTTAGTATTTATTCTTAAATGAAAAATATAAAATTGAAAGGAGCTGTTAAAAACAACATGTAACAACTTTTCCCTCAAAAGACTACAAATAAGTAAACTCGATACACATTTGTCCATTCATGGTCATTTTAATTTCTTAACTTGATCACCTCTAGCATTTATTCAAGTTGCTGCAACTTTGGTACAATTGAGAACCCATTGTTGTCTTGTATTTTAAGCACATTAAATGTCTTTATAATTTTAAAATATTCTTTAAAGATATTTTAAAATAAAATACTGAATTATTTGCATGTGCAATTATTTTCTCCTTACAAATCTATAAACTATAAATTGCACTATGTTCTTTTTGCGGTTTTGTGCACCATGTGTCTGTGTGCAACTTAATGAATGAACACAAATTCATACGAAATATTTATTTGTATAAAAACCAAAACGTTTTTCATAAACATTAACAAGTCATTTTATTCGAAACCATACATTTATAAACTTCAGATATATATATTTTCCAGCAAAAATTTTTCAACTAAAACTAAAGGAAATATATAGTTTAATACACACACACAAACATTCACATACATATATTTGCGCATTTCTTGTGGTTGCAGACAAGTGACATGAACATTTATTTTTTACTGCAACAAGCGCAACCATAAGAAAAGCTAAAGCACATATTCTTAAAATAACATTATTTTTAGAGATTTGTATTAAAATCGTATTTAATTTTCCAAATTGCAAAAAAAACAGTCTTGAAAACGACTTGTTAAAGTAAGATATAATTACGAACAGAAAAAAAACGAAATAAAATCATTAAACTTATTGCAATTTAACCCTTTTAATGTTTAACAACTTCTACTTAAATTCTGTTAACTAAACTGCAAATTAAACATTTTTATTTAACAATTTTATTTTAAACATGTGTAGAAATTTCCCACCAACTTTTTAATTCTCTTTCACTAAATAAACAAAAATTACGCAGAATATATTCATATAATTTCCTTTGGAAAATAAAATAGAAGAAAAAATTATGCAGCATCCTATTTTCTTCTTCTTCTTTTCTCATTTTATTTTAACAATTTTACAAAAGTGCTGATACTGCTGATATCTGGCTGTTTTGCCACTGATGCAGCCTTAACTGCTGTTTCTGACTATGTGTGTGTGTGTGTGCGCGCGTACGTGTGTGTATTTTTTTTCTACCTTCAGAGAACAACTCAAATATCCTGTAGGCATAAAATGATGTTTATTTGTTTAACGGGGTAAAAAGAAATAAATATAATTTCGCACATACCAAATGCAGTCATTGTCAACACTGAAGCATAAGTTTTATTACAATACAGTGGAATCAAAAATGACATATTATGACACACAAAATGTTTTATTGAAATATTGAAGTGTTCGTTTGGGATAAGTAATGGCGTCAATTGATGGCACCGTTCCTGTAGACATAAAACTAGAAAAGTTAATAGAAGAGCTATTTGTTCAGCAAAGTTGAAGATGGTTGGTAAACTACACCAAGTCATATTAAGACAATTTTAAAGGAGATCGCAAAAACATAATGAAAAACTTCAAGTGCTGCTATCTGGGTATTAAAAGTGTGCCTTGAATATTTTATATAATAATATTTTTCTAACATTATTTATACCCTCTGGTAACGGTGAAAATGGCCATAAAGAACCACTACCTCAATTTGGCTCGCAAATTATGGGTAGAGGAAAGTTTCTGTTGTATCTCCAGACAACTGTGGACTACACTGGACCTCAAGCGGACCAGGCAGCTGCTCAGACTCCATAAGTATAACGGTCTCGGTACTTACTGGTCACTGTCTAATCGGCAGGCATGCTGAAAGACTCGGTCTGCCCTTTAATGATTTCTGTCACAGCTGTGGCACGGAGGATGAGGAAGAAACCGTACAGCACCTCCTGTGCCATTACCCATCCCTGGCTCGAAGAAGACTAAAAATTCTGGGCTCTCCTTTCTTTGGGACTCTTATGGAGCTATCATCTCACTCTATAGGGGACATAGCGAAGTTCATTCGGGAATCTTTATGGTTCTCGTCTGCTTAAGTGGAGTCGCGCCGCCTTCCTTGTGGTATCACAACGGACCATTCGATTGTGCTCAAGTGAGCTTCGTCGCGAGAGGCTGCAACTCCTAACTATACCCTTCACCACAAAAAGTGGAAAAAGGGTACATCTAAGTTTGTAATTCCGTTTGTTATTTCTACAATATCCATTTGCGACACCATAAAGTATTGTTACGAAAGTAAGATCTGGCAACCCCTGTTGTTGTTAACAGTATGAGAGTAATGAATAAAGTTACTTCCACCAACGGTGTGTGAATAGAATAATACCACAATTAGCTAAAAAAAAGTTGAGCAACCTCGATGGTTGAGTTGGTAGAGGTGCTTACTGTAAAACAGAAGATCGTGAGTTCAATTTAAAATTATGAAGCAGCAGTACAAACCTCCCGAAAAGGAAAAGACAATTATTGTGTGAAGCCATGGCAGATAATTTAGTGGGGACGCCTGATTTAATATAAGAGTAACAGATAATTGTCAAGAAGCCCTTTATAATAAAGGGGATGACTGGCTTGGATAAAAGGAGTAGTGGAGCTGTGTGTGGATGGTTGAGGTAACTAAATAAGGCATCGAGTAGTTCATGTCTCACTGAAGTAACACAGTAGTGTAGCATGGATGGCTACGTTTGTAATAATAGCGCATGTTTAGTAAATACGAGACCAAGGGATTCACAAGACTAGTAGGATCAAGAAGTTTAGCCAGAGAGAGCCATCCATAAAGTAAGAATACAGATTTTATAATGCGCCACAGTGGTATTTGCAATCAAAAGAATCCGTACGTTTGTTCTTAAAGGGAAAAATATTACAATATATATATTCTGACTTCTTCTTATGTCCGTCTCTCCGTCTGTCCGACCGTGTAAGTATTGCCTTGGCAAGCTTGATGTCAAAAAAAATATGTCAATCGATCACATAGTGTCAAAAGAGATGGTATTGAAAATCAGCAAGATAGATCCATCTCCTTCGAGGCAAAGGGCCAAGCACCACGCCTGCCTCTAATTTTTCTATATCATTTAGAACAATGAAGTATAACCAATCAAAAAAAAAAAACAAATATATGGCGCGAGAGAGAATTAAAATAAAAAGAAAAAACAACACGTGAAAAATTGGCGCTCGCCCATATTTTACGAGTTACGAGGCTATGAAATTTTCAATTTTTTTAAACATCCATATGGGTATCATTTAAAAGCTTTAAAAGAGGTCTTGTAGGAAATACTAAAACTTTTTAAAAATTCTTAACCTATTAAGAGCCGAAGACATTTTAATGTAAAATTTCGTATTTGTAATTCTAATTTTTTTTGGATTGGAGTATTTCACTAAACTAAATTTGCATAGATTTTGAAGGGTATATAAGATTCGCCATAGCCGAATAAAACACTCTTACATGTTTTATTATTATTATTTTTTTTAATAAATTTTTGGTCAGACTTAAGTTAATTATTTTTTATTTTAAAAAGAAAGAAAAATTACTTCAAACTTTTGCGTTTGTTTTTAAAGAAACCATTAAAAATTAGATACAGCTGAATAAAATGCAGTTTCTGGACTACTTAGTCCTTCATCAACATTCCTAACTTCTATCTTCACAGTTCAGTGTAGACCCAATTTCAAAGGTAATATCATTATGAAAAATTTTGTAAAACCCTAGCTAGAAAAATAATTATATCAGGACAGGTTTATTCATAGCTACGTATATACTGTCTATTTAAAATAACAAATTTTACTGTCTATTTAAAATAAAAAAATTAAAAACCGGTTAAGAATTAAAAAAAAAATTCTCTGAGTTTACAAATTAAAATAGTTTTAAGAAAAATATTACACATCTTAAAAGGTTGTAATGGTGAATAACTTATGCATTGACTCAACAAAATTGCCCGTTATTATACAAAATATTTTTATTTTACGAAAGCAACATAGAGTTGGAAAAATGCTATAAAAATTAACTTATTAATTGTATTTTTTACCCACAAACTCTTGATTTTAATTTTTCATACAAATATGTGTCACAAATAAAAAAGTGAAAAGGTAACCGAGTGTGGAATTAAGCATTTTTGGCAGAACTACTTCCCAACTAGTTGCGAACTTATTGATTTTAACAGGGCATGATACTTTTATAATCAATTCCTGACAATAGGTTTCATTTATTATTGAGAAATAATGAGAACCATTAGTACATATTTTAAGGTATTCTCTTTTAACATAAAGAACTAGTTCCATTAATACTTCCGTTTTTGAAAACTAATGTAATGTGTTTTGTAAGCGAGTAGCAAAATACGGCAATCACAAAAGTAAGTCATTATACGCAAGTTCTCGTATTCTACTCGTAATTAAAAAAATTAGTTTGTTGAATAAATAATGTTGATAGCGTACACAACTTAAAGTAGAAACGAGCAATGCTGATGTTGGTTATACCGAAGCAGAATATGATTCATTGCATTCTGGAAATTAACACAAACATTTTGCTAAAGCGCACATAATTTTACTGAAAGGGTTCTGTAGCTTAGATAGTTAGTACATTGACTACTAAGCTGTTTTTGATTTGATTACCTGAGTTCGTACCCTAGCCACGGTCGTATTATATATGTATATATATCAATGTTCTTCTTCATCACCTATATTCTCTACACCACACCCTTCTAAAGAAGTAACACACACGCAGAAAAAAACATGGTTGTTATATGGTCACAATAACCATATTATGTTCCTTGTAACAATGTATAGTTGCGGAGAACCAATTATAGTTGTTTTTACCAAAACTTTAGTCACGATAAATATTTTTTGTTAACTTTTAACGATTATATGGTTGCTTTGCACAAAAAATGCAACATGGTTGTTTTTAATTTAAAAAAATTTCAACCACAACCAAAGTTTTATAACTTATTAAAAATAATATAAAATATTTATTCATAATACAATTTTACAATTTTTATATCAAACATTTTCAGCCATATTATTATATTTTAATTTAACCATTTAATGTTTAATTTGAACATAATTTTATTTATACTTTAGACAAAAATATGGTTGCAAATGTAACAATACTATGTTTTGTTAGCAACCATATAATGCAACCATATTATGTTGCTCTTAGATTATGGTTACCTCAACCATATTTTTTTCTTTGCGTGCAATTATTAAGAAGGCATTATTGTCTGAGTGTCACTTATCTTTAAAAAAAACAATACTGTACAAATTTGACATGTCTGCCTATCACAGTAATTTTATGAATATCACGTCACTTTTTAATTATAAAATGTTGTTAAAGCGGCCATATTTATACATCTTTTGTGAAAATTTAAAGTCTTTCTATCACAGTTTCAGAGATAGAGGGCTGTGACAGAAGGACAGCCGGAGCAACGGCAAACCATTAAAATGTTTATGGTGACCAAGGTTTGATGCAAAACAAATTTAATTTGTTCACCGTAAACATATATTGTTACAAAGAATATTATATGGACTTTCGTGACTATCCAACAACCACATTTTTCCATTGAATGTTTTACTATCAAAAAGTTTTGTTGCTTTTTGTGTGTAAGTGTCGTAAAGTTATAACATTTTATTTTATGATACTAAATAAAGAAAACATATTTCCTTATTTTTTAATAGCCTTTTATATTGCCAAAGTTATTCAAATTAAAAATTTTTATATATAAAAACTACAATTTGTTCCACACTGCAATCATATTGTTCAATGCAGATCTTGCAACACCCTCCCTCATGTTATAAAATTTTATTGAAAATAAAAAAAATCAGATGGCTGTAATATTATTATTATTGTTGTTGTTGTAAGTATGTGCCAACCAGCAACCTTTATTAATGGTACAATTTTTATATTTCTGCACTTATTTTTGCATACACTTGTAGGAGGTATATTCACATACATTTACAAATATCCTTATAACTGCATATGATTGTCCTCGTTTTCCCTTTTTTTTTTTTTTTTTTTTTTTTTTTTTTGTAACTTTTAGTTGACTTCATCGTCACCATCATCATAAACATCAAACTTCATTATTGTCATTATAAAGATGATTGTAATGATGAACGTTATCAACATACTGTACTATTTTTGTTGTTGTATTTATAATGATGTTAAACATGAATTGCATTTTCTTATAAACAAGCACATATGCTTTTTCTTGCTGTATTACATGTATGACGAATTGGATGACTGCCTGACTGACTGACTCTGGCTGGTTGGTTGATGTGTTAAGTTTTTTTTTTTTTTTGCTTAAGATTGCCTTCTTTGTAGGGATGTTGTATTATTTACTTTTTCATTTTCATTTACTTTAACTTACATTTGCCTTGCAAAGTCGGTGAAATAATTTTCATGTTTTTTTTTGGAAAATAAGAAAATTTCATTCATTTTCTCCTTTCTGTTTTCCTTACTTTCCATTTTTATTTCAACTTTCATCTCCTATGTAGCGTTTAATATTTCATCAGCTTTTTTTTTTGTTTTTTTTTTCATTATTTCGCTTTTTATTCTTCTCCTTGTGTTTTTCTTGACCTTTTTTCGACGTGCTCGTTTCAGCTTATATTTTTTTCATAACTCTTTTGAAGCCAGCTTGCTTTATTTATACTCTGTAAGAAATTGTGTTTTAAGAGGGTCATATAAACAAAAATACTAATTGCTGCGAAAATATAATATAAAATATAATTAAAGTATGAAATTTTGAGAATTTTTCTTTTCTTGAAAATTAAATTTGAATAAAGTTGTAAAATAATTTGTAGAATTGACATTATTCAATGAATGAAAATTGACTCATGTATTTTCGGCTTTTTAGTTCATTTTTATTTTAATTTCTAAACATTTTCAGAAAGAAAAATTCTTTACAAATGTATGCGCACATTTTTTAAAGAAAACAAGATAAATAAGACGCTAGCAGAATGAAATGCAGCATTTTCTGGACCGCCATATCCTTCATCATTCTCTGCATCTTTCTACCTTATGTTATGTACGTCGTAAACATCATCTATTTAACCAACTAATCTTAATGCTAATTTAATGAGACAAAGTCCAGACACAACTTAAAGCATTTCTTTGTCGTTATATTTGTAACTCTTAAAAAAAAATGATTGACATTACTTTTTTAAAAATGTTCCTTAAAATATTTCTTTCTAAAAGCTCTAACAGCAGCAAAGTTCGGAAATAATGGTTACTAGCATTTCCATAATAACTCATACATTTGACACCAATACTCCTTGAAAATGGTCTTAAAAATATTATATTAAAAATTGCAATGGTCGGCACTCTTAGTAACTGTCATCCGAAATTATTTATACATCGAGATTTCTTAAAATAATTCATACAATTCATATTAATATTCCAGTTTAATATATGCCATGGAGTTGATGTAGATATTTCATTATATTGCCCCTAAAACATTTCTTTACAAAGTAACCAATGTTACGGTGGTCGGCACTCGTAGTTATTTGTGCTCAATTATTCTTTATATGTGGATATTTTTAAAATACTTCATGCATTTGATATCAATTCTCCATTGAATTGAGCCTTAAAAGTTCTCGTGCATAAGTGGCCTTAAAAAATTTCCTTCAAAATTGTAATGGTCGGCACTCGAAGTGACTGTCATTCAAATTTCTTTATACATCTATATTTCCCAAAATAATTTATACAATTCATATCAATACTTCGTTATATTTTTAATATATTCCGTAGTGTAGATATAAATATTCCACGATATAGCCATTAAAACATTTCTTTACAAAGTATCTGTCTTAGCAGTGGTCGGCACTCGTAGTTACATGTACCCAAAATTTCATTATAGGATTTTGAAAAACGTCCTTGGTAAAGTGAAGTGATCGGCACAAATGGTAACTCACACTCGAATATACTTGGTATGTGTAGATAGCTTTACATATGTATTTAACATTAGATAACTTTTCACCTCAGTTGAAGAATGTACCATTAGTTTTGTTTCTTTTGTTTGAAGCAACATTCAGTAAATGACTCTTACTTATGCGAGGAGCTTAAACGAAGTTTGTTCTAGAAGCAAAGTACTTAAGCGTTTCCTTTAACATCTAAAAAATATGTTTGTTCCACGACAAACTTTTGAGAGCTTCCCACATCTCAACACAGGCTTGGTAATACATCTATGCTATATTCGGCTATAACGAATCTTATGTACGCTTCACCATATATTTAAATCTAGGTTAGTGAAGTAACTCCAATCAAAAAGACGAATATTAGGGTGACAGAGAATTAAAAAAATTGAGTACTATCGGCTCTTAATGGAAAGGATCTTAATGCTGAAGCTTTTAATGCACCCCATATTGATATCTCCAAAAATATGGTGAAAAGTTTGAAGGCTCTTAACTCGAAAAACATGGCGAAAGACAATTTTTTCACTTGATGTTATTTTTAATTAATTAGCTTATGCATCATATATTTGATTTTTTTGTTATTGGAGTTACTTTACTGTTTTAAATGATATGGAAAATTAGGAAACAGGAGTGGTGTTTTGCCCGCTGCCACGAAGGACGTTGACCGATCTCGCTGTGTCTGATCGGTTGGCGTATTTAAATTTTCTCTAGCTGATATAGTGTCTTGGCAAATTTGATGTCAACACTAACACGGACGGACATCATGGACTTCGCTTTGCATAAGAATTCAGAATATATATACTATATGCGGTCGGAAATAGATATTTTAAAAATTACAAACAGATTGATAAACTTAGATTTTCCTTTTTCCACTTTTTGTGGTGAAGGCTATGAATGAAATTAAAAGCTGAGAAAAGACCAGAGCAGTTAGACTGAATCTAATTGGCATACGAACCCAGAATATTTAGCCCATCAACAAAAACTTTACTTCCAAGACTTTTAAAAATATATTTTAAATTACATAACGTATGTACAGTGCATAACATAAAATTGAATTACTGAAAAATCTAAAATATAAAATTTGAAAAATAATTTCATTAGTTTTACAGGCTTATGAATAATAGAAAAAAAGCATCTAAATTTCTAACAAAACCATTCATAACTCTGTTTAATTTAATAAAAAAAAAACTAAATTTAGCATGGCAAAGAAAATGCCAAGGATAAAAGGATCAATTTCATATTTTTTTAAAAAAAAGGAAAAAAATGAAAATAGCAAATCAGTAGATAGGCAATGCAAAATAATAAAAAAAGGATTTTCTATTTCATAAAATACAAAGTGGTATAATAAGGAATATGTGTATGTACTCGCATACGAGAGACCGATATAAACGTATTAATGCGGACAATTAAAAGGATGTAAAGCAGCTTTAACAAGATAAAATTGATTTTTATTATTTGTTTTTTTTTATGATTTATTAAGCAGTAAAATAAGTAAAGTGAATTTTTGATATGATATTAATTCGATTCTAGAGTTTTAGTGCCGCACTAAATATACGAAACGTAAAAAGGGCTTTTGAATACTAGAATTTTTACAAAGTATAAAATTAAATCTAGGTTTAATTACGAATTCCGTGGCTATATATGTTGAAAATAAGACTTATGCTGTTTTTTTTTTACACAGTGTCTACAACTGGTATAAACTTTGAGCTAATAAAATCGTGAGATCGCCAGCAGAATAACTGATCGTTTAAAACAAAGGGAATTAGTTGTACGAAGAATCTCATAAAATTTTATAATCATCTGTCATTCGTGCAATAAATTAATTAAATTCTTTTCTCGGTAAGCAGTAGCGAAATAACCATCGAGACGTGCTATCACCCTCAAAAATCAATATCAAATTCTCTTCAGTTTCTGTTGCTGCGAATTTTCAAAATTATTTAATTATCTTTAAACATAATTAAAAAAAAAACAATAAACTTTAAAAAAAAAATTTTTTTGTATGGTGTGTGTTTAATTGACAGTTATGGTGGTCGACTTTAAATTTTTATCACAAAGTCTTTTGTAGTTATTTGTATTTGTTTTAGAACATCTACATCTAATAACAACGCAATGCAGCAAACCAAATATATCCATGTGGCAAAGGGACGTTTATTTCCCTTAACTGACCTATGAGTAAAATACAAACGTCGGTGCCCTTGTACACGTAAAAATTACACATTTCCACCGCAAGTAAACTGTACTATAGAGAACACAGGGCAGATGACAACTTTACGATTACAAATAAAACATTCAATATGTTGAAAATCTTAAGAAAAGTTTTGAAAATTATGTTATTCTTCATTCAAATTTGTTATCAAATTTGTAATCCTTCAAAAAAGTTACCTTTTTTATGACAGTATTTTAATGTAATTTATATAAAATATAGTAAAAAGTTTTATTTCATATTTCGGGAAAAATAATAAGGCAACAAATTCATTTACTGAACAAAACCAAAACGAAAACAAAAAAAAATAGAAATTGGTAATACTCATGATTATTTTAATCAGAACTCAATACAAAAATTCTGGGATGGAAAGGAGCATGCTCTTGCCATTTAATAAATATAGTTGAAATAAAATTAATTCAAGAAATCCGTTTGGCATTTTTCTTTGAAAGTTTAAGCTTCCACAGAATTTATTACTTTAATAATTTATTAATTTGAAAATTTATAGACATACTTGACAACTTTCTTCTAAAGCGAAGTATTGGTACGGTACCACTAGCGAAATTTTTCAAGCGGAAAATCTAAAATTGCTAATAGTGTTCGCAAGTTTAAAAAGAAGAGTTTTCCGCACGAAATACAGCTCATATTATTTCACAGGTGTGAAAAATTGTTGCAAAAACATTCTGCTGTTTCTAAACATGAAGCAAGAAACATTTCGTGATTTTTCATTAATAGAAAAGACTAAAACTTCAGCAACGTTATTTTTATTCTTTTTTTTTTAAATTTTAAAGTAATTTCTCATTTGGAATTTAAATAGCATGTGCAAGCAACCGTTGCTATTAAAATCGAATTGATATATTAATAGAGAGTCTAACCTCAAATAATGATACAAGTAATTTTTTAATGATATTACTTAATTCCGTGCCTGTGCAAATATAACAACATGACCAAATGTAATAAAATTATATATGTTACGTGGAACCTTTTATAAGTTAAAAAATTTAATAATTTTTATTGAATTATTATTTGAACTGTGAATATTATAAATGAATAGAAATTATTTTGGCTTCAGTTTATTTATTTTTTAATTTCTAAAAATCTTTTTTAGAAAGAAAATTTATTTTACAAATGTATGCGGACGTTTTCCAAAGAAAACAAGAAAAATTAGACGCTAGCAGAATGAAATGATGCACTTTCTGGACCGATACGACCTTCATCAGCATTCTTCGCATCTATCTACCTTAGTTGTGTATTTTATAAACATCATCTATTTAACCAACTAACTTTGTAAATAAGAATACGAGAATACTCATAACTCATATCAACATTAATTTGGTTAGACAAAATTTACACACAAACCAACGTATTTCTTTACTGTTCTCTCTGTATTTCGTCTTGTTCATTTTATTTTTTGCTTTGTTTCAATGATCGATTGAACACGAATGCGAATTTGTTTTTTCTTTCTAAAAAAGATTTTTAGAAATTAAAAATAAATGAACTTAAGCCAAAATAATTTCTATTCGTTTCAAATTTAATAATGTAACCAAACGACAACATTGATGCAAATATCTTACTCATGAGTTTTCTCTTTTCAGTTTCCTAATATTTCCGCCTATCCTTCTATAATTGGATTATTGCCCATAGTGTTTTAATGTTAACTAGATAGCTTTAAATTCAAACAAGCCCTAGGTGTTATCCGGACCAAAATCCTGACAAAATAGTTAAACAATAATTAAAATACACACTTGTCTTTTAAGTGGATTACGTTCATTAAGGAAGTTTGCCAATTTATAGAGAAGTTTGATGGCAAAGATATCTAAGTTCAATGAAAATACTGGGGATGTTATTAAAGCTTCAGCTCTTCTCTAAATAAGATTTTGCAAGCATGGAAATACAAACCCTTAGCGAGTAAAGATTTTGAACGGCTTTTAAAAAATCATCCTTATAGCTTTCTAATTTTCTCTAGTCTTATTTAATGGATCGTTTAAATTCTTAAAAGTATAACTGCATTATTTTTCTCATCACATTTTGTAAGAAATTTTTGAACTTTTTGAACTGATGATAGTGTGATGATAAAGTTATTAATTTTACCGTTCTAATATTTAAAAAAATTTTTATTTGAAAAAGCGCGTTAGAACATTCTGTTTCAATATTGGGAAAATAAAGGCGTCTTTTTTTTTTTTTTTTTTTTTTTTTTTTGGTAGAAAGGTCCCCTCTTTCTTAAGTAATATGTATTTTATGAACATGAGATATGGTACCAATCAAAATTGCTTTAAACGTTTTATTTCATTATTTTTAAGAATTTCATACTTTCAAAATAAAGTTCATGAATTTATAAATTTATTTTAGCCTTTTGTTTAGAAACACTCCATTAAACATAATCCAATAGCAATGTCCTATTAAATATTCTAATGTTCTCTAGTAACTGCTATAACGGGCAAGTCACACGTACTCCTCATTTAGATTTCATAAATTACAGCATTTTTAACCATTTAAGTTACAGTTGCACGTATTACATTGATTAAAATCTTTTTCCTACAAGAATTCCTAAATCTTTTAAAATAAATAAAAAAATAATGCTACTTTTAGGAGCTCTCTCCTTTTAATTACAACACATCTAATTAAAGCTAGTTAAGCTATAAAAATATTTCATGTTTATTTGTATTAAAACCCTAATGCAACATGTTAATAGATGTTAATATTAAATCCCTTAACATCTGACATACTCGTAACTTTTTAAATAAACATGAACAAGCACAGAGTGAATCATTAATACATGAGGGTGTACATTTAATATAAATATATATATTTTTATAGTAAAACGTGTACATGTTTAATGACAAACATACTTACACAATTGGGACTTTCTTTTTTATTTCTGTTGAAGTAGAAGCTTTTTATATAAAAGGAAATTTCCATAAATAAATGTGACATATTTGTGATTGTGTGGGTGAAAATAAGTATAAAATAAAAAAAGGCTCAAGCTAATCACTCTTTTATAACAAATGAAACTTAACATGAATATAATTAGTAACATACTCTAATTTTTATAGAACTAATACAGATATATAAAGGATACATATGTTTCTACACTGTAACAAATAATTATTCATTCAAAATTCGACATCACAAATTTGAATCATAAACGGCTTAAAGTTATCTTCGTTTCTATTTTACTATTAACAAAAAATTTTGGAGTTCAAGATAGAAATAATGTTATAAATTTTTATTTGCACTTTTTTAAAACAAATAAAAATATTTTTTTTTGTACTAAATTTGTACTAAAATTTTCTGCATAAACTGGTTATTTCTCTTCTCATTCTGAGCACTAAAAATTAATTTAACAACAAAAAATTTTGTACTAAAAACTCACTTTTAGTATATAAAGCAATTTTATCCAAACTTTATTAATTATTACACATTTCATTTTAATAAAAACTTGTATTCTAAGTTTGTCATTCCGTATGTAATTGCTACATTATCCATTTCTGACCCCATAAAATGTATGTAGTCTGAGGTTATATATGAAGTCCGTCTCTGTCTGTCCACTAGTGTTCTTCATTAAAGCAACTTTGTCAGGGTACCACATGAATTAGAGAATATCAAAATACGCCAGTCGACTAGATATAGCGTCGAAAATTTTGCTATTGAAAATCAACAAGATCGCTTCATGTCCTCCAAAGCAGCAGTCAACCAATCACGCTTGCCTCTAATTTTTCAATATTTCTTTTCTTCAACTTTCGTTTCCTTCAAGTGGTTATTGTTAACGATAAAAAAAGTATTGGAGTTAAGTTAGGACAACAACCTTTAGAAAAATTTAAAATTTTCAGAAAAAAACATTTTTTGAACAGAAAAACTTTATGATGGGACAGAATTCTTATATTATTTAAACTATTCAATGAGAAATCTGCAGTATGGTATATGTAATTATACATGTATGAAAATTTAGTACAGCAGAATTTAGCAATGTTTAACTTGTTTATTAATTAATCTTAAATGTGTTTTTTGAAAGTATTGCTCTATGTTTACATTTGTCTTTACTTAATACTTAGTACTAATTATTCACTATTTTGAGTAAATTTTTCTTTTTACATACTAAAAACAAGTTTTTATACTAAGATTATTTTTTTTTTCATTTTGAAATAAAAAATTATTTTTGTACTAAAAATAGTTTTTGTACTAAAAGGTTATTTTGGCACAAAAATGTAATTTCCAGCTTTTGTGTTTTGTGATAACTAAATTTTGTTTAATAAAAATTTATTTTTAGTACTTTTAACTAATTTAGCCTTCCTCCCTTTATTAATTATTTTCTAATTTTTATAAATATTTTTACATAAATATTTTTTTTTAAATAATTTTTAATGTTCATATATGTTTTTTGTTAAAAAAAAAGGACTAGTTATAAATTTTTTTTTTAATTTTTTAACTAAAAATAGTTTTAGTACTAAAATTCTTCATTTTACTTCACCCTTATTTCCATTTTACAAAAACATTATTTTTGTACTGAAAAAAGTTTTTGTACTACAAAGTCATTCTGTTCTAAAAATTAAACTTTGTATAACTTAAACTTCGTTTTATTTTTTTAATAGGTAAATTTAAGTAAGGACATCTTTAAAAAAGACATCTTAGTAACTAAAACCAAAAGTTTTATGCTAAAATATAAGAAATCCCCATTTTGCCATTCTTTCTAATAAGATAAATGAAAAAGTAGGCCTCGTATATAAGATAGGCCACAATTTCTTCGTAGTTTTGTAAACAGCTAAAATTGCTCAGTTTTTAACTATTTTTATTTGTGACAGATTTTTACACTGAAAACCAAATATGTTTTGATCTCCTTTCATTTTCCTTTTTTGAAAATATTTAAAAAAATTTTAACAAAATCATTAAACGCATGATTAATAATATTTAGCATTAGTTGGATTGGTGCTTTCATGGCACTTTCTTTTTATGTTCCTAAGTAACCATTTTTATTCTCTTTCATGTGAAATCTTTAAACGACTTAGTCATCCCAACAGTGATAGATTTGCACATTTGCAACTAATAGTCCTCCGGGACATCCAAACGTATGACAATTATAAATATTAAACAATTATATAATAAGCATACGCTAGCAACACTTATCTTAAGTCCTTGTTAAGACCACAGAGACATCAAATTAAGCTGTTTCGGTGATTCGAATTATTAGGTGTCTTGCCTTTCCTACAGAGGATAAAAGGAAGAACTTTTTTCACTTTTTTTTTAATTATTAAAATTCCCAATCATCTTACAACATTTGACTATTTCAGGAATAAAAATTTGTCACCTTCTCTGAGTTTAAACTTCACATCTTTTTTATGAAATTCTTGCGAGTCTTATAGAGATGGATATCCGTGTAATTAATGGAAAGAAACAATAAAAATAAAAACTTTCACATTAATTTTTGAACCCACTAGACTATTTAGTTGAAAGTTATTTGTAAAATATTTTCTGCTTCACCCTGTAGGTATTCATACCAATAATATTACAAATTACTAAAACAACATAATGGTTAATGACTTTCTGTCTAAAACATCAAAGCATATATACAACAGCTATTTAGATAACATGTACCCAAAAATAAATCTACAAACAGCAGGGCAAGTAAAATACATGTACAGTTTGTATTTTATGACTTTTATATGTATGTATATGTGTGTAGATGGAAACTGGGTTTCTGTGTATTCGGGTTTTTTATAATCTTTTTTTTTTTTGATTCTCCGTGTAAATAATTATTAATATGTTTGTGTGTGCATAAGCGTGCATGTGTATGTTCATGTGAGTGTTTCAATATTTCTTCATACAGATGTGTGATAAAATATAAATGAGTGTTATAAAGACCTAGTTTGCTTAACATTTTAACGCCTTAAAATTAACAATTCAAACAGATGCAACAATTACAACAATAACAATGGTTATATAGTAGCGATAACAACAACAATAACAATAATAAACTATAACAATGAATAGAACAACAAAAATAAAAGAAAACAAGTTCCAGTACTTTCACGTCAACACTTTAAAACACAAGAGATACGAAAGTTTGAAGAGAGAGAGATAGAAAGACAGAAAGAGCGCAATGTATAGCAAGAGTAAAAAATAAGAATCAGTGAAAAAAAATATATATAGTTAGGTATATGTATGTTTACTAAGCTGTCGCTCGAGGCCATCATAAAAAAAATATCAAAGCAAACACTGTCACTACAACAATGTCACACTGCAAACACCCACTTAAGTTTCTTGTAGTTGTTGTTACTAACTTTCACATTTTCATACTTCTAAAAAAAATGATTAACTATGCAGAGTTATGTATACATTATTTAGGTTTACAACTTTTAGAAGTTCGAAACAAAGGCTTTAGAGCATTTCATTAAGAAAACACTTTTTTTTCTAAAAATTCAAAGAAAAAAATATATAGAATTCTTTTTATTAAATGCCGACACTACAAAAATAATAAGTTGTCTCTGTATGTGAGTTATAGTGTGAAATCCTTTGAATAATGAACATCAATGGCAACAATATATATATATATATATACACTCAAAGAAAAACGTTACGAGATTAATAGTTTTGAATTTACCATCAGGGGTGCCAGATGATTTTGATAAGAAATCGGTATATTTGGGACAAAAATCGGCTTTATCGGCAAATTAATTTTTAAAAAATCGGCAAATTAAAAGTACCTATTATAAAAATATATAAAAACATTTTTATTAACAAAAAATTACAAATCAGTACAAACAATTCAGTATTAAATAACACAAAATAAAAAAAATAACCGTTTAAGAAAAAAAACTGCTTCGGTTAATCATATATGGCGGAAATAATCCAATATTTCCATATTATTTTTTGTTTTAATGTCAACTTAAGCAGATTTATAAAATATCACATAAAGTTTATTTTTTTGAAACCTCTATCATTGGATTTGGAGCCAAGAGATTGAATCTTGTTATTAAATATTTTGTTGGAATCAAATCTGCTACAACACTCGTTGAACAAAAATATATATATTTCGCTTCACTGTGTAATCAATCTATAATAATGGTCAGAATTGCATACCAAAAATTTGTGATCTATCATTTCAATATTATTTGACGATTTTTTATAACTTAAACAATCAATTTTTAAATATTCTTAGCTAAAAGCATTTTTATAATTGATTCCTTTTTGATAATATCATGAAAAACACATTAAACTATTGAAATTTAACCAATGTGCTGTGAAGTAATTCATTAGCTAATTTTTTCATTCTCACCTATATCAGTTTTATTATTAAGGATACAATTTTCTAGTGAACAACGACCTTTTTAACGATATTTTTTTAATTTAACAAGAATTCTAGTGAGTCCCAAAACTAATATTTTATACTAAATCTAACAAAGTTACAGTGTTTTAAGTGTTTATCGTAAAAATCGGTGTTTTTTAAGAAAAAATCGGCAAACCGACATATTGATAATTTTGTGCAAAAAATCGGCAAATATGACACACCAGTTTACAATAACAACAATATATAATTATAATAATAACAACAATATATAATTTATCAGTTATGATAAATAATTTATAATAATTTATAAAATTAAAAAATAAATATTTGTTTAAAGTAAGAATTTATATATTTTTATAAGACTTCAAACAGTAAGAGGCACTTCCAGGTTTTTTAAATCTGCAGTTTTTATTTTCCGCCCAATAAATTTATAATGAAAACTTAATGATATCCGTATTCAGTTTTCTTTATTTAACCTTCAAAAATCAATTCAAAAGTTAACGAAATATGGGCACAAATAAAAAACAAGACAAAGAAAAAACCGATTTAAAACAAAAGTTGAAATATATAAAAAATGTTAAATATGTCTTCATTGTACCAGAACAGAGATGGGCAACCTTTTTGTAATGTAGGCCAAAATTAAAAATAACTAAACTTAAGCGGCCCATTAAGATTGATTTTGTACGTAAATGAAAATTATGTTTTCACAAAACGATGAAGAAAAGTTTTAGAAGTTGAACAAAATTAAAATATTTCTGATACGAGGGCTGCCAAGTGCAATCTGACATTTCCATTGGAAAGTTTGTCATTTTTAAGCATAATCGTACTCAAAACGTTCTGACGTACGACCATTATTTGTGTTGCTTACAGTGACTTGAAAAAATTAATATAGAAAAAAATGGAATTAACTCGTGAACATTTTCGTGCCATCATTTTTCACAACTTTCGACGTGGATTATTACGACAAAAGTGCATTGATGAACCTAAATCTTTGTATGGCGATGAAGCACCATTCTATAGCACTGTGAAAAATTGGTAAAATGAATTTAATCGTGGCCGAAGCTCGCTCAAAGACGAATTCCGTGAAGGTCGTCCAAAAACGGCTGTAGTGCCAGAGAACATTGATGCCGTGCGTGAACTCATAATGCAAGATCGACATGCGACATACCGAGAGATAGAGACATCCTTGGACATTTCTTCCACCAGCATACATTCGATACTGCATGAACACCTGGCCGTAAAAATGGTTTGTTCTCGTTGGATCCCGCACTATTTGAAAGTCGCTCCAAAAAAGACTCGTGTCGATTGGTGCAAAGAAATGTTGCAAAAATACGATTGCGGTGCTTCAAAAGACGTTTTTAAAATCGTCCAGGTGGCGAATTATGGATCTATGCATATGAGCCCAAAACGAAACAACAATCGACCGTGTGGGTCTTCAAAGACGAGCAAAATCCAACGGAAGTTGTTCGTGGAAGAAGCACTTCGAAGCAAATGGTCGCCTATTTCTTCGGCAAAACTGGTCATGTGGCGACTGTTCCGGTTGAGCAACGTAGGACGGTCACTTCTGAGTGGTACACTACAATTTGTTTGCCTGAAGTCATCGGAGAAATTCGAAAAACCAACAAGAGAAGACGAATCATTGTTCACCATGACAATGCGAGCTCTCACACATCGGCTCAAACCAGAGCGTTTTTGACCGGCCAAAACGTCGAATTAATGGGTCACCCGCCGTACAGTCCTGACTTGGCACCTAATGAATTCTTCTTGTTTCCGCACATCAAGAAAAAAATGCGTGGCCAGAAGAAGCAGCTGAAGCGTTCAACAACCATATTTTAGAGGTGTCTCAATCGGAGTGGAAAAAGTGCTTCGACAACTGGTTTGAGCGCATGCAAAAGTGTATAAATCATGCTAGAGAATACTTTGAAAAACAATAAAACCATTTTTGATTATAAATATTCGCATTTTCACTATTAGGCTAGAAATATATAGAGCAGCCCTCGTAAAATATTTATAATACTTTTTTCAACTGCACTATAACTATCCCAAAAATTAATTATAAGTTTTATAATTATATCAATGAAACACATGCCACTACTTATTTGAGGAGTAGTTACTTATGTCTGGTTTAATTTTAGTAGTAGCAACTACTACGCTAAATTATAAATTCTAGTCTGTAATTCGAAATTTATATTTTGGTTTTAAAAAAGTAAATTTCGAAAAAAGAAAACTGTTCGCATTTATATGTGCTCCCAAACAATGAAATAAATTTTTTGCGTTATTAATTAATTGTGAAAATATGTGCGCATCTAAATTTGTATAAAATTCAATTTTTGATATTCCATAAATTTGATTTCAAGATCCTTTTTTTTCTTGCAGTTCAATTAATAGCATTCTTTACTGCCGTAATCCATTAATCTTTCTTCAAATTCTTGATGCAAAGCAAATAAAATGTTAATATATTTTTGTTTTTCGTAACTATATTTAACGTAGTTTTTTTGTTATGGTTTTTAAAGACTGTTTTATGTTGTTGTTTTATATCTCTGTTTAAATACAAGATAAAAGAATATAATTATTGCTAAAGGGCCGGTAACCATTTAAATTTTAAATTTGTTCTCGGATCGCAGGTTGCCCATTCCTGTACTTAAGCAACATTCTTTCTACACACAAAAAAATGATTTGTAAATATTCGGTTGATATTTTCAAAATTTAACTACTACTATCACAATTTATTTCTTGTGATTAATAAAATATAATAATGACATACTTTTTATTCTAAAAACTAGAAAATAATATTTATTACTGAAGGTTAGCTGCAACAACTGTTTAGAAAGTTAATCTTACTGATTTATGGCTTTACTTAAATTAATTCTATTAATTGAGAGAGGCAACCAAACTAATTCAGCACATTACTTCTGAAAACAGAATTTTGATAGTCAGTATTATATAAATCGTTTGCTTTACTTCTTCAAAAAAGTTTTTGACATAATAAAAAAAATAATTATAATAAAAAATGTAAGAAAAAATGTAAGTGATATTTAGGTTTAAAGAATTTAAAGATTTAAAGAAAATAACGCAAAGTTCCGCAAGATCCTTCAAAGGTAAGTTTTAAATTGTCTTAAAAAGACATTTGCAAATAAAAATAAAATGTTTTATTTACTTTGTAGCGACAAGAATTTCGGTATTTGCAAAAAGAATGTTAAATAAAAGAAAGTAGTTGGAAAGAAAGAAATCGGGAGAACAAAGAGTAGCGTTGGTTCGAATCATGAAATTTTACGTTATATTATTTCTGTAACTTATTTTTTTAAATAAGAGTACATATGAAAGTTGTAAAAGTTGTTTTTTTTTCACCACAAAATAATATTTAATATCGACTGTCGAATGAATTTTTGAAAAAGTTGTGAGTACCATATTTATTCAGTCATCATATCCGAATTTCAAATAATACTCACAACCGCCAAAATTCGATTAGAAACAAATTCGGTTGTCACAACGAATCTCTTTTCTCTGTGTACATAAAAAACAGTAAAATACAGCCCATATTGTGCCGATGTGCAAAAGTGTCAATAGAATCAAATACCCTACTGTCACCTGTGAGCATCTTCGCCTTTCCCTGCACGCGGGCGAGTGGATCCAAATCAAATTTTAAAGCACTGGCCCATACATAAGAATTGTGGTCTATTTTTGGCGGAATATAATTGGTATAGTTATTAAGAAGATCGAAAAGAGTGAAGTATCTCTTGCACCGTTTAAAGTTTATCGTTATTTTTTAATGCCTATTATTTACTTTGAAATTTATTTATTTAAATAAACAAAAGAAATTATAGATTAATTTCATTAAATATAGAAAAATAATAAAAATACTTTATTTTGAAAATTAATTAATATAATAAAAAATTCCCATTGTTTAATTTAATTTAATATTTGCAAAGTGCCCGTGCATATAAATAAATTATCGTAGTGTTTTGTAATATTTTATTTTTTATCCTCTTTCAACTGTGTAAAAGAGCCGAAAAAAGTCAGCCATATACAGTGAAGAAAGAAAAATAGAATTACTGTTGGTTATTGTTGTTTTTGCTTAAACTTTGGTTTTTGTCTTCGTTTTATTGCTTGGACAAAAATTTTTAGTTTATTTAAAATGTTTGTCAGAAGTTTCCTGAAGAGTTAAGTAAGCGATAACGAAATGGCCATCGAGACGTTCTTTGACCCCCAATAATCAGTATTGTGTTTTAAATAATTTCAGATATTGAAAATTTTCCGATACTTTATAATTTCAATTTGTCTTTCGAACAAGAATATGTAGATATTTCACCTGCAAGTGCTCCTATAAATAAGAAGAAATCAAGAAATAAACTTAAAAATTTAAAAGTATTCCTGCAGATCCACAGGAATTTAAAAAAATATAAAAACAAAAACAAAATTTAATAACAAAACAACTAAGAGTGCTATATTCGGTTATGCTGAACCTAATTTACCGTTTACCATATATGTAAATCTAGTTGACTGAAGTAACATTAATCAAAAAAGCAAATATTGGGGTGACAGAAAATTAAAAAATAAAAAAAAATTTATTTATTAATGGGTTAAGCATTTTTTTGTTTTTTAATTTTAGCATTTTCTCAAAGATCTCCGCAAAGCTTTAAAATGATACCCATATTGATATTTAAAAAAATTTGAAAATTTAAGAGCCCCGTAACTCGGAAAATATGGGTGAGCGCCAATTTTGTCACTTGATGTTTTTTTCTTATATATTTATTTTTTTTTTTTGGATTTAATCTATTGTTCCAAATGACATGAAAAAATTAGAGGTGGGCGTGGTGTTTTGCCTGCTGCCTGGCAGGACATGGACCGATCATTTTAATACTCAATAGCACCTCTTTCGACATCTGTTCGATTAACATATTTATTTTCGGCAAACTTGATATCAACACTAACACGGATAGACAGACGGACATCGCTGAATAGACTTCGTTATGCTTAGGAAATCAGAATATATATACTTTATGGGGTTGCAAATGGATATTGAAGAAATTACACAGGGAATGACAAACTTTCCGCTTTTTGTGCTGAAGGGTAAAAAAAATTATGTTTTCTAAGTCAACATTAATTTTCTCTCGCTGTGTTAATGTTTGTGATATAAAAACTTTTATTAGTTGTTGTTTTTCAAAAACAAGCACGTAAACACAAACATGCAGCTTGATAAATTAATTTGAGTTTCGAACTCTTTTTTTACCAACACACACACACAGAGTAATTTTCTAGCCATATTTGAAAAATAATAATGTCTTTTATTTATTTATCTATTTTTTTATATTTTGTTGTTATACTTTTAGGCTGATTTACCACCTTGGATAACAAGACTTCGTATGTGGGACAGTTATGGCACATATGTGCCAATAAAACAGACAAGTGTTACAACTGGTCAACCACCGCCACCACCACCCGTAGCCACCTCTGCTGATGGCGGCAAGCCTACTTTATTGGATCAAAGCAGTCATGGCAGCAACTACTATTACAGTCCACAAAATCCTAAAATGGGCAAAAATTTACGTGTAAACATTGATAATGCCTGGAATCCAGTTGATACATATATTTATGGTCCCACACAGTCGAGTATATTCAATCAAGAAAATAAATACAGTGGTTACCAGCAGTCGAGTGGAGGTGGTGGTGGTGGTAGTGGAGGCTCATCAGCCAAACATGGCAGTGGCTTGACTTCAGTTAAGGAAAGTTTAAATTACATATCGAGTAAAACATCCAAAGATGCCCAACAGCAGCAGGGTGGTGGCAGTAGTGGCGAAAAAACTGCTTTGGCCTTAATGAGCACTAAAGGCAAACGACGTTTAATGTTGGAAATTTATGATTATGAGACACCAAAATTGTGCGATCATACAGCAATTAGCAGCACTGGCAACACATTGGGTCTTAATCGACTGCGACCATGCAGTCCATTAGAGAGTTATGTCAGTACGGGCAGAGATTTGGTAAGTGGTTTAATAAAATTATGTAGTTTCTGGTTTTTTCATTTGTTTTCTCTAGCTGCGAGGCAAGGGTATATTAACACATACGAACATAGAATAAAGCAGAAAATGAAATGAAAAACACAAAGCAACGAATAATTGGAATGACCTGAATAAATTTATAAATTTTATTCAAAGACAATCGCCTCTATTTAAGTGAAAAATATATATTTTTGCAGGCAAAGCAAAGTTTAATAAAACGTAAAAAATTAGATCCTTTGCAGAAAATATTTACAATTATATAAACGTCCTTTTTCAATTTAATATAATTTAATTTGATATTAAATTTTTAAGCTTAAATTTTAAATTATTTTATATATAAATTTAACTGCATTGGGTATAGGGCGCCAGTTAAAGAAAACGATCTACTTGTATAATTGTGGACCCTTTGTAATACCTGATGTAGACTGCTTGCCTATCTCAAAATCTTAAAAGAAAACCTATAATTTGTTTATTGCTAAACCAACCGTATGGTTGGATTTGTAAATTTATCCTTCAAACGCAGTAGTCTGCAATATTTGCAAGGCTTTGCAGCTACCAACTGCCAAAAAAGTCTACCTGCTTCAAAGAAAGTGCCAAACAATATTAAAAGAGATGTTCTTAAATATTCTCCTTGTCAACACTAATCAGAATATTAGTTTGAGCTCTTTTATAATCTGGTCAGCCCGTCTGTTAGCACTGACCATATAATCTATTGCACAACCTCTTGATGTGTTCCCAATGCAGCCAGTTTAGATGCATTTTATTTCCGCAGTCAACATGGCCTTAGTTAGTTAGTTAGGAATGGCAGCCTTTCAAGACGAAGCTAACTTGAGCTTAATCGAATGGCCCGTTGTGATACAACAAGGAAGACGGCGCCACTCCCCATACCCAATTGAGAACCATAAAGATTCCCGGATGAACTTCGCTATGTCCCCTATAGAGTGAGATGATAGCTCTGTAAGAGTCCCGAAGAAAGGAGAGCCCAGAATTCTAAATCTTCTTCGAGCCAGGAATGGGTAGTGGCCCAGCAGGTGCAGTACGGTCTTTACCTCATCTTCCGAGCCACAGCTGCGACAGAACAATATGGCCTTATTGTCGCTATATATTCAGATATGAAATCAAGGATTAAAGACGCCTCCTTTAAATACAATTTTCAATGTATCTTCGTGAAAGTACCCAACGCCTACCACCAACATGCGCTTTTTGTGGTGACTTCCCAAATAGACGTATAGCAAAAGTTTGCAGATTTCAATATTTAGGTAGCAATAAAGGACAGTATTGATCATCATACACAATCATACAACTTATTCGCACAAAAATCTGACAGAATTTTGCCTTACGTAGAAGTTTTGTAATGGTCATCATGGAAAAAATTTGCCAAAATTCGCTGATTAAATTTTAGATTATTTACTCAACTGCTTTGTTTGTTGTGAAGCTTGCTGCCATAAACATAAGAAATCAAGAAATGTTATTACGATAATTCTTGTGGTATTAAATTACTCATCTAGTATGTCATTTCTAATCTCAGGCTAGCAAATATTGGAGTAATTGAACTGCGTCAGAGGCACCTTACATCCACATCAGTATCGTTTCTGATTTCGCACCTTCTAATACTAGTGCGAGTCAGTATTTGACCAGCTATATTTTTGAGGAATTTACAAGAAACTTTAACATTTTTTGATTCGCTGTAATGAACAGTCGTAAGAATTGATCACACGAAAAATCTGACAGAATTCTGTCCTACTTGAAAAATCGTTTCCAAATGGCGTCGCAAGTGCCACACTATTATAAAAAAGAGATGTATTAAACATATGGTTTTAATATTTTTACACATGCAATGTCTGACAAAGTCCAGTTTTACACTATGCCATTTTTTGAGGCATTTTTTTTTTTCAATTTTCTTTTTAAGTTACAGCATTATGAGTTATCGAAAAGTAACATAAACAACAGAAACATCCCCTCAAAACTCAAGCAGTACTTATAATACATATTGCTTTCTTCTCCTGCTTCACAAACAAACAAAATGAAAAATTGCATAGTGTAAATGCCGTAAGATCGTACGACTGAGTATAATAGTGAATCCATGAATCAACAAAACAAGATTACGCATTGCGCAGGTCCATTAGCTTGTTGTACACCGTTCTCTCTTTTATATGACGCAGATAGAAAATATTTGTATGAAAGGTGTAACAGAATTAATGTAAGAGAGAAAAAAATCTGTTATATTTTTTACAACAAACACTCGTTCTCATTCTATTGTGACGTACATGCGCAGTAGAAAAATTTTTTGAACGGCTAAATGCCCAATCTTGTTTTCTTGATTCATGTAGTGAATTCCGGTATTGAGTTTGATTGCTGGGTTAAGGGAAAATGGCTTGGCCGTTATATCAGGTTGCAGCTAGTACAGTATTATGAAGAGGATATTTAAACTTCAGCAAATGTTCGTAGTTTAGTAAAAAAATATATAATAAAATATCAGTTTTTGCTACGCAGTCAGTAGAGAAACGTTATGTTTTTAATTTGGAATGCTGAACCGTCAAGTTCTATGAGTCCTGAAATCTTAAAGAAGACAACCGAAAATATTTATTTAGGAAAATATTTGACCCCTGTGAATAATTTAGTTTTAGCTAATATAAAATAAATAAAAATATTTTTTTTCAATTTCGTATATATATTTTCGATATTTCCCTTCTCCGTTGTGTAGCATCATCAAGAAAACAAATATTTATTTCAAACCTCAAGCGGACCAGGTAGCTGCTCAGTCTGGACAGGAAATCCATAAGTATCACGGTCTTGGTACTTACTGGTCACTGTCTAATCGGCAGGCATGCTGAAAGACTCGGTCTGCCCTTTAATGATTTCTGTCACAGCTGTGGCTTGGAGGATGAGGAAGAGACCGTACTGCACCTCCTGTGCCATTGCCCATCCCTGGCTCGAAGAAGATTAAGAATTCTGGGCCCTCCTTTCTTCGGAACTTTTACGAAGCTATCATCTCACTCTCTAGGGGACATAGCGAAGTTCATCCGGGAATCTTTATGGTTCTCGGCTGGGTAAGGAGAGTCGCCCCGTCTTCTTTGTGGTATTACAACGGGCCATTCGATTGTGCTCAAGCGAGCTTCGCATGAAATATTACGATACTTATATGGGTTCTTTTTTACGGTTAAAAAGATTTTTGCTTTTTCAAAAATAAAATTTTCAGTTCCAACAAAGTCTAGGTGTTGAAAGTCGAAGGCACTGTTTGGCCAATATAAAGGCCTTATAACTTCAAAAGTTGTATGAAGATGTATTACATCAGCGTTTTGTCGCTTTGAAATTAAGCAACAAAATTAGATATTAATTTCATTATTTTTTGTTGTCGTTCACATTTTTTGTTGTCTTTGATCCGCAACCGCTTTGACAACTAGGAGTAGCTTGGCGGTTTCTTTAGTTAACCATATTCTAATTAGTGTACTCACGCAAAAGCAACACCTAAAATTGGGAAAAATGCGTATGATAATAAAAAGAATAATCGCGTCACAAACTATTGTGAAAACATATTAATCTACAATAAATTACTGTGTTTAACGCCTTATGTACAGACACTTTCTTTGGTAACTTTACCTTCAACGGTGTATGCTATTAAATCATGGTTAGTAAAAATATCCGCCAGGAATGCATAATACTTTGTTTTATTTTCTATTAAAGGAAAGAGATTGTATAAATATCCTTTTTGTTAGTCCTACACATTTCACGACTGTTTTGTTTAAGTTGCTCAAGCGTTTCTGGTATGTTTGCAAAAACATTGCTTTTCAGATATCCCCATAAAAAGAAGTATGAAGCACTTAATTATAGCGACCGTGGAGGCCAATCAACATGACCATTTCTTGCAATAACTTCTTGTGGAAAGAGATCTTGCACCAATTCTATTGTAATCCTGGCTGTATGCGATGTGGCATCGTCTTGTTGTTACCACATGTTAATCAAGACCAAATCATAAAGTTGTGGCGTTAATAAGTTTTCAGTCATATCACGATATCGATCCCCATTCGCAGTTAGAAAGCGCTAACTATATTATGCTTAAAATAACTTAAGCTACTTTTAAGAGTCAACGAAAATATTGTCAAACACTTAAGCAATTTATTAAAGACTTCTTGGTAGCTATATTGTACTTCTTAAACGTAAATACTTACTTCACATAGTTGCAAATACTTAACAAAAAACGGCGTCCATTCTAACTCGCTTTTTAAATTTTCAAAACAACAAATAGACATCTGATTTCTTAAGCAAAGTACGGTTGGCTTCGTTGTTTGCTTAAGAAAATGACAACTAACAAAACTTGATGAAAAATTTCTTAAGTACATTATATTTGTACACATTTGATTACATATGTGTATTCGAACAGTTATTTACATTAGTTTATGCAGATTATAGTTAGGCCTTTGCTTTGCGGTTAAGTGGTTACTATGGGATATTGGAATGTATCAAGTCATTTGTGTATGCTGACGAAGCAGAGGGCAGTTAACTCCTAAAATAAGACACTGGGCAAGTTTTTGGTGAAATACTGCTGCAACGCTGTGAAAATTATGAGCAAATTTGATATCCAGATGGCGCTATCTGTAACGCAGTTCCGGCAGGCGCATAACAGAAATTATATTCAAGCTGTAGTGGTGTTAAATCGCACGTTTTTGGAGGTTAACTGACAGTACCATTGTTCGAAAAGGAATTACCGCCAAATTTCAATTTCAATTAGTCGATGGTTGCAGACGATGTATGGCACGAAACAACAACGTATGCTGGATTAATATACTGTTATTTTTCTAACAAAAACTTCTATCGGGCTTAAAAAAATTTATTAGAAAATAAATTTTCTACTTAAGCTTTTAATTATTTATGTTTAAAAATATTTTCATTCCTCATTTTAAAATAGGAACATAAATTATAAGATTTTATGAAACTGGTTGGAAGCCCGATGGATCTTAAACAAAAGTATTATTTAAACTATAAAAAATTTTGAGAATAAACATCAATAAAACTTCATAATAACAAACACATGTTCATTATTTAAAAATTCTATTAAAATTTTATTGTCTCACCTCAAAGAAATGCAAAAAAAAAACAAAGAATTCCAATTACTTTTTCCATTAAATTATTAAAAATAGTTTTTCATCACTTTGAGCGGTAGCAGCAACAACAAAAATGACATTTTCGAAGTTTGAACATTTCATAAACATTTTACAATTATTTCATAACATATTAAACCACAATGAAATATGAAAAAAAAAAAATTTTTGTTTTTATTGAACAATTATACTCGTATACAGAAACTAAGTGGGAAAAAATTAAATTCACACACTCACACACACACTCAGCATGATACCCACGCATATACTTTAATAATGTGAATTTTTCATTTGGAGTAAGAGAGAATATGACCAAACATTAAAATATGTACACAATTTGGTGTGAGAAAAAGGCTGAGCAGGACAAAATTTATTTATTTCTGAAAAAAAATTCTTAACATAAAATTAATTCACTTAAAAAGAAATATTTCAGTATCAGCCTCCAATTCGGTAATCATTGGCTATGAAAGTTCATATTTGGAAGCCGTGAAGTAGATACGTGATAAATTTATTATGAAAAAATATTCGATAAGCCAACGTGTTTTAATCGCTAAAACTTTTTATCAAAACCCATTACTGTAACGATGAGAAAGTGACAGTCTGGTGTGCAATTTGGTCAGGAGTAATCTTTGAAAATGAAAACGGCATAACGGTAGCCATAATTTAAGCAGCGTTGCTGTTTGTAGCAAGCCTTTCCACTCGCTTGGATAAGCATCTTCGACACGTTTAATTAGAGTTCGCTTAACAAATGTTAGACATTCGAGTCGGTAAAAGTAACGTGTGCGATATTCTTCAAAAGTGTCTCATCAAATTAAACAATTTAAAGTTCTGTATTTGAATGGGGGAAAAAATCTGCTAAACTACAAGTTAAACTCACACATAAAGGATTCCACAGCATGTATGAGTCACCTTTAAATTTCATGTTTTTATTACGCTATGCGTTATTTTCATGTTACTATCCACATATCCTTTATTGACTTTTATTTAAATTTTTCATATTTTCGTTTATTCTTATAGCACACATAGCGAAACATTCTTCGTGATAATTTCAAGAATCTGTCTTTAACGGCTTAAAAGCCATATAGGCCATATTTGTATGGGTCACACTTATTTTTATAGCGGAAATATTTAAACATAATCTGTGTAAATTCTAAATGTCTGCCTACTACAGTTAAAAAACATAAGCCATATATGTTAAAATCATGATACTATTGGAACACCCTTTATAATTTAGATTTATTTTTTTTTATTTCCTTTAATTGTTCTTAGAGCAGAGGTAAAAATAATGAAACCTAAAGAGTCTAATTATTTAAGTAAAAATCCGGTAACTATTGGGACACCCTTTCATTAAGAGTTTTAGTTTTGGTACTTCTAGCGGTTTTACATATAAGTTTTTCATATAAAAATTAAGCAATAATTTTATCGATAGCAGATTACGTTCGGAACACTTTTTAATTTTTAATATTTGGGACACCCTTTCATTAAGAGTTTTATGTTTTGTACTTGTAGCAGTCGATAAGCGATAAAAATTAGGCAATATATTTATCAATTTTACATCACTTTTGAAACACCCTTTAACTTTTAATTTTGGCTTCTATAACACCTATAGCAATACATTTGCTATAATAACGTCAAAAGTCCACCTGTTACATTCCAGAGATAGAGCGCCGTGGCAGACTGCATGGCACCGTGGTGAAAATAATTGGATTACGTTTTTACTCTTAGGGTATCGAAGCCTAAAAAGCAACCTTTTCAAAAATATATTCATTGCCTATGGGAGTATATTTCGCATTACTGGGCCCCATTGTGAGTTCTGAATATTATTTCGTAAATATACTAAAACTTATTTCGGCTATAGCTGCTCGTCTTTCTTTTCCAAAGCTTACCCTAAGACCGATTGTTTTTGAATTTTTCATTGTCTATTTTTAAGATCCTTGGCACCTCTTGGCTAGAATTTACGACTCCAGGAAGTCCACAATGCTCTCATGGTTTTATTACATGTAGTGGCTCCTGATGTGTTTTTTCACACATTCTATAAAAAAATGTAACGACTTCTGGGATCTACTGGAAAACTACTGAACGTTTTGCATCCCTTTAGATTTAGTGGTGGCTTCTGCAATCTTATATTTAAATCAGTTGGTGTCATCATGATGGGCATTCTTTTTATCAGCCAAAGTAGAAGAAATTAAAACAAACTTGAAAAAGTTTCCTGAGCCGAAAGTCTTTTAGATTTTTTAGAGGCCATCTTTTATTATCCATTTATTATCATAAAGGGTTTAGTGTTCATTCCCTGTGGTTTAGCCGACGGCCAGTGAACAATAAAAAACATAAAGAAAAGTGCCAATAAATAGAGGTGGACGTGCTATTTTTTGTCCTCAGACGTCTAGCGGCCCATAGTGCTATTTTGCAATAACAAAATTCTTGAACCTGTACATAATGAAAAATTGGTTGTTTCAATAAATTAAAGGGCAACTAGGACCTTTAGGAAGATCCTTTCTGAATAAGATGAGAAATTGATAAACAGACGGATCATCAAACACAAATTCGTTTAAGATATAATTTTATTTCGTTGATTTTGTATTAAAAGTTCTCAACTGTTTGGAGATTAAAACTTGAATTATTTGGTTATTACAATTTTTAAGAAAACAATTTACTTTGAGACTCTGAAAACAAAAGTTTTATAAAATTTTTATCACTTCTCGCCAACATTATTTAAACACATCCCTGCTTTAATTTTTCACAATATTAAATAAACTTTTTTCTGTTCTGCTTACCCTGCATCCAATATAAAACAATAATTTGGTTTTTCAAAATGGAAGAATTAAAATTAAGTCATAAAATTTTTAATAGTCTTTTTTGTGGTTCACAACATAATTTGAGGTTTTCTTTTCGTTTTTATTTTTCATTTTTTCCATACTACATACAGTAGCTGGGGTTGATAATGTCATGGAAGAGAAAGGCTATCTCTGATATGATAAATGGTTGAAAGGGAATTGTATTGTATTATAATGCTAATGTGTTTGAGGTTATAAAGAAATCAAAGTGGTGGATACGGGAGGCTTAAAAACCAAAAACATTTATTATTGAGGTATACGACATGTTTGTACGTTTGTTAATATGTACAAAATATTTATTAACTGTAAAAAAAGGGTTGAAATTTTTTTCACATGGGTTAAGGAAATTTTATTAAATGTTAAATTAAAATTTGAAGTGTTTTTTAGAGATTAAAATTTAAATATAGTAAAATCACATTGAAGATAATGACTCAAGTAGACCAAGTTATTCTTTTGTTCACTACACCACATGCGGCGAGGGTGTATACAAAAAGTTTGAAATTCCATTTGCAATTTGTACAATATTAACTTTCTATATATATTTATATATATTATATATATTTTGGATCCTTGTGCACAAGGGCGTCTGTTTAGCGAATCCCATCTCTCTATAATCGACTATAAATTAGTTTTATCAAGACTCCAGAAGAGGGACAGAAAATTTTAGCCCTCTAAACTGACACCCATAGTTTGAAATGCAGCAACATCGTCAAACCGAACGTCTGCATTTTTTTACGTCTTTCAGATGCTTTTGTTGTTTTTTTTTTTTTGTTGCTTGAAATATTAGAAACCAAAATTATATAAAAAAAATAGGAATTTTACTAAATGATCGAAATTGCACCAAAACATCAAATTACAGTACAATTAAAATTACATAACGAACCAAAATTTAATGACAAAAAATATCAAGATTGCTAAAAAATTTGCAAATAACTTTATTCGACATTCAAATTTTTTTTTTTTTTTTAAACTTCGTAAAAAAAACTTCCAATCGAAATTTTACAAAAAAAAATATTTATTTAAAACTTATACCATTAATTCAAAAATTTGAATTTTTTTTAACAGCCCAAAATTTAAGTAAAAGCTAATTATTATTAGAGAATTCGCTTAGAATAGTCAAGCAAAATTTCACCAAAATATTATATTTTCACTAAAATTTCCCAATCAAAAAAAGTTAAATTAAATTAATTAAAACTTAATTAAATTGTAATATTATACCGATCAAAATTATTAGGTTCACCGATATTGAATATTTAAGATTTTTGTCTAAACAATAAATCAGGTAGTTTTATTCGTCTTCATATTTAAATTTAGTTAAATCTTTAATTGGTTCAATTATTTATTTAATAGGGAAAATATGTCCATCTTTTTTTTAATAAAAATGGGACTGACTCAATTATTTATTTAATTAGACAATTATTTTTATTTATTTTTCAATTAAATATATTTAATTAAGTCAATTAAACATTTAATTAAATTTCCACCGAAAAAAATAAAACTAACGGGTAACCGCCGGGAAGGTATAATACTTTGTTTGCTTATATTTTTTAATTAAATAAATGAAAATGGATCTTTTTTTGATAAATGTTTTATTTAATGTCGGCAATTATGTATGAAATACAACATCAGATAAATGTCCGCTTCTGTTAGCTTCACAAATGCCTCATTTTATTCTCACATTTCACATGGTATTTCATTAATATAATCACGAATATTTTGTTTGAGTCGCTCAAGCCTTTCTGGTTTGTTTGCATAAACCTTGCTTTTCAGACATCCCCACAAAAAAAGAAGTCTGAATCAGTCAATTTAAGCGACCGCGGGGTCTAATCAACATCACCATTTCTTAAAATAATTTGTTGGGGAAAGAGGTCTCGCAGCATTACCATTGTAATCATGTCTGTATGCGATGTGGCACCGTCTTGTTGACACCACCTGTTAAATCAAGCCCAAAGCATGCAGTTGTGGCGTTAAAAAGTTTTAAATCATATCACGATATCGCTCCCCATTAACATCTACCTTTACGACGTTTTAATTTTGTCACTCTTTATGGATGCAAAGGTGACTGATGAATAATTTGAGGGTTTTTTATTGGCCAAAACCGACTATTCTGTGTTATTAACATATCCATCAAAATGAAAATGTGTCTCATCGCTCATTATGGTTTTTTTTTAATTTTATTGGCACGTGTACGGCGGCGTAAGTGATTTTGAGAAAGAAGTCCTTTTGTCAACTAAATCTTAAAACAAATAAAAATCCTTGTGCAAAATTGTGTACAAAGTTGTGCTTTACAGACCAAGCTCCTGAGCACGGAGTCAAATTGAGATTGGTGGATTGTTTTGAACACTTTGTTGAGCAGCAGTAATGTTTTCAGCCGATCTTGCAGTAAGTTGTGGCCAATGCTTGGGTATATCACCTCCACAGCCTCTTTCTTTGAAATCATTCACTACATGATAACACTGTCCAACAAATTAAGACTTTTTGAATGGAACAGAATAGCAACCCCATAATTCTGAAAGGGTATGTTGAGTAGATCATTTTTGTAGAACAAACTTATGGTCCATTCACGTCAACTTAATACACGAAAACATATTAAGATTAATCTTTAATCCATTGTCATACTACTGCTATTTCCTAATTCCCTTTTACTCGAAAATTTGAAGAAAAAAAAATAAATATTTACATACTAAATAAACCACTATTAAAACAAAATTATAATTCTTTTATAGAAGTTGCCATGTAATTTTGCCAATTAATCGTAAAAAGCTTTTTTTACAACAAGGGTGTCTTTGGTGACCGCCACTAAAATTTTCCGGCAAACATTTTCGTACAATACTTTAATCCTTAAATGTCCTTTTTTAAAGGATATTTTTTGATTTTCTCGAAAAAAGGGTCAAATTGACCCATAAAGGGACCAGTTAGAGGGTTAAAATCTTCCACAAAAATAATCCTCATACAATTCCACAATATAACTCAGACCATAAGAATTCTCTCAGACATTAACTTACTGCATTTTTTCCATACAGTATAATGCTCCCTTCCACCAAAAAATGAAAACTTTGACCCACTGTAAAAAAAACTCAGACATGCTGGACCATAAGTTTGTTCTACAAAAATGATCTACTCAACAAACCCTTTCAGAATTATAGGGTCGCTATTCTGTTCCAAAAATGCTGTTGGACAGTGTAATTAGTGTGTTTCGTTGGCACGTTTTTTCTCCCAAAAATTTTACGTAATTTTCTCATCGTTACAGTAATCGATGATAGAATTTGATAAAATGTTTTAACGATTAAAACAATTTGGTTTATCGAATATTTTTCATAATAAATTTGCCACGTGTCTACTACACGACTGCCAAATATGAACTGTCAAGACTAATGTTTACTATAATGGCGGCAAAACAAAGTTGTATACATTCCCGGTAGAAACCGGGAATTTGGGTTGATTTTTTCCTTTCCAAGTAGCATCTAAATTTCTACAAGTCTAGCATCTAATACATTAAAATCATTTGCAAGACAAATAATAATTAATTATATTCTGGTCAAGAAAGTATATATACTGCAACATCAATTTTGATTTAAAAATTAAAAAAATGTTGCTATCGAACCATTTCACAGATTTGTAAAAGTTGTAAGAAAATCTTCAGAATATTAAAAAAAATAGACATTTAATAAGTAAGAGATATTTCTCTTATGTAAATATTTATCCTATTCAAAACATACTGTATTGTATTGTATGTTGTATCAAATACAACCAAAGAAGTTTCAAACGTGCTGTTGTATTGTCTATCGTTAAAGTTTGTCAAAATATTAATAAAAAAAATAATAAAACTGAAATTAAAATAAAAATAAAAAAATAAAAATTAAATTATAATTTTCAAAATACCTGAGTTTTTCTTTTGCTATTTTCAATAGACAGATGAAAAAATATTCACACCTTTTCTGCGTTTCAATTGGAATTGAAATTTTCTCCGTCTATCAGCTTTGGTATTCTGCATTACGATCGCAGCTCCGTTTTTCTTAGTTGTTTTTTTTTTTTTTTTTTTAACGGAGGGGTTTTCTTTATTTGTATTTATTAGTGAAAAAGTTAAAAATTTAGAAAAAATGTAAATATAAAATGAGATAAAATGTTCAGAAATAATTTAGAAAACAATTAAAATTACTGTTAATTAATTTAATTAATTTTTTTTTTATAATTTGTTAATTTTTGTACCCGAATTTGCTGTGCTTTTATATACTACGAGTCAAAAACAACATCACCAGAATAGCATGAAAAACTGGAAAATTTAATGGCATCTTAAGCTGACATCCCAAAATTAAAATCTGCTCCAACTCCGCGTTGATAGCTATCTTCCTCAAAGAATCCTAAAGCGGCCTCAAATCGGTCAAACGGTGAAAAAGAATTCAAAAAATTTGGCTGCACCTCATGAGCAAAAATGTCTTAAACATATTTGAAAGCGTCTTGGCTTAAACGAAAGTTGTTTTGAAATCTATAAAGTAAATTATTTTACAATATTTTACTTTCACAATAAAAATTACAATTGACAAACTTACAATTGGTTACAACTGTCTCTAATTCTAAACTTTTCAACCCTTGCCTCTGTATTTCTCATGTTATTTTACTCTCTCACCAACAATAATGCAGCTGCTACATACTCCATTCCTCCTTGAAATTAAAAAAAATTATTGCAAGCACACTGAATTAATCCTCTACAAACATTTTTTGTTAAAAGTTTTCTTTTTTGTTTTTCCATATTTAATCACAACAGTATTATTTTTTTTTTTTAATTTTATACCGTTATCTTCACAACATTCTTTGTACTGTAATATATTAATGAACAACTAATTTTTATTTTGTTTTTACATGTTTGTTTTTTTCTGCTAGTGTCTAATTTATCTTGTTTTCTTTGGAAAACGTCCTCATACATTTGTAAAAATAAATTTTCTTTCTAAAAAAGATTTTTAGAAATTAAAAATTAATGAACTTAAGCCAAAATAATTTCTTTTTTTTTATTTTGTTTAATAATTTTATTTATTAAATTTTATCAAGAATTAATTTTTAATTAGGAACACATACAACTTTTTGTATCAAATTACACATTTGTTTACGAAAATGATAACAAACTTGCTTATTTTGCTATTTCATTTTCACATTCCACACTGATTGTGTAAACATTGTTATCTTCTTCTTTTTCTTTCGATTCAGTTTTTCTTCAGAATACCAATTTTCGATCGCAACGAAACTGAATGCGGAGACTTAATCCAAACGCAGAATAGGGGTAATTGTTAGTGTTGTATAGAATATTTACATACAACTTAAGGACTTGCAATATTTTGCGAACTTAACAATTATATTTTAGGAAAGTTTTTTAGTCTGGGTCAATTGAAGAGAAAGTTGCTAAACTGAGACTTTTATATTACTGAAATGCCATTTTCTAACGAAATTTTCCTGAGTCGTAAGGAGAGAGACTGTTGCAGAATCAAATAAATAACTCTTATTATAACCGACTTATATTTTAATTTACATACCATAAAGGTTTTTTTGTTTGCGATAAAAATCCAATTTGTCCAATTACAAGCTAAATTTTATTATAATTTTTACCAATATTAATTTACATATTTTTTACACCCTCTTTTTCGTAGGACTTTCACTTTAGACTTAACCTCATTTATAGTGAAAATAATGTTATTAACTGTCAACAGCCAAACCAGAAGAAAAATGGGAGAAAATTGCTGTTTTGTATTGAAACGAAATTTTTTCTTTAATTTATTTGCTTCAATTACCACTTGTATATAAATTTCGTTTAATTCAACCGAAAAATACGAAATTAAAAAAGGCAAAGGGTAAATAACCTGCCGTAATAACGAAAATCTTGTTGTATAATTTATAATTTTTTTACACACAAACTCACACAGAAAAACGCACAGAAGCCAAGCCATACCATTTGTAGAATTTTTAACACATTTTGTATTGCTTGGCGCTTAATATTGGCACACACACACATAAACACTCACAGAACTGCCAGCCAAATTGTTGCAAAAACCGGTTTAAAAAGGAATAGAGAAAATCTTCAACGGGGGAAAAATAAAATTCTTTTTTACTTGAGCAAAAAAAAAAATTGTGAAAAAAAATTTGAATTAATTTAAAAAAAATATGTAAAAAAAAGCCTGGCAACATCATCGACACCATGAAGCAAGATTTTTTTTTATTATAAAAATGACAAGGAGGCACAGTGTTTAATTTTTATAAAGAACTTTCCGTCAGAGACAGTTTTTTTGAGGGGTTGTGCCTACTTCAGCTTCACTCGCACTCTCATCTCGGATGGTGTTCACGCCTCAGAATGATCTTGCATTTCGTTGTCCGTTTAGTCAACTAGTGGCAAATGAAATGCAACATATGTTAACTTTAAATTAGTCTACTAAGAGGGACTAGTAAATTCGCCTTATTTTCACTTAAAAAACTACC
This sequence comes from Gymnosoma rotundatum, assembly GCA_916610165.2. Lineage (NCBI taxonomy): Eukaryota > Metazoa > Arthropoda > Insecta > Diptera > Tachinidae > Gymnosoma > Gymnosoma rotundatum. Next base: position 119,057,100 of record OU744338.1, read on the forward strand.
TTTTTCTGAGTAATAAAAATGCAATATTTACACATGATTCTCCTCACTCAAACTTGTCTTTTTAATTTAAAAAACTTGAAATCTTAAAAAGTCAAAACAAAAATTAAACAACAATGAACACCACTATTTAAAAAACTCTTTTACTCCCTTTTTCATAACCATTTTTGAATAAATTTAGATAAATTTAAGTCTAAGTATATAATTTGTTGTCCCATTGAGGATAAAGTCTATATACACAACACAAATAGGCAGATAACCACTAAGAATTGATGTGGCCATACTGAAAAACACATGCACACAAACAAACATTTACAAAAAATAAAACGCATTCGCTTTTACCCTGATGCTGTTTCTGCTAAAGGCACAAATAAAATGTAAAAAAAAGATGAAAATAAATTGGTTGAACGCAGCTCAAGAGTCATACTCAACTTTCTAATTAAATTACAAGAAGGAGTTTTATACACACAAAAATAGTGACTGACTACTGCTTGCTACCAGTCGTAATGCCACTCGAAATAAGCTTTTCAGTTGACAATAAGTATCTGCAGTATACTTTAAGGAGCAAATGTATAATGTGACCAACTAAATGAGAGAAGCCATTACAGATTTAATGCAAATAAATTTCATGTTTAGTATTTCAATAATTCGTTTCGAGCGTAATTTTTTATTTAAGTATAAGTTAGTTTTTTTTTAAGTAACAACGATTGAGAATACACTGTTATCTCTTTTGTTCTCTTCAATATTTATCTTCTAGAGTTATACTGAAGCGCGCCAAAACTGCTGTGGATTCTTATAAAGTGTTTTTTAAGCCCGAAAGAGTTTTAAGTTGTAAAAAATATTACAAAATATTAAATTTGAATTCATGCCTGAAAAAGCTAATTTTGGGCGTGCATTTTTGGTCATTGCAGGCCATATGTAACGAATAACATGTCATCAATTGCTGCAGCTTTTTAAGAAATAACCAGTGACTGCACGTGGCCTTACAGAATATATTCGCCACCGTGGTGCTGTAAACTCTGGCTTAAAAGTTGCAGCTGTCGGATTGTCGGTGACGGCCAAAGACTGTAATGACTGTAAAAAGTGGCAGTCAAGAACTGCTTTTTTTATACCCTTCACCACAAAAAGTGGAAAAAGGGTAAGTTTGTCATTCCGTGACCCCACAAAGTATATATATATTCTGACTTCTTATACATACGAGTAGAGAAGTCGATTAAGCTATGTCCGTCTGTCCGTCCGTGTTAGTGTTGAGATAACAAAAAAAAATAAATACATCAATCGATCGAGTGTCGAAAGAGGTGCTATTGGAAATCATCCAAGACCTTGGAGGCAGCAGGCAAAACGCCACGCCTACCTCTAATATTTTTATGTCAATAAAGTAACTCCAATCAAAATAATAAATGTATGTGGCGATAGAAAATTAAAAAATAAGAAAAAAAAAACATCCAGTGAAAAAGTTCCCGCTTGTCAATATTTTCGGAGTAACGGGGCTCTGAGATTGTCAAATTTTTTAAAATATCAATATGGATATCGTTTTAAAGCTTTTAAAGAGATATTTAAGGAAATGCTATTTTTTTTTTTTAAATGCTTAATCCAGTAAGAGCCGATGCATATATACAAGTATATGCAGTACCAAAATTTTTTTTTATATTTTTATTTTCTGTCACCGCAATATTTGCTTTTTTAATTAGAGTTACTTCACTAAACTAAATAAACATATAATTGTTTAATCTAATTTCAATGAGAATGGTTCGATTTATGTAAACCCAACCTCCAGAATATCAATAACATGTATGTCAGTCATCCCTCAATCAGTGCATAAGTCCATATCTACCCATCCAAGATTTTTATACTCTTTTAAAATGATTGAAAAAATACATGTCCGGTTAGTAATTTTTTAAACTAATTTAGCGACTTTAGTTCTATTTCTAGTCTGTGGGTTTAAGTAAAAAAGAAAATTTAACATTACTATTCAAGACTTTATGTTGCCGCTCTTATCTAGATACGATATTTCAGAATTAAAACTCTAAGTTTAACTTGGCACTCTAGTTTATTTTTTTCCATTATAAATTCAAGGGCCTTTTTAAAAATCAAGCATATAACGTACTGTAGAGATTTTCGTGGGACCTTATCTAACTTTTTTTGAAAGTTAACTAATTTAATAGAAAATTCTCGTTGTTTAATTTAAATAAATATTTTACAAAGAGCCCATGCATAGTAATAAATTATCGCAGTGTTTTGGATATTTTATTTTACATCATCTTTTAACTATTAAAAAGAGCCGAAAAAAAGTCAGCCGTATACAGTGGAGAAAGAAAAATAGAATCATTGTTGGTTATTGTTGTTTTTGCTTAAATTTAGATTTTTGTCTTTACTATATTGTTTGGACAAAAATTTTTAGTTTATTTAAAATATTTGCGAGGGTTCTGAAGAGCTAAGTAAGCGATAGCGAAATGGCCATCGTGACGTGATTTATCCCTCAATAAACAATATCGGTCATTTAATTATTAAATCGGGATAATAGAAAATAGCACGAAAAGAAGAGTTTTTTGAAAGTTAATAAATTTAATTGAAAATTCTCCTTGTTTAATTTAAATTCAAACTGTTTCAATTTTTCCAGAAATCTTTTATTCATTTTCTAGTTACTTCAGATGATGATTGATGATGACGGAGAATTTGGAAAGGCTATTATAAAAAATTGATACCGTTTAGAAAACATTTTAAATTTTAAACTAAATGGTATCCCCACGTAACACAAAGGATTTAGATATATTTTTTGACGCTATGGGGTAGGAATTTAAAATGGTTGCAAAGGATGTAAAGCTGCAGCTCCAAATAACAACACGGTTAAAAAAACTAAAGTTAAAAATTAAAGAGTGTCCCTACAGGTAACGTTTTTTATAGAAATTAATGTGTATCCCATAGAAGTTGTAAATTTGCCATATAAACGGCTTTATCTTTTAAAACGCTATAGGCAAACATTTAAAATTTTTCATATAGTATGAGTAAGCCCAATATAACAGCAAGAATAAAAACTAAAATTAGTTTTAAAGGCTGTCCCAGAGAGTAATACTCGATAAATGTTTTCGTGAGTGTCTGTTAAAAGTCATATTTTTTAATGAAAAATTTCATTTTTATTTTTTTTTAGTTGGTCACGTTAATCTCTCATCTTTGCCTTTCCTTTTCTTGCATTTTTTTTTTTTTTTGATTTTTACAAAGAAGATAAAATGCAAATAATACTGTTGAAGTAGAAAGAAAATAAGAATCCTAGAGGTAAACTGCTAAGCAAAGATTCAAGGAGGTCAAAGGAAATAGAGGCTTAAGAAAAATATATACTTAAACTATGTATGAATGTATATATGTGTGTATGTATGTACGTATGTATATCTTTATGTACTTTGGAGTTGAAGTTTCTAATAAGAGTGTTTGTGTTAAATACATAAAAAAAATCATACCTGATGCCACGTTGATGCTCGTTATTCTACCAAAGACAACTGTATATTTTTAGCCAAAAAAAAAATTAAGAAAAAAAACATATAAAAGTTACGCTGGTTGATTTTTCTAATTTACAATTGGCGTGTCTGTGTTGCTACTATTCTTGGCTGCTATTCACGTTTCCAGCTAAAGAAAAAAAAGATATAAAAAAACATACCTCCTCTTTTTGCCTGAAAATATGCACCAAAATTCTTATATTGCGTCCTTAAGTACCATTTGCTACATTTGAAATACTTTAACGTATGTAAGTCATTTATGTGTTACAACGACTAAATGATGTTTCCAATTTACGTGTTGTGTATTTTTTCAGGCGTAACGTTTTTACTTGTACGAGTATTGCCTTGTTGTGTTTACATTTCGTTTTTTTTTTTTTGCTCAGCGCTCAATAACTTAGAGATTTTGATTTTGGCAAAGTAAATGCCGCATGTTATATAATTCCCGGTGCTTGTTATAATGCTTGGAGCCTTAAAATCAAGTCAAGTGTTTAAATTTAATTTACGTGCTAAAATTAAGCACAGAGTGCTTGAGAATTAAAATGAAATAGGAAAAGTAAACGCAATAGCAGTAGCAACAGCAACAGTAGCAAACACATAATGAATGTAAGTTTAAAAACCCAAAGGAAAATATTAATACCGCCACTAAATAAAATTGTAATTTAAACTTAAAACACCTGAAGCCAACAATCTTGTATGGTGGGACAAAGCACTTAAAACTTTTAAGTTGGCAAAAAAAAATTAAATTGGAACGGCTTGCCAATTTAGAAATAAAATATTTTTTAAATATAGTTGTTGACCATTTTAACTACAACAAGACTAAAATTTCTTATTCCTAGTTAATTTAAAGTAAAAAAAAATAATATTAAATTAGTAAACGCTTTACCTTGGACTGCAAAAATAAATGTATATAAATCCAAACGTTGCTGGTTGGACTTATAGACAAAGCGTTCCGCCTCAAGCGCCTACCCTTTATCTTTCTATTTAAAAAAAATAAATAACATACGTCAAAACCACGTTACTATCGGAATACTCTTTATTTAATTTCAATATTTTTTTCAACTTATAGCACACTTAGCAATACATACTTTTGGCAAATTTCAAGAGTCTGCCTATAACGAATCATATTTGCCAAACCACGGCTTTTATAGAAACACCTTTTAATTTTTAAATTTATTGTTTACACTAATTTTTAAAGCCAGGCATCTTTGCACATGCGCTGTGTAAATTCTTAACGCCTGTCTGCTGCGGTTGAAAAACTAAAGCTGTACGTGGACAAATTACCTCTCTAAAGAAACACCCTTTATATTTCTGGTTTTTTCTTTAATTTGTTGTAATTTTTTCTAATGGCGGACTTCAAAACTGAAATTTAAAATCTCTGCACATGGCCGACAAGCCCATGTACATTAAAACCATGTCACTGTTGTCACACCCGTTAAGTTATTGAACACTTTTTGTTTAATAAACCATTTATAAAATTTTTTTTAAAAAAATACACAATAACAGTTTAATAACTAATCTATACTTTAAGCAATCTAACGCTTTTATCTGGCAACTCCTATTATCATTTTATACTTACTGCTTTTTAAAACCAATTTTCAATTAACCCGAAAACCGAATATGGTTTTCTCTTTATATTAATTGTACGCCAAAAAAAAGAACTAGAAACCTTATAAACAAATTTATAAATCATAAATATGTTTCGTTTTACTTTGGCCACAGATAAAACCCGTTAGGTTTTATATCGAACTGTTTTTTATACTTCACTATTCAAATAAATTTGTTTTATTTTTGTTTTATGCAACAAATCTATTTTAGCCTAGTAGTTGCAAATAAAATAAAAATTTTCCGGTATTCAGACAAATTATTCTAGGGGATAAAATGTAATGTGATAAGACCTGGAAAACCTCATATTTTCGAGTTACGGACCCCTAAAATTTGTATATTTAAATTTTCTTAGTGGAAATCAAATATTCTTAGGAGGAATCGGCTAATACGGGTATTAAGAAAAAACTTTTTAAATAACCTATCAGAATCCTTGCACAAATTTGTTAGTCCGTTACAAACCAGTTAAATGTTATTTAAGTTTTTATTATTAATTTTGCAAATATTTTCACCTTGTTTAACTAAATTTGTGCAAGACAAAAATATTTTGCTGTATACATATGTATGTATATGTATATATGTTCATAAATATATACCTACATATGTATTCTGCGGTACTTGCTAAAACTAGATACAAGGCTAGTTTTTCATTTTTAATGCTTGAGAGTTTTATTGGGTTAACAATTTGTTTGCGATATTTATGGCTCCTGATAGGAATCTACGATATCGATATTGTTCCATTCAGAAACAAAGTGTTTAACATATCACAAAAAATTTATATATGTTCACTTTAGCGATACATAACTTTAAAAATATGGATCACAGAAGATTATGTCATTTTTACATTTTCTTCTTAAAATTACTTTTTCTACTCAAAGGCAAAGTTTTAAACAAAATGTCTTAACAAAATTCATTTTATTTTTGGCTTGGGGTAGAGGCTATTGATATTTATTAAAGGTTTATAAAGGGTTTAATAAGCTATTAAACGTTTATGAATACTCTTTTGTCGACTTTTGCTTATTAAAGGCTTATAAACTCTTATAGTACATTTATGAATTAGACTGTTGGTATTTACTGTAATAGCAGCTGCAGTAAAACAAATTTTGTAAAAATTTTAATTTCCGTTATAAGGATGAAGGGCTATGAGAGACGCACAGATATTGTAACGAAAACAAAATAGTTACGTTTTTACTGTTTGGGTCGGAACCCTAAATATATGTGTAACAAAATAATAATATTATTATGCTTAAAATGTTCTAGTTCTCGTTAGTGTCTCTGTTCTTTTTTTTTCTCTCGAAAACTAAGCCTTCGAATTTTCAAAAAAAAAAAAAAATTCAGAACTCAAATTTTGATTCTAGTAGAATATAGGCCAGAGAGAGAGAGAGAGACAATTACCTGAAGAGGTCAGAATATTTCAAAGCGCTTCTTGATAATTTCTCTTTAATTGTTCAAATGAAGTAGAAATTAGTTATTTGTAGAGCAAATAATAGCATGTCTGCTCTTCTTTGCTTCGTTGAAGGGTCTTAGTCATAAATGGGATAAAAGAGCACTTGAGCTTGCGCCTTATTTCATGTTTCTATGATTTAAAAAAATGGTAACATTTATATAAACATAAAGATTTTGAGCTTGACAAAACTATACGAGCGTAAAAAGTAACTTTACTTTAACGGCATAAGGGAATGTATTTGGAAACGTAAATTCGTATTCGAAGGAAACCAGAAGAAAAATCGACTTCAAAATAGACAGGCGGGCAGATGTTCATCAAAATTATTATTTTCTATCTTTAAGGTTCCAACAGATAAGACCATAAACTCTATGCAAATTACCATTTTGAAACGATATGGCCGTATAAGCAAAATTTACATTTTTTAAATCGTCTTTTAGACCATTAAACTTGGCATGTGAGAACGGCTTAATGACAGGCCATCATACTCGTGTAATAGTTATCCTATTCGGTTTTTTCAACGGCACTTATTAGACTTCAAAGTTTTTTAATATTGCTACGAAAATAAAATCTGGCAACCCCGGTTGTTGTTGTCCAAGTGAGAGTGGTAAATAAGTTACTTTCACTACTGGTATGTGTATTGAGTAACACCACAATTAGCTAACAAAAGCTGAGCAACCTCAATAGCTGCATTGGTAGAGGTGCTTGCTGTAGAATAGAAGATCGTGAGTTCGAGTTCACTTTCGGACATGCGTACAACAGAAAATAATAATTGTTATATTCCAATTAAAAAATTAAAAAGCAGCAGTACAAACCTCCCGAAAAGCAAAAGACAATTATTTTGTGAACCCGTGGCAGATAATTTAGTGGAGATGTCTAATTTAAGATAAGAGTAACAGACAATTGTCAACATGCCATTTATAATAAAAAGTAAGAACGGTAGCGGGAAGTGTAACAGTGTATTGCAGACGTGTGTTGCAATCTTAAAAGGGTAAGATGTAACAATATTTCAAACCGCTCTCACATGAAAAGTTTGACTGTCAAATAGCCACTTAAGAGAATACCCTTTAATTACTAATTATAGTTATAGTGGCACTTGTTCTATATAAAATTTTAGTGCCCATATATGGAAAATAATACTACACCCTTTAATTTTTGATTTTAGTTTTTTACAAAACTTTTTTTTATGTGATATGGTAACGCACTTTATGAACATAGTAAATTCCTGCCTCTTAATGCTCAAAAGATATTTTTAAGTCTCGTACGTCATATGGAGAGACAACTTATTTTTAAAATTTAGAGCAATGTTTTCTAAAAGGGAACTAATTTGTAATAATAGCCATTGAAACAAAATAAAAATGTTTAAAATTAGTGTTAAAAATGAAGGAGTTCTGAAGTAACAAATATACAAAAATATAGATGAATAGAAAAGCTTCTTTTCTTAAGTCCAGTTAAACGCTCGTTGTTCCCATTTTTCGATCTTGAAATAATCACCCTTATTCTAGTTGTCGACGTCGTCACATATCAACGTTGATATGTGTCGACGCCTTCGCTTTGTTATTCTACTTGTCGTTATTGACACTTACGGATTACTGTTCAAAGATTTTTTGTATTCTATAACAAATGTAACGACGATATTGTATTGACGTGACTCTGTTTTTTGTCGACGCCTTTTTGCATAACGACTGGAAGTGATTTAAACCAACACATAACATTGAAAATGTAAAAAAATTAAGTTAAAAAATGCAAATCAATATGAAAAATTGGTGGAAGAATTGCAGAAGAATCGATCTCTTGTACTGGATTTTTGCAGAGGCACTGATCCATGCAATTTTAAAGAAAAATTGGAAGAAATTGGAAAAATTCTAAATTCTAGAAGATTTGCCGATGGATGGCAAATGGTAACAAAATAAAGAATCGAATTGGGATTTATAAAAAAATTTGCAAAAATTACTTTTAAGGTATGGCGAAAATTAAAATTTAAATTGAAAAAAATATGGTTGCTAATAAAGCGGAGTGTAAAGCCACTGGCAGCGGAATGTTTAAACAATTTTCACTTACTGCACTGGAAGAAGCTGTAGCAAGCCCTCTTGAAGAAAATACCATGCAACAAGTAAACTGATTTACTGCAGAAACACAGAAACAGGAAAGGAACAAACAAAACATATGTATGTACATACTTCCGATCCGGCAATTGTCTTCTACCTTCCGGAATTTGTCTTCTACCTTCTTCTATATTACATAAATGTGATTAAAAAAAACTTCGTTAAAACAAAGATGTTGTCTTACAACCTCAACTAAACATTTGAACTTTTCAAAAACTCGTTATTGCATAAAATGTAACTGTTCGTTTTATTTATTTTCTTTACAGAAACTAGAATTTCATACCCATACTGGCACTGCCCTCTTTCCGGCACAGTTTGCTCTCAACTACGAATTTGTTGATACGGAGCAGGGTGGCGAACATTGGCCTGGACGCCGTGGAGAAGAACCTGTACCCTTGCTATGCTCAAGAGTATTTCGCAAACGTAAAGGCAACATACAAGTGCCACGTAATGTCTTTCTCTATGGCAGAGGAGGTGCTAAAAATCTCACGTGTCTCTATCGTTTTGAAGCTGGTCCCTCGGAAAGAGTTCGACTGGTATTACACAATGTTTCGTTTGGTGATGGCACAACCTGTACCACAGACAATGATTTACATACCGGCAGGCCAAAGTGCAATCAACTAGATCCAGATGGTAGAATAACAGAATTGAAATTATTTGATGTACCCTTTCGGGATGTTAAAATACAAATGGGTTGTTTTTGTGATAACTCCAGTGCTTTGTACAGCAATGCTCCGTTAACTTTTGTTTCCAATTCAAGAATAATGGAATTGACTTTTACCGTAACGAAACTTAATATATCTGAAGATTTTGCGGACGTTAACTTTTTTGCCTCGTATGAATTCAAACGAGTAACGGATTGTCGCAAACGTTTGAAACTGAAAGGAGCTGGAGGGGAAGATGAGATTAAATATCCTATGAAGTCACAAGACTCAAGTTGTGAGGGCTTATCGTGGTATATAGAGGCTCAAACATTAGAGAAATCTTTATTTGTACAAACTTGGGGTTCATATTTGCCCGTGGATCCCTCATCTGAAGATGGTATGAGATGTCATACGAAAAATCGTCTAATGATTTATTCTGGGCGACCTTTAAAGCCCATGCGTGTGGTGTGTCCAGCTCAGAGTGGTCCCAGACCTACATCATTACATATATTCTCAGAAGATTGGACGAATGGACAGCCGCTTTTTAGCAATAAGTAAGTACAAAATTTATTTTAAAACTTTTGCCTAAAACTATGCTTCGAAAACTTTAAATTTATCAGCCTAAATTGAGGAATATAAATTTTTTTTTCATTTAATATAAATTTTTCATTAAACCACAAAATCAGTAATTGTTCCTCAGAGCATAAAAAAGCACAAAAGAAATAAGCATAAATTTCGAATGCTTATTTCTTATGAAAATTTATTATCTCTGATGAACGAAGTGTGTCGTCGGCCAAATATGCCTAAAATGGTCAAAAACCAAACACGTCTCTTAACATTTTCGTTTAGTTGTCGTTGTGTTTTTAAACTTTTTCTGGCACTTTTTGGTCGACGGCAGCATTAGTAATGCACGAATAACTATAATTCCCAACAATCGAAAAGTATATTTGGTGCGTAATGTAACTGAAAAACAGCAAAAATTAGATTTTTTTGTGCAACATGTACAGGCTGAGTATTATCATGTGCCAAACATTCCTATAGTCTTTGCAGTTTTGCTTGTTTATCCATTTGATTTTTTTAGGTTTCTTTTTTTTTTTAATTTACTGCTACCAGTGGCTTTTGGGTTTAGACATTTAACCCTTAAGGTAGACACTCATTAAAATCGATACTATCTTTTATTGTAGGTGTTATAAACATAAAACACCTACGGAATGTTTGAGTTTGATACAAACGCAATAATATATTTACTACAATACATGCAGGCTTGAGTGGGTCGTAAATCAGAGATATTTGAACACACACTTATGTGTTGCTTGTTATCTATAGTCTGTAACAAAATTGTAACATACTTGATTTTACTTAAGCACACAAGATTTTATTTCAGATGTATGTGATTGTTAAAATGACTTAATTTTAAGATATTTTGAAAAAAATTCTTCAGAATAAGTTGTTTGGCAATAATTAACATTAAATTAGGCTTTTTTTCTTTTGAATTTTTCGGAAATATTGAAAATATTTTGCAGAAACTTCTAACTTTAAAAACAAAAATTAGCAAGATTTTTGTTTATATATTTTTTTTAATATATTCATATTTAGTATATATATTTTAACAAAAAATATTTGTATAAATCACTTGATTGCGAATAATTCTAAAGCAAGAAAAATGCAATTTTTAAGGGTGAACTAGCAGGAAAATATTAAATTTTTTAATTAAAAAACAAGAAATGTACAAAAATACATAAAGATTAATTTGAAGGATATGTTAAGGTTATCGAAACCAATTTCGAATCTTGGCAATTATGTGAAATTAAAAGATTTGAAGCCGAAATTAAATAAAACAAATTTATTTTTATGCAAATAATACAAAAATTTTTGATTTGGTTAAGTTCGAAAAATTCGAACTTTTTTTCGAAGTTATAAATAAAGTCAATATTGCAAATAAAATCGAAAGCACAATCTTTTTATACTATTTTGAGATTAATTATTAAATTTGTACAATTGTAGTAAGATTTTTGTATATACTTTGTAAAAAATATTTTCATATATTTTCATTCATTTCATTTCACATATGTTTACAAAACTTTTTTATAGCTACATTTAATTTCGAATTTTTCTAAAGTATAATAAACACCCATTTTAAGGACTAACTGGCAGAAAAATATTTAGTTAATTTATTTAAGAAGTTTATACAAAAACAAGTAAACAGTAACTATGAGAGTATGTTTAAAATTCAAAATTTTCGAAATTTCGAATTATCGATTTGAAGTGAAATTTCAAAATTTAGGGCCGAAATTTAAAACGTAAAGTAAAAAATGCAAAAAATTTTTTTTGTTTTGTTAAGTTCGAAAATTCGAACTTATTTTCGAAGTTATAAACGAAGTCAATTTTGTAAATAACATCACAAACGCAATATTTTATTTCTATTTTAATTTAAAAAATTAAGTTTTTGATACTATTTTATTGTTCCAAAATAAAAAAAAAGTTTTCGAACTTAAGCCAAAAACCAATTCTAATTAATTTATAATATCCACAGTTCAACTCCTAATTTAATAAAACAAAACTTAATTACAAAAAAAAGGAAATTAAATTTAAAGTAATTAAAAGTAATTACTAACAGCCGTATGCATAACAAAAATTTAGAACAAGTTTGATATGAGTAAAGAAATTGATAAAGCTCCCAGTGTGTTTTGCGGTACGGCCTGGTACTTAAGATCATTATAGATTGTTGTTGTGACCCACAACTATATTTTGGGACAATTTTCGGTATCAAATTGTGTGAACAGTCTTACAGAGACCCTACTTTCGTTTCGTCACTTATGCGCTAACCTTATGCTAGGTTTTTGGAAGTTTTTTCAATCGTATTAAGATTTCAGGATAATTTTTTTTTTAATATTTTTATATTTATTATATATTTAAAAAAAAAAAAAAAACTTTTTTGGAGATTACAGTTAATTTCACATTTTTCTAAAGCACAAAAATTTATATTTTAAGAGCCAACTAGTAGAAAAATTTTTATTTAGTAAATGCAAAAAAAAGTAAGTAATGATTAAATCTAAAATTTTCGAAAACAATTTCGAATTAGCGAATTGAAGTTAAAAAATAAAAATTTGAAGCTAAAATTAAAAAAGATATCATTCTTTAGCAAATAATGCAAATTTTTTCAATTTTTGTTAAGTTCGAAAATTCAAACTTATTTTCGAAGTCATAAATAAAATTAATTTTGTAAATAAAATCGAAAATTTAATTTGTTATGCTGCATTATGTTGAATGAATTATGAATTTCAACAATTGTTAAAAATTTTTGAAACTTGCACCTTCGAATATAATTGACATTAGTGGACATTTGTAAAGCAATTCCAGACTAATATACAACTCACAATATGATGTGCAGTTTTATTAATTGCATCAAATTAGAATTTTTACGTATATGCAAATTTCTCTTTGGGCTCGGTAAATTATATGACAGATAATTTCTACTAATTTTACTAATATGCTTAAGACATAATTCTTGATCTTGGATTTTCGCGGTCACAACTCGTTTGTTTTACTTAAGTATGATCAAACAAAAGAATTAAGCTTGGCTAAAAAATATTTTTCATTTTCATTAGTTTTCATTTCATTTTCACAATTTCATCATTACGAAGGTGAGTTTTTAAGCCCGTTAGATCTTTAAAAAAGTAACTGTTCTTTTTCTTCGAAATATCAAAACACAGCATTAATATTTAAAATAACTTCGAGTATATGTCCACCGCGCTTAATCCTGAGTAAGCACAGTCAATACGTTTAATTTTAAACCGAATATCACAAATTAAAAGCACAATTTTAGCCTCCAAGGTAAAAGTTTTATTATCGCAGGACCCTGGATACCAACTGGTTAAGACCGCAGTAGCATCATCCCCAGAAGTGGAGTCTACCGGATGTGTTGTGAGCCTCATCACTGAACACAATTTTGCTATAAATTGATGCGCGATTTTCAAAATAAATCTAGAGCCACAATCTATTCGTAAGAGTAATATAACAGTTCTTTTGACAGTTAACCCTTGTGGAAGTTCTATTAGACCTTTTAGGAAACTATAATTTTTTGCTCTACAGAATTATAATAAACAATTGAAAACAATTTTAATAACGAAAAACTCCTTCTGAGATTTAACGAATTTAATTTGCGTTTACTTTTAATTAAATAATTAACTAAAGTGTACTGAATTTTACCTCCAACTGTACAAGCAATTCAATAACACTTGGAAAATAAATTCTGGAGTAAAATTTTTTTCAAAAATTTTTGTATGTATTTGGTCTTGTGCTCTAAACTGAACACTGTCTTGAATTTAAAACACCATATTATTTCTAAAACATTGTAAATGACTACAGAGACTAAACAACTACAGGGATCCATGTTGTTTTTTTTTTTTTTTAATTTTTCTATAAAAACAAAGATAAATATGAACCTCCAAAGTATTTTATGGATTCATATAAACAAACAGATATTTGCACACAATCAAGGAAACGTTCACTTTTTCGTTTATTCATTCTAGGTCGCACACATTGAATATAGTTACAAGGATGTATGTTTGTTAAGTCGATAATTTACTGAAAGTATACAAATATTATCAACTGCAACAACCTACGCATGTTTTAAGTGTGTAAAAATGTGATTGTCCTTAAAGTTAATTGTGTAAATAAATATAAACTTTTGAATTGGGGAAAAAATGAGAGAGTAAACTTAAAAGTATTTTAAAAATCAACTTAAGGAATACAGCTGGACTTTTAAGTTAGACGAATTAAATTTAATTGAATTTCATAATATTTCTTAATGAAAACATAAAAATTGGGCATCAACAAAAGAAGGCTAGCAAAGGAATATTTCCCTTAAAAAAGGCAGGTGTTTTTCTAAGCCGATACAATTTTAAATTGTAAAAAATAACACAAACAGTTACATTGGAATAACTAAGAGAAGTTTAGAGACAAGAGTAAATGAGCACAAAGCTGATGTCAACAAAAACAGAGAAAACACAGCATTGTCTCAGCATATAACACAAACAAAACATAAGCCTGATTTTGACGATATAAAAATACTAGACAAAGTAAACAACGAGAAATAGAGATACATCATAGAAAGCTTAAGAATACAACAACAAATAAACAAAACAATGAACATTAAAGAGGACACAGACAATTTAAGCGCCAGTTATAAACTCGCATTAATTTAAGTAACAGTTAAAATTACAATTTTTGTGTTTGTTAATTCATGTTTAATTTTGTTTTTATTGTTATTTTTATCAAAAATCGTTAATTTATTAATGTAAACTGTACTGTCATACTGTAAGTTAACATATTTTGTACATTTTCGTTGTAATTGTTTTTAATTGTAATTGTGTTAAATTTTCTTCTTTTAATTAAATAGACGACCCCTTGAGAAAGTGAACAAAAAATTCACGAAACGTTGGGGAAACATGTAACAAAAAATTGTTTTTATTTACATGGATAAATATAGGCCTTATTAGCTGAAAACATAAGATTGTACACACAGAAAAAGTTAAATTGTAATTAAATTTTTTTTTTATACAAAAGATCAGAACATGGCATTAATATATATAATTGATTTCGGGTATATGGCCACCGCGACTGTTCATGACGAAGTGCATTTTGGACGACCAATTTTGGGTCACATTTTTAAATACTGCTCGGAGTATATCACGAATAACACGATCAATATTGGCCTCCAAAGCGTCAACTGTTGCTGCTGTATCAACATAAAGCAGTGACTTCATGTGGCCCCAAAGGAAATAATCGACTTTGGAGGTCAATTGACAGATCCATTTTTCGAAACCAACTTATCGCTAAATTCTAATTTCAATAACTCGATGGTTGCGGTCGCCGTATGGTACGAAGCGCCATTTCGTCCGTATCAATGTCATCCATATTTTCAAACCAAAAATCATTAATCATGGTGCGGTAAAGATCTCCATTGACCGTAACGTTAGATCTACCTCATCTTTACCGAATCAAGGTCCGATGATGCGACCAGCGTATAAACCACAGCAAACGGTGCATTTTACTGGATGCAATGGAGTCTGTAGAGTATGTTGTGGATTAGTCTCACTCCATATTCGGCAATTTTGCTTATTAACAAGCGCGTTAAGACGGACTATTATGTGCACCATAATAATCACGAAGTCGTCTATATGCTGATCAAATTGATGATTGATTTTCAAAGTTAACTTGGAGGATTTGGTAGCGTTGTTCAAGCGTGAGTCTATTCAAAATGATTAGCAGAGGTTACTAAAAATAATCAGAAAAACTTTTTATCCAAATTTAATTTTAACTTAAAATTTTTAAATTTAAAGTTCTATTGGACTTAAAAAATCCTATATTTTACATGCCTTTTTTTATGGCACGTAGCCATATGGACAGCCAACAGCGTCCATCCGAGCTTATTATGAGCATTGACTCAATAACAGCGACGACAGATATATTCCCTTATGCAAGTGGTCCCACTGCATTTTATTTTTAATTTTATATAGAACAGTGAACCGAGAGATGTTACATACTCAGCTTGCAAATCATATCTTTGCAAAAATCATTACAAACAGCTGTCTATATTGGCAAATTAATTAGCATTTGAGTAATATATACAACTTAATTGAAAGTTTTCCTATGGTCATACAAAGAAGATCAAAATAACGAGTTAAGGCCCTGACGTAACTGAAAGTTATTTTTAAGAAAGTCTAGTAAATTTTCATCATTAAATTATTTCTAAATTTTTTGCTTACTTAAACACGACGTTGTCACAACACCAAACTTTTTCTCCAGGAATGCATGCAGCTTCATACTTTCAAGTTTCGAAAAAGACGGCAAAGAAAAACCGAATGCTTCCTGCAATTAACGACACCCTATATAATCAGTTTATTTGTAGTGCTCTCTTCAATTAAGTACAAACTTTTTTGTTTTACGGAATGTAGCCATTTTGTTGCTATTGGACGGATCTGGAGAGTTTGCGGAACAATCTTAATTTAAGTTTTTTTTTATAACTGCAAAATAAGAAGATTTAAAACTTTTGTAACATCATTAAACTTTTAAACAATATCAAGAAATTTGTGTAGCAGATAGCCGAATTTCATGTCTTTAATAATTACTTAAGCTCAGTTGGATCAAATCCTAAGATATCGAGAAAGTAAATAATATGTCTGGCTTGCTAGCAAGTCTTAATTAATTTCTCTGCTAACTCATTGTTCGCTTAGACATGTCAGTGTTTAAATCTTTTATTGCCAAGTATCTTACGAAATCAGTTTCTAAGGTCTTTTATTTAGATTCGTTTTGCCTTTGTATCTGAGACCACATCTGCTAAATTCTTATGATTGCGTGTCAACTGAACTAACCATGTCTAAAAGATGGCAAGTTAAAGTGTCAATCAAAGGAATTGATATCAAATGTCACAGTGATATCCAGCCCAACAACAGGCATTTTGACATCCCAGGACTATGGAGACCATAGATCACTCTATTCTACCATCATTTGTAAAACACTCCTTTTTAGTTAGGAATAATACCCTTAACATTACCTCCCACAAAGAGAAAGGCATGCGTTAACTTCTTCTAGAGGAAGAGACATAAAAGTAGATCTCTCCAGACTCACTTTCTAAACTAAATATATTTTACAAATTAATGAAATTTTACTTTATTTTCGGATTTTTGGTTCTTTTTAATTAATTTTCTAAACATTTTTAGAAAGAAAAATTATTTACAAATGTATGCGGACGTTTTCCAAAGAAAACAAGAAAAATTAGACGCTAGGCAGAATGAAATGCAGCATTTCCTGGACCGCCATATCCTTCATCAGCATTCTTTGCATCTATCTACCTTATGTTATGTACATCGTAAACATCATCTACTTAACCAACTAATCTTAATGTTAATTTGGTGAGACGAAGTTCACACACAACTTAAAGCTTTTTTCTTTGTCGTTCTCTTTGTAACTCGTCTTTAACATTTGTTGTTGTTTTTTGTGCTAGCAATTTGATAGCCACAAATACTAAATATATTTTGACGGAGCGAAAGCACAATCCTTAATAATTAAGCCACATATCTCTAACTCAGATAAATGACACGAAGGATAATCTTTTGATGCTGTACGAGCATTGTGGCCAAACCAAGATACGTCAAAAATGTCCCAAAATTTACCGGAAAATAAATCTGGGTACACGTAGACACACCCATGCTCATCCAAATAACAAGGACTGCAAAACCGTTTGTCTATCAGAAAATATGCCACCTAAGGCCAATATTTATGATGTGCCTGGCATAAATTTAAGCTTGAGAAGTCGTGGGGTATTTTTTCTGACTCTATTCAAATGGCAATTTTACGAAAGTATCTTCTTATTAATTCAATACATAACTATTCTTATTAAATATTAATTTAGAAAATTCTCCATTTACACTTTACATAAATTTCAATCAGAAAAAAAGAAAAATAATATGAAATATAAATGTGATTTTTCAAAGTGATCAAATAGTCTGAAAAAAATTGAAATATTAACAGCACTCAGCTTTTGTTTTGTTTTATTATTATTATTTACTTTCATACAATTATATAAATCTTGATTGCTTGTTAAACAGAAACACCACAAAAATTTTGTCATTACTCGTATAGAGCTCTAAAATCTTTCCCTTTTCCAAATTCAGTGAATCCAGTCTTATTATGTCTTCCATTACAGTAGTAGAATTTAGAAGATATACCAATAGCTCCAACTCATGTGTAGCATGTACATATGCCCATAATTTTTTGATGACATGTCATAGTCTCCAAGAACATAATGACCATGCACTTTATGTTGCACTAAAAAAAGTCATACTGTCCATGGTGTCGTTTTTAGTATGGACAGTGTCATAATGTCCGCATTTAAAATAACAACGGCGTCGTTTACAAAAGATAGACGGCCTTTGGCATCTTAGTGTAACAATATGTCCGTAGGCGTTATGATATGCCACCAGTGTTTTCCTGACACTTTGCAAATTTGACGATTTGACGAGTTGGCGAGTTTGCCTACCACACTTAAAAAAAAACAACCAATAGTCTACCAACTATTATTCAAGAGATACAGAGCTGTGGCTAATGGACAGTCGGGCAAACTGTAGCGAAAACAAGAGGGTTACGTATTAACTCTATGGGTACGGAACCCAGAAAATTGGCTGCCTTGTGAAGTAGAGTTAAATTCATTCTTATTCTAAATAATTTAATGTAATTTTTATCCAAAACTCTTTAGCCATTTGTTAGTCCTCTTAATTCTTAAAATTCTAGTTTAAGCTTCTGTTAAGTAAACTTCTTTCTTTTGGTATTGGAAAGAAGTGTTAATGTCAGCAATTGGAAAAAAAATAAAAAAATATGTACGTGTTTAGAACAATTTGCAAAGTTTGTACAATTTTCGGTATGTTTTCCTAAGCAATTCATAGTTGTTGTTGTATTTTTTTTTTTTTGTTTGGTTTATTTTGTAATCATGTTTTTAGGTCGTTTATATTTGTTTATAATTCTTTGGCTTAATGTATAAATTTGTCTCTCTGTGTGTGTTTATGTTTATTTATGTAGGTGTTATTCTGCTTATGTTTGAAAGTGTTTGTGTTTATGTGTGTGTGTGTGTGTGTGTGCGTTTGGCCTAAAACCATTAACTGTCATTTTTCTTCCATATCTGTATACGTTCACTAAACAGCAAAATGTCCGGCACAGAGTCAATGTTATTTGAATGCTTTTATAGCCAGAGGCGTATTTCATTTGGAAAATGGAAAATATATAAATAAATAATTTATTATTGCATAATTTATTTTAAATTATTTAAAATTAAATAGGATGAAACTGCTTCCATGTGCTATAGCATATACAGAATTTTCTATACTTCTGCCTTGTACTTCTTTAATACAGTCATTTAAAAGGTTGTTGTTTTGGACAGACGATGCCTTAAGCTTTTTAATTAATCCTTTAGTTCACCTTAACAAATGTATTCTGTTTAAGCTTGCAGAATTTATTTTGCAACTTTATTTAATTTATTTTAACAAATTTAACAATTAGCTAATGTTGCCAATACTACGCTTTAAAGCATAGTTCATTATTTCGTGCGAAATGTTTAAAAAGTCCATATAAAAAAAAACAGCGAAATAAATAAGAAATAATGTTGCTTAAGTTGTACTCTGTTTATTTGTATAATACTCACGAAATGTTTCTCGCAGCATGTTTACCAACAAAAAAATGTTCTTGGCGCACTTTTTTTCAACTACGAAATACCATAAGCAGCATTTTTGTGTCAAAAATTTAGAAAAGAAACAGGAAAAAAGTTACATTTAAAAAGAGAAAAAGTTAAAAATCCATTTATTGATACTGAAAAGCGTTTGCAGTTAAAAAATAAAAACAGATATGTAGGGGATAAATTCCATAAGTTTGGATGAGGTGACTAAGTATTTATTTCTCTTCGGCTTCAGTAAATTTTAAAATTTTTTCCAGTCAATGTGGAATTCTTGAAGGCGATAAAAACGATAATTATTTTCTAAAACTCTTTGTTGGCACTAGTAGCTAATGGTTAAATTTTTAAAGCGAAATAATGTATAATGCTTAACTTTTTTCGCAAAATCAAACAGAGTACTAGGCTTAAAAGAAAAATTATCATTTTTATTGCCTTTAAATATAAAAAACACTTTACATACGTACACTTCTACACAAAGTAAATTCTCCTCCTATTATTTCGCAGTTGGTAAAAAATGTTGGCGGAAACATTTTCCAGCTAATAAACATGCTGCGAGAAACATGTTTAATAAAAAAATAGTGAGTAGCATTGGCAACATTATTTGTTGCATATTGCGTTCAAATTTTATTCCTTTAGACTTTTTAAAGCATTTTGCACATTCTTGCACTTTGAATATCAGTCATCAAACCGCGAAAATTATAGACAACGCGAAATTGTGTTCAGCAGTGAAGCTTATTTTTGACTAAAGGCATATTGAGTTGAAAATAATCCACAACAGACCGTACACACTCTAGAAAAATAAAGCTTTTAGTAAGATTTAACCGCTGGTGAAACATTTCACCTAATTTCTTTAGATCGTGTTTCAATCGAATCGTTATCACGTAACAATCAATGATTTTTAATTTAAGATGTATAATATATTGATCTAGGCTACTTATGATATCAACACGATGTCGCCAGTATTCTTACTATTCGTGTCTCCTTTATAGAACAGAAAATAGAATATTATACCCATGTTATGGCCTACCTAAGCATTGTATATTTCTGAGTTACTCAATAGCATGTCGAAGAAAACCAAGAAGTTCATTAGTAACCTATCCCAGTGACTTAATGTACCTTCGGCACAATTTGAAATGTCATTCACTTTTTTATGATGACAGCAATAAAAATTGCTCTAATACAGTCAGTATTAGTAATCAATATTAAATTGTTTATTCACAAATACTACTTCCTTTATTCCAGCCCCTGCATAAAAGTGTATACTGGTTTTTACTTTCTCGCTCTTCGCTATTTTAGTCTTAACCAAAGACACTCTATTTAACACGAAGTTAAAAAAAAAAAATATTTCGCACCGCATAATAGGTTTTATTTGTTTTCAGATTGAAGTTGAATTTAATTTTTAATTGATTCAATTATTTATTTAATTAGAATTATTTCTCCTGTTTTTATTTAATATATGTTTGATTTAATTAATTAATTAATTAGAAAAAGTTTTATTTATTTTTTAATTAAATATATTCAATTAAATATTTAATAAAGCCAATTAATTATTTAATTAGAAAATTTGTTCTTCTTTTTTAATTTTATATGTATTTGATTTAATTAATTATTTAATTAGAAAAATTTTTATTTATTTTTCAATTGAATATATAAATTAGTCGACAAAATTATTTGTTTTTCAATTAAATATATAAAAAGCCATTTAATTATTTAATTAGAATATTTTTTCTTCTTTTGTAATTAAATATATAATAAATTTAAATATTTATTTAATTAGAAAATTTTGTAGTTGTTTCTTAATTAAATATTGAATTAAGTCAATTAAAAATTTAATTAATGTTCAATCTTAAATAAGCACAATTTTAAAAGGTGATACTACACTAAGCGCTAAGCTTGAAGTTATAAGTTATACATGAGTCGTACGAGAAAAATATTTCACCTTTTATATGGCAGTAATGGCTTCATCTTCAATACTTTGTCCGACAAATAGCGAAATAATAATAAAATTACAAGCAATAACAAAAAAAAATCATTTCAAATAACAATACACAGAGATGTCAAATCGCATAACCTTGAAAGCCAATTGAAAAATCCATTCCTCGAAATCAATTTGATTTCAATTAATCGATGAATGCCGCTACTGTAAGAATACTGGATGAAGTGCCATATCTCTGAAACCGATTGTTTCATTTAAGACAGTAAGCTTTCTTTTCTCTATATCCTCATATTCCTCGTCTTCTTAATAACTATAATAACTCAAAATAACAAGGCACATTATCAATTATAGTATTTGCGAAATTATACAACACTGAGTCTTAACAATATTAATTATTGCTTTGTCTAGCGGGTGCCTATATTGTCAGAAGCTCGCGCTTAATATAACGATACCATGACGATCCTTAGAAGGTATTAGTTCTTTATTTTTAACGTTAAAACTTAAATTGTTTTCTTATTTTTGTCTCCACTAATTTTCCCCTTTCATTAATCGCCGCCTCTGCATAAGCAAATTTATTTCTGTTTATTTAGTTTTCTTTCTCCTTGAACAATTTAAAGCCTCTAAAACCATTAACATGAACGTCCGGCACGTTTAGAGTCTATAAAATTTTAAAATTAGATTTTGATTTTTAATTTCACAATAAGAGGCCATAAACCTAAAACAGGCAAGAAAAAAGAAAATACAAGTTTTGGAAAAAAATAATAAATTTATAAAAGGACATCAAACTTCTTTAGGGGAAAAAATTGTTTTTAACATATCATATGCCTCTAATGATCTTCAATAGGACCCCATAGCGCGTAGAAAATTAAAAACAAAATTCTAATTATAACAAGAAAAAAGTAAGAAAAAATATAAAATTTAAAAAAAAATTAAAATACTTTAACCATTTACAAGGACTTTGCAAATTCCTTAAAAAACATATGTATATTTTTTTTAACAAAATCAATTAAATTTTAATTTTCTATTTTTTTTTTCTTTCCTTTACAGACCGGTCAGTTTAGTTTTGGAACCTATACTTAAAGAGCCGGGTGATATTGCCTTTACCTGGCTGGAAATACATCGCACCAAAAATGCTTTACTGTCACAGCTTGATTTACAAACAAATACTAGCACTTCGGGCACAGTGGCAGGCGGAGTTGGTATTAGCGGCACTGCCGGTAGTGGTATTATAACAACTACTGGTACCAGTGGCAACGATACGCTAAGTGATTTTGGATTCTATCCAAAAGAGTCTGACTGTGAATATAAATGTCCTGAAATTGATGCATGCATAGCAGCCTCATTGTGGTGTGATGGTAAGTAGTAATGGAAAGTTTTTTTTTTTCTTTTTTCGCTTTTGAATTGTGAGAGTTTAACAAAGTTAGTAATTTTGTGCTTTGCTGGCGTGATGTTAGTTCATTTTGTTGTGAATAAATTATTTTAGGGTGTATTAATCCTTGATGTTTTAAGTTGTTGCAAAACTTAAAGAAGTAAGAATGCTTCATTCGACTAAGCCGAGTCTCATATATCGTTCACCATTTAAGTTGAGTGAAGTAATGATATAAACACAACTGGGACGAGCGACGAATTACGCACAGCACTACGAATTCGTCATGCAGACATCTTTGCGTAATTCGTCGACTCAAACTTAATTATGACAACAACAGAGTTTATACAAAATTAATTCGAAAATATATTGTTTACATATGCCACTTGCTAGAGTGACCATGTATTTGAACAAAGAAACATTAACTTTTATATGGTTTTAATTTGAAATATTGTTTATAAATGAATTATTATTTAATTTCAGTCTTTGTATAGATAACAGAAAAATATAGAATTATGATAGAAGAGGAAAGCTATTGCTAGTGCAGGTAAATATTTCGCTGACAACCAACACCTTATAAATAACGACTCTGTAAGGAAATAAATGTTTCAAAAAAACTTTATAAAAGTATTAAAATTGATAAAGGTTGTAGCGATTTAGAAATTGCATTTGATTCTGCTGGTATCTAAGTTTTAGAGTTATTTTTAGAAATTAATAATGAACTAAAGCCAAAACTAAAATAAAAATAGAAACAATAAATCATTAAAAACTAACTACCGTATTCATAAAGTATTAAATTAGATTTAAATAATAAGACACTTTAAAAAGTAAACAGAAAAACGGTCCCTCTACATAAAAATATTCGTCGTTCGTCGACATAAAAAATAGAAATAATCCTATCACAGAGTTCGTTACGCACGACGATATTCGTCGACGCATTGATTATGCGCATTTGCATATACACAAATATATTTTATTTTTTTCGACAAATATTTGCAACGAAAAATTCGTCGTTCGTTCTAAATGTGCTTTCAGCAAAATTCCTATCAAAAATTAAATACTGGGGTAACAGTAGTAGAAAAAAACGGACTTTAAAACAGATTTCATTATATTTGTTCAGCTGTTCCATAGTTTGCCAATATACATCAAATTGCTGCAACTATAGGGTCACTCTTTAATTTCCAATTTCGTTGATATAGCGGATACAGGTTCTTTTAAGTTTCAGCGTTCTGTCTATAACGGTTCAAAAGTTTGGTCACATACACCATATTATATCAACTATTGGGACACCCGTTAATTTCCAAATCCCAGTTTTATACTTGTTGTTATAGAGAGTTAATAATACGGGTTCTTTGTAAATTTCAATCGTCTATCTACAACTGTTTAAAAGTATGGCCATATACTAAATTAAATCAACTGTTGGTGCACCCTTTAATTTATAATTTTAAATATTATCAGCTGTTACTATAACGGCTATATATCTATAACGGTTTAAAAGATAGGCCTATATAAGTAAATCTAAAGTAATAATGGGACACCCTTTAATTTCCAAATTCAAATTATAAACTCGTTGATATAGCGGACATAAGTTTTTATAAGTTTCTGCATTCTGTCCATAACGGTTCAAAAGTATAGCCACACACTTGAAATTACATCAACTAATGCAACACCCTTTAACTTCCAAATCCATATTTTATACTTGTTGTTGTAGCGGACTTACCAATGCAGGTTCATTGTAAATGTCAAGCGTCTGTCTACAACTGTTCAAAAGTATGTCCATATACATCAAATTTAATAAACTATTGGCGCACCCTTTAATTTATAATTTGTAATATTAATACTTGTTACTATAACGGCCATAACAATCGACATTCTGTCCAATTTGCAAGGGTTTGTCCATAACGGTTTAAAAGATAGGCCCATATAAGTAAATTTACATCAATTATTAGGGAACCCTTTAATTTTTAGATTTATTTTAGTATAATTTTTGGTTTTTGGGAGCTATAGTAATACGCAGTGATTTTAAATTTTGCAGAAGTGCACTTTACAATTCATAATACACGTAAAAAATATGTATGTTGTATGGGGACACCCTTTAATTTTTTAAATTATGAACTGTTTTTAAAACGGGACCGAAATGTAAGCATAATCTATCATATCACCAAAAATTTAAAAATCAGGTCAGAAATGACTGAGTTCTGGAGGCACAAATATAAAAAAGCAACATTCAGCCGAATTGTATAACCTCCTTCTTTTTTTGAAGTCGCACAGAGGAGTATTTGACCCAAAAAGCTGGCCAAAATTATTAAGCGTGGTTTTTGTTTTAAAAGTTTAACTTTTTTGATAGTTTTAGCTTTAGTTTGATAAAAAAAAAGGTAGTGGCAGATTATTATTGGGTTAGTGTTATTTTTGACACCCCCCACCCACCAACCACCCACCCAACCACTATTTAGAACTTTGTTTTTTTTTCATTTTGAAGAGAATTTATTTTTATATATTTGTTGTGTATTTTTAGAAAAATTATTTATTATTACGTATGCCGTTCTCCCCCTCGCATTCCGCCAAAATTTGATTTGCAACTGTACTTTATTCTAAGAGCTAATCAAATTAAATTTAGATAGTCGAACTATTGTAGTTATGTAGATACAGGGAAATAAAACAAAGCTTTTTATGGATGTTACAATGTCTCCTTTTCAAAATTATAATATATCCAATATTAAATATTTATAAAAATTGGTCTCGTAGCTTGGCTTCCTATAAGGAATAAACAACCAAATAAGCAAAAACATGTTCCCTTCTAATATTTATTTTATATTATTAAATACAATGGATATACAATTTTGTTGGCATTGTATAAAATTTCATATTGGTTTTTCGTGAGTTCAGCATTTATAAACAATGCTAAAGCACCCTCCGTTGAAAACTTATTGACTGTGTTGACTTCGGAAGTTGTTAACGATCACTTGTAAATTTTTGCTTTTCTTGGAGATCGTGTTATATCCATTATTAATTTAGCCGCATCTGGCTCATTGATGCAGTAAATGTGATCTCCTCTGTTGTTAATTGCTGACGAATTTCTTCTCTTTCACTTACTTCATTAAATAATTTTTTTGGTCGCCCTGAAGATGAACTGCCAAATACTGGTATTGTCACAGTTCCTTCCAGCCATTTAGCATACGTGCTTAAAAATCGGTCCTCTTTTCGTTGTGCTAAACCCCAATATCTTTTGAAACAATTTTTGAAATTTATAACACACTGCATTACTGCTTGTATATCCCCATCTCCCTGACATTCTGAAATCGCACACAATTTACTAGCTAAAAACTGCAACTTCTCGTCAATGATTCTAGCATTAGATTCCTGTACTATTTGGAATAACTCAAATCTTGTGTAAATTTTTTCCATGTTATCTCTCAAAGTTGCAAAACTCTTATAATAAGAATTTTGCGCAATAAGCCATATACGTATATTTTTCAAAGTGCATTTTTCCGTTAATTAGTTAATAACCTGATACTTGGGTGCATTTTTTATATACCTACACCGTTTTTAAATGTAATTTTGATTTGTAACCCTTTTAAATTAGGTATGTTTATAGCTAACTATATTTTCAGTAGAAATAAAGTGTCCTGAAGACGATGAAGTATTACATAGACCGCTGGTAAACAAAAACAGTTTAATAGGTGTGTATGCGTGGGTTGACTTACAGTTAGTAAATTTGAATTTATAAAGTAAGAACTGAATTCTAAGAAATTGCTCTTTAAAGGCAGGTAATCCATCATGTTGGTAGTTGTTAAAAGTGATTAAATAATATTTCACATCAATAATTCGAAAAACACAAAAGTTTATGACGACAATAAAGTATAAGAAAAATTGCCTTATGAGCAAAAATAGAAAAAAGGTAAAATTTTCAAAAAATCACCAAAAATAATGGCGCAAACTTGCGCAAACTTTTTTTCTTTTTTCATAAATTAGAGATTTCATATTTTATTGTGGTATATAACATTATTTGTACAACAGCTACCTTCACTTTCAAAAAGCTTTTCCTTTTTTGTTTTTGGTAAGAATTAATATATTTAAATACATAGTTTTTTTTTATAATTAAAATTTTAAAAATAAATATTTAAGATCAATTTTTCTTTTTAAATATTGAAAATAGCTGCTGATGAAATCTTTCAGGCAAAAAAAAAATCAATGTAATACCTCTATTCGTTTAGCCATAAAAAAATATCATATAAATATCTTGAAATCGAAAAAATTCAATAAAAACGCATGCAATTTTCTTCACTTTAGTGACTTTAACAGCGTCCCACAACTGCAAATCTTAACTTACACCCTTTAAATTGCACGATATGATGTAGAATTTTGTTCTCTATCGATCTGCGTAATTTTTTCTTAGGATTTCATCAAATTAATTTTTGCCTTTTTGGCCAGCTTTTTGGGTCAAATACTCCTCTGTGAGTCGGTTAAAAAATTAAGTTCACCATGTACATATTTTACATAAAAATCATTTTTAATCAATTTTAAAAAATTTTAGTATTTTCTTAATTGTCTCTTCAAAAGCTTTTAAATGATATCGATATTGATAATTAAAAAAACTTGAATATTTCAGAGGCCCGTACTCGGAAAATATGAGCGAGCGCCAATATTTTTCCCTTAATGTTTTTTTTTTTATTATTTTTTTATTCTCTATCGCCCCATATAATTGTTTTTTTGATCCAGTCGATATGGAAAAATTAGAGGTAGGACTCTCCTTCGTATTTAAATTATCTCTAGCTGACTTTATTTTACCACTAACACGGACAGACAGACGGACATCGCTCAAGCGACTTTACTTTATGAGGTCGGAAACAGATATTGTAGAAATTACAAATGGAGTGACAAACTTTTTCCATTTTGTGTGGTGAAGGGTATAAAAAAAAGAAGGAGGTTATCAATTCGTCTGAATTTTTCATGTTTGGGTCCGCAATGCTCATCCTTTGCTGAACCGATTTTGGAAATTTTTTCTTTATTTCAAAGGTTATTTTTACAAGTTGGTTCTGTTTAAAAAACAGTTCATAATTTTAAAAATTAAAGGTTATTATGAACCATTAAGGGCCTCACTAGAACTGCTAATAGCAAAGAGTAATACAAAAATAAATCTAAAAATTAAAGGGTGTCCCCAGAGTTGACGTAAATTTACTTATTTGGGAATATCTTTTCAACTGTTATAGACAAATGCTGCTAAATTTAACAAAATGGTGATTTTTATGACGGCTATAGCAACAAAAGGCTGCTGCTGTAGTGCATACATGGGAGTAATTAATTATGTAGACTAATTAATTGACGGTTCCATTAGCATTAAATGCTAAATAATGCTAATGATTTTTTTATGATTATCATTATTTTTACTTATGATAATACTTTTAATGAAAAAGTTTCATTGATCATTAGTTAAAAAATAAAATCATTACAATTGACTAATGATTAAATGCTTTAAGATCATTATCATTAATGAAAATTTTCCTTAAGTTGTACACTAAATTATTTATTTCTTTATTGGAACATATTTTGGTTTTCGTGAAATTTATAAGAGCTGCTAGTTGTGCTGTTAGTTGACTTTAAATCTCAGACATCAATTTTTACATCCATTTTACCCAAAAATGAAATTATTAAAATTTTCGAACAAAGATCTATTTGCAAGTGTTAATATCTATTTATTTTATGCAAAGTTATTTTAAGTTTGATTTTAAATTTGTGTTTTATAGAAACAATTATTTTTGATGAAATTGTAATTAGTAATTAAATGATTTCATTAAAATTTCATTAGCACTATTAAAAACAATTACAATTAAAATAAAATCATAAGCATTAAATGGTAGTTTAATTTTTTCATTGTCATTATTTCAAACAACGCCAATGAAATTTCAATTGTAATGAAAAAATCCGAAGAATGCTGTAGTCAAGGTGGTAAGCAGCTTGACTGTAAATCTGGTTGGCCAGGATTCAACCCCTGCGGCAAACAAAAAATAAAAATATTATTTTCTTTTTAATGGTATAAATACATATTCAGAATTAACATACAACCTACTTCATCTGTAATTTTTCATTGCATTTTTGCCGCCGAAGTAAAATAACTAATAAATAAAATGGCTATATCCTTCTGCTTTTACCACCTGTCATATATTTCATCTATTTCTTTTCTAAAGAATGTTGCACAAAAAATACGAAAAATAACTAAATAGGTTATTCCTAGAGTGTTACTCCTTTCTGAAAAAAAAAAATAAAATTTTAAATTAAAGGGTGCCTCAATAATTTATTTAATAAACTACATGTGGACAGACGATTTAAGTTTATAAGAAAACTGTATTCCTACGACATAGTAGAACAACAAGCATAAAATTCGGACTTAAAATTTAAAGGGTGTGCCAATAGTTGATGAGCCTTTATGTTTAAGGCCAAACTTTCGAACTGTCAGGTTGATTTACAAAGAAGCTATATTATCAGGTCCTCTATAACAACAAGTATTTGAATTGATGCAATTTGCTTTAAAGAAGCATGATTTTAATTGATCTGTTTTAAAATGGATTTTTTTGTAATAATTATTTATTCAATAGATCAATTCATAGCAGTAACACTTGAAACTGATTTTAAACATTTAGCCACCGCCACTGTTCTTGACGTAGCCTATTATTTACGTACAATATAGCTCGAATTTTTTAACTGGTCGTATGTCACGAATAACCTTCTTAATGTTGGCCTCCTTCACGTAGTTGTTTATCAGAATTAATCAGTATCTTCACGTAATCTCTTGAATCAGTTTATCGCACTTTGGTTTAATAAGTCAGTGAATGTCTTACATGGCACAAAACGTCTTTCTATTGAAACCACATCTCAGCAGGATTACTAACCAAAAAATCTTGATCGTTTTGAGTTAACGATCTCCACCGACCGTAACATGAATTCTAGTCCAAATATGCCACCAGAATATAAACCGACAAAAATTATGCATTTTTCTAAATATAATGGACCTTGCAGGGTTTGATGTTCTACTCCATTAAGCTCACTCTGGTTTCTATAATTTTTTCATATTAGTGACTGAATTTCGAAGTAAATCTGCATAATTGTGATTCAGACAATAAACGATCCTTTTAACGCCTTCATAAGTTCTATCGGCTTTGAAAAACATTGACCCTTAAGAAGGACAACCGTTTAACTTAAAAATATTACGCAGCGTAATTCTCAATTGGTTTATGAAAACAAGCACTGTAAATATATAACTATGTAAAGCTAATGTTAGTCGAAGTTAATTTTTTTATGCTCTTCATGTGTTTCCATTCTTTTAATTTTTTTCTTTGTGGATGCGAGAAAAATAAATTTGTAGTATTTTTTTTCCTACTCAGAATGTTCTGACTAAATCATAGTATTTATTCTTACGGCGGCTACAGTTCTGTACATTTGTTGTTGCTAAATTTGGGTTAAATCAACTTGGAATTGTAATGGAGCATTGTACGTGCTTCTTAGGTAGAAAATTAGCAAGGCGCTTAATAATTTATTAGTCTTGCCGTTAGATTTTTTGTTACTTTATGTTTTTTCACCTTTCTAGAGGTTATTTTAATATAATTTTTTTCCACCTTTTAGAAATTTATATAAATTTTATTTTGAATATTGAATTTAGTTTGTTGTTAAAACAAAACATTTTTCTTATAATATATTTAAAAAACTTATTTTACCTAATTTAAAAAAGACCTTTTTTCCAATCAGGAATGCAAAGGAAACCATTTTTTTATTATTTATTCAGGAGCATGTTATTATTTTGTGTTTTTGTTTTATTTTTTGGGCTTTCTTATTTATTTACATTGACTTAGAATGTATGTGACCCAAATTATTTTGTTTTGAAACTTTTGTCCTTTGAATATTATATTATTTGATTTTATATTAATAACCAACATTGCAAAGAAACTTTACTTCGGATAAACTCTTAATGTTGGGTTTTATAATAAAGATTTTGAAAAAGTTCTCCTGTGACGCCTGTCACATATTTAGTTCAAATAAAAGAACGAAAACCCTGCAGCCGAATAAGTTTTGGAAACTTTTAAATTAAAATGTATGAGGTAACTTTATTTTAAATAAAAATTTGGTTTCTAATTTAGGTGTAATGCTTTAACAGGAAAGAATTGTAGTCTGCAGACTGATGTAGAAAAATTCAATCCTTGATCTTATTTGGATACTAGCTAAGTCAATCCAGGGGCCATTACGAAACCGCGAAGGCAAGCGTTTTCTCTGTATAATCTGTAACTCATTTTAGAACTAGAGAAAGAAGCTTAAACTTTATTTTATTTAATACTAAAGGTATGAGTTGAATAGAATAGAATAAAATAGAATAGAATAGAATAGAATAGAATAGAATAGAATAGAATAGAATATAATACAATAGAATAGAATATAATACAATAGAATAGAGTCGAGTAGAATAGAATTGAATTAAATTGAATTGAATTGAATTGAATTGAATTGAATAGAATAGAAAGAATAGAATAGAATTAAATCGAAAAGTGTCGAACAGAATCGAATAAAATCAAATAAGATCGAATACAATCGAATAGAATAGAAAACAATCAAATTAAATCGAATTCAATTAAATCGAATAGAAATGGGATCGAATATAATAGAACAAAATTGATATATTTATTATAATCGAATTGAATCGATATAATTAAATAGAACCGTATATAATTAAATAGAACTAAATCTAATATAATCAAATTGAAAAGAATCAAACAGAAGATAATCGAATTGAACACAAACGAATACAATCGAATTGAATCGAATTGAGTTGAATTGAAATCGAATAGAATCGAATAAATTCAAATAAAATTAAATGGAATCGAATATTATCGAATATGATTGAATAGACTGAAATAGGACCAAACAAATCGAATCAAATAGCGTCTAATATAATTGAACAGAATCGATAAGAACTGGATATATACAAAAAGAATCGACTATAATAGAACCGAATACAATCGATTTGAACAAAATCGAATAGCGTCAAACAAATTCGAATAAAATCGAATAGAATCGAATATAATTGAATAGAATTAAAAGGGACGCATTAAATATAATAGATTCGAGTATATTTAAACCGAATCGAAAAGAAGTGGATACATTCAAAAACAGTCGAATGGAATAGACCCGGATACAATCGAATTGAGTCGAATACAGTAGAACTTAATAAAATCGACTGAAAACGTATAAAATCGAATAGAAAGCGATCAAATGTAATAGAACCGAATACAACCGAATCGAATAAAACCTAAAAATTTCGAATAAAATCGAATAGAGTCAAATATAATTGAATAGAACCAAATATAACGAGTTAAATAGGAGAGAGTCGAGTATAATTCAACCGATTCGAAAAGAACTGGATATATTCAAAAACAGTCGAATGGAATAGAACCAAATACAATCGAATTGAATCGAATAAAGTAGAATCCAATAAAATCATTTAAAATCGACTGAAAACGTATAAAATCGAATAGAAAATAATCAATATAATAGAACCGAATACAACCGAATCGAATAAAGTCTAATAACTGCGATCAAGGTCGAATAGAATCGAATATAATTGAATAACATGAAATAGGACCGAATAAATCGAGTTGAATTGTATGTATTCGAATATAATTAAACATTATCAAAAAGAACCGAATACATTAAAAAAGAATCGAATAGAATAGACCCGAATACAATCGAACTGAATCGAATAAAATAGAATCCAATAAAATCGTTTCAAATCGAATAGCAAAAAATTCAAATATAATAGAGCCGAATACAATCGAATTGGGAAAAATTGAGGAGAATCGAATAAACTTTTATAAAATCGGTTAGAATAAGAGAGAATTAGAGTCAAATAAAAACAAATAGAATCGAATAGCACCGAGTTAAATCGAAAAGAATCGTATAAAACCAAATAGAATCAAAAAGAATCGAATAGAATCGAATACAAAATAATAGAATAGAAAAAATAGAGAAGAAATTCAGGAAAATCACTGCTTTAATGGAACCATTTTCTCTTGCTTTTCATTATTTTGTACTATAGTATCCTTTTATATAAACTCACATTCACATTCACATATAATGTATCTACTACTGCCCATCATCATTTGCATACAATGTGCGTTGCCATCTAGGCGTCTTATTGGAGTTTTATGTACTTCTTAGCTTATTTCCAGAGCGGCCTTTTTGATCTTTAAATTTTTGTTGACAGTTTTTTTGTGCCAACGGCATTTCTTGTTTCTGTTTCTCATGATTTAGAGGCGCTCAGCTGCGACGCTGTGTATGCGCAGTGTATATTTGATATTGACATTCTATATCATCAGTACAAAGTTGGGCACGAAAAATTCTTTTTATTTAATTCAAGTATAATCACAAGTTCTATCTTTATAGAGTTCAGTTACGAATATATGTTCCTATATTTTTTAAAGCTTCTAAAGAAAATACTCTTTAATATTAAAAATATAAAAGAAATTCTATTTTTATACTTTATTTAAACCAAATATGATTGAGCCTGCATGTGTCATAATACATGACAAAACATTTAATAACCACAAATATTTTCCTTTCTAGATTATACTTTATCAATGAATTTTGTAACCTTCCAATTCCTACAATCGCCATCTTTCCATTTCATTTTATACTTTTTTTAATGTAAAGGCTACAGCAATAAAATGAAAACTTAAAAAATATTGTGTTACCGGACATAAAACTAATACGACCGATATCAAAACATCACTTTTTTCTAATAGGAAAAATGGCAACAAATTTTTTAAGTTGCTATAAAAACTAAAATTCGTTTTGCTTTTATTGCAATAAAAGAAGAAATGACATTTGGACATATGTACATATAAGAATCACATCTTGTAAAGCGGTGTGCATAACACAACAAATTCATTCATTTAGTCATTCTAACTTAAATCGTTTGAGTGCAATGCATCATTTATTTGTTTCGAATAATATTTTTCTTGTTGTTGTTTTTTTTAGTTGGTTTTGTTGTTGCGGCAATTTCCTCAGAATACAATTTGCTACGTGGTTCTGTGGTTGTTACCACAATAAAAATAAATATAAAAAAATATGTGCAGCAGCAAAAACTATTGTAGTTTCCATTTTGTACATTATTATTATTTTTGTTTTTTTTTTTTGGATATAGAGAGTTCTATATGCTGGCAACTTTAAAAATCTAAATAAATAAAAGTTTTGCTGGAGAGAGACATTAAATTAAAAAGTAGCGAATAAATGTTTTCAAAATGGAGTTTATTTTGTTAATACTCTGGCGTTTAATTTCTATAACATTTCAAAAATAGTTGTTATTGAATGTAACAATACTATTGTCTGTTAGCAACTATATAATGCAACCATAATATGTTGCTCTTAGATTATGGTTACCACAACCATGTTTTTTCGTTGCGTATACACACTGTAGCAAGACCGGCTACTAGAGATAAACTTAGTGAAAATCCTGTTTTAATGACTTTCATAAATAAAGCGCAGTATCCTAGAAGAATAAAATTTTTTTCTTTATAACTTTTCCAATAAATTACTTTAATAAGTAAATTCAAATAATAATTTGTATTAATTTTACCCGATTTTGTATAGTTTGCGATATGTGTCTTTCGTTAATAAACTTCGAAATTTCTTTATGCACTCAAACTTTATACTCACACTTATCCAAGGCATACGTCATTTCAAACTGGTTAGATTTGTGTGCTAAGACTAGTATTTCATACTTCAAACTCATACTTAAATTTTAATGTAATATTTTGACCCACAATATTCCGTGAAGTGTCCGGTATTTAGACTATATCCAGTTACACCTAGACTAATGTTTTATATACTTGTAAACCGGTATTTTCAAGCTTTCGTCAATACCTTGCCTCATGCATAAATTATTTAAATTTTTTATGCTTAAATTCTGCTTGCTAAACTTTTGGCTTACATTCGCTTCTTTTTTTCTTTTCTTTTTGAAATCACTTTTCTTTACCTTTAACCAACCCAAGATGCCTAGGGAAATGCGTTTGTTCTTCTATTATAATTGAAATACTCCAAAATAATTTTTCTTAAACTAAGCAAGCTCTCTAAGTAACCAAACCTTTGGGATACCGAATCACTTTTTTTAATCTCTAACAACTTTGTTTCTAATAACATGCAAGATATGCATGTCTGCTCTTATAAGCAAAAATGGAGGGAAAAAATCTATTGTTAAAAAGGATATCAGGACAAACAAAGGCGATAAAGTTTAGCATATAACACTTTAGAATACATTTAGGAAGTACTTCTTCATCCCAACAAATGCATATGGAGGATGTACAGAAAGAAAAGAAAAAATATGAAATGAGTGCTATAAAGAAAACTGGGGTAACATTATTACTTTAAACATACACAAGAGTAAAATAAATCTATGTTTATATATTTATAAATACAACTACAAATACAGAAGAGTGCAGAAAAGTAGCATTATTTCTAGTGTACAATATAAAGGAGAAAAAAAAACATGCAATACTGCAATTTGTTTTAAAAAAATTAAGTAGTGTAATTTCGATGCCTCCAGGTACCTACAGAAGAAAATGACAAAAATTAAAGCATGTAACCGAAAAAGTTTTTACATATTTATAACTAGTAAAAATAAATTAAAATGCAAGAAAGAGTGTTTCTTTTTCTTTTTGGGCCTCTCTTATCCGTGGTTCGGTTAACCGGTAACCCCGGGCAAAGATCTGTCTATTGTTTTTTTGTTTGCAATATGTATTTTCAAATATTTTGCTTCGATTTATTGTGGTTACCTCATTTATCCGTGATGACAGAATTTTTTTATTAACTTAAAACGCATACATAAATACATACATATACACATACATACATACATGCATACATACAAACATGCATACATAAATATATATACATACATACATACATACATGCATGCATGTATGCATACATACACACACACACACAAACACATACATACATACATACACATACACACATACATACATACATACACACACACACACACACATACATACATACATACATACATACATACATACATACATACATACATACATACATACATACATACTTACATACATACAATATACATAACAGCCATGAAAACGGAAAATTTTCTTGTTTGCATACGACGAGACAGACGCATTCATTTTTTTAATGTTAATCTGTATGTTCACCAATGTTTACTTCTTAAATAATAAAAATATTTAAAAAAAATTTATATTTTAAATTGTTATTCGATTAATTACGAAAATCGATTTTTCGTAATGCTTATGGGCCCGAACATCACGTATAATCGTGGCCCGACTGTAACTCCAATTTAAAAAAAAATAAATACGAGTATTGGGGTGAGAGATAATTAAAAATAAGACAAAAAACTTCAAGTGATCAAATTGGCGCTCGCCCATGTTTTCCAAGCTATGGACCTCCGAACTTTTCATAGAAAATAAGTGAGTTATGCGGACATAAACATAAAAAAGCAACATTCCGACGAAGTCTGTTAAAAATGCACCGTTTATTCTAGGTAACGCCCTGGTGGCATCACTAAATTTAATTTCTTTAAAAGCGAAGTAAAAATGGATATCGTTACTGCATCATCAAAAAAGTTTTATTTAATAATATGGATAAAATTAATTCGGGCGCGATATGATTATAGAGAAGTGGATCTGTCAGTTAATCTTCAAAGTCATAAAATTTGATGCCTTGGACGCTATAATTTTTCGTGTTTTTCATTTTATAAGGCCAGCAATGGTAAATATGTTTCGACATGATTTTCCGAGTACTTTATTTAAATTTTGAAAGAAAACTCAAAATTAAAAAACTTTGCATTTATTTTACTTTGCACCAGAAAGGAATTGACAAAGTTTCGTTACTTTGTTTCCTTGCCCCACAATATTTGCAATTTCATTTGTAAAAATTTTCCGTGTACATGGTTTAAATTTTTAAGCATTTAAACGGTATATGTAAGCTACATATTCGCTGCTTCTCCAATTTACTATATCGCTTAATAATTGACGACATTAAAATTTCTCTAAAATTACAAACTGTCACTGCTCATTTTCTACCCCCAACTATGGTTTAACAATAAATCACAAAAAACTTGCCACAACATATTGCTTACACTGAATGACTTACTGGGGAATACAGACATAGAAACTGTTGACGATGATGTCTTTGTCGATCTCAATGATGAGAATATTGTGTTGGTTAAAGTTTGTTGCATTTAATTGTTATGCCCTTAATTCTGATGCGGCAAAACTCTTTATAACTTTTTTTTTTTTCATTTTTCTTGCATTTCTTCCTTTTTTTTATTTTTATAAAAGATGTTGTGTTAGAATTTTTAATTATTTTCTTGAGCTCTTTGATGAATAAATTTCCGGTGGTTGAGGATTATAAAATTTTATAATTTTTGTTGTTGTTATTTTTAACTTTTAACTTTTTTGGACAAATTTTTGTAAGTTGTTCATTAAAAATTAAGAGTTTTAGAGAAAAAAAGTTAAATCCTTGCAAATTTATTCTAAAAAATTTTCAACTTGGTAATTGAATTTATTTATTTCTTACAATCATTGCAGAAGAAAAAGGTTTGTGTTTAAAATTTTGTCCAAAAAAAAAAAAATAATAAAAAGTTTTTGAAAAAGTTCTTGCCTTTAATTTAATGCGGTTTTTGCATCCAATATTAACCCGGATAATGCATACATACTGCTGTCAGTAAATTATTTAATACAGGGAAAATGTCGTGACGTAAATTTGCCTTAACTGGGTCAAAGGAAAACAGCGTCAAATATTTTTTATAAAATGTTTTTTCTAATAACATCTGTAGTAACAAAAGCTAATATTGTACGTTAAGAATAATGGGTTGTGTCTTAGCTAAGAAAGAAGAAAGAAAGATATGTGAACAGAATAAAAGAATGATTCCTGCAATAAAAAACCGAGTTCAAAAGTTTATGTATATACATCAAATTACACCAACTCTTGGGACAACCTTTTATTGCTACGCCCAGATTTATTGCTTGCTATCTTAGCAAATTGAAAATTTCAATTGTCTCTCTAAATACGTTAAACAGTTTTGACATATAATTTAAATTACTTTAACTATTGTAATACCCTTTACTTTATAATTTTTAATAATTATACTTCTTATAATAAGGCAAAAAGTAGAGGATATTCTGTCTAATTTTCAAGAATTTGTGTATAACAGTACAAAGGCTAGGGCTATATAGAAAAATTTACATCAATTATAGGAACACCCTTTAATTTCTTAATTCAAATTGTATAATTGTTATTTTAGCGGGCCAAGAGCTATAGATTCTTTGTTAATTTTAGCTATCTGTCTGCAACGGTTTAAAAGTATGGCCATAGTCATCAAAGTAAATGAAATATTGGGGCACCCTTTAATTTATTATTTTGAATATTAATACTTGTTACTATAACGATCGTACCAATTGACATTCTGTCCAAATTTAAATCTTTTATCTATAAAATTTCTAAGGATAGGCCCTTATAGATCAAATTAAGTCATCTACGGGGACGCCCTTTAATTTTATCTTAATTTTTGTATTACTTTTTGGTATTGGGAGCAAGATTAATAAACTTTTTTTTAATTTTAGAGTAGCCTTTACTGAGTATCCTACACTTAAAAAAAATGTATGTTTTAATTTTAAAAATTATGAATTTTTTTTTTAGAATGGAACCAATCAGTAAGCTTGACGTAAAAATTGCAGATGATCAGTCATGAGTCTTAACGAAGTACTACATATTCCTGTTGCGTTGCTGACTGCGTTGCTTTGTAAAAGTGAATGTTTATAATACAATAGATTCTATGAGCAAATTTAGAGAGCGACACAGATTAAAAAACGCCAGAAATAAAAAATAAAAAAAGCAAATAGGATCAAAAAAATTGACAAAGAAAGTCTTAAGCTAATGTGTCACACCTGAGACAGCAATGTTTTTCGCACTCTTTTAACTCTCAAGAGATTTTATAGCTACCTTTCCAGAAACTTTAAAAGATTACTAGCAAGTGCTAGAAGTTTTGCAAAAAGGGGTGTAAAATTAATAGAGCAATAATAGAAAAAAATAGTTTATATAAAAAAGGCGAACAAAAAGTACTTGATTTCAACAGAACATCAGTCACGATAAAAAATTTTTGTTAATATTTAAGCATGCAACTTTAACTAAAAAAAATTTGAACCACAACTAAAGTTTTATAACTCATCAAATATAAAATGGTTAAATAACCATAATATATTATTACTAATTAAAGTATGATTGAAAGCAAGCAAGTAATATTTGGTTTTCAAAATATATTGTTCTTGGAGTTGTTAGATTGCTTTTACATCAGTTTAGTAATTTATTTTTTAGTAATCGGCTAACGTGAAAATTTCAATCATATTTTTGATGATTTTGAAAAAATTAAATTTAACATACAAAATAAATATATAAGAAGTACGAGTGCTATATTTGGCTATGTCGAATCTTACATACCCTTCGCCAGATATTTAAATCTAGCTTAGTGAAGTAAATCCAATCAAAGAAGCAAATACTAGGGTGACAGAGAATTAAAAAATAAGAAAAAAATTTGCAGCACACATATAATAAAAATGTGATCGGCTCTTAATGGGTTAAGCATTTTTTAAAAACTTTAATATTTCCTTAAAGTTATCTTCAAAAGCTTTTAAATGATACCCATATTGATATTTTAAAAAATTTGAAAATGTCAGAGGCCCGTAACTCGGAAAATATGGGCGAGCGCCAATTTTTTCACTTAATTTTTAATTCTATATCGCCCCATATATTTGGTTCTTAATTATAATAACAAATAAGAGGTAGGCGTGGTGTTTTGCCCGCTGCGTCTTGTTGATTTCCAATAGCACCTCTTACGACACTACGTCTGATCGATTGCCGTATTTTCATTTTCTCTAGCTGATATAGTGCCTTGGCGAACTTGATTTCAACACTAATACGAATGGACAGACAACATCGCTTAATCGACTTCGCTATGCATAAAAACTCTTAATATATATTTACTTTATGGGGTCAGATATTGCACAAATTACAAACGGAATGAAAAACTTAGATATAACCTTTTTTCCACTTTTGGAGTGAAGGGTATAAAAATAACAATAAAAAACAATTTATATTTTTTTTATAAATTTATGTTTTTAAGTAAGTTTTGTAAAAAACCTTTTTCAAATTCTAAGAAATTATTGCACTTGCGAGACCATATTATGATTCAATTACATTACATGACATTTTAAATCATATTATGGTATTGCATTCATTAACTTAACAATAAGATGTTTATATTTGATCATAATTATGATTATACGTTATCATATTATTGTTATACTTAACAACAATATGGTTGTAACACCAATTACATTATTATTAAATTTTAAAAATTGAGATCTCTATCATTAGTGTTACAATAGAAGTCTTCTTAAGCAGGCTAAGAAAAAATGTGTCTTGTATTGGAAATTCTAAAAGGGAAACAAGATGTTGAGCGCAGTTAAGTCCTCCGTCAATGATCTTCATAGCTAATAAATCATGGAGATGATTTTAATATTTGATTCGCTTGTTATTTGAAATTTGAAATTTCAGTTGGTGTAAATATTATTGATCTTTAAATCATTCTTATAAAAATCAATATGAAATGAATTTATCTTTTGTTTGTAACATTTAACCAAAATTTTTACTTATATTTATAACATTTTACCTTATTTATTTTCCGTTAGGACATCTCTTTAATAAATAATTCATTCCTTTTTTTGCTTCTCTTCAGGCCATCATAATTGTCCCTCCGGTTTTGATGAATCCGAAGAAGAGTGTGGTACAGCCCGCAAACTGCTCGAACTGCCTGGCGGTGTGTTTGCAGCTCTTGGTTGCATAGCAGCCGCCATAACAGCCTGCCTGATATTTTGTATATTTGGTCTGCTCAGAAAACGTAAGAAAACTGTGCTGCAAAAATCCATCGTTAACGGTGGTGGGACCCTGAAAAAAGATTTCAAAAAAGAATCCCTGTATATCGATCCGTCTTCCTGACACGGCATGCAACCGGTCGAGTATATACATGTCGACCGGGAGACCACAGTGTGATATGTTGTCAAAAAAGAGTGCGGCATGGATAAGAGACGAAGAATTGTTTTATTAATTTTAGGATATTTGAAGTGTTGTTCTCTGGGAGACTAAAACAATTAAGAAATGAAAACAAAAGAAGAAAACTTAAACTGCAAGTAAATTGTATACTATTAAACAAACAAGACAAACAAAAACAAAATAATAAGATGAAACTAAAATAAATTGAAATACATAAAATGATAAATGAAGATTTTTCTAAATGCTTGAGAAACCAAAAAAAAAATAAACAAAAAATTAAATTAATTATTATAGCGTAGTAATAAATTAAGATGAAATAATATTAAAATTATGTTATAAAGAACTTAAAATACTTAAATCAAATTTACTTTAAAAATTATAAAAAAAGAAGGTTTGTTTGATGTTTTAAGTGAGTTTAAGAGTTTAATGATTTTATTTA
This sequence comes from Gymnosoma rotundatum, assembly GCA_916610165.2. Classification (NCBI taxonomy): domain Eukaryota; kingdom Metazoa; phylum Arthropoda; class Insecta; order Diptera; family Tachinidae; genus Gymnosoma; species Gymnosoma rotundatum. The sequence continues at coordinate 119,098,481 of OU744338.1, forward strand.
ATTTCTTTACATTTTTTAGAGTTAAAAATCAATACAATCACTGCCTTATAACCAAAATGAATTTTATAGAATTTATGTTAAAACTATACTTTTAAATAACACTCAAAAACGTTTTTTTACTTCATAAATAATTTAATGATAATTTGAAAATTGAAAACTGTAATAAAAAATACAAACTTAAGGTCATTAAAAAAAGAAACACAAAACTTTTTCAAAATTAAACAGTGGTCGGCATAGGAACATGCCAGTAAGAGAGAGAGAGAGATAAGAACTACTAGAATGCAAAGATGCTAGATATCATTTCTAAACTATGAGACGAAAAAAAACTGACAAAACAGCCAACTTTGTGGGTTCGTTCCAACTACGCAGGCAGCAGTTGTGCAATAAGAAGCACAAAGAGCTTTTTGTCAGAATTTCTGATTATTTGCAGCTGTTAATTAAGATAATGGCCCAATCAGGAGACTTTTAGATTATACGTTAGAACAGCATTAAATTAGTTTTAGAGCTCTGAAGAAAAGTTTAAAAACCTAACACCAATGCCTGTCCGTATAACATAGCTCTCTATTTGTGGAACTGTAATACGAGGGCTGCTCTCAATATTTCTGGCCTAATAGTGAAAATGCGAATATTTATAATCAAAAATGGTTTTATTGTTTTTCAAAGTATTCTCCAGCATGATTTATATACTTTAGCATGCGCTCAAACCAGTTGTCGAAGCACTTTTTCCACTCCGATTGAGACACCTCTAAAACATCGTTTATGAACACTTCAACAGCTTCTTCTGGCGACGAAAATCGTTGACCACGCATTTTTTTCTTGATGTGCGGAAACAAGAAGAAGTTATTAGGTATCAAGTCAGGGCTGTACGGCGGATGACCCATAAATCGACGTTTTGGCCGGTCAAAAACGCTCTGGTTTGAGCCGATGTGTGAGAGCTCGCATTGTCATGGTGAACAATGATTCGTCTTCTCTTGTTGGTTTTTCGAATTACTCCGATGGCTTCAGGCAAACAAATTGTAGTGTACCACTCAAAAGTGACCGTCCTACGTTGCTCAAGCGGAACAGTCGCCACACGACCAGTTTTGCCGAAGAAACAGGCGACCATTTGCTTCGAAGTGCTTCTTCCACGAACAACTTTCGTTGGATTTTGCTCGTCTTTGAAGACCCACACGGTCGATTGTTGTTTCGTTTCGGGCTCATACGCATAGATCCATGATTTTTTACCTGTGACGATCTTAAAAACGTCTTCTGAAGCACGGCAATCATATTTTTGCAACATTTCTTTGCACCAATCGACACGAGCCTTTTTTTGAGCGACTTTCAAATTGTGCGGGATCCAACGAGAACAAACCTGTTTTACGGCCATGTGTTCATGCAGTATCGAATGTATGCTGGTGGAAGAAATGTCCAAGGATGTCTCTATCTCTCGGTATGTCGCATGTCGATCTTGCATTATGAGTTCACGCACGGCATCAATGTTCTCTGGCACTACAGCCGTTTTTGGACGACCTTCACGGAATTTGTCTTTGAGCGAGCTTCGGCCACGATTAAATTCATTATACCAATTTCTCACAGTGCTATAGGATGGTGCTTCATCGCCATACAAAGATTTAAGTTCGTCAATGCACTCTTGTCTTGTCTTGATAATCCAAGTCGAAAATTGTGAAAAATGATGGCATGAAAATGTTCACGAGGTAATTCCATTTTTTTCTATATTAATTTTTTCAAGTCACTGTAAACAACACAAATAATGGTCGTACGTCAAAACGTTTTGAGTACGATTGTGCTTAAAAATGACAAACTTTCCAATGGAAATGTCAGATTACACTTCGCAGCACTCAGTGTTGCCAGGCCAGAAATATATATAGCAGCCCTCGTAAAGTGATTTTCATTTAGGTGGCCTTTCTTTTGAACTGCAGTAGGCAGATATTTAAGCTTAAATATTTTTATGTCAGCAGTAAGATCAACTTCAAAGAAATGAAAAATAAAACTAAAATATAAAGGGTGCTCTATATATTTCTTTTTTGACCGAAAACTAAATTTTTTAAATGGTAAACATAAACCTATCTTCAGAATAATGCATTACAAAGATATTGATTATGAGTTATGTTTTTGTCAAAAATAAGCTAAAAAGCGGCTTTTAATATCTGGTGATGCCACCTTTTTACAACTCTCGATTTATACCATTTCAACCAACAATAACTCTTAGACTAAATGATTCCAAAATATCTGGTGAGATACACCACCGGAGGCATACTTTCTTAGTGGCTTCTGGAGGTATTAGGCCGATAGCCCGTAGAAATTAAGATCTCTAACTGGTAATTAGCAAGGAACTTAGGTAAATACCATGTTGGCTGTGGTTTGCTCAACAGACTACAGTAATGCGATGGAACTTAGTTGCTGCTCCAACACTTCAGCCAGAATTATTACACTGTCCTGCCAACCAAAAATGCTATCGAAGGGCGCTGGTAGGTCTATTGTATTTACTCAGATCTTCATCAGTGCGTATGACCTATTGCATAAAACTAATGTTAATGTGTATTACTCTCTGCCTGGTGGGGTAAAAATCTATTGGAAGTTTTTTATTTGACTACCAGTGGACTTTTATATAGCGTATCCCGCTCAGTCTGCTTTCGTCACTGCAAATTAAATCTTATAGTGTTTATGTAGCGATCAAATGATATTTGAAGCAAATTAATGAAAAGGAGCTCAAAACCTTCATCAGGTAGCAAGATACAAACTATTCTTATATTTATAAGATGCAATGTCAAAAATCGCTATGGAACTGCTAAAGGAACTAAAAAAAGTCTTTATTTTATACATCAAATGAATGTGTAATTTAAGTGTGAAAAGAAAAGAAATGCCAGGAAGTACTTGTCATCTTCATGGCATTCGTTTCCATATGAAAAAAAATCTTTCGCTCCTTCTTCCCTCTCCCCGATTTAAATTGTTTTGTGTTTCAACCTAAATTTGGCTTAAACCTTTCACTGCCATTTCGATTAGTAACTTCTCTATGAATGATCCTTGATAAGTTATTTATATTTACATTTTTGTGTTCACCTTGTGTTCAACTAAGTACAACAAAAATTCAATATTTTATTTCAAATAATTTTAATTCAATTGGTATAAATTTTTTATTTAAATTATTTTTATAATTATGTGTGAGAATTAATAAAAATGCGAATAAACTACTGTGTAAATTAGGTACCTTTATGAAAAAAACAATTACATGTTTTGAATGTCAAAATATTAGGAGAAGTTGAGTAAGCAAAAAAAATACAATTAAATTAGTAAGTAAATTTATAACAACAAAAACATAAAAACAAATACTTTATAAATAGCGGCACGAAATTAGTAAAACAAAAAGCACTTATGAAAAATAAAACCAAAAAAATATATTTATATTTAATTTAACTATTTAGTAATTTAAATTAAAATATAAACAAAAATTATATAAAAATTAAAATCAATTATTTGCATAAGGAAAATATCTCGAAAGCGTTGTGATGTCGTTTAAACATTCACATTACACTTAACATTACACTTGACATTAACACAACAACACATTTTTAAAAATACAATACACAAAAACATAAAGTATTAAATTGGGGGTGTTAAGTACCAACCAAAAAAAATTTTTTTTATTGAAATTGAACTGACTTTGTGAACATTTTTTAGGAAACGGTTTAAGGACTCAAAATTTCTAATGATAAATATATCGAAAAAATTCATAAAATTCGTAATTCGTATTTAAAATTATTTCAGTTTTCTATATGCTATAAAAGATAAAATGTTTCATTCAGAAACTAACTTACTGGCAGGCAACTGTCCAAATTAATATTCTTTACCCCTAAGGACTATATTGAAAAAAAAATTATTTTAAAAAAGAAAATTTCTTCTGTAAATTTTATTTTATTTCCTTTTTCATAATGAACGGGATGATGTTGATATCTGAGGGAGATTGTGATTCGTTTTCTTCAAATACAAGTGTCAACAAACGCACTAAAGACAACTTTGTTGTTGTTTTCTCGTAGTAACAAAATACACAATGTATTTTGCTATTTATAAAGTGGTCCTTCGAGCCGACTAAATTCCCAAAGATTATACAGTTAAAAAAATGGGTTTGTTTGTTTTCATCACTGAAGCAGATGCAGACTTTAAAGTTTTCAAACAAAAATCCTGCTATAATAAAAGAGCAATCCCGATTCGATGGGCATTTTGAAATCCTAATTGTTTGTCTGATGCAGCGTAGCAAGAGTGTTTAAAATTGTTTAATCCATGACAGGTACAAAATCTTGTTCTTTCTTTGTCTTCAACTTTTAATTCCACACAAATGTCTTTTGAATGAGTAATAGGAGAAAATGTTTATAGAAAATGCAAGAGAAATTAAAATTAAAAAAGCTCATTTTTATAAACAAATATATCAACATAATCGATTTTATATTTAACAGATGGTAACGTCTATACAGTACGTCCCTGAATAAAGCTAACCTCAGAGGGTCATGGATTTTACCAAAAGAAGCAACTATTTTCTTTTTTTGTAATTGAAGAATATGAGACCACGTTTGGTGAGGTAAACTTTCTGTAGGTTATCGAATGCACCGGGGAAACTAATAAGTCTACAAAAAGTCTTCTGATTGGCCTCTTTTAACGTTTTCTTGTGGAATTTCCTAAAGGTACAGATAGTGTGATACAAATTAATATGAATACCTGGCCAAGGGCCTTAAGCAGTAGTAACTTCGAAAACAGGAACTTTTATCACCTCTTTCTAAAGAGTTGTATTACTATCTACGCTTCAAAATGCTGCTATTGGTGATATTCTCTTCTGCATATAAGCCACAGCAACTCTACTACTCCCCAAAGGTCCTCATCAGCAACCAGTAGGGATATCGTATTCCATGCCCACTACCAAATCCTTTGAAAGCAATTGTTTTTGTAAACCACTAGTCGGCCTCCAAAAGTTTATTATCTTTCAATTTTATGCTCTTGAAAGCCCAAGCCCGGCTACTGCTTACACCACAAGAAGCGCTAACGTCAAGGCGTCGAAACACAGCTAAAGGTGCAGGAAAATTTAAAAAAAAGTAGTTTAATTAGTTGTCGTAGAGTTGGGCGATCTCAAGAAGGAATAAAAGTATTCAGAATAATACTACCTTAGGACTTAATTCTATAATCGTTTCCAATTTGAGAAAATTAACGTACTTGTTCAATGATATATAACAGAGGGGGATACATAAAGTTTTGACCCCGGAAAGACTGTGCCCAGGTAGTAGTAGATTTATTTTATACCCGGTTGAAGTTAGGGGCAAAACTATCCATGTCTCCTTCTAAAATAATTGACTCCGGGTTTATAAAATTTATCACTCTCTTTGGAGTTTCTACAGAAGTTTGCAAAGGGATCCTTTATATTGGTACGGTACGTAGCCAAAAAATCACAAAAATGGCGATTTAAAATAATAATATCGAACAGGGATATTCCTAATACTTAACAGAGGCGCAAAAAAGAAGAATATATGACTAGTTAAAAAAGTAGTGACTCTCTCTCTCTCTACCATATGCTAAATAATGTTTTGAATGTTTCGTTGCCCATAGAAATTTTCCCATAAAAACATTTATTACTTTTGATACTTCAACGATCAATATATAGATTCCTTTTAGCAATTTTCTGAACTCAACCAATTTGCTACATTCCATTAAAAATATTTTCATATTTACATAGATTTCTATAATATTTCGGGTATCTAAAACACCTATTTAAACAGAACTATTCAATGTATTCTATAACAGGAGTTGTCGACACAATCTGTGGTAATACTGACAGAGTTTATTTTATAGAAGATATATTTCTGAAAAGAAGTTGGAAAATATCTATCTATTTAAAAGTGTCTGCCACATCTTACCTGAAATCCTTTCGTTAAGTCTCTCTGAATCGTTTACTGACATTAAAAAGTAGTTCACGAACTATTTTAAATGTCAGCATTCCTTCGTGTTAATAGTGAATTTAGTGAAATTATCACAAAACTAAATTCTTTTAATGGACATTAGGCCAGTTACAAAATTTTTAAGAGTCTACCTTATTTGTGATCGATGACTTACGTTCGTCTTCGATTCCCTAACTGCCAAAAATTAAATTTTTAATTTCTAGAACACAGCGAGTCCTTTACCGATGTTGTTTGATATTATTAAGACAAAAACGGAATGAAATAAGCATAAAAAAATTCTGTATCAGCTTTAAAATTAAACTTAACACCAGAGGCGCTGCAATACTTTTCCAAAAAAAAAAAAAAACAGGGTGGATGGAATATAGTAATTGAACCTTTTTTTATTACCGTTCACCACCACACGATTACTAACATACTTTATTGTCTGAATATTAACTCACTTTACAAAAAGGAGAGGCAAATGCACTGGATGTTTCTTTACTATTTTTTCCGGTAAAGAAAAAATTTCATTTACTGCCATAATGGAAAGATTTCAATGTTTGAAAAATATTTAACATACTCCTTGTACCCCCAATAGTATTTCTCTTCCTTTGAAAAAGCAAAACTCTTTACATAAAAAAATTAAAAAAATACACTAATTGAGATTATAACACAAACATATTAATACCCGTTGTATTATAAACCAATAAAACACATTCTTTACATTTAAACTAAATATTAAGTCTCTATTAACTAGTGTGTAATAAAAATAAAAAAAAAATATTAAAAATACGATTTTAAATTAAAATAATACAAGCACTTGTGTCACGTTAGAAAAACCAAAAAAAGCATAATAAAATAAAACTAAAAACTAAATAAATAGCAAACACTTAAATAATTAAATAACATGTCATATAAATATTTATACATAAACAACACACATACACAGTTAGCTAAGTAAACAAACAAAAAATTTAAATTATTGGAAAGAAAAAAAAAAGAAATTGTAATGAAATAGTTAAATATTTTAATTAATTTTAATAAAAAAAAGAAAAACCAATAAAACGAAAGCCAAAAAAAAATAAACAAATGTTAAATATTCAATAAACCACTTACACATACAAGTATTAGTGTTTTTAACATATTTATTTATTTAAATTTATTTTGGTTGCTTTACATTATATTTTAATTTAATCATATTTCAAATATTATTTATTTAACAAAAAAAAACATTTTATTTAATACATTTTACTTTAATTTTCCTTTGATCACTGTGGCATACATATTTTAAAAATAAAAGAGCCTAAAAGTATGCTTTAAATAATTGATGTTAAATTTGCATTGAAATAGTACACAAGTTTTAGGGTGACCAGTGGAGTTTTCTTTTGAAATCACACCGAATACTTGATTGGAAACTAACTTTGAGAAAAAAAAATTATCTGCCGAATACAGTTTTCTTAAAATTAATTCTTAACTTATAATCTTCTTTAAATGAATAGAAAAACTTCCTTAACCTGAATTATGTGTTCTTTTGCATTAATGTGGGTAAAACCACAGCTGTGTAAGCTAAACAGCTTTATTTAGACATTCACAATCTACAGACTAACTTTTCAGCGTAGGTTAGGCCAAATTTCCTTGACTCAGCGTTAAATAAACTTCTTCAATGCACTCTTGGTTGCAAGTTTTTTAGCAATTAATTTCTCCTCAAAATTCTCCCATAATAAACACTGCAATTGTATGTAACCAAACTTTCTATGAGCACACTGATGAACCCAGGAATGAAAGAACTTATAAAAAGAAAACATGTTGTCCTGATTGAAAAGTTTCTTCACTTGGCTAAAACCACATCAATATAATAAAATTTAGGTTTCTAAAATCTCTGTTATCATATACCAATATCAAGCAGTGGTAACAGACCCTATTTCAACAGTCTCAGTTCATATCTAAAAATTATTACAGTTATCCAAAAATTTGAACCCATTAATGACACATTGTCAATGCATCAGTTTTGTGTTCTATAAACTCCAAATGAGCTAATTTTATTAACAAGGCCATTAAGGTAAAAATTTAACTGCATCTCAATTAATCTTCGCATTATCTCCACGTTGGAGATTGTGAGCATTCAAGTGACAGACTTACTGCAACTAGGGTTGTTTCGTTTTTCTTTTCTGCTTCAGGCCCCTGATTACGTTGCACGTCGTTGTATCTGAAAAATTTTTAAAAAGAAAGAGATGTCTTAGACTTTATAAAATAAAGACTACCTAAGCTTGATCAATTAATTAAAAGGTTGTCCAAAAATGGCCGATGAAGGTGACGGCATACAGTTAGTTAGGGAATATCTATTTAACACCTTTCTTTAGAAATGATTAAATATCGCTGTAAGTGTGTCCATTATGAAACATTCCTTGCGCCAGTATATGAGACACTGGGTTATCCAGGTTTAAAAAGTTCTAAGTGGTTTTTAAAAAGTTAAATATACTGACTTCATAGAGAAATTACTGGTCTTCTAGGAATCACAAAAATTTCTCCAAGAAAACTAATAGCTGTAGTGACATCCATTTTATTCTTAACACACTACACTCAGGCATGTCACAGAACTCAATTCCGATCGCAAATGGGTTCAAATCCCCAAAGCGATTTTAAAAAAAAAAAAAACGGTTTCTTTGGAATAAAACATTTTTTGAAGTTCAAAGTAGAAGATATTCTTTTCCAATTTACTATTTTCACGATTCGTAGTTACACTTGTGCGCTTCCTTGGTATTCACAGTATTGCCACATTAAAATAAAAAAGTGGCGATTCGGCATTTTTTTAGGAATAAACAATATCGATTGAAATCTGAAGAAGGTAAAAAAACTTCGATCGGAATGGTTAATGCGGAACTAAACTAGAGCTGTAAAGCAATCAATAGTACTATCGATAATTTTTTTTTTTTTTTTTGGCTGACTATCTATAGGTTTTTGAATTATATGTGCCGACTATTGATAGTTTTGCAGCTCTAAGCTAAAGCCGTTTCGATTGAAATGAAGATAAATAACAGATTTTGGTTATGATATTTAGCCATTGTATTTAAAGACGACTTGTACCACTTCTAAAGTTTAGTATTTCTTCTTTTGAGAATGAGGGACACAAATATCTTCAATAACTATAGCTTTTTCCCAAGATATCTCTGTTTAGAAATCAGAGGCCTTATTCTGTAATTCTCCTAAGCTAAATTGCTAAAATGTTGAACTTATCCATGTTTATTTTCTCTAATTAATTAGTATCTGTAAGTCTATTTCAATAAATAAGAGGGTGCTGCTTTGTCAAAATTAAATAATTTTAGAGATGGCGATTTAGCTTACGCAACTTACAGAATAAGGCTGCAGGTATGTTTTATCAAAGATAAACAAAGTTTGTCCCAAAATTGACGTAAGATTTGATCTCTTTGCCACTTTTACCGTTATGATAACCCTAAAGAACAATTTGGCGTTGCATCACACGACAAGGTTAGTTATTTCACTGTTGAGTTGTGCTGGCAACGTATTGAGTGTGGATATCAAGTACTGATTGTTCAGAAGTTTTATTTTTACCTAATTCTATAGAATTTTAACGGCTCAAAAATTGCTTTGTTAGAAAGGGAACTCTATTTCTGTTTGAAAACAAATAGTTTTTTAAGGCCATAACTCCGTCGTACGATCTGTCAAAAATTATATTTGTGGATTAAATGTGTATGTGTGTGACAGATAGATCTGTACAATTTTAAAATCTTTTGAAATAATTCTTAAAATGGTTTTCTTTTTTCTATGCAATAATAGTTGAGTAGTAAAAACAACAAAATATTAAAACCATATATTTTTTACATCTTTTTGTTATAAAAGTGTGGCACCTACGACGCCATTTTGAACGGATTTTTTAAGTAGGTCACAATTCTGTCTGAATTTTTTGTGATCAAATCGTACGGTTATATATGATAATGAAGCCTGGGCTTAACCAAAATTTTAACTTACATACGCATGTAAATGTTCATCTATTTTAAAATTAAAAACTCCGGGCAACTTACAGACGAGCACGAAGTATTAAAATTAAATTATTTGAGTAGTATTAAATAGTTAAAAGTAAGAAATTTTGGTAGCACTATTGTTGAGAAATAACGGGAGTTTAGCTGCAACTTTCTCGAACAAAAATCATTCTGAAGTGTGAAACACTTCCGTCACCTCCTTCATGGCTTTATTATTTCAGATACTGAACGCACTTGAGACCAAGGGAAATAATATGTCGCTGAAAGAATGTCCCAATAACAGGTCAATATTTGATGAAAGCCTAGAACTAAAAGCATAAGGCCTTGTGAAGCACTTGGCTCATTATTGAGTAACTGTTACTCGATGTCGATGTTTTATTGGCTTCCTTTCTTTTCATTTTATCCGCATAAGGAATCAGAGGAAGCAATATGTTATCAACGAAACAAAAAAAACGCAAGCACAAAATACTTGTTCGAAAATACAGCTGGTTAATGAGTGACTCTGATTGCTACTCGATGATGCGATGGGAGTTTAGATACTAATGTGGATGTATTGTGGCCCCTGGCATAGTCCAATTTTTGTAAAATTGCCAAGTGTGTGATTAAAAATGGCCAGCTAGGTGGGTTATTAAATACCACTACAATTTACCTAATGACATTATTTGAAATCTAAGGTCAATGCCAGCAAGCTACCTAAGAACCAAAGCAGTTGGGTAAATAATTCAAAATTTCATCAGCGATTTGTAGGCAAAATGATGCCCGGATGAGCATAAAAAATTTCTATAAGAGAATAAATTTTTGAATGAGAGGACACAAGCTATATGACAATATCCTGAAATTTATATAAAATAGTAACCAACTAATGCAACAACGATTTTATAATCTTAATCTTGCGTTAACTTTGGCAACGCAGCAAATCCTTATTACTATCAGGTACAGCTTTAGGCAAGCATAAGCTTTGAAGGTTAAACCTTAATAACTGGAAATTAGGAATATTACGTCGGCCATTTTGAAATTCTAAGCAACGGGCTTTTTGGTATTTTTCAGCTGTAGTAAGTTAAGAAAGTTATGGGTGTATTACTTTTTATATTTACCCTTATTCTAGTTGTCGGCGTCGTCACATATCCATGTTGATATGTGTCGACGCATTCGATTTGTTATTCCACTTGTCGTTATTGATACTTATCGATTACTTCTCAAAGATTTTTTTTGTATTCTATAACAAATGTGGCAACGACATTGTATTGACGTGACTCTGTTTTTTGTTGACGCATTTTTGCATGACACTAGAAGTGATTTAAACCAAACATAACATTGAAAATGTAAAAAAGTGAAGGTTATAATTCAAATAATGCAAATCAATTTATAAAATTGGTGGAAAATTTCAGAAGAATCCATTTCTCGCACTGGGTTTTCGCAGAGGCATTGCTCAATGCAATTTTAAAGAAAAATGAGAAGAAATTGGAAAAACTCTTAATTCTCTTGGCCCGCCTAGAAGATAAGTAGATCGATGGCAAAACGTAACAAAATAAGGAATCGAATAGGGATTTATAAAAAAGTTTGCAAAAGTTACTTTTAAGATATGGCGAAAATTAGAATTCAAACTGAAAAAAAAATAGTTGCTAATAAAGGGGAGTGTAAAGCCACTGGCGGCGGAATGTTTAAAAAATTTGCTCAGTCCGCTGGAAGAAGCTGTGGCAAACTTTCTTGAAGGAAATGGCTATGCAATAATCCAACTGATTTACTGCAAAAGCACAGCCAGAAACATGCAAAACTTACATATGTACATTCTTGCGATCTGGCAAATTAAAAATATTGCAATTCTGTCTAAGAAGTTTTATTTCCAACACAAGTTTTTATTTTTCGAGTTTTCATCATCAATTATCAGAATTTGCTTCACTTATAGAAAACATTTTACCATTAAAGTATCACACGCAAATAAAATTTAATAAAAAATCGGTAAACCGTCGACATTGTCACAGGAATGTTATAGAATGCAAAATTTTCATTGAATAGACGCCTTCATTGATACGAAGTAATATTGGTTCTAAAACGACGATGACGACGCCGACAACTAGAATAAGGGTGATTATTTTAATTTCTTCCTCTCTCTCACTCTCTCTCTCTCTCTCTACTTGTGTTTTCCTAGTTCTCTCTTACTCTTTTTCTCTCTAACTCCCTCTCTCTCTGCATGTCACTGATTTCTTTATTTTAACCCTTTTAAAATATTTCGTTCTAAGATTGGATTTTATTTAAACTATTTTTATAAATGAAAACTTTAAAACTTATTTTTTATACACTAATGTTTTCATTTTTCAAGTTTCGAAAAACTAAACTAAATCCTCAAAAATATGCCAAAACAGGAACTAACTGATGAACAAAACAAAAAATATGGTTGAATATAAATAAAAACAATCAATATTAAAAAAAAATTTTAAAATAAAAAATAATGTAAGTAAAATAAAAAATTAATTTTTAAAAATAAAAAGAAGTATGAAATTATTATTTTAAATAGCATGAGATAAAAGTTTTACATAAAAATAACGGAATTTAAATAAAAGAATTTTTTAACACATACAAAATTAATAAACAAAAAAAATAAATTAATTTAATATGAAAAATAATAAAAATGCATAAAATCCCCTAAACACCAGACATTATTTGCTACAGAATAAATAAAATACTAAAAAAAGAAAGTATTAAAATAAAACATTATAATTAAAAGTTATGAAATGAAAATAATAATAAAATAGTAATAAATTTAACAAATGTATTATAAGTAAATAGTTTTAAGTCAAGTAAAATAAAACCACATTGTAAATTGTAGGATTTATGGAAAAATATTATATATTAAATATTTTTATTTATTTAGATACGCGCACATTAAAATTATATTTATGGTAGAAATAAAAAAATAAATAAATTGTTAAGACCATAAGATTATTTTTTCAAAAAACAAAATTTTAACATAAATGTATAAATTATTAATAATTTTTTTATATACTAAATTTCTTCTTTCTTTTTTTAAACACATTTACTTAAGTATTTTCATGTGGCCAATAATAAATAAGAAAAATTTTAATTGAGTTTAGAAGAAAGAAAAGTGATGCGTATGCAGGCTCGTTAGTAGTTGAGGACTTACATGAGGAAGACATGTGACTTTGTCATAATATTATTATAATTATTTTAGTAACGGATCATTTTATTTAACATCTTGAGGTTACTTTGTAACAAATATTAAATATCACCTTCATTTGTGATGGTTACCATAATAATAGTTCCGTTAGTCTTGATCAGGTTAGCAAATAATGAGGTCAAATTAGAAAAATCCTTATTCGATATATTCATCTCATACAGAATTGAAAAATTGGAATTAAAAGAAAAACCTCTAACGACATACTGTTACCTTTATTCGATTAATAAACGCTTTGTTTTTTGTCTTATTTTATTTAAGATAATTACATACAACTTTAAAGCTTGAATTTATTTACACAATTTATTTAGACGAGATTTCCCTTAATCGCGTTTATGACACAAAAATTACTCGATGGTAACTTTTCCCACTTAAGTAACGGAAAAAACTCACAAACTACTACTCACCAGAGAACTGCAAGAGTGTCTGTTTTTAATACTCTAAGTATACTCATCTTAAATGCGGTTGCGGTGCGATCGCCACCGCATTTCTTAAGTACGAGTATTTACTATACCCATTCCATTTGAGTATAAGTGTCTACCATACTCAAGTAAAATATTTGCGATGCTGGCTTTACTTTATTCGTACTCATACTCACAACAAACACCAAGAGAGAGATTTTAACGTGTGTAGTGAGAGAAAAACAGAGTTATCAGATCAGAATTATTAAATCAAACACAATATCAAAAGTCGCCAATGTCTAAATTAGCTAACATACATACTTCTTTGAAATTATGAAAGTTTATTTAATATGTTACAGAAAAGAAATTGAATAGAACCCGTAAAATTAGACATTTCTTTTATTTATTAAAAACACAACAAAAGTTTACTAATAACTCAAGAATAGTTCATTGATTATTATATAACGTTTTTGTTAGGGTTTTTTTTAAGTCACACAGGATAGAAATTTATAAATTCTATTCTTTAAGCAAAAAGATTTTTAAAATTAATAAATAGGTATAAAAGCAATAATTATATTTAACAAAATAAAATATATAAACTAAAAACTATATTTTATTTATTATTATTTATGAGGAATTAATATATTACATCAGCGTATATACAGTTTTGTTAAAACTAAAAAATTAAGTAATTTTCCTTTTATTCACGGATTCATTTTATTATTTTCTTTTCCTAAATACCGTTAGTACGAGTAGCACGTTTATGACAACAAGGCGCATAAACTGAAAATAATTATTCATAAAAAACAGCAACAAAATAAGTATACCTGCTTAAAATAGTGTACAAAAGCTGTGCCCTTAAGCGGTTTTTATTGCATTTTATTCATTAAATATGTGTTGTGTTTCATACCTATGAAAACGGTTGTTGTCTGTTTTTCTGTTTATAATGTTTAAGCAATAGATTTGATCAAATTTTGTTTTTTTTTTATTGTTTATAAATAGATCTGCATACAATGCAGTATTTCACAAAACGTCAGTAAAAAAACCTTAATAGGGTAAAAATGTGGCAACGTTGCTTACAAATAAAGAGAATTAAAAAATTCTCGCGTACGAGTATAAAAAATACTTAAAATTCTGATTGCGATATTTTTGATACTCGTTTTTACAAGAATGGGTAAAATAAACACCGCAACTTTTTATTCCGGTGTTTAAAATACTCGAGTATGAAAAGTATAGAGTATGTATAGAGTAAGTATGCGGTGTACTCATGAGTTGCGGTGTACTCGTGCAGTTCTCTGCTACTCACATATATTCACACCGAATCTCAACTCGACCACGTTTAAAATGAGAAGGAATATCTCGTTATGGCTTTTATATACCAAATTCAAGGGGTTCTTGAATATACTAAAAGTTTCTATCAACTCCATCTACTTTTGGAATTTTTCATTATTTAACTCTGAGCAGTGTTGTCAGTTATGGCGATTTCTCGCCAAATATGGCGATAAAAAATTCTTTTTGGTGCTGACAACTTTAAAATGGCGAGAAGTGAGAGTTTGGACAATATTAAAATTATTAGCGAAATTTTTGACTATTTTTTATGATTTTCCTACGATAACTTTACATTTAGAAGAAGATTAAAAAACCAGGCAGCTTTATTCTATTTGTTTAAAGCTGACTGAAAATGTGTCTATTCGCTTTGACTCCTATATTTGTACTTACCTTCCTATCTGTATTATATATATTAATTTTTTAATTAAATGTCGAATGTCAAATGGGCTTAAAGACAAAGGCAGTGAGATTAAGAATCAAAATTCTTAAAATAAAATGAGAATTGGCATCGACAGCAAAAAAAGTAAAAATAAAGAAAATAGCGATGAATTTATAAAAAACTGAAAGAGGAAATACATTAAAAAAATTCGCTGTTTCAATGTAGTGATTTAGCACAAAATTTCAAACTAAATTGAACAAGACTGTTTTAAATGTAGCTGTTACATTGATTTTAGAAGAAAGTTTTTTTTTCATAAGCTGGGGTGGAATCGTTACATCCGTGTTCATATCGACAATCGTATTAAAAAAAAAATAACGTGATACGTTAATCGTATGAACTAAATGGCATTATGACATACGTTTATAAACGGATCGTAATCTTTTCAATGATTCGCAATAGTTTTCAAATAAAAAATTCTAAAGTTATAGAAAGAGTATTAAGGCTGATCAGTTTATCAAATGTTGTCGTTTCCAAAGTTCAAAACCGATTTTCTGCCTAATGCGCTTGATTCAAGAATTGCTGCTTCAATTAACACTGCTACACTTGGCATCAGCAGCTTTTCTTCATAAAGGCCTCCCTCATTCTGGTTTTTCAATTTAAAAAAAAAAAAATGTTTTTTCTTCGCTTGATACCTATTTTTGATCAGCCTTAACCATAAAATTATAAATATAAATTATGTTCTTGCAAAAATATAAATTACGAATTACCTATTTTAAAACCTTAACATCATTAACTGGTGGTACTAGTGCGTTCATACACTTAGAAAGCTCATCCCATAGTTTGTTAGCAGTAGATTTTAAATGCTCAATTAGTAAACATGTTTTTTGCCAAATTTTTTGTGTTCATTCATGAATCTTTGATTTAACTTTTTGTAATATTAACTTTATCATAAACTAAAATTAAATTTGTTTAATTCGCACTTTTTTTTAGCAAATTTGTTGCATTTTTCATTTTATTCGAACTAAGTTTTGTTAACGTATGACAGTTTGTAAAAAACGTGCGTTTATTTATACGATAACGAATGTTATAATCTGCGTTATTGTGAATTATCATCCGTATTTTTACGATACGTGTTGTACGTTCAACGATGAAGTGATTTCATCCTTGGATTCAATGTTTTTATAACAAAGTACTAAAAAGCCTATAAGAGTTCTAGCCTTAAAATTACGATTACCAGGATGCTACTGGTACTTTAAGGAGTTGTCGATGGCCGTTCTTAATATGTTTTGTGTTTGCAATCATCTTTTTCTTTAAGGAATTCTATGTAAACTTAGAAATAAAATGCAATATGAACTTCCTTATTTTTTACTGGTAGTATTGTCATACATGTATGTACATAATATATGTTGTAATACATTCATTCTTACAGAAGATACGTTGAGTAGATTTAATGCAAATGAAATGTATCGCAGTAAGGAAAAAATAATTAAATATAATAATAAGGTTTTAATTCAATAATTGATATGTGTTCTTTAATCAAATTTTTCATTTTTAACATTTATTAAAATGTTTTAATATACCACTATGATATCGAGGTTTAAGCTGTAATTATAAAAATGACTTAAATCATATACGTTTATCGACATTACTTTTTTTTAACTAAGTTATTTGTTTTATGTTAATTAAGTTTTGTTGTATCTTTTACAAATGAATTCCTTTTTTTTAATGAAAACTGTTTTTAAGCAATTTTCATGTTTTATAATAAAAGAAGTAAATTAAAATTCTTTTATAACTAATATTACATATTTTCATATATTGGCGATATTCGACAAGCCATTTGGCGAGAAAGCTCAAAACAATCTGGCAACACTGCCTTAAATCTATAACTCGACTCTAATTCGCTATAAACTTCGAAACTTTTCGCAAATGAATTTATATTTGTAGATTTCTTAAAAATAAATTTTAATACATAATTGCAATTCAAATTAATTCTAAGTTTTTCGAAAACCATATTTTTAAACCATCTTGAAACCACGATTATTTTTAGAAAAAATCGAACTGTTGTTTGTTGTTTTTTTACCCCATGTCAGATCTGGTAGGATGGAATGTATAATATATTTACTACATCAATAATTTTTGAAAAGTGTAGGATAAAAGAAAAAAATAATTGTAGGTAATTGACTTTAATATGTCGAGCCCATCTGGGAGCTTTAACTATATGAATAACTGAGCTACTTAAAACAATGACCATACGAAGAAAATTTTAAATTCAAGTTCAAAAAAAAGTTGTGCTGGCTACAAGAATATAATTCTAAAAAATAATAATTTGTTGACTTTCTTATGTTTACTGCTATGAAACATTTTTTTAATTTTTTTTTTTACTTTTATCGGTAACCTACTGTGCCAACTGTTTAAATTTTATTAAATAAAAAAATCGTTTTAATATTCAAACTAATTTTAAATTAAACTCAATAAGCAGGAAAACCTAAAATCAAATAGATCTTAAGTTGTTTTTAGTTAAAAACCTCTATTTCAGTTGTGTAAATATTTCAAAATTCTAGTCTTATTGTTAAGAAAAAAATATACCTTTTTATATATTATTCGAAGACACCTTTATTTTTAATTTGTATTATATTAAATTCTATGTATTTATTATTATTATTAAATATAAAACGCACTGAATAAAATAGATGAAAAACCAAACAAATTATTATTAAAAAAAAAAATATTATTAAAGAGAAGAACTTGTATTTAGTTGAAAATGAACAAAAAGAAAATGGAAAAAAAATAACTTAAAAAAATAAATGAAGAATAAAATCAAATAATTAATAAATAAAATTTAAATAGACAATTGTTTGTATGATTTGGGTTCAAAGAGGAAAAGTATAAAAACATAGAAAAAAATTTTTAAGAGAAGTACAATTCTGATAATAATGTTGATCAATTCATTTTAAACATAAGACCAGTGTTGCAGCGCCTCTAGTGTAAAGTATGCTCATTAGTTACCGTAGGTCAAAAGTGGTAACGAAAAGCGCTGTGACGAATACAGATATTAAAAAAAACTTTAATACATTGCATAAATGGCAGCGACTGGGATATGAACCTAAGCCTTTAAATCAATCACATGCTGTCCATCTAAACTACAGAGTATATAGCAATAGCAATGTTGTGTTAACTGGTGGATGACTGGTTAGGTTCTGATGGATGTCTGGTTGGATTCGGTAATAGACCAGTTGCTTTGATGACTTTTCTCACAGCAGTGACCCTTCGCTGAAATGCTAAGACACTCGTGTTTCTCTTTCGTTTCTTAAACTTTTATTTAAAAAAAAAACTTTTCTTTTTCAACTCTATATTTTTTTAACAATCTTTTACAAAAAAAGGAATTTTTTTATAATTTTTCTGCTTTTTCAGCAACGATTCGCCCCACATCAGAACCAGAAAAAAAAACAAAGCCGATCGCACAATAAGCGACTAACAACATGAGGTACGAAATACCGCTGCTATGAATTCGCTGCAATGTTGCTCCCACCTGCAAGAGACTGGAACAGAGAAGCAATTTAATTTAAAAAATGACCGTAAAAGTTATCACAAATGGTTCGATTAAAATTATACGTAATTCACCTTCTAAAGCCCACTTATTGAAGTTTTTGTATCTAAGGTGTAAGGTGGGCCTGGGCTTGCAGGAACAGAAACATTCGAAGTCTGACCAGGCAATTCCACAAGTAACATGGTTGCTGTGATTTAAATCTAAATCGCGGAGAGGGCGCTTGTTCCTATGTGCTGCTGCATTCTTAGCAGAATGCTGCTAATAGTGCAGTGGCAGTTTAGATAGTCTTCTTTAGATAGTCTCCTTATAGTCTTCCAATTAGGGAATATTTGTTAGGAACTCTGTACTGGTTTTGATGGGGCCCTTCGGATAGTAACGTAGTGGCTGTGGTCTTAATTGTAAGGAGACGGTTTTTCCTTTTTAATAACAGAATGCCACCAGTGATGCAGTAGGAGTTTATATAAAATCCATTTCCTAAGCAGAGAGTAAGAGCACGTCCCGGCAACCTGTATACTTAAAGTTGCTGCTATGAATGTCGCTACGCGCTCCGTGGATGCTGATTAACTAGAGAGTAGAATTTTTGGCAAGATACTGACGTTAATCTGTATAACAATCTGTACGCAGTGCAATTTGTGGCCAGCATTTTGGCGATATATGAATTACATAACTTATGGAAATACAAAATCATGTATTTTCATTATTTTATATTGTAATCGGTATATCCCGTTTTAATTTTGGTAATCATTATAGGCCTGAAAGATTGTGTATTGTAACAACATTGAACTTATTTCTGTAAAAGTCATATAAAGTCAATGGTCTAGCCAAAAAAACACCCAATAACAAATGCAATAAAAGAGGTTCTGAAAGTTATCATAATTTTGTTCTGAATTTTGTACACAAACGTAAGAATGGTAAACTTCTAATATATAACGGAAATCAATTTATGTATAATCTTATATTTTAAGCTAATCAGGCCTGAATTAATCCATGTAAATAAAAAACAATTTTTATTACATTTTTCCCCAACGTTTCGTGAATTTTTTGTTCACTTTCTCAATTTGGCTTTCGTCAGGTAGGCTCCTCAAACCTTCCATTCGAAAGAGTGGTGTCACTTCATAAAACGGTTTGATAGAACTAATGAACTGGCTGTAGTTTTCCTTAATTAGTTTTTGCAACTTTTTTGTTTTGGTGTCAATGGAGGCTCCTTTTTTTCTTGATAGCGTTTTATGTAAACAACTATTCTTGGCTTTTTACAATATTTATTATTATGCATCTGATCTTCATTCCACAATAAGAACATAAAGTAAAGTGTAAATTGAACTTTTATTTAATAATAATAATCATAACTTATAAGATCCAATCAATTTTACGGTTCGTAAGACCTAACATTGTAGGCTCGTAAGACCTTATGTTGTATGTTAACATGCAGACATACAACTGAACATGCTGCTACAAATGTAGTTATTGATAATATTGTTTTAAGAAAACCGAAGCTCTTGATATTGATGCCTTTTATATTTAACTTGATATTCAAAGGATCAAGCACACGAGTTTCAATTGCTTATTTAATACATTATTTACCAAAAGTAAGAAAAAGAAAATATTCAAAAGTAACTATTTTTATATTTTAATAACATCATGAGTTTCAATCCCAACATAGTGCTGAAAATAACAATTAATGAGTAGCTACGATAGATTATTTTTAAGGCGAATAAATGATAAAACGTAATTCGAAACTTAGCGAAGTGGCGAGTAAATAAAATGAAAAAGTATTGTGGGGTGACTAAGGTAAATGACTTAGTCCAGAGTTAACTAGCAAGTCCAGCAGGATGCTCAATTATAAGGTTAGTAACAGCAACGCTACAAAGGTTAACAAAAGAAGGAGTCGTAAGCATAAATCTGGCCAGATCCCTAGAGTAAGTTACACAAGACAAAAATAAAAATAAATGGAAATTGACGTGCTGGTATTTGCAATAAAAAGAAGTCCTACGTGTAGACAGTGAAGAACATAACGATATTTTACTTGATAAAAGTTATTATTCGAATTATTTCATTATGTACAAACACCCTGTTTAACTTTTACTTATTTCAATTTTATATTTCAACTCGGTGTCCGCCTGTGAATTTGTAAAAGTCATTGAATAGAAAAAAAAACTATTTTTGTTATTGAAATATTTTTGCTCATTTTTTACAACTTCGAGCACATTCAAATGGAGACTTTAACATTATTTCGCACTATTGTGTTTTCTGTTCTTTTTGTCTTTATTTGTCTACTACTTTGTTATACAATTTTCTGAACATAATTTGAAAAATGTGAAAGGGCGAATTTTAATCGAAATTTATTTGTATGGATGTGAGGTAAGTTTCTAAATATATGATCAGTGATTTATCTTAAACAGGGATTTGACAAAATAAACAAGACACAAGGAAAAAATATTAAAAACTAGAGTAAAATAATTCTTGCAAAAAAACGACTTTAAAACATTAACTATTGGACGCCAAATAATCCATCTTCCAACTATTTTAGCACTAGAGCTTCATGTTAGTTTCAACCGTCAGTTCAACAATTTGACAACATATGTACATCAAATTACAGCAGCCATGAGGGCACTCTTTAATTTTTAAGTTCAAATTGTATTCCCGCTGTTGTAGTAGACTTAGCAATCAGATTCTTTGTAAATTTCAACCGTCTCTCTTTAACGGTTTAACAGTTTGGCCATATACATCAAATAACATCAACTATTGTAACACCCTTTACATTTTAATTTAAAATATTTATACTTCTTCTTATTCCAAACAAAGTAGTGGACATGCTGTCAAATTTTCAACGGTTTGTATACAACGGTTCTAAGGATACCGACATAGAGGTTAAATTACATTATTTTAGGAACGCCCTATAATTTCTAAATGTAATTTTTCAATTGTTTTAGCGGATTTAGCAATAAAGCTCTCTTGAGTGTTACAGCTGTCTGTCTATAACGGTTTAAAATTTTGGCCACACATCTCGAATTTCATTAACTATTGGGACACCCTTTTATTTTCAAATTAAAATTTTATTCTTATTGGTATTTAGTTGCTAGTTTCTTGTAAATTTTAAGCGTCTGTCTACAAGTGTTTAAAAGTATGGTATACATCAAATAAATTAATATTGGGGCACCCTTTAACTCATAATTTTTAACATTAATACTTATTACTATAACGATCATAGCAATCGGCACTCTGTATAATTTTGAAGCGTTTTCCTATAACGGTTCAAAAGATAGGTCAATTTACATCACCTATTGGGACACCCTTTAATTTAAGATTTAATTTTGCATTACTTTTTGCCATTGGAAGCTATAGCGATACGCAGTTTTTTTAGTTTTAAATTAGAGCCCTTTACGGTTTATAATATACGTAAAAAATAAGAATGTTTTATGGGGTCACCCTTTGATATTCAATTGTATTAACTATTTTTAAAACGGGACAAATTTGTAAGCATCACCGTTCAAATAGAGAAAAAGTTTTTAAAATCGATCTAGAAATGACTGAGTTATAGAGGCACAAATATAAAAAAGCAACATTTAGTCGAATTGAGAACCACCTTCTTTTTTTTTTTTTGAAGTCGGTTATCGAGCTTCAAAACTTAAGTCTTAAAACTTAATGGATTCAAGCTAAAAATGTATGTGACATACGCGGATGAAAATGAGAGGGGTAGGAATGGCTTATACCATCGAGAAGAAATAAAAATATAAAATCTTCCGTACAGTATAGAAATGTACCGTAATGTACTGAACCTAACATTTTATTTAATCGAATGGACTTTTACATAGAATTTTTAAACAGACACAAATATTATTTTAAATTTAACAATTTTCCTTCATAATAAATACTTATTTGAGTAAATTACTTTTCTATGATTAATATAATAATTTTTATTCGATTTTTCAAAATATTTTTATTCGATTAATTTAATTATTCGATTGAATAACTCGAATATTTTTGGTTTGAATAACATACACGTGTTAATAAATTATAGCATTAAAGTTAACATTCAATGGAAAAAACATCTTTAGTTAGTAGATTTGATAAATTGTGTTACATATACATACGAATAATAGTGATATTATATTCGATTAAGTAAGTAAGTAATCTTCTTGTTTTTTTTAACGAAGTTCAATCGATTTGCCATACGAAAACCGAATATTGCTATTTATTTTCTAAAGAAGCCATCTAAATATTTTATCCGTTAATATGAAATATAGAGTCATATTCTTTACAACAAAAGTATATTTAAAAAAATTATTCGAGTATTTGTCGACTAAGTTTTGATTCGCTTAAAATTTTTTATCTATACGTCAAATGATTTTCAATTAAACCAATATTTTCTCTTTGAAATTATTAACAAACCATTTTTTATTCGAATAAACAAAAATTTTTATTCGATTATTCGATTAAAAAAAACACAATTTTTAACAAAATGAATATACATATGCATTGTTACCACTCGATACCAATTTTGCTATAAAATATTTAGAAACAGAGCCATGTCCTAGAAATTTCTTTGAATCAATAACAATAAAAAAGAATTTTATGACCACTAAATCTGACTTCTGATGTCGGGTGCGATTACTATTTATTTTTAATTTCTATTTAATTAGTTTGCATTTAAAGAAATCGTAATTATTTTTACAACAAAAAAATAATAAAAACACATTAATTGTTGTTCTTTTTTTTTGTGTTTACTACACAATTTTACGATTGTATCGTATTAGTATTGACAGGGCATAAATTTTAATCGTTATTCCCATGAGATTTAACGGACGTAAATAATGCAATTTATTTAAATTTACAAATAAAAATTATAAAAATATTTTTTGGATTTTTTTTTTTTTTTTTTTTGCTGACTATTGGAGTATTTTGTTTTTTATTTTTTTTATTATTATTTTTTTTTTAATGATTTAAAATGATGTGCTTTAAAGGCATTTTTTTTTTGGTACAATCTATAATTTTTTTCAAACTAATTATATTTTACATAATTTTTAATGAATAACATTAAAGAATATTAATATAAATCTTTTAAATATTATAAATGATTTCTAATGTAATCACGGATAAACGAGTATTTCTCCGTTTTATCATAACAATTTTGTCATTTACCAAAAATTTAAATTTTAGCAAAAATATCAAAATTTCTTCAGAACTCTAAGAATAATTTTCTTAAAATTACATATTCTAAAAAAATTTAATTTTACCAAAAAGCTCTCATCTTGAATACAAAGTCTATTTTCCATGAAAAATAAAAACAACTAAAAGCTTGAAATATTCTTGAAGGTCGTATTTACTAAAAAAAAAACAAACTATCAGGTAAAAACTGAAGTTCACCAAAAAACCCCAAAAATATCAAATTCACAAAAAGAGAATTTACATTGAAAAATTAAAAAAAAAAACAAAATTCCAAAAAATATAAAAACAAAAAATCTGAATTTCGCTAAAATTCCCATCAATAAAATAAACTAAGCAACTCAAAATATAATCAAAAAATCTGTAGCTCCAGCTAAATTTATAAAATTCATAGAAAATTTCCATGACAACAAAACAAAATCCAAGATGAAAACAAGACATAAAAAACTAATTTCACTAGAAAATTGCTATTCGACCAAAAATAATCGTCCAAATTTCATATAAAACGTCACATTTTATCAACAAAAAAAAAATTATAATTGTCATAAAAATAAAATGTCATTTAAAACGGAAATATCACAAAATTACTTTAAACTCTATTAATTAATCAAAAATCGCAATGATACTGAAAACTCAAAACCTAAAAAATGCAAATTTTATAAAAAAAAAAACAAATGCGGTGGCTGTGTTGGTACAGTTTGTTTTTTTAACAGCAGGTCATGTGCCGAGTTCAATTATGAACAAAGCTTTGAATAAAAAAATAAGTCAATTGTTCTTCAATACTTGCGCTAAAAAGGCACATAAATGAAAGTTCACAAAAATTACTGAAAAATTCTAAAATTACATCCAACTGTCTCTGAAAGATCGCAATGATACTTAAAATTATAATTCTTGAAAAATCCAAATTTTATTTAAAAATACATGCGGCAGCTGCATTGGTACAAGTATATATTTAGTTATGTGTTAAGCAGAATATCATGCATAATGAGTTAAACAGCAGGTCATATGCCGAGTTCAATTTTCAACATAGTTTTGTATACAAAAATAAAATAATTGTTGCTAAATCCTCGCGATAAGTGTATGTTAAAAAGGCAAATAAATGGAAATGATATATTTAAACCACCTGGAATCTCATTTAGAAAAGAGAAAATAACTGTAATGTAGCCCTTTGTTGGGCGAGCTGTTGAAGCCACCTTCATATTCGAACTATAGGCGAGGTGGCTAGTGCAGCTTTATAAAAATAATTCTTGCAAAAAAACCAACATCAAAACAGATTTTAGCTGTCTGTCTATAACGGTTCAAAATTATGGTTGCATAAATCAAATTGCAAAAACTGTTGGGACGACCTTTAATTTCCAATTCTATATTTTATAATTGTAAATCTAGCGGAATTAGCAATACCTGTTTCTGTGTATATTTCAAACGACCGTCTGTTCAAGAGTATGGCCATATACAATTTACTAAATTAACTATTAGAGCACTCTCTAATTTATAATTTGGAATATTTTACTATAAATTTACTAAAGCGAAATATTCAAAATCGGTTCAGAAATGACTGAGTTCTGCAGGCACAAACATAAAAAAGCAACATTCATACGAACTAATAACCTGCTTCTTATTTGGATTCGGTTTAAAAAAGCCCTAACTCTTTTCAAAAATTAATGAGGGAAAAAGCCCTAAATCACATAAAGTTGAATGCATCTTTTTTTTATTTAAAATAAAAGAAGGAACTTTTTAAAAGTATTTTTTTGGGTCTTTCCCGAATTTTTGTAGATGAAAGAAGTTTTTGTGTATGATTCAGAATTAATCGCCCTTATTCTACTTGTCGACGTCGTCACATATCAACGTTAATATGTGTCGAAGTATTCAATTTGTTATTCTACTTGTCGTTATTGACACTTATCGATTACTTCTCAAAGATTTCTTGTATTCTATAACAAATGTGACAACGATATTGTAATGAAGTAATTCTGTTTTTTGTCGACGCTTTTTTACATAACGACTAGAAGTGATTTAAACCAAACATAACATTACAAATGTAAAAAAGTGAATGTTACAAATGCAAATCAATTTAAAAAATCGATGGAAGAATTGCAGAAGAATCCATCCATACTTTTAAGGTATGGCGAAATTTAAAATTCAAAGTGAAAAAAAGATGGTTGCTAATAAAGCGGAGTCTAAAGCCACTGGCAGCGAATGTTTTAAAAATTTTCACTTAGTTCACTGGAAGAAGCTGTGGCAAAAGTTGTTAAAGAAAATGGCCATGCAACAATCAAACTGAAATACTGCAGAAGCACAGCCAGGAACAGGCAAAACATATGTACATACTCGTACTTGCGATCCAGCAAATTAAAAATATTAGTTTTTCGATCTTTCATCATCAATTAAATTCAAATTTTCTCCAGCTATAGATAACATTTTACCATAAAATTATCAAACGCAAATAAAATTTAACAAAAACCTTAGGGATGTGCATTTGCATGTTATAAAAATCGATAAACCGTCGACGTCGTCACAGGAAGTTATAGAATGCAAAAGTTTTATTGAATTGACGCCTGCATTGATACGAAGTGATATTGATGCTAAAACGACGACGACGACGACAACTAGAATAAGGGTGAATGTATTTTATATGAAAATGAATTGTTTTAGAAGTTTTTTAATGTAATTCGAAATGCCCTATCTTATTTTTTTTTTTCAAAAAAGTAAGTAATTTAAATCCTTCTTTTTCATAACTTAACTAAAAATATAAGAAATAAAATAGAACTGAATTTGTTGACTGTTTAGATAAAAAAAAAAACATTTCAGATTTTTATTGACTTATCGACTATTCTCTACGAAGCCATCGATTTGTTAAATGCTTAAAAACCTAAAAACAAAAAGTAGAAAATTTTCAAATATTTGTTTTAACAAAGTTTTAAAATTTTTACTTAAAAATTAAAAAAGATAAATTTTACGAATATTCTTAATATAAAGACTTTTTAAGTAAATAGCTTCTAGCAGTAGAGAGCAAACGATGAAATATTTAAAAGAATAATGAACTCTAGGCAATGAAGTTTTTTTTTCTACGTACTTACCCAGCAAACCATATGAATAAGAAAGAAAGCTGTACTGATTCATTTCTCGAAGTTTTTACTCTCAAAAGGAGTACAAAAAATTAACAAAACTTTTTTCACTAAACTGGTTCATTTTAAAGGGTTTCGTACTCATCTCACAGAAGATTATTTCTGATGGTGAAAGAGCTGAAAGAGCTCTTTATTTAGTTCAAAAATTATAATTTTTTAATTGTTTTATCAATTGTGAACAAAAATTGGTTTAAAAGAAAAAATGTTTTCTTTTTTCTTAAGTTAATATTGATCTAAATATTTTTTCCATATCATTCTGCATAATTCATCCTGTCCTACGAGGTGGTTTGAGGCCAACTTGCACTGCATGCGATAAAACAAAATATTTATAAATGTAAAAATCTTTCTTACTCCATATATTTCAAACCTTCGCTTCTGATGAATTTTTTAGACAGAGAACACATCTTTTCAGAAGATCATATTTTGGAGTATTGGGATGTAATCTAGACTGCGATTTTTTGATATTTTACGTGGATGTTTTTTTTAACACTTTTAGTTAGAGTTAAAATCAAAAGCGCTTCATAAAGCTGATAAGTCACAAATTATTGGGAATAATATATGAGCTACAATGAAGATTGCTCTGAAGCTGCAGATAATGCTGTTTCCTATCTGCGTTTTCTCCTTTTGTCAGCCTTTTTTCGGAGTACTCATTTTTTGGTTGGCTGGGTAAGAATTTATTTTGTCAAATTTTAAACTCCTTTTGTTATGTTGCCTTTACTCATCATTTTTTTTTTTTTTTGTATTTTTTTTAATCAACTAAATTGCTTTTTATATTTTGACATCACAACATTTTAAGAAATAACCCAAAATCTAACAACACTAAAAATTTTATTTTTCAAATGACTTTGTTTTCATAAATCTTCCCAATTTAGAATACAAAAGCAATCGTAAAAATAAATGACCATTATGTATATTATCTTTATTAAAAAAAAATATTATAATTAATTTTATAAACGCGCTTTCAATTTGTTAAATCTTAGCAAAAAATTAAAGAAATTATTATTGAAAAAAAAAACTGCAAAAAAGCTAACACACAGTTATATTTTCTAAAAGGTCTTTGAACTCTTTAGCAGTAACAAAAATGCAAAATAAAATTGATGTTTAACAATATTTTTTTTTTAATTTGGTTTTTTTCATTTATAAGATTCTTTAACCATGCTAGAATATTAGCCGCAAAGAATTTTAAAGTTAAAAGAAGCCATTTTGTTTCTGTCTATTATTATAGCAAAAGGCATTGTTTTCAAAAATAGTTTTTTTAATTAAAATTTGTTGTTCAATTTTTTTCTCAAATTTAGTCATTAAAAGGAATAAAAGCGCTACGTTCGGCTGTGCCGAATCTTATATTCTAATTAAACTTAATAATAATTAAACATAATATTTTTTAAAACTAGTTTTGCTGCTAAAATTGCAAAATATATATTATATACTTTATATTATATTATATATTTTTTTTAATTTTTTATGAAGTTATTAGTTGAACTGTTATTTACAAAAGATATAAAAATAATTTCGGTTTATGTTATTTTTTTTTTTTATTTTAATTTCTAAAAATTTTAGAGAAATAAACAAATTTTTTGTTGTTCGGCCTGCAAGTCGTCGCATGCATTTGTATTTGCTTTCTGCCAACCATCGGTGTAACCACATTCATTTCATTCTTTTCTTCTCAATATTACACTAACAGCCAAATCTAAATTTTCTTGTAAAAAGCAAGGCAATCTGACTCATACTTCTTGTGCCTAAATAAGAGCGTCAACTTAGTGTCTTAACCAGTAATGTCAACTCATTTATTTATAGACATAAAAAGAGATAAAACAGCTAAATTGCCTCTAAGTAACTACTTCACTTTCTAATGCATTGTTAAAATAGAATTTTTTAATTGTTAAGCTTTGATGCCGTTGCCATTATGGTTTGCTTCATACTTTTTGATAGACAGATTGCGCGCTATGCGCTCATTTAGGTTGGGCTATAATTGTTATGAAGTTAGTGTGAGTGCAGGCTGTTCCCTTCGTGTAATTAAATTTTTTTTATAAAGTTATTAGTTGAAGAAATATTTCGTCTTACCAAATTAACATTGATTGCTTAAGAATAACCATCGTATTCTTATTTACAAAATTGTTTGGTAAAATAGATGATGTTTACAATGTAAACAACCTAAGGTACATAGCTGCTGCGAAGAATACTGATGACGGATGTGGCGATCCAGAAGATGCTGCATAACATTCTGCAGGTGCCTGTTTATTTCTTTGGAAGACGTACGCTTACATTTGTAAATATTTTTTTTTAAACGTTAAGAAGATAAAGTAAAAAAAATGAACTTAATCCGAAATTAATATAATTCATTGTAACTCGCATCGTAACTCTGCTAGGAAAATGACTGACATTTGTTTTTCAGGATGACCTACTCAATCGACTTGAGCTC
This sequence comes from Gymnosoma rotundatum, assembly GCA_916610165.2. Taxonomy (NCBI): domain Eukaryota; kingdom Metazoa; phylum Arthropoda; class Insecta; order Diptera; family Tachinidae; genus Gymnosoma; species Gymnosoma rotundatum. Next base: position 119,127,953 of record OU744338.1, read on the forward strand.
TTTTATTTCTTGATTTTTCTTCGAAAAAGGGTAGAGAAAAGAGTCTTATTTATATAATACGATTTTATGCAGCAACAATTCGAAGGCCAAGTTTTTTTTTAAATAAATTGGATAGTGGTTCTTTTGTTTGTAAAATAAACTACGTCAGTTAGGTCTAAAAACACCCGTGTAATGAAGTATTAAATTCAACTCTTCATTAGCCATATTTATACAAAACATTTATTCAAGCTGCAAAGGCCATTTCCCCCGCTGCGTCTCTGTGAAAAAGCTATATTTATGTCAATAAACTGATTCTATATTATTTTTGAAACTTAAGGTACTGTCAGATTAGTCAAATATTTGACCTAAAAGACGTAATCACTAAATTGTGAAAAAAATAAATTTTTGTCCTTAAGAATTATAAGATCCTACTCCTTATAAAAAGGTAAGATATTAGATTTATTATATTTAAATCGCCATTCGTAATGATACGTATTAGGAAAGTTTAAATAAATATTTTTAATAATTCTTGCGAAAAAAAAAACCGACTTCAAAACAGATTTCATCTGTCTGCCACAGGTGTATGGCCACATAAATTAGATTACATTAACTATTGGGATACACTTATACCTCCAAGCTTTATACTTTTTTAATTGTTCAATAGTTTGGCAATATACCTCAAATTGCAGCAACTATAGGGTCACTCTTTAATTTCCAAATTCAAATTATATACATACTTACTTTTGTAGTAGATTTAGTAATCAATTTCTGTGTAAATTTCCACCCTCTGACTATACTGGTTCAACAGTTTTCCCATATACATCAGATTATATCAGCTATTGTAAAACCCTTTAATTTATAATATAATATTTTTAAACTTCTTATTATACCAAATAAAGTAGGGGACACTCTGTCTAAAATTAAGGTGTTTGTATACAACGGTTCGAAAAATACTGCCGTATAGAACAAATTAAATTAATTTTGGGAACACCCTTTAATTTCTAAATTCAAATTATAAGCTTCTTGTTATAGCGGACTAAGCAAAATACGTCCCTTTTAAATTTCAGCTGTCTGTCTATAACAGTTCAAAAGTCCGGCCACTTACACCACATTATAGCAACTATTGGGAAATTAAAATTTTTTACTTGTTGTTATAGAGGAGTTAGTAATACAGGTTCTTTGTAAATTTCAATCATCTATCTACAACTGCTTAAAAGTATGGCCATATACCAAATTAAATGAACTGTTGGTGCACTCTTTAATTTATAATTTAAAATTTTATCAGCTGTTACTATAACGGCCATAGCAATCGACATTGCGTCAAATTTACAAGCGTTTGTATGTAACGGTTCAAAAGAGAGCCCTATATAAGCAAATATACAGTAATTATGGGACACCCTCTAATTTCTATATTCATAGAAGACTTAGAACTACAGGTCCCTTTTAAGTTTCAGCGTTCTGCCCATAACGGTTCAAAAGTACGGCCACACACTTGATATTACATCAACTATTGGAACACCCTTTAGCTTCCATGTCCAAATTTTATACTTGTTGTTATAGCGGATTTACCAATACAGGTTCGTTGTAAATTTCAAGCGTCTGTCTACAACTGTTCAAAAGTATGGCCATATACATAAAATTTAATGAACTATTGGCGCGCCCTTTAATTTGAAATTTGTAATATTAATACTTGTTACCATAACGGCCATAGCAATCGACATTCTGTCCAATTTACAAGCGTTTGCCTATAACGGTTCAAAAGATAGGCCCATATAAGTAAATTTACATCAATTATGGGGTCACCCTTTAAATTTTAGATTTATTTTTATATAATTTTTTGCTTTTGGAAGCTATGGTAATACACAGTCATTTTTAATTTTACAGAAGTGCCCTTTACAATTCGTAATACACGTAAGAAATATGTATGTATGTAATTTTTAAGATTATGAACTGTTTTTAAAACGGTACCAATTTGTAAGCGCAATCTATCATATTACCAAAAATGTTCAAAATCGGATCAGAAATTACTGAGTGAGTTCTAGAGGCACAAATATAAAAAAAGCAACATTCAGCCGAATTGTATAACCTCCTTCTTTTTTTGAAGTCAGTTAAAAAATAGTGGTTATGCTTTTCTGGTCAAATATTTGACTAATCTAGCCGCACCCTCAGTCATTAAATTTTTTTTATTAAACTAAATGAGAGTTTTAAGTACTTATAAAATTTTGTATAACATAACTGCATTCATCTACTACGCACTGCTCATAAAATATTAATAATTAAGTGATTTATTATTTATTGAAAAATGGAATGATTTTTCCGTCCATATTAAATAATTTTAAAAATAATTAAACTCAATGAGAGTTGTAATTATTGGTAATTATTCCAATTTTTTGGAATGTTTGAGTTTAGGTGTTGTTAATTGTGTAAAAAATCTTCACAAGGAAAAAGTTAATTTAGGTAAAGAGGAAAATTTGTAAAATTTAGTTATATATAAATTTTATACATTTTTATAATCAGTATTTCGTTCACTATCTTTACTTAGTGCTCTTTACACATTAAATAATGTAAATAATGCATTACATACTTAGTCTTTAAATTTACTAGCAAATATTGTACTTATTTATTTACAAAAGCAACAAACAAATTTTGAAATTTACTCATAAAAGCAGAAAATACAGCAACAAAAATCCCAACAATAAACAGCAAACTATCAGTCAACTCTGGCTTAAAACGAAGAACAAACAAACCGATCTAATAAATGGATAAAAAAACACATGTTGGTTAAATAAAAGAACAACAAAAAATCAGACACTTGAAGCTACTTTTTGTTTGGTCGGACAGACTAAAGAAATGTTGGCTTGAACACAACAAATTCTGCAAACCAACAGCTCGTTTCGAATGATTGTGTGTTCGTTCGTTGGTTCGTTTACTCGATCACTTTTCTTTTTGCCAAAACTATTTATGGTTAAAATTTAAAGATTCAGTTCAAGCGCGAACGTTTCAAGATCAAGACGTGTTTTAATTTTATTGTACGCAACCACAACATTTAAATGTTCATTTCTTTTTTGAAAACTTAAAATAAAACAACGTGCCTCAGTTGTGGTAAAGCAAAAAAAAATCTTAAAAGCCGGTCTTAGCAATTTGTATGTTTTCTTTTACCTCAACAAAAAAAAAAAAAAACTTTATCATTGTTGTTGTTTAAAATATTAAAAAATTGATGTTGATTAAAAATTATAAAAAGAAAAGTAGTCAGTAAGTGAGTGGTGACACATTTGTTTGTTTTCTTAGTGTATGAAAAACATTTTTTTTTTGTTTTGAAAGAAGAAAAAAGATTAAAAAATAATTGGGTTACAATTAAATTTAAAAAGTGTCAGCGCTGTTAGATTCTTAAGTTTTTAATTTATTAAAAATAAATAAGAAAATAATTTTTAATAAAAGAATTTAAAAGCTAATTTTTTTTTGAGTGATTTTAATGAGCTTAAACGCTGATAAATCATTTAAAATGAAAATGCGCGAAATGGAGACGGCCTTTAGATACAGACGTTTTCCCTATCCCAAAAGGTGAGTTAAAGAAAATCTTTTTTTTTTTGTAATCTTTTAGAAAGCAAAGATAATTTCAATATTTGGAGTCTCATGTACCAAAAGTTACAACACATATTAAATTTAAAATAATAAAAATAACAAGAAATTTTATTAAGCAGAACCTTCAATATTATTGTGCAATATTTTTGCCTTAATCATCACATATTTAATTTCAATTAGCAGGGTTATCTCTCATTTCAATTTGCCAAAAAATGTATTATATATTTTTTTATGAGACGAAATGTTTTGCAATAAAGCTTTGTGAGTGAAATCCGAACCTTAAAACAAAAATTAAATAAAAAAAATTAATTTACTTTAATCGTGCTTGATTATTTTAAATATAAATATTTCATGATATTCTCATGAAATAGTATATTTTATTTCATAAGAAGGCAACAAGCACGATTAAAGTTAACTAACATAAAAAAATCCGAATAATACATTTTGATAAAAAAAAATAAATTATTAAAGTAAGAACATTTAGAAGTTATAAAAATGTTTAGAGTCAACTAAACTTTATATGGACATATGTCAGAGAAAGTTAAAGAAACAAAAATATATAAAAATGGCATCATCAAGTACTTCGCTCATTGATCTCTTAATGACCTCTAAAATTTTTGCTTTCAGCTTCTTAAAGAATAGCGAAAATAAATTATTTAGTTTGTTGCATTTACCAAATATTTGGTGGATCGTTTGCTCTAGTTTGAAATCTTGTTTTGAATCGATTTTAAAAATAAAGTTGGTCTAATATTTTTATACCCTTCACCACAAAAAGTAGAAAAAGGGTACATCTAAGTTGTCATTCGTTATTTCTACAATATCCATTTCCGATCCCATAAAGTATAATTATTCTGAGTTCTTATGCATTACGAAGTGATTGAACGTCTGTCCATCCGTGTTCGGCTTAAAATCAACTTTGCCAACGCACTAGATGAGCTAGAAAAGATTTAAAAACGTCATTAGATCAAACACAGTTTCGAAATTTTGGTTTCGAAAATCAGCAAGATCGTTCCATTTTTTTTACCCATAAAAGTTATATATTCAGCATTCAATTTTTTTTCTTATTTTTTTTTATTTATTTTTTTTTTCTGTCACCCCAATTTTTATTTTTTTGATTGGAGTTATTTCACTAAACTAGATTTTAGTGTATGGTGAAGGGTATATATAATTCGGCATGGCCGAATATAGAACTCTTATTGTTTTAGCTTTTGCTTAAATTAGGCTACTCTTCTAGTACCTTCAAAATCGTAGCTATGCTGAGTAAGTTTTCTGTTTCTTATGAGATGATTAAACTAAACTACAAAATGAAATGTATTACAGGGGGGAAAGCATATCCATATGGCCATTTCACTATTGCTCAAAAAGCTCATCAGTGAATTTTACCCAAATTTTGTACAGAAAACTAGAAAGTCTTATATCAAAAGCCAAATTGATTAAATGAGAACTCCATTGAATCAATAAGACAGACGACAATAACAACTCAAAAATGTTCTATACAAAAACACAGCAAACATTCAGTAACTATTTTTATTTTTTATTTCATTTTTCTACATAAGGGATCCCATGTTTGTTTTGTTTTTTTTTTTTTTTTTTGTTTTTTTTTTTATAAATTTGCATGTGCACATTGCTTATTAATAAAAATTTGTTTATCAATTTTTATTTTTTCATTGAATCTTTCAAATACATATGAATGATTCCCAATGGGATCCCTTATGTAGAAAAATAAAGAAAAAATAAAAATAGTTACTGAATGTTTGCTGTGTTTTTGTATAGAACATTTTTGAGTTGTTATTGTCGTCTGTCTTATTGATTCAATGGAGTTCTCATTTAATCAATTTGACTTTTGATATAAGACTTTCTAGTTTTCTGTACAAAATTTGGGTAAAGTCCACTGATGAGCTATTTGAGCAATAGTGAAATGGCCATATGGATATGCTTTCCCCGCAGTAATACATTTCATTTTGTAGTTTAGTTTAAAATAATAAATATTTCATGATAATATCTAACTTCTGACAAACATTTTAAATAAACTAAAATAAAGCAAAGACAAAAATCAAATTTTAAGCAAAAACAGCAATAACCAACAGTAATTCTATATTTCTTTCTTCACTGTATACGGCTGACTTTTTTCCGGCTCTTATACAGTTGAAAGAGGATGAAAAATAAAATATCACAAAACACTACAATAATTTATTTTTATGCACGGGAACTTTGCAAATATTAAATTAAATTAAACAACGAGACTTTTTTATTATTTTAATTAATTTTTAAGTTTTTATTTTGAAAATTAATTACAAAAATTTTTTATTTATTAATGATTTATTTATTTTGCATTTATTTATCTACATATATATGTGTATTTTTTTTCAGACAAAAATTTTTTTAATCTAATTTTTTGCTAACGATTTTATTGTATTTTTTTTTTTGTGAAAACACATTTCTATTAAAATCACGAGAATATTAAATTAATTTATTTTTAAAAATATCGTTCTTTTATTAAAATGTTAAAATGTTAAGTAGTTTAGAATACTTATTTGACTAATCTGAACGTATATTAAGAGTTTCAGCGTGTGTTTTTTTATTTATTATGAATAGAAAACTTTGAAAATATAAAAACTATAAAGAAGACAATGAAAATTAAATTTAAATTAATATTTGTGCTTCTTGTGAAAATTGTCTTTCCAATGTTTATGAGCGAAGCTTTTAACGAATTTCTTAAAATGGTTTTCAAGAAAAACTATATTCTTAAGCTTTTTCTTATTATATTTTATTATGATTGTTGTCATTTAGTTGTGAGGATAACAAAAAATTTGTTTAGCTTATTGTCATGTTTTATTGCCTTTGAACCGTTAAGAACGGCCTGTCTTTAACTTCGCTTAAAATATTCCTGTCTAACAAATTTGAAAAACATCTTTTTCTTTCCAAATCCCCTTCTCTTTGATTTGATTTTCTTTTTTGTATTTTTTTTGCTTAAGAAAAATATGAAAACATTTTTAATAATTTATAACTGTTTACTGCACATCATTCATACAAACAGTTAGAGCAGAAGTTGATGAAAATGGAAAATGCATGCAACAGCCAAAAAACAACACTCTCGCAACATTTTACACTTTTAACAAACAAAATACAACAGTAAAGAAAAAAAAAATGAGATAGAAAGAAAATTTACATTTGGCGGCAACGTAAAAGTGGCCAGACAAAATATTTGTTATAACACAAAGTGACAAGTAGATACATCAACCACACTTTTTCATCAATTTTTTTTAACAATGTAAAACAATGTAAGATTTAAGAAAAAATTTTGTTTTTCAATGTTTTAAATCAAACAGACAGATATATGAGTTCAATGAATAACATTATAAATCAAGTTAATTTAAATTTTTGTTTTTTTTATTAGCAATGAGTTGGTAATTTTTAAAATGTTGCCAAATATTTGCTGAAAAGCACGTTTTCACTTCATCGTGTGCAAATATTTATTTGAATTTTTTATGTCTCTGCTAGGAATTGATGTATGAAATTAGGTGGAAGGAGTCTCGATAAAAGCTTTCAAAAACAGTCACTTTTAAATTGGAGTCTTAAAGTTGATATAGCAGCCTACAGGTGGCCGAAAAGGAAACCGACTCTCATGTCAAAGGCACTTTGTTTCACACAGAATCCAAAATTTACCTAAATACGAAAAAGTTTGGCTTTTGTTAAATGATTTTCTGTCATTGATATGGAGAATATTCCTGTTACTTTAAAGTTAAGAAAAACACGCTAAAAATAATCGCAAAAATATTTAAACTTTTGTCCAACTTTAAAGCATTCTAATAATGAGACATTCAAAGTTGTAAAACTGTCTTCTCAAATTATCTTTTGAAAGTAAAAAAGTCAAACTTTAGAGAGGTGGTTCTTTGAAGTTCTTCAAAATTTCTTGAAGTCTATGTATAAGTCTTTGGTAAAATAATGAAACATTTAATCAAATCAATGAGTAAGCAGATCACTAGTCCCTTTTCGCACGCCCTTGTCCTCAATGATTATAGGCCACCGATTTGTAACTTATGGGAAAGTTACACTCATTGAGTCATGTGCTACAAGCAGCTTTTAGTTTAGACTTAAGTAATGCAGTTATTCAGTTTCAAGGGTACTTCTATTATATCTGAGCACCTCACTGGTCTTCCCGCTCCCCCCCCCCTCCCGAGGGCACCAAGAGTCTGTGCTGACTTAACCTAGGTGCAGACGAGGATCCTCGGGTTACAGGGGAACCAGTCCCCCGGTTTGCTGGCACTGAAGCTGGATAGACAGTGGGGTAACTGGCGAAGGATTTACTAGCGTCCTTAAATGATAACAACGTATGAATAATAAAAGCAATAAATAAACTGGCACCACGGGAACCGGTAGTCCATACAGAGAACCGCCCATCTCTGTAGCCGGTTACTATTGAGGTCTCTTCGGGGTACACGTGGTGGTTGTGGTTAAACTAGTCTATTTCTGTGGGTCTGGCATAGAATAGATAGAAGTGTGATGTTGTACTTGCAACAGAGGAGTTTAAGGATATACCCCAACTCTATAAAAAGGGGTAGATTCATGGTCATGCAAGCCATGGTCTTAAAATTGCACAGAATAGTGGCTTGACTACCGTCTGGTAAGGGCTTACTGCCAGGTACAGATGTTAATCTAATTACTTATCCTGGTCTTTCCGCTAAGGGAAGATTGTCTATATGTCGTAGCCTCCCTCCACCTTTTCCCGCAGAGTAAGTTCACCTACTGTAAGACCTGTGCATGCATTAGGTGCTTCATTCCTACTTGTGACTATGTGTCCTTTAACGCATTGCAGCTTTAGTTTAGAGTACATGTTTACATTCCTCGTATGTTGTGTAACCGATTGACTGTCAAGTGATTATAAATGAAAACCTTTCTTTGATGTATCTGACTTTCCAGCAGATAACACAATGCATGCAGCAATCCAAAGAATTCAGCAGTAGAATTTTTATAAAAATTTCAATCAATATTAATTGCCATAATTTGCCATATTGCTAGGATCATTTGGACAGGCGAAATTTGTTTCTAGCTCATTATTTTCTTACCCTTCTCACCAAGTCGATCTGAACTCTTATAAAACAACAAAGAAAACTAAAAGAAACTACAAACCATATTCCACTTATACGAGGGCTGCTCTATATATTTCTGGCCTAATAGTGAAAATGCGAATATTTATAATCAAAAATGGTTTTATTGTTTTTCAAAGTATTCTCCAGCATGATTTATACACTTTTGCATGCGCTCAAACCAGTTGTCGAAGCACTTTTTCTATTCCGATTGAGACACCTCTAAAACATGGTTTTTAAACACTTCAACAGCTTCTTCTGGCGACGAAAATCGTTGACCACGCATTTTTTTTTTTTGATGTGCGGAAACAAGAAGAAGTCATAAGGTGCCAAGTCAGGGCTGTACGGCGGATGACCCATTAATTCGACGTTTTGGCCGGTCAAAAACGCTCTGGTTTGAGTCGATGTGTGAGTGCTCGCATTGTCATGGTGAACAATGATTCGTCTTCTCTTGTTGGTTTTTCGAATTACTCCGATGGCTTCAGGCAAACAAATTGTAGTGTACCACTCAGAAGTGACCGTCCTACGTTGCTCAAGCGGAACAGTCGCCACATGACCAGTTTTGCCGAAGAAACAGGCGACCATTTGCTTCAAAGTGCTTCTTCCACGAACAACTTTCATTGGATTTTGCTCGTCTTTGAAGACCCACACGGTCGATTGTTGTTTCGTTTCGGGCTCATATGCATAGATCCATTATTCGTTACCTGTGACGATCTTATAAACTTCTTTTGAAGCACCGCAATCGTATTTTTGCAACATTTCTTTGCACCAATCGACACGAGCCTTTTTTTGAGCGACTTTCAATTGATGCGGGAAGAAATGTCCAAGGATGTCTCCATCTCTCGGTATGTCGCATGTCGATCTTGCATTATGAGTTCACGCACGGCATCAATGTTATCTGGCACAACAGCCGTTTTTGGACGACCTTCACGGAATTCGTCTTTGAGCGAGCTTTGGTCACGATTAAATTCATTATACCAATTTTTCACAGTGCTATACGATGGTGCTTCATCGCCATACAAAGATTTAAGTTCATCAATGCACTCTTGTCATGATAATCAACGTCAAAAGTTGTAAAAAATGATTGCACGAAAATGTTCACGAGTTAATTCCATTTTTTTTTTATATTAATTTTTTCAAGTCACTGTTAACAACACAAATAATGGTCGTACGTCAAAATGTTTTGAGTACGATTATGCTTAAAAATGACAAACTTTCCAATGGAAATGTCAGATTGCACTTGGCAGCACTCAGTGTTGCCAGGCCAGAAATATATATAGCAGCCCTCGTACCTTGTTCAGACATACGTTTTAATTTAGAAAATTAAAATTTTAATTGAGTAATTAATTTTGGTGTTCACACATATCCAATTTAATTTACTTAATTAAAATTTGACAGTAGAATATAGTTCTGTTCAATGTTCAGTACTTAAAAAGAAGCAGCGAAAGAGTTAAAAAGAGTATAAGATATGAATGTAAATAAATTTGTTAAATACTTTGCATTGAAAGTGTTTATTAGCACTTCCCACTAAAATATTTAAATCAAATGTTTGCTAGACTAAAACGGTGTGGCGTTTTATGCCATAATTTTTTTTACAAGTACTCAGCAGAAAATATAAATAACTTTTATAGTTTTCGGTTTTAAATACAAAATATTTTGAATTGAAGCTAACGTTTGTATAATAGTTAAGAAGAAATCTGAGGAAGCTATGTACAAGTAAACGGCAGGATAATAAAACAATAAACAAAAGAAATAGAATAAAAAAAACTAAAAGATTTACCAAAAAAAAAAAAAAACAGAAAAAATTTGGCAATTTTGCAAAGTATTCGAAAAAAAGGTGCTCACAATCGATGACAAAGCTTTTGAAAATGCAAACTGTTGCAATACAAAATGCTTTACGCATCGAACATTCCTTTTTTCTTTGTTATTACGGTCAGTTCGGCTTTACTTTGCTATGTTTTTTTAAAAAAATGCGTTTATTCCTTTTTTTTATATGGAATAGTAATGTTGTAAATTTTTTTTCTATCGTTGCTAGTTTCTGCCGAAAATTTATTGAACAGACCTAATTTTTACATTAGAAATTTGTGTTTGTAAATTTGGTAGAATGAAGAGAAGATCAGCTTTAAAAGAAAGTTTGCTTGTTTTTATTTGAAATATAGAGCTCCTCCAGTCAGTACGATCAAGTTCTGACTGCTCGCTAGCTTTGAATCTCCATTGAATTTTCAAAAAATTTTTATTTCATTTAATTTGAAAATATTTTATTTTTCATTTTTATGGCATTTAGTTTTGTCATTGTATGAAATTTTCACTCACTGAACACACTTCACAAGGGTTGTATGAGGAAACTTAGTCAATTCAATACTCAATTAAGTACTAATTGATAAATTTATTAATTAATTTCTTATATGGCAAATTAAATTCAATTAGGGACTTAATTGCGTAAATTCTTTTATAGCGCAATTAAAACGTATGTCTGAACAGGGTATTAAAGAATTTCAACGCCCTCCCAACTATGTTTAAGAATAGAAGTTGTGCAGTCTTAGGCAATGCCAAATGACGAAATGGAAAGCAAATGAAAGACGAGAGAGATGGTAGACATTTACCACCTGATAGTCTATAATTCTTGCAAAAAAATTACTTCAAAACAAATTTTATCTGACTGTCTATAAGGGTTCAAAAGTATGGCCACATACATTTAATTAAACTATCTATTGGGACCCCTTATATATCATCTCCAAACTTTATATATTTTTTTTCGTTAAGAGAAGTAGCATTTCAGGTAATAATACCTATTAAGTTATTTTTTGTAACCGTGCTTCATTCTTTAGAAAAGGGACAGGTAGTTAAAGAAGAAAGATATAGCCATTTTATTAGTAATTTTACTTCGCCGGCGAATATGCTGTGAAGAAGTACCGACGAAGCAGGCTGCACGTTGTAATGTTAATTCTGAAAATTTATTTATACCAATAAACAGAAAAAAATTTGTATTTTTTGATTGCCGCAGGGGTTGAACCCTGACCAACCAAATTTGTTAATTTCTACCGTTTTCAAATTCATCACATATTGTAACAAACTTTAATTTATAATTTAAAATATTTGTACTACTTAATATGCCACATAAAGTAGAGGACATTATGTCCACATTATGTTTGTTTATAACGGTTCAAAAGATACAGGCATATAGAACAAATAACATTAATTTTGGAAACACCCTTTAATTTCTTAGTAATACCGATTCGTTGTAAATTTAAATTATTGGGGTACCCTTTGATTAATAATTTTGAATGTAAATACTTGTTTCAATAACGGTCATATCAATCGACATTTTGTCCAATTTGCAAGCGTTTATATCTATACTGATTCAAGAGATAGGCCCCTGTATTTTTTGGCCATTGCGACACCCTTTAATTTTTAAGATTATAAACTGTTGGTAAGACGGGACCAAAATCTGTAAGCATTACCTTTCAAATAAAATAATATCAAAATAGATCTAGAAATGACTCGAGTTATGCAGGCACAAATATAAAAAATGAACATGCAGTCGAATTGATAACCTCATTCTTTTATTGAAGTCGATTAAAAATCACTAAAATCTAGAGTAAAAACTTAAGTCAATGCCTATAGCCATTGAGGACGCAAGGCATTCGAAAAGAGTCTCATTTAAAAAGCGATTTTCTTCGATATCACCCCTACATTAATATAAACTCAAGGAAGTAATATTACTTTCATTTTAAAAGGAAATTTTAGCGTACTATTTTTCTATTGACTTGACAAAATTTTTTTTTATCTCACCAAAGACATGTTAGACTGGTAGAAATGTCATAGAACTTAAAAATAAAACCTTATAAAGTTTAAGAAGTTTAGTCATTTTCAATATAAATACTTCAAAAAAGTAATTTGTGACACATGTGGATTGAGAAAATTTCAATTTTTATTTTTTCTTTGTTGCAATTTTATACTTTTCATAACTTAAATCTTTTAAACAAAAGTTGAAATATTTCTGCGATTATTTTAGGCGTGTTTTTCTAAATTTTAAAGATACAAGTTTTTTTTTGCAATACTGTAGCCATTAAAAGCAGGAACATTCTCCCATTTAATGGCAGGAAGTCATTTAGCGAAAGTCCCACTTATTTTTTCGTTTTATGTGAAAATTTTTAATTCTGTATAAAAGGCATTGTGTAACAAGAGTTGGTCATATTTTCGGTTATCTTTAGGCTTTAACACCTCATTCATCTGTTTAAAAACTGCTGATTAATTTCGTTTCTGTCTCGTTTGTCCAAATTTCTAATCTGATCTTTAGTGACAACAAAAAAGACGACTACATTTTTTTTTAATGAAAATATCCAATTCCGGGGAAAATGTACTTCCCTGTCTTTTAGTCAGATTTTTTTAGTTCCCCGAATCGTCGCTATTTTTGTGAATGCTGCGCTGAAAGCTCAGAGCTGTAATTAGTTCTTTTGAACTGCAAAAATCTGGGTGTCTATTAAGAATTTTGTGACCCACTTTTATTATATTAAAAAATTTACTTACGGCCGGTTCAACTTAAAACTTGACTTCAATAATTATTCTTTGTTTCACAGCTGTCATTTCTAGTTAAAAGGTAACACTATCTAAATATCAGTTGCGTTAGTTAAAGCTAACGCCCTCTGCTTAAAATACTATAGCACGCCATTAGGCCTCCTTAAGGAATAATTCCGTTTTTTATGGTACAATTAATTGCCCTTATTATTCAATTATGGCTTTTGTAATTTTTCCTTTTTTTAATGTTTTTATATTGTACAGGAAATAAAATACTTATCTATATTTATATTTTCTCAGATATTTTTCAAATATATCAAAGTATAAATGGTTTTTTTTTTTGCCTCTACTCCTTTTACTTTTATTTTCCATCATTATATTTCTAGTAAAATAGTTTTTCCAATTTGAATTTTTTATTAGAAAAAATAGGAAAATGTTGGTATAAAATTAGCTTTAATTCAACAACACGCCTTAATTTGGTTTTCTGTTTTTCATTTACTATTTCTTTAAGCTCTCAACACTTAGTTGAAGATAAAAAAAAAAACTAAGCCTTGGAGACACAAAAGCTGGACGAAAAAAAAGATTAAATGAAATGTACAACTTGCTGGCTGTATTAAGTTTAAACTAAAAGAAAAAAAATCTGTTGATCTCAATACCAAAAATGGTTGGTTGAATGTTTTGTTGTGAGCAACAACACCAGCAACAAACAACTTTTATATATCATTATTAAAGGCTGATTGCAGCTAAAGTAAAAAAAAAACAAAACAGCCACTAAAACTAATTTAAAACTGGTCCACATCAGTGCAAAAAAATATATACAACAACTAAAGGAAAAAAACCTAAAAAAATAGTTGCAACTAAACGCGTTTGAAAATGAAAATCACCCAGTTTTCAGTTTTTAATTGAACATTTTATGCACAAGTTGTAAAGGGGAAATATAACAACAAAACAAAAACCGGTATCAATTGTTTGGGTAACAAGACTTTTGAAGAGTTTTTTATTGTTGTTCTTTGCCTTATTGGCAATTCTACACGACCATGTCCATGCCTGCAAGTGTGCTGTTAGTGGACTGAATGTTTGATTTTCGGAATGTTTAATTGAATGGTGGCTGTGTTTTGTCGTTTTTTTTCTGGCGTTAAAAGCTTTAACTTGACTGTTACTTAAATGTAGCATTTTTTTAAAGACAATTACGAGGACGGTCTCATAATTTGTAGCAATAGTTATCTCACAAAAACTTAAAAATTATAAATGTTTATTATATTCCATTCTTTTTTATAAGTATTTATTGTTTATAAGAAATTTTTTTCTTTTAAAAATACATATTGATATAAAAGATACGCTAATATTTTCTTATAACAGTATATATATTTTTTTTTTGCGTAAAAACTTTTCTTGTAAAGCCTATTATTCTACGCAAACTATAGAAAAAGGCATACCTTCTTATAAACGAATATTTTTTTTAAGAGATGTGCTTATATAACTAACTATCAGTACCTACGACTTCGTCTGCGTGTCATTTATAATTTTCTTAAAATTTAAATTTAACTATTTATTTTTAGAGTTTTGAAGACAGTGTTCAAAATTTTCCATCTGCAAAAATAATAAGTGCTACCAACTGTTTTATTGCCATTATACCGGTAAAAATGCATGCTTTCACTATTTTGCTATTTTGTCTACGAAATGACCTATTATTACGAAAAAAAATTAGTATTCTATATTAAAACCAGGCTTGTAAAGCACCTCCTCAAACAATTTTGTTGAAATCCATTTAGTAGTTTTTACGTGATGCAAATACAGTCAGACAGACAGACAGGAAAAAATTCCAAAAATAGGCGTCTTGTATTCATATCTATTATTATCTATACCAACAACAAAATTTTCAAAAAATATTTCATGTACAGAAATGACCCCGTTACAGTTTTACTTTATAACTAAAGTCAGTGCTGCCAAAACGGCGGTTTTCTCGATAGGTCCGGTGGTTTTTACTATTAGAACCGGAAAGTTAGAAAAATATACTGCGTAATGGACTTTTAGCATTTTTTATGCTGAAATAAGTTTTGTTTGCAACAAAGAAAGCTTAGCTTTTGATTTGTGACTTATATAAATATATAGATTATCCGTCTTTGCCTTGTTTTGTTAAAACTGTTAAAACGATTAATTCAAAGGTAAGTAACAAAATATATTTTTATTGTGGCAATAAAAACTTTTTCTTAACTAATGGCAACTCTGTCATTGTTGATTTCTAGAAAATCGGTACATCTTAGGACTTACTGATAAAAAATTTCAGTAAATAACATATTTAAAGCAAAAAAGTAAGATGCCTGTCAATGTTTGGGATAAATAGGTTATATCCCGGAAAGAATCGAAACGATCTTAAATCAGCTTAATAATATGTATGCTATAAAATGGAATAATCTAGTCTCGCATCTTTTTAGTTCGAGGTTTTTGAGTATTAAGATTTGGTTGGAAATGCAGTTTTTAAAGAGCTAACTGAGTTTGCCTTGTGCCCTTGTTGTGCATGCAATGGTCTAATGCAGAAGTGGAACGAGTTTTTAGTCAACTTAATATATATAGCTAAATCAAAATTCATAAATCGATTACAAACCCAAAATGTAAATGCTATTTCAAAGGTTTAGTATGTCAATTTGCCTCTTTTTCGTTGTAATGCTGCGTCGATTACAAGTTTCCGAAAAAATGTTTAAACTTCATAGCAACCTCTAATATTTAGTTCCCAAAACGAAACTAATATAGCTAATGAATGGATAGATATAAATGAAATTATTAAAAATCTTAACTAAAGATAAACAATTATTGCCATATTCATAAAAAAATAAAATAAGTATAAGTTTATTTTATGAATACGGCAGTTAATATTAAAAAAAGTTGAAAACAATATCTAGCGGGGATTGGTTCAATAGTTTTGGCAACACTGACTAATATATAATAATAAAACATTAGAGAAAATAGTAACTGCAATTGTTAGGAAAAGAATTTATTTTATGATTCATAGGGCTCCGATATTCTTTCGAATAAAATTTAATCACAAAAAATGTAACGGTTTAATGCTGCCTTTTGGATGGTGGCTTCACCCGCCACACTTCTGCGAATGTCCGGGTGGTAAAGCGGTAACTGTTTGGGTAAAACCTACGAATGAGTTAACTGTCGAACGGACTTTCTCATACTGCGCTCAGGTATAAAGTTCATCCAGAAAAATAAACCGTTTGTTTTGGTTTACAAGCTGTTGGCATTACTGGACTTTATTTCTTCAAAAATTAAGACGGAAATAACACTACGGTCGATGGAAATCGTTACTGCACCATGATCAATTATTTTGTGTTTAAAAATAAAGAAGATATTGTTCCGGACGAGTTGTAGATTCGACAGAATGGCGCTATACGCAATACGTTGACCGCAAACGTCGACTTATTGAAATTAAAAAAAATTTTATTGTAGCGATAAGTTGATTTCGGGAATTGATCCTGCCAATTCACCTTTAAGGTGGTGCGATTTGACATATATCTATTATTTCCTGCAGGGCTGATTAACCGGCAACAGTTGACGGCTTGGAGGCAAACGTTGTTAGTGCTATTCTTAACAATCGGCCAGCAAAATCAAAAAGTGGCCCATAATTGGATGTTCAGTAGACGATACGTCAAGAATACTTACGTTGGCCGTATGTCTAAAACTATTTTCAAATATAATGCCATCTCCCGAAAAAAATTCTTTTTAAATTACATTTTAGTTTTGCAATTTAAAGTTCTATCGTCCTAAAAAATTAGTCCTGTTAGCGGATGTTTGAATTCAATACACGTCCTTGCAATAAGTTGAAGATATAAACCAACTAAGACCCAGTCAATTATTCATGGATGTTCTACATTTAATGCTGTGTCAGAAAGTCTATCGTATAATGTAATTATGAATGAATATTATATTATATTTTAAGAGCATTTTTAAAGTGCCTCTGGTGATCAGTAGGCACATTGTTTTGAAGCAGGTAAAGCCGCCTTCGAAACAAAAATGTTTTTTAAAGTTAACCCAGTGAAAGATTGATCTGTTATATAAACTTAACTCATATAAGGTAAACTGATTAAACGCGACGGGATATGAACACAAGGCATGAAGCATATTTAACTTTTTTAGTACTAAACCATCTAATCCTTTAAGCTCCATCACCCTTTTAGAACTATCTACATACTGAAAAGAAACAGAAATTATCTTTAAAAATAAAATAAAAATTAATTTATACCAACTGTTCAAGACTCTAAAAATTTCAGTTTAAAATTTTTTTTTACTTGGTTGCCAACCGTAAAAGTATAAATCAAACAACAATTTTATGGACAAGTTGTTGTCCAAAAAATAAAAATCATTTAATCATTAAAAAAATATTTTATGACTTAATTTGACAATTAAAAAAAATACGAAGTAAGAGTGTCAATTATTTCCTTTTTTTTTTTTTTTTTTTTTGAAGGCGTAAGTTACAAGAATTAAAAATTTTGTCAGCAACAACATTCCATGGCTTTTATAAGATTGTAGTCTATATAGCGATATTTAATACGTTTTTAAATATTCAAATACATCTTAAAGAAAACATGAAAATTTTGATTTTTTTTTAATGATCATATTGTTGTTTCCTTTTTATTAACCGTCAGTTAAGCGACAGATGCAATAATATTTGCATAAGGAGAATAAAGGAAAGAGTTTGGGGTTCTGTGTATGGACTTCGAGGTTGCACTTTATGTGAGTTTTAACCATTTTATAATCAAACTTGTTCATCTGTATATATAAGAAATTGTTGCGACTTCATAACTCACGCTCGGTCAAACCGAATTCGATTAAATTTTTAGGATGTTTTCGTATGGTCGCGTAGATGGTTCATCTAAAGTTTATGCGACTTCGGTAAGCGCGTTCGTGAGTTATGACTTTTCAGGACAATATGTGATTTTGCTTATACACAAAAGCAACAACAAATACGTAGCCGCCTATGAGTGTATGCGGTATGTATGTATGTGTACTGTGTACTGACTGATTGTCCCTGCTTGTGTGTGGCAGGGAAAAATAAAATTATTTTATTTTTTTATTATTTTACTGTTAAGAACTAATGATCCACCAAATTTTTCTAAATATAAAAATAAAACTACTCGTATTGAGAGTTAGAGTTGTATAAAAAATTATGGTTGTTTTTAAGCCCTAAAGAACTTTAAATTGTAAAAAATAACACAATAAATAAAATTGTAGTGAAGAGTCTTTTTTATACGAAAGATAAGAGCATGGCATTAATATTTAAAAATTAATTCGAGCATATGGTCACCTCGGCTGCTCATGATGAAGCGCATTCTGGACTTTTTCAAGTACTGCTGGCCGTATGTCACGAATAACATGAACAATGTTGGTTTCTAAAGCGTCAATTGGTGCTGGTTTACCATCATAAACCAATAATTTCACGTGGCCCACAGAAATCGAAATCATTTCTCGAAATCAACTTATCGCCAAATTTTGATTTCAATAACTCGATGACTGCGGTCGCCGTATGGCACGTGGCGCCATCTTGTTGAAACCACATTTCATCCGGATCATTAAATTCATTAAAAATAATAAGAAAAAATTTTTCATTAAAAAAATATTTTTTAGTGTTATTTTTTATAATTTAAAGTTCTATCGGTCTTGAAAAAAATATCCGATATAAAGAACTTTCTGCCCAATAAACTAATGGCTAAGTTATTCATTTTATGTGTAGTTATGAGGCTATAAAATGAGCACAAACAAAATTATAAAACAAACCGGAAAATTTAAAAAAACAAAAATATCTATAGTCGCAATGATGTAACCAAAAATGTATCTGTCCTTTTTAACTGTTAAAGTTTGTGTAAAAAATAAATCATAAATTTATTTTTATTACCTTTTAACAGGTGTTTCCTTAAACTTATATTAATTGCCTTCCTCTAGTAAAAAAAAATTATGCTGTAATGACAACTACTTGGAACAAAAGTATGGAAATACACGTTTACATTTTATTATTATGCGTTTACAATTATAACAAAAATAAATAACAATTGAAACTTCAACTAAACAATTAATTTAAAAACTTAAGTAAATCACAAAAACCTTTAAAATATTTAGGAAATATTTTGATTGCATAAATAAAAATTTCATAGACAGTAAAACAGTGTCAAACAATAGGAAACCAGGACAGAAAAAGATTTTTGTACGTGCAGAAGTTTTTATTTGGTTTCAAAACAAACATAAAAGTCAAAATTATAAATTAGAAGATGACCCAATAGTTTATTTAATTTTATGTATATGACCATACTATTTAACAATTACAGACAAGCGATAGAAATTTACAAAAAACGTGTATTGCCTAGTCCGCTATGACAACAAGTATAAAGTTTAGATTTGAAAAATGAAGGGTGTATCAATAGTGGATGTAATTTGATGTATGTGGCCAAACTTTTGAACCGTTATAGACGCACAGCTACAAATTACAACAGACAGACAGCTACAAATTATAAAAACAATTATACAAAAACGAATTTCAAAATTTAAAGGGTGTTCCCATATTTGATATTATTTGATCTATATGGCCTGGTCTGGTCTGGTATATAAAGAAGTATAAATATTTAAAATTCTAAATTGAGGGGTGTTACAATAGTTGATGTAATTTAATGTGTAAGGCCAACCTCTAGAACACTTGTAGGCAGACGGTTAAAATCGGCAAAGAAACTGTATCTTCAAGTCCGTTATAACAACAAGTTTGATTTTTAAATTTGAAAATTAAAAGTTTTTCCAATAGTTAATTTGTTTCGATTAGAATTTGAACCATTATAGTCAGAGAGCTGTAATCTGTTTTGAAGAGGTTTTTTTTTTAAAGAATTATTGGAGTATATTTTCACCAATTCTGCAACGTTGTTGCAAACTTTCAGTAGCAGCTCTTTCGCAACTATGTCTGAGAGAATGCACGAAATGCATTCTAGTTTTTAGTTTATTTTTTATCGTACCTACATATTCCTTATTACAATTCTCACTATCATTACCATTACAAGAAATTTTGTAAACTACATTTACATGTCCCATTTTTTCATCTTATCTTTTGTTTTACTAAATAATCTATTTAAAGTATTATAAGTTTTGTATGCCATTTTATATTTCTCCCCATCAAAAATTTCTATTTCTGGTACATAAATTAAAGACTTGTAAACTTTAGTTTCTGTAACATTTCTTGTGTTCTTTGCTCTTCTAAACCTTAACTGTTGAAACAAAGTATTTATCACTCTCATTGGAAAATTATTATCAATTAATATCTTTTTAACTTTATCTTTATTTCTTTTGTAAAATTCCTTATCACTTAGCTTAAGTACTCTTTCTACCAAATTTTTTCCCGTATTAATAATTATTATTTTGTTATGCTTCGAATAATAATTAATAATTCTCCCGGAAGCTGTTGGCTTTTGGTACCAATCCATTTTTAGTTTATTCCCTCTCCTTATTACTAACGTATCTAAATAGGGTAATTTAAAATCATTTTCTATTTCTATTGTAAATTTTATACAACTATTGAAACTATTAAATGTTTCCAACATATTTTCAATACCAGATGCAGAAATAATACAAAACAAATCATCCACATATTTTGTCATTATTCCTTGTTTTATACTAATTTCATCAATGCACGTGTCTAATAATTTCTCCATAATAATATCTGCCACAACTGGGGAAGCTGGAGATCCCATTGGAAGTCCTTTTTGTTGCAAATATATGTTATCATTATATTGAAAATATTTGTTATCTTCAATACAAAATTTTAAAATTCATAAAAATAAAAATTTTTCCATTCTAGTATATTCCTGTATTACGTTCCATATTTCCTCTATAATATTCACTGCCAAATCAACAGATATACTTGGAAATAATGAAACTACATCAAAAGATACTAATTTTTCATCATTCAGAACATTTATGTTCCTTATCCTTTTTTTAAATTCAAACAAATTTTTAACATTATATTTTGAATTTTCCGTAATCTTTTTTAAAATCATTGTAATATATTAACATAACTCATAAGATGATGCCACCCAACGGTGTGGCGAAATTTTGAAAATATAAATTAAAATTTTATTATTTATAAATATTTTTTTTCCTTTTTATTTTTTTTTTCTCATATTTCGCATATTATTTTTAATTATTTATTTTGTACCAAAATTTTATTTTTTTTTCACTTTCTCTAACAATTAAAAACAATTTCAAATTTAAGCTATCAAAAAATATTGCAAAACTGTCAGTAAGTAGAACAAAATATTTTTTAGCGCAAACATACTTTGATTAATAATAATATATTATAGTTAAATATTTTTTATTATTTTCAATAAGTTATAAAACTTTGGTTTTGGTTGGAATTTTTTAAAGCTAAAACCAACCATGTTTTATTTTTTGTGCACAGTAACCATATAATCGTTTAAAAATTAGCAGAAAAAATGTTTATCGTGACTAAAGTTCTGATGAAAACAATAATACTTGGTTCTCCGCAACTATACATTGTTACAAAGAACATAATATGGTTATTGTGATCATATCACAACCATGGTTTTTCTCTGCGTGTAGTGGTCTTATCAACAGATCATCTTGGAACGTGACAAAACTGATCACAACCTCATTAAGTTCAGACAGGTATCACTAAATTATCTATTTTACATGTAAAGGTCAAGAATATATATACTTTTAAGGGTCGGAAATGAACATTGTAGAAATTACAAACGTAATGACAAGCTTTTATACATACATTTTTCCACCTGTGGTGAAGGGTTTAATAATTAGTCCGTGATAAAACTCTTTTAAAAGGGAAAACAATGCAAAATGAATTGCATCATGCCTTTAAAGCTAAACTTTTTTCTTTGTTATTTTCAATATAAATTAAATGCTAATTACTTTCTTTTTATTTTATTTATTTATGCAACAAAAACTATAGCTGATGCAAGATTCAAGCTGCAAATCGAAGAGAATGGTTTTTTTAACATTAATTGGATTTTAAACTCTCTAAAACTTTGCTTAAAATATTTATCTGGCAGGTGCATATTTTAATTAATTTTATGGATCGATGACTTTATAATATTTCGATATTAAAAGGCCAACTTTCACTTAAAATAACCATAATATGGTCACAGTATCTACCAGCAAGTCAGTGTCTGTTTTAGAGTTCTATTTCAATTTGGAAAAGAAGTTTGCTGTAAGTTTTAACACTCAACTAAGCTTCATTGTTCTATTATTTGTTAAAATTTTAGAAGCAGCTGACCTTCAGAATTTAAGAAAAGAAAATTTGTAATATAAAATAAAATTTACAGTATTGAAAGAAGATTGTTTTATATAAGAACTTGGTATTAATTTGCAAAAATTTTTTTTAATAAACTTTAACTTTAACTTTTAATAGTGTTTATTGTATAAATTGATATGTATTTTCGGATTTTTTTTTTTCTGAAAATAAAAAATATTAAAATTGAATAAAAAACTAATAAAGATTGTATTAAGATATGTGAAATTGTTTAATATTTAAAATTAAATTCAGTTTTGATAGCAAGAGGAATGGATTGAATCTATATTTAAGGCCCCTTCACACTATTATACAAGTCTTAAGACTTACGTTAGGTTTAGTAAGAAAAAATCTAATGAGAATTGTTGTAATTGACAAAAAGTCCAACGTAACATACATTTTATTTACTCTATCACACTTCAAGTAGAATGAAAATTCCAAGCAAACCACAAGTATCAAAATGGAAACTCTACTATTTTTTTCGTAGCTTTTGCGTTCATAAAGAGTACAAAAAATAATAATTTGCCATCCGAAGACTTGTAGAAATGGAGGCCTAATTTATTTCAGAAACGACAATTTTTTATAGCTTTTTTTTTGTCTCTTAAAGAACTCTTAAGTTTATAGCTCTAAAGATACACATAATTGAGTGTCATGGAGTGAGCCATTTTAAGTCTTGATGAGAAATAGATTCAAGTGCTCATTTATTGGTTAGCTGGGTTATAAGCAGCAAAACAATCCTGATAAAGTGAAAAATCATTGTGTTTAGAAAAAATTCTAAAAACGAATTTGTGTTATGAAATGTCAAACTAATTTTCGTATTATTTGACATATACACTCAGTGTAATTCCCAAACTTCCCTGCGAAATTTTTTACTTTTCCCTTTACTCTCATTTTAATTTTTTCCCCTTTTCGTCGACTGCGGAAAGTTAAAAATTTCGGGGAAAAAAGTAGGTTTTATGAATTATAAAATAAAAATGAAAAGATTCCTCCAATTATGAATTCCGTGGGAAGAAAATAATAAAAAAGTGACATTATCGTAATTTAAAGGAAGTTTTTTCGTTTTTTACTTATAATTTTCTTTTATAATTCATAATACCTACTTTTTTCCCCGAATTTTTTTCACTTTCTGCAGTCAATCAGAAATTTATAATGGGAGAAAAAGGAAAAGTCAAAAAACTGAGTATTTAACAAATCTTAATACTCAGTATTATAGTCTGAAACAGGCTTTATTAAACATATTGACCCCTTGTGCTGATTTTTCTAATAAATGGTAGAATGGACAAACCCAGAAGTAAGTATTGTATTAAGATAATGAAGGATGATCCGACTTCCATTATAACTTAGAAACCAAACTTCTTTTCGTATTTCTAAACATAGTCAATATAGCTTGCTTTGCATTATCGACGTAACTTATAACAAGTATTGAATTGTTCATCCTGAAAAAAATTGGAATCTATCACGGGGTTCGCAATGGTTTCTCTTGGCATCCATTAATGGACAATGAGTAGTTTCTTTAGCAAGGAATCTTTTGTTCTTCGAACAAGGCATTAATGTGCAATGCATAAAAAGGTCAACTGAGTAAAGTTTCACGGGAGGATTTCTACACTCGACAGATGTGACAGTAACACACCTTTTTGCAACTGTAACTGCCGATGCACCAGCAAATGACATTATCAGATAAAAGCCAGCATTTTTATTACGCCAAATGCCAAAAACTTGTACCTGAAATAAATTTCTTTTTTTTTTTTTTTTTTGATAAAAATTTATAAATCTTTTTAAAAAATATTGTTCGTTAAATTGGAAACTTTCGTCTGTGACTTGGAAACAGTTGAATAACTTGAGTTACTTTCTATAAGAGTGAGATTATATACAATATAAAAAAAATAAAAAAAATTTTGGCCTGCTGCATTGCTAAAGATGACTATCTGGTTGGTAAAACTAAAAGCAGATCGTAGGTTCATATCCCAACGGTGGCTTGAATAAATTGAAAAAGTAGTTTTTGAGAGATGGCAGAAATTGCTTTTTATGAAGGCCACGTAGCTGCAAAATAACCTGGATTTGTGAGCATCTGGGCGTTATACCTCACAAATAAAATGTTTTTTTTTAATTTTTAATTGCTTTCGGAGCTTCAAGGGAGTTCGCAGACATATAAGAGTATTACCAAAAATTTGTTCGGAAATTTGTAAAGATTTGTGAATGGTTAAGTTCTCCATAGCATAGCTTCACTCGATGGTACCGAATTATATTTTTCGTATTTGCATTATAAATATGAATACAAATTTCACTCATTAGCTTTACATGAACCTTTGGTGACAATGACATTTTTAAAACTAACCACAGAAATGATGCTCAGTAAAAAGCCATTAACCATTTAAGCTTGCTGGCCACCTCTTGGCTGTTTATTGTTTTGGCACGGCCTAAGGCAGGTTTTTTGGTCAAGCCCTACCAAAGTCTTGTTGTGTAGCCGCATTGAATGAGTCAGTAGCTATTTATTCTTGTTTGTTCGAAAGAAGGCCATCAGTACAAATCCCAAAAGAGACCTTAAACGCTTGAACTTAAAGAAAGTAAAATTATTATTGTTGAAAAACCACAGAGGGTTAAATGATGAAAGAAGAATGAAAAGCAAACACAACTGTTAGTTGAAAAAGGCCTGTTAAGTAAGAATATTTTGAGTTCGGCTATTAGCGAGGCCTTAGAGTATTGTGGTGTAAATAGATGGATAAATATGTGCCGCTGCATATTTGCTAAACATAAAAGATTGTCAGTACGGATCAAGCAAGAACAAGATAAAGAAAATGTACATATAAAAAGTAAAAAAATTCGAGTATTACGCGTAACATTTTGATCAGCATCCCGTTCAGTAGCGTGCACAGGTCCTTCTGTTTGGTATGGCAGAATTTTTGACGGGCGCCAAATAAATAATAATAATAATAATAATCAAAACATGTGTTATTATAATTAATATTATATAAAAACAAAAATAAAATACATTAAATATTTATTTCATAGGCCGACTTCCTAAACGCAAGTTACAATGCATACGAAGGCTGCTCTATATATTTCTGGCCTAATAGTGAAAATACGAATATTTATAATCAAAAATGGTTTCATTGTTTTTCAAAGTATTCTCCAGCATGATTTATACACTTTTGCATGCGCTCAAACCAGTTGTCGAAGCACTTTTTCCACTCCGATTGAGACACCTCTAAAAAATGGTTTTTGAATACTTGAACAGCTTCTTCTGGCGACGAAAATCGTTGACCACGCATTTTTTTCTTGATGTGCGGAAACAAGAAGAAGTCATTGGGTGCCAAGTCAGGCTCTACGGCGGATGACCCATAAATTCGATGTTTTGGCCGGTCAAAAATGCTCTGGTTTGAGCCGATGTGTGAGAGCTCGCATTGTCATGGTGAACAATGATTCGTCTTCTCTTGTTGGTTTTTCGAATTTCTCCGATGACTTCAGGCAAACAAATTGTAGTGTACCACTCAGAAGTGACCGTCCTACGTTGCTCAAGCGGAACAGTCGCCACATGACCAGTTTTGCCGAAGAAACAGGTGACCATTTGCTTCGAAGTGCTTCTTCCACGAACAACTTTCGTTGGATTTTGCTCGTCTTTGAAGACCCACACGGTCGATTGTTGTTTCGTTTCTGGCTCATACGCATAGATCCATGATTCGTCACCTGTTACGATCTTATAAACGTCTTTTAAAGTACCGCAATCGTATTTTTGCAACATTTCTTTGCACCAATTGACACGAGAGCTTTTTTTGAGCGACTTTCAAATTGTGCGGGATCCAACGAGAATAAACCTTTTTTACGTCCAGGTGTTCATGCAGTATCGAATGTATGCTGGTGGAAGAAATGTCCAAGGATGTCTCTATCTCTCGGTATATCGCATGTCGATCTTGCATTATGAGTTCACGCACGGCATCAATGTTCTCTGGCACAACAGCCGTTTTTGGACGACCTTCACGGAATTCGTCTTTGAGCGAGCTTCGGCCACGATTAAATTCATTGTACCAATTTTTCACAGTGCTATAGGATGGTGCTTCATCGCCATACAAAGATTTAAGTTCATCAATGCACTCTTGTCGTGATAATCCACGTCGAAAGTTGTGAAAAATTATGGCACGAAAATGTTCACGAGTTAATTCCATTTTTTTCTATATTAATTTTTTCAAGTCACTGTAAAGAACACAAATAATGGTCGTACGTCAAAACGTTTTGAGTACGATTATGTTTAAAAAAGACAAACTTTCCAATGGAAATGTCAGATTGGACTTGGCAGCACTCAGCGTTGCCAGGCTAGATATATATATAGGAGCCCTCGTATTTGCAATCAATAAACTTCTTAAGCGCATATATATATGTATAAAGTTTCTGACAACGTCCAATGTTCCTAATCGTTTTGCAACGCATTTTAAAGAGTATCAGCTGTCAAAATCGCGCATCATTTGTATTTTTATGCAAACATTTGAATTTTAATGGTTAGGTATTTTCTTATTTATTTTTAATAAATTATTTGTAATTGATGGATTTTATTAAAATATTTTTAATTGCAACAAGACTTCGAAATGAATCAGATTTTACCGGCAAAAAAAAAGCGTAACTCTATTTGGGTAAGAATCTTAAGGGATATAAAAGATGTGGATAGTTATTTCCACTTTTCGAGAGAAGACATCACCAGATGCTTCTTAAATATTATGGAGATTTAAGAACTAATAAATAAAATTTAACAATACATGTAGCCACGAATTGCGATTTTTATTGATTAAATTTACGAAGTTTTTGGAAGCCGTTGTAGCATTGATGTTCCACAAGATATGCCTGAATATTCTTTAGACGATGTAATTAATAATCTACTAGATAACTCGACCGCAGAATTAAGATAGGAGGCTAAAAATACAGTCACAACATCTATTTAAAGAAAGAGAAATGCTGTTCTTAAATTTTTAAAATAAGATTCTAAAAAGTAAGAAGAAATTGTAAACAAAATGCTTTAAATTGAAAGTGAGAAACTAGAAGTCGAAAAAGAAATAATTAAAGATTTAAAAGAACTGCGTGCCTTATCTAAGAAAATCTTTGAAAAATATAATGCAGAGTAATCCTATCAAATGTACAATATCTAAGTGCCTTATTCAATTAAGTACCATATCATTCAATTACTTCAAGAACGTCATAATTAAAAAAAATTTTAATCGCAGTTTAAGTTTTTAACTTGTTCTCACCATCAAGAAAAATATAAGACTGCTTAAGTTCCCACTACAATAAGTGAAATGGTTCATAAATAAAAAATCTATTTAAGAAAACTTTTAGCAATTACATATCAAAGAGGAGGTCTTACACAAACGTGGGATGTTTGAATTATGACTTTATGTCTGTAAAAATATACCCGATACTGTATCGTAAACTAAAATATCTCGTTATTTGTGAAAGGAAAAACAAATTTTTACTTAATATTTTTCAACAACAACGCCAGAATTCAAAATAATACATTATGTGCGTCGATACATTTTAAAAATATCAATTTTTTTATA
This sequence comes from Gymnosoma rotundatum, assembly GCA_916610165.2. NCBI lineage: Eukaryota > Metazoa > Arthropoda > Insecta > Diptera > Tachinidae > Gymnosoma > Gymnosoma rotundatum. Next base: position 119,155,957 of record OU744338.1, read on the forward strand.
TAACAGTCACAAAATGAAATGTGACAATGTTTTAGAAAGCGATATGATCTTTAAGTAATGACATTTTCTCCACAACTCAAAATGTGTCGTTCTTATTGACAAACATAGTTTCCAAACATCAAATGATATAACGACTTATTCTCTTTATACGTGGAAAGTACAAAAGACATAAAGATGAAGTTAATACACAATATAAAGCAAGAAATGGCAAACAATTCTGTATGATTAACTCCAAAATTTAAAATTTTGAGTTATGACGTTCTTAAAGTAAATTGCTTTTGACATTTGTTTAACATATGTATGAGTTGCATAGCAAAGTTCCTAAATGTCGATTAAAGGCAAAAAACATCTCTGCAACGCAAGGTTGCACTTGAGACGTGTTTAGCATTGCATACGCATTATTTTTAAATTATACATTGCAACTAGCATTTAGGAAGTCGGCCATACTTACATATTTTTATATATAGATTGACTTAAATGGTATAACACTCTTCTATTAGGTTAAAGATTCATAAATTAAATTATTTCCTTTTCGGACCCATTTCTGCAAGTCTGTCTATAACATCTCCCGCATCAAATTAAACCAAAACTCTTGCTCGACGAAACCCTTAAGAAAAAGGCTCTAAGCGTTCTAGCGTCATTGTCGATCTTAGCCTATTATCGATGATTTTTAACTTAAAAAAGTTGCTCTCACATGTGTTACTAAAGACTGGAATGGATAAAAATTGGAAACTACTTTATAAAATTTGGGATACGTGCTTTTTCTGTCTACATTATTCAATCATATGTGAATGTTTGTTGGTGGATAGTATCTTTCGTTACAGTAGTAAAGAAGATTAATCTCCGCCCTTAGCTTTGAAGAGTCCACTCTGAATAGCTTTGAAACAATTTTATAGTCATCATCATTAGCTTTGAATTGTATGAGTTTTCATACTCCATAAAAAACGTCGGTCGAATATTTTTTTTTTGGTGGGAGCAAGGGGGGGGAGCTGGTTTGGTATAGCAGCTACCATACCCGTGAGCAAACCAGTGATCCCTTTGTATTTTTCTTAAAGTGTGTATGCACTACAATGTACGATCTAAATTTATCCCTTAATATCCCACACCGATTAAAAACTTGGTACCTTGTATACATTCGTTAAAATATTTTTTGTGAGGCCTTCTGGAAATTTTTCTTTAATCTAAATAAATAAGATGGGGTAAAGAAAAGTCCGCTTTTCTAAAAAAAAAGTCACCAGAGTTAACAGGATGATATAGTCAAGGTGGTAAGCACGTTGACAACAAATTTGGCTGCCCTGGGTTCAACCCTTGCGGCAGTCAAAAAAATAAAAATGTTATTTTTTTCTGTTTAAGGGTATAATACATAATCAGATCTAACATTAAAACGTCGGTACTTCATCATAGCATTTTCGCCGGCGAAGTAAAATAGTTAATAAAATGGCTATATCTATCTCCTTTCACCGCCTGTCTTCTCTCTTATCAATCCGTTTCCTAAAGAATGTAGCGCTTTTAAAATCTAAATAGGTATTAATACCTGAAAAAAAAGATCACATAAAAAAATATTGTGACTCAGCATTCAAAACAAGACACGTAAATAAAAATATTTTTTTTTAACATAAATTTTTTTAATTTTTGAAAATTTTAAATATAAAACAGGTAGGGCACATGCCCTTTGATTTTTATCTACCTTAAGTAGGCATTTGTATAAATGTTTTCAATCTTTGTAAAACTATTTTCAACTTTTAATAAGTTCTACTTTTACTCAACATTTAATGTCATTGTGTTACCTAAAATACGTGTGAAAGATTTGTCACATTTCGATAAAAGTTTCTGGGTAATAATAAAATAAAAGTTTTCCAAAAATAAGAAATCCATACAAATCTTTAAATTATTACTATAAAACTCTTTTCAAACCTAAAGAAATATTGTCCTCTTTACTTTACAAAATATGAAAAAAAACATTAACTCATAATCGTTTCAGTTATTAAAATAAACTCTTGAAAAATATTTTTAAAATTCAAACAAATAAATCCTAAAACAAAAAAAAAAGTCACACTCGCAGTGAGTAAATAATGTGAATGTGATTTTTTTAGATCTTTTAAGCTGTCACATTACTTTTCGATTTTCTCACTACAATACCGATGTCAAAGTCATAAATTTTCAAAACTAAAAATCAAAACAATAAAAATGAACAGATTGTACTCTAAATATTTTACATGCCTGCTGTTCATTTTTCCGTTTCCACTAAATATTCTCATGCTCAAGAATCAGAACAAAGTTTTTAAAAGTCTTAACAAAACTTTTTATAATCAACTTTTAACCATGACCAGGTATCAAAACAATTAAACAAGTCAATCACACTTTATTTTATAGAGCTTGCGTGTGTGTGTGTTTTCACACAAATATGGAATTTGTTTTTTTTTTATTGTTGTTGTTGTTTCTCTTACAAATGTTTTGCCATCCAACACTTATTTGAGGTTGTTGTGGTTTTCGAACATAAATCTAGTGTTTTTTTTTCAAACAAAGCTTCTATTCTGTTCGGTACAGTTTAATTTCATTTTGTTTAATGATTTTTGAGCTTTTCAGAATGTTCTTTTGAATACGTGCTGCTCTAGATTTGTCAGTGTAATAAACTACTTACAACAGCAACAACAATATAATAATAAATGAGCAATAAAAAAAAATGCTTATTCGTTAAAACACTGTTTTCTAAATAATATTTTTCAAGCAATATGTTAGAACAAATAGGATTTACAAATTTTTCGCGTTACTGAAGGGCGAACACCTGGCCCTAAGAATATTAAAAAAAATTTGCAGTGTAAAATTTTCTTAAAGAAAAATTTTTATACAATGATATCTCTGTATTCATATAATTTCTACAAATAAATTTGCTATACTCGATATTTTCTCGTAGAGATATTTTTCGTTGTACGAAATATTTTGTAAAGAAAAAAATTTAAACACGCAGATATTTTATTTAAAATTTATTCCGCTATAAAAAAGAAGAAGCAAAATTTTTTCCAAAGAGGAAGATATCGCTAATAAATTTATATGTAAAAAATATTTGCGATAAATTAAAATCCATTTCTTATAAGAAAAGTTTTAACAAAAATATTTAAAACACAACAGTATACGAAAAATATCGGTTGCAGAAATTCTTATGGCGAAAATTTTAGAGATACGAAAAATTTGCTGTGGCGAAAAATTTCGAAACACGAAAAACTTGCTACGACAAAAATATTCGAGAGTAGAAAAAATTATGTGGCGAAAGTAGCGAGACACGAAACAAAATCTATGACGAAAATTTTCGAGACTGGAATGATTTTATATGGCGAAAGTTTTCAAAACACGAAAAACTATAGCGAAAATTTTTAGGTTACGAAAAATATTCTATTTCCATAAGTTTCAAAATCGAAAAATGTTCAGTGACAAAAATTATCGAGACACCAATAATTTTTTAAGACGAAAATTTTCTGTGGCGAAAAAATTTTCTTTGGAATAATTTTACGAGATAAGAAAAATTTGGCAGTACAAAAAAAAATTTGTTAAAAATCGAAGTCAAAAATCATTAAGTGACGAAAATTATTGAGCCACGAAAAAAGTATGTGGAAAAATTATTGATACATGAAAAATTTCTTTGTGCTGAAAATTATTGAAACACGAAAAATTTTTATTGACGAAAATTACGAAATATTATTATTATTAAAAAATTATGATGAATGAAAAATTATCAATGGCGGAACACTAAAGATATTCCATGTCAGAAACTTTCGAGACACGAAAAACTTTCTATGGCAAAATTGTTTAGGCGCGAAAAAGTTTATATGGAAAAAATTTTCGAGACAATAAAAATATTCGCCGAAAATTTTCAAAATTTGAAAATTATCAAGGCACGAAAATTCTCTGTGTAAAATTTGAGGTTAGAAAAATTTTATATCGCTAACGTTTACTAAGTGCGACAAATTTTCTGTAGCGAAAATTTCCAAAATGCGACAAATTTTCTGTAGCGAAAATTTCCAAAATGCGATAAATTTTCCGTAGCGAAAATTTCCAAAATGCGACAAATTTTCTGTAGCGAAAATTTCCAAAATGCAACAAATATTCTATAGGGAAAATTTCCAAAATGAGAAAAATTTCCTATCGCGAAAATTTTTAAGACGCGAAAAATTTTCTATCGCGAAAATTTCCAAAACGCGACAAAATTAAAATAAATTCTATAGCAAAAACATCCAAAATGCGACATGTTTTGTGCACCGAAAATTTCAAAAATGAGACGAATTTTTTGTAGCGTAAGTTTCCAAAATGCGACAAATTTTCTGTAGCGAAAATTTCCAAAATGCGAAAAATTTTCTATAGCGAAAATTTCCAAAATGCGAAAATTTCCAAAATGCGAAAAATTTCCTATAGCGAAAATTTCCAAAATGCGAAAAATTTTCTATAGCGAAAAATTTTCTATAGCGAAAATTTCCAAAATGCGAAAAATTTTCTATAGCGAAAATTTCCAAAATGGGAAAAATTTTCTATAGCGAAAATTTCCAAAATGGGAAAAATTTTCTATAGCGAAAATTTCCAATATGCGAAAAATTTTCTATAGCGAAAATTTCCAAAATGCGACAAATTTTCTGTAGCGAAAATCAAGAAGATGGAACAATTTTTCTATACCGAAAATTTCAAAAATTTTATATAGCGAAAATTTTCAAAATGCGACAAATTTTCTATAGCGAAATTTTCAAAAATGCGAAAAATTTTTCTATAGCGAAAATTTCCAAAATGCGACAAATTTTCTATAGCGAAAATTTCCAAAATGCGACAAATTTTCTATAGTGAAAATTTCCAAAATGCGACAAATTTTCTATAGCGAAAATTTCCAAAATGCGACAAATTTTCTATAGCGAAAATTTTGAAAATGCGACAAATTGTCTGTAGCGAAAATTTCCAAAATGCGACAAATTGTCTGTAGCGAAAATTTTCAAAATACGAAAAATTTTCTGTAGGGAAAATTTCAAAAAATGCCATAAATTTTCTAAAGTGATAATTTTCAAGACACTTTATATCCTCTATAGCAAAAAAAAATTTTTTAAAAATTAAAAATATGATAAAAAAAGTTTTAGTTTCTTTAAAAGCCCTCGCTTCTTTGCTTCATGCACGTACCAGCCACATAAAATTTTATTACAACTTACCTACTTATAGCTTATCTATGATGGTAATGTTGACCTAATGGTTTTTGAAGTTTAAACATTATGAATACTTCATCTTCAACAATGGTACTTCAGAAAATATTAACCATTATAAGCGATACAAACACACAACACAACACAAAATGAGACATTCACAATGAAACATACGGACAGTGTAAAATACAAATACAACAAACACTACACTTATCTGCGATAAATCATTAAAATTGACAAAACACACACTTAACAACATGAGAGATGTTCAATATTTGCTTTTGAATACAGAAATTGTGTTAAAGGGTTACCGTCATAAGGCAGGAAGTGTGCTCTTCTTTTTTTGGATTTTTGGACACAGTGTAAATGTTTTTTTAAACAATTCAAGAGACAGTATTTTTCCAACTTTTTTTTTTTGTAAACATTGCTGTTAGATCGTTAAAAGAAAGACTAATATTGCATCAATAAATTTAAAGTTGTTAACGGAAGAAATGTGGGTTGATGTTGTTTATTCGAGTTACCAGTACGCGTGTGACCATCCAGCTATTGGCATTGCTTTTGGTTTCTTTTTTTTTTGGGTCAGCTAATAATTCATAACAATTTTTTACCCGCTTAACTATTTTTTCTTTTTATTTATTTATTTTTTTGCGTTTTATATCAGATTTCTTTTTAGTATTGTTATTAATGTGGTTTTGCCTTTTAGGACTTTGGTATTTGATGTAGATTTGTAGTGTTTGTAAATAATTTCTCTCTACCACTGTGTAACATATAATTTTATTTTGAATCCATAATAAAATTTTATGTAAATTGTATTTTGGAAGACAGTAATAAATTTAAGCACATAATTTTTTAGGACCTTTCATGAAGGGAAAAATCAGCGAAAATTCATTTGCTTTTTTAAAAACTCGAAATTATGTGTTTGTTTGTTGGCTTTTAAAAATATTTTATTTTTATTAGAAAATATATAAGGCAGCTTAACACATTTGGGACGAAATCAGAATTTTTCGTTGAGAATATTCGTCGTCTCAAATAAAACATTTTCTTAATACAAAGATACACATAAATGGTGCCACGAACGAAATTCGACACGCGTAGCGAACTCTGCGATAGGATTATTTTTAATTTTTAAATCGACGAACAATCAATTTTTTTGTGTAGAGTGACCGTTTTCCTATTTATTTAGTTTAATTTTTTTATTTCATTTTTCTTAAAAATTAATATTGTTTCTATTTATATACAAAAATATATTATTTTTATTAATCAGCTCAATCATTAATATTCTCACGGAATTTCTTCTAATGGAAAAAATTTTTTCTCTAGAAAAAAAAAATAAAAAAGTGGCATCACTGTAACTTGAAGTGAGCTATTTTACCTATTTCCGTTTTATTTTTTTTTTTCATAATTCAAAATACCTATTTTTTCATTTTCCCTAGTCAATAAGAAAATATCAAATTTATAATAAAAGAAAAAGGAAAACTGAAAAAACTCTCACGGAATTTTTATTTATTATTGGGCTGAATATATTTAATTATTAATGCTGGTCCGTTATTATTTGAAATAATTGGTTTGTAAATAAATTACTATTACTATTTTTTTTTCAATTTTTGTTTAAGTTATTTAATAAAATGTAAAGATGACAGTAAAAAATAAAAACCTGTAGAACGAAAAGCACACTGTTCGTTACAACTTTTGTCGTTTAATCCTTTCATATTAAAAAATATTTATTTTGAAATACTTATTTCTCTATAGATTTGTTATTTATTATAAGTATTGGTTGACCACGAATTATTTACTAAAATCATTCCTCTTTTTCATTAGCTTTGCCCAAATAATAATGATAATAATTCATTTATAAAAAATAGTTCAAATGGTAGAAAAGATGAAAAATATGGGTTTTTTCTCAAATACGTAGTAACTTCAGCAAGTGGTACAAGTAAACAAAAATAAACTTATTTTCAAATCTTTATGTATATAAAATTGTTGTGACTTTATAACTCACGACCGGTCAAACCGAATTCGACTAACTCTTCATGGCTTATTTGTATAGTCGTGTAGATGGTTTATCTAAAGTTTGCAGGAAATCGTTCGAAGCGTTCGTGAGCGTATGTAGTATCTACGAGGGCTGCTCTATATATTTCTGGCCTAATAGTGAAAATGCGATTATTTATAATCAAAAATGGTTTTATTGTTTTTCAAAGTATTCTCCAGCATGATTTATACACTTTTGCATGCGCTCAAACCAGTTGTCGAAGCACTTTTTCCATTCCGATTGAGACACCTCTAAAACATGGTTTTTGAACACTTCAACAGCTTCTGGCGACGAAAATCGTTGACCACGCATTTTTTTCTTGATGTGCGGAAACAAAAAGAAGTCATTAGGTGCCAAGTCAGGGCTGTAAGGCGGATGACCCATTAATTCGATGTTTTGGCCGGTCAAAAACGCTCTGGTTTGAGCCGATGTGTGGGAGTTCGCATAGTCATGGTTAACAAAGATTCGTCTTCTCTTGTTGGTTTTTCGAATTTCTCCGATGACTTCAGGCAAACAAATTGTAGTGTACCACTCAGAAGTGACCGTCCTACGTTGCTCAAGCAGAACAGTCGCCACATGACCAGTTTTGCCGAAGAAACAGGCGACCATTTGCTGCGAAGTGCTTCTTCCACGAACAACTTTCGTTGGATTTTGCTCGTCTTTGAAGACCCACACGGTCGATTGTTTTTTCGTTTCAGGCTCATACGCATAAATCCATGATTCGTCACCTGTGACGATCTTATAAACGTCTTTTGAAGCACCGCAATCGTATTTTTGCAACATTTCTTTGCACCAATCGACACGAGCCTTTTTTGAGCGACTTTCAAATTGTGCGCGATCCAACGAGAACAAACATTTTTACGGCCAGGTGTTCATGCAGTATCGAATAGATGCTGGTGGAAGAAATGTCCAAGGATGTCTCTATCTCTTGGTATGTCGCATGTCGATCTTGCATTATGAGTTCACGCACGGCATCAATGTTCTCTGGCACAACAGCCGTTTTGGACGACCTTCACGGAATTCGTCTTTGAGCGAGCTTCGGCCACGATTAAATTCATTATACCAATTTTTCACAGTCCTATAGGATGGTGCTTCATCGTCATACAAAGATTTAAGTTCATCAATGCACTCTTGTCGTGATAATCAACGTCGAAAGTTGTGAAAAATAATGGCGCGAAAATGTTCACGAGTTAGTTCCATTTTTTCTATATTAATTTTTTCAAGTCACTGTAAACAACACAAATAATGGTCGTACGTCAAAACGTTTTGAGTACGATTATACTTAAAAATGACAAACTTTCCAATGGAAATGTCAGATTGCACTTGGCAGCACTAAGTGTTGCCAGGCCAGAAATATATATTATAGCAGCCCTCGTATCAAACTATTTGAATATAGTTTTACTTGAATTTATGTGTTATTATTTGTGCAAAAGAAATGGGGGGATTAAATTTATATTTATTATTATTTTAAAATAAAATTATTTATATTGAGCCTAAATTTTAATTTTAACTTGTAGTTGCCATGTAAAATACTGAATTCATTTGGCCTTGCAGCTTGTAATATTTTGAATAAATGCACAAATAAAATAAATAATTAAAAAATATTAAAAGATTTTATTAAACAAAATTCGTTTAAGAAAATATTTCTGGTTACTTGAATAAAACTTTTTGAAATAAATAAAACCGCGTACTGATTAGATTAAAACTTTATTTGGTAAAATTACGTTAATGTTGTTTATGTTTTATTATATACCCTAGAAAAGAAAGCGTTTTACTCACAACAACAAAGTGGCCACTCTGAGTGGCCACTCTGAGTTCAATTTTCTATTAGTATTTTTTTCAAACTTGTCTCTATTTCTTAATTTCCAGCAAATATTGTTGTCGATTTCTTCATACAGGAAAGTGTTTGCGTCTATAAAATATTTTGTTTGTTTTCAGATTTCTACTTAATTAAACTTTTAATTTTGTTCTTATTAAATATTTAATTGAAATCATTTTTCACAATTTACAAAATTTTCTTTTAATAAATAATTAGTTAATTCAATCAAATATTAAATAAAGTGACCGTGGATTTCCCTACTTCAATTTATTTTGAGGTAAATTTTCAATTATTTTTCTTAAAATGTCGATTACTTTATAGAAAAAAGTTATCGCATTCATGAAAAATTTTGTCTGTCATTTTATATTATTTTTTTAGGTCAATTTAATAGAAAAATAAATACAAAATTTTTTAATTAAATAGTTAATTATTTCAATCACATATTTATTTAAAAAAGAAAAAAAAATGATTTTTTTTAATAAATAAATAAATAATTGAATCAATTAAATAGTTAATTCAATGTCAATATGAAAACAAATTAAACTTTTAGTAGATGGAAAAAATGTTTCTGTGCTGCTAATATATAGAAGGCATTATGGCCTTAGGACAATTGCTGGCGCCCTTTACTGCAGTTCTTAATTTCTCCAAAAAAGATCGACTGTAAGAATAATGAAAATGCCTTTTTGACAACATCTTATACCATGCAACAATTGAAGTGCATTTTTTTCGTGAGATAGATTAAAATCAAACCCATGACCATAAGAAAGTTTGCATAGGCTTCTTGTTCTTAAGTAGAAGTTAGACTCGCTTGGACCGTATAGTCGTGAACACCAAGTTAATATTCAAAGTCCCTCGCCTTAATCTTAACAGTGACTTTGGGACTTTGTGAGCTATTGTTGGTTATGGGTGTGTGTATGGTTGCTGTTGTGATGTTAAAGGATTTTGTATTTTAGCTCAAGGCCACAGGAATAGGAATATATTTGTTTTTTTTTTTTTTAATGTTTCAAATCTCGTTTATTGGGATCGCCCTCCTTCACTACAAACAGATTTTTAATAAATTTTGCCAATTCATTTTTTAGTTTTGTGTTTTTTTTTCTGTTTATATTTATACACACATTCGCATAGATAAATTGTATTTATAAATTTTTTATATTTTCATTTTGTTGTTTCCAAAATGTTGTTGTAAAAATATGCTGTTGAAGCACTTTTTTTACAACATTCTTAAACATTGTAAATGAGCAACTATTTTTGCTGTTGCCGTATAGTTTTTGTTGTTGCCAGTTTTAGTTACACTTGTTAAGTGTGTTTTTAAAAAAAACATATACTTGTTAATATTATTACAAATGTTTTTTGTTTATGGTGCTGTTGTTGGTTGTTTTTTATTTTTTATTTTTGTTTTTTGGTTTAACATTGAGTTTATGAATATTGTGCAATTTTTTTCTGCGTTGTTTTTTTGTGTTTTTCCTTGATTTAGTATTCTTTTCCTGTAGTTAAGTATTTCTTGTACGATTTTGTTTTGTGGCGTTACTTTGAAAATGAAACTGGCAGCAAAAGACCGGCAATGTTTAATAATTTTCTTTTATGCCAAATCATGTTTGTATGTTTATGTAGTAAATAATAAAACGATTTTAAAAATACAATTTATTTTCGGTAAAGGGTTTTCTTTGTTGCGCTTTTTTTTCAAAAGAAGAACATAACTTTTTTTAAATACATTTTTGTCGGTGCAGCAAAATATAAAATGTATTACACGCTGCTTCGTTAAAATTGAATACATCTACCAATAGAGTAAGTTTTAAGATTTTTTTTTAAATATAGGGGGATTTTTCAAAACTAATCTTATAAATATTTGTAAATTAATCTATCTATAAATACGTGCTGTACCATGCGGGCTTGTTCGCAAATGTATCACTGCGCTGTATCTGAAATACAATACGTTTGAAAGTTAATCAGTTGGCATCACTGCATATGTCATTTGCTCTAAAATGCATCATTGAAATATGTGATGCGCAAACAAACGTCAAACACGCATCACAAAAATGCCTGACGCAATCGACGAGTAAGTATTTTATTTATTCTTTATTAATTTTTTTTATTAATTACATTTGTTTATACATTTTTAGAAACGAATTTAATAGTTTTTTTATATTAACATACTCAAGAATTTTTGGAATTCGTCTGTTGCCAGATCAAAAAAATAGGACGGATGTTGCTAAAAATCACATGCAACTCAAGCATTTTTGTAGTCAAAATTTAACGAGTAGGCAACCAATAATTACACTGTTCTGCACGAAAATCCTCCTTCAAACCAAAACATGCTTTCTTACTGTTTTCAAATGTGCTGAACACGAATTTGAAGTCAGATTCTGTCTATCACGCACAGTTTCCTGAGAAATTCTAGTTTTTTATCCAAAAATGTGAGTTTTTTGTAAATTTGACAAATTTTTTTTTTTGGTATCAAAACATAGTGAAACATAATCAAAAGCCCGATGATTTTGAACGCAATGAAGTATGTTTGAACGAAAAAAAATTTGATGGGAATATAACAAGTGGTTTAAGAAATATGGCTCAAAGTTTTTTTTTTTTTATTTTATGATGGTATCATTTTCATTCAAATCCTCTCTGCCCCCCTTTCACCCTCAATCCCCCCTCCCACTCAGCCCCTCTCTTGTCAATATTTTCTTCTAGGATTTGATCAATACTCTCGACGCTTTCGCTAAACGCACTTATTTGGATGTTCAGTTTTGCTATCATTGTTTTGGGAACAGTTCACTTTTTCTCTGTAATGTCACGACAGTTATACACTATTATACACTAATTCCTTTTGCTATGTTTGTGGTAAAGTCACATTTAAGTCCACTCAGAAACCTCTGGCTCCGCTGGTGATGAAGGCATACGAGTTATACTTTGGATGTAAAGTAAGTGATCAGGACAAATCCTACGCTCCTAAAATATGCTGTAGTTCATGCTCACGTTCTCTGACTGGTTGGCTAAATGGGACACATAAGTCAATACCATTTGCAGTTCTTATGATATGGCGAGAACCAACAAATCACGTGACCGATTGCTATTTTTCCATGACCACAATCACAATAATTTTCAAATACAATTTTTCATTTTTTTCACGTTTTTCCTCTGTTTTCTCAAAATCAGAGGGTGATAGAATTTTTCTGAGTTCACATTCGGACTCAGCACACCTGAAAACATAAGAAACAGGCAAAATTGTTCAAGGGAGGGGAGGAAAAATTTTTTTTTGCAGAACAGTGTTATCAATTCAATTCTTTTTTTGACTCTTTCAAAATTCGTAAAAAAAAAATCTATTCTTTCTTCATTTGTTGCTCTTGTTTTTTCAAGAAGTCAGTCAAGACAACTCTATAGTTATTTTAGCTAACTCAATCAGTACTCTGGGTGCTAATTTTTAAAATTTTTTCTCAGTCCCTCCAAAGTTTGCTCTAATAAAATTTTACAGCACCGACTTTTTTTACAGGCATTAGGCTTCGAATCTATAAGTAACCAATGATTGTGAACCGGTAAAAAATTACTCAAATCCAAAACGGCAAGCTCTGGAACAAATATGTCATAAGTTACAAAATTATTTTCACTCTTAACTGTTTTAAACGAGACATTTATATTTTTTTCTTGAGTTTTGTAACCGATTTTTCTGCCAAAGTAAAAATCGCTAAAGTATACAACTAATCAGCGCACTTATGCTGAAATTGTCGCTCGAATGTTATATTACGAATTTTTTCGTTTATTTCCAAAGTAACTGCTTTCACAGTTTAACTGTTTTGAACGCTACTGCAGAATTTACGGTTGCATTAATTGCTATTCGATAATCTTTCAGTATTCTCTTCATGGCAATAATGGCACGACTTATAAAAATAAACATATTAAATTTGCATTGGATGATCATTAAGAGAAAAAACAAATCCAAAAACCCTAACACCTCTACGAAAATACTTCGACAGTCTGACAAGACTACCCAATATTTTTAAAAATTTTCTTAGTATTTTCGCTGTAGCACAGTGGTGGTTCGAAAATATCAAGATCTTTTATTAATTCTTTATTAATAGAACAAGTGAAAATATTTGTAAATTGTTCTCTTAAATTGGTTCTTATAAAATTCGAAGTTTCGTGGAAAACAAAAAAAATAAATTTTCCATAATTTTAAAATCAGAATTTTTAAGCTTGTTTTATATTGTACTACTGTTCAAAGAGATCCTTGATTATTAACCGACTTCAAAAAAGGAAGGAGGTTATCAATTTGTCGGAATGTTGCTTTTTTAATCTTTGTGCCTGCAGGACTAAGTCATTTCTGAACTGATTTTGAAACTTGACTTTCATTTGATAGATAAGCATGAGAAACAGATTGGTCCCGTTTTAAAAAAGCTTCATTGTCTTAAAAATTAAAGGGTGTCCCCATACAACTTACCTATTTCTTGCGTGTATTATGAACAGTATAGGGCACTTCTTTAAATTTTAAAACGAATGCGTGTTACTATAGCTTCCAATAACAAAAGTGAATACAGAAATAAATCTTAAAATTAAAGGGTGTAACCATAGGTGATGTAAATTCACCTACATGGGCCTAACTTTTGAACCCTTATAGACAAACGCTTGCAAATTGGACAGAATGCTGATTGCTATGGCTGTTATTAGTAACAAGTATAAATATTCAAAATTATAAATTAAAGGGTACCCCAATAGTTCATTTAACTTGATGTACAGTAAACCTGTTTTTCTAACAACGCTATAAAAACAAATATAAAATTTAAATTTGGAAATTAAAGGTTGTCCCAATAGTTGATGTAATTTTTTAACTTCTAACCCGTTATAGACAAAACATTGAAACTCAAAAGGGACCTGCATTCCTAAGCCTACTATATCAATATTTTTATAATTTGAATTTTGAAATTAAAGGATGTTCCCATAATTGATGTAGATTTACTTATATGGGCCTATCATTTGAACCGCTATAGACAAACGCTTGATAATTTGACAGAATATCGATTGCTATGAACATTTTTTAACAAGTATTAATATTCTGTATTAAAAATTAAAAGTTAAAGGGTGCCCCAATAGTTCATTAAATTTGATGTATATAGCCATACTTTTTTTAACCAGTTTTTGACAGAGGCTTGAAATTTAAAAGAATCTGTATTGCTAAAATGAATTTGAAAATGAAAGGGTGTCCCTACAGTTGATGTCATTTGTTGAACTTTCAAACCGCTATAAGCGGACAGCTGAAACTTACCAGGTACCTGTATTGCTAAGTCTGCTATAACAAAAAGTTTATAATTAGAATTTAGAAATTAAAGGGTGACCCTATACTTACTGTAATTTGATGTATATTGCCAAACTTTCAAACAAGTATAAAGTTTGGATATAGAATATAATAGTTAATGTAATTCGATGTAAATGGCCATACTCTTAAACCGTTAGTGATAGACAGATGAAATCTGTTTTGAAGTCGGTTTTTTTTGCAAGAATTATTTTGAGCAACTTCAATAGTATCTTAGAATTTTGAAGAATTGTGAATACTATAGATACTATGTACCAAAGCTACACACGAGGCAACAGTTGAAGCAACTTGACTTAGTTTCTTTGACAGTTTTTCCAATATATTAATTTAAAAACAAATTCTCAATTTAATATATTCATTAATGACATCATTTTGTTTGGTCTGCTAAATATTGTATAAATTTTAGCTAAATTTTTTTATAACTTTATTTCTTATTTTTCAAAAGTTTTTAAACAATTTTTCTCAAAAGCCTCCCATACTTTATAAACTGCATTTCAACCCACTACATAAATTATAATACACCTCCGACATGCAAAAAAAAACTATTGGTAACTCATCAACTGTTGTAGGAGTTCAATTGCATTCACATGCACAGTGCACCGAAGTGAATAAAATAATGTTTTTAAAAGCAGTTGACTGCAAGAAGTAATTTTGTAATATTTTCACGGCTAAGACTGAGTTATTGTTAAATTGACTGTAACTAAAAGATAATTGTTAAGATAAAAGGCCTTTAACTACAGAGTGAAAAATTGCCCTAATTTCAAGAATCAGCACGCCCCTTCTAAGAAGTAAAGCAGGGTGTTCACTATAAGTTGTCAACCGTAAGAAATTTCAAGTTAATCCCTCAGCTTTTTAGACATTTTTTTCTTATTTCCCACATATTCTTTATGCTGTTCGCTCATTTAATTAATGAAACAGAAGAGCTATTATTTTTAATTGTTGTAGTTAAATATTTTATTTGGCAATATATTTTTTAAGGTTCCGCACACAAAGCGTAAAAACGTAACGGTATTATTTTCCTCACAATGTCCGTCCGTCTGTCACATCCTAAGGCCCTAATAGATAGACTCTTAAGATTTTCAAAGAAGATATGTAGCTATATCCGCTATAAAAGCAAATAATAAAAATTAAAGGGTGTTCCGAAAGTGATGTGATATTATAAAAAATATTGTTATTTTTTACACTGGGATAGATTTACAAAAACCTATCAGGGCTACAACAATACGTACAAAAACACTTTAAATTAAAGGGTGTTCCAATAGTGACGTGATTTTTGCGTACTCTTAGGCAGATAAACTAAGTTTAAGTATTTTTATTTTCTTTTAAAGATCAACAAAAAAATTAAAACTAAAACTAAAAGATAAAGGGTGTTTCGATATTTCCGTTATAAAAATAAGCATGAACAATAAGATTAAAATATTAAGGGGTTTCCATAAAGTTCGTAATTTGACGAATATAGTATAATTTTTTCAATCACTATGGGCAAGCAGCTTAGTATTTCAACAACAAATAAGAAAAGGAAAATAGGGCGACAAACTAAAAGTTGGCCCAAACATTTTACAAAATTCTTCGTTCATAAAGCAAACTCGCACTGATTTTAATTTTGGTCGAAATTTAAAAGTTTCCCAAAATGCGAAGAAAGAAGAAGCTTTGACACTTATGCTTTAAAATATTGCAGTACAAATTAGGAAAAAAACGGAAAATTTTTCAAAAAGTAACACCGCTTTCAAGCCTTCCCCGCAACACTTAAAACAATTTGCACTCAATAGGATATGTAAACTAGTGTTCATTGCCACCAACGTTGTAACAACAAACATGGCATTTATAAATGTTAGAAAAACACGAATAAAAATAAAAACAAAGCAAAAAAAAATATGTTAAACAAACATGTTATAACATGTTACTTAAAATGAAAAATTCAAAAAAAAAATTGGTAAAAATTATCTATAAATTAAATTAAAAATTGACAAATGAACACACAAAAAATTTTGCCATGATGCCGTTGTATAAATTCATTATTCATTTACACAATTTTTTGATTTCATTGTTAAGATTTGCGTTTTTAAAACAAATATTTATTTTTTGCAAAAAAAAAACAAAAAAAAAATATTTGATAAAAAGTTGGTTTAAAAAAAATACTTTCACTTTAATGCATTTATGGTTATTAAACTTTGTTTGCTAAAGTAGTTTCATTTTTTCCAAGAAAATTAGAAAAAAAAATTCGTTTTGAAATTATAAACGCCAGCCTTTAAATTTACACCATATTTAACTGTTATTAGTGTTATTATTTTTTTTTTCATATTTATAAAACTAGATTAAAGTTGTATATTTTTAAGTAGTATAAAATATAAGGAATATTTAATTATGAACACTTTGTAAAAAAGTGAAATGTTTATGAAAAATATAAGCCATGCCAGTAAAAGCCAATTAGTATTATGATGCTTAGGCATTTGTTGTTGTTGTTGTTGTTTGGTTATTTTTTATTATTATAATTTAACGCAATTAATAATTAAAGCCAAATCTAGCAAAATGAAATTTTGTTTCAATTAGCTAATCGCTATTTTAGATATGAAATTAATTACAAAAATAATTATAAAAATCCTAAAACTTTAGAATATAAAATCTATTAAAAATTAATTTTAAAACAAAAAAAAATTAATTATTTGGCGCTTATAAGCAGTTTATTGTTTATACTGATTTTAAAGAGTATAAAAAATATGTGTTTGGAAAGAAGGGGATTGTTGCGTAGCGCTTATGCTTTATTTTTCTTTCCAACATATCTTTAGTTACTCCTCTTTTACTCCAACACCATGACCAATTATTAGCCTTTATTGTCGGTTGGTAAATCTTCTGCATGCAAATGCCTTAAAGCTTCATACTGCCATTAATGCTCGACTAAAGGCATAACGAATATACTTTCAGAAAACGTTCAGAACATTCAACAATAAGCTGTTTATATCACATCATTTCAACACTGCGTAGGAGTGTTGTTAACAGACCTAGAAAGTCTATTCAATTTTCTTGGCGAACAATTTTAAACTTTAAAATCCCAACAATTTACATTTACCAAGAATTTTTTATTCTATGACAATGCACATTGGGCTGAAATACAAGCAAATGAAGTTAAAATCTGGAACTTCAAAACTTATTATCCGAATTTGCATGAAAAATTGCAAAGAAAAGTTAAGCATTTCATATTTTGCATTTGATCACAGTCTGTTTAAGTATAGGGTAGCTCTACAAAGCTTTAGACTTGGCAACCTTGAGTGTAAAACATTTTTTCGATCTTAGGTTAGGTTAGGTTGCACAGGCTGCCAGCATAAGAAACCGACTCACTTGAATACTAAATGATACTTTGTGATACATGAAAGCGATGTGAGAAGGATCTTTAGTTCTCTACCGTAGAACTAGATCTATCCCTAATCCACCCTGCAGATCGGATAAACCAATTTTTCCTAGAAATAAAAGAGGCCAATTGATCTGCAAGGGTATGCATTCACGGACTTCCTAGAAGAGCCGCTCTGTCACTAGATAAGGCTGCACAATGGCAGTGCCGACTATCCAACTTTTCCTTTTCTTCCTTATCCTGAGAACTTCTACAGAAATCATCGTATGGATGATTTAATTTCCTAGCATAAGCACCGATAACGCAGTGTCCTGTCAGCACAGCCACCATATAGCCTAGCTGTCCTTGGGGAATCCTTAGCAGATTTGAAGTTCTCTTACTGTGATAGTAAGGCCTTAGTTTACAGTTTTACAGCAATTTAATAGAACTCGCCATCTTATTTAGAGATATCCGACATTCACGAATCAATCTAAATGTCGTAAAGGCACCCTATAGGGAGTGTTTTGCGGTTTTGCTCCTGGTAGAGATTCGGTTATCCTTTCCGTATATCCTGTAGTAGCTTACCCCTCTTTTTATGGCTAAATTTTCAGCCTGAATTGTGCTACATTGATTCTGTAGCCTGAAATGTTTATTCAAAATTACTTTACTATAACAGAAGAGATTTTTGATTTTATTCCAAGGAAACGGATATTTTTAAATATATAAGTAAGGTGTTGCCAGACTGCGATGTATTGTATCAACGTTGTACACGAAGTATTTTATAATGTGCGTCTACACACTGTATTTTTTAAGTGGTACTTAAGACACTTGCAGTTGAATAGACCTGCCTGAAACCATGAGATTGAACCATATTGAATTTTTTCTTAAAGCATACTTTAAGTTAAACAACCACTCATACATAGAAAAAGAAGCTAAACTACAAATATTGAAAAGAAATGTCAATATATTCGTAGATGTATTGGATCGATGGAATAGAACAATTCATATCCCCATTCCATGTCTTTTCGTATTTTCTTAACCAAAACCTAAGTATTCTGTAAAATTTTTTGATTGTTTAGTTGTTGAATTTCGCTCATATTATTTCGCGTTGGAAAAAATGTTGCCTGAAACATTTGCTGTTATCAACATGAATCCAAAAGAAAGTAAAAGTTCAGCAACATTATTTATTTCGCACTTATTGTACCCATTACCACAGATGGAAAAGGGTATATCTAAGTTTGTCATTCCGTCGATTGAGCAACGTCCGCCCGTATTTGAGTTAAAATTAACTTTTCAAAGGAACAAGATATCTTACAAAAAATCCCATTGAAAATAAGCAAGTTCGGTCAATGTCCTTTAAGGCAGCGGGCAAAACAACATGCCTGCCTCTAACCTCTTCTTGTCTTTTGTCAACTTTGTTTCTATTCCTGCAAGTGTTTGTTGTTTATGATAAATAATTGGTGAGCCTTTACCTTATACAAAAACATTATAATTTACTAAGTTGGGGCAACAATCCTAGTCAAAACTTAAAATTTTCAGAAAAAAAAGCTATTCTTAAACTTTATGCTGAAAGGAATATGGTGCTTAGGTTTAAAATAGGTAGTGTTGAAAAGAAAAATATGCAAAATAAAAAGTAGTTTTTTTTTTAATTTTTGGTTATTATTATTGATTTTGATTATTATATATTTATTTAGTAAGCTATTATGACTTTAAGAATAAAATTCTTTTACAGTCCAGTGGTATTATATAATGGGCACCATACGTTAACAAAAATTGAGTTTAACAATCAATAAAATCAATAAAAATTACAATACAGCGGTTTGTACTAAAAACTAACAAAAATTTAAAAAATAAAAAAAATTAATTTAAAAAAAATAAATAAATAATAAGTAATGGAATAATAATAAAAAATAAAATATTTAGCAAGAACATAAAAAAAAATTATTGGAACAGAATATTTTTTTTATAAAATTTAGGTAATGAAGAATAAGATAGAATGAGGAAAAATGAGTTAGACTATAATCACGTATAACAAATTCCCTAAGGGATTTCTTAAAACTCTGTCTGTTTACGGGTAATGAGTTCCAGAGCTTTATGGCCTTAATAAAGAAGAATCTACTTGCGTTTAGATCGTTTTATCTTGGTGGTATTAACAACACACCCCTGGCTGGCCTTCCAAATGAGATTTTGTTAAACAAATAGGCAGGTGATTGGACACTTATTCATTTGTGCAGAAAAATCAAAATGCGCATTTTTAGATAGTCCAATAGATCACAACCAAGAATCATACTTCTCCAGGACGAGATACTACTGAATCTGTGAATACCATATATATATTGCGTAGCATTGTTGAAAGACACTTCTAACTTATAAAGCAAATACGAGTCTAATTTGGTATACACCTCAGCAGAGCTAGTGATAATAGGTACAATTAGTTGTAATACAAGACGTTTTTTGACATGTATTGGTGTGTAATTTGACGTTATTCTTAAATTGCGTAGTGTTAGATACACTTTGCGTACTGTATTATTAATGTGATCACAGCATGTTAACGACGAGTTGATAATAAATGCTATATATTTAACTTTTTCCACATAAACAAGTGAAGTATCACATTACTTAACAGTTGGAAGCTGGTTGAAATGGAGCTTGTTCCTGCTGATGGGTAACAGAACCGATTTAGTTGGACTAAGCGTAAGGTTGTTTTTTTAGCCTCCATGCAAATATCATTTAGGTCCTTATTAAGTTTATAACATATATCGTCAACAAGACCAATGTTCAATACTGAACAGCACATGCTCAAGAATTGAGCCTTGTCGAACTCCACAATTCACGCACACAAAGCTTGACTCCCTCCCCCCTACAACCACTTTCTATGAACGATCAGATAAGTAGTGTCTTATTGGCAGCACTGAGCAGTGGTCAAACCCAAAAAGCCATCTAGTTTTCGACAAAGAATTGAATGGTCAACTCTATCAAACGCCTTTGAGAAATCTAATAAGCATATAAGGGACAAGTCACCCATATCATAGTTGCAGTAGTACAACTATGGTTTGAACGAACCCAGATTGCAGCGGAACCAGCAAATAATTTACATTGATGATATGATTTCAAAAATCGCTATACTCAAGTGTAAAACTGAGCGATTAGCAGCACCGTAATATTTTAAGCTTCAAATGTACCTTTTAACCTTAAGCTTTTTATACTTATTTTCGACACTTTATTCACACTATATTTAAATTGTTACAATATATTTAAACTGTTCGCCAAAACCTTAAAAAGCGAAGATAAGTGGGTATTATTATGACTTAAGAAACAAATTCATGCTTGACTTTAATTTTGTCTAATATTTAGGACACACGCCCTTCATTATAAAATTAACCAGCAAAACTTTGCAAATTACTTCATTAAAGTAATATTTCATTAATTTTATAACACAAAAAAAACACTTAAGTAATTTTATATCAATGTTTTGAGTCGTAACCAAAATCTTAATTAAATAAAACTGTATTTATGGTTAAAATCTATAAGTGTTCATTCATCTTATTAATATGAACTTGTTTACCGCCATAATTTGCAAAAAGAAATTACTTAAAATGTTAACCCAGCACTTACGTTTTTTAATGTAAAATTTAACAATTTTGTTATTTAACTAATTTTAAACACAAAAGTGTTAATTATTTAAATAAAATCTAAGACGCATAGAAATTTGTTTAAGAAAGTTGTTTGAGTTACATGAGCATAAAAAGAGACTCCCACATAATTTTAGCTAATTTATTATCTATTTCTTTTTCCTTTTACATTCGCATATTATTCGTATAAATCTTTAACCAACAGCCACCACAATTGTTGTCAGTGTTTTCTTTAGTAGTAACACTATTTTTGGTGTCAGTAAGTACCCGTTTTAATGTTGTTGGTTTTAAGGTGAAAGTGTAGATTAATTTGCAACTAGTTAACACCTTTAATAAGGCTGAAGTTTATGTTCGGTGAAGCATATCCCAAAGATAAGTAAAACTGATATTTTGTTAACTATAGAGTTTTACTAGAGGAGCAGGTACTTTTGACGGTTGTGCGCTAGATGATGACCGCCTATACTTTAATGCATACCTCATCGTGTGGTGGCACGTTGTGAAAGCATTCTGTAAATCTTTAATGAGTCATTTGCAATGATTGAAAAATTCCTTAGTCACTTCGTAAGAATTAACATGCAATTGCTAATGTTGCATGAACCTTAGACAACGCTTGCTACCATTTCTAAAAATATTAGACTGGAAGTAACCAAATTTTTTAACGATTAAGATCTTAACGTGTAATGGCATACTACACCACCACACAAAAAATATATGTATAATTTTTCATTCCATTTGTAGTTTCTACAATATTCCTTTACCACCCCATAAGGTGCATACATATATTTTTGAGTCGTTCTAGTGATTTCAGTCTGCCAGTAACTTGGTTGAAATCAGTTTTGCCACATACCCAGATGAGCTGCAGATATTTTATGAAAACCGTTCTATCAGACTTTGTTTTGAAAGAGAGGTTATTAAAATTTGGAAGCAGATATATTCAAAAAAAGGAGCGTCTGTATTTTTCTTACGTTTTTTAAATTAAATTTTGTTTTTTCTGTTGGTTATTGTTGTTTTCTGCTCTGTTGCCTTTTTATTTTGTAAACCGAAATTTCAGAAAAAAAAACTATAAATTACCAAATGATTGGACATCAGTAAACCCACTTAATTTCACAAACATTTCATCAAAAATATTCAGTTTCAACTGAATATAAAAATCTAAAATTCTGCAAAAAAAAACTCTATATTTGCCAAGAATTATAATTTCACTAAACCTAAAACAAATTCACTAAAATATTAATTAACATGAAAATTCCACCGAAAGTTTTAAGTGTTCACAAAAATATTTTGTGCAATAAAAAATTTGAAATTTCAGTTAAAATCGAAAATACACAATTAGCAACTTAAACTATTGGCAATTTTAAAGTTATCTAAAAAAAACACTTTCGTTTCTCAGTAGTGATCAAATAACCTTGAATTTAATGGGGATACTGAGGTATATTGATAAAATTAAATTCCTTTTCCGCCTCATTTTCATCTATAGTAATAATCGAGCACTTCGCCCAACAATATGAACCTTCATCGCCATCATAATGATTCGCGGTGAAAATACGCCTTTACTCTAGACTAGTGATTTTAGACCGTCGCAAATAGTTAAATTCAATTTTCATTTCAGATGTGTGATCCTCATTCTGATTAGAGCAATTTGTGTTAATTCATTTCTACACATTAGGTTTTGGCATCTTAATAATTTTTCAAGAGAGCCAAACTATTGTGAGAAACTGACTGGTAGCAATTCTCTTTTGGCACTGGTTGTAAGTGCCGACCCCAGGTTATGGTCATGCTCTGGATGTTTGCCAGACGGCACATCCCCTTTTTTTGTTAAGGCGATTTATTCTGGCAGGGTTGGTATCCATTCATTTTTTTTCGCTTTCACGTTTGCAGTAAATCCGTCGTTCATTAATAGTTTTATGGTTCTCATGTTTGTTTGTTTTTACGTTTGACGCCATTGTAACCAGCTGAAGTTTATGTTACTGAAACAGATTTTTTTATCTGCAACAAGATAGTCGGTCAATAACTGTAGCACCCTTCGTGGTCGGTACAACATCAAAGATTAACTTATTCATCTCCCATAAGGTGTCGTTGTCCATCTCCTTTAGGTCGTACTTCGCGGAAACAACTATTTATGACTTCGAAGTATTCTAATATACGTCCCACGAGTATTGTTGAATGTAAGTCCAATATCGCATATAAGTTTATGTCTAAATTAAAGGTTGACTGAAATCTGAAGTCCGCTACTGCCAACTTCTTATGTATTTTAGATTAAGGAGTAATTTTAAACATCATCAGCTTATCAGCAAAAAAAAACTATAGGATTATTCTTTATCTTGAAGAAATAAATAAATAACAAATAAATAGCAAATAAAATTTATCCTTTTCTTCTATTGGCTTTTTTTAAATTTTTAACGCCTGATTAGAGTTTTGTTTTAATAATTTTTTAATTATGGCAATTTACATCGTTGTAAAGGTTTAATAAAACTCGCAATTTTTTCTGCATCAACTACTTTAAAATAATAATGTTCTGCAAATCTTCTTTTTTAATACTTTCTCACTTAATTATTTTTCTGTTCTTCACAAAGGCAGCCATTAATTTATCAGTAATAATTTTTTTTTCATTTTATTTTCAAAGTTAATTGCTGTAAACTATTATTTGAATTTTAATAAACAGTCATCATTGTCTATATTTAAGAGATACAGTGGGGCTTATCATTCAAATATATGGTTAAAATTTCATTTTGAATCATTTTCATTTTCAGATATCAGAGATAAATTGTAGAAATTCTAGAATAAAAAGCTGGGTAAAGTTAAGACTTTCAATTCAAAGTTGATTTTTTTTTTAAACATGTGTAGTTTTGATCAGATTGTTCAGGTTCAAAATAAATACTAGAGTCCGTAATGCAATTTAAACAGCATTTTATGACTGATTTGAGAACATGTATACGAAATTTAAAATAAAAATAATATATAAAGGGTAGTCCCATAGTAACGTAATTTAAATTTATATTATCTTATTTTATCAACTATAGTAGGCAGACATTTAAAATTTATATAGAGCATTCACAAATATATCTGCTATAAAAATAAGTGTGAAGAAAAAGTTGAAAGTTTTAAGGGTGTTTCCATAGAGGCCATGATTTTAACGAATATGACTTTATAGGCAGATAATTGAAATTTGCAGAGAGTACACACGGTAATTATGCGATAAAAGTTTAAAAAATAAATTCAGAAATCAAGGGCTGCCTTATACGGGGTTCGAAATCATTCTCTTGCATTTGGAGGTTTTATTTTCATTAAATTTTATGCCCTAAAATATATTATTTGGTGCTAAAATTTTCATACAGTCAAGAATTTTTTATTTTTAGGTGAAATTTCGTCATGATTAAACTCTTTAAATTTTTTTTGATTTTATTTTTCCAACTTAAGTGATATTTTAGAATTTGGAATTTTGTTTTAATTTATGCGAAAATTTGCGATAAAATTCTGTTTGTTTTCGATTCTCGACGAATTAAATTTTAAATATACAGGATGTCCGCCGGGAAGGTACACTACTTTCTTTGTCTATAATTTTTGATTAATGAAAGAGATCTTATATTTATAAATGTTGTATTTAATTTTGGCAATTGTGTGTGGAATACAATATCAGATAAGTTTTCGCCTCTGTTAGCCTCACAAATACGAGTCCTTTTGAGTACATTTTTTAGTTCATTTCAAATCAGGCGACCGTGAAGGCTAATCAACATCACCAATTCTTGAAATAACTAGTTGTAAAAAGTGGTCTCGTAGCAATTTCATTGTTATTCTGACTGTATGCGATGTGGCACCGAATATTCTTAATAATAAATTTGCCACTTGTTTATTTACGACTTCCAAATATAAACTGTCAAGACTAATGTCTACCAAAATGGCGGCAAAACAAAGTAGAATATTGAGTTATTGGTTTCTAATCGTTGCTGCATAAAATATCGATTTTTAAGGCGTTTTCATTTGTAATAAACTTCATTTATAATAAAGTTTTTTATTTTAAAGTTAAATGGCGATAGGATTGTAATATTTTTAAATATGATTGAATTGTTTCAAATTTTTAGTGAAATTTCTAGTTAGTGATAATTTAAAAATATTATTGGTAATATAGAAATTTTCGTACTTTTCCTGAAATGTGATTTTTAATGCAGTTTTTATACTTTAAAAAATTTTAAATAGTAACTGTGTTGTATGTTTTAATTTCTTGTTAACATTTTCGAATTTTTACTGAAATCACAACTTGTACACTTTAATTATTCGGTGGATTTTTTTTTTGTGGAACAATTTACAATTCTTTTCTTCCCTGTGAATTTTCGGTTTTTCTGGTCTTCTTTTTTTTGGTGTGGAAATTACACAAAATTCGCGAGTTTTAGCTTAAATTTCGCTTTCGTGTGACTTTTTCTAGTTCAAGATTTTTACTTAACACTTACTGGGATGACGGTGACCTTCTTATTTCATTAACAAAAAAAAAAAACAAATTTAAATTTTAAATATTTTACATTCATTTGAATCTTAGAATCGATTACAGAGCTAAATTTTACTTTTGCTGAAGTTTTAAATTGTTTTTGAATTTTTAAATTTGAAGCACAATATTCGATTTTCTATTAAATTTCAATATTTGTGCTCATAATCATGAAAGTGGTCTAAGTCATATATTTCTTGTTTCGAGATATTTAATGAATTGCATTTGAATAAATTAAAAAAATATTTTTACATTATAAGACAACCACATATTTGACAATTTCGTAAAAATTACATTGAATTAATTTAGTTTAAGATAATGTGGTATGAAAATAACTGATAAATTCGTTTTTTTTTAATTTTGACTTAGACCACTTTCATAATTATGGGAACATTTAAGTGATTAAATTCAGAATATTATTATTATTATTTTTTTTTTTTTAATTTTTTTTTCTTTGATGAAAGAATTAACCCAAAGGTAATTCATTGAGTAGTATAGCAATTCTTCAAAATAAAAATAACAAGCAAAGCAACATCTTTAAGTTAATAGATTTATTAGAAATATAGATTCGTAAATAATCTTGCATATAAGGAAGATCTACTCTATCTTGGCTGGATTTTGTAGAAAAAAATTTTTAAATTTCTATATACTCTCCTTGGAGTAATCAAGTAATATCAAATATTGGTACACCCTTTAATTTCCAAATCCAAGCTTTATACTTGTTGCCACAGCGGAATAAGGCCTGGTTCTTGTTATTTTCATCCGTCTGTCTACAACTGATCAAATTTATGCTATTTGCATCAAATTAAACAAACTATAGGGTCACCGTTTAACATAGCATTTTGAATAATTATATCTGCTATTATAACCGTCATGGTAATCGGCATTCTGTCCAATTTTTAGGCGATTGTATATATATACCCCACATATGGGGACACCCTTTAATTCTAAGATTTATTTTTATATTATTTTTTGCTATTGAGTGGGGTCCTTTACGGTACATAATTCATGTAAAAAACATGTATTTTGTAATGGGTCACCCTTTAGTTTTTAAAATTATGAACTGCTTTTTAAACGCGACCAATCTGTAAGCATAAACTTTCAAAGCATTTTCGAAATCGGTACAGAAATGACTGACATACGCGGGCACCCATTTAGATTAATTAATAATCTTGTTTCTTTTTTTTAAGTCGGGTAAAAATAACAATTTATTTGAAAGGATAACCCATGCTCCTACTAAAAGCTTCACCACATAACTTTATAACTTCTTTTTTTTAAAGCTTAAAAAAAAACAGTGTAGTTTCGGTTGTGTGGCACGTAGCGCCGTCGTCCTCTCAATTTTTGCAAACAGAAATTCGTTCAACAAGGCCCGATAATGATCGCCATTGACTATAACGGCCACTTCTCATTTCCGAAGAAAAATGTGCCAATTATGCTTCTGGACCAAAATTCCCACCAAACAGTGACTCGTTTTGGGTGCACCGGCTTTTCAATGTATGCGTGCGGGTTTTCTGTGTCCCAAAGGCGACAATTTTGCTTCTTTAGATACCAGCCAAGATTAAAATCAGTTTCATGTTAAAATATTTCCCAGCTTTGTTCAAGCGTATACACTACCACATTCGTTCAGCGGAAGGATAAAACTTATTATCTGTTAAATCAAACATCAGCTAAGCGTTACCATTTACGAAATAAGCACTAGTTGAAAAAAAAACGTTCGATGGCGAAACCGTTATATGTATAAAACTAAAAACACAAAAGATTTTTGCTTTCAGCTTCACTGTGCATTCATTTACATTTTTAATTCCATTTGATAAACTTTCATGCTTAAATATGCTCTCGTTCGCCAGGAGCGCCCTTCTTTTATGAAATGAGACATTGTTACTTGCTTGTTTTAATTTATTAAAATTGTTTTTGTTGTTAAAGTTGTTGCATTTATTAATATTCCATTAGTTCCTGTTATTGACATTCAATTAATTATAATCATATTATGAGTTGCAGGTTAAAAATGTATAAAAATTTTAATGTTTGTAGTGTAATTTTTTTTTAATAAAAAAAACCTTTTTATTATCTTATTCTATTGTAAATAACTGTTTGTTTAAATTTTATACGCTCAAGCATGGGAATATCTATAGAAAGGAATTTATGAAAATTATTTCTACAATACTTTAGGCGGGATATTCTCATTTTTAATTGAGTATTACAAGCACTAGAACCATAACATACAGTTTTTCTTTGGATAAACCCTCCTAAAAAGAAGAACAAGAATTTCGTTACTTTAAAAAGTGCTCCTTTGTCTGTTTGGATTTTTTTTTTTCAAAAAGACTGCTGTTTCATTTCCCAGTTTGAGTGTTTATCTAATGTTAATGTTTTTGTATAAAATGTTGGTGTACTTTTTTTATTTTTTGGACTTAAAGTCGATTTTAGAAATTTTTCCTACTTTAAGTTTGTCATTCCGTTTGTAATTTTTACAATATCAATTTGCAACCCCATAAATTATTTATATTCTGACTTCTTATTCATGGCGAATTCGATTCAGCGATGTCTATCTGTCTGATTTCAACAAAAATTTAAATACGCCAATCGAACAGACATACATAGTGGCGAAAGATGTGCTATTTGAAATCAGCACGATCTGTCCATGAACTTGGAGGCAGCTGGCAAAACACCACGCCTACCTCTAATTTGTTCATATCATTTGGAACTACAAAGTAAATTCAATAAAAAAATAAAAATATGGGATGATACAGAATTAAAAAATAAGAAAAAAAACTTCAAGTGAAAAAACTGGCGTTCGCCCATATTTTCCGAGTTACGGGGCTCTGAAATTTTCAAATTTTTTAAAATATCAATATGGATATCATTTTAAAGCCTTTGAAGAGATCTTTAAGGAAATACTAAAATTTAAGAAAAATGCTTAACCCATTAAGAGCCGATGACTTTTTTATGTAGAAATGTAATACTTAATTTTTTTCTTATTTTTTAATTCACTGTCACCCCAATATTTGTATTTTGTATTAGAGTTACTTCATTAAACTAGATTACATATATGGAAAAATATATAAGATTAATTGGCACAGCCGAATATACCCTCTTGCTTCTTTTTTGCATTTTAGTGCTTTTCCTTTGAAACATTAAGTTATAGCTCCTATTTAATCCTTTTAAAATTATATTTTTCCTTTATTTTATTTTTTTTAAACATTTCGCTGTTTTGTGAAAGTTTAAACGTGTTTGAACTTTTTGACATTTTGTCATTTTTTTCTGATTTTAGTGTATTTTTTTTTTTTTTTTGTAATTCTGAACTCTGTTTTTAAGAGTTTAAACCATTAACCAAATTAGCATTTTTCTTCACTTACTTTTCGAACAACAGTAATTTTTGTAATGTTTTCGAGAATTTTTTTTTTTTCTGTTTTTAGCGTTTATTTTAATTTTCGTAATTATTTCAGAGTGTATTATCAGTGTTCTTTTACTTCTTCAAATCTTCTGGTTCCAACGATTTCTTATTTTTAAAAGATAAGTTTTCAAATTTGGTATTTTTAAATGCTATATAATGTACTGTATAGATATTCTGTATATACAACTTTGACAGTCTTCTAATTTTTTACTACAATTTTTTTTCGACTTCAATACTTTTTTTTTTGTTGTATGAAAACTTTTAAATGATTTTTGTGATTTACACATGTTTGATTAAAAAAATTTTTTGGTACTAATTTTCAAAATTTCTACCTAAGGAAATCCTAAAATATCAATCAAAGCGAAAAATCGCAAAAAAACAAAGTTTTAACCAGCAGCCTTATTCTGTAAGCCGATAAAGCTAACTCTCCATCGCTAAAACTATAACAAAAGTCTTTTTAGCGATTTTTGGCTACAAAAGCTATTCTGTAAAACTTTTTGACGTAATGTGTTTTAAGAAATCAATATTTAGATTTAGCTACGAGAATTACAGAATAAGACTGTAGAAGTAAAAATTGCTTAAAACAGGAGAATATCACATTTTCAAAGTAATTTCACATACAAACTTTACATTTAAAAAAACGCTTCTTTCAAAAATATCAATTTTAACTTAAAATCGTCAAGTTTCATCAAAAATCTAAAACACTATGAATAAATTAAAAAAAATGTTGCACTCATTTCTGGCTCATTTTGTTGGCTTAAAGATATTTGACTTTAATGTAAAAAATACATGATTTATCCTTTTCAACAATTTTGTTTTCCCAGTTTCTTTTATTAGGACGTATTAAAAACTTTATTTATTATTTAACAATATGACTTTCTTTTTTATTTCTGTGGCTTGACAAGAAATTTTTAAGTTCGCTTCATTTTTGTTTATTTTTTGATTAAATGGACTAAACTAATTTAAGTCTTCTTTATTTAGGCGTTTTTTATTATCGTTTGCGTTTTTTTTTTTTCTATTATTTTTTTTATTATTTTTTTTTTTTTTTTAATTAAATTTTATTAAATTGAGTATTTTTTCTCACATTAATACGAATATTTATTCAATTAAGCCTCTGCTTAAATTTCGTATTTATATAAACAGAGACATTTGATCATTTTGGCGATTGCATTTTTTTTTAATGACGCCGCTTTTCTCACTTCTTAATACATTTTTTTAATTTTCTAATAAATAAAAAAATGTTCCAAATAAGCATCCTTTTCGCACAAAACACTTTTTCCACAAAGAGAAAGAGTTTTCCAATTTTTGTGATTTTCCTCAAGTTTTGCAATTTTGCTTTTCAATTTTACTATTTGTTCCGGACTTTAAGGGTTTAAACTGTACATTCAAGACTGTGTGAGAAGCTAAGAAAAAAAGAACTCAACAATAAACCTTCCGGTCATGCTGTACAAATAGAATATAGCTTTTAGTGTCTGAAAATCCTGCTTTACCAACTCTGTCATATTATCAGTACATCCATATGGATCACAATGTATCAGTCTGTTTGTGTATTGTATTTTTATTATTAAAATGTTGCAAATAGTGATTTAATTTAATTACGTTGCAAAAAAAAAAACACAAAATAAAAATAATGCATATGAATATTAAATATTGTTTACGTATTTGTGTGAATGTGTTTGAGTGTCTGTTACATTTATTACATTTTGTTTGAAAATTTTGTAAAAATTTTTAAATAGATTATGAGGACTTTTTTAACGACATTTTTTTTTTTCTTACATGAACAATTTTAATGACAATTTATTTTTTAAATTTAAAAGCAATAAAAAGGTGTGTTATTTTTAATAAATTGCTTGGGAATATTGTATATTTTATATAAATATTTAATGTAAATTAATATTCATATTGTTGTTATTATTGTTGTTTTTTTTATAAATTTGATAATAATATTTGCTGTAAACAAAATAATGCCTGAATGATAAATTACTTTTGTCTGGCGATATAATTTAAAATTTTGTGCTGCTTTGTGTGTGTTTGTGGTTGAGCTTAATGAGCAAACATGTATGTGTGTGGTTTTATGGGAAAGAGGCGTTAAAAAGGTGTAATTTAATTTATCTAGTTGAGGAGTTTTTTATTTTGTACTTAAAGTTATCAAATATTGAAAAAGAATTTAAGTTTTATTTGCAGGCTAAAAACATGAGTTCAAATGTATTAAAAAGTAATGTTCAGTTCAGCCGACCAAGCATTTTTATAGCATCGTTAATTTTTACTTTCTTTCCTCTTTATATTCAAAATGAAAGCAAAGCTAAATTTTAGTGCAGAGTTTCGAAAAACAAATCGTTCCCTAATCTCTTAGCTCTCATCCAAATAAAGAGGTTCTTCAATAATGGCACCTCACAATCGAAAGAGAATCAAGGAAAAACCCACGATGTGGTAAGCAGTTTTTATGTCATACAACTGTGTTTAAGTATTTGCCGTAGGTTTGCAGTGTGAAACTAGAAGATTTTTTTGTTACTCCATAATTTCAAGTAAGTTTTGTCGGTTGCTAGAATTTTTGATTTGTGAGGCACATATCTACAACTCTTGAAAACCCGACAAGAAAATATCTTGGGATTAAAAATTATAGGATCACTGTGGGAAATTTAAGCCCACGGTGTGCATAGTTTAATTGAGGTTGGCAAAAATTTTCTTTTATTTATTTTTAGCCATTAGCCGTTCTTCTCAGCAGGCGATAACTTTTCAAGGAAGCGTTTTTACATTAGTACCATAAGTGTACTCATTTATAAACTATAATTTTTGCAAAAAAAAACCGTCTTAAAGCAGATTTCATCTGTGTGTCCATAACGTTTCAAAAGTATGGCCATATTCATTAAATTACATGAACTATTGTAACACCCTTTAAATTATAAATTAAAACAATTCTACTTCTTATTATACCAAACAAAGCATTGGATATTTTGTCTAATTGACGAGTGTTTGTATATAACGGTACAAAAGATACGGCCATAATCTAAAATTATGGGAACACCCTTTAATTTTTAAATTCAAATTGTATAATATCTCTTATAGCGAACCTAGCAATACAGGTTCCTTGTAAATTTTTGCTATCTATCTATAACGCTTCAAAATTTTGACAAAATGCATCAAATTACATTAACTATTGGGACACCCTATAATTTTCTAATAAAATTTTTATTTTATTTTGTTGTTATAGGGGACCTAACAATGCAGGTTCTTTGTAAATTCCAATACTCTAAATAAAACTGTTTAAGAGTTTGTCCATATACCTCAAATGAAATTAACTATTGTAACACCCTTTAATTAATAATTTTAAATATTTATACTTCTAATTATACCCCAAGAAGTAGTAAACATTTTGTCTAATTTCCAAGGTTTTGTATAAAATGGTTCAAAAGATAGTGTTATAAAAGTCAAATTACATTAAATTTGGGAACACCCTTTAATTTCTAAATTTAAATTGTATACTTGTTGTTATAGCCTGGCTAGAGCTACAGCTTCCTTGTAAATTTCACCTGTCTGTCTATTACAATTCAAAAGTATGAACACATACATAAAATTACATCAATTAGAGGGGAACCCTTTAATTTCAAAATTCAAATTTAATAGTTGCTGTTATAGTAGACTTAGAAATCAGATTCTCTGTAAAATTCATTCGTCGGTCTACGACTATTCAACAGTTTGGCAATAAACATAAAAATACATCAATTAGAGGGGCACCCTTTAATTGCGAAATTCAAATTTTATACTTGCTGTTGTAGTAAACTTTGTAATTTTTAACTTTCTGTCTATAACGGCTCAAAAGTTTGGCCCATGTATAAAAATACATCAACTATTGGTTCACCCTTTTATATCCAAATCCAAATTTAATACATGTTGTTACAGCGGAGTTAGCCATATAGATTCTTTGTTAATTTCAAGGGTCTATGTGCAACTATTCAAAAGTATGACCACATTCATTTAATTAAATGAACTATTGTGGCACCCTTTCATTTATAATTTTGAAAATTAATACTTGTTACTTTAACGGTCATAGCATAAGACATTCTGTCCAATTTGAAAGCGTTTGTGTATAAGAGTTCAAAAGATAAGCCCGTAAAAAACAATTGACATCACCTATGGGGACACCCTTTAATTTTTCGATTTAGTGAAAAACATTTTTTTTCCAATTTAAAATGATGCCCTTTAACGTCTCAAAATACAAGTATGAAATATATATGTTACTTAATTACGAACTGTTTTTAAAAAATGAGCAATATGTAAGCATCAGAAATGAATGAGTTGTAGAGGCACAAATATCAAAAAGCAACATTCCGGCGAATTGATAACTACCTTCTTTTTATGACGTCGGTTAAAAATGAAAACTCTTGGAATATATTTTCGTTTTTTAATTTTTTTTTTTTTTTGTTTTTTTTTTGTAATTAGAAATATCTGTTAGCTGGGTTTGTAAGTGACTTTTGAACTCAGTCAACCTGTCTTATGCCTTCAATAAATTATTGAAATTTTGAATGTAGATTCATCTGCAAAATGGTTAAAGTTTAATTATTTTATCAATAATTTTTTTTGAAATTTGTGTTAACAGGTATTTATATTTTATAGAAACAATTATTTTTTTTTCAATTTTTGCATACAAATTTTTAAAAATATTTTATTAAACAATTTGTGAATTTACAACCATCAAAAATTAATTCTAGCTGTTTAAGGCAGTTCTGGGACAGCCTCAAATATTCCCAAACTTATATTGGTTTCACACAAAAATACTCTAAAGGTGTGAACACAAATCTCTACTTTAAAGCCCTATTTAATTTAAATAATGAAATTTATATTATTATCCAGTTTTATTTAAATTGAAAGTTATATAAAGCACGTTTTGAGCCCAGCTGGAAAAACTATTTACGTTTTAGTTTTTTCCATAATACCCAATTTTATTCTTTTTTTAATTTTTTTTAAATTACTATTTAATTGCATGATTTATGGCTGCCTGTATAATAAAATGATCACAATTTGTCTTCGACAATTTAACAAAACAAAAAAGTTGCATTAATATTTACACCAAGTAATGTTCATTTTAATTCGAGGTCAGAAAAAAAACTATTATTTTATGCTTTTTTTTTTCTTATACAAACACTTTGCAAACTGAGCAAAGTACTAAATGTAGACAAAAAGTAAACTTCGGTTTATAATTTTATTTCAAAAGTTGCAACAAAATGATGTAATATTTGCACATTTAAAGCTAAAGTAAGTTTTTGACCACCAACACACATCATCAATCAGTCAACATTTAACTTAAAGCCCTGCAGTTCTTTAAGAGGATGTTCTTATTTAAAAATGCTGTGCACAGGGACAAAGAAATGGTTTTGTGAAAATATTAAATTTAATACATAAATTCTGTTTGTTTATGTGTACCTCAATCACGGTTAAACGACTAATAACAAAAAGCGGACCATGAGGGAAGAAAAAGAAGAAGCGGACATTACTATGCGTCTGTAAAAATCTTAACAAAGTCAGATTTAACCGATTTTAGTGAAATTCGAAACATTAAGAGAGCAGCAATAGTATCTGTTTCCAATGCTGGGATCTACATGAGTAAGAAAAAGGGGGGGTGGAAACTTGTATTTACGTCTGTACATATAACAGTCAAGTTTTAAACATACTTAGATAATTATGTAAGATGTACAATATTCTATATTTTTTGGAAAAAAGGCAACAGAAGGGGGAGTGGGGGAGAGGACAAACGTGCATTTTATTAATATTAAACCGATCTTAATAAAATCAGATTCTAATGATATTTGAAATAAAGATAACTTCCGATCTACAATACACAAACCGATTTGAAGGATTTCTTACGTGTTCGAAGTAGAGCCCCATAGCATACAAGGCTATAATATATTACACAGTGCGTAGAAAGGCCCTAAAATTAAACATACACAAGGAAGGGTACAATAAGCTATCAATTCAATATTAAAAGAGAAAATTTGTTGCCTTATATGAAATACTAGCTATACCCGGTGAGCTTCGCTACCCCTATAAGAATATAGTTTTTACGTTTTATGGGAGGTATTACGCCCATCGGTTCAATCAGCCAATTTTTTTGCTCAGCTAAGCTTATAAAAATGGCTTTACTTGTATAGAATTTTAAGAATATTTCTATTGCAGTTCCTAAGTAAGATGATAGTAAATATTTGCCTTGTATTAGAACTGCCACGCCCACTTAAAAAATTTTTATATTTGCAATTTTTTAGTCCAGATAGCCATAAACTCTGAAAATTTCAAGGTCACTGCACTGCTAGCCGTATGTCACGAATAACACGAACAATGTGCGCCTCCAAAGCGTCAATTATTGATGGTTTATCAGCATAAACCAGTGACTTTAAGTGGCCCTACAGTAAATGATTAAGAGGTGTCAAATTGCACGACCTTGGAGGCCAATTGAGAGGTCCACTTCTCGAAATCAATTTATCACCAAATTATGCTTTCACATAGCGCCATCTTGTTGAAACCACATTTCGTCATCATATTTTCAAACATAAAATTAATAATCATGCTGCAGTAATGATCTCCATTGACCGGTACATGAGATCTGGCCTCACATTTGAAGAAATAAGGTACGATGATGCCACCAGCGTTTAAATAACATCAAACGGTGCATTTTTTTAGATGCAATGGAGTCTGTAGGGTATATTGTAGATTGGCCTCAGCCCATATGCAGCAATTTTGCTTACTAACAAACTCGTTAAGATAAAAATGAGCCTCAGCGCTAAACACAATTAAAGTCATCTATAAGTTGCTCAAATTGATAATTGATTTTCAAAGTAAACTTGGATATTTTGATAGCATTGTTCAATGCGTGAGTCTATTCATAATGATTTGCCAGAGTTGACTGAAAATAATAAAAAAAACATCAAACTTTAACTTTTGTTTCGCTGGTAGAAGTAATGCTTATCATTAGTAATAACTTTGTATGGGGGTGGAGTACCAGTGTCCAAAAGGTTGAGGCTGATATTTAAAAAAGGATTTTTCCATAATAAACTACATTAAACATAAAGAGTTTCCCTATAGTAAGTCTCCAGTTAGAGGATAATTAATCAGTTTTTGTATTGGGGGATACCCGTGTGCTCCTCTCATATATGGCCAGGGTTTTGATCAAGTAATTTATATCAAAATGAGAAAGTTTAGCTGTAGAAAATATCCAACTAGAGTACAATTAATCATCCGAGCCCTTCTAAGGAGGATTACTAACTACTACTTTAAAAGGGGTCACCGTCTCCCCCTCCAATATCTCCTATCTTTTTTTTTAAAACTCACCTTCTTCTTGGAGTAGCCCCCATTAAATATAGAGAGTTTTCCTGTTGCTATTCTCTAGACAGAGGACTCGTAAAAATAACTTGCTATAGGGGTACCCCTTTCCCCCTCCCACACAACCAGTATTTCTCTTGTAAATGCACTTCATTTTCAGAACATTCTTTATTATTTACAGAATCTCGCTTCTATAAATTCCCATATAGAAAATGTAATATTTATTTTAGAAGGGAAGGTGCCCGTCTCCACCCTTCTTTGCGTCCAGGCTATTGCTTTAAAACCAGCTTTGTATTTGGAAAAATTCACAAAATATAAGACAGTCTCTTTATTTTAAGTCTTCAGATCGACGATAGGAAATAATTCTTTTGTATGGGAGGGCTGCCATTATTCTATACTACCTTTGCCTTTGGCTTGTAAACAACCTTCATTTTCAGGGTAACCTAGATCAAGATTAGAAAGTCTCAGCTGTATAAGGCTTAAGATAATTTAATTAGTTTAATTTTTATTTTTTATTTTCTCTGCCACAAAGGTTCCGGACGAATGCCACTATATTTTAAAGTTATATTTGTGCAGGTATGGGATATAAATAATAATTACGATGCAAGGTAGGATAGCTTTTTAGGTGCCTTTCTAAAAATAAACAAGCCCGCCTGAATTAACCATTTTCAGTAAAACAGTTTCAAATTTTCAAAACATTTTCAACATACTCAGCTTCTTTATAATATATGATTGTAGATAACTATAATTTGTTTGCTACAACCATAAATATTTTGCAGAGACCAAATTTTTAACCGCGTTAACTACTATATTTATCTTAACACGGCTTGTAAAGGTGTCAATTCACTCAATATTAAATAAATAGGAAATAAAAGCAATTAAACGCTGTTATCTTTAAAATAAAATTGTCTACCTTCAAAACTGCAGGGTACATATTAAAACACACATAAAAATCTCATTATGTAGGAATAAAAGTGGGTGTAAAAACTTAAATAAAATATGAGAATAATGTCTACAGCTTAAATTCTAATATCATTGTTTGATGTTTATTGTTAAATATTAAAGGAGAAAAATGAAATAAAAAACTCTTTGTAAGAACATTTAATTAAGATTTTTCTACTTTATGTCGCAGTACATAAAATTTTATTTCTTTTAGTCTGAGACAATTACGACTGATGAGATTTTTGCAGCAAAGCAAAAGTATAAAAAAGACCAACCACTGATTCGAAATTAATATTTTTGTATTTTCAATCATAATAAATTTTTATGTAAAAATAATTTATTTTTATTGCAATTTACATTTATTGATTTGTTGGCACTTTTTAATGTCTAAGATTTAAGTTCAATATGTTTTTATGTACAAACATATAAATATTAATTGACGTTAAACTAAAACTAATAATTTATAACAACTTATAAAATAGAAGTACGTATTATGAAATCATTTTGAAGAAAAAAAACTTAAATAAAATTAATTAAGAAATAATTCAAACACAAATGAGTTAAAAAAGTAGTTTTTTCATACGAGTGTATTTTTAATTAAAAAAAACTCCTTATAATTTTACAATTACTGGATTTTTGAAAATAAATTTATAAAAATACTTTTTGGAGACAATTATTTTTTATAAAAAAAAATTTATATATAATATTCATTTATCAAAGAGGACATTTAAAAGAACAGAGTACTTTTTTAAGTACCGAACTTTTTGTAAAATTTAAAATAATACTCTTTCTAAAAAAATATGTATGTATGGAGCAGAACATGTGCTCTAGGGGGAAACAATAAATTTTTGTCCATCGACGACGACTTTAAGAATTATTGTACTTTTTTAACTACTCTAAATATTTTAAAAATACTTTTGTAAATAATTATTTTTCTAAATGGAAATTTTGAAAATAAATATTCGTTTATCAAAAAGTACTTTTTAAATAACTGAACTTTTCGAAAAATAGTTAAAAAAAACGGCTGCCCTTATAAATAAATATTTATCGAATGGGACTTTTTTTTTAAAAAATACTTTTTAGTAACTGGACTTTTTGACATATAAGTTTAAAAAGGACTTTTTGAAAATAAATATATTTTTATATAGTGACCTTTATTCTCTTGTGAAAAAATATAAATATTTAGTTATAAAAAGGGCATTTTATAAAGAATAGTACTTTTTGAAATTTCGGACTTTTCGGAATAATACTTTAAAATTTTATTGTAACGTTTTTTATAAAGCAAAGTGCGTTTTCTTTTGAAAAAAAATATTTTTGTCAAAAGGGACTTTTTATGAAAATGTACTTTTTCGCAAACAAAACTCAAAAAGTATTTATTGTGAATAAATATTTTTCTGGGGCAGAATAATACTGCGTCAAAATCCGCTTTTTGCAAACAATTATATTTTAATAGAAAAATTGGTAGTCTTGCCAAAATAAAATGTAAATTGTTTTTTTTTGTAAAAAGTCCATTTTTGGTAAAGTACCTTTTCTAAACAACATTTTTTTATAGAGAAAAATTAGTGCTCTTTCATAGAGCAATTAAAAAATAGTAAGTTTTAATTAGAGAAAAATGGGTGCAGTTACTATAAAAAAGGAAAAAACACTGATTTAATAAAAAAGGGTTTTTTTTAAATAATAAAAAAATTTGCTTTTTAAAATAAATATTTTTTAAGTAAAAAATGGGTTCTTTACGAAACAAAAAATATTTTTTCATTAAATAGGACTTTTTATAAAAAAAAAGTTCTTTTTTTTATTAATTAGACATAAAAAAAACTAAAAAGTGTTTTTTGTAAACATAAATTTCTATTGAGAAAAACGGGTGCAAAAAACATTCATGCTTCAAAGTGGACTTTTTTGAAAGTACTTTTTGGGGTCTGGACTTTTTTACCCTTTTTTGTTAAATCCAACTTTAATGGCGAAAATGAGTTTTTTCAAGGCTACTTTAAGGATAGTAATATTCTTTCTTTCATTGAAATGTTTAGTAAGAAAACAATTAACTTATTGATGACAATAAAAGGAATTTTTTTAACAAAGTACCAGCGACTTTCTTACTATAACAAAAATTGTTTAATGAAGAGCTTAAAGCAGAAAAAATTGATTCTGTCTTGATAAACGTAAGTATATAAAAATCTTGTTTAAAAAAGTACCATTTTGTATAAAAAGTACCAAATGGTACTTTTGTAAAAAAAATATATTTCGTTTGTTTTTGCTTGGCAAAAGAATAATTTTTTTAATAAAACATTTTTACGAAAAATTACGCTACTAAGAAAATATTTGTTGCAGGAAAAAATATATGTCAGTCTGCATGTGTGTGGAAAAATAATTATTTTCCATAAAAATACTTGCTTGTATTTCTCGATATCAAAAAGTAACAACTTTTACCTAAGAGGCTTTAACTTTGAATTTTAATAAATTTTAATTTAAAAAAATTAACTCTCACTACTCCGGTTAGAAAATAAAAACAAATTTATGGCTGAAATAAATCATAGAAATTATACCTTATTTAGGTCTTAAAAAACACACTTCTTTCGATACATAAATTTATGCTTTTATGGATCACGTAAGTGGCAACACATTTGTGTTCATATTTTATTGAATTATTGTACATTTAAATGTGTCTGCTACCTCGATAGCTTCTTATGTTAAAATCGCGTTGCATGTTTTAAATGTGTATTATTCACGTTAAGATTTATGATTTTCTAAACATGCTAAAGGCGTCATGCTATAAAATATCTATTTAACGTATCAATGAATTTAAACCACGAAATTATTACAACGACTAAGTGGTATTAAATATAAAACGCGAACTGTTTTTGGCAGCAAAATGATCAAGTTGGGGGATTTTATCAATATGTCTTATTGGATAAACCTGAAATGCAGCACAACATTTTCAGGTATGAAAAACAAAATTACACGGACAATTTGTTACTTTTTCACACATTTAAATAAAATAAAACTTTAGTAAAAATCTTCTTTCACAAAATTAGCTTTAAATCAAAAATATTAAAAAAATGCCACTAAAATGCCACACTTTTTATTAAATATCAACATTTTATAAATTATACTTAAAAATTTACTAAAATATTCCAGCATCGCAATAAATATTCTTTTTCCCAACATGTTCTTTTAGTGAGCAAAAACTAACTTTTTTTACTAAATTCAAATTTTTCATCTACAAATAATAATTATATTTTATACCGAAAATTCTTATGCATATAAAAAGGAACTTTAAAATTCTCTTTATTTTATCAAAACGACTTTTTAGTACAAAAATCCGTTCTATCAACATACAACGACCCATTCTCAAAAAAAATTTCTTCTGCTGAAAAGTACTTTTTAAAAAAAGTCTTTTTAATATAAGCTCATTGTAATTCCAATTTATTTACACAAAATGTCCGATTTGTACCAGTTTGTTCACAAAAGTTCTGTCATTATTTTACACTTCAATGTGCTTTTTCACAATAAAAACGTTTCTTTTTTTTAATTTTTAATTTTTTCCCAACCAGGATTTGAACCATCGATCTTATAAATAATGAAAATTTACCTAATTTCCTCTTTTAAGTTCTTTTCAATTTAATTTCTAAACATTTTTAGAAAGAAAAATAATTATATTTTATACCGAAAAATCCTTCGCATATAAAAAAGAACTTTAAGATTCTCTTTATTTTATCACAACGACTTTACAGCACAAAAACCCGTTTTATCATCATACAAAGTCCCATTCGTAAAAAAAAAAATCTGCTAAAAAGTACTTTTAAAAAAAGTCCTTTTTAATATAAACTC
Source organism: Gymnosoma rotundatum (assembly GCA_916610165.2). Taxonomy (NCBI): domain Eukaryota; kingdom Metazoa; phylum Arthropoda; class Insecta; order Diptera; family Tachinidae; genus Gymnosoma; species Gymnosoma rotundatum. Next base: position 119,197,178 of record OU744338.1, read on the forward strand.
CTTGTTATTCCAATTAGTTTACACTAAACGTCCAATTTGTCTCGGTTTATTCACAAAGGTACACTGTTCTTTTATTACTCTACATTTCAATGAGCTTTTTCGCAATAAAAACGTTTTTTTTTTCTTTCAAATAAAGTCAAACCGTTTTGCTACCAGTTTTCCCGGTTTAGTGAGCGTAAATACCTTTTTCATGAGATGATTATTTTTCACAAAAAATTGTCATTTAAAAAAAAAGTCTTTTTTAACTGACTTAAAAAAAAGGAGAAGGTGAAGTATAATGCTCACAGATTAGCGTCATTTGAAAAAAGTACCTAATTTAAAAATAACTAGTAAAAGTACTAAATCCTATATACACTTTATCACATATATAAATCTAGTAATAATATTAAATATTGGGGTGACAGAGAATAAAAAAAAACACAAAAAATAAGTACTATTTATAAATTTGCATAAAAATGTCATCGGCTCTTAATGGGTTAAGCATTTTTTAAAAATTTTGGTATTTCCTTCAAGATTTCTTTTAAAGGTTTTAAATGATACCCATCTTAATATTTTAAAAAATTTTAAAATTTCAAAGCCCCGTAATTGGGAAAAAGTCGGCCAGACACAATTTTTTCACTTGATGTTTCTTTTATTCTATGAAAAGTTCAAAGGCCCATTTGTTGTTTTTTCTTATTTTTTAATTCTCTATTGCCCCATATTTTTTTTTTTTTTTTTTTGATTGGAGTTACTTTATTGTTCCAAATGGTATAACAAAAAAATTAGAAAGTAAGAACCACTTGTAGAAGTTAAAAATACAAAGCTTAAAAATTGAAATAAACATGTATTGTGTATTGAGCTCTAGCTCCAAGGTTTAGGGAAAAAACGTATATTAAATAATCTCATTGAACATAAATATAATTTTTAATAAAAACATGACAGACCTTAAAGTAACAAGTAAGAGGTGCTTTTTTCGGCTATGCTGAATTTTATATACCCTTCACCATATATGTAAATCTAGTTTAGTGAAGTACATCCAATCAAAAAAAAAACAAATATTGATGTGACAGAGAATTAGAAAATAGGAAAAAAATTAAGTTCGTCATGTACATAAGTTTACATAAAAATGTCATCGGCTCTTGTTCCAAACGATATGGAAAACTTAGAGGAGGGCGTGTTGTTGTGCATGCAGGCTCGAAATGTATGGTCTGATCTTGTGATTAGGGGTGTAATAAAAGAAAGTACTTTCTAAGTAGTACGAGTATTTAACGCGTACGGATTATATTACGTCTGAACTCTTACTTTGCGAAAGCAGTGGTCGGCACATAGAGATTTAATTGAATGAGCTAATAAATTGAAAACTTGTTCACACTTCTATATAAATATATCTCCGTGATGGAAAAAATGATTCGATAAATGAGGTATAAGCACAGAATCAAAACTATAACGCATTTTTTAAGCGCTACAAAACTTTAAACTCTAAAAGCTAACCAGCCATCGCGGCTGATGTATGTAGTTGGCGAAACGCATTCTGTACGTCCAATTTCTGGCCACCTTTTAATTATTATTCCAAGGCGTCAGTAGTAATATGCAGACATTTAGAATTTACACACAGTGTGTACAATTATATCCGCTATAAAAACAAATCATAAATTCATAAATGAAAGGGTGTTTCCAAGCGATCAAAAAAATTGACGAATATGGCCTTATCTTATAAACCGTTATAGGCAGACAATTGTATAGAGAAAGTACTGCTATGTCGGCTAAAAAAAATTAAATTGAATTCAGGAGTATGCCTAGAGTAACGTGATTTTTGCTTAAAAATTACATCGGCTCTGAATGGGTTTAGCATTTTTAAAAAATTTTAGTGTTTCCTTAAAGATCTCCTCAAAAGCTTTAAAATGATACCCGTATTCATATTTCAAAAAAATTGAAAATGTCAGAGCCTTGTAACTCGGAAAATATGGGCGAGCGCCAATTTTTTCACTTAATATTTTTTTCTTATTTTTTAATTCTCTATCACCCTACATATTTATTTGTTTTAATTGGAGTTACTTTATTGTTCCAAACGACATGAAAAAATTAGAGGTAGGCGTGGTGTTTTGCCGCTGCCTTGAAGGACATGGACCGAGCATGCTGTATTCCAATAGCATCTCTTTAAACACTATTTCTAATCGATTGACGCATTCTATTTTTCTCTAGCTAATCTTATACACTTTTTGTGGTAAATGGTATAAAAACTAATACATGGAGAGAGAATTAAAAAATAAAAAAAAAATAACATCAAATGGGCCTTGGAACTTTTCATAGAAAAGTACGATTGTGCTCTTTATTTTTAAATATGTCAAGACGAGTATCAGTTTAAAGCTTTTGAGATCTCTTTAAGGCAATATAAAAATTTTTGGAAAATGCTTCAACCATTATGAGCCGAGGACATTTTAAGTGAAATAATAAACATACAAAGTAATTAATGTTGTGTTTTGTTTTTTTTTTTTTTTTTTGTTTTTCTTAAATTTTTAAATTTACTCAAAGTATATATTTACAATGTCCGCTATAACAAGTTAGTAAATAACATTAAAAATTAATTAACTTAACTTCCTTATGTTAAATATGCATTATTTAATTTAATTATTTCTGTTTTTTTTTTCGTTTCTTTATAGGTATGTTTTGCTTCGATAATTTTTCAGCAGCTATTAATTTAGATCTCAGACGGTAATCAGCTCTTATAAAATTGAGACAGATAAAATACTTAAATGAAATACTTAAAATGGCTTTAGCTGTCATTACTTTAAAAACACCTTGTCACTTTTTTGTGTTAATACGTTTCTTGCTATTTGCTGACACATGATGCAGGTTGCTGTTTTCTTCACAAAAAAAGAAAAAAACAAGAAAATCATTAAAATAAAATAAACAACTTTTTTTCTCAAAAAGAAACAGGTAAAAATAAACTCATCATTATTGTTGGCTGGCTGTTTGGCTTGGTAAGAAAATAAACAGGCTGCTACTGCAGAAATGCTATTTCCAGCATAAACACAAAAAAAATCTCAGCAACAGAGTAAGTTTTTTTTTTAGTTTTATAAGAAGTAAAAGCAGCCACATCAACCAAAATATATACAGACATGTGTTCTTTGAAATGAACAATATAGTAAAACATATGTTGAGAAGAAAGTTCTTCTGCAGTGAGCCTGGTAACCCAGTAAACCATCAACATTACCGCATTTGGTTTGAGAAAGTAGGTCGTTGGCATCAAAATTCAACGTTACGTGCACACATGGTCGCAGTCAAGGAGATTAAAAAACAATAGCAACAGAAAAAAAAATTTGTTAAAGGAAAAGAATGAACACAAAAGATATGATTTTAAATATGAAATAGCAATTTGCAAGGTTTGTTTAAGGCATCCCTAATAAGAGGCAAGAAGTTAATGATAAATGCAATACGCCTTGAGATAGAGAGAGAGAGAGAGAGAGCAAGAGAAAAAGATACAAAAACGGAAAAAGGAGAAAAAGAAGGGCAAAGAGCTAGAAATAGTCGCGCAAAGTGCATGTGGCATTTACCAGCAAGTAGAACCAGTCATCGCAAGTAAGGGATCCAGAGTCAATAGGCAAGTAGGTCCAGACTATACACTGCAGAAAAGAATTGCTCATAAAATTATTCACAACTGGTAATAATTAAACCAGTTCCGCTTATTGCTATTTCAGACACATCAATAAGTCGTTGAAACAACTTTGTTCTAGACAAGGATATGAAAATGATCTATAACGGATTAAAGGCATCGTCTCCTCTTCTTCATCGTGTCATGTTCTGCAGAAGTCATTGTAGAGAATGCCCAACCACTTTGCTTGGCTTCCCGGTTTGCAATGCCAAGAGATCGTAGCCACCAAGTCATGCACTCGTGTACAACACATTTCTATTGTTACGTTTTTCTCTTTAAGGAAACATACGGATTATTTTAATTACAAATACCACTGTGGCCATTATACATTCTCTATTTCTTAGTTTTCGGCTCTACCTCTGGCTATACTTTTTACTCCTATAGTCTTTTGCTTACTAAACATGCGTTATTCAAAACACAGCCACCTACGCTACACTACTGTATTACTCCGGCGAGACATGAACTAATCGACAGCCACAACACACGCCTGCCATACACCGCTTTATGCTGTTCCTTCCCTATAGAAACATCTAGACCGCTTTCTTTTCTTGTAAAGGGCATGTTGACAACTATTTGCTACTTTCATATTAAATAGACGTCTTCACAAACTAATTTATCTGCCATGGCTTCACGCAGTAATTGTCTGTTTCTTTCCGACAGCAAGCATTCACCTCTACTAACGAAGCCATTGAGGTTGTTCAATTTTTGGCAGGTAATTGTCGTATTATTATATAAGCACACCAGTGGTGGAAGTAATTTATTCACCTCTGTTTTTGACCACGCACATACGAACAACAATAACAGGAGTTGCCAGATCTTATTCTCATAACACTATTAGCTGTGTCGTCTACTCATGGTCTAGTCAAGACCAAAGCAACATTGCAATCAATTATGATGGCTGATTATTCCATCAGGACAAACCGTACAAGACATCGGCAATTCGCTGTCACCAGACGAAAAGAATAATGCCATAGAAGTTATCAACTTCCATGTCATTGTATGCAGTTCCTGTTTTTTCCCAGCTGAAAATAAATCTCACAAGGCCTTTCTATACCTTCTATTACCCTCTTTAATTACATGCACTGACATGCTTCATAAGCCAAAACAAACAAAAATTAAAAGAAAAAACTATAATATACTGAAATTAAAAAGAACATCAAAAACTACTTTAATCATAATGGTAGGAAATTGTACCAAGTAATAATAATGAAAGAAAACTTGTAGGTTCCTTGTTGAAAGTTTGAAAAGAAAATGTATAATGAAAATTTATTTCATATAAAAATTTTATAAAAATCATTAGCTGGCAGTGTTGTTTAAATACAATCAGTTAAATCTAAGCAAAGATATTTTAATACCACACTTTATTTTTTAAACGTTATTAATCTAGTGAAAAGAAATAGTTTTGCTATGAAAATAGTTTGGCAATAAAAATGGTAAGCTCGTTAAAACGAATCCTAAATAAAAATATAACAAGACCTCGTATAATCATGAACAAAATAGCAGTCATATGGAAACCCATATTTCGGAGTAATAACAACATCACTTTTGCTTATCTGCACATAGGATCGAGTTCATATTGTGTCCAAAGCACTGGGATGGGACACAGGTTTGCATGTGCATCGTCTCTCTGCTTGTCTGGGCAGCAAAGCTGTTTTAAAAATAATTCAATATCAACTGACCTTACGACAGGCGCCTTTAAACAAATGCAGCCAACAGCGAAATTTAGTGTTACTTTGCCTACTCTTAAGTTCCGCCGAGATTAGAATTCACAATAGGGGGAACCAGTCCCCGGGTGTGCAGGCACAAAGTCTGGATAGGCAAGCTGGGTGTTTTTCAAAGAACTGACCAAAGTCCTTAGTTATACTGTTACCACGGGAACCGGTAGCACATACAGAGTTCCTCACATCTCTGTAGCCAGTTATTGATAAGGTCTCAACACGTACACGTGGTACGAGTAGCTGTTGACTAATGTCGTTGTTGCCGCATTATATTTCACTCAGCAGTAAGACCACCATCAGGTTAGGCCGTGTCGGCAGGTACTGACGCAAATCTTGATCACATCTTACTCTAAAAGATTCTGTCGAGGTTCGAACTCAACACCTACCGTTTGCTAAACCGGTAGCTGTACCAAAAAGCCAAAGTTAACTTCAATTGCAACTTTCTAATTAAATCTTCGGCGAGATCTGAATCAACGACTTTAAATTTAGTAAACAGATTCTTTAGCCAATGCAGTTAATAGATAGGCTCCTTGTTATTCACTCTATATTAAGAGTCCAGTGAGATTCAAATTCACGATCTCCAGAAATCTAACTTACTTCTTCTTTCTAACTTACTTCATTAAAAGTCCAGCCAGGTTTGAAATCACGATCTTCTCGTCAAATGCGGCTATCATTGAGACAAATTATTACTCTCCATACTAGAAGAACCAACTGGATATGAATTTAGGTTCTTCTTTACAAAGTCTCTTTGCCGAAAGAATAAGTGAGAATCGAATTTAGGATCTGTTTAACCAACGCAGCCACCAATTGTTAGTAACATTCTACCTATTCTGAGATTCCGACAACATTTAAATACTTACGATCTCCAAGAGCAACGACATCTAGAGTTATACGAAGGCAATGCCGACCAACCATTTGCAACTACCAGCAAAGTACATCAAGCCTTTGCTTTTTATCACGGCTTTTGATGCGGTATTTAATAGTTAAGACGCAAATCTACTCCACCAAATTGGAGAGTGTGACTGTTAGCATGACGGAGGTAGCATGACGGAGAAAAAAAGATAAAAATAAGCATCTTCAATAAATTCATGGTCTATTTTATTGTACGGTACCGATACATGACTTATTCCCAACGTCGAAACCAGCAAATTGCAAGTGTTCATAAGCCGATAGACAGATGTCATCAAAGTATATAAAAATTTGGTGTGTGGTCTTAAATGATATTAAATAAAAGCTCATGGAATATTGCTGGCAAACAAGATACGAAACGATACAACCAAACGAAGGAAAGTATTATACACACTTAGAAAAAAAAAGAATTATACCTCGCACTAAAGTCTAAAAGCTCAATAATCTCTCATTACCCGACGTAGACAAGTGTGAAGATTGGAAATTTAATCTACCTTTATCTAAAATTTGTTTTTCTTCATTGGTTGCATGTGGCTTTTTTCTGTTTAAAACAAAAGTCTTTAACATAAACTCCAACTGATTGAGGTACAGAAAAGTTTGTAAATATCTCTCTATATTGTTCACCGTTAAGTGTAAAATTCTGATAATTTTTTTTTAGAAAGCATTGGGCGATGATTTCACCGTCTAATAAATCAAACCACACAACGACTTTCTTCCTATATAATGGTTTTCCGAGAATGACTTGTAGATTATCTTTACTCAAAATATGACAGTTCTTTACATTAACGTATCTATTCTACCCAAAGTAAATTTTATCATCACATTAAAAATATTTTTTTTAAGTTTTATTAATTTATTTTGAAAGGAAAATTAATAATATTTTTAATTATGTATTTAATTAGAAATAAATAAAAAACTTCTAATCAAAAAAATTAATTAAATCAATTATTTATTTTAATTCAATCAACAACATATTTAATTTTAAAAAAGAAAATTATTTTCCTATTAAATAAATAATTGAAACAATTAAAGATTTAATAAAGTTTAAATCTGAAAACGAAGAAAAAGTTTAATAGGTGCAGCAACTTTTCTTTGCAACGATTAATATCATTTTATAATTCAAAAAATATTCAAGCGTTGTTCTGGCATGCCCAACTAATCACAAAACAAATGGCAGCTGTCAGATCGGCTATAGAACAAAGCAGTGTTGCCATTTCAGGATATAATTTTTTAAAGAAAATACCACTACTTGAATTTTTTACTTTCTGCCACCAGAGCTGTTATCAAAATTAATGTGTTTAGTGTTTTTCTGTTTAAGACTGCTTAAAGCTTACAATACAGGCGAGTTATAGGTTCTGGTCCGCAGAAACTTATAGAAGATTTAAGTTGGTTTCTAATTTTTTCTGTTTTACTCAATTGGCTCGTTGCCTATTTTGCGGTAAGAGTTTGCACTATTGGAAACGAAACCACTACTCTTTCTTTGGTAGTTTCTTGCATTTGCTAACATTAACTCTACCGGCGAGGGAAAAGCTAAAAGCCACGCATCTGGAATAACAAAGCGATGGATGCTATGTGAGCTGACAACCAAACAAAATTTTACTTTACAAACCTAAATTAACATAAAAATTCACTTTCATGTTTCAAAAGTTCTTTTATTAATTTTTTTTTCGTCCTAATTTATAAAAAAAATGATATTTTAGCAACTGTTAAGATTTGGTTTGCTGTCAATTATCTGAATTTCCCTATTGACACTGTTGTGCACAATCAAAGAAGATAAAACAAATTTTGGAAGTTTACGGAGAGAAGAAACACAAAGTACCAACCATGTTTAAGTCTAAAAATCCCCAGACATTTGTTGCTATTTATGTTTATAGGTCTTGTTTTAATATTTTTTTTTAATAGTTGTTAGTTTGTTTTCTACACTTCTTTTGTGCATTTTCATTTAGCAAAAGGTGTCAAATGCCTTACTTTTGCACGCTTCTCAAATTAATTAAAATTTGTTCGTAGTTATTTTTTTTTTTTTGTGTGTTGCTTCGCTCAACTTTGTATGTGTGTAAGCATTTTGCTTCAATTTTATATTTTCTACTTTTTTAGTTATTTTTTTAAGCATTTTTCTCAATTAACATTAATGTACCGTTATGTTGGTGACAACATAATGCGTTAGTTTGAAAAATTTTCTAATTTATAATTAGACGACTGTAGCAGTTTTCCTTTGTTTCTTCTCTCCCTAAACAATTTCTTTGGCATTTGACTTAACGTTTGCTTTTAATATTCCTTGTAGTAGTTTTCCTTCAGTGCAACATTTCTGTGCTGAAAATAATGTTTAAATTAGTTTATGTTGTTGTTTAAGTTTTCTAGCAAAATAATTTTTAGTTGTTATTGGGTTTACGCTTTCATTACAACAATTTTCCTTTTTCCTTAATTATTTTTAACAAAATTACAATTTTCAAAGTTTACCTTTACTCTTCACCGTCTTATTTGAAATTACATTGTTTGTACTGTTTGTGTGTACATGTTTCTCTGTGAATTCCAAAGCGTGCTTGCGTTACGGATCACGTTCAACTTTATTTTGCGTAACAGTGCTTAATCGATAGAACTTTAAACACAGCCGTAGAAATTCCATTTGAAATTTTCCGTAAAAAATTTTTTCTTATTTCATGAGAAAATATTCAACAAATTTTTATTATTTCAAAAAATCTGAGGGTTACTCTCTAATGCGATTCTAAAGCAATTTCGTTGCGAAAGCTAAATGCGATAAGATAGCACATTGGTATACTTAATCACTTTTGCCCAACCTTTCGTCTAAAAAAATAATAACTTGGCAACACTTACTACAGAGAGTGTAAACAAACATTTAAAAAAGGAAAGTTAAGCTGGATTCCGTAGCGTTATGGCTTGGTGATGAAAAAGAACGTGTGTAACGTATAACAAGAAGACTCTTAAGAAATAGCTCCCAAATGCTCGCCTTGAATGACCGGAGGTAAAACAAAAATCGATTATTTTTTATTTCTGGCTTGTTTAGCATTTAATACTGCAACTTCCCCTTGACCAATTCGTTGTTATGTTGCGCCATAAAGTCTACAAAAAATTTTTACTGTTTTTGCTTTGTTTGTAATTTTTTGGCTTTCATTTCCCTGAGAATAAAAAGTAAGAGAAAAAACACAAAATAATTTTGCTCTTTTACTATTACAAGGTAATTGTAATTTTCAAATGAATATGAGAGACACAAGAGACGAAAGACAAGTGCGAGAACGGTTTTAAGAGTACAAATCGTTCAGTTTCGTGATATTTTTCTTTTACAATAGTTCACCACTGAACCTGTCACTCGTCGAAGAAAATTTATCCAGCGCGGATATTTTTTTTTAATTTAAAGGGGAAATTATATTTTATCGGAGTTTTATAGCTAAAGCAACCAACCTTTCAATTGTTCGAAATTTTCTAATATCAGGTCATCGTTAAAAAAGTTTGAAATAAAGTCCAGTGATGAAACGTCTTCAAACATTCAAGACGCGTGCACAGCAGGTTGGCAGATAGTCGAAGGAGAGGATAGAAAGCTTCAGCCTACTTGGGTCCGCATAGATTGATATCCACCAAAACAGTTGCATCTACTAATGAACAGATACAGCTTGACCAGCTCCACTATCGAATATATAATTCAACTGTTTACAATGCAGTTCAGAGCAGTAGAAAGTTAAAAAACATTCCAAATTCGTGAGTGTAATCGTCAGATCAAAATTAACTTGTAATTGTGGTTGCAATATCTTCTTAACTATTACTCTGGAAGCTTAAAAAATTCCTAGTTTGTTTCCCGGAGCTTCTCTAGACCAGAGCATCCTTGTGATACGATACATGAATTTATTCAGCTATTTGGTGTGAACCAGATTTTTGGTAGCAACGTAAATGCGTCGCTTGCAGTCCTGAGGTGGCATACCACAGAATTCATCAAATTCTGAGTACTGTAGTGGTATGTTCCGTCTGGCAAGTCTTTCAGCTGCACAGCAACACATGTTGATCCAGCATTTCTTCACCCGCACGAGTGCTATTTTTCGCCATTCTGTCCAATATTTACTAACTGTACTCAATATTGCGCCAATCCAAGTCCTTATTTTAAAATAATACGTTAAAACGTTAAGATCATTTGAAAGATTAAGGCGTTCCTTGTTTGAGTTGTCTCTAATTTAATGCCTTTCGGATTTAAACCCAGCTTTAAGGGAACTTGTTAGTCATTCTTGCTCCCCACACTTACAGTAATTAATAATCTAGACATTGTTCTACCTTAGCTTTGAAAACTCAGCTATTTTTTGTGTCATGGAGAGTTACAGCGGTACCTTTTTTTAGAACTGATTTGTTTTCCTACCTCGGGGCATATATATTGGATTTCTGGCCTGGTTTCTTAAGTAAATCTTATTAACACATCTAAGTAAAAAGTATTTCCCTTCCTTGTAGCCCAAACTAAATTATCAATGTTAAAGGACTGCCCTTTAATGCCCAGCACTCAAGAAGAGGCATTCTCAACTTGAAAATTCAAGACTTACAACTTTGTATTTCAACAACTTTATAACTTCAAGAACTATCGGTTAATGTGTGGCATTGGCCCCTACCTTAGGATTTTATTCACTAATTCAAGTCGTTGCTTCAGAATTTCAAGTAGAGTTTTTATACTGCATTATTTAACAAAAGCTGTCTGTACATTATTGACACTCTGGCATCATACCTGGTTTATGATTTTCTATGTTTCATATCTACTTTTAATATTTATGCTTTGGTGTGTTTGATTGCATTGTCAGAAATCATATATTTCTTAGACATAAAGTAATAGCATAATTAGACAGAGTTGCCAATGATTCAACCTTATAAATTCAATTGGAAAACTTTGTAAGCAGTAAGAACTTTCACATCCATATCATTTTATTCCAAAGACATTTGCAAACCATGTTGTTATGGCAGCGAACCAGATCATTTAACACTAATAAGCTAAATCGTCACTTAAGACCCAAAATATTCGAAACGACTATAATTTTTATTATTGCGGCATTATAATTATCTCCATATCTACCTGATATTATCTCAAATTCAGCCATTTGTGATTCGTAAAGAAGACGAGCATTAGCACACCAGAAAGAAGACTTATCACTTAATACCTCTCCTTTTAAGTTTAAACTACAGCCAACAAATTTCCGCTTGGGGGCTCCCTTTCCAACAATAAGAACCGGAACTACTGGTCACAATGTGTGCAATCGTTAAGAAACTTTTCGATTCAGTACTTATTTAAACCAGAGGCACTCAATGTTCTTGAAAATTCAATGCGATGTTTGCTGGAAGAGGCATAATATTCAAGTCGCAAAAAAATACACTCAAGTGTCCAGGTTTTCTAAAACGTTGTAAGAGTCATTTCACTTCATCTTGTCTTCCCGCTATCATGTATGAGACGGTACTTGCAGCACTATTTTTGGAAGAAGCTCATCGCTGATAGTAGAGTATCCGGCTTTAATGACTCACTGAAGCATCGACACAATGTGGGATGTGTTGCACTGTTTTATCATTACTAAAACAGAATGTATTTAGGGAACATGTTCCCGAATTTTTTTGCTCTTACAGAACAATGACCCATTATTATACCTACAAGAATACTAAGAATAAACTCTAAATCCTTAAAATTATGAGGTTTCTGTAGTCATGGTGGTAAGCACTTTGACTATAAATCTGGTTGGCCAGGGTTCACCACTGCGTCAATTAAAAAAGAAAACGTTTTTTTTCTGTTTAATGGTATAAATACATATTCAGAATAAGCATTACAACATGCAGCCTCCTTCGCCTCCTCCTTGCCTGAAGTTCAACTTCTCTTAAGAAAATGTTGATCCTTAAAATGTACAGTCTGGTCTACAGGTTCCTTGATCATTCAGAATTCTCTCTATTTAACTTTACTACAATTGCATTTATTTATTAAGAGATACCTCTTACTGGCCATACCGATTGCGTATGCTATCTTTTTGTACAAAACAAGCTTCTCAGAGAATTATGTAAATTCCAGATATTCAGATTCTTAAAATTGTTTATTAAAGAATGATTGAAGAAGCAACTTTTACACTTCTTTTTAATAAATCTCCCTATCTTTCTCGTGCACATTCCATCTTGCTCACTCTTCCACTCTTTCTACATCACTATCTGGCTCTGTCTTTCTCACTATTTCCCAGTGAGAACCTTTTCAGTGGCAACCTTTTCCCTGAGTATTTCTCAATTCTTCGAACATACTTGCAATGAAAAAAAAAAAACGAAAACATAAAGCAAAAAAAAAAAATAATAACTTTTACAAAACTTATTCAAATAGTACAATTGCAACTTCTACAATCAACCCACAATCAAAGTGATGCAACATTAAAAGTCGAAGACAAAGAAAAATGTGCATTGGCAGCTTTTGCTAACAGAGCAAAACTTTATTTTAACATAATGCAGCTTGTTAGTGCAGAATCTAAGACAATTTTTGCAACTGGATTTGTTGCTTTACTTCTTTTACTTTTGCATTGTTTTTTTGTTTTTTTTAACTAGTTAGACTTCTATGGAGGAATTTTTTTTTACTTATACTTTACCACAGGTGGAAGGGATATTTACGTGCATAAAAGTATACTATTGAAAGTTTTTACTCCATAAAGTGGGTAGCAGTGTCGCATAGCATATGGGCAGGTAGGTATGTATGTGCAATTTAGTTTTGAAATGGATTTTTGTTACTGATAGTAAACAAAATCGATCTAAGTTTTAAACAGAAAATGACACTTCGAATTGATTGGAAGTTTTGTTTATCCATATTCAGTGAAAAAAAGAATAAATTTTTTAAGCTCAAATATTAACCAAAAATATTTTAATAAATGAATAATAACATATAAATAAGGCTCAAGTTCATTTTTTATATCCTTCACCACAAAAACTGGAAAAAAGGTTATCCGTTTATAATTTTTACAGTATCCATTTAAAACCCCATAAAGTGTATATATTCTGAGTTGTTATGCAAAGTGAAGTCGACTGAGCGATGTCCATCTAACCGTCCGTGTTAGTGTTGAAATCAACTTTGCCAAGGCACTAGATAAGCTAGAGAATATTTAAATACGCTAATCGATCAGTCATAGTAACGAAAGAGGTGCTATTAGAAATCAGTAGTATCGCTCCATGTCATTCAAAGCAGCAGGCAAAATATCACCCCTACCCTCTAATTTACATGTCACTTAGAACAATCAAAAAAATTAATATATGGGGCGATAGAGAATAAAATAATTCTTGCAAAAAACCCGACCTCAAAAGAGATTTCATTTGTCTGCCTATAACGGTTTAATAGTATGGCCAAATAGATGACATTTACTATTGGGACACCCTTATATCTCCAAACTTTATCCTTCTTCAACCGTTCAATAGTTTGAATATAAGTATGCATAAAGTTACAGCAGCTATAGGGGCCCCCTTATTTTTCCAAAATAAAATTATATACTTGCTGTTGTAGTGGATTTCGTAATCAGGTTTTTTTTAAATTTTAACCTTCTCTCTATAACGGTTCAACAGTTTGACGATTTACATCAGAGTATGTCTACTATTTACAAGCCCTTAATTTTAAAATTTGTACACTTCTTATTATAGCAAACAAAGTAGTGGACATTCCATTTAATTTTCAGGTGTCTGTATTTAACTACATTAATTTAAGGAACACTCTTTAATTCAAATAATAGCGAACTTAGCAATACAGGTCCCTTGTAAAATTCAGCTGCCTGTCTATAACGGCTTAAAAGTTCGGCCAAATACACCAAATTCCATCAAATATTGCAATAGCCGCTCATTTCCGAATACAAATTTTATACTTATTGTTATAGCGGAGTTAGAAATACTCGACATTCTTACCAATTTGCAAGAGTTTAACTATAACGGTTCAAAAGATAGGCCCATATAAGTTAATCTACATCAATTATGGGTCACCCTTTAATTTTTAAAATTAAATTATAAACTCGTTGATATAGTGTGCTTAGCAATACATGTCCCTTTTAAGTTTCAGCATTCAGTCTATATCGGTTCAAAAGTTCGGCAACATACTTGAAATTACATTAACTATTGGGACACCCTTTAACTTCCAAATCTAAATTTTATACTTGTTCTTATAGCGGAGTTAGCAGTAGAGGTTCGGGGTAAACTTCGAGCGTCTGCCTACAACTGTACAAAATTATGGCTATACATCAAATAATTGGCACACCCTTTAATTTATATTTTTTAATATTAGTACTTGTTACTATAACGGTCATAGCAATCGATATTCTGTCCAATTTGCAAGCGTTTGTCTATAATGTTTCAAAAGATCGGCCCATATAAGTAAATTTATACCAATTATGGGGGCACCTTCTGATTTTTAGATTTATTTTTGTATAACTTTCTCTTATTGAGAGCAATAGTAATACGCAGACATTTTACATTTTACAGAAGTGCCCTTTACAGTTCATAATAATCGTTAAAAATATGTATGTTGTATGGGGACACCCTTTAGTTTTTAAGATAATGAACTGTTTTTAAAACGGGACCAATCTGTTAGCATAATCTATCAAATTACAAAACAAAATCGGTTCAGAATGACTGAGTTCTGCAGGCACAAACATTAAAAAGCAACATTCAGTCGAATTGATAACCTTATTCTCTTTTCGAAGTCGGTTAAGAATAAGAAATAAACATCAAGTGCAAAAAATAATGCTCGCCCATATTTTTGCAGTTACGGGGCTCTGAAATTGTAAAATCTTTTAAGTTATATCAATATGGGTATCTTTTTAAAGATTTTGAAGAGATCTTTCAGGAAATACTAAAATTTTTTAAAAATGCTTCACTTATTAAGAGCCGATGACATTGTTATGTAAAATTATATACATGACGAACTTAATTTTTTTCTTATTTTTTAATTCTCTGTCACTGCAATATTTTCTTTTTTTTATTGGAGTTACCTAACTAAACTAGATGTACATATATGGTAAAGGGTACATAAGATTCGGCATAGCCGCATATAGCGCTCATTTTTGCTTTTTTTAATTTTTATATATTTATATAGAAAGAACAAAAAATGGAAAATTAGGCACCAGCAGAATGTAATGCAGTATTTTCTGGATCGCTATACCCGTCATCAGCATGCTTAACGTTTATCTATCTTAGGTTGTGTACCTTGTTAACATCAGCTATTTAACCAACAGCTAAGAAAACAAGGAATATTCCTAATTAGACTATATCGATACGAAGGTTCGTTTTTAAACTCGATAGAAACTATAATTAAAAAAAATTTTATTTTAATAAAAACTATTTCGGGCAGCTGTTTTGTACGAAACGCAATCTAGACGTTTAAGACCATTATTTAGAGCCTTGCTGACCGCATGTCACGAATTATACGAACAACGTTGGCCTCCAAGGCACCAATTGTTTCTGTTTTATCAGCATTAACAATTTACCTTACTTAACCCTACTGTAAGTAATCGAGAAGAGTTAAATCTTGCGAACTTAAAGGTCAATAGAAAGGTCCATTTATCGAAATCAACTTATCGCCAAATTTTTGATTCAATAAAGCGTTGGTTACGGTCACCGTTAGACATGTAGCAACATCCAGTTCAAACCACATCTCTCCCGGCACAATGTCATCCATATTTTCAAACAAAAATTAATCATGGATCGTTAACAATTTCCAACGACTGTAGTTCATTTTGAAAGAAATAAGGCCTAGTAACGGCGTCGGCGTGTTAAACGCACCAAGCGCTGCATTTTTCTGGATGTAATGGATACAGTGTTGTCTGTTGTGGATTAGTTTCACTCTATATGCGGCAATTTTATTTACTAACAAACCTGCTAAAAATAAGCACCATTTGGCTCGAATTTATGTCTAATTTAAAAGTGGTATTAGACAGGACAAACTTGATCATATGATTACATACGTACTGCTACTGCTACTTCTGGAAGTTTTTGGAAGGAAATGAAATGCAGCAGTGTCATTAAAACTTTTGAAAAGTATAATGCTTTAACAAACCCTTTGGTTCTATTTGTACGATAGGATACCTGTCATGGTGGAGGCCACTGAAGATTCGTTAAAATTAAACTTTAATTTCTTTCAATTCTTATACTGTAATTAAAGAACTTTAAAAATCTTTCTTTGTATAAAAATTTGTTAGAAAGAAAGAAACTCGTTCGTGGCGAAGATACACAAAACAAGAGAAAATTTTACGTCTCATGTGAAAAAAAAAATGTCAAAGTTGCTCTTAATTTGAACAAGAAAGAAAGGGAAGAAATAAGTAATTCTAAGGCCAACAAGAAAAGTTTGAACAAGGAAAGGGATTAGGGAGTCAATGGAAGATGAATATTCGTAATGATGTTGTAGATAAATCTAATCTGTGGCAAGTTGTTATATTTTTTTTTCTTTTCCTAAGTTTTTATGTGAAACTCTGCACATGTTGGTTGAAAATAAAACTTTGCTTTAAAACATAGAACTTGCGTGGAGTAACTTTGAGATATTTTTGATTTTTTTTTTTTTTTTGTTTTTGTTACTTTTCTAAATGTTGTCATGTTTGCCGCATAAAAATGCGTGCTTTGGCAATTCATCACGACATTTTGTCATGTCATTTGTGTTGTTGGTATTGCAATTAATTTTTCGCATCAAAACTTTTAATGCGTGTGTATGTACAACAATGATTACAGCAGGGCATACAAAAACTTGGAAAAACACCATCTTATCGCCACTTCCTTCCACTTGTCTGTCTAACTGAAAGCAAAAATCTTTTGCCAACAACCATAAAAACAATTTTATCTTATTTTTTAGATTTGTTTTTAATTTTAGTTTAAAATTTTAACTTTACTTTAATGCATTTTAAGCTTATTTTCATATTTGTTTATTTAACATTAACAGCAAAAGTTCCTAGAAGTCAGTGGATATAATAAAATGTTTTTCCTCTCCAACCACTACAAACCACTAGTGTTGGTAATTGGAAAAATTGTAGTCGTTTTTTAGTTCATTTTTATGCTCATCTTCTTCTTTTCCTTTTTTTTTAAATAATTTGTTGCTTATATTGTACATTACCTTGATAATGTATCCCTAACGTATGCCACCGTTTATATTTTGTGCAACCGTAAATCTGTAATTTTGAAGCAAGTAATCTTTAAAATAGCAAAGTAAAGTTACGGTGAAGAATGGGTAAAAAAGCAAACAAATTACCACCTTTAAGCACCCATGAATAAATCTTAATGTGACCGGCATAAATTATTTTAGTGCCCAGAATAAAAAGCTTGTGTTTTGGATTTTAAACGCTTTAAGTGGAAGGAATATAATTTTGACGGACCACCAACTGAAATTTGTCAACAAAACAAATATAAAGAAAAGTCAATTGTTTATGAAAAAATCGCCAAATTGCAAGAGATGGACTTATATACAAGAGGTTCGTTGTATGATTTTGCCATTTCGTTTGTAATTTACACAATAATTTTTGGAAAACTCATTAATTTAATTTATTCTAGTTCCTTTTAATTAGGGAAATCGATTAAGCGATGTCTATATTCCGTCTAGCTGTAGTCGGGTTTGTCCGGGCCTTGGAAGAACTATAAAAAATTAAAGATTAGCAATCTATCAGGCAACCTCGGCTTATTAGTTGTATTATGCTTGTAAGGTTTTCCCATGGGCACTTAAACTTCATAAGGAACATACTATAGATTACTAAAAAATCAGAGTTCCACACATTCACCAAAAATTTTATTGCACCTAAAAAAAGAAAATAATTCTTGCAAAAAACCACGACAACAGATAAACTTAAAATCTTGTTTCTTTAAGATGTAATTACCACCATAAATGTAAATAAAATGAGCTATTTGGGCACTCTTTAATTTCTAGTTTCAAATATTTATATTTATTATTATACTAGATATACTAATGGACAATCTGTCTAATTTTCAAGTGTTTGTTTGTAAGTATTTTAAAGATAGGGTAAAATAAATCAAATAACATCAGTTATGGGGACACCCTTTCATTTCCAAATAAAAATTTTACACTTATTGCTATAGCAGACTTAACAATTAAGGTTCTTTGTAAATTCCAACCATCTATCTACAACTATTCAAAAGTATGGCAGTATACAAAAAAGCAAATGAACAATTGGGTCACCCTTTAATTTATTATTCTAAATTTTTATACTTGTTATTACAAAAGTCATAGTAATCGACATTCTGTCTAATTTATGAGCGTTTTTTTATAACAGCTTAAAAAATATTCCTATAAAGGTCAATTTATGTCACACCCTTTAATTTTTACATTTATTTTTACATTATTTTTTGCTACTAAGAACTATATTGACACGCAGTTTTCATCAGTATAGCCATAAGGGTCAAATTAAATGAACTATTGGGGCACCCTTTAATTTATAATTTTAAATATTTAAACTTGCTATGACAAAGGTCTTAGTCATCGACATTCTGTATAATTTGCGTGTGTCCCTTATAGTTTAAAAGATAGGTTTATTTACGTCACCTTTGGGGATACCCTTTAATTTTTAGACTTAAATTTGCATTAATTTTTGCTATTAGGAGCTATAGTGATGCGCAGTTGTCAATAGTATAGCCATAATGATTAAATAAATGAACTATTTGGTCACCCTTTAATTCATAATTTTAAATATTAATTATAATGTTCATAGCAATTGATATTCTATTCAATGTTTAAGCGATTATCTTTAACATTTTAAGAAATAGGCCCATATAAGTCAATTTATGTCACCTATGGGGGCACCCTTTAAGTTTTATATTTATCTTACATTATTTTTTGCTACTAAGAACTATATTGCCACGCAGTTTTCAACAGTATAGCCATAAGGGTCAAGTTATGTTAACTATTGGGGCACCCTTTAATTTGTAATTTTAAATATTTAAACTTGCTATGACAAAGGTCTTAGTAAACGACATTCTTCTAATTTCGTTTGTCTCTCATAGCGTAAAAGATAGGTTTGTTTTCTTCACCTATTGGGCCACCCTTTAATTTTTACATTTATTTTACATTATTTTTTGCTACTGGGAACTATATTGATACGCAGTTTTGAACAGTATAGACATAAGGACCCAAATTAAATGAACTATTGGATCACCATTTAATTTGTAAATTAAAATGTTTTTACTTGTTATTATAAAAGTCATAATAATTGACATTCTGTTCAATTTTCAATAGTTTTGCTATGGGAATACTCTTAAACTTTTAAATTTATTTTTGCATTAGTTTTTGCTATTGGGAACTATAGTGATACGAAAATTTCAACAGTGTAGTGTGAGGACAAAAACATAAAAAAGCAACATTTAGAATAATGTATAACATCCTTCTGTTCTTGGAAGTCGGTTAAAAAAACATAATATTGGTAATTTTAATGTCTCGGCAAGAATATATTTTTACGCACAAATATCTATACAAAAAAATTTTTCTTTTTGACCTGAGTTCGTTTCCGGGCAGATTTATTTTTTTATTGAAATCGGAATATCTGAAAATCCTTAACAATTTTAAAAGATCTAATTTATGCGAAAAAAAATATTTACCCTAAAGAAATATCAAAAAATGTCCTCATAAATTGAGTTTTCAATTGACTATAGTTTGACCCATGTCTACACTGTATACATTTGATTTTTTCTTGCTAATCTCATTAAGTTAATAGTTTTTCGTTCTTAATAAATTAAATTAAATTAAGAATTTAATATATACCAGATTCTAAATTCCTTCATAAACACAACTTTTATTTTCTCCTCGGTTCCATTAAGTTTTCTTCGTAAATACTTCTTTATGCATGTTTTTCGCTAGAACAAACATGTATGTTTTTTCATGCTTATGCATGTTCTTCATAGGATAAACTTAAACTTTTTAATATTAGAATTTTTCCATGATAATTTTTTTTCCTATTTTTTTCGTTAGTAAAAATAACAAATGATTGTGCATGACACTGGCAGTGGAAATGCATAGTTAATGTAATTTCGAAATCACTACGTATATTCGCCAAGGCAAATTAAGAAGTAAAAAAACGTTAAATATTTTTAAATTTAAATTTATATAAAATTTTAATTTTTTTTTTAAATTAAATATTTTTAATTCTCTAAAACTTTGATATTTTTCTATAACTAGTGTGAACACATTCCACCATCGTGTTTACATCTTATGCGTGGCGGTAGCAAAAATAAATATTAATAAAGTTTCAAATTTTACTTCTGCCATATATTCTTCTTCTTCTTAATCATCATTAAATATTTTCTTTACTCTTTCAATTTTCTTTTTATAGTTTTCATTCAAGGAAAAAAGATTGTTGTACGGAAAACTTTTAATGTGTAGCATCTTCCTTCTACTTAAACTGTTATGAGTACTTTCCTCTTCTATAATTTTCTGTTAAGTTCTGCTTCGTTATTATATGCCTTTTTGCCAGAAAGAATTTAATATACGCTTGTCTGGAATAAGGTTCACATGAAGGAAACGGTGACTCATCATCATTATTATCATCTTTTACAGGCAAAGTTTATATGAAAAATATATCAAGAGTATGATGAGTAAATTTATATAAATAAATTTTTAATAATTCGAGTCGTTGATATAACTTTAAGGAAATTCAAATTAAATGGAGTTTTAAAATGATGATCAGGCGAAGCACTGCGCCTTTCAACAAGTACTTTAGAAGTAAAAAAAAGTACGCTAAAAAAGTTAATATAAATTTGTTATCTGTGTTAATCTAGAACCGTATCTTTAAAGCACTAGCCGGCACAAAGAGAATATGACTTGACATCGTATTAATTTGAAAGTAAGAACAATTGGTAACAGTTAAACTGAATGACTAAAAGCGCAGAATACAAAGCTTCAAAATCGAAATAAACGTGTATTATGTATTGAGCTCTAGTTCCAAGGTTCAGGGAATATCATATATTAAATTATCTCATTGAACATAAATATAATTAGTAATAAAAGAAATGACAGACCTTAAAATAAAAGTCAGTAAGAGTGCTATATGCGGCTATGCCGAATCTTATATACCCTTCACCATATATGTAAATCTAGTTTAGTGAAGTACCTCCAATCAAAAAGACAAATATTGATGTCACAGAGATTTAAAAAGTAAGAAAAGAATTAAGTTCGTTATTTATATAATTTTACATCAAAATGTCATCGGCTGTTGTTCCAAATGATATGGAAAACTTAAAGGCAAGCGAGGTGTTGTACCTGCTACCTTGAAGTACATGGTCCGATGTGATTAAGGGTGTAATAAAAGAAGTAATTTCAAAGTAGCATTTAATGCTTACCTATTACATTACGTCTGAACTCTTAAACTGCGAAAGTAGTGGTCGGCACTTAGAGATTTAAATGAATGAGTTAATAAATCGAAAATTTGTTCACATTTCTACATATATATTTTTGCGTGATGGAAAAAATGATTCGATAAAGAAGGTATAAGCAAAGAATCAAAATTATAATGAATTTTTTAAGCGCCTCAAAACTTTATTCTAAAAGCTAAGCAGAGAGATAAAATTTTCGTCAGCCATTATAGCTGATATTACTGGCGAAGTACATTCGATACATCGAATTTCTGGCCACTTTTTTAAGTATTACTGGCCGTATGTAAGAAATAACATGAGCTTTGTTAGCCTCCAAGGCGTCAGTAGCATTATGCAGACACTTAGATTTACACACAGTGTGTACAATTATGTCCGCTTTAAAAACATTTCATAAAGTCACAAATGAAAGTGTGGTTCCATGTGAATTAACATTTGACGAATGTGGCCTTACCTTATAAACCGCTATAGGCAGACAATTGTATAGAGAAAGTACTGCTATGTCGGCTACAAAAAATTAAATTGAAATCAGGAGTATGCCACGAGAAACGTGATTTTAATTTGTATGGTCTTTTCTTTTGACTGCGTAATAGACTGCTACTATAGATTTGCACATGTTTTAAATTTACCTAAAATATTTATTACTATGTCTGCTGTAACAAGTTTGAAAATTTAAATTAAAAATTTAATTGGATTTTCAATATTCTTAACTGACTTCAAAAAAGAAGAGGAGGTTATCAATTCGACTGAATGTAACCCAGTTCTTTCTAGATGGATTTTAAAAATTTATTTTCTATTTGCAAGGTGTTGCTTATAAATTGGTCCCGTTTTAAAAACAATTCATAATCTTTAAAATTAAGGGGTGGCCCCACAAAACATACATGTTTTTTACGTGTACTATGAATCGTAAAGGGCACCACTTTTTAATTAAAAAAAACTGCAAAATGCTCACTGGCGAAAAGAAGTGTAATTTAATGTGAGTTGTTTATGTAATTTAATGTATGTTGCCAAACTTTAAAACCGTTGTATAAAGACAGCTAAAACTTTTAAGAGACCTGCAGCCTTATTCTGTAAGTTGCTTAAGCTAAATCGCCATCTCTAAAATTATTTAATTTTAACAAAGCAGTGTTTTGCTACAAATACGACATTGGAACATTTAACCCTATACTTAACACCCTCTTATTTATTGAAATAGACTTACAGATACCAATTAATTAGAGAAAATAAACATGGATAAATTCAACACTAAAGCAATTTAGCTTAAGAGAATTACAGAATAAGGCCTCTGCATTGCTAAGTCCGCTGAAATAAAAATTAATGTTTTTGAATTGTATGGCCGTATTTTTTGAACCTTAATATACAATCTCTTGAAAATTAGACGGAATGTTTACTAGTACTTTACCATTAATACTTCTACTATATAACTAATACGATCATTTTTAAAAATATTGACATTTCTCCTTACATTAATATTATACTTTTATTTTTTTTTATTTTCAGGTATGTTAATTGTTTAAGGTTTGGTACAAACAGGTAAAATTGCTTTCCTTAATGTTGGATTAATTAAATATAAGAACTATTAAACTCATCTTGATGATTACCAAAATTTGGAGAGGGGAAGAGAAAATTGTGACAGTATAATCAGTTTCGTTGAGGCATATCTTGGTGCTTACAAGCCAGAGACCACAAGAATTTTGGACCATCTTTGTAATGCCTTTCTATATCTTTAAAAAAATAAATATTAAATTTTTGAATCAAAAATCATTTGAAAAAATACGTTCATATTTTCACCAAAAATTTATTATAACAAAGCTACATGTGATTTTAAAATATTTGCATTATTTTCTTTAAAAAATAAATTTAAAAAATTTTCTTTAACACAACTTTAAGTTGTATAATAGTTATTGCAATTAAATATAATTTTAATTAAAATGACACGAATATTAAAAATAAATTTCATGCAAATGTCTATAATTTTATTCCCCACTTTTCTTTTTGTTTTATCTCACAAATAAGTTAACACATAATTAAATGTAGATTAAAATAAATATTAAAAATGTTATGACAATGTCTTACACGCATTGTAGATTAAAAGTACAGTAGGGCACAGAAGTTATCTTACATAAAATAATTTTCTAAAGGCCTTAAAAGAGGTGTCTCTCAAGCTGGCTTAAGTTGATTTTTTTTTATTGAATTAATGTTAACTAAATTAAAGTTGCAAAAAATTTTCAAAAAAATTTTTTAACCTTAATTATCAATTTTTCGCCCTTTTATGTGAATTAGCTACGAAAAAAATTTTCTTTAATTTTTTTTTATTTAAATTTGTTTTAAAGAAATTTTATCTGTTGCAGTCCAGTTACTGCTCAAATAGAGCAATTTTAAACTTACTTCCTGCTTAGAAACTAAATACTCTTCAAGCTATGAATGTCACCCACTGTACTTGATCACTCATATGTATGTTTGTTTGTAGGTAAATACCTTACTTTATAACAACAGTTATTACGGCAATATTGTGTAACACATTTAAACAAAAAATTAAAAAAAAAAACCTTTAGAAAGGTATTAATTATTTTATTACAAAAAACCATTGTTTATTACTGAAAATTAAACCAAATAAGTAAATACTTGAACTTGTAAAATAATATCATCATCAACATCTTTCATTCACCCATTTGCCTGCCCATTCGTTTACTCATTCATGCTTTCAAACTCTTCTCAGTTACATTCACAATATTTTACAGCAAACAATATGAAAAAGTATTAACAATTCGTTAGACAAAGTAAATTTTATCTTCTTCTTCTTACTGAGTTAAAAATAATGATGATGAAAATAATTTACAACAACAGAAACAGAAAGAAAATTCACAGTTAAACAAAATACTATAAATTGAAACGTGCAAATTTTATTATTGAAAAAAAAAATAAAAAAATGTGTGGAAAAGAAAAAAGTTAAGTTTGCTGTTATTATAACGTTTCAGTACATTTGTTTAAATGTACCCTACAGCTTGGTATTTTAAATTGGCGAAGCATAGTTCAATAGTTTATATAAAAACACCAATTTTTGTTTGTAAATTATATGACAGTTTAATAGAATAACTAACTTTTAATTAAGACAGGTACTCTGCTTGAACTTTGAAAATTGTTGGCAACATTGATTATTTCATGTGATATTTTTGACATTTAAAATGTGTCGTCTATTTCGTGATTAAAATAATTTACCGTTTTATTATTTTCACATGCACTACATTGTCTTTAAAATGTAAGCAAAAGACATATGATCAGCTGTTGTTTGAAAAATTCCACATAAAATAATGCCTACTTGCTTTATTTCATAGCTTTGATAAAATGTTGCCAGAAACATTTCATGTGTTTTTCCACAAAAACAGAGTACTACTTCTGCAACATTTTTTCATGACTTTTGCATAGAAATTTTTTATGTAAGTAGTTTGAAAGCATTCCACGTGAAAAACGGAACAGAGTACCAGGATTTTGATACAAATTTGCATATTGTTATGTGATTAATTTTTCCAAAAATAAGAAAAATAAATCCGATATCCTCCATCTTTACATAGTTTATTGTTTTCACCCAACTGCTTTAAGCGTTTAATGAAAACAATTAAAAAAAAATAATGTAAAAAATAATTCGAGAATTGTTATTCTTTTTTAATTTTCTTGAATTTTTCTTAACTGCTAACACAGGGGCCGCACAAATAGGGAGGGTAAGATGTTAAGTATATTCATCAGGACATCAACCCTGTAACAAGTAATTCTGTTCTTATCTGTTAAATATACTTGCCCTCTGTACCAAATTGACTTAAAGGAAATTATCACTAAAGGCCTAGTATGATCGTTTTTGATAACAGATACTTAACCACACTCACCTTGTTAAAAGACGTTCAGGGACATATTAGCCAAATGAATTATTTTGTTTTTTGTTAATGTTTAAATTTTAAACACATCAGTAGTGCGATAAAATACTCTTTTTTAACGATCATCGATAATTAAATTGACATAACAACATAATTGTCGATATTGTTAATTAGTAATATTTTTAACGACATTCGCTGTTTCTAAATACCAGCTGATGTTGTTAGCAAGTTGCTAATAGTTAAATAAGCGACTATAATTTTTGAGTTGTTAAATCTGTCGATAAAATAAACGACGTACAACATGTGTTTATGCATACATACTCATAAGCACACAAACAGATCAAAAATATTCAAACACAAAATAAACACAGTTTGTTAATATTTCTTTAATTAAAATAAACATAGTGTTTAAATATTTAAGTAGATGTATGCACATTTGAAATTTATTTTAAAAATAAATTTATTGTTAAATCAAAAATTGTACATAAATATATGTCCTAAACCTATTTATGAAGGGAAAATGCTCCAACTCCAACCAAAACATGCATATTGGAAACTACTTTTTTTGTGTGTAAATTGACAACAAACACATGCATGTGCCTCGCTTAAATTCTCATTTTTTTACTCTTCTCTCTTGTGTTTTTATTTATTTGTTGACGGAGATGCCACTCAATTTTAAAGATGTCTATTATCGTTAAGCTGGAATTAGCGAATCACTTAATCGTTAATGCAAACAACATGAAATATCGACAATTATATCGATTGTCGTATTGTTTAAAGTTAGTGTATCACACTACAGGTTTCAGTTGTGATCATTCTTAATATTTCTTTTTTGGAGCTTTTTAAGATATTCTAAGCTAACAATCTAACTAAATCCCATAGCTCCATCCTATAATAGAATTTAATAACAAAAGTTTGCAAAGCAAACTTCCTCAGATTACTACCAACGAGCCAATTTATTTGCACTCCTAGCGATTTTAGCTGTTTCAACTTTTTTTCAAATATCCCTTTCAGACCGTGATGCATCGATTGTGCGAGTGGGTTTCGGTCTCAATATTTTTACTTCTGTTTGCTTAATGTGAAATAGACTGACATGCATCGATTCTGCTGATTGTTTTCTATATTTACTTCTCACATTTCTCTTCTGTTTAATTTGCCGTTACTTTAATTATTACGAAACTCTTCAGTCACATTTCAGTTTTAGTGTAGAAACACAACAGACGACGGTAACGAACCGATTTATCATTACTGAGAGTTAGTGAACAAAATAACGACGGTTCTCTGGCGGTATTAATAATATTTATTTTCATTTCAGTTTTATGTTTGTTTTCAAAAATATTTTGTTTAAATATTTTATAACATTTAAATGACTCAGATGAATTCTATTAAACAATTCGATGGAATTTAAAGAATATAAGTACATGTACATGACATTAGAGTCTATTGAGCTGGTTAATCTTGCAAGGGATTGAATGGCACTTTTTTAAAACCTTCATACAGATATAAAAGAGGGAAGAAGAATAAATATTGACTGATTTAAAATGATACATAGGTTCAGATTTTTCAACATTTCAGTTATTTTTTCAATTTTTTATAAAATACAAATATTTCTGGAAATATGTGGCAATATTTTAAGGAGAGTGAAAGACTAAATATGAGAGAAAACTGAAAACCGACAAGAAAATAAAATAAATTTTATCTTAGCGGCAGTGTCGTTGAACGATAACTTTTGTCAAATTTGAATGAAAATATCGTTACCGTCTTGTGTTGTGTTCCTACACTTAGCATAATGAGCCGTAAAAGTAAGTTGTGTCTTTAATGACAAAAGTATTAATCGTTTACAATGACTAAAATAACTAATAAACTAACAAAAAAAATTATAAATTTTAAAATTTCAAACTAATTGAAATCTTTTCATGCAATACAAATGTGTTTTAGTTAAAAATATTATTGAGTGCATCAATTGTGCGCGCCAGATGTGCGTGTCCTGAAAATCCTATAAAACTGATCAAATCTATTTATTGGTTATATTTTCATATGCTGTAGAGACCACATGTTCCAAAAAACTATAAACAAATTCCCGGTAGTTTTTCAGACTCATCTGAAAGGGATAAGTCTATGGTATTATTTGTTTATTTGAATAGCAGGGGATTTGTTCTAAATCCTCAAAAAAAGTGGGGGTTATCAATTTGTCTGAATGTTGCTTTTTTATGTTTGTGCCCTTAAAATGCTTACAGAGTGGTACAGTTTTAAAAACAGTTCATAATCTTAAAAATTAAAGGGTGTTCCCATACAACACTTATTATGAACAGTAAAATTTTAAAAAAACTGCGTATCATTATAACTCCCAATGGCGAATAGTAATTCCAAAATAAATAAATAAAATTAAAGGGTGTCCC
Source organism: Gymnosoma rotundatum (assembly GCA_916610165.2). NCBI lineage: Eukaryota > Metazoa > Arthropoda > Insecta > Diptera > Tachinidae > Gymnosoma > Gymnosoma rotundatum. The sequence continues at coordinate 119,225,025 of OU744338.1, forward strand.
ACAGGTAATGGGATTACTATAACCGTTTTAATAAAGAGTGCTCCAATAGTTCATATAATTTGATGTATATGGCCATAGTTTTAAACAGTTGAAGACATACGGTTGAAATTTACAAAAAACCTGTATTGCTTAGTCCGCTATAACAACAAGTTAAAAATTTGAAGCTGGAAATTAAAGGGTGTCCCAATAGTTGATATAATTAAATGTATGAGGCAACACGTTTAAACCTTTATAAACAAACTTAGAATTTAAACACATTTATTTTAACTGTGTCAGCAATAAAAGAAACATGATTTTAGTTTGTCTATTCTAAAGTTGTATTTTTGTTCCAAGAATTATTAATTTAATAAGTTCTAGTTTAACAAAAAAAAGGTAATATAATATTCGTATAACCTAAAACTTTTTACCTTGAAGATATTTTTAAATGTTTTTACGTGCTAGAAAATATTAAAGACAAAATAGAAAAATGTACCTTCTTTTTTTCCCATCAACAAACGGAGAATTCGAGTGCATTTAGAATAACGTAACAGTAAGGTAACGGAGTTAATGTAAACAACAAGAAATGCACTATATTTTAGCTTAAATGCTAAGGTTGGAGACGATTATCATGATTAACAGCATTATCAAGAATATCTTCATTAACATTGCAAATAAACGATAAAAGTAAAAATAAAAGAAAATGTAATTAAGCAATGACCAACTAAAAGGAAAATTATAAATGATTTGATGGTAATGGCACTAGATAAAACAAAATCAACAAAAATATTAATAATAATAAACGTTATTGTTTTAGAAAATACAGACAGCCAGGCTATTTCAATTTAAAGTCAATGCAAAAACAAACATATTTTTCTTTTATTTTGGCGAAACAACACAAGAAGACTGCATAAAAGAAAAAAAAGAAGAGCAGACAAAACTATGTATATAGCTGCTGTCAACCCGACAGTCAGTTAGCTAGCTAGACAAACAGCCATCTAACCAACCTCCATTGCAGTCACAGTCATGGTCGCTGACTAAACGTGTCAATTTACCAATTGTCATTTTGGTCTAAAAATCTCTTTCTCTCTTTCTCAGTGTGCATGCTGAAGACAATAATAACGTTATAAAAGATTATATTGTTGTTTTTGTAACAACAAAAAATACTGTTGCATTTGCACGAATGAATGTTGTATAACAGTTGAATATGGCAAAGAAAATCAAAACGAAAAAAAATACATTTATTTTGAAATTTGTATTAAGACAACAACAAAACTTTAAATTGTACAACTTAGTTGCTATTGTGAATTAATTTAGTTAGTTAGTTTATTTTTATTATAAATTTTTCCTAGCTGCTAAAAGCATTTAATCTGCTGTTTAGAGAAAGGAACAGCAACTAATTTATGTAAACAACATACTAAAGGACTTAATAAAACAAGGAGCCAACTGAAAACATGTTGAAAGTTTATTCTTTATAATTTTATTTAAATTTAAACAATACAAAACTTTCTAGTAGTGATTAAGAAAGGTTGTTAAAGAAATTGTAGCGAAGGAAGAAAATGTTGCACGTTAACTAAGAAGTTACTTTCTTTTTGTGTTGTAGAAATTCTCAGAAAATTTTGTCGTTAACCCGTTCCAGAATAAACAGTGTTGATCACTAAACACTCCCTGATGACCTTAATATCATGTAGTACATGGAAAAAAGCTTTTAGCACTTTCTTAATAGCAAATTAATTAAAATGACAGGAAACAGCGTTGCCACTGATATTTTTAAATACCAAAATACTATTAACTTTTTAGAAAAAAATTTAATAAAAATCTAGCCTGATCTTTGGAACAGATTTAATTACAAAACATTTTATAAACTGCATTCTGAACTTTTTCAAACAAATAGTAAAAAAAAAACTAAAACGGCAACGTTGTTTAAAAATTTTTTTTTGCAGAAATGTATTTTAAAAACCTTACATAATTGCTTCGGTCATCCATTTATTATACGGTAATGGGTTAAAATATTTTCTTATTTAAAATTGTTCTCTCGTAAAAACTAAAATATTTTTTTTCTTTTCAAAAAAATGATTTTTTACAATATTTTTCTTTAATTCCTAATTCTATTTAAGAATTTAATTTACTAAGAAATTCCGAGTTAAAAGTATTGATACTAAATTTTTCTTTAAACAATTAAAAAATAATTTACGTATAGAGTTAAATAATTTTCTATATTTCTTTAAAATAAGCGGGAAGAAATTTAATATACAGAAAGGTTTTCTTAATTAGCAAATTATTTCTTAAATATATTTCATGAAGTTTCAAAATCATTTGTTAAGTATAAACTTAAAAATACATGGAGGAAAATTGTTGAAATTAATAATAATATGGAAAAAAGATTTGGCAACTCTTTACATATCTGAAGCAAAAAAAGGAACTATAGTTGTTTTCTATGTGTGTTTATGGTAGATACAGTTGACGTTACTTCAGACTAGCAGCCCTAAAAATTACTGCCTATTTGCAATTTGCTCTGCACTTTCCAAAGTAATGGAAGATGGAAGTGCGTAATTTCCGTCTTGTGAAATATCTGTAGCTCAATAGCGCATTTAGTGCCTGGCAGTACGGCTTCCATAGGGGACGCTCTACGGATGACTTACTGGCCTTCCTTTCGGAAAAGTGGTGTCAATCTATTTACTATTACGGCGAAAGTAAGGTGATGGATTTATATATTTCCAAGACGTTTTATAAAGTGTGGAGTTGTGCACTCATATCAAAACTTATTGCTGGAGACGGTTATACCTTCTCTCGACTTATATAGAGCTTTCTTAGGGATTGCACAATACGAGTTGTTATAGATAGGATCTCATCAAACGAGTTCATGGTTAATTCAAGAATATCGCAAAGTTCTGTCATTTCTCGTACCCTATTTCTAACCTTCTACGTCGGACTTCCAACCCTATCTATTCTTTCGCAGATGACAGTAGCATATGCCATTTATATACATTTCGCAATAGGCTAAGCCTTCCGTAAAACCGGGGCTATGGCAATCTCTGAGTGGGGCCTTGCGAACAGCGTTCAATTTATCGCTCGAAAAACCCAGTGCTCTTTGATTTCACACAGGCGTATGGCTTAATATACTACGTCATCTGTAATTATGAATGTTGTAGATATTAAGGAATCAAAAGATCTCGATGTCCTTGGCATAATGATTGAATACGATGTTTGGTGGAACCAGCATATATTTTAGGTCGCAAAAGAAGCATTTAAGTGTCTAAATTTTCTGAAACGGTGTAAGAAGTACTTTACTCTATATAATCTCCTCACTATCTATATTACCTTTATCAGACCGAAAAGACTATTGTGGAGTTACTTGGCTGCGTGCAGGAGAGAGCAAAAAAGCTCATCGGTGACAGTAGCGTATCCAGATTTATTGATTCATTTAAGCATCGACGCAATTAGGGGTATGTTTAACCGTTTTATCGTTACTACAACGGAATGTGCTCTTATGAAATCAGGAAACTTGTTCCCAAAAACCATAATTCGTTCGTGCAACGCGCTCCGCATCAAGAGCGCATCCCTTTGTGTTCAATTGGTAAGTGAATCGTACTTGTACGTCTGGTGGTCCTAATAAAAAAAAATTAAGTTTGTTGTGTTTCAAAGTTTGATGGCGCAATCGCGGTGGTAACACTGGTAGACATGTATGCGTTTTTAAAGAACAGAAAATCATAAGTTCAACTCCCATCGGTGACATGAATATAAGAAAAAACTAATTCTTGTTAAAGTAGTAGAAGACCCATTTCAGATCGTTAGGAGCCTATATATAGAATAGATGAAAACAGGCGCTTGTATATTAAAACAAGGAGATTAGAAAAGGAAAGCAATTATAAGATGAGATCTCTATGCGATAAAAATAAAGAACGTGCCGTTTTAAGGGAAGCTCGTAACAACCTGACAACTGTAAATTGCAGTTGTGCTAGAGTTGGTTAAAAAAGTCTTGTTAGTAAAATAAAAGATATTGTGTTCGAGTATCTGCTGAAGCCACAGCGAAGTGCGGTCTGCTTTGTTGCAAGATTTAAAAGCGCATGTTTGCCTAATGAAATACTGAGTAGATTAAGTCTCGCCCGGAGTAATTTATAGCCTCCGCGGAAGAGATAGACAATAAATAAAATGTCAACAAGGAATAAAATTAACAACAAGGAATCTTCGCCAATAGATGAATCTAGTTTTTCCAAACTGATCAGCGTTCGATTTTTTTTTAATTCTTCACTACGATGGCTTAGTTATAATGAACAACTATATTCTTGTTAATTGTTTCATTACAAAAAGTACCATGCACATTAAAAAAAACCTTTGTTATAGCAAAGATAAAGAAAGAATCATTAAAATTACGAAACAAAATCGTCATAAACGTCACAAGAATTAAAGAAGACCTCAAAAAATCGTAATGGATTAAATTCTATAAACTACGAATTTAATGTTATAACTTTTATACAAAAGGCGTCTTTAATTACACATAAAACAATTCAACAGTTTTTATTAAACAATAAAACATATCGCACATTTACTTGTGAAGCGTCATAAATCAAAATTTTAAATTTTGGAGTTAATCATACAGAATTGTTCGCCATTTCATGCTTAATATATTAGTAACTGTAGTAAGAACTTAAGCAGTCTGATATATTTCTCGATGGTGAGAACGAGTCAAAAACTTAAACTACGATTGTCTCGAAATGATTTTTTCTTTTTTTTTTTGAGTTGTGACGTTCTACAACTAAATGAGCGATATGTACATACATAAATTAAGGAAGATGAAAATATTGAATTATATTGAATTATTATATTCATCATGATGGGCATGCTCATCGTACTTTGGAGACTCATTTCAATAGTAGTAAATTAAACAAAATTGATCACTCTTGCTTGCGGTTTTAACTTTACTTCCACTTAAGTTTCGTAGTCTTTGCCTATATATAGTAAATGTAAGTGATGCCAGAAAGTTGTATGCGTTTAAAAATAAAAATTGTCAAAGTGTAAAATTTATTGAAAAAAAAAACTTAAAAATTAAGTAAAATCGTCACGTCCAAAACCCCTGGACATAAGTCTCAGATAGTTATGAATCCATATTTCATCGGAAGTCATTAATCGAAAAAGCAGACCATCACGTTCTCTCATGTAAAGTTTATATTTTGATAATCCTGGCTGTTAATTATTTCTTTTTAGTGTTGTCAACACACTGCGGCGAATTTAACATTTTTCTAAAATTATGTCGGATTACTTTTCTGCCATAAGCATACCGTTGACAAGAGATCTGTATTATGGCGAAATAATACAAGTAGATCGCGATGGCGAATTCATAAATTTCGCCGTAAACGCTAAATGTCAAACTCCATACATAAAAAATATGTATAACAGTTTTTTATATAGAGTTTGACAGTTAGCGTTTAAGACGAAAATAATGAATTAGCCATCGAGACCACCTGTATTATTTCGCCATGATCTGTATGAAGAGTTAAATCGCTGTAAAATTAGCGCTCTTTCCCGCACCATAACTCCAACGCCATATTTAATTAAATGGTGGATCGATGATTTTCTATTAAAAGCCTCCAGTTATCGGCTAAGAGATGGACATGTAAAACCAAGTCCAATAAGCCTGAACATATTCTTCTTTTATTCCATGTGACATTTCTGCTTTCTATTTTTCAAAAGTAGCAAACGTCCATGTTTTAGCAAACACGACATTTTAAAACGCAAATAACTTTTCGAAGATTTTCGCCTTAAATTTCAGTTGTAGTAAATTGACGTAAGCTATCTGCGTTTGTCAGTACAACGACGAAAGTTTTTAGATGGAAGATTTTCACGTTATTTGTTCAAAAGTTTTCGAAACACGGATTTTCCTTAATATATGCTTATCGCCTTTTAACAAATTTTCTCATTTTTAATTTGTTTACTGCTTGCCCTCGTAAATAGTTTTTTAACATATTTTCTCATCATTTTAAAATTTCTAATCACTGTCTTTAATATAATTTTCTTTTTGTCGACACATCTGTTCGACAGTGTATTTAACATGACTTTACAAAATCGTTAATTTTGCCACCAAGAATTTGCTTTAAGGCGGATTTAAAACACATTTTCAAAATTGTTAAACTCATATAACTGTTACTTAATGTATAACAGTTAATAATGCCACACTTTTAAAGCCATGTGCCACACTCAAAACAATTCATTGTAACAAATTACTAAGTATTTTTCTTATCGTAAACTTTTTTAACTTTATTTTGTTTTTATCTATTTTGCTAGCAATTTTAATAGTAATTGTTTTGAGTTGACTGCAGCATAATTTTTGTTGAATGCAGCGAGCGTTACGGTACATCTAATCAGTTAAATTGCACTGTTAATAAACTGTAATAGTTTCAAACAATTTTGCATTTTTCAAGCAAGTCTTACATGCCGAATAATATGAAATTGATAAAAATGCTGATAAGTAATTTAACTTGGATTAATCTTTAATTGTTTGAAAACAAAGTAAAAATTGTTATTATCCTTAAACTAATTTAATTAAGTACTTTTTATGCTCTTCGCCACAATAAGTGGAAAATGGATATATCTAAATTTGTCATTCCGTTTGTAATTTCTACAATATCCATTTGCGATCCCATAGTGTATTTATGTTCGTCTGTCCGTCCACGTTCGGGTTGAAATCAACTTTGCCAAGGCCTAGATAAGGTAGAGAAAATTAAAATATGCCAATCGCTCAAACATAGTTTCCAAAAATGTTGCTATTCAAAACCAGCAAGATCGGTCCATGTCTTTAAATGCAGCGGGCAACACACCTTGCCTGCCTCTAATTTTTCTATCATTTGGATCTAATCTAGTTTAGTGAAGTAAATCCAATAACAAAAAAAAAACATATATGGAGCGATAAAGAATAAAAAAAAACGAAAAACGCATCAAGTGAAAACTTGGCGCTCGCCCATATTTTCCGACTTACGGGGCTCTGAAATTTTCAAGTTTTTTGTAAATATCAATATGGGTATCATTTAAAAGCTTTTGAAGGATCTTTCGAGAAATACCAAAATTTTTGAAAAATGTATAACCCATTTAGATCCGATGTCATTTTTATGTAAAATTATATATGCACGCAGAAAAAAAACGTGGTTGTGATATGGTCACAATAACCATATTGTGTTATTTTTAACAATGTATAGTTGCGGAGAACCAATTATAGTTGTTTTCACCAAAACTATAATCACGATAAACATTTTTTGTTAATTTTTAACGATTATATGATTACTGTGCAAAAAAGTGCAACATGGTTGGTTTTAACTTAAAATAATTTCAACCGCAACCAAAGTTTTATTACTTATTAAAAATAATATAAAATATTTAACCATAATATATTGTTATTAATCAAAGTATGGTTAAAAGCAACAAAATAATGTTTGCGCTAAAAAGTATTTTGTTCTAGTTCTTGACAGTTAGTAATTTTTCTGGTACCTTAAATTTGAAATTGTTTTTTATTGTTGGAGAAAGTGAAAAAATAAAAATTTATGTACAAAATAAATAATTAAAAATAATATGCAAAATATGAAAACAAATAAAAAGGGAACCAAAATAGTTAAAAAAGTTGAAGTAAATATGCACGTATTGTAAGCATATAAATCTTTATTTTTGTGTCTGAAGAACATTTTTGAAATCTTTCGTTTGGGCTTATGAACTATATTTTTATATAACTGATTCTTATAGCCTATGATCTAAGCGTTATTATAAGCAAATCTTTAAAGAATAAAACCATAATAAGTCTATTATATCAGGAAAATTTTGCACTTACTAGACTATACTATAATTCAACTATATATAACATGACATTTTCATTTAAGGTTTATATCTGAACATAATATGTTTATACTTTAGACAATAATATGGTTACCTCAACCATGTTTTTTCTTTGCGTATGGTACTTAATTTTTTTTTTCCTATTTCTTAATTCTCTGTCACCCCAATATTTACGTTTTTGATTGAAATTATTAAAACTAAACTAGATGTACATCTACGGTAAAAGGTATATAAAATTAAATAAAATTTTTCTCTTCTGAATAAAATGTGAATTTTTATATACAAAATTAAGAAAAAAATCTTTCTAAAAAATATATTACTCTCTTTAAGAGAGCATAAGTTTTTGTATTACAACTATTATATCTAAATAGAGGGACATGCTTTAATTTCCAAATACAAATTTTATACATAGCAGTACAGGTTCTAAAAAAATTTCAACTGCCTGCCTATAACCGTTCAAGAGTTTTAAACCAGACAAAGTAGTGGATAATCTATCTGCATTCTGTGTTTGTATATAATGGTTAAAGAGAAAGGGTCATATAAGTCAGATAACATTAAACATGGGAACACCCTCTAATTTCTAAATTCAAATTCCTGTTGCTACAGCGGACTAAGCAATACGAAATCCGTATAAATTTGTCTATAACGGATGCAAAGTTTGGTCACATACATTTATAAAATTACATCCACTTTTGGGACACCCTTTATTTTCCAAATTCAAGTTTTAAATTTGTTGTTATGGCGGACTAAGACATACAGGATACTTGTAAATTTAAGCTGTTATTTTATAACGGCTCAAAAGTTTGGTCACACAAATCATTTTTAATCAACTTTTGGGACACCCTTTGTTTTGCAAATTCAAAATTTATATATATTTTTTTTTATAGTAGACCTACCAATACTGGCTCTTTGTTAATTTCAACCATTTCTACAATTGTTCAAAAGTATGGCATTATTAACAAATTAGTTGAACTATCAGAGCACCCTTTAATTTATAATTTTAAATATTTATGCTTATTTTCATAATGGACATAGTAATCAACATTCTGCCAATTTTCAATCGTTTGTCTATAATTGTTCAAAAAGTAGGCCCATATAGGTCAATTTAGGTCACCTATAGGGGTACCCTTTAATTTTTAGATTTGTATTTGTTATACTTTTTGTTCTTGGGGGCTATAATGATAAATAACTGCTTTAAATTTAAAAATGGTGCCCTTTATGGCTTATAATAAACGAAAAATTATGTGTGTTATGTGGGGAGACCCTTTAATTTTTAGGATTATGAACTGTTTTTAAAACGAATACAATCTGTAAGCATCACCTTTCAAATAAAGTGAAAGATTTTCAAAATCGGTATAGAAATGTCCGAGATCTGCGGGCACAAAAATAAAGAAGCAACATACAGACGAATTTCAAAGTCATATTTATCGTTGTAATTTTTTTATCTTTAAATATCATTGCAGTTTCATTCGGTTTTAAGGCCTCATTATATAGTTCTTGAGCTGGCCTTATCAAATCCTAAGCTTGACCTTAAACGGCTGGCTAATGTTTGGGAATTTCATATCAGTATATTGATCAATTTTTTCTTTGTTTGTTTATAATATAAAGGGCATTTTGTTCATGTCTACTTAACCACTTAAAGCTTTAATAACATCATTTAAAAAGCGAGTATATTCTCTCTGCATGTTATTAAAAAAGAAAGCAAAAATTTAAACAGAATTTGAAGTGAGATTTTTGTTTTAATAAAAATGAAATAAAGAATATTCAAATTAGAGCAGAACAGAGAAATGCAAATAGTTATGAAAAAGAAAAAAAAAGATACAAGAGGAATTTCCAAACGTGTTTAAAATATTAGGGCGGCTCATGTGCACAATGACTGAAATTAAAAATTATTCTTTTTTTTACAGAAGATATAGACTTTCTACTTTTTACCACGCTATTAGTAAATAAATTATTTATTAAGTAGATAATCAAATTAAAAATATAAATTCACATCACCCTAATATTCATCATAACATTGAAGTGTAAATTTCTAAACGAGTTGAAGGCAACAGACAGACACATAAAAATAGTTTGTTTCAATTATGATTGACACAGATTTGGCGTAAAATGCAAAATTGAAATCAATCACTCAATTCATGCACTCAAAACTGCTGCTGCAAAAAAAGAAAATTTTCATCTAACAACAACAATTAGTACAAAAAAAAATGTATATAAAATGTTAAATTATACAAGTTGTAGCTGAACGACTTAAAATAAAACAAAAAAAAACTAAAATCCTTTTTGTTTGAAATGTATGAATGTAATTTGAAAATCAATTTTAACAAATTTTGATTACAATACAATGCATTACATACATATGTATTAATATCCGCAAAAATATTTAATGAGTTTTTAGTTTGCTCAAATCCATATTGAATGTTTATAATTTTTCAATGGATTTCGTTAAATTAATTTTTTTAAATTTCCAAAAAAAATATTTATAATTTTTTCTTTTGTAAATCCTTTTTCGTTATGGGCATTGAAAGCAGGAAATCAGTTAACTTTAAACATAATATTATATCGTTTATTAGTAGTAAAATAAATGAAAAGAAGCGCAAGGCAAAAAAAATGCTATATTCTGTTTTGCCAAATCTTATGTACCTTTCACCAATAATGTAAATCTAGTTTAGTTAAGACACTGAAATAAAAAAGACAAATTTTAGTATTTTCTTGAAGTTCTCTTCAAAAGCTTTAAAATGATACCCATATTGATATTTTAAAAAATTTGAAAATTTCAGAGGGCCGTAACTCAGAAAATATGGGAGGGCGCCAATATATTTACGTGATGTTTTTTATTAGTTTTTAATTCTCTGTCGCTCCATATATTTGCTTTTTTGGTTGTTATTGTTTTGCCTGCTGCCTCGAAGGACATGATCGATCTTGCTGATTTTCAATACCAAATTGTTCGAAACTATGTCTGATCGATTGCCGTATTTAAATTTTATCTAGCTGATCTAGTGCCTTGGATCATAGGACTTATGTCTTGAAAACTTAAATAGAATTTTGTCAAGTTCAAGTTTTTTTTAGATATGACTATGTTGCAATAAAGGAGCGATATATACTTTATGGGGTCGGAAATGGATATTGTAGGAATTAAAAACTCGATGACAAACGTGATATACCCTTTTCCCACGTTTTATGGTGAAGGGTATAAAAAGAGAAGACTTACCTTTTGAAACAATAGGAAAGTTTTCCATAGAAATTTTTTAAATCTGTAGAAAAATTCTTTTACAAACATTTCTTCCATTTTAGCAAAAAATGTAACTCTTCTCTAAAAGAGAGAGGGTTTTTCTATAGAAAGCTTTTAACCTTTTTCATGAGGAATACATAATTTTCTATTAAAATTTATTAACCTCATCAAAAAAGATAAAATTATTAATTCTTTTCCAAAAAAAAAAAATTCTAGAGAACATTAAGACTTCCTACAGAAACTTCTCAGTCCTTTTCATAAAAGAGAAAATTTTCTATATAAAAAAATTAATTCTCGTTGAAGAGATTTTTTTTTTGGAAAATTTTTAATCTTTTCATCAAAAAAATTTTTCTATGGATTTTTTTTTTAATTTTTTTAAAAAGAAAAAAAATTCTTTAAAGATGTTTTAATTATTTTCAAAAAAGTGATAAAATTCTTTGAGAATTTGTAATCCTATTCATAAAAGAGAAAGTTTTCTGTAGAAAATTCTTAACTCTGGTCATAAAAGAGAAAACTTTCTATAGAAAAATTTTAACTCTCGTCATAAAAGAGAAAACTTTCTATCGAAAATTTTAACTCTCGTCATAAAAGAGAAAACTTTCTATAGAAAATTTTTTATTCTCGCCACAAAAGAGAAAACTTTCTATAGAAAATTTTTAACTCTCGCCATTAAAAGGAAAACTTTCTATAGAAAATTTTTATATCTCGCCATTAAAGAGAAAATTTTCTATAGAAAATTGTTGTATCTCGCCATTAAAGAGAAAATTTTTAACTCTCGTCATACAAGAAAAAATTTTCCTTAAAAAATTTTAACTCTCGTCATACAAGAAAAAATTTTCCTTAAAAAATTTTAACTCTCGTCATAAAAGAGAAAATTTTCTATAGAAAATTATTAGTTATTTTAATCAAAAAGAACATTTTCTATCGAAAATTTTTAGTTCCTTTAATTTAAAAGAACATTTTCTATAGAAAATTTTAGTTCTTTTCATAAAAGACAACATTTTCTACAGAACATTTTTAGGTCGTTTCATAAAAGAGAAAATCTTTTATACTAGGTTTTTAATTATTTTCTTAATTTTCATAATTTTTTATATACAATTTTTAACTGAAGATAATTTTTAAAAAGTTTTACTTAAAAATTACAAATTTTTTTAAAAAAAATCTATAGAAAATTATTAATTACGAGGGCTGGTCTATATATCTCTGGCCTAATAGTGAAATTGCGAATATTTATAATCAAAAATGGTTTTATTGTTTTTCAAAGTATTCTCCAGCATGATTTAAACACTTTTGCAGGCGCTCAAACTAGTTGTCGAAGCACTTTTTCCACTCCGATTGAGACACCTCCAAAACATGGTTTTTGAACACTTTAACAGCTTCTTCTGGCGACGAAAATCGTTGACCACGCATTTTTTTCTTGATGTGCGGAAACAAGAAGAAGTCATTAGGTGCCAAGTCACCGGCGGATGACCCATTAATGCGACGTTTTGGCCGGTCAAAAACGCTCTGGTTTGAGCCGATGTGTGAGAGCTCGCATTGTCATGGTGAACAATGATTCGTTTTCTCTTGTTGGTTTTTCGAATTTCTCCGATGACTTCAGGCAAACAAATTGTAGTGTACCACTCAGAAGTGACCGTCCTACGTTGGTCAAGCGGAACAGTCGCCATATGACCAGTTTTGCCGAAGAAACAGGCGACCATTTGCTTCGAAGTGCTTCTTCCACGAACAACTTTCGTTGGATTTTGCTCATCTTTGAAGACCCACACGGTCGATTGTTGTTTCGTTTCGAGCTCATACGCATGGATCCATGATTCGTCACCTGTGACGATCTTATAAACGTCTTTTGAATCGTATTTTTGCAACATTTCTTTGCACCAATCGACACGAGCCTTTTTTTGAGCGACTTTCAAATTGTGCGGGATCCAATGAGAACAAACCTTTTTTACGGGCAGGTGTTCATGCAGTATCGAATCTATGCTGGTGGAAGAAGTGTCCAAGGATGTCTCTATCTCTCGGTATGTCGCATGTCGATCTTGCATTATGAGTTTACGCAAGGCATCAATGTTCTCTGGCACAACAGCCGTTTTTGGACGACCTTCACGAAATTCGCTTTTGAGCGAGCTTCGGCCACGATTAAATTCATTATACCAATTTTTCACAGTGCTATAGGATGGTGCTTCATCGCCATACAAAGATTTAAGTTCATCAATGCACTCTTGTCGTGATAATCCACGTCGAAAGCTGTGAAAAATGATGGCATATTAATTTTTTCAAGTCACTGTAAACAACACAAATAATGGTCGTACGTCAAAACGTTTTGAGTACGATTATTCTTAAAAATGACAAACTTTCCAATGGAAATGTCAGATTGCACTTGGCATCACTCAGTGTTGCCAGGCCAGAAATATATATAACAGCACTCGTATTTTAAAAATATGAATTTGCATTGATATTGTCAAATAAATTTATAAGTGCTTTTTTTCGAAATATGGATATTGTATATAAAAGAATACCAGTTTCCAATTTTCGCAAGAAAATTCAAATATAGTTAGAGATTTTTTAGCACTCTTACTTATTTTCTGCTCATTTATATGGACTTTCTAATGCTGTCTATTAATAAATCCATTTTTTCACTTCATTCACTTAATTTTGGTTTTTAACGTGTGCATCGGTGGACAACTCATAAAGAAGACATAGCAAAACTTGTTGCTGCTCACGAGAAACCTCAATTTCTTAGTTAAATATTTGGATAGTAGCTGTAGTATATTGAAATTAATTCAACACTTTGTATTTCTTTTTATCTCTTTAAAAAAATATATCAATTTAATAGAGTTTTTTTAATTAAAGGTACTCGTACAAGTAAGTTTTCACGTAAAAAATACTGCGGCTTATGTGTTGTTGTTTGTTATACATAAAAATATGATAAAATTGGATCACTATTATACATTATACATAAATTAACAAAACGTATAAAAAAGGTACATACATATGTATATGAGTGCTTGCTGTTATTGTATAAATTTAATTGTAATATAACATTTCATAACCATATCATATCATACAAATTTAAACACACAGTTATAAAAATACAGATTTGCATACATCCATATGCATGTATTACATTGTATATACATGCAACTGCATACTGTACAGTGCAAAAGTGAGTAAATGTGCCTAATTTTTTCTGGTTTCTTAAAAAATATTGTAATAAAAAATTTTTTGGCCATCGAGACGTGCTTTGACCCTCAATAATTAATGTCGGTAATTTAAATAATTAATAGGGATGATATAAAATAGCACGAAAAAGAGATTTTATTTTGAAAATTAATTAATATAAAAAAAATTCCAGTTGTTTATTTAATTAAATATTTTACTTTCTTAATAAATTTAGGAACCTAAATATGTGTAGGTAAACTTAAGCCGAATTAAGGTTATTCTTTTGTGATTAAAACTTATTTACATAAGTAAATACAAATTTCTTTAAATACTAAAAAAAACAGAAATACAAGTGTATGAATTTCTAGCCCCTAATTTTCTTAGTAAGGCATTTGACTAATTTTTACGCCAAGTTTGCTAGCGCTTGCTTAGCAATGTATAGTATCCCTTTGCCTTTAAAACCAGTTTATTCTTTTTGGATTGTTAGTAGAATTGAAATAGCTTTTTATTTGCTCAATGCGATCTTTTAGTTGCAAAATAAAACAATTATTTTCCTTAATATCGCTGTATTTACCCAGATCTATATAATTATATTAAAATTACAGTTAAACCATATTCAAGCAGCTCATAACTGCAATTCAAATTTTTAGGCGAGTTAAAACGTCTACATCGTTTTAATATAGGAAGATCTGGCAACTTAATTTGGTTATTTTTTATATAATTGTATTTACATGCTTGTGTTGCAATAACAACAAATGTGTGAGCCTCGTAACTCGGAAAAAATGGGCGAGATCCAACTTTTTCACTTGATGTTTTTTCACATTTTTTAATTCTTTATCGCCCCATATATTTATTTTTTGATTGGAGTTACTTTATTGTTCCAAATGATATAAAAAATTAGAGCTAGTAGTGGTATTTTGCCTGCTACCTTGAAGGATATAGACCGATCATGCTGATTTCCAATAGCACCTCTTTTGACACTATATCTGATCGATTAACATGTGTATCTTTTTTTTTGGGAAATAAGGTTTGCCTATAAAAATATTATTGTATTTGAGCAAATAAAAAAATAGATGGTTTAATAACATGACGTGTATTGACTTTTGCACCACACTGTAGTTTTATATGTTCCCATTATTTAAAGCTAACTATCTGTGTACACATGTGTGTATGTGTGTTTCATCTCCTGATACTCAATACACATATGTATGAACATTTTAAACTACGTTCTAAAAACATCCTTAGATATCTATCCATTCGTCCAACCAACCAAACAGCCAACCATCCATTTATTCATTCATTCATTCATTCATGTTTCCAACCATCCATCTATCCATCCAACTATCCAGCCATGTTCACTGCAACATCAAGTAGAAAACCATCAGTTATATCGTTGTTATATTTCACGTAAAGCTTAGAACGTGATCTCATAAATTAAACCATTTTTTTGTGTGTACAAACATTTTGCTTTTTATTTTAAAAACGCGCGTTTTATACCCTTCACCACAAAAAGTGGAAAAATGGTATATCTAAGTTTGTCATTCCATTCGTAAGTTCTGCAATATCCATTTCTGAACCCATATATATTTCGTGAGTTCTTATGCATAGCGAATTCGATTAAGCGATGTTCGTCTATCCGTCTGTTGAAATCAAATTTGCTAAGGCGCTACATGAGATAGAGAAATTTAAAATTCGCTAATTGATCAGAGATAATTTCGAAAATATTGCTACTGAAAATCAGCGAGATCAGACCTTCAAGACGGCGAGCAAACCACCACGTAAGCTTTTAATTATTCCACATTATGTGGAACAAATCTAGTTTGGTGAAACGACTCCAATCTAAAAAACAAATATATGGGACGATAGAGAATTTAATAATAAGAAAAAAACATCCAGTGAAAAAAATTGGCCTTCGTCCATATTTTCCGAGTTACGGGGCTCTGAAATTTTCAAATTTTGAAAATATCAATATGGGTATCATTTTAAAGATTTTTAAGAGAACTTTAAGGAAATACAAAAAATTTTAAAAAATGCTTAACCCATTTAGGGTCGATTACATTCTTTATTTTTTTTTTTCTTATTTTTAATTGTCTGCCACCTCGATAATTGCTTTTTTGTTTGGAGTGACTTTACAAAACAAGATTTACATAGATAGTGAAGGGTACGTAAGATTCGGTATAGCCGAATATAGAACTCTTACTTGTTTTCATGTAAAATTTATTTTCTTTTTTTTTTTAATTTTCAGTATCTTTTCCTTTTAAACTTTTTTTTTTACGAGTTAAGGAAACAAGATAATAGTCATTTTATAATTTTTTATTAGTAATTGTTCAACAACATTTTTATTTTTGTCAATTCTAATGGCAATCGTTTGTAAATATCTTAAAAATTATTTCATTTTAATAGTTTTGTAGTGACACTTCTCGTAGCAAAAAAAACATGAAACTAAACGCAAATAAGCAGAGTGGAATTTAAACAATAATTTCTATTATAAAATGATTTTTCTATGGGAAGTTATGAAGTCAATTGTTATTTAACTAACAACGAAAATACTTAAGTGACTTTTCTGTTAAGAGTGTGACATTAGGGTGTATAGATATACTTAAGCCCTGCCTAGATCAACTTCAACCTAGTCGGAACATTCTATAGTTTTGGTAGTTTGTTAAAAAACTATCGATACTATGGTTTTGATGGCTTGCGTGAAAACTATCGATGCTATCGAATTTTTTGAAGTGCTAATTCTGTAAACTATCGATATCCAATACTCACGCTATAGGAAAAAAAACTATATAGTCAGCCAAAAATAAAACTATCGATATTATCGATAGTACTATCGATTGTTTTGTAGCTCTACCTTAATCCCTCTTCCATCAAAATGAAAAATGATTTCAATATTATATTATTTAACACAAAACTGTATCAAATTAACAACATTTACCTTAAAGACCCCTACACCTAAAATAATATTGTGCCATTTGTCATGATGAAAACGAATCTAAATAATTAAATTTGAAAATTGTAATATTACAGCCTTCGCAATCAGACGATTTAAACATTTTATGTTAATTTTTTGCATTCCTTAGGCAAAGTGTAAAAACATAACCCTATTGTTTTTATTACAAGGTTTGTCCATCCGCCTCTCCGACTGACCGTCTGTCCCAATCCCAAAAATGTAAACAATAAATTTAGAAATTAAAGGGTGATTCGAAAGGGTTGGTAATTTTATGAATATCGTCTTATGTTTTAAGTCCTTATTGGCAGAGACTTGAAACTTGTATATAGGATGTATGGCTATGTCTTGTTTTAGAATAAGTACAAAAAACGAAGTATAGTATATCCCAATAGTAACGCGATTTTCACATACGAGGGCTGCTATATATATTTCTGGCCTGGCAACACTGAGTGCTGCCAAGTGCAATCTGACATTTCCATTGGAAAGTTTGTCATTTTTAAGCATAATCGTACTCAAAACGTTTTGACGTGCGACCATTATTTGTGTTGTTTACAGCGACTTGAAAAAATTAATATAGAAAAAAATGGAATTAACTCGTGAACATTTTCGTGCCATCACAACTTTCGACGTGGATTATCACGACAAGAGTGCATTGATGAACTTAAATCTTTCTATGGCGATGAAGCACCATCCTATAGCACTGTGAAAAATTGGTATAATGAATTTAATCGTGGCCGAAGCTCGCTCAAAGACGAATTCCGTGAAGCTCGTCCAAAAACGGCTGTTGTGCCAGAGAACATTGATGCCGTGCGTGAACTCATAATGCAAGATCGACATGCGACATACCAAGAGATAGAGACATCCTTGGACATTTCTTCCACCAGCAAATATTCGATACTGCATGAACACCAGGCCATAAAAAAGGTTTGTTCTCGTTGGATCCCGCACAATTTGAAAGTCGCTCAAAAAAAGGCTCGTGTCGATTGGTGCAAAGAAATGTTGCAAAAATACGATTGCGGTGCTTCAAAAGACGTTTATAAGATCGTTACAGGTGACGAAACATGGATCTATGCGTATGAGCCCGAAACGAAACAACAATCGACCGTGTGCGTCTTCAAAGACGAGCAAAATCCAACGAAAGTTGTTCGTGGAAGAAGCACTTTGAAGCAAATGGTCGCCTGTTTCTTCGGCAAAACTGGTCATGTGGCGACTGTTCCGCTTGAGCAACGTAGGGCCGTCACTTCTGAGTGGTACACTACAAGTTGTTTGCCTGAAGTCATCGGAGAAATTCGAAAAACCAACAGCAGAAGAAGAAACATTGTTCACCATGACAATGCGAGCTCTCACACATCGGCTCAAACCAGTGCGTTTTTGACCAGCCAAAACGTCGAATTAATGGGTCATCCGCCGTACAGCCCTGACTTGGCACCTAATGACTTCTTCTTGTTTCCGCACATCAAGAAAAAAATGCGTGGTCAACGATTTTCGTCGCCAGAAGAAACTGTTGAAGTGTTCAAAAACCATGTTTTAGAGGTGCCTCAATCGGAGTGGAAAAAGTGCTTCAACAACTGATTTGAGCGCATGCAAAAGTGTATAAATCATGCTGGAGAATACTTTGAAAAACAATAAAACCATTTTTGATTATAAATATTCGTATTTTCACCATTAGGCCAGAAATATATAGAGCAGCCCTCGTATATGGCAAACACTATGAATTTATTTTTAATGGGCATTTTTTTAAATTTATCCAAAGAGTGTTTGACTATAGGTGACCCACACATGGTACGGAGCCATTCAGGTGTAAGTCAAACTCACACTTGGCGGATTCTTTTTATTTGTTTTTTTCGCGAAAACTCCACCTTCACTCAGTTATCGATTTATAGCGAATTTATGCATAATTTACTGAATAATTTTCCAATTTTTTGTCTAAAATTAATTTTTTAACGAATTTTTGCCTTAGAAATAAAGTGGCGATTTTAGCTTCTTTTTCGATATTTTGGGTAATTGTTCATATAATGGGTCATTGTGGTGAAATTTTGATTTTTCAGTAAAGCGTAAAATTTGTAGTGTCTCTCGAACTTTCAGGGGATAAATTTAAAATTTAATTTAAAGCGTTTAAATTTTGTTTAATTATTGAATAATTAATTTCAGTGCAAGTGGTCGATCTAGAATAAATTAATTTTTTTTAGCAAAGTATTTGCTTTTAACAAATTTTGTATGAATTAGCAATAAATTTGTTTTCGCTGTATTTATTTTTTTATTTTTTTTTTTTTGTAGTTATTTAAATTTTCATTTTGTCAGTGAAATTTTAATTTTTTCTAATTAAAATAAAATTTAAATTTTGGTAAAAATTTAATTGATTTTTCGAATTTTAAGTGAAATATTGCTTTCAATTATTGTTCCTTAGTCTATCTTAGATTTCTCCATAAATTTTCGAGTTATTTGCAAGTTTTCGAGTAACTGGCGTGTTTTGAATTAATGGTGATATTATTAAATTTATTTATATTAATAAATGCAAATAATTTTTTTTTTTTATTTTAAAACATATTTTTATTTTTATTCATTTAATTTTAGGATTTTACGATTTTTGGAGTTTTGAATTTTTTTGATATTAAGGTCTTTTCTACAAATTACTTTTTGTCAAAATGATTTCAAATCATGCAAAAAGTGTTCTGCGTATAAAATATAATGAAATCACTTGATTTTAACGGGTTATCTTAATGACTGCTGATTTAAAATCTCTTTTTCTAATTATTCGCACCAAATCGTCTGCATGATTTTGAAACCGTTCGTGATTTGAATACACTTGATTTTCAGAACAGATCTGATTATTCCTTTTTGCTTGCTCACGTGAAAGTTTTTTTATTTAATTTTTTTCTGTTGTAAAATTTGATTTATGCGTTAAATTTAAATTTCAGTGGTTGAAAATGATCGATTTATTTTAAGTCATATTTATAACGTTTTTTAGTAAATTTTGATTTATTTTTAGAAAATTTTTCTTTCAGTTAAATTTAATATTTTTAAAATAATTTTATTTTTTATGAAATTAGAATTCTTTTAACTGTGAATATTACAAATGAATTGAAATTATTTTGGCTTTTTAGTTCATTTTTAATTTCTAAAAATCTTTTTTTTTTAACAAATTTTTTTTCTAAAAAAAAAAGGTTTTTAGAAACTAAAAATTAACTAAGAAACCAAAATAATTTCAATTCTTTTATTTTTAAAATATTTTTAACTAAAAAAGCTTTTATTTTATTATTATTTTTTTTTTTTTTTTTTTTTTTTTTTGTGCGAAATCTTTTAATTATTATCTAGTTCCAAGTGTGATAGGTAAATCGATTTATATTTATTTATTTATTTTTAAAACCTCGTTTTATGTTGAACTGAGATTTTTTAAATCTTGTTCAGATGGCGAATATTTAATTATTTTTATATTTAAACTGTGTGCAATTTACAAGAAATAACAATACTTTTTTAAACTTTTTCTTTTGCGAAAATTAAATTTTTGAGAAAAATTCTGGATTATTGACATTTTTTTTATTGCATATAAAATTGAAAGACTTACTTATAAGTTAAAGTTCAATAAACTTCTCTTTTATATTAGATAATAACATGTATATTGGCTTTCAATATTAAATACCAGCCTCATTAAAATTAATTTATGCTGCATCATTATTTAATCTTCAGAGATCAATGATCTCAGTTCTTTTTTTCTAATAATTAAATTCCAATACATATTTGTTTAAGCAAAATCATTATTTATGACTTTTTAAAAAATCAAACAAGATTTATGAAATGATGTGAAAGTAGTTCATGAGTTAATTTTAATAAGAAAGTTCATTCAACTTGTATTTTTTTCTATTCCTTGTTTGAACTTCTTTAGTGAAGAAAAAAACACAAACTGGCTGACTTTGAATAGACTAAAGACCATCTTCTATTTAAATAACAAAATAAAATAATGCAAAACTCGTATTCTCTTGATTAAATCAATTTGCTGGGTCAAATACCCGATGATGATTAGTTTTGATTTACACATTTTTTTATATTCAAAGTTTTTAAATATTTGGCGATGTGTGCGCATGCTCTAAACCGGTTTTTATGTTTGAAACGAAATACTTTAATATTATGCTTTTATGGTTTTATGTAAATTAATTATAAGTTTAAGGTAAAATAAATAGAAAAAATTAAATACGAAATAAAAACCTTGACTTTGAAGATATAAACTTGCGTGCAAAAATATTTATTTGTAGAATTACTTACAAAACCACAACTAACGCACATACTTGACAAATTGATGGACAAGTGGGCAAGATACATATATGGTGATTTTTTTAAAGTTGTTTTTAGTGTACATTTAATAAAATTTTTAGGAGAAAATTCTGATAATGTTCTTTGTGAAATTTCCGACTTTATTTTTACCATCGATTTTTTATTTTTGGCTCTTCCCTAATACTTTGTAAAATATAAAATAATCAACAGGGGCAAAAAACACCTATTCTGTTCCCAAAATCCCATCTCTTTGATGAATTAATATCTGAGTGACGTTTTTATACTCGTCTATCTTATGATACGATTCCAAACGACATAGTTTGACTGCAAATGTAAATCAACCTCGCACTTGTCTGATTTAGTTTGATATGAGAGCCTCCCGCATAACACAGCAGTTAATAGAACGGACACAATTTAAATCGGGAAAACATCTTCTATTCGCAAATATAGACGAAGTTACCATTATGGACCGAACAATACGAGATGTATACGTAGTGGTAAAATCATATACGCACGTAAGAATGGCAGTAAACGAAGGCACAACAAAATGTTTAGTATCAAGGAACAAAGAGTCTTTGAGACAGGGACAATAAATGAACGTTTGTTTTAACGACTTTCAGATACATAGTGAGTTTGTATACTTTGTTGCTGGCATAAACGAAATTACCATCACTTGTCTTAATATCAAAAGGGACAATAGTTCTTTCTAACAAGCGCTCGTTTAGATAGAGAAAGAAATTATGAAGAACAACCGACTCAAGTCACTTTAGAAGGCATGCCATGTACTGCTGAACAGTGGTAATACATGAGTTGTTGTAGTTGCTTTAAAGATTTGTGGACCAATTTGACAGAGAAAGTGGCCATCTGGAACATCTCTTGCAAATGGAGAAAGATACTCCAGCGAAAAAATACTTCAAATATTATCAAAAGAAAATGTAGTTTCAGATGGAACAATTAAATCAAAAAGAATTCCTCCAAACTTGTTATAAAAAACTACTAGTGAAAAGCGCAATAAAATTTGCTATAATTTGCTAGAATGGACGAAGATGTCTAAATGAAAAACATATTCAAATATGAATAAAATTCGGAAGCCGCACTGGCTGCGTTGGTTATACTGTTTGCTTGTTGTAGATCACAAGTCATGAGTTCAGATCCCATCAGCTCAATGAATATAGAGCAAATTAATTGTGGTTGCTATTGCTTAAGTTCTAATCTCGCGAAGTCTCTTGATTAAAGAAAAACACTTATTATGTTGTGCATAAAAAGAGCCAAAAAAAAGTCAGACGTATACAGTAGAGAAAGAAACATAGAATCATTGTTGGTTATTGTTGTTTTTGCCTAAACTTTGATTTTTGTCCTTACTTTATTTTTTGGACAAAAATTTTCAGTATATTTGAAATGCTTGTGAGAAATTTCCTGAGGAGCTAAGTAAGGATAGCAAAGTGGCCATCGAGACTTGCTTTCACCTTCAATAATCAATATCGGTGATTTAAATATTAAATCGGGATACTAAATTAAATTAAGCACGGGAAAAGAATTTTTTTTTTTTTAATTTGTTAATTTAATGTAGAATTTCCGTTGTTTAATTGAATTTAAAACAATTATTGTTAATTGGTGAAGGTGCTTGTGATATGAGAACAGCAAATAATGATAGTTCGGAACACAACAGCGAACTTGTTGATAAGGGAAATAACAACAAAACAACAGTGTGTATTAGAGCAGGAAATCTTGATATTGACTCATTCCGGAGACACAGAACTTTATCCTCTAAATACCATCCGGGATTAAATGCGCATGTCTACATCAAATGATATGGAATAGGTTAAATCTCAACCGACTAACGCAACGCTATAGCAAAAATAGCACCAAAAATTTTTAAACCAAATGTTTAATGAAAGATTGTAAAAGCGTGGCATTTTGTCAACCGATCTTCACGGGATCAGTAAATTTTGCACAGTTAGTTAGTTTTATTAACAACTATTTTAAATTTGCTTTTCTTTTGCATAATGTGTAAAAACAATAAAATATTAAAACACAACTACTTAATTCTAATCAATTTTATTGAGGAAACCGCTTACACATTTTAACTTCCTGATGAATTTAAATTCAAATTTAAAAATATTTTATAACTTCAAACCCATTTTGCCTTAGTTATGCATTGCATGCACATGTAACAGTCAGATTATATCACTTTAAATAATCAACTTGTTTACAATTTTTTCAATCAAACATCTGCATAACAGGCGTTACAAGCGTAAATAACCACATATTGTTTAGTGGTATCTTAAAAAGTATGTCTTATTGAGTTTTGCATTTAAAACAAAGTCTAAAAAATGTGTGTAATTTAAAAGATTTTTAACTCAATTAATGTGTTTCTAATTAATTGCTATTTTTTTTTACACCTTTAAAATTTAACCATTAAAAAATTTTTTAGAGCATTTGTTTTTATTTTAAATATGTTTTCAGTTTTTGTCTTTTGTTTCTTTAAAACAAGGATTACAAATAAAATTAATGCGATAGTGTTACTAGGATTTTGTTACCATTTTAATGGGTCTCCTAATTCCACCCGGCTACAGATATTTAATGGCATAAATCCTACCTATTGCTGTTCGAAATTTGCTGAAGTGTTATTTCTCCTAGGTAACATTGTTCAAATAGGTATAGATGTTTAAAGATATGCCCTTAAATAGTACCTTCAAATATAGCATTAAAATAAATAACTTAAAAATACCTCTGAAAAAAAAACCTTACAATAATCCCTAAATAAGAAGTACAAATTGTTAAAAGTACCTAAATAAGTACCATGTCATAAAGTACTTTTTTAAATAACTTTTAAAAAAACTAATTTTTTTAAAGAACGAAAAAAGTTTCTTTTAGAAAAATATTTTAAAAAACTGAATTTTAGTAATAAGTACTTTTTTAATATAGTTTTAAATAAAAAAGTATTTTTATAAAAATTTAATGACAATTTAAAGGAATTTCCTACTTAATAGCGCAAGAAACCTTATGAAAGGAAAACTTAAAAATGCTTTCTTTAAAAAGTACATTTTGTTAAAACCACACTTAAATGGTACCATGCAAATAAAGTACCTTATATGAAAAATAACTTTTCTACGAAATTTAAAAAAAGTGTCTTTAATAAAGTATCTTATGAATAATAACCACAAAAATTAGAAATATCTTAAAAAAAAGAAAAGCACCTCTTAACAAAAATAAAATTTCAAAAAGTACCTTAAAAATTTTTCTTCTGAAAAAAGTACCTTTAAAAAAATAAATATTTTCAAAAAAAATAAATATTTTTTTTAATCATTTACTTTAAAATAGATCTTTAAAAATATCTATAAAAATTAATTCGCTTTAACAAATTAACAATTATAAAGCGCACCCCTAATAGATTAAGCTTAAAAATACCAGAAAAGGTACCTTTTTAACAACTTCCTAGAAAAATTATAGTTTTCTTAAAATTAATCTGTATAAAGCATTCTACATTAGATGTTATTTATTATCACAGAATTTATCTTTTAAAAAGGTACTTAAAGCATTTTTTCCCGCTGTATTTATAAAATAATAAAATAGATTTAAAATGTATCTTAGGAAAATTTTTTATAGAATTTTTGTCATAAAACACACTTCAAACTTGTTTTAATTTTTATGAATATGGCAGTTAACGTTTTTGAAAATTATTACTTTTTTATTATTATTAAATTAAATTAATTTATTAAACTTCAAAAGTAAAATTCACAATCAGTTATCTCAGCGTCCTATGGACATTGTTGAAATCTGCTTATTCTATTGAAAAAGCAATTATTAAGAAAAGCTTTGCAAATGATAACTATTACCCAAATTGCTATTAAATAAAACTATTACAAACAAACTGCACTTTCTAAAAAAAATTGCTCTTTTTTATAAAAAATTCAGCAATTTAAAGGAAAATTTATTTTTATTAAATAAATTGTTTTCTATAGAAACAATAAAAATAGATTTATTATATATAGATTTCAAGTATATTTCCTCCTCCTGAAAAAAAGCGCCCAGTAGAAAAAGTACACTCTTGAAAATTTACCTTCTCAAAATTATTTATTTAAAAATTTCATTAAAAGATTAATCATTTTAAAATACGTTTATGAGAAGTATATTTTAAGAAAATAATCATTCATACATAAATGTTACATTAAACAAAATAGTACCATTTAAAGAAAATACCTTTTGAAAAAAAATTTTTTTAATCAGCCATTACTAAACGTATGATTGATAAATTTACACTTAGGGAAAAAATTATTTGAAAAGGTACCTTTTGCAAAAAAGTATCTAATAAAATCCTTTAAAAACGATTTTTTTAAAAAGTATCTTGGAAATCAATACCCTTAGAATTAGCACCTTTCTAAAATAGTCTTCTTTAAATATGTCTTTTAGAAAAAGTACCTTTCAGAAAAGTTGTTGTTCATAAAAGTTTCCTTTATAAGAATTTTTTATTTAAAAAGAACATTCAAAGGATTATTCATTAAAATTAGTCGTATAAAAATATAATTATGAAAAATAGCTTTTAAGAAATCACCATTCATACCTTTTGAAAAAATATTATCTAAAAATGAAATCATCATTGAAAGCAACTCTGTTAATTTTACCTTTTGTAAAAAAGCTTTAAAAAAAGTACCTTAAAATAAATTTTATAAAAGGTATCTTTAACACTAATGATCTTCGCAACTGTAACTTTTATTTATATTACTCTCCAAAAAAACTTCTGTTTTGTTAAAATACCTCTTAGAAAATATACCATTTAAGAAATAAGAAAACTTCTTGTAAGAATAGTACCTTTAGGTACTTTTTCACAGATTCTTCTAAAGAAGTTCGTTTTAAGAAAAATTTATTTAAGTTAACTTTGGGTACTTTTTAAATAAATTTGTTTACTAAAATTTTGCTAAATTTAAGCCCTTTTTAAAAATAGTAGCAAAAAAGTACAAAAAAGCTACATTTCAAGTACTTTTACTTTTGTCGACAAAATTTGTTATGAAAATTAACTTTAAAAAATAACTTTTTTTAAAAGTACTTTTTTCAGAAAGGAACTTTTTTGCAAAAAGCTGTAATTTAAGTACTTTTTTTGTATTTTTCGAGAAAAATTTTGATCTTTAATATATTAACGCAAATTAATTGTTCTCGTATTTTTGTTAAAAAAAATTTTCTTAATAAAATATTTTATTAAAATCCTCTGTTAGTAAATGTTCTATTTTAATAAAGTATTTCTAAGGGATGTTTAAAAATTACCTTAAAGAAAAAAATCTTTTAAATTGTATAAATATTTTTAAAATGTAGCTTTATTCTGCACTTTTATATAACCAATCGTACAATCCTATGTTTCCCTACAGAAAAAGATTAACGTTTTAAAGAAGAAAAAACGATGTGTAAAACATATGTACAAATTAAAATAAACAATTTGAAAGCTTATGCACGTTGTATTCATATTCAACAAAATTTTTGCTGATGCCCTCAACAGCACCAGCGAACGAATCTTGTATTTTCAACCCAAAAGTGTAACAACACAACAACGACAATAATCATTATCGTCATCATCGTCTTTGTTGCATGAACTTTTGAATATCTTGTTATATGTTGTGTAACACACATACGAATACAAATGTTCAGCAGAATTATAAATATCTCGTTATATAAGCAACATGAAAATCCTTAATATGTAACAATTATTATGTGCGTACTTTTTTTGCCAATTTTTCGGTTGCCTCAGTATATCTCTCTCTTGGATTGTAACTAGCAGCCAGGCTATATTACGAGTTTAATGTAACAACTTTAGTACCAAAAAAAAACCTTTTAAATATATATAGTCGCGTTTAGAAACAAGTCATAGAGAGAGATCGAAGTTTAAAAGAGTTTCCTGCAACTTGGAAAAAGTTATTACGTAAGCTATTGAAAATAATTTTAAAAAAAAATCTTTTTTCAACGGTTGGACAAATTTACAAAATTGTAGTAATTTGCATAAACAATTAAGCAACACGAAATAAAAATATCTCATGACATTCTGGTTTAATTTCACTATAATTGGCATTAATCCATTTTTAACTGCCTGGCAGAGATCTATATTTTTATATTGTTAAAACATTTTTTGCAAATCAACATGCTTCTCCACTTGTCATAGTAGAGGATACTTAAAAATGGAAACAACCAACAATTTATATAATCTTAAAATTCAACAGAATATTAAAATCCCACTACACATTGGGACATATATGTAAACGCAAAATACATTAAACAACAAACAAATAAACATATAAAATTGTTGTAAAAACAATTTCATTACGAGTATGAATAGAAATACAAACAAAAGTATTATCATTGCAGTGGCAGCAGAAGAGTACTATTGATACTAGTGCTCCAAATACGGATCAAAATAAACAATATGCATTTGTTACATTGAATATTTTTAAAATACGAAGTGAGTATGAAAAGTTTCTAAAAAATAAACATCAAAACAGTAAAACGCCTTTTTTATTCAAAGCCAAAAAAAACACTCTTTTAATAAAAAAAGGTATTAAGAAAAGTATTTTTGAAAATAGTACTTTTTGTTAAAATAGTACTTGTTGCAAAAAAAAATTTAACGAGCTTAGGCTACTAAATAAATAATTATTGCTTTAAATGAAGTAGTAAAAAAATATATTTTTTTTTAAAAAACGGTACTTTCGTGAATGGTATTTTTTTATAAAACTATAATTTTTGTCACTACTTTATAAGTACTTTTTACAACAAAAACATTTATTTTTTAATATAGTAAATACTTTACAAGAAGATTCAATTTCTTAAAGCACTCTTTAAAATGAAAAATATAATTTATAAAAAAAGGTACTTTCACAGAGGAAGGCTAATTTATTTGTTAATGAAGCTTTGTCCAAGGACTTTTATTATTAAAAGAAAATTTTCAAAAAAAAATATATTTTTCTTAAAATTAGTATTAACAAATAAATTTTTTAAAACGAAACTTTTTACCAATTGTAATTTTAAAAATGGTACTTTTTACAAAAAGTAATTTTTATTAAAATATACCTTTTAGCTAAAGGAAATTTTTTTAAGAGGTACTTTTAATTAAACCAAAATTTTTATGAAAATGTAATTTTAACGAAGAAAATTTTTATAAAAAATACTCTTAAAATTAAATTTATTAAAAAGTACTTTTAAAAATAAATTTATTTTTATAAAAAGGATTGTGTGATAAAATGTCAGTTTTCAAAAATTTTTATCTTTATTACAAATGTACGTTTTATGTTATGTAAAATGTAATTAAAAAAGTTATTAAAAATTAAAATTGTTAATAAATATCTCTTGATAAAAATAAGTACTTTTTTAATAATATAAATAAACAAAAATATAACTTTTATAAAAAGTAGTTTTCCAAAACATATTTGTACTTCTCATTATTAGATGAATTTTATACAAATTTTAAATTTCAAATATATTTTTTTCCTAAATTTTTGTTAATAAATTTTTATAAAAATTTTACTTTTTATAAGAAACTATTTTTCTTTAAATTAATAGTTTCTGTAAAAAAAACCATCTTAAAAATATTTCTTTCTTTTAAATAAAACATGTACGAGTGCTAAATTCGGCTAGGCCGAATCTTATATACCCTTCACCATCTATGTAAATCTATTTAAGTAAAGTAACTCCAAGCAAAAGAACAAACATTGAGGTGACAGAGAATTCAAGTATTAAAAAAAATTTTGCTACTGCATATATGTATGTAATTTTACATAAATATGACATCGGCTTTTAGTGGGTTAAGCATTTTTAAAATATTTTAGTATTTCCTTAATGATCTCTTCAAAAGCTTAAAAATTATACCCATATTGATATTTTAAGAAATTTACAAAATTCAGATCCCCGTAACTCGGAAAATATGGGCGAGCGCCAATTTTTTCACCGGATTTTTTTTTTTCTTAGTTTTTATTCTCTAACGCCCCATATATTAATTTTTTTATTTT
Source organism: Gymnosoma rotundatum (assembly GCA_916610165.2). NCBI lineage: Eukaryota > Metazoa > Arthropoda > Insecta > Diptera > Tachinidae > Gymnosoma > Gymnosoma rotundatum. The sequence goes on from OU744338.1 coordinate 119,254,411, forward strand.
ATTGGAGTTACTTTGTTTGAAAAATTAGAGGTAGGCGTGGTGTTATGCCTGCTGCCTCGAAGAAAATGGACCGAAACTATATCTGATCGATTGACATATTTATTTTTTTTTTTTTTTGTGGAATCAAGTAAGCCGGACAGATGGACATTTTTTAAAAAAATAATTTTTATACATAAACTACATTTTATACAAAAGGTACTTTTTATGGAAAAAGTACTTTTCAGATAAAACGTAACTTTATGTTTTTTGTAGTTTATACAAAAACTACTTTTTATACAAAAGGTACTTTATAGAAAAACTACTCTTTATACAAAAGGTACTTTATATTAAAAGGTACAAAAGATAACATTTTGTTCTTTTTTTTACTTTGTAAATTATTTTGTGTTTAAAGTGTCTTTGTTAGAGCAAAAAAGTACCTTTCTTAAGGCTTTTTAATATGTTAAAAATGTATCTTAGTACTGAAAGGCTACTTTTTTAAAGGAAAAAGTAACCCAAAAACATATTTATAAAATTTTAATTATTTTTCTACTACACTCCTTTATTTAAAACAAGTTTTATTTGAATTCCCTGTTTTATTTTTTTAATCTTTTTAATTTTTTTTTGTTTTTTTTTTTTTTTTGTTTTGTGCCCAATTTAAAGGTATAAACTTGTTTTTTTATTCATTTATTTTCTTTGCACTCTTCTCGTGCCACTGATGATAATGATGATTAGAGCACGAGTAGTTCGTTGCTTGCTATTACTGATGATGTTGCTGCCGCTGATACCGCATCCAATGCTTTAGTTATTGTTGTTGCAATATGTGTCTCATAACCATATTGTTAGCTACATTATATGACACAGTAATGTTAAACTTAAATTGTACTGGGATTTTTTTTCATTTTTATGTTGCAGTTGCATATGCAACTGAAAAAAAAATATGAATAAAAAATTATGAAAAATAAAAAAATATGTGTGTGTATGCGAGTTGTGCACAGGGGTAAGACAAGGAATTGTCACGCATGCTTTAAAAAAAACTTATAAAAAGTGCGACAATGTAAATTTCAAACAACAACAACAAGCGCTGAAATAGTTTTTACGTAAAAAGTTTGCCAACTTTCTAGTGTAACACACAAAATGAAAAACAAACTAGAGTTTGCTGCAACATTTTAATATAAAAACTACAGGTCTTTTTTTTGGAGATTTTTTGATTTGTGAAAGGTGTTTTCGATTTGGCAATATTTTCAATATTAAGAGTTTTTTATTTAAGTTATTTAAAATGTTTTTTTGCCAACTTGAAAATAACTTCCAAAATGTGCACTTTTATAAAATATTAAACTTTATCTTTAAAAAATTTATCTTAAGAAATAACATTTTTTTTTTGGGTAAAAAGAAAAGAAAAATATGCAGAAACGAATTTGCAAGATTATTTTAGTAAATAAATAAATAATAAGAGAAAAGATTTTATTAATTTTTTATTTCATTTTCTTTGCAGGTATTTTTTAAATGTCTGTCTTAAATAGAAAGATAAGTATTATTTTTTTATTATATATTTTTCAATTCCAAAAAAACAGTTGAAAATATTGGAATATTTATCATTTTATTATAAAAAAGAAATAACACCATTTTGTTTTAGCTTCTGTTACAAGATTATTAATAATAATTTTTTAAATTTATGTCGTTAATATTTTCTTATAATATCGAAGATATTTTGTAAGTTCAATTTTTTAAACGTTTGAAATTATATTTGCCATTGGTTTTTGTCTTTAAGTTTGCCGAATTTGCGGCCTTGTCCTCATAATGTAATAATGTTTTCTCTTATTAGACAATTGCTTGGCCAAAGCATAACTTTGGGTTCCTAAGTAAATTATAATCATGTGTTTTCTCTACCTAAATAGTAATTAAAAAGACCTTTGTTTGGAGACTTTCCTCTCTCCAAATATGGCAATTTATTTACAGCATAAGCCCCGACGTTGAAGAGAATTTCTCAATAAAACAATGGATTGATGCAATAAATAAATGACCTTGATGGCGACCAATCGACTAGACTATTTACAGCATAATCCTTTCTTATTTTAGTCGACTGTTTGAGGCGCCCTACGGTAGGTAGTGCTGTCTTGTTAAAAATCATCCGATTGGATCCCTAAATAAGTGGATATCATGTGATCTACGCTGTTTCATTTGAAAGAAATATTATCAGCGCCTAAAAGTATAAAAGAAAAAAACGTTAAGGCTGCCGGTTCCAGAGAAATCTCTTGTACGTTTTCTCGTTTCACGACACAATCTTCTTATTGAAATGTTTGTTGAGTTAAAAGTATTTTTTTAGCCCATGGACAGAAAACCAAAGTGAAAGAAATGGGTTGCCATATCTTGCAATGATAGGAAATAAAATCCAACAAAAAGATAAAAAATCGTATATTTAAAGGGTATCCAAAATGTATATACATACACTGTTTTTATACCCTTCACCACAAAAAGTGTGTATAATTAAGTTTGTCATTCCGTTTGTAATTTGTACAATATCCATTTTTGACCCCATAAAGTATATATATCCTGATTTCTTATGCATACCGAAGTCGATTAAGCGATGTCCGTCTGTCCGTCCTTTATTATATGGGGCGATAGAGATTTTTAATTCTCTAAGAAGAAAAAAACATAAAGTTAAAAAAATAAGCGCTTGTCCAAATTTTCCGTGTACGGGCCTCTAAAATTATCAAATTTTTTAAAATATCTATATGGGTATCATTAAAAACCTTTTAACGAGTTATTTAAGAAAATCTAAAAATTTTTAAAAATGCTAACCCATTAAGAGCCGATGACACTTTTTGAAAAGTTGTGTACATGTAGTACTTAAATTTTTTTATTTTTTTTTTTTTCTTTTTGTTTAATTCTCTGTCACCCCAATATTTGCTTTTTACTTCACTAAACTAGATTTACATAGAGGGTGAAGGATACATATAAGATTCGGCATAGCCGAATATAGTACTCTTGCTTGTTTTATTTTATTTTTTTTTTTTTTTTGTTATTGGATCGTAAGGGTAAGAATTAAATTTTTGCAAAAAAATTGTATTTTGTTTTTTTTTTGTCCTTTTGCAAAAATTGGCTTTTTTCATAAAAAGTGACTTTCTAAAAAGAATAGTCCGGATCTCGAAAAGTTTTCTTTCGTCTAGAATCTCTTTACCGTAATTTTTTTATAACCTTCTCACAATGCGCTAAAAATCGCCGAGAAATTAAAAAAAAATCAATGTAAATTTAATTAAAAAAAAAAAAACATTTAATATCCCAACTCATTAAAAACTTGAATATGAACGCTTCTAATATCAAAAAAATAAATAAAATCATCTTCTGGCCACAAGTATCATATCAATTTATTATCGCACATTTAATGGAATATAGTTATTACTACAACAAGAGTTTTGTAATCTTTAATGTAAATTAAAGAATTGTCTATGTTGATTGATTTATTATTTCTTCCTTTTCTCTTAAAATTATGCATCACAATGAAAGCTCTCAACTTCTGTGTTTTTAATTCGAAAGCTTAAAATAAATAAATAGAGCTTAATGAAAGGATTTTTATTAACAGGATTTTTTTTTAAGTTATTAAAACAATTCTTTATTTCTTTTAAAACTATGCGCTAAATTGGCAACACTGTACAGGGTTAGTTTATGGGTCAAATACTTAGAAAAGCCGGTTTATTACGATAATGAAACGGATAGGGCGAATTATTTTAGAGATTGGATAATGCACTCTATTAATACTATACATTTGTTTATCTACTCTAATGCATCAAAAGTTCGTTTAATTTGGCTCATTAGGTGAGGTAATCGTTTCTGCTACTTCAGCAAAATAATTGCTACTGCTGTAACTGACGGCAGCAAAAGAGCAGCTTGGGATATTCTGGTTTCGCTCTGCTGTTCCTTTGAGATTAATACAGGGTTCTCTTGGTCAAAATCGGCATTATAAATGCTTTAGATTTCGTCAGTTATCCAGAGTGTACAGTTATTTCCATATTTTAACGGACTTTCAAAAAAGCCTGAGGTTTTCAATTCGTCTGAATGTTGCCTTTTTTATGTCTGTACCCATATAACTCAGTCATTTCTGAATTTATATTGAAGGTGATGCTTAGAGAATTGTGTCTCCATACAACATGTTTTTTACGTATATTATGAACCTTAAAGGGCATCACTGCGTATCATTATAGCTCCCAATGGCAAAAATAAATTCAAAAAATTAAAGGGTCTACCCAAAATTAATATTATTTGACCTTTATGGCCGTATCTTTTAAAATGTTATATACAAACACTTGAAAAGTAGACAGAATGTCTACTACTTTGTTTGGTAAAATAACAAATATAAATATTTTAAATTATAAATTAAAGGGTGTTACAATAGTTGATGTAATTTCATTAATTTGGCCAAACTGCTGAAACGTTTTCAACAGACGGTTAAAATTTAAAAAGAATATATTTGCTAAGTCTACTTCAACAGCATAGTTGCGCTAATTTGATGTGTATTGCCAAAATGTTGAACAGTTTAGCAAATATGTATAAAGTTTGAATGTGGAACATAAGGGTGTCCCAATAGTTAATATAATTTTATGTATGTGGCCATACTTTTTAACCGTTTTAAACACAGACAGATTAAGTTTGTTTTTAAGGCGGTGTTCTTTTTTTGCAAGAATTATTTAACTCAAAACCCTCACTGTTTACTTTACATCACCTAAAGGTTTGATGTGTAGGTGTGTGTCTTAAAACTAACTTATGAGTTCAAACTTATAAGTTCAGCTCCCAATAGCAAATTGAATAGAAAAACAATATTTGTTGTTGAGAAACCGTACAGCGGTAAATGAGCTGTTTAAAGGGTGAACAACTAAAAGTAGCTGTTAAAGCTTTGCCGGGGAGTACCGTGTAAAAAATGAAAACAAATGTTGTGTAGCTGTGATTAAAGGCACCTGTAAATTATAACGTCATGTTAAGTTGTTAAGTTTCATATATGATATACAATTAATTTTAATTGAAATTTATACATAATAATTAATATTATTACCTTTTTAGACTTGCCAAAGTTAGCAGTACAAACTCAATAAGCAAATTAAAAAATTAGAAAAAATATAAAAAAATGAAATTAAACAACGGGATTTTTTTATTATAATTATTAATTTTCAAAAAGAAATCTTTTTTCCTTCTATTTTGTACTATCCCGATTAATTATTTAAATCCCCGATATTGATTACTGAGGGTGGAAGCACATCTCGATGGCCATTTCGCTACCGCTTACCTCTTCAGGAAACTTCTCACAAACATTTTAAATAAACTAAAGATTTATGTCTAAACAATAAAATAAAGACAAAAATCAAAGTTTAAGCAAAAACAACAATAGTCAATTATGATTTTATTTTTCTTTTATCCACTGTATACGGCTGACTTTTGGAAAATAATTAAAAAAAATTAATTTAATAAAATATGAAGAGTTATCAGCAATAATAATGGTTGAATCCAAGGCACATTTATTTTACTAGGTATAAGCGGCTCTACAACAAATACAAAATTTGCAAAAACAACATGACTTTTTATTGTTGTTTTGTGCGTTGGAAATGTCAAAAATAAAAAGAGAAATAAGAGATAATTGCTCTCAATACAAATGCCTGCTTTGTTTTGCAAATGCTTGTTGTTAGTGTGTTTTGATATTCGTAAACAAACGTAGTAAAATACAAACAACTTTTGACATTTCCAACTACAAAACAGCTGGGCGGACGACACTACCTACATGCGTTTTAAATATATTTAAAAAATCTGATAGTGTATGTGTAAATTTCCTTTCAGAGGGGATAAAAAATTAAAATAAGTGTGAAGTCGTGTCTGATATGCTTGAAGACCTGAGTAGTTGACAGAGAGAGATTGAAGTAAATTTCTAACATAAGCCCCAACGCATTGTATTTTGTATGGTTGCTCTCTACTAAAGGCCGTGTCAGATAAAACTTTTGCTTTGCGTTGCGTTGCAAATTCGCTTTGACATCTAAGATAAAATGCACGAACTTATATGAAGTATGTCACATAAAGCACTTTTAACGCAAAGCAAAGCGCAAAGTTGGGCAACACTCATCTTTTTGCGCGCTTTGACAATTAGCTGCTATACATTTGTATATTATTTTTGGCAAAATCGAATGTAAAAGAGTTAAGAATTTTAAAATATTATGTTTTTATTATATATTCTTCCTTTATTATTTTTTTTAGAAAATTGTGGAAGAAAAACTTATAAAAACAAACAATAATCAGGCGCTGTTAAAGTTTTTATTGTGACATACCTCTTGCGTTATACGCTTTTTTTTCAAAGTTTGAAACGTCACGCAAAGCGATAAAGTTTTATCTGACACGGCCTTAAGGCGCATAAAATATTGTAAGTTCTAGTCTTGCCAGAGCAGATATTTTGTAGGCAAGATATTTATCTAGAAAAATTACCATTTACTTATATTCAAAGTCCTTGATCGAAGTAAATCTTAAATATTTTAATTCACTTCTAACAACAATTTGAGGAATTATTCCATTTCATTTTGTACAATTTTTATCATTTTACGTTTTTTGTTAATTTATTTCATATTTGTTTTATTTTTCTAAATATATGAAATATAATGCTGAAACTCCTCAACTGTAACCAGGTGTCCTCGCGACACCTTTTGTAACTTGTGTGCTGAAAGTAACTTTTTCTGACTCTTGCAATCAATTTTCTGCTTCTAAGAATTATGTTTTTTGTCTTTGACAGTCAAATTATTCATAACAAACCACAAAATGTCGTTGTTATTTCTTAACAATTGTTGTCTTTTAAAATTAAGAACAAATTTTCCAACAAAAGCGTAAAACTTTTCTTCAAAAAAAACAAAGTTAAATACAGCAGCTTTAGAAGTCTATAGATAATAAAAAAAAAAAACAAAAAATCTCAAATGCAGCAGACAAAACAAAACTGAAGAACTAAACAAAGAATTCTTAACAAAACTATCTCTAGAAAGGAAATGAAGAAAAATAGAGTTATAAACAAGGATAATGGTTTAAGTCAACAAAGTAAAAATGGCAACAAACAAAATCATTTTAATGTGTCTGTTACTATATAATATCAACAAAAAAAAAAACAACAAAAATGAGAGCAAAAACTATAACGACAGACAACTAATATGGCTAAAAGACAATGATGGCATTAGAAGCGCAAAGTTAGGAAACCGACAGATTAAGTAGTTGTTAGTTTAGCCAAACAAAAAAAACAACACTACAACAACAATGACAATAATTATAACAACAACAACAATAATAACAACAGTAATAACTATTATAAGAATTTTCTTTTTTTTAATATAAAATGGAACGTGTGCATATAGAATTATACGACCACATTGTAAATGAAAAAGTAACAAGAAAGAGGATTAGCAACTTGTTGTTTGTGTACTCGGCAGACGAAAGCAGCTTTAAGAGAATGACTTTGTTTAAAGGAATTAAGTTTTCTCATAAAAGTGAGACATGTGACCGCTAAAAATGTAAAGCTAAAAGTTGTATCAATTTTTATTTGAATAATTGTTGCGAATACACCGAAATAAAAACAGATTTCAGCCGCAAAAAAAAGTCGCAAATGTCTGTTCATATAGATTAACTTACATTAATTATTGGGACACCCTTTATTTTCCAAATCGAGATTTTTTACTAGCTGTTATAACCAAAATAGCAATACAAAATTTAGTCACATAAATCAAACTACATTAACTATTGGGTCACCCTTTAATTTGAAATCCACCTTTTATAATTGTTGTTATAGAGGTCTTAGCAATGCAGGTTCTTTGTAAATTTCAACCGTCTGTTTACAAATGTTCAACAACTTGACGATATACATCAAATAACATCAACTATAGGGACACTCTTTAATTTTTTTATTTTATAGTTTATAGATATGTTATTGCAGACTTAGCATTAGAGGTTCTTTGAAAATTTTAAGCGTATGTCTTGCAATCTGCAACCGTTCAAAAGTATGACTATATACATAAAATGAAAAAACTATTAGGTCACCCTTTAAGAAATAATTTTGAATATTTATGCTTGTTATTACAACGGGATAGTGATCAACATTCTGTCTAATTTTCAATCGTTTGTCTATAACGGTACAATTTGCGATCAATTTCCGTCACCTTTTGGGGCACCCTATAGATTTTAGGTACATATTTGTATTACTTTATGCCATGGGTAGCTATAAAAGCACGCAGTTTTTTAGTTTTAAAGTGATGCCCTTTGCGGTTCATAATACACGTTAAAACAGGTATGTTGTACGGGGACACCCTTTAATTTTTGAGATCATAAACTGTTTTTAAAACGGGACCAATCTATAAGCATCACCTTTCAAATAAAAAAAATTTACAATCGGTTCAGAAATGACTAGTTTTTTAAAAATGTTTGTGAGAAGTTTCCTGAAGAGCTAAGTAATGAAATGGCCATTGAGATGTGCTTTCGCCTACAATAATCAATATCGGTGATTTATTTATTAAATCGGGATAATAAATAAAAAATAGCACAAAAAAAAATATTTTTTTTAAATTAATTAATGATAACCTGCTTCCCTTTTTGAAGTCGGATAAAAAGTTAGTCGTTCAGGCTTGAGTTTGTTTCTTAATATACTAGGAAAGGTTGCTTTTTACTCGGACACTCTTTGCTAAAGTTTGAATAATTTTTCGACTGAGTAATTATCAGAAAATCCAGTGCTTCAAATAAATTTTTTTTACAAAAAAAATGTCAATCCATCAGTTATAGTGTCGAAAGATTCATGATCAGCATGATCGGTCCATGTCCCTCGAGGTAGCAGGGAAAACGCCTGTAATTTTTTCTTGTCATTTGGAACAATAAAGTAAATCCAACTGAAAAAATAAATATATGGGGTGACTGATAATTAAAAAATAAGAAAGAAAACATCAAGAGAAGAAAATGACGCTCGCCTATATTTTCCGAGTTAAGGGGCTCTGAAGTTTTAAAATTTTTAAAAATGTCAATATGGGTATCATTTTAAAGCTTTTGAAGAGCTTTTTAATGAAATACTAAAATTTTTTTAAAAGGCAGTAACAAAATTTTTTTTCTTTTTACTTCTCTGTCATAACAATACTTGCTTTTTTGATTGGGGTTACTTTACTAAAGATTAACATAGATGGTAAAGGGTATATAAGATTCGTCATAGCCGCATATAGCACTCTTACTTGTTTGCAGCAGTAAAAGTTCAAAAGGTATATTTTTTTCATTATTTTTCACTCAACAAAAATTTACTATCTACAGCTTACCCATCAGGTTTGAATTTTCACTTACAATATTGTCCACACAAAAGAAACGTTTGTTGCTTATCTGAAGAAGGATACAAAATAAAATTACATAATCCGCAAAACAGAAACCAAGTTTTAAAGAAAATAAATTCCACTGTAATTTAACTTGTTTTCGAAAGAACAAATTTACGGAATTGAAATCAATATGAAAATTTATTATTCCGAATCTTTTAAAATTTAATTTACTTTATTCGTGCTTGATTCCTTGAAATATATATTGTCTTTTGTCTTATTGATTCAATGGAGTTCTCATTTAATCAATTTGGCTTTTGATATGAGACTTTCTAGTTTTCTATACAAAATTTGGGTAAAATCCACTGATGAGCCATTTGAGCAGTAGTGAAATGGCCATATGGATATGCTTTCCCCGCAGTAATACATTTCATTTTTAGTTTAGTTTAAATTAATAAATATTTCATGAGAATATCCGGTTCGCGGCGGTTCGTTACCTATTTTTCGTGATATTATACTTGAAATCGCAACAAATTGACTAAAAATTGTGTGTTTTTTTGAAAAACGAAAGTCGGTCACCTTTGAACGGTTATATCTTTTAAACTAAAAAAATGATATTATTAAGAGTGGCATATTTGAAATCGTTGAAAAGTTTCCTATAACATGGGTTTATTCAAAACTTCGTGGGGGCTCATAAATATTTTGGTTTTTGCAACCTCATTTGCTCTACGGGCGCAACTGTGCGTCGATTGGATCGTGCATATGTCTTACAAATATTCGACTTCGTGAAAAGGCATTCACCGAGCTCTGCCCCTGAAGGCAAGCTCGTCTTAAAGAATTCCCCACCTTAATGTATTTGCTTCTAAAAACTAGTCTTACGGGTATGAACTGGTTATTACTTTTACTCCATAAAGTGACACTCAATGGGAACTAAGTTCTCTGCTTTAGCTATTTGTGAGGCCCTTCTGGTAGAAATGTGGTAGCTGTGATTTAGATACAAATAACAGAAAAAGCTTTTGCTTTTTTCTATTTAAACTGCTCCAGCTCCTCAGTAAAGAGTAAGACCTAATTTTTATTTCGTAGCACTGATTTCGTTTACTGTTAAGAGCACTATGGGTCAAAAATATTGTTACGTTTTTCCCTTTTAGAACAAACCTAGGGATTCCTTTGGTTGCCACAGTGGCTCGTTATAAATTCTGTATTCTTTACTTTGTGGCTTTATCTGACTATACTTCTTAATCCTACGGTCTTGTTACTCCGCTGGTGTAGTATTTACTAAACATGCGCTATTATTACAAAAGCGGCCAATCACGCTATACTACTGTGTTACTCCGGCGAGACATGAACTACTCGATGCCTTGTTTAGTAACCTTAACCATTCACAGTAATCTCCACCACTTCTTTTATCCAAGCCAGTCATTCCCTTTATCTAACAGCCACAACACGCATCTGCCATACACTCTTGTTATGCAGTTACACTTTCCTACGCTAACCGCTACCGTTCTGACTTTTTTTATAAGGGGCGTCTTGGCAATTATCTGTAGCTCTTATATTAAATTCGACGCCTCTACTAAATTATCTGACCTGACTCACACAATAATTGCCTTTTGCCTCTCGAAACTTTTGTACTGCTGCTTCTTTTAATTTGAATTGAATTATAGCAATTATTATTTTCCGCTGTACGCATGCCTGAAGGTGTGCTCGAACTCACGATCTTCTGTTTTACAGCAAGCACCTCTACTAACACAGCCAAGGCACATTCATTTTACTAGGTAGTAGCGGCTCTACAACAAATACAACATTGACAAAAACAGCATGCATTTTTATTGTTATTTTGTGCGTTGGAAACGTCAAAAACACAAAGAGAAATAAAAGATAATTGCTCTCAATACAAATGCTTGCTCTGTTTCGCAAACGCTTGTTGTTAATGTTTTTTTAAATTCGTAAAGGGGGGCTTAGACTGTACGACTTTACGTACGTAAAATCCAAGAGAAAATATTATCAAATTCCATCCGTATTTTAAAACTGAGAGTAAAAATCTTACGACAGATTATTTTTGAGTTTACACAATTGGTATGGGTAAAACACACCAAAACTAAAATAGCTGTTTGCAGAAAATACATCCCTGATCTAATGATTCGTACTTGTCTTTTGAAAATTTCCAAAAAACAAAGAGAGCCATACGACTGTCAAATTTTCATCCGTATTTTCTCTCAATTTGTGCAGATTCATTACTTATTTAGTTTAGACGATCCCACTGGTACTATTCTGCACAAAAATTTGACATGCCGTAAGACTTCTGTGATCATGTAAACCGCCCTTAAGCAAACAAAGGAAAATACAAACAACTTTTGACGTTTCCAACTACAAACCAGCTGGGCGAACGACACTTCCTAGTAAAAAAAATCTGACTTGAACACAGCCATTGAGGTTGCTTAGCTTTTGATAGCTAACTGTGGTATTATTCAATATACACCCCATTAGTGGAAGTAACTTATTCACCATGCTCATACGGAAACAACAAACATTTCTTTATAATGAACTCTGAAAAAGCTCCACCATGTTGAAACTGGCATAACTGGCACCTACATCATTTCTTTAACTATTGATAATAAAACGATATAGACTTACTTTCTTTATAAGAAGTTAAAGATAGTAAATTTCCACCTTTCTCACTCGGATTTATCTACAACAGCCTTGCACTTTTTTCTTTATATTCATTAATTTCCCTTGCTGCTTCTTCTGTCCACATAATAGGTTCACCACTCTGTCACTTTTTTGACCTGTTCACATTAAAATTTCCTTGACATTCATTGCAATTTGTTTTTAGTTTGACTCTCGTGATGTTGTATATCCTGATCACAAAAAGTTGTTCGCGAGTGAAAGTGCATGAGCATAATTTTTGCGTGATTTTAAAATGAATCCATAAATGTTTTAATTCAATACACTTATCTAGAATTTTCTAAGTATTAGTTTCTAAATTTAGCCAGATATAATCTTTAGTTGCCTGTTTGAGTATAAAAAATGTTGTTCTAACTTGTTCTTTTTTCGTGAGTTACTCATGAGCGTTCATTTTTGTGATCGTGAGTAATTTTTCTTCATAATTACATGTTACATGTGCGTACTTTAGTAGAATTTTCGCGTTAACGTGCATTCGCCTCTTGGGTATTTCATCGTAATACCAAATGCCTTATAATTATTTATTTTATTTATTTTATTTTTTTTTTTTGGTTTATTATCTTCTACTTAGTTGGTGTCATCTATTATATGAAAAAAAAATTTCAGCTCTTTGTATATTATAAGAATATTTAACTTTTTATATTCTTGTCGAGGGAAAAAAATGCGCAAGAAATTAAAGGCAAAACTTTTTGTCAATTATATTTAATGTTGTTATATATTTTTTTTCTTGCAAATTTAATGCGAGCATTTTGTGTCCATAAGCTTTGTTTTGTGGTTTCTGGTAATGTGACAACGTTGGCTGGTTGCTAAACTTAATATCCCTCAACTATCAACTAACCAACCAACCATTCAACCAGACTAAAAAGCACTTGGATGAATTATATTTTAAGGTGCAAAAATGAATTTGCTTGACCATCTGTAAAAATGAGAGGAAAATAAATTTTTGTCCATAAATAAACTTTTCAAATCTTTATAATTTTATGTTGTTGTATTTTTCCCCTGGTAGAAAATACAAAAAAAGTTATTTTTTCAATAGAATACTTTTTTTGCTTTCTTCTTAAGAATTTCTTTTTTTATTTTTTTTTAACAGTTTTTCCTAACTTTTCTTCCGGTTTTCTTTTGTTGTGTTTACCATTACACTAGCGGGAGGTAGAGTTTCAAAGGAAAACGTTAAAGTTATGAAAATATTTTTTTTTCTCGCTTTTCAAGCGCTTCGCTTTGTAAAACGTTTTGATACCAATGGTTGTCATTTACTTTGTCGCTTAAATAAATGCTTTTGCTAAATTATTGTTAGGAAAATGAAATTGCAAGAGGGATGAGAACTATAACAAATAGATAAAGCAAAAATATAAAATAGACGTTGGCAGAGTGTTGTGTAAATCTTATTTTAGCACTCGTTGTGCGTTTCTTTTATCTGCCAACTGTTTTCTTCGTTCAACATTAAGTAGAGAGGGAGCAAATTGCAATTTTAAGCATTTTGAAGCATTACAAACATTATTTATAAGTATTCAAATCAAAGACATTTGGGTTTTATTAGTGTTATAATTTAAAAATTAAAACAATTTAGTGGAGCGTCAAAAATCACTAATTTTTCCTTAATTTGTTTTATAGATAAAAAAAGATACTTTATCAACTTCGTTAGTTGAGATAAAGTAATTTTTTAAACCAAAATCTTGTCCATTATTTTTATTAACAGCTCTTCCTGTAATAAAAAGTCTCCAAGAAGTTAGGTTCACTAACAAGAAATTTCTCAGTTGCTTTTGTTTTTTTAATAAAATTGCTTTTTTCCACAAAGTCCCATTTTTTAAACAAGTGCTCTTTATCAGCAAAAAGTCAGTATTTTTACTATAAATAAATTTTTCCCCTAAGTCAGTACTTTAATAAAAAAAAATAATAATTTCATATAAATAAAAAAACAGCAATTTAACCTTTTCACAAAAATTTAAATTTTTCATCAATAAATCAACTTTTTCCAGATATTCAATAAAAAATTATATTTTTATTTAAAATCCAATTTTTATTAAAAATTAATTTTTTTCGCCAACAATTCATTAATTTCACTAAAAATTTAATTTATATCACCACAAATTTAATTTTTGTTTAACAATAATTCAATGTTTCACAAAAAATCCAAATTTTCACAAAAAAAATGCATTTTTTTTTTACAAAAAAAGCCTTTTTTTTGTTAAAAATTTAATTTTTTACAAAAAAAAAATACAAAAAATTAATTTTTATTTCACAAAAAACAATTTTTTTCGCCAAAAATTCAATTATTCAAAATCTATTTTTTCACAAAAATCCAATTTTTCCACCAAAAAAAATAATTTATTCATCAAGATTCAACTTTTTCATTAAAAATTGCAACTTTTTTTTAATAAAACCTACGTTTTTCACATATCTTTTATCCTTTTTACAAAAAATTCATTTTTTTACAAAAAAATAGAAAATCGCCAGAAAATTTTTTCACCAAACTTTTTATAAAAAAATTAACTTTTAACTAAAAATTAATTTTCTTTATCAAATTCCAAAATTTTCATTAGGATCCAACTTTTTCTATAAAAATTTGAATTTTTCTCCAAAAACTCATTTTTTCCCCTAGAAATTAATTTTTATGAAATTAGGACTTGAATTGTAGATACTTTAAATGAATTGAAATAGGTTTTTTTGGTTAAGTTCATTTTTTGATTTCTGAAAACCCTTTTTTCCGATAGAAAAATTTGTTTACAAATGTATGCGGCCGTGTCAATTCAATTAATTTTTTCGCTAAAAACTTAAAGTTTTTACCAAGAAGATTTTTAGAAATTAAAAATAAATGAACTGAAGCCAAAGTAATTTCTATTCATTTATACGTTTTCACCAATCATTCAATTTTTTTACAAAAAAATGTAACTTCTCACCAAAAATATTTAATTTTTTACAAAAATCAAATTTGGCAGAAAATTAAATTTTCTACCAAATATGCAACTTTTGCAATGCAAATTAAGTTTTTGCCGAAAAACAGACAATTTTTTTCTTCTTCAATTTCTTTCAAACAATTTCTATTTAAGTTTTTATTAACTTTTTTTTTCTTATTAATAATTTTAAAAGTAGCATTTTTTAACAAAAATTTGTTTATTTCACCTAAACAAATTTTGTTCCGCCAAAACACAAATAAATGTTTTTTTAATAACTATTTTTTACCTGGTATTACCTTTTTTAACTTTTCTGCTAGAATTCCTTTTAAAGTCCTTTTTGTACTAAAAATTAATAAAAAAAACAAGTAATATTTTTACAAAAAACAAAAAAAAACTTATCAAAAGTCTATTTTTCCACCAAAAAAAAAACAATTCTCGTTTCAAACATGTCTAACGAACATTGCGATTATTTTCCAAATGAATAAATAAATAAATTCCCATCAAGAATATAAAACAAAATAAAACATTCCTACAGTCTTCAACATAGACGACCTTGTGGTTATTCAAAATGGTCTGTAAAATACTTTCCATTTAGTAAGAATACAAAAATATTGTGTTACGGTCTAAAAAATTCTATGCATTTTATTTGCCATAAAGAATTTCTATTTGTTATTATTTATTTTATTTTCACATAATAAAATGCCAGTAACATTACTAACTATGAATGTACAAGTACGTATTCCTAGAGTCAGTCATTTGCAATGAATTATTTGTTGCACCTGATGAAACATAAAATAAATCCCAAAGTTATAGTTTTTTATATTTCCTTTTTTATTACAATTCTTTTTTATTTGTTTTCGCAATTGTTGTACATTTGTACATATTTAAGTCTATATTTATCTTTAATTATAAAAAAACATATTTTACTAAGTAAGGAAAGCTTCAAATGTTAAGGTGATTTAGAGTTTGTTCTTTGTATTGAAGATTGAAAAGAGCATTATAATTTTTAACAACACACAGTTTTTGAGCAGGGTACTTTCGAGCATCACAATGGATCCTATGTATTCGAGTAGAGGTGTCTGACTTTAAATACCTCCTTTTAATAACTCAACTATTTTGTCTGCTCAGCTATTGTCGATAAATAGTTTATTGATCTGACAGTCATGGTCAAGACCAACCACTACGTTTTTATCACAAGACTTGAGCAATAATTTATCTTTACATTAATTCACTAAAGTGCATTTTTTATAGACGTAGAGAACATTAAGTTGGGAATACTTCTTTAATTGACGGACATTTTGTCAAGGGATATATTTTTAGTTGGGTTTGCTACTTCAACATGAATAAACTGACGCCTAAACAACGCCTCCAAATTGTGCTAATTTATGTCCCGATTTCGCATTTTAAATGATAAAATGCATCCACACAGACGTGTACAGTGCGTACGATGTCGAAGGCTTTTGTCGAGCGTAGAGTAGATTAAAGACCGGATCAGTCCATCTGCCACGGTGCACAGGAATTTTATATGTGTCTACCCACTTTATAGAAGATTTTATGGAAATTTCTTGATTTGATTGAGACATCTCTAAAACATGGTTTTTGAACACTTCAACAGCTTCTTCTGGCGACGAAAATCGTTGACCACGCATTTTTTTCTTGATGTGCGGAAACAAGAAGAAGTCATTAGGTGCCAAGAAACCGGCGGATGACCCATTAATGCGACGTTTTGGCCGGTCAAAAACGCTCTGGTTTAAGCCGATGTGTGAGAGCTCGCATTGTCATGGTGAACAATGATTCGTCTTCTTTTGTTAGTTTTTTCGAATTTCTTCATTGGCTTCAGGCAAACAAACTGTAGTGTACCACTCAGAAGTGACCGTCCTACGTTGCTCAAGCGGAACAGTCGCCATATGACCAGTTTTGCCGAAGAAACAGGCGACCATTTGCTTCGAAGTGCTTCTTCCACGAACAACTTCCGTTGGATTTTGTTCGTCTTTGAAGACCCACACGGTCGATTGTTGTTTCGTTTCGGGCTCATACGCATAGATCCATGATTCCCCACCTGTGGCGATCTTATGAACGTCTTTTGAAGCACCGCAATCGTATTTTTGCAACATTTCTTTGCACCAATCGACACGAGCCTTTATTTGAGCGACTTTCAAATTGTGCGGGATCCACCGAGAACAAACCTTTTTTACGGCCATGTGTTCATACAGTATCGAATGTATGCTGGTGGAAGAAATGTCCAAGGATGTCTCTATCTCTCGGTATGTCACATGTAGACCTTGCATTATGAGTTCACGCACGGCATCAATGTTCTCTGGCACAGCAGCCGTTTTTATACGACCTTAACGGAATTCGTCTTTGAGCGAGCTTCGGCCACGATTAAATTCATTATACCAATTTTTCACAGTGCTATAGGATGGTGCTTCATCGCCATACAAAGATTTAAGTTCATCAATGCACTCTTGTCGTGATAATCCACGTGGAAAATTGTGAAAAATGATGGCACGAAAATGTTCATGAGTTTATTCCATTTTTTTCTATATTAATTTTTTCAAGTCACTGTAAACAACACAAATAGTGGTCGTACGTCAAAACGTTTTGAGTACGATTATGCACTTGGTAGCACTCAGTGTTGCCAGGCCAAAAATATATATAGCAGCCTTGTAAGGCGTTGATTATTTTCATAAAGGAATCATACTTTTGTTTAAAAGGGTGCGTTAACAAACAAAATTGCTATAATTGGAGTAATGATAATTCTCAAGTGTATATTGAGACACCATTACATCCAAAAAAATTGACAGTTTGGTGGCTTTATGGGCTGGTGGAGTCATTGCACCAAACTTCTTATAAAACGATACTGGTTAGGACACTGTAATATTCAATGATGACCGCTATAGAGCCATGATTACTGACTTTATCGTTCATCAATTGAACAACCAAGATGTGCAGAACCTGTGGTTTCAACCAGACTCCTCAACATGTCACACAGCTCATGCAACAGTTAAATTTATTAAAAGAATAGTTTGGTAACAGCGCAGTTTTACCTTTGGCCTTTAAGATCGTGCGATTTAACGACGAAGGACCACTTTTTTGTGGAGATATGTGAAGTCACTAGTCTTTGCCGATAAGCCCGAAACAATTCACCACTTGAATAATAACATTAATTTTTGTCGATCTACGGCCACAAATGTTCAAGATTCATCGAAAATTGGATTAAAGATTACAATAAGACTAAGTCAGCCGTGGCGGCCATATAACGAAAGTCATAAAGTAAATTTCATGTCAACTTCTAAATATATCCTTCTTCTATTCCACTTCAAAGTTCTATACGTCTATAAAAAAACACTTTATACTATTTCTAAATATGATTTTTATAACAATAAAATCTTGATCCCTCTTTAATGAGTTCTTTTCCTCCTAACGTTATTTCTGATCCTACAAAAGTAAATAATGTGATAATTTATTCATCCCCTTTTTCACTCTATCTGTCTCTCTCTCTCTCTCTGTATCTCTAACCCTCTTCAAATTTTAGATGTATCCCTTCATTTTCCTCAAAAATGACCCTGTTCTGCACAAAAATCCTCCTTCAAACCAAAACATGCTTTCTTCGTGCTGAACACGAATTTGAAGTCAGATTCTGTCTATCACGCATAGTTTCTTGAGAAAATGTGAGTTTTTTGTAAATTTGACAAATTTTTTTTAGTATCAGAACATAGTGAAAAAAATTGAAAAGCCCGATGATTTTGAGCGCAATAAAGTATATTTGAACGAAAAAAAATTTGATGGGAATATAACAACTGGTTTAAGAAATATGGCTCAAAGTTTTTTTTATTCTATGATGGTATCCTTTTCATTCAAATCCTCTCTGTAGTTGAATGTAGTTCATGCTCACGTTCTCTGACTGGTTGGAACACATAAGTCAATACCATTTGCAGTTCTTATGATATGGCGAGAACCTACAAATCACGTGACCGATTGCTATTTTTGCATGACCAAAATCAAAATAATTTTCAAATACAATTTTTCATTTTTTCCAAGTTTTTCCTCTGTTCTCTTAAAATTAGAGGGTGATAGAATTTTTCTGAGTTCAGATTCGGACTCAGCACACCTGAAAACATAAGAATCAGGCAAAATTGTTCAAGGGAGGGGAGAAAAGTATTTTTTTGCAGAACAGTGTTATCAATAGGGCATTAAGATTTTTCGATCTTAAATCAGGGATGGGAATCTCAGCAATTTTTGAAAGAGAATAATACTGCATAACTCTCGGGGGAAAAAATACTTTTTTTCAATTCATTATTTTTAACTTGATTTCAATTTTGATTGTACGTTCTGTCCCTTACAAAATGTGCTTTTTAAATCCCTGTGCCTTTTAAATCCCTAAAAAAGCAAAATATTAAATTTTAATTAAAAAAAATTTTCTTCGAAAGAAAAATACACGACATTAATTTTTGAAAACAATTTCGAACATATGGTCGTAGCGGCCATTCTTTACGCATCGTATTCTATACGTCCAATTTTGCGCGAATTTTTCGAGAATTTCTGGCCTTATGTCACGTATATCACGAACATTGTTGGATTCTAAGGCGTTAATTGTTTCTGGTTCGAAAGTTAAAACCACCGGTTTTTCGCAAATTTAAGGGAACATTTCTTGAAATCAACTTATCGCCAAATTTTTATTTTGATAAGCCAATGATTGCTGCCGCTGTATGGCATGGAAAGCTATCCTGTTAAAATCACATCTTCAATCATTAATAATAGTGCGGCAATCATCTTCGTCAACCGTCATCATCTCCATCTACGTAGTACTTCTACTACGTACCTTCAGACCTTCAATCTTTGCTATCGCTGACTAATCGTTAAATTTGAATCCTCTTTCACATTTTCGTTTGCATTATTATTTCATCTTTTAGAGAGTATATGGCAGGAAATCTATCCACAAAAATTACGTTATCCCTTGACTGATTTTCAAGGTTTAAGCGTCAAGCTGTTTATGATGAAATCAGCAAATTCTTTAGAAGGTAATTTGGATTACGAAAGAATCAATGATTAAAAATACTTGACTATTTTCAATGCATATGTTGCTTAACTATTGCTGTAGAGAAATGTACAGCAAAAGCAAAAAGCAAATGCAAAAGAAAAACGCATTTGCTTTAGCTGACTATGCAGCAAGGCGAACAGCAAAGCAATTACTTTAAACACGTTTGCTATTGCTTAAGCAATCTGTTGTTCTTTATTTTCAAAATAAATGCTTTACTGCAGAAAGAAACACATAGTCAGCTTAAGGATATGCATTTCTTTTTTTTTTTTTTTTTTTTTTTTTGCATTTGCTTTTTACTGCTGTTTTGTAAATACTGAGACATTTAGTTTTTTATTTGCTGAAAAACATGTAAGCAAAGCAACGATTTTAGTGCTGTTGCTATTTTTAAGCAAGCAATTTAAACCGTGGAGAGAATACTTTACTCGAAAATATTTAATTCAGTTACTAAAATCGCATGCCATCCATGTTTTATTTTTCGACATTCTTCTCTGAAATGCAAATCAGGAATGGTGATAATTATCAAAGTCGTCAAGATAAAAATGATTTGATTGCTTAGGATGGACCAATTCTCGATTCTATAGCAAACAAACAAACAAAATTGCATAATTTTATACAGAACAGCGTTACCATTGTATCGCTTATGATATTAAATTGGAATTTAATTATTTTTTTTTTGTAGATTAAATCTAAGTTTTGGCAAATTTAAAAATGCTACTTATAACAAGTTCTGTAATGTATCTGGTTCAAAGATCGGGTAGAATTTGCATACAATGTTTTTATAAAAAAAAAGGTCACTGGCAACGCTGTTTGCTGTAGACATCACAAGTATACAAAAATTTGTACAACTTTATTATTTTTCCATTAAGAATGTGATAGAAACTTTGTTCTATGCAATGATGGATATATTTATTGTCAGTGATCCTGTCGGGTTAACTTTGAAGCTTGAGTATTTTTAAATCGATTTCTCACTTTAACTTTCTTACTGAGTGATGTAATGTTATAATTTGTACAAAAGCTGCTCTATATATTTCTGGCCTAATAGTGAAAATGCGAATATTTATAATCAAAAATGGTTTTATTGTTTTTCAAAGTATTCTCCAGCATGATTTAAACACTTTTGCATGCGCTCAAACCAGTTGTCGAAGCACTTTTTCCACTCCGATTGAGACACCTCTAAAACATGGTTTTTGAACACTTCAACAGCTTCTTCTGGCGACGAAAATCGTTGACCACACATTTTTTTCTTGATGTGCGGAAACAAGAAGAAGTCATTATGTGCCAAGTCAGGGCTGTACCCATTAATTCGACGTTTTGACCGGTCAAAAACGCTCTGGTTTGAGCCGATGTGTGAGAGCTCGCATTGTCATGGTGAACAATGATTCGTCTTCTGTTTTTGGTTTTTCGAATTTCTCCGATGACTTCAGGCAAACAAATTGTAGTGTACCACTCAGAAGTGACCGTCCTACGTTGCTCAAGCGGTAAAGTCGCCACATGACCAGTTTTGCCGAAGAAACAGGCGACCATTTGCTTCGAAGTGCTTTTTCCACGAATAACTTTTGTTGGATTTTGCTCGTCTTTGAAGACCCACACGGTCGATTATTTTTTCGTTTCGGGCTCATACGAATAGATCCATGATTCGTCATCTGTGACGATCTTATAAACGTCTTTTTGCAACATTTCTTTTCACCAATCGACACGAGCCTTTTTTTGAGCGACTTTCAAATTGTGCGGGATCCAACGAGAACAAACCTTTTTTACGGCCAGGTGTTCATGCAGTATCGAATGTATGCTGGTGGAAGAAATGTCCAAGGATGTCTCTATCTCTCGGTATGTCGCTTGTCGATCTTGCATTATGAGTTCACGCACGGCACAACAGCCGTTTTTGGACGACCTTCACGGAATTCGTCTTTGAGCGAGCTTCGGCCACGATTAAATTCATTATACCAATTTTTCACAGTGCTATAGGATGGTGCTTCATCGCCATACAAAGATTTAAGTTCATCAATGCGCTCTTGTCGTGATAATCCACGTCGAAAGTTGTGAAAAATGATGGCACGAAAATGTTCACGAGTTAATTCCATTTTTTTTTCTATATTAATTTTTTCAAGTCACTGTAAACAACACAAATAATGGTCGTACGTCAAAACGTTTTGAGTACGATTATGCTTAAAAATAACAAACTTTCCAATGGAAATGTCAGATTGCACTTGGCAGCACTCAGTGTTGCCAGGCCAGAAATATATATAGCAGCCCTCGTATGACTTTGTTTGCATGCTAAGTGTTCTAATCACTTTCAATTAATCTAGTTTTCATATAATTTTTTATTTCTGTATTCGCAAAGGGAAAAGTCTCAATGCGATTTTTGAGAACCATATTTCGTGTTAAAATTTAGAACTGTAGAAGTTTAACTCTTAGAATTTTTAAAATGTGGTTCCGCCCTTAGATTTTTAATATTTTGCTTTATTTATAAATTCCTGGTTTTTAAAGTGTCAATATATCTTTTTATTAAATAAAAGTGGCAACACTACGCCGCACAAATAGCGGCAAATTGAAATTTGAAGTACTAACTCCAAATTCCAAAAATGTACCTTTTCAGTGCGTAAGAGTACCTATTTCGAACTTAAGTTAATTATCCTACCTTTCCCAAATCGGTAGCGATACCTCTTTATTCTTCTTTATAAAAGACCCTTTCATTTTGTTACGCACCAGAGTTTTTATATTATTTTTGCTTAAGCATTTAAAACGTTTGTTTTCTAATTTAAAAAGTACCAAAAGTGCAATAAATCAACATAATAGACAATAAAAATTATAAAAAAAAAAGGTTACCAGAAAATAAAATTTGTGGATGGGGAAAAAGAGCTGCTGATAATAAGAAAAGTAAAAACGTAGCAAAATTCCAAAAACAAAAAACCAATTAAAATTTTTTTTACTAATAATAACAAAAACAAAAAATAAATCACGAATTCAGTACCATGACTAAATGCATTTGTTGTATTTTGTGTTAATATAATTGCAAAGAAAATTTTATAAATCTTTAATTTACACATACATTCAGATTTATGTACACGCAAGCACTTACACTTTCAAACAAATCAATTACATTGTATAAATGAACGACAAATGATTAAAAAAAAACTAATTTAAAAAAAGAAAATTTGAACACGTGCATGCGAACAAGTAGTGGAGACAACAAAAAACCAGTAAAACATGAAGAAAAATAGTTAGTTTGTAAAATAAAAGTTTAACTCCCCTCTATGTATCTCTCACTCAATCACTCTGTGTAAGATAATATTTAATGACGAAAAGCAGAGCTAAGCCAATAAAACCTTTTAAATCAGCCGGTACAATTTTTTAAGCAAACATATTAAGGCTAACATGACCTACTGGTGTAGCCAACAAATACAGTGTACACACTTACTGAGACATGAGAGTGGTATTGCTTTAGGTCAAAAATTATTAGCAAATACTTCCAGCAAGAAATGGATGGCCGAAATTAATTTTAAACCAACTCATTTGCATCAATTTTATATTGAATAATGTTGGTTACTTATATACCCAAGATTAGGGTAAATTTATAATAAACATTTTAATCAACAGGAATTGAGTTTTAAGGAATTTTGTAATTTCTCGAAAAAAAAAGTCAGTGGCAACACTGTTTGCTACAGACATCATATGTATAGACAATAATTGTATTCATATTTTTTTCATTTAAAAATATGACAGAATCGTTGCTCTATGCAATGGACGGTATTTCGGTTAACATTAGGGCTATTAAATAAAATTAAAGCATGTAACCGAAAAAATTTTTACAATTTAAATTTCGATTATTGCGATCATAAGAAATAATTTCATAAAAGTAATGAGTCCATTTTTTGCAAAAAGATAAATGAATATTTATGAAATAGAATACAAAATTGGACAGCACAGAAAAATATTTCTTTGGAACTTTTTTATTCTATGAATTACGAAAATTCTGCAAAAGAAAATTAAAAATAATTCCTTTAGTTCAATTTATTCAGTATTCACGATTAGTCGCTTGTTTAACGGGAAACACTGAACTATAAATTGTGGTAAAAAGTGTTAGGAAACTCGCTAGTTGTCTTTATTTAAACGTCTTTAAACACCGCCTGACCTGGCACTCATTCAGTATTTGTGCGAAACGGTAGGGTTTGAAATGGTAGGGTAATTTTTTTTTTTTCAAAAATAAAGAATAACTGAAAAAAGATTTATGAGATTTGAAACTGATTTTGTACTACTTTTTCGATCATTGCTCGCTCTATGTCACGAATAATATGAACAACGATGGCCTCCAGAGTGTCACTTCAAATTGGGTTATCAGTATTAACCAGTGCAGTTTTTACGCATAAAAAAAGGTTTTATTTTCCTTTAGGCTGCAATTTAATTAAATCCACAAATTTTAATTTTTTCTTATTAATTAATAATTAAATATTTAATTAAAAAAACAATTGTTCAATCAAAAAATTAATTAAATCAATTAAAAACTTAATTGAAATGTAAACGGAAAACAAATAAAATGTTAATTAGTTCTAAAACTTTTTTTTTCTGTTCACGTGGCCTTCCAGGAAATAATCGAACAACCTTAAAGCAAATTGATACGTACGTGTCTCGAAGTCAACTTATCGCCAAATTTTTATTTTAACAAGTCGATAATAGCGTTCGCGACTGACACGTAAAGCTATGGTGTTTAAACCATATCTATGCCAGCTGCATTATAAAAATTATTGCTCATTGTGTGGTAACGATCTTTATTGAACGTTAAGCGAACTCCGACCTCATCTTTTAAGGTATAAGGTCCATTGTTGTCTCTAGCGTGTAAAAAGCGACAAACGGTTAATTTCCCTGGGTGTTGTGAAGTCTATAAGATTAGCAATTTTTATTTACTAACACAAACGTTTACCGAAAAACGATTCTTATCGCTCAACACAATTATGCGATAGAAAAGTGGATCAGTTTTCGACTGCTCTAGAACTCAATTGGCAAAAGATGGTTGTGTTGCCTCAACTCCTGCACCAGCTGGATCTTATACGGGTGTAGGCTAAAATCTTTGCACAAAATGTTCCACGCAGTGGTCGGATAGAACTCCAATTCTTACGACCAACGACTTATCGATAAATTTGGATCTTCTCTCACATTTTGGTTTACAGAGACGATATTCCCTTCAGTCAAATTTCTTCGAAATGTTGGTGTTATTCAATCATTCAGAGACAATGTGATATGAAATATATCCTTAGTTAGATGAATATCTTGTGTAGATGGACGATTTTGTGGTGCTCCAAAAAATCATTAAGGCTACAAGTTGAGCTAATCAATAAGTGATTTTTAAAGTTAATCTAAATAAATTGGAAGCGTCAGTATTATCATGATATGCCAATGTAAAGTGATCATAAACGTCAAAAAGTGAGCGCAGTATCACAGTTATGCTGTTTGACTAAAAAACTCCCATCATCAAGGCTACCAACACAACTCAACACACGACGGTAACGATATTTTCATACAAATTTGACATAAGTTATCGTTTAACGACAATGCCGGTGTGATAAACTTTATTTTATTTTCTTGTCGGTTTTCATAATTCTCTCACATTTAGCATCTCACTCTCCTAACAATATTGCCACATATTTCCAGAAATATTTGTATTTTATAAGCATTTAAATTCACAATAACAGCAAAGGCAAATTATTTAATAAAAATAAAACAAAAATTTAGGAGTAAAGAAACTTATACACGTAAATGCAAAAAATAATTTAAAAGGTGAAAAATATGAAAATAAACCTGATTGAAAAAATAACTAAAAAGGTGAAAAATATGACGTCATGTATCATCATCATTTATTCTTCGTCCCTCTCTTCAATTTGAACGAAGGTTTTAAAAAGTCCCATTGAATTCCTTGTAAGATTAACCAGTCTAATAGACTCCAATGCCATGTACATGTTAAATGTATTTAATATTTTTTACATTTCATCGATTTTTTTAATACAATTTATCTGATTCATTTAAATGTAATAAAATATTTAAACAAAAATAAAATATTTTTGAGAACAAACACAAAACTGAAATGAAAATAAATATTACTAATGCTGTCGGAATACCATCGTAATTTTGTTCACTACCTCTCAGTAACGATAAATCGTTCCGATACATGTTGTGTTCCGTCTGTTGTGTTTCTACACTAAAACTGAGAAATATTTATACTTTGAACAGAAAAGGGTATTAAAAAACTGATAAAAAGGCTGTCCAAACTGATAAATAATCCTTAGAAATGTAAATTTTTTATTGGTGTTAAAAACCATGAAGAAATGCTCTTACTTTGTAAAAGAGATCTTTTTGTTATTGTTTTAAAATATTGGTGCCTTTTTCCCTTTTAGACATCACTGTGGCACATTATTAAATTTTCTTTCTTACCCTGTGGCTCTATCTAGCTATACTCCTAGATTATACGGTGTCGTATTTACTAAACAAACAAACTTAGCCGTCCACTTAAAACTACTGTGTAACGACAAGGCATGAACTACTCGATGCCTTGTTTAGTAACCTAAACCGTGTACAGACCACTTCACTGTACCTTACATCCAAGCCAGTCATCCCCTTTAATCCAATAGCCACAACACATATCTGCCGTACACTGTTGTTATACTGTTACTTCTCTGCGCTAACAACTAGAATTTTGTCTCTTTTATTATTTAGGTTGCCACCAGTCGCCTTGACAATTATCTGCCACTCTAGTATTTAATCTACAATGGCTTCACACAATAATTGTCTTTTCCTTTCTGGGAGTTTTGAACTGCTACTTCTCAATTTTTAATTGCATTATGCACTACCATCAATATTTTTCCTCTGCACGCACGCACGCTCGTTTTTGGGCTCAAACTCTACCAACACAGCCATTTATGTTGCTCAATATTTGTTAGCTAAATGTCGTATTATTCTATACACATACCATTAGTGGAAGTATAGTTACTTCACCATTGTTTTTCACCACGCATATACGGATAACAACAACAATATTGTTACGAAAATAAGATCTGGCAACCCCTGTTGTTGTTATCCGTATGAGCGTGGTGAATAAGTTAATTCAACTAATAGTGGATGTATAGAATAAAAACCACAATTAGCTAACAAAAGCTGAGCAGCCTCAATGGCTGCGTTGGTACGTACTGCAAAACAGGGGATCCTAAGTTCGATACCGCATTCGGACATGCGTGCAACAAAAAATAAATAATTGTTATAGTGCAATTAAAATTAATAAACAGCACTACAAACCTCCCGAGAGGCAAAAGACAATTATTGTAATTTAATATAAGAGTAACAGATAATTATCAAGAAGCCCTTTATAATAAAAAGTAAAATAACAACAGCATAACAACAGTGTATGGCTGACGTGTGTTGTGGCTACTGGATTAAAGGAGATGACTGGCTTGGATTAAAAAGAGTAGTGGAGATGTCTGTGAATGGTTGAGGTTACTAAACAAGGCATCAAGTAGTTCATGTCTCGCCGGAGTAACACAGTAGTGTAGCGTGGATGGCTTCGTTTGTAGTAATAACGCATGTTTAGTAAATACGACACCAAGGGTTCACAAGACCTGTAGGATCAAGAAGTATAGCCAGAAGAAAGCCATAAAGTAAGAATTTATAAGGAGCCACAGTGGTATTTGCAATCAAAAGAATCCGTACGTTTGTTTAGAGAGGGAAAAACGTAACAATATTAAG
The DNA here is from genome assembly GCA_916610165.2 of Gymnosoma rotundatum. Classification (NCBI taxonomy): domain Eukaryota; kingdom Metazoa; phylum Arthropoda; class Insecta; order Diptera; family Tachinidae; genus Gymnosoma; species Gymnosoma rotundatum. The sequence goes on from OU744338.1 coordinate 119,282,019, forward strand.
TAACTTATATATAAATATGTGGGCAATTTTTGTTCACATGCTTTATGATATCATAACGCATTTTACTGTAATTGTTTGAACAACTTAAAACACATTAGATTTTATTAAGCTTAACTCTGGGGCCTTGACTTTAAAATATATTTCCAACATTTTACTCTGCCTATTAAATATCACTTAAATATTTTGATAGTTTCTAAGATTTTAACTAAAAAACAGAAGTGTTTTTATGGCTTTACATATAAAAGCAATATTAACAAAAAGCACTGAGCTTTAAAAAATTAATATATAAAAATAAAGATTAATCTTCCTCATCTTCACTCCAAAGTAATAACATTTATGTGTGTTCTTTTTTTTACTTAAAGTTATTAAATGCAAAGAAAGAAAAGCAATCAAATCTATTTTTTTTTTTCGTTTTCAGATCGGTTGAATTGATTGCTCTGGTGGCGATATCCTGTACATTTTTCCTCTTTATGCACACAAATAAACTCAACAGTCGCCTTAAAGAGATGGAAATGAAATTACAGCCATCAGAATTTTCAGCACTTGGTCTGACAGGCAGTAATCATTTGGATTCATCCAGTAAGTTAAATATTTAAAAATATAGTTGTTGTTGTTGTTTTCGTTACTGCTTTTTTATATCATCCTCTTCTTACTTTATAACATTTGCGCGTTTTTTTCTTAACAAATTTATAGTATTTTGTTTTCATGCTGGAACATTGTCCATCATTTTACTACAACTCGGCACGAGTTGTTGTTGATGTTTTAGTGTATTAAATTGTATTTAGCATCGTTGCAAGGAGTTATACAACAGCAAAGTAAGTATTTTACAGCATATTTGTTTAAACGCATTTTGCATTCAACGGAATAAAGAATTTTTCTTTTTTTTTTGCATTGTAATAAAATATTCTATAAATGAAACAAACTGTGAGCTCCAGAACGTTTACGCTTGTTGAGAAAAGTGATTTTGTTTAATTTTTAATATAAATTAAAACAAGCCATAAGAGGCTTGAATTTTTAATATTTAAAGACTAGAAATTGGTATAATAAACACAAAACTCATTGGTATACGGAACAAAATGTCAAAATTTTTTTTAAAAATTATATTACTTAAAATTATAAATTATAAAGCTAAAGTACTCTGTTAAGAAGAAACTATGTTATTAAGACTAAAAAATCGGTTTAACACTAGACTTAAGTTCTTATACTTTTACACGCTGTTGTTTTAATCTCTTTTATTTTTTACTGTCCTACATTTAATTTTTGGATATTTATTCAGACCATACAAGTAATACGTACAATTTATCACACTCAAATTATTGTTTTTCCATCAATTTATTTGGAAGTAACTTTTTAGCATATAAACAGACTTAGGTTTGAAAAGTTAAAAGTCTTATACTTAAAGAGTTTTCTAAACACAAACAACTTTATCATGGTCTCACTTCTACTTTCAAATTTTGTCGCCATATGTTCAAAACAAAGTCTTATATACTACTATTACTATACTACTATTAGTATTACCTTCTTATACTCAGAGTTTCGATAAATTGAAAACCCTAAAAGTCTTATACTTTGACTTTTTTCCATGCAAAAATAATTTTTTTTAGTCTCACTACTATTTAACACTTTTGACTATGGTCTTATACTATCGCCGAACTCTCAAAATAAACTCTAACAATTTCATAAACAGTCTTATACTGATATTACTCTCTAATACTCAAATACTATCTATTATAATTCATATTATCCATGAAATTCCTTTTTACAAATAGAAAGTATTATATCTTAAACAACTTCTCAGTCGGTACACAGACTACAGTACTTTTGAAAACCTTAAAATTCTTATATAATAATTATATACTAAGACAACGGTCTAATAGTTTCTTACTATTTTACGCTTTTGACTTAGGTCTTATACTGACGCCATACACTCAGAACAAAGTCTAATAGTGAGCAATAGTCTTATAGCAATTAACCTTCTTATAATTATCATGTAAATTTCATATAGTTATACTCCGAATTTTCTCGTACACTAAGACTACTGTCATATACTAAGAATTACCGTTTTATACTTTAACTAACGTTTTATGATTAGGCCACTATTTTACAATCAAATTACCATCTTACACCCAAGTATAAGTATACACCATATACTCAAGATGGTAGCAGATTGCAGTAGTGGATGAGTATACGACAATAGACTCAGACTACTATCTATACTATTAAAAGTCAGCCAGTACTCGCCGTACTTTCAGAATTCTAACATGCATTCAGACTATTTTACATACTAAAACTACCGTTTTGTACCCAAACCATCCACTTATACACAAACTATGGTATTATACCAAGCTACAGTCTTTCGTCTTAACGTCAAACTACCATCTTATATTTAGTATTCTATCGTACACTCAGACTGTTAGGTCTTATACTGAAATTAACGTTTTATTATCAGAACACTTTTTTATACTTAAAGTACTTTTACTTAAACCAATTTCACAGTCTTAAATTCGGAATACCACCTTATACTCAGATATCTGTAACTCACTCAAATTATTTTTACATACTCAAACTACCGTCTTATACTTAAGCCATTGACAAATACTCTAACCAAGCACCCATTTTAAAATAAGACAATCATCTTATACCAAAAGGGTAATTTCATATGGTTGCATGTCATAACGTTCAAGGACTTAATGTGTTTAAAAGTGATATAAAGTCCATGGACATTTTGTCACTTTTGAATGTGACATAAAGCCTATGGACATTATGTCCTACTACACTATGACATCTCACCGTTTTATACTAAAGATTTCAGTCTTAAAGTCAGACCATTTTCTTATACGCAGTAATCTATCCTACACTTAGACAGAAAGGTACTCAAACTTCTATGTTGAGGCCATTATTATAACTTGCCGTTAGTTAAAGGCAGGGGGCAAATTACGGCATTCGATATCGATCGAAATTTCAATATAATTTAAATGTAAATTATGATCGATATCGAACGCCGAAATTTGTTGCTTCCAGCAGTTTTTCAAAGCTTTTTATGGGGCAAATAAAATGCTACCTTTAATTAATGGTAAGTTGTAATAATGGTCCTTTTCGCATACTTAAGTCTTATAGCAACAGCGGCGTCTTAAGTTCAGAAGTCTTATACTCAGACTACAAATTTATATCAATCAGACATGTTCTGAATTCCACACGAATTTTTCACTTCAAATTTTTCAAAGCATTGTTACTATAAAATTATTTTTTACAAAAACAATGCTTTAAAAAATTTGAAGTGAAAATTTCGTGGGGATTTCCGAAGAGGCCTGAATATTACAGTTTTGTTTACGAAGTTCCCGTTTTAAAATTAAACTGGGAATTTGTATGAAGCTTACCGCCTTATTCTTAACCTGCAGTACTAAACTCAGATTGTAATCTTAGATTTTAAAAACAAGTCTTATACTCATACTTAACTTAGATTATAGTTTTTACTTAAACTAATGTTTAAATAAAATATTCCTCTTAGTTTGCTGACTTAATTTCTACGTTTGAATGCTTAGATTTACTCCTTGTACTCAGATTTTGTTTTAATTTAATGATGGTCTTGTACTAAAATTATATACAAAGACTATTTCCTTATACGCCAATATATCTATATATAAAAAAAATTGTTGCAAGTATGTTGTGACTTTATAGTCCACGATCGTTTAAACCGAATTGAATAAAATTTTTAGGGTGTTGATGGTTTCTCTAAAGTTTGCTCGAAATCGGCCGCCGTGTTACGGCTTTTTATGACAACATGTAGTTTTTTTCTATATAAGGAAACAACAACGAATACGTAGACGCCTATGAGCGTATGCGGCATATGCGTAGCGAAGCATTCTGATTTCCCTTAGTTCTTTATAAATATCCAGCTGATAATACCCCCATATACTTAAACAACAGCTTTTATATATTGCTACAAAAACATATTTTGCAGCCCCAACAACAACAACATAAGCTAATTTTGTTGTTATTATCATGTTTATGTGATCAACACAGCTGAATATGTTGCTACTTTCTCTCTATTAGGAAAGATAGCTGCGTGGTTTTTGAATAGAAATTCAAAAGTTATGAGTTCAACCCCTACAAGTGTCTTGAGCATAAATAAATTTAATTGCAGTTGCGTGGCCATGGTAAATGAGTTGTTTAAAAGGCAAAATAGGAAACAGCAGTTCAAACTTGCAGGAATATCGATTTTATGAATTGTGGAGAGCGCATGTTTATTAGAAAAGCAAATGAGGTGCCTGTATAGTAAAGCAAGTAAATCGTGAGCCAAGCTTTAAAAAACTAGTGACAGTCGTGTCTACGTGGTAATAATGGACTTTGTAGTTAACACAGGAGATCGCAAGTTCTAGTTTCGTTTGAACTAAATCATAGTGTCTGAATCGCTGGTCAGGCTAGCTAAATCTACTTTTAGTATAAAGAGTTGTGAAAACATGCTATTACATATTGTTTTACTCTTAAGCAAATTTATTCTTAGAAAGCATTCAATTAAATTTGTTTTAATTTTATTTAAATTTGTTCTTCAAATTTGATTCAGTTTTCAGCAAATAAAACATACTGTATAACCAACTCAAATCCATATTAAAAATTTAAAATAAATATGCAGCAACGAAAAAAGGAAACTGTAACAAAAAATGTTATAAAATCAGTGGCTGTATTTTTCCATGTTATTATGATCACAATGAAACTTAATCAGTCTTGTTAAAGATAAAGTGGCAGTGGTAGTTGTAGTCGTAGTCGTTGCTCTGCTAGGATTCAGTCTTTGTGGTTTTGGCAGAAACAGTGGCAACTGCTGTGGCAAGTAGTTGTAAGATTTATATAATAATACGATTAATAAAACAACAATAATGAAGTAAAATGTAGTTACTACATTATTAAAACATGACAGAAAAAAGCGGCGTTAAAAAGTGGTAACAAAAACAACAACATAAAAAACAAATGTTCAAGAAAATTCAATTGATTTTATTAATAAAATATTCTTATCAGATAATTGTTTCTAGTAACGAGGTCATGGTTGAGTATTTAAGAAAAAAAAGTACAAGGTATTTACATAAAAATAATATTCATTTAATATATAAAAGGTATTTAATAATTAGATTTATTATGGATTTATAAAAAACAATTAATTATAGTAATTATTTGTCATGAAATATATTACAGACAGTTGATTAAAAAAAAACTAAAGTTAAAATGGTATCACACATTCTTGTAGTAAATAATATTGTGTACGATAATTAATTCTGGCTGTTCAACAAACGATGGCTTTACAGGGAAAGAAAAAATATGGTTGAGGCAACCATTATCTGACAGCAACATTCATCCACAAAAATAATATTTTCAAATATAATCATAATTTTAATTTTATTAAATTATTATTTGAACTGTGAATATTATAAATGAATTGAAATTATTTTTTTTATTTATAAATGAATTGGAATTATTTGAAAATAAAATTTCTTTGTAAAAAAGATTTTTAGAAATTAAAAATAAAATGAACTTGAGCCAAAATAATTTCAATTCATTTATATAATCATAATTATGCTTAAAGTTTATGATTTTCTCATAATATCATAAAAAAAATATTTATTTTTAGGTGATTTATATTAACATTTTAGATTCTTTAATATTTTTTAAAACCCCTTTATAAAGGTAAATATCATAAACCTACTGTTAACTTTACAATGTGTGGCCATCTTTCTGTTTGTCACAGAGCCCTATTTCAGGAATAGCACATACAGCAATTGTCTTATTACGGCTGCTCCAACAGCAAAGAATTAAAAAAAAAATTTAATTAAAGGATGTTCCCATAAATATTTTATACGTATGGAAAATATAAGGCCCTAACTTTTAAGGCAGACACACACAATGCGTGCCCCCTAAAATAACAATTACAAAAAAATTATTGAAACTCAAAGGGTATCATTATAAACCTGGGTGGTTCCGATGTCTGTATGTCTATACATATATATTTTAAAACGTAATAGACAGATATGAACGTTTTTAAAAAAAGAAGTAATAAAAACGTAAAATTTTAAATTAAAGGGTGGATCACACATAATACAAAGCCCTGGGTGTGTGTTTAAAACTTCCACCCAGCTGATTTTTTTTTTAATTTTTATTTCGTTTTATTTTTTTAATTAAACGTTTTACGATAACCCGATAGATCGCTATCAAAAAAATTGCTACACTGAAAGAAAAATATTTAACCAACGGCGAAAGCAAAATATTTTTAAATTATAAATTATTTTTTTAGTATTTTTTTTTTATTCATAAAAAAATCAAGTTTATATTATACAAATTCAGCTAACAAAGTATAAAACTTAAAGTTGAAAAACAAAATAAAAAACATGTTTCAATATTTATAACAAATAGTGTGAGATAAAAGAGAAAAACAAATAAATTCTGAGACAGATATTACATCAAAAGTTCTTTTAGGTTTTCATACTCGTATAAGTATTTTTTCAAATCATTCTAAATAATAAAATTCTGGTTATTGACCTTAAATATTGAGGTAAATTAATGTATCCGTGACTACCCATATATTCTATGCGTGGCTTAGTTGTTTCAAATCTACATAAATATACGGATGGGTTCATGTTGTTACGTGTGTTAAATATTTGCTGATTTCGTGAAACGGCATGATGACAAATATTTTGAATGCATTTAAAGACATATAGCAGCAGCTGTAGCTTGTATGTTCGAAATATATCCCAGTACAATGCTGTACTGCATACGCTGCAATGATATTAATTCATAAGTTTTTTTTTATACCCAATCGAAATTGTCAAATAATTAAAATGGCTAATGGCTTTGAAATAAAGCATTCTAGATAATCCGCTTTGTATTTTCACCAAACTTGTTTTTGAATCTGTACAGTATGAATATAGCTTGAAAAGATTTTGACTTAACATGTTAACATATTTCTGGTAGAAGTGGACTCTACTATTTCTTTTCCATCTACAAATACACTTAAAGTGTCATTTCGTTTACTGGTTGGTTTAAATCTTTTATAAGCGTTTTTATTAGCATTCTGTAATAATTATAAGAATAAAAAATACTTATAACGTCAGCATATATAAGAACGAAAGGCCAAGTTTCTTAATGTCATTCAGGTAAATGCTAAACAGTAGAGGACCCAAAACACTACCCTGTGGGACACCATGCTAAACCACCTTTAAAGAGCTCTTGTGCGAAAGTATCTTAGTAGTACTTTGCTTAAACAAAAGCAAACTAAGCATTTTATAATTACTGAGTATACATTATGATTATAAATAAAAATAGAATTTTAGAAAACATTATTTAGCTCAAACCAACTAAGTTGCACTTTTTGTGCGTAATAACCAGCAAATGATCAAATTTTTACAAAAACTTGTTAATTGTGAATAAGTTATTGTTTAAACACAGTTTTATTTTTCACTGCAAAAATATATAGTTACAGAGAACATAATATGGTTCTTGTAACCATATTATAACCATGTTTTAATTTTTAAAAAAAAAATTAATTTAAAAAGAAATAAGTGACTTTAAGAGCACCATTTATTTATTTGGACCAAATATCAGGCTATGATACCGATTTGTATCAGAAGCAGAAAAATCGGTTTTTAAAAGAAGGATAAAAGGAGAAGTGTTTATGGACGGTCGTTTTTTACTTTCCCACTTTGTAAGTGACTTGAAAGACCTCCGAAGGAACGAAATGTCAGACTGGAAAATACATTATTTTCTTAAAGGACTGTGCAAATAGCTTGGAGGCAGTTTCCATAAAAATGGTGAAAATAGTTCATGTTGTCCTTGCTGGAAACTGTTACTCCAATAATGTTACAAAATAATGTGAGAACATCCTACCCTATCACATTAAGTTGGTCGGATGTTTTTAAAAGCCTCTTTGACAAATAGAATTTTTTTCGCCACTCTTTATAAAAGAATAATTTCTGCTGATGTCTATTGGTGAGATCCTGAGAAGAGCTCTCAAAATAATGGTGGTCTTAGAATTTAAGACATCTATATTTCAGTATTGGGTAGAAACAAAGTAAATATTTGACCAACTCCCCTCAACGAAGAAGCAGTTGCGGCAATCATTTTGTCGTTTTTTTTTTTTTTCTTACGGTTTCGTTCGAAATTTTGTAGCTCATTAAGACCATTGATTATGGATGCGTTCTCCATAAGCACGTGAAAAAATTCCATAAAAAAACACCGTATTGCCACTGAATACAGAATATTATTCATCGTAAGACAAAAAGTCAAGAAAGAAGAAAAGTGGCTGTATTTAGCCAAAAATCACATTTGTTGCCACTTTGCTTTGATGCCACATTTTGTTCCTTTTCCTCATTTATCATCCAGCGTTCATTTAAAATGGAAAAACAAAAGCTGGGGAATCATTGAAAAAAATATATCCAACTTTAAGCATATTATTTTGAAAAAAAAAAATAAATCCATCAAAAATTTAGCTTTAAAGTGAATTAATTATTGGAGCTGATTAGTTTAAGAACCTTTTGCTAATGCACATGATAATTAAGTGACAGCAATATTGTTAGTAAATAAAAAATAAAAAAAAATTATTCGTAAGTGCCTGTGCATGTGTGTATGTATATTTGCAAATGTACTGATTAAATAGACTCCACACAAATCGCTGGGTTTAAATGCACATTTGCTTTAATTTTTTATATATTTTTTTAAACTTGTTTAAACTGGTAAGTTTGTTTTTTGCTATTTTTTGTTCGTTGGAATTTATTTTACTATTGTGGCCATGTTTGTGTTTGTTTGTATGTGTGTGTGTTAGTGTACTCATATCTATATACAATTATATGATGAAGTGTTTGTTATGCACTTTTCTTTGTTACATTTTTACAATTTGTGGCGTTTTGAGTTATTTTTTATTTTGTAAATTGCAACGTTATATAAATTTTTATTTTGTCAATATTACAATTTAATTTATGTATTTTAAATATACATATTTTAGCTTTAATTTTTTTATTATTAATTTTTTTAATATTTTTAATTTTTGATATAAATAAGTAACCGAATTGTTTAAAGTAATAAATCTAAAAGGGTAATTATTATTCTGGCTTTAGTTCTGAATAGCAAAAGTCTCAAATGGCAGTGGCCATTTAAACATATTGACGATTTAAGGAGTTTTAAAAAGAAACATACAATATATGAAATAAAAAACCTCTCCCTTCTTTTAATCTTTTAATTCTTAGCATTTAATTGTCCCATCAAAAACAAAGATGTGCAATAAATATTCTTCGATACCTTTTTTAAAGTACGCCATTATTCCTATAAATTTTCTATTCTTTCTTTCTTCCCACAACGACTAAGTTGCAACCCTCAAGTTCAATGCTATTCGAAAATCATTATTATCATGATAATAAAATTCCTTTCTGTAAAGCTCTTTTACACACATTTAACAGTTTACTTTTTGTACACAAAATATCTAAGGAACTGAATTGTCAAGTGTTGTTGTAAAACAACCAACAGCCACCTTTCAAATGACGACATTTACTTCTTTTTGTTTAGAAATAAAGAAAATAATAAACTTAAGAGTCTTATAAGTGATTTTGTTGTTATTTGATTTTCTGTTTCTTTATTTGAAAAAAAAAAAAACAATTTTTATTAACGTGCATCTTCATCATCTTTTTGATGAATTTATTTGTATTTACAACCATAAAATATTCATTAAGTATGGGCGCGTGAGCAAGTGGTTTTTTAGCTGAGTTTGCAGCCAAATTGTGTGTTTGAAATGTTTATGATTGTTACAAAAAAATAGTATTGACTTTTAGCGGTTTTAACAGGTTTAAGGTCATTAAGTTTACAGTAAACAGAGTGGAAATAAGTATAATATTTAGAATATATTTTAAATTACAAAAAATACACGCAAAAATTCTTTGTAAAGCATAGTACCCTGTTCACCATTTAGTGCGAAATGTTGTCAAAAGTCCATACAAAAAATTACAGCGAAATAAATAAGAAATAATGTTGCTGAAGTAGTACTCTGTTTATTTGTGAAAAAGTCTCTAAATGTTTCTAGCAGCATGTTCTACAACTAAAAAATGTTCTTGGCAACATTTTTTTTAACAACGAAATAACATAAGCAGCTCTTTTTTCGTATGGAATTTTTGAAATCAATTTTTTCAGACCGTTTGTTTTGATTTTTTTTTTTTTTTTTGTGTTAAAAAATTTTAAAAAGAAAAATGAAAACGTGTACATTTAAAAAGAGAAAAAGACGCAGAAAAGCGTTTGCTCATTACTGCAATTAATAAACAAAAATATATATTGGATAAATCCCATAAGTTTAAATGATCATTTCTCTGCGGTGTCAGAAAATTTTAAATCTTTTTCCAATGTGGTGTTCTTGAAGCCGATAAAAACGATAATTATTTTCTAAAACTAAATTGTCAAATTTTTCAAGCGAAATAATGCATTTTGCTAACAATCGAACAGAGTATTAAGCTTAACTATTAAAGGTTTCATTTGAATTCAAGTTGAAATTTTTTATTTAGGATTACAATTTTCATTAATTTATAAGACCAATGGTTCCAAACCTGATTGGGAAAAAATTTAAAAAAAAAAATTACAATTCATTTAATTATTTATTTTATTAAATTTTTTGCTCTTACAATTTAATTTTTAATTAATTTTTTTTTTCGTTTTTAATTAAATACATAATAAAATTAATTAAAAATTTTATTAAATTTTAAACTGAATTCAAATAAAAACTTTAATAGTTTTAAGTTTTTCTGTACATCATTTTCAGCTTACAAATATAAAGTATAAATGAGAAGGCTTTTTTCCAAAACTTGACTAGTCCACTTTCTACAGAACTGATTTATATTTTTTTCTTTGTCTGGCAACATTGAAATAAAAACTCAGCACAAATAAAATTGGACCACAACTCGCGTAGATGGTAGTTTTCGATATACTTTTCCATTACGGCAAACTTTCAGTTTCAGTGTGTTCTTGAGGCCGATTCAGAGCTTGCGACCTCTTTTTAACCGACTTCAAAAAGAACAAGATTTCTTTAATGGGTGTTACTTCAGAAACCTGTCAATAATGGGCCTTTATTTTTCTTTATTGGAAAAGTTCTGTTTCTAGATTGTTCTACTGTAAAAAAATTAAAAACTAAAGGGTGTGCCGAAACACTAGGGATTTTTTTAAGCGTAATTGGAAGACATTCGTTATATTTTCCTAACGTATTTCTCGCGATGCTCCTTTATGAACAAAGTCAATAAAAAATAAATTTATAAATTACAGAGTGTGCCTATAGTTACGTCTTCTATACGAATCATATATATTATTTCTAAAGCACTTTTTTTGTCGGTTGCATTTATCTCCCATACCACCGCATCAAATTTAATGAATTATATCTCATTTTAAAGCTTATTTCTAACACTAATGACGAAAAATAATCAGAAATTGAAAAATTAATATTTTCATTCATAAAAATTATATTTTATATATAACTGCATGATAATGCAGTGATTATATGTTTTTGTTCAAGTGTGATAATACAGGGTCGATTAATGGTAATGCAGTTCTACATAATACAGTATATATTAAAATCTATTCTGGCAATGCCGCCAGATATTTTTGTTTGTATTAAGGATTCGTACGGGCAAAAAGCTAACGATGATCATGTCATTACCTCTAACATTGTATTCAAAGAAGTATTTTAAAAGCATTTAAACATATGTATGTATGTAAATATGTATGATATATTATGATTTCTAATATTTTTATACTTTTAATAAAATGTATTGAAGCTACTAAAACTTTAATTATTTTTATTTTATCTTACGAAAATGACAACTAACGCTGCGAAATATTCGCACGGGTCAGTCTAGTAAATCTATATTTGCTAAATCGTAATAGTAATACATTTGAAATTTGCTACATGTATCCGCAATTAGTGCTGACATTAAGAATTATAGGTTGTGCCCATAGGGACGTTTTTCAACATATATTTATTGTCTTTTCTATTAAAACTCAAAAGACAGACGGCAGTGATCATCTGCCACAGCTGCACAACAGTTGTTTTCCTTCTCCAAACAACTCGTCCCGCCGCAGCTATTCTACAAAATGTATTTTTCTTGATGTTTCATTAGCTTTTGGGACTTGAACTCCTGGCTCGTGCTGTTCTGTTAAGCAAACAAGCACACATCTTTGCTTTTTGTTAGTGATTAAAGTATCAAATTTGTGTAATACACACAAACAATAAAAATACCATCTTTTGTTTTTATGTTTAGATACGTCAAAGGTTGCCAAATTTTTCGTAACTATGATTATTCCTTTTATCAAATAACATATTTCTTCGTCAAAAGGAAGGTTTAAAGAAGAGGTTATACAAATTTTTCGATTTCTTTAATTATAATGGTATTCTACTTATCCCTGATTTCATTTAAATTGGTGATTTTTTATGGTTGCAAGCAATTATTTGAAATTGTAGCTAATTTTATTTCTTTCTAAATTCACAGTGAAAAAATATTAATATTTTCGAACTCTAGTGCTTGCTGTGATTTAATCTTTTGTTTTCTCTTAAAAATTATTTTTTTATTTCTTCTAAATCAAAAAGTTTATTTGACTTCTGAAAACTGAAAGTATTTTTTTTATGGACATTGTGTGAAATTTTATTGATCGAAAAAAAACGCTACATTTCTCCACTTTTTTTAAGTTAAACTTCCAACAAAAAAATTTATAAACAAACCATTAGAATTTACAATGTCATGTAATATATTATAAAAACAATGTTGGCATTTATCTATTTACCAAGCAGGGTTAGACTCTTGTTCACACATACTTGCATATTTAGCAAATTTATCATCTAAATAAATCTATCCTTACCAGCTTGACAATATTTTCATACATATTTGCCATAATAAATATTTTTCATCTAATTTTTCCATAGATTTATTTGGCAATTTTTTAAATAAATTAAATTATTGTTTTACATTAAATGGAGACAAACATACATACATTCGTGGTTTAAAAATATTTTCGTTTAATATATTTAGAAAAAAATTACAACTAAAAATATTTTAGGCTTTTTAAAACATTTAGTTTGTGGCCAAAATAATTTAAACTAAGAAAAATTTTAAAATTAAAAATTTTAAGGTAAATACCTTTTTGCTCTGGAATGTTTTTTTTTTGTCAAATTAAAATTTAAATTAAATAGCGATACACACAAGCATTTTTTAAATTTAAAAATACATATTTATAATAAATTATAATTAAAAATATTTTAGGATTAAAAAAAAATTTTTTTTTGTTTGGAAAATAATTTGAAGGTTATAAAACTGAAAAAGCATTTTCTTTATAAATGATCTCAAAATTTTAAATTTTAAGGCAAATTACTATTTTGCTAGTGAATTTTTTGGGAACGGTCTTTAAATCTAGAATACTTTTTTTTTGCAACAAGGGAAAACAACAAATCACGTCAGTGCAAAAATAATAAGGGTTCAAGCAGTGTTAATAGTCTGTAATGCTCAATATCGGAGTAAACTAGCTTCCTTCTAGTCATGGCCAGAAGACATTCTTTTGATTGGTGGTGAAAATAAGAAGAAGTTAAATTTAATGGTATCTAATGGTTCCGAGCTGTAAACGAATCATTCATTTTCTAATTAATTCGCGAATCATTTATGCATTGAATTAACAAATTTTGAATTAATTCTTTTTACACAAAAAAATTAGTTAAATGAAATTTGAGTCAATTCAAATGAATTTGGTAAAAATTAATTGCAATTTGTTTCCAATTCAAATAAATCTTTCGAATGAATTGCAATTCAAATGAATTTGTCAAAATAAGTTCCATTTAATTTCCAATTCAATTCAATTGAATTGAATCGATTTTGAATACATTTCAAATAGCAATTTATTACCAACTTATTTGAATTGAATTGTCTAAAATTGGAATTAATTTTATTAGTATATATGTAGTAAGCATTTCCTTGTTTTCTCTGATCTGATCTCTGCAATTCATTGTTTAACTTATTTGAATGAATTTAAAATCAATTCTATTAAAACGAATTGGAAATAAATTGCAATTCACTTTAACAAATTCATGAAAATTGGAAACGAATTTCAATTCATATCTGCCTAATTTGTTTAAATTGATTCAAATTTCATTAAGTTCTTTTTTGTTGCGAGAAGAATTAATTCGAAGTTTAGCTAATTCGTTACGAATTAAAATCAAAAATTCAAATCGTCTATAAAATATTATCATGCGAGAAATCATCGATTAAAACTATGGTACAATTTTGTATGATAGTAAAATAAATTTGCGAAAGGTGACCGAGACTATAGACATCTCAACTGAGTTGGTATATTTCTTCTTCTTCTCACATTAACATTTTGACATAGAAACGCTATTCACGCTAAACAGTAGTATTCTGTGCTCTTCAGTCATAACCTAAAGAATCTAATCACGAGCTTTTGTTTAGCAACTTTGCTGGAACGACTTCCAGAAACCATGTCTATTTTTGAAGTTTATTTAGAGACCCTAATTACGCACTTGGTATTTATGAAGCAGTTTTTATAACTAATATCACCTATTTTTTATATTGGCAATATTTGGCGATATTCGACAAGCCATTTGGCGTGAAGGCTCGAAAAAAAGTTGCAACTCTATTGGTAGCAATTTTATTTAATATAAGTGAAGTTAATGTTATTTCACATGTTGATTAAATGTTGCCCGAAACATTTTGTAGATACAAAAAACATGTTGCTAGAAACACATTCTATCTTTTTTCGATATTAACAGAGTAAAACTTCTACAACATATCGCAAACATAGTTCCAAAGTGACTGTACTCAAAATTTAATTATATTGTTCATTATCTAGTGTATGAATATTTAACAAATAAAAAGATATATGGATATTCTACAAAATAGTCAAAATTTTTGGTTTTTACTATTTTTATTCAAGTCAAAAACAGCTTTTTTCGATTTCTGAAAAGTTAAAATTTTGAGTTGAGTCACCTCTTGTAGGTTATTGACAGTATTCGCACGAAATGGTGAACAGAATACCCTGCTTAACGTGGTGGCATTTGTAAATAAAAAAAAGTTTAACATTTAAAAATGAAAAACCCTGACAATATTTTCACGTGAAATTAAGATAAGTAAATAAGCGAAGTATAATCGTATCTAATTTTGCGGACAAAGAAAAAGTTAGAAAAATTTTAAGTTACGTCAAGGTTTCTGAAAAATGTTAAGTTTTCACTACATTTTCTAAACTAGGAAAAGCAAATTGTTCTGTAACCTAATACTTCTACTGGAAATGCTAGATACCCGAAGAAATCAAGCTGTGCAATATGGGAACATCATTTAAGACTTTCGCTATTTGGTTAAAAACTGCTAGCTACCGTGATTGAGGTCGGTAAAATGTTCAATTGAGCTTCTAACTTCGGCTGTTTACGCTAAGAGCTACAATTTAAGGGACCAACAACTTAAAGTGAGGAGAACTACTTGAGACCACGATGGCCATACCAAATGATTAACTTTTCTCAATTTTGAATAAAAAATTGGGTATTTAAAGATCGACAACAAGGTTAATGATAAGAAAGCTCCCAATAAAAAATTGACTCGTTTCTATAATGTATTTAGTTCCTGACTCAGTCACACTAATAGCTCACAATCCTAATGGATTTTATTCGATGTAAAATAACGGTCCTTGCAATTTTTCAGTTCTAGATGTACATACATGTGCATTGCAAGTGGAGAAGACAGCAGCATAAGATGGCGCTCGTTTGGTATTCAAAAATCACACGAGTGAGATATCGGAAATGTTACGAGAGAATTTTTTTTTTTTTTTTTTGTATCATCTGAACCAAATACAGGATATCCACCGGGAAGGTATACTACTTTGTTTTGTCGCCATTTTGTTTAACATTAGACTTGACAGTTCATATTTGGCAGTCGTGAAGAAGACACGTGGCAAATTTATTATGGGAAAATATTCGATAAACTAAAGTGTTTTAATCATTTAAATATTTTAACAAAATCAATCATCGATTCCTGTGACGATGAGAAAGTTACGTGAAATTTTTGGTAGAAGCAACGTGTGGTGAATGATTTGGAGGAAAGAGGGTCTGTAAGCAATAGGCCTAAGCATGGACCACAACGTACTCCAAGATCAGCTGAAAACAATTCTGCTGCTCAATTCATCAACCTCAATTCAACGCCGTGCTTAGGAGCTTGGTCTTCAAAGAAAAATTTTGGCTACAATTTTGCGCAAGGCTTTGCATTTGTTTCCATTTAAGATTCCGTTGACACAACAGCTTCTTTCACAAGACCATTTACCCCGCCAATGACAACTCCGTTTTTCATGAAGAAATCATAATAAACGGCACAATTTTATTTGGATGGATATGTGTATAATGAGAATAGTCGGTTCTGGCAATGGAAAATCCCAAAACTATTTGTCAGTCATCTTTGCAACCATTAAAGTTGACAGCCTGGTAGGCAATTTAATCAGGAGGAATCATTGGATCTTATTTCTTTGAAAATGAAAACGGAAGAAAGAAGAAGAAGTGACACATCGCATACAGCCAGAAATACAATGGAATTGCTGTGACACCTCTTTCCACAACAAGTTATTTTTAAGAAATGGTGATGTTAATTGGCTTTCACGGTCGCATGATTTGACTGCTCCTGACTTCTTTTTGTGGGGATAACTGAATAATAAGATTTTTGCAAGCAAACCAGAAACACTTGAGCAACTCAAACAAAATATTCGTGATGAAATTAATGAAATACCGCGTGAGATTTATGAGAATCTAATGAAAAATGTGCTCAAAAGGGCATTCGTGAGGTTTACAGCGGCGTACATTTATCTGATATTGTATTTCATACATAATTGCCGACATTAAATAAAACATTTATCAATATAAGATCCATTCTCTTTTATTTAATTAAAAATTATAAACAAACAAGGTAGTATACCTTCCCGGCGGACACCCTATAGAAAATCATTACATGGCCGTCAAACTGAAAACAGATTTCGAACATATGGCAACCACAATTGTTCTTGATGAAGCAAGTTCTGGGCGTCTAGTGTTAGGACTTTTTGCCCGTATGTCACGAATAACATGACTGGTTTATCAGTTAAAAACAGTATCCAGACATGGACCCACAGCAAATAAATGAGAAATGTCAAATAGTACGACCGTAAAGGCTAATTAACAGGTCCGTTTCTCTAAATCAACGTATCGCAGCTTGGGCTCAAATCAGTAAGACTTAAATCACATAACGGTGATCCGATTTATGATCGCCAAATAAAAGTTTAGCAATGTTGCCAAAATTTCGCAACCCAGCGGACACCCTGTATAAGTCAAGGAAAACACGAGTTAGCTGTGATAAAGATTCACTAACAAACTTCCAATATTCTGTGCTAGAATACCATGGGAGAATTTAGTGCACAGACTACCGATTACACGGTCTAAATAATAAGAAAGCAGCTCAAACACTTCCGGTCGCCAAACAAAATTCAATAACGCTGAAAGGAAACTTAAATGTTTCCGCAGAATTCAAAGATGATTAAAAAAATTAACCAAGCGTGAATCACTTAAGAAAAAAGGGGAACTGTAAATTGACCGAAAATAATATATTAGTTTATTATAAACTTAAAAAAGGTTTGCTTTCTTTAAATTTTTATCTGGTATTTATTTCCTAACACTCTTTTTCTTAATCTTTTCTTTCTTTTCCGTTTACACTTCCTTAGCAAATATTAATTTTAATTTTCCAAATCTTAGACCAATTTGTTATTTATGGCACAACAAAATGCCAATAGCCAGCTTCAATGAGAACCTGCACTAATTGAGGTTTTATCTCAAATTTCAATAGCCCTAAACAAAAGCAATAACAGAAAAACTCCATAAAATTTATCTTTTCTAAAAAATCTCAACACCATTATAATAATAACAAAACAAAGACAAATACAAATACAAAAGACTAAAAAAAACAAAATCTAACAAATCTTTATTGAAAATGTTCAATTGTGCGGAACATAATGGCAATCGAAGGTTCTTCTTAAAAACCAATGTACAAGAGTACTTCTAATATTTATTCTAAGTAGTTGCCTTTGTGTACCAATGCAAGTATTAATAAAAACAAAATTTTTTTGCTGTTGTTGTTAATGTACCACTCATGCATAATTTACTTAAAATTTGTATACAATAAACAATTGTTTGTTTTTTAAGAATTTTTCTTCTTATTTTTCTTTATCGACATTTGAATAATAAAGGAAGTTAAATGCATTAAAATAATGTTTAATGGAAAAACATAAAAGAAAAACAGATTTTTATAGATGATTAACAGGAAAAGAAAACCTTTGTTTTGTTCACAAACAAAAGCTTTTATTTTTAAGAATTAAACTTACGAGGGAAAATCAACAAATCTTTAAAAAGTTATAGAAAATCATATTTTTTAGTTGATTGTTGGCTTATTTCGCAAGCAATTCAGAAGGCTGTCAAAAGTCATATAAAAAAGTGCAAACAATAATAAAAACTATGTCGTTGATGTTGTACTTAATTATTTTGTAAAAAGTTGCGAAATCTTTCTAGAAAAAAAATTTCTGGCAACAAAATGTTTCTGTCAATAAAATTTCATTGGCAACAAAATTTTTCTATCAACAAAATTTCATTGGCAACAAAATTTTTCTATCAACAAAATTTCATTGTCAACAAAATTTTTTTGCAACAATTTTTTTTTTAAACTGCGAAATAATATGAGCTGCCTTATTTCGGCCAAAATTTAAAAAAAAATATTACAATGTTGAATTCCTACAAGCAACTAAAACGGCAATTTCCTTCTAAAACGTGGTATTAGCTTACTAGCTGATTGTCAAGTTACTAAAGAATCTCGCTTTAAGCCTGGTACTCTGTTCAGTTTTTAATGCGGAATGCTTTCACTCTACATACCATAAAAATTTTTATAAAGTCATAAAAAATATTACATAAGTAATACTGTGTTTTTGTGGAAAAACATATAAAATGTTTAATGCAACATTTTATGAAAGCTATGAAATAAAGCAGGTAGGCATTATTTCCTGCGGAATTTTTCAAACAACACCTGATCATATGTCATCATAAAATCATACAATTTTAAAACAATGTAGTACACGTGAAAACAATAAAACGCTAAATTCTTCTAAATCGCGAGATAGACACCACATTTTAAATGTCAAATTTTTCACATGAAATAATCTATGTTGCTCAACAATTTTCACAAAATCGAACAGAGTATCAGGCTTTAAAATTATAATAAATATAAAATAAATTTGGTTCGGCATTTCATGTGAAATTTTGTCAAGAGGCAAAAGAAAAAACGAGTGATAAATAAATAAAAATAATGTTGCTAAAGATGTACTCTGTTAGTTTAACAAAAAGTTGCAAAATGTTGCTGGCTTCATGTTGATAAAATCAATATATTTCTGGCAACAATGTTTATCAACTGTGAAATAATAAAATTACAATAAACGGCAAAAAGTTTTGCATACTTGCAAGCAATTTAAACCACATTTTCTTTTTATACCCTTCACCTGAAAAAGTGAAAAAAAGGAATATCTGAGATTGTCATTCCGTTTGTAATGTCTACAATGTCTATTTCCAACTCCATAAAGTATATATTCCGAGTTCTTATTCATAGCGAAATCGACTGAGCGATGTCCGTCTGTACAACCGTGTTAGTGTTGAAATCAAGTTTCCCAAGGCACTAGATCAGCTAAATATGCCAATCGTTCAGACATAGTTTCGAAAATTTTGCTATTGAAAATCTGCAACGTCGCTTCATGTCCTTCGCAGCAGTGCTCAAATATCACGACTGCCTCTAATTTTTCCATATCATTTGGAACAATGAAGATACTCAAATAAAAAAATATATAAGGGCTATAGAGAATTAAAAAAAAAAAAGAAAAAAAACATCAAGTAAAAAAATGGCGCTCGCCCAATATTTTACGATTTATGGGCCCCTGAACTTTTCATAGAAAAGTACGATTATGCACCACATTTTTTAAGATATCAATATCGGTATCATTTAAAAGCTTTTGAAGAGATCTTTCTGAAAATACTATAAACTTTTAAAAATGCTTAAGCCATTAAGAGTCGATGATATTTTAATGTAAAATTGTATATAGTACTTCATTTTTTTAGTTCTCTACTTCACTAAACTAGATTTACGTATATGGTAAAGGGTATATAGATTCGGCATAGCCGAATATAGCACTCTTACTTGTTTAACAATAAGGTTGTCAATTTCATTTTCCTTCTCTTATTACTTTTCAATGTTAATTTAAAATATTAGTTAATGATGTAGGAAATTGTGTAACGAATATTGGACACATTCAAGAAAGAAAAAACATTATTAATAAATTTATTTATATTTTTCCATTTATCGTTCCACCATTAGTGCCGTTTATGTATTAGTTTAAATAAATTTTGCGGCTTATACTCGTATTTTATTCACTAATAAGGAAATTGTCTCTTTTAAAAATCACTTCAATCTTCGATTTATATAAAAACCTTTCACTTTACGTTACTACTTTAAACTTGTTTAGTGGAAGAGTTTTTCTTCCTAAGTTAATCATTTGCAAATACTGATTACAACATTAGTCTTCAAAAAATTATTCAGTAGGCGCTAAAGTCATAATTATGCCTGATTTACGAGTATGTGGTACTGCATGATTATTTTGTGAATGCACTAAGTGCTGCGTTCCTGACAGCTTAATTGAGGCTAAAAGATAGACAAATTGACAGGCAGACAGACGAATTGGTTTTTGGACTAGCAAAAATTACAAAAAGGATTTTCATTTACGACAGTTGTTTTATGAAAGTTAGTAAATCTTATGTACATAATTGAAATATTTTTAATATGCAAAAAGTACACAATAGAAATACGTATGGTTGCACATTATTACAGTATTTTTAAACTAAGTTCAGGCGCCATAAAATGCTACTTTTTCTAATGAAATTGATATTTTCATTTGTTTTAATATTGTTCACTTTAATAACATCACTGCTATCATAAATCAGACTTATTCAGACTTCGATAAGTATTATCACTTTCACTTTTTAAGTTTCAGCCAATTGAGAAAACAGCCAGTTTACTTTTAGATTATTAATTAATTAATAATAAATTAATCAAATTTTACTTTATTTTCGGCTTTTTGGTTCTTTTTAATTAATTTTCTAAACATTTTTAGAAAGAAAAATTATTTACAAATGTATGCGGACGTTTCCCAAAGAAAACAAGAAAAATTAGACTCTAGCAGAATGAAATGCAGCATTTTCTGGACCGCCACATCCTTCATCAGCATTCTTTGCATCTATCTACCTTATGTTATGTACATCGTAAACATCATCTATTTAACCAACTAATCTTAATGTTAATTTGGTGAGACGAAGTTCACACACAACTTAAAGCTTTTCTTTGTCATTCTCTTTGTAACTCGTCTTGTACATTTGTTGTTGCTTTTTTGTACTAGCAATTTGATAGTCACTTTTATTTTAGTAACTTTTTATTTTTAATATTCATACTTGTTTTGCTCACAACATTATAGACATAGAAAAAAAAAAAAAAAAAATTAATTAATAATATTTAAATATTTTTAATTTTGAAATTAATTTTAGTCGAGTATAATACTGGAACATACACAAGGGTTTCCGTAGCGTAATTTTATTTTTTAAACTTGTTACAGAGGACATATTATTAGCACATATATTACAAGGATACATATGTGAAAATCATGATACCATCACTATACCTTTCATTTAATTTTATTTTAGTTTATAGAAGATAAGGCAGTACATACTCTATGCAAATTTTAAACATTCTTCAAAATGACGGCCTGTCTAATTTTTAAAATTAATTGTTATTTATTTAATCCTCAATATTTCTAAATTAAAAAAAAAAATAATCGTGTAATAGAAACCTCTAGTAAAACGAAGAGGTCATCATTTAAAAAATTGCCTACTTTTAGGATCCTAAAAAAAATCTTATTTATTGCAGGGAATAAAAACATAAAAACCCTGGATTAAATGGGCCAAACTGGGAATCAGCGTACAGTAATAACTTATTTTAATTCGGCTACACAAGCATCAATGTGTTAATAACAATGTTGAATCTTTATTTATAATAGCTGTGGATATCAAACGCCGGTGATTATTTTATTTGATTACATCTTCCTTTGACCAAAAAATTATCAATTTATGAAACACCTGTTCAGACAATTTTTTCCTCTAAAATGTTTATAAATTAATGCACTTTTGTCTGTCAAGTATGACATTATCTTAACCTAATTTCACATAGTAATTTCTGCAATATTCATTAACGACCGCGAAAAGTATATCGATTTAGCAATGTGCGAATTCCATCCATCTGTCCATAATCGGGTTGAATTTAGTTTTTCCACGTCCCCAGATGAGCTACAGAAAATTTATGATCAGCCGTCTCTCAGGCAAAGTTTCGAAAGAGGTGCTATTGAAATTTAGCAACATGGGTACATTAATAGTAGATTTATTTTCAAAAATAGAAATCGGCTCTCCACAAAAAGTGGAGAAAGGGTACACCCAAGTTTTTCACACCGTATGTTATTTCTACAATATCCATTTCCGACCCCATAAAGTGTATATATTCTGACTTCTTATGTATAGCAAAGTCGATTGAGCGATGTCCGTCTGTCCGTCCATGTTGCCGTGGCAAACTTGATTTCACACAAACAATAAATATGTCAATCGATCAGATATAGTTAGAAATTGGTGCTACTGATAATCAGCGTGATCCTTCCATATCCTTTGAGGCAGTAGGCAAAACATCACGGCTACCTCTAATTTTTTCATATCGTTTGGAACAATAAAGTAACTCCAATCAAAAAATTAATATATAGGGGCGATAGAGAATTAAAAAATCTGAAAAAAACATCAAACAAAAATATTTGCGCTCGCCCATATTTTCGGAGTTACGGGGCTCTGAAATTTTCATATTTTTTAAAATATCAATATAGGTATCATTTTAAAGCTTTTGAAGAGATCTTTAAGAAAATGGAAAAAAGTTTTAAAAATGCATAACCCATTAAGAGCCGAAGTAATTTTTTGTAAAATTATATATACATATATAAATTTTTTTTATTTTTTAATTCACTGTCACTCCAATATTACTGCATAGCCAATACAGTACTCTTACTTGTTGTTGGCTTTTTTCGCCAGAAAAAAAAAATTACAGTACCAGGTTATTGGAATATCAGTAAAGCATCTAAATTTCACAAAAATATTACATTTTCACCAACATTTCACTAAAAATATTATAATTTGCTAACAAAAAGTGTTTTTGCAATAAAAGTTTTAAAATGTCATTAAAAAAACTGAAAAAATTTGAATTTTACTAAACGAATAAAATTTCACCAAAATTATATTTAGAAAAAAAATTTTATAAAAATTTTAATTTTTCCAAAAATTTTGTAATAAAAATTTTGAAATTGAATTTAAAACTGAAAATACACAAAAATAATTAAAAATTATTAACAACGCAAGTTTTGTAAAAAAAAACCCTATATTAAAAAAAAAACCTAAAAACAAAAAAGGGAACAGCCGAATAGAACTCTCACTATTTTTTTTTTTTTTTTTTAATTTTACACATCATTAAAAAATAATTTTCTCTTTTTATCAAATTAGAAAAAATAAATGAATTTTGGCCTGACTAGAATTTGTTCATTTAGTTATAATTAACTTTAAGTTTTATGCCTGTTTGTAAATTGTGTCGGACAATTATAACTATATTTTTCCTTTCGTATACTTTATCCTTTTTTAAAGTGAACTTTCTACTTAATTTGACGGTTTTATCTAATTTTATGTGGCAACTATAGTGTTGATTTTTTGCCGATTTTATTTAATTTATTTAGTAACTTACTAGTACTATTAGCTCTTTTTGTAGATTCAAATTTTATTTGGCAACCCAAATGGTGTATCTCTTTTTATTATCGCTTACCTTAATTTAAACTTTATTGTGTTATAAAAACGATTTTTCTAAAAAATTTTTTAAGCTTGAACACACAAAGGAATATAGAAGGAGGCATGATCATGTTTCACTTAATGTACACTTGTGCATGGAACTTTTTCTTGTTAAAATTCATGTTGCATTTTTTCTGATATATCAAACTGTTTTGATATTCATGTTTCCTAAAACGCTGTTTCCACGTCTGTATCGATTTTTACAGTTTTTATTTTGTTATTTATCTAATTCGCAGACTTGGGTTTTATCATATTTTACAACTTCCAAATGTTTTTTCGTCTCTCCGTATATAATTTTATAAGCTTTTCAACTCATTTTATTTTAAATATTGCACTTGAAAATTCTTCTTCTTATTTTTTATTAATACGAATAATTGTAGACTAGATGACCCGGCGAATATTTCGCAGCGTTAGTTGTCATTGTTGTAAGATAAAATGAAAATAATTAATAGAAATTTTAGTAACTTCAATACATTTTATTAAAAGTATAAAAATATTAGAAATCATAATATATCATATATATTTACATACATACATATGTTTAAATGCTTTTATAATACTTCTTTGAAAATAATGTTAGAGGTAATGACATGATCATCGTTAACTTTTTGCCCGTAGAAATCCTTAATTCAAACCAAAATATCTTTTAATAATTCTTGCGAAAAACACCGACTTCAAAACAGATTTCATCTGTCTGCCTGTAACAACTCAAGTATATGGCCACATAAATTAGGTTACATTAGCGATTGGGACACACTTTATACTTTTTCAACTGTTCAATAGTTTGGCAATATACATAAAATTGCAGCAACTATAGGGTCACTCTTTACTTTCCAAATTTAAATTATATACTTGCTGTTGTAGTATATTTAGCAATCAGGTTCTGTGTAAATTTCAGCCGTCTGTTTGTAACGGTTCAACAGTTTGACCATATACATCAGATTATATCAGCTATTTAATTTATAATATAACATTTTTATACTTCTTATTATACCAAATAAAGTAGTGGACATTCTGTCTAAAATTAAGGTGTTTATATACAACGGTTAAAAAAATACGGCCATATAGAACAAATTGTATTAATTTTGGGAACACCCTTTAATTTTTAAATTAAAATTATAGCGAACTTAGGAAAACATGTCCCTTGTAAATTTCAGCTGTCTGTCTATAACGGTCTGTCTAAATCCGATCAGAAATACTGAGTTCTGGAGGCACAAATATAAGAAAAAGCAACATTCAGCCGAATTGTATAACCTCCTTCTATTTTTGAAGTCGCTTAATAAACGGCATTATAGTAAATATCGGTACTGCCAGAATGGATTTTAATACATACTTTATTATGTAGAACTGCGTTACTATTAAGCGACCCTGCATTACCACACTTGAACAAAAACATACAATCATAATGACAACAGTATTATCATGCAGAAGCGACCCTGCATTACCACACTTGAACAAAAATATATAATCACTGCATTATCATGCAGTTCTATAAAAAATATAATTTTTATCAATGAAAATATTAATTTATCAATTTCTAATTATTTTTCGTCATTAGTGTTAGAAATAAGCTTTAAAATGAGATATCATTCATTAAATTTGATGCGGTGGCATGGGAGATATTTGCAACCGACAAAAAAAGTGCTTTAGAAATAATATATATGATAGAATTTTTTTGTGCGTCGCCCATTAAAATTTTATGCTTCCGCGTATATATTTAACGCATAATATACACGCAGAACTTATGTTGCTTTAATAGTTTCTGGTGCAGTTGACTCGTCTATAGTGAAAAAAGGAACATGGCTTCTATACTATGTTTCATTTGATGTTGCCTAGTATGTATCTAACATTATATCATCTCTGGCAACTAAGATTTCACCTTTACTTAGTTTCTGACTTTCAACGAAGAAAAGTAATAAACAATATGGATAAAATTTGTTTGTTCTAAACACCAAAAAGAAGCAACAGAAAATTATCACTTTCTTGTTATAAATTAAAATCGATTAATATCTTTTTTCTTCGTATCTTTCGTTTTAGAACATGGTGATATTAATACTTTACATGGCACCTATCAATACCTTAAAAGTACCGGTCAGGTAAGTCAATAAAATCCTCAAATCATAATATCATATATCGGTAGATATTGGCAGCATATGAGATCATAAAAAAAGATCATAAAACATCTCATTTAGAACGGTACATTTCGATTGCTACTCAACTATCGGCTTCTCTATATCACGCTCACTTGTAAAAATGTGTATTTAGTTTTGGCTCTCGTTCGTTTATACACTGAAGGAATTTTGTTGCAGAATTCTAAAGAATTGAATTAATTTCTGTAAAAATTACGTAATTTTTATAGTTTTGATAAAAAAATTTGTTGTATTAATGACAGAAAAAAAATTTAAATATAATAAATTGCCGCAATTGTTTGCAATTTAAAAAATTTGAAAATTCTAATATAATTTTTTTAATTTTAATTAATAAACGTAAGAAAAAGCCTGCGTCGAACCTTTAATATTTTATACATTAGAAAAATTGTTTGAATAAATTAAAAAAAAAATTAAACAAAAAAATGTTTCGGACTGTACTTTAGTTTCATTTTAGTTATAATGATAAAAGTTTCATTGGATCGATGAAATTTTTAATTAGTTTAATTTCAAAGTAATTTTTTCTAAATCTTAATCACAAATTATAAAATCCATGCAAAAAAAATTCTTTCAGTGTTTATTAATATTGAAACTTTTAATCGTTCTAAAGCGCAGCATATGTAAAAGAAAAGCCATAAAACGTTTCGTTTTTTTTTTGTGTAGCGATTGTATACTTTCAACAAAAGCTCGTTAAATGGTTGTGTTGCATTGGTACCCACATTCAGTTTATAATGATTTATCATCTATTATTATTATTATTGATTTAAATATAAAAAAAAGAAAGTTCATGGTGATTGATATGCATGTTATTCGCAAACATTAATGTTTTATAAGAAACTTTTTATAAATATTTTCATGCACGATTTAAAGCAGATGCAAAATATTAAAGTATATTTTTGAAGTTTTTTTTCAAAAGGTTTTTTTGTCATTTAAATTTGAGCGAGAAGTTTTAAAGACACATTTAAACACGCACACACATCCAAATACATTTATCACTACATACATACATTAATATATACTATACATACATATTTATATTAATCTGGGCAAATCCTCTTATAGTGCAATAAATGCCACTACTCCTTTTAACCATTTTTGCTTTTTTGCAATCTATCCCTTTTCTTCAACCTGTCTCTTTGCTGCTATTCTACATCTATTCTTATTCTAAGACATTTGAGTTCTATCTCTAACAAACTAATCCAAGCTTTCTTCTGTCTGTCACAAATTTTTATATAAAAGACTATTTTAGCAATAAAAACCTTTTTTTTAAAGACCCCCAGAAAACAATAAGACACGTACATACACCTAACAAGTTAAACTCTCGCAAATGCAGCTGAACCGTCAAAAAAAAAAATTATTTAAAATAAATAAAGAAAACTTTGTCCCACAATTTCAAAATTTTCTCAAGGCCCTATTTTGTTGCTCCATTCCGATAGTAAGGTGAACCTGATTTTTATCTCCTTGACATTTTATTTAAAAAATTGTTTTGTTTAAAATGCTTAAAAGCTTGTTAAAAATTTAAGCCACTGTCTTGGGTTAAGAGCTTTTAGGCTTATAATGAATACTCAAAGTCTAAGAAGAGTACAACTTTAAATAAACAGGAGTGAGGAAAATGATAATAGCGTTTAACAAATTATATGTAAATGTTTCTTTGACCTTTTTAAATAATTTTTCTTTTCTAATTTATTAAGCACTAGGTCAGTTTTATAAATAATAAAAATTTTTTATTTATATTTTCAATATTTCGCCACACCTTTGGGTGGCATCATCAGGAAACAGGAAACAAAAAAATTAAATTTTCTTTTTTCAAAAATAACAAAAATTAAAATGAAATTATTTTTTCAAACAAAAACAGAAAAATTAAAAATCAAACGACAAAAAACTCAAATATTTAAACATTTACATTTTTATAAATTTAAAACTCAAAAAACATTCAAGTAAAATAACTCAATAATTTTAAACATTTACATTCTTATAAAAATTTTAAAAACAGAAAACATTCAAATTACTTTAAAATTTTAAAAAACTTAATACAAATACATTAACATAAACTTTCACGATAGAAATGTTACAAGCAATCATATACTCTCAAACGTTAATTAATTTTTATGCACTAAATGTCTATAACATTGCGCAACATTATCAGTATCAGCCTTAAAGTTTATTCTTTTTGTTGTTGGTATTTTAATTATTTGTAACATCTCTAACATATACCGACGCTTATAATTATTTTCTATTATTTTTGAAAAAAGAAAATTTAATTTTTTGTTTCCTGTTTCCTGATGATGCCACCCAAAGGTGTGGCGAAATATTGAAAATATAAATAAAAAATTTTTATTATTTATAAAACTGACCTAGTGCTTAATAAATTAGAAAAGAAAAAGCGTTTAACAAATTTAGTTCGTTTTTTTTAATTTTTCGTGTTTTGTATTTTAGCTGAGAGCAATGGCAAGTTCAATAATTTTCGCCGTTGCACAGAGGAGTATTTGACCCAAAAAGCTGGCCAAAATTATTAAGCGTGGTTTTTGTTTTAAAAGTTTAACTTTTTTGATAGTTTTAGCTTTAGTTTGATAAAAAAAAAGGTAGTGGCAGATTATTATTGGGTTAGTGTTATTTTTGACACCCCCCACCCACCAACCACCCACCCAACCACTATTTAGAACTTTGTTTTTTTTTTTTCATTTTGAAGAGAATTTATTTTTATATATTTGTTGTGTATTTTTAGAAAAATTATTTATTATTACGTATGCCGTTCTCCCCCTCGCATTCCGCCAAAATTTGATTTGCAACTGTACTTTATTCTAAGAGCAAGTCAAATTAAATTTAGATAGTCGATAGTCGTAGTTATGTAGATACAGGGAAATAAAACAAAGCTTTTTATGGATGTTACAATGTCTCCTTTCTCAAAATTATAATATATCCAATATTAAATATTTATAAAAATTGGTCTCGTAGCTTGGCTTCCTATAAGGAATAAACAACCAAATAAGCAAAAACATGTTCCCTTCTAATATTTATTTTATATTATTAAATACAATGGATATACAATTTTGTTGGCATTGTATAAAATTTCATATTGGTTTTTCGTGAGTTCAGCATTTATAAACAATGCTAAAGCACCCTCCGTTGAAAACTTATTGACTGTGTTGACTTCGGAAGTTGTTAACGATCACTTGTAAATTTTTGCTTTTCTTGGAGATCGTGTTATATCCATTATTAATTTAGCCGCATCTGGCTCATTGATGCAGTAAATGTGATCTCCTCTGTTGTTAATTGCTGACGAATTTCTTCTCTTTCACTTGCTTCATTAAATAATTTTTTTGGTCGCCCTGAAGATGAACTGCCAAATACTGGTATTGTCACAGTTCCTTCCAGCCATTTAGCATACGTGCTTAAAAATCGGTCCTCTTTTCGTTGTGCTAAACCCCAATATCTTTTGAAACAATTTTTGAAATTTATAACACACTGCATTACTGCTTGTATATCCCCATCTCCCTGGCATTCTGAAATCGCACACAATTTACTAGCTAAAAACTGCAACTTCTCGTCAATGATTCTAGCATTAGATTCCTGTACTATTTGGAATAACTCAAATCTTGTGTAATTTTTTCCATGTTATCTCTCAAAGTTGCAAAACTCTTATAATAAGAATTTTGCGCAATAAGCCATATACGTATATTTTTCAAAGTGCATTTTTCCGTTAATTAGTTAATAACCTGATACTTGGGTGCATTTTTTATATACCTGCACCGTTTTAAAATGTAATTTTGATTTATAACCCTTTTAAATTAGGTATGTTTATAGCTAACTATATTTTCAGAAGAAATAAAGTGTCCTGAAGACGATGAAGTATTACATAGACCGCTGGTAAACAAAAACAGTTTAAGAGGTGTGTATGCGTGGGTTGACTTACAGTTAGTAAATTTGAATTTATAAAGTAAGAACTGAATTCTAAGAAATTGCTCTTTAAAGGCAGGTAATCCATCATGTTGGTAGTTGTTAAAAGTGATTAAATAATATTTCACATCAATAATTCGAAAAACACAAAAGTTTATGACGACAATAAAGTATAAGAAAAAGTGCCTTATGAGCAAAAATAGAAAAAAGGTAAAATTTTCAAAAAATCACCAAAAATAATGGCGCAAACTTGCGCAAACTTTTTTTCTTTTTTCTTAAATTAGAGATTTTGTATTTTATTGTGGTATATAACATTATTTGTACAACAGCTACCTTCACTTTCAAAAAGCTTTTCCTTTTTTGTTTTTGGTAAGAATTAATATATTTAAATACATAGTTTTTTTTATAATTAAAATTTTAAAAATAAATATTTAAGATAAATTTTTCTTTTTAAATATTGAAAATAGCTGCTGATGAAATCTTTCAGGCAAAAAAAATCAATGTAATACCTCTATTCGTTTAGCCATAAAAAAATATCATATAAATATCTTGAAATCGAAAAAATTCAATAAAAACGCATGCAATTTTCTTCACTTTAGTGACTTTAGCAGCGTCCCACAACTACAAATCTTAACTTACACCCTTTAAATTGCACGATATGATGTAGAATTTTGTTTTCTATCGATCTGCGTAATTTTTTCTTAGGATTTCATCAAATTAATTTTTGCCTTTTTGGCCAGCTTTTTGGGTCAAATACTCCTCTGTGCGTTGCTCCAAATATCAAACTACATACATATAAAGTACTTGACACAGATTTCTTATAATATGGAGCCATGACAAAATAATACAGGTGGGCTCGATGGCAAATTTATTATTTTCGCCATAAACGCTAACTGTCAAACTCCATACCGCTGGTCTCACGTAGAAAGGCCCTAACTCGTATATATGTAACTTTACAGGAGAAGGTAAAAACATAGTAGAAACTGTAGTTATCACAATGTTATATTAAAAATGCAAATGCTTAGAAAACCGTTATTTTTGATACTATTGCATTCAAATTTTGTGACAAGATGTATCTGTGTGAAATGTATTCGAATCACGAAAAATTTCAATTTTGTAACAATTCGAATTAGGACCTTTCTACATGAGACCAGCAATACAAAAAACGTTTATACATATTTTTTATATATGGAGATTGACATTTAGAGTTTACGGCAAAATTGGTGAATTCACCATCGCGACCACCTTGTATTATTTCGTCATGTACTCGTATAGAGCTTAACATTTTAACCAACTGCGACAAAGAATAAATTCGCCGTGGCTATCACTTGGTAGTTGATTCGCCTTGTTCTATTTCTTTTTATTTTTTAAGCTAGTTTTTGACAAATTTATGAACTCCTCATTTAATGGCAACAGAATAAAAAAATCGTTTAAAATTCTTTTCACTTTAAAGTTTATATAATTTTAGTAATTAAACTTGTGTACGTTTAAACAAAAAATCGCTTAGTTTTCCCAGCAAAAGCTTTTTAAGTAAGCAAAGCCTAAATATGTATACGAAAAATATCGAAGACTAATTTTGTTCTAATTACTTATGGAATTAAATTACTTTTGTGTTTTTTGTTATGTTTAACATTAAAACGAATTCGCTAAGCTTTTGTTTTGCTTTATATGCGGTGCTCACGATTTTTTTCGTAGAATATTTTCAGTAAGCGCTTAAGCTTCTTCACAAAAGCTTAAATAGTTCTAAATTTTGAAAAAATAGTTCTGTTCTAACTTCTAAATTCATAAAAAATTACTTTTATTTTAAAACATGCTTGTGATGCAAAATTTGTTTTTAAATAGATTAAAAAATAAAATTATTAAAAAAAAAACGGTAGAAAATATATAAAAACGTTTTTTGATGATTTTAAGCTTTCAAAAATTGTCTCTGAATTTATAGAATTTCTCTAGAACCACTTTTTCACTACGAAAATACAACTTAAAATTTCGCGTTATATATTACGCTTCCTTAAGGTTTTCTGTTAAATATGTTTACAAAACTTTTAAGCTTTTACTTAAAAGCTATTTTTGCCCGACAGAATGAAAAAAAATCGTTTTGTAGAATTTATTTCTATGAGAATGCTTTTGCAACGTGATAATAAAGTTTGAATTTTATTAGGCTTCTTTAAGGTTTTTGATAATATTTGCTCACAAAACTTTGAAGCTTTTACTTAAAAGGCAGAACATTTCCCTAAGAACATTCTTTTATTTGAATTATCGTGTTGATATTGTTTTTGCTTATTTAAAGCTCACAAAACTTTCAGGCTATCTAAAACGATTTCTGTTTCTTTTTTTAAATTGAAACAAAAATTTCTATCATAAATAAAAAAAAAGCTTGTAAAAAGTCAGACTTTAGTTAACAAAAATTGTTAATAGTGTAATGTTTTGCTTTTTAAGTTTCTATGAGACAGCTTTTAATAAAAAGTCCTTAAAAAGTATTATTAGTATTTTCAATTCTGTTTAATTAAAGACTTAAGGTGCGGTCAGATTATTGAAATATTATACCAAAAAAAAAAGCCTAGGATCTTATATCATAAAATGACCGAAAACTTTTTCCATAATTTAGTAGGCACGCCTTTTTGGCCAAATATTTGTTAAAATTTAAATACAAATCTTATTTAATATAATAAAGATTGATGATATTTCTCCTAAAACTTCTACAAAAAAGTTTTCTCATTTTTATTTGAACTACAGCACAGGTAAGTTGTCTTAGATGAACTTGTGTAGATAAAAAATGATTCCTCTCAATGTTCAAATTTGAAAAAAGCTTTTAAGATTTTCTTCAGCTATTTGTAGCAGTGTTTTGCTCTTCTTCTGAGGGTTTATAACAAAATACAAAAATTGTGTATCTACAGTAAGCAACACTGAACTATTAGTTTGAAGATTTATATAATAAAAAAATTAAAATTAAAGTTTATAACAAGTTTTTATAAGTTACGTTTTTTATTAAAATATTTCTGATAAAAACCTCTTTAATGAAAAGCTTATTTTTTTTATTTCATAAGATGGTGTTTTTCAAAGCTTATAAACTTTGTTAATGAAGAAGATTAAACAGAAAATAGCGTTATAAATAAGAAGTTGAAGATGTAAGCTTTTTGCTAAAAAGCTTTTTATAAAAAAATTGCTCTAATACTTTATTTCTAAACATCAAAGTTATTTTAATTTATTTAATTTTTGAAGCTTTAAAAAAATTGTCTCTAAAGTTTTTTATATTTCAATACTTGTGTACAAAAACTTTTCTGCATGACTTTTAAAGTTTTTTTCAATTTGAGAAATATAGCAACTTTTATTTGAAAGCTATTATTTATCAAAGAAGGATAAATTAAAATGTAAAATATATTATCACAGCTGTGAAAGCTTTTTATTATAAACATTTTACATTTTGTTTTAAAAACATTTTACTTTCTTACGACTAATCATTGCTTTTGTAACAGTATCTTTCGCAAAAACTATTGCGTATTATTTTAGTTTATTTCGGTTATTGATTTCCTACCTGTTGACACAGATTTCCGTTGCTTTATTATCACATTGATTTTTGGATTATTAAATTGCGGTTGTTTGTTAGAAATCAACTTAAGTACACAGTTTAAATTTATAATAGCATTTGCCAAGACGTCTTCAAGAGGCCAGAGGAGATAATTTGCTACAAAAACCTCAAAATAGGCAACATCGAAAACATTACTTAACAGGCCATGAAAGTCAAGATGGCAAAGACCAAAATATAAATGGAATTATAACTAATAATGACTATCAAAGTCACGAATCTCAGGAAGTTAATTCTGACGATGAATATGACGATTATTTAAATGCAGCTGCCGATGCATTGAATAATACAAAAAAAGCTAAAGTGGAAGTTGTCATTTTTAATCGTGTGCCCAAAGTTGGCTCACAATCTCTAATGCAGCTAATGCTGCAATTGGGCAAAGTAAATAATTTCATACATTCGCGAGACAAAGGTAAACCGCATGAAACTATAATGCTACAGCCGGCCCAACAGAAAGAGCTAATAGAGGAAATTTATGCAAAACCACGTCCCCATATTTATTCCCAACATCTGGCGTACATCAACTTTACCCGTTTTCATAAGCCGAAACCTATTTACATTAATTTGGTACGTGATCCTGTAGAACGTATAATTTCTTGGCACTATTATATCAGGGCTGAGTGGTACTACAAAGATATGAAATCAAAATTGGGCGATTTAGCTCCAAAAAGACCATCCGATGAATTTATGAACATGGATTTGGATACCTGTGTACAAAAGAAGGAAAAGTACTGTCAGTTCAATCAGATGGAAATTAAAAATCCTGCTGGTGATCATAGACGTCAGACGTTATTCTTTTGTGGTCAAAATCGACAATTGTGCATGTAAGAAATTTCTAGTGTTAGTTCTCGCCTACAAAGAGATTATAAATTTGTTTTCTTTAATTGCGTTTAGGCCTTTTAATTCTGTAGCTGCCATGCAAAAGGCAAAACGTACAGTAGAGGAAGAGTACGCTGTGGTAGGAACTTGGGAAGATACCAATATAACTTTATCTGTCTTAGAGCATTATATACCTCGTTTCTTTAGGAACGCCAAAACCGCCTATTATTGTAAGAGTTTAGATTTGTTGTTGATCCTTTAATCAGCACACATTATTTTCTGAAGTCGAATATATCAAAATTCATGACACTCAGTTTTTCTTAAGTAGCAAAAAAAACCTTTCAAGGATGAATTCCTACACATCCTTCTGATATGTTTTTTATTTTTATTATAGAAATTAAGCATCATTGATGTGCTTTTAATAAGTTGACGTATTCTATAATTTTAAATAATTATTTATATTTTCTATAGCAATTAATCGTCGATGATGATACTAAAGATACTTTATTAGATAAATCAAATTAAATTAAATTTTCAGCTTTCTATGTTTTTAGACTAATTTTTATATTCCTTATTTAAATATTTTTCATATACATTTTTTTAAAAACAAATAAGTTTTTCAATTTTGTTGTTCTCTATTAAATATTTTTAGTTTTCTAGAAAGCTTTGATTTCGATATTTTTTATATAAAATGTTCGTTTACCATTTTTTTTTTTTTAATTTTCAACTTCAAAGTTCTTACAAGAGAGTTTTCTATTTCGATAAATTCTGTTGAATTTTTTAATTTTGATATTATTTATATAAAAAATTCGATTACAATTTTTTCTATAGAAAGTTTTCCATTTCAATGTATACCTTTAGAATATTTCCAACTGCGTTTTCTTTGTTTTCTTTGAAACAGTGTGTTCTTAGATGCATTTCGAAATTTTAAGAGACATTAAATTCTTGTTCCAAAATTTTTTTTGAGAAAATTTCAGATTTCAAAACCTTGTTTCAAAAATATTGATTTTAATGGTTTTTCTGGAAAACTCTTGATTTTGATTTTTTTTTTTCAGAACTTTTGCGTTTCTATATAAAAATTTTTTAATATAGATTTTTTTTATAGAAAATTTTCAATAACGTCTGTTTTCTATGGAAAACTTTTGATTTCGAATTTTTTAATGAGAATATTTATCCGTTTCGTTCATTTTTTCCATAAAAAATTTCAATAATATATATTTTCTACGGAAAATTTTCGAAAATTCTATTTTCGATAAATCGATAACATCTTTTTCTATAAAAACTTTCCGAAAACATCTATATTTCTATAGAAAATTTTCCGATAACATCTATTTTCTATAGAAAATTTTCCGATAACATCTATTTTCTATAGAAAATTTTCCGATAACATCTATTTTCTATAGAAAATTTTCCGATAACATCTATTTTCTATAGAAAATTTTCCGATAACATCTATTTTATATAGAAAATTTTCCGATAACATCTATTTTCTATAGAAAATTTTCCGATAACATCTATTTTCTATAGAAAATTTTCCGTTAACATCTATTTTCTATAGAAAATTTTCCGATAACATCTATTTTCTATAGAAAATTTTCCGTTAACATCTATTTTCTATAGAAAATTTTCCGATAACATCTATTTTCTATAGAAAATTTTCCGATAACATCTATTTTCTATAGAAAATTTTCCGATAACATCTATTTTCTATAGAAAATTTTCCGATAACATCTATTTTCTATAGAAAATTTTCCGATAACATCTATTTTCTATAGAAAATTTTCCGATAACATCTATTTTCTATAGAAAATTTTCCGTTAACATCTATTTTCTATAGAAAATTTTCCGATAACATCTATTTTCTATAGAAAATTTTCCGATAACATCTATTTTCTATAGAAAATTTTCCGATAACATCTATTTTCTATAGAAAATTTTCCGATAACATCTATTTTCTATAGAAAATTTTCCGATAACATCTATTTTCTATAGAAAATTTTCCGATAACATCTATTTTCTATAGAAAATTTTCCGATAACATCTATTTTCTATAGAAAATTTTCCGATAACATCTATTTTCGATAACATCTATTTTCTATAGAAAATTTTCGATAACATCTATTTTTTATAGAAAGTTTTTAATAACAATTTATTTGTATAGAAACTTTTGATAACATTTTTTATAGAATATTTTCAATAACGCTTTTTTTCTATAGAAAATATCCGATAACTTTTTTTAAATTAAATTTCCAATAACGTTTTTTTTCTACAGAAAATTGACGACTTCATTTCTTTTTCTTTAGAATAATTTTGATTCCGTTAGTTTTCTGTAACAAATGATCGATTTTGTTTATTTTTCTGTATTTTTCATTTAGAATAATCGATATGCTTTTTATTTTTGTGTTTTTTGTAACCGATTTCATTTTCAAACAATAGAATTATTTCTTTTGATGTCAATGGTTTCTTAGAAAATTTTAGATTTCGCTAATTTTAAATAAATCTTCGAAGTAAAAGCTTTCTATAAAAATATCCATCTTTGCAGGACTTTATCTGCAACTTGTGCAAAAATATTAAATTAAATATCCTTGAAATCCTTGAAACTGAGTTATGTAATTTTGATAGAATTCAGAAAAGATGGTTGCTATCCAATTAAAATGTTGTAGCGTCATTTTCTTACCTTTCTTCCCTTTTTTCCCTCCACAGTGGGCAAGGAACGATTAAGTCAAGTTAACAAAAACAAATCTAAGCGTCCCGTTAGTGATTTAACTAAAGAATTATTACGCAAAAATCTGACCAATGAAATAGAATTTTATGAGTTTTGCAAGCAACGTCTTTATTTGCAATATGCCGCAATTAATGCCGGAGATAATGTTGATAATGATGATTATTTAATGATACCCGAAGAAGATGATGATGATGATAGTGACAACGAATACAATTAAATTATTATGAATTTAGCTTTAAGTTGACAATTTATTAATTTAAAATATTAAAATTTAATAACAAATTCCAGAAAATTAAACATTTCTTTCTTGAACTTATAAATTTGTAATACTTACATTGGACTTAAATTTCGGTCCAGGTAATGACTACAAGTTTTTTGGTTCTTAATATCAAAATTAAGCTTTGTTCAATCAAGAAATTCGTTTGTTGGCAGCAGATCTCAAAAAAAAATATTCCACTTTGGTAAGAACGTCTTATTGGCAAAAATCAGTACCCATTTGCCGTTATATTCCCATAACTTTAGAAATGTCACTTATTCCGTTAACTGTAAGGATGGAGGCAAAGCTAGGAAATTTCATTTTTGTTTTTATTTCGCTTCTTCTGATTATTCACAGTCGTTGGGCCACTTACGTCAGCACCATAATCATTTTAAAGCTTTTCCTATAACTTTCATGCAAAAGCTCCTTTTCAAGCTGGAATAAATAATTCCACAAGGTTCGGACAGATTATAATTCATAATTATTGAATAATAAGCCTTATTTCATAAAATTAATAAAATTTCCTTAAAGCTTTATGACGAAGATGTATCAAAAAATGAATTTAATTTTTAAGCTGTACATTTCAAAAAATCTGTATAACAGTTAGATAAATTTTTTATATATGGAGTTTGACAGTTAGAATACCAGGGAAAAGAATTGAATTCGCCACCGCTATCACCTTATATTTAATTCGCATTGGGCCTAAGTCATTTCATGTGAAATCAACAAATCAGCAAAGGTGACAGTTGAGACGAAAAGCAATAACTAAAATAACATATTTGTGAGAATAACTATTTAAGTTGCATAAATTTTCTTTAGAAGATATCCACTTAATTGAGATAGCGTTTTAAGGGCTAAAAATAGTTTCAGTAAAAAAATTAAATTGCTCTAGTCCATTAAAATCTATTAAATATGATTTAAAGCTCTTATTTGTTTAAGCTATTTTTAATATTTTTATTTTAAACAAATCTAGAAATAACAAGGTTCTTTGAGAATACTGCAATCAAGGCGTATTACTACCAGGTGTTCGCGATGGCGAATTCATTAATTTTCGCCTAAACTCTGCTGCTGTAGTCATGGTCGTAAGCACATTGACTACAAATCTGGTTGCTCTGGGTTCAACCCTTGCGACAGTCAAAAAAAAAAAAAAAAGAAATGTATTTTTTTTTTTTTTGTTTAATGGTATAAATAAATATTCAGAATTACCATTAAAACATGCAGCCTCCTTCGTTCGTAATTCTTCTTCATAGCATATTCGCCGACGAGGTAAAATAATTAATAAAATGGCTATATCTATCTCATTTCACCACCTGTCTATCTCTTATCTATCTCTTTCCTAAAGAATGTAGTACGGTTACTTGTAACTAAATAGGTTATGCCTGAAGTGCTACTCATCTTTAAAAAAAATGTCAAACTCAATATATAAAAAAATATGTATAATTTTTTTATATCGATTTTAAAATTTGTCACTTATGGTAAAAATTAATGAATTTTCCATAGCGACCACCTGGTATTGATACGCCTTGACTCCAATATTTTTATTTTAAAAAGTTTTCAAAGTTAAAAAAGAAAACAAACCTTTTTTATATTTCGGAGACTTTTTATCCAATAAAAGTTTAACATTTAATTATTATAAAAATTTTCGTTAAAATCTTAATCCAAATATTAATATCAATAATATATTTTTTAAGTTTTCAAAACACAATTCAAAGAAGCTCAAAAGCTTTTACTCACAATAAGTCTGTTTCTTTAATTTTTGATAAAGTTCGTAAAAATGAGAGCAAATATTATTTTCTCTCATAAAGAGACAAAATTACAAAAGAGCACGGAAACACAAAATTTAAATTTTAAACACCATATAAAAACTCAAAGTATTTTATTTATTTATTTATTTATTAAAATTTATTACAATTTAAATTATAATAAACTAAAATTTTAAAGCACTAGCAACTATAGGCTATCGGCTTAAATATCTAATATAACTAAATTTTATTTGTTAGATTTAAATACTGAAGAAATTTATATATATTATTGATATTATCTTCTGTTGGGTTAGTTAATAATGTTTTATATACTACAGAACCTTATACGGATGTGGTTTAGTGATTGGCAGTCTCTCAGAAGGTGGAAAATTGTTAGCATAAAGGTTTTGCGTCCTTAGACATAAGATGCTGGTGTGTGATTTTTGTGTGTGTCGATCTAAGCCTTAAAAAACATTTATTTTGATGCCAGTTACTTGAAGAGGGTAGTTGGATTCGTACTTTGTGAGAATTAATTTCTTTATCAGGGTGAACATAGCAATTCCATATTTGAATTTCGGATTTGCTTAATTTGTATATTGCCGTTCTACATACATACGTTCTAGACTGTGGGATTACTTGGTACGTGGTGGTATTTTGCTTATTTTAGTAAGAAAAATTAAATTCCATAAAGCATGTATATAATTTTCTATAAAAATGCCAATGGCTCTTAACGGGTTAAGCATTTTTTAAAAAAAAATTTAGTATTTCATTAAAGATCTCTTCAAAAGCTTTAAACTGGTATCCATATTGATATTTTAAAAAATTTGAAAATTTCAGAGCCCCGTATCTGGGAAAATATGGTTGACCGCTAATTTTTTCACTTGATGTTTTTGTTCTTATTTTTTAATTCTCTATCGCCCCATACATTTATTTTTTTTATAGCAGCTACTTTATTGTTCCAAATGACACGAAAAAATTAGCGGTAGGCGTGGTATTTTGCATGCTTCCTTGAAGCATATGGACCGATTATTCTGATTTCCAATAGTACCTCTTTCGACACAACATTTCTGATCAATTGACATATTTATTTTTTTGTGAACATTAACACGGACAGACAGACGGACATCGCTCAATCGACTTCGCTATGCATAAGAAGTCAGAATATATATACTTTATGGAGTCACAGAATGACAAGCTTAGATATACCCTTTTTCCACTTTTTGTGGTGAAGTGTATAATAAATCAACTGACTCAAATATTACATACGTATATTACTTCTTATTGACATGTCGATAAACAGGCAACATCGTCATTAAGCTGCTAGGGAATACGAAATAAGTATTGAAGTTGTGTTAAAATGATGTTGCCCCAAAATTGTTTACGATGTTGCCGATGCCAAACAGAATATTTAAGCTTTAGTTTTTAAAGAAAATGTATGGAATTTAAAGAATTGAATGCTTAGGAAGTTTAACCTTTCTTAAAATTTATTATCTTGGATAGTTTTTAGTTATTGAAATTAAAAGAAATTTTAAAAGCTTTTACAGCTTACAACATACGGAACTAAAACTATTTCCTTCTTAAAGCTTTAAGCGTCGGAATTCTGCAGAACCTTATGATTTTATTTTGAAGCTTTCTTGGACCTTTTAATGCTTAGGGACCCTTAACCATTCGGAAGAGAATTATGTATTTTAAACTTTTTAGTTTTTTTATAACTTCAAAAGCTTTTAAAACTTAAGCTTTTTAAGCATAAAAATAATAAAGCTGTCTATAAAATAAACTATAGTTTTTAAGCATTTATAAGAAATAGATAGCTTATTTGATCTAAAAGCTTTTTTTCTGAAGCCTGAAGCTTTCATTTTCTGAAGCCTGCAAAGATATTAAATTTAAATTTATTTAGTATCTTTGAGATAAATCCCACTGACTTTTTTTCGTTTTATTTTCCGAATTTATTTTAACAAATTTTCTACTAAACTTCTTAAAACCTTTTACCACTTAAAAACTTTGGCTGCAAAAGTTTATTTACAATAAAAATTTATTGCCTTTACCTAAAATTTATTTTTGTCAGCTGTTTAATCTCAACGCCGACCTTTTAAACAATACTAAAAAATCATTGCCCGATATACTATTTTTTAATCGTGTACCCAAAACGGGTAGCCTTCAGATGATAACATTAATGCGCCAACTGGGAAAGTTACATGACTATGTGGTTGAAGTTGATCCTAATATTGGTGGCATAAGATCATCACTTGATGGCCAGGAAGAAGAGGATATGATAGATAGTATTTTAAATTTTAGTGAAGGCGTCGCGTTTGTTTCCCACATGAATCATCTAAATTTTACTGCTTATGGTCAACCACTTCCTATATACATTAATATGGTAAGAGATCCTGTGGAAAGGGTCATTAGCTGGTATTATTATTTGCGTTCACCCTGGATTTTTGTGCCGGGACGCAGAAAAAATAATAGAGAAATGCCAGATCCCAAATGGGTTAATACGGAATTTGATCAATGTGTTTTAAGTAAGGAACCTGCTTGTACGTTTATAGAGGGCGCTGGTCTGGAAAAAGTTCATGATCATAGGCGTCAAACGTTATTTTTTTGCGGCAATAATATTGAAAACTGCATGTAAGTAGATACACTGTGTCTCAAATCGTCTTATTTATTTGTTGTCTGTCTTTTAGGCCTTTTAACACTCAGCTGCCTTTAGAGTTGGCCAAAAGGTCAGTGGAGCAAGATTATGCTGTAGTGGGAACTTGGGAAGATACTAATATTACTTTGAGTGTCTTGGAAAACTATATTCCTCGTTATTTCAAAGGAGCCACCAAAATGTATTACAGTAAGATTAATATCATAATTTAAAAGAAAGTCCTTATTTATCTTCATTGTCTTGTCTTTTAGGTGGCCTTAATACTAATATTCAAAATAGTAATCCCTTTAAGCCCCATATAAGTGAGGAACTTAAACAAAGTTTACGCAAAAACTTTACAAGAGAAATTGAATTTTATCAGTTTTGCCGGCAACGTTTACACAAACAATATTTAGCTTTAAAAAGGAACGATTTAAAAGCACTTGAAGAAAAGGAAAAACTAAAGAACTTAACATTCTTTAAAAAAGCTTTACTTAAATTGAAATAAGTTTTTAATACAAATTTAAATAAATTTAATGTGATTTTTTGAATTAAAGTTATTAAAGCATTGTACTTTTATACTCTCAAAGAAGCTTAAGACCTCTGAAAATTTTTAATTTTAAGGATATTTAGATAAAGCTAAGAACTTTTTATTATTTATATGCCCGTAAGACCTGAGCCTGTGGGATATATACAAGTTTTTCAATATCTAAAGTAGTTTTAAGGCTTAAGATCTTTAAAGCTTCCAGTTGCAAAGCTTAAGAAATTTTTTTAATGTATAAAAAAGTTATAACTTTTTGAATCTTAAAGCTTTTTCCATTCGGTTAAGACTACTTAAACTAAAAGTTATGTTATTCTAGTATACTTATTTAAGCTTAAAGCTTTCGAAATTATTATTTAAAAATCAAAAGCTTATTGTTATGCTTCACATTTAAAAACAAAATTTTAAGAACGTGTTAAATTTGGATCTTTAAAAATTTTCAGGTTTAAATATTTGAACGCAACCGTAGAAGCAATTCCCTTGATAATCCCTTGATGTGATAAATTTGTTTTTTTTTTAAGAGAAGTAACACTTCATTCAATAGTACCTATTTATTTATTGGCTGACTTGCAAAATGTATTGTTATAACGCTAGGTGAAAAAGTTTATAATACACAATACATTGTTTGAATACAAAGTAACTGACGTTTTGGAAGTTAACTATTTTTTGTAAACATGCTACATTCTTTAGGAAAGAGATAGATGAGAGATAAGACAGGTGTTGAAAGGAGAAAGCTACAGCCATTTTATTAGTTATTTTACTGCTGCATGATGTATTGTTAATTTTGAATATGTATTTATACCACTAAACCGAAAAAACATTTTTATTTTTTAATTTTCGCAGGGGTTGAACCCTGGCCACCCAGAGCGTGCTTACCACCATGAATACAGGATGAAGAAATATTAAAAAAAGGGAAAAACATTTAACAGCTTTTGAAAATTAACGCTTTCATAGCATTAATACTTAAAAA
The DNA here is from genome assembly GCA_916610165.2 of Gymnosoma rotundatum. Classification (NCBI taxonomy): domain Eukaryota; kingdom Metazoa; phylum Arthropoda; class Insecta; order Diptera; family Tachinidae; genus Gymnosoma; species Gymnosoma rotundatum. The sequence goes on from OU744338.1 coordinate 119,325,338, forward strand.
GCTAGAAATTTTAAAGCCTGAAGTTTTGAAAAGATTTTTCAAATTTAAAATATTTTAATTGTTTGAAATCATATTTTAAAAATGTACCCCTTATAAATCAAAGAAGTTTCTTAAAGTCTAATAAGTTAATAAATATTAACCTAATATTATTAAGCGTTTTCTCAATAGTTAAGCATATTTTAAGTTTAAAATTTTAAGTCTTGGAATTTTTTAAAGTTTGTACCAATTCAAAAGCTTTGAAGGCGCTTTAAAAAGTACAAAAAACGTATTTTAAAATAAAAGTAAAAATATAACTAGAATAACATTTTAAACGTTAAAACTTTCAAAAGCTTTCAAACTTTAAAAACTTTGCTGCTTTTTTTGTCAAAAGCAGTATAATTGCTAAATAGCAAAATTTTTTATACCACTGCATTTTTATTAAAAGTTTCTTTTTTTTCTAAATGTTTTACTAACCTAATGAAATCTAATATCTATGACTTTGAAAAAAGCCACCATTAAGTGTACATTCATACCGAAGAGCAATAAAATCTTCTCTTCGCTCTCTCTCTATCTCTCTCTTTCTCGTTATAGGTCTTTTTTCCATTTTTTTTCTCTATATAATTTTTCGTTAGCTTAAAAGTTTAAACTCCCATAACAAGCAGAGCTGACATGGATGTCATTTCTTTTAATCGCACTTCTAGAACTTTGCAACTTAATGTTTTACTCCCTTTATATCAGTCAAAATTTGAATTAACCGAGAACTATCCAAAGGTCCTATATGGATATAATATGCAGGATACACTTAAAGGCTTACGCTGTGCCAAAACTCACAGATATTAATAATTGTTTACGTAGGAGGGATTTCCAATGTCAATATGTACTATTTATAATGAAAAGCAAAAATTTAGATTTCGAAATTTTTAGTTCCACGCTTTTCAAACTCCTTAAGTGATTATTTTAGGACCAGGGAGAAACAAAAGCTTTATATTTGACATCCTAGTGTTTTGTAGAAAAATGAAATAAATGAAATAAAAAACTTTCCGTATCTAGAGCTTTCTTTTTAACAAACTAACAGCAATTACATTTTAAGTTCTTCCATGCGTCTTATTTAACTGTTTGTTCCAAAGCAGATTTTCTCTATATAATATTAAAAGCTATATATATATATATATATATATATATATATATATATATATATATATATATAAAATCTATATATATAATTTAAAAGTTCAATTATTATTTCCTGCTTTGCCTAAAAGTTCCCTTTTTAACTCTAATATAAAATAAAATTATAAAATGGTTCAACTTATTTCCGTTTTTTTTTTTTTTTGTCTCATTTCTTTTCTCTGCGCTCTCTCTCACACTTTAAATTTGTGTATCTATCTCCCATTAGCTTAAAAACTTAAACGCCTATAGACTGAATAATACACGCAAAGCCGAAATAGATGTAATATTTTTTAATCGTTGTGCCAAAGTCGGTAGCGAAGCTCTTTTAGAGCTTTTTGGTTTTCTAGAAACTTTTAATGATGATTTAATTCTCGAACGTGACGGTTTACATGGAACTACTAAGCGACAATTTAGCGAAGATGAACAACGTGAGTTAGCAGAAAAAATTTCAGAACTGGACGATGGTTCTATATGGATACAACATGTTAATTGGATAGATTTTGAAGAATTTGATTTACCAAAACCCATATATATTAATATGGTACGTGATCCGGTCGACAGAGTTATATCATGGTATTTTTATGTTAGAGGTGCTTATAAGAATGCCATTGAATATAAGAAGGACCCTACAAAGGCTCCAAGACCGGAATCATGGTATAAAAAAGATTTCAACAATTGTGTACGCAGCGGCGATCCGGAATGTCAATATGTGCCATTTAGTGTTAAGGATTATGTGGGAAATTTTAAGCGACAATCTTTGTTCTTTTGTGGTCATCATCCGGATTGTATGTAAGTATTAAAACATATAAAAAATATTTTAATTGGACATAAAAAAATGAAAGGAATCTAGTTCATTTTAAACGCAACATATTTCTTTCCTCGAGAGTGAAAATTAAGCACAGTAAGGCAGATCGAAAAATAAATGGTAATAATAATACAAATTCCTTTGATCAGAATTGCCAGTAATTTTAAGCATCTGCAGATACCAATTATTTTTATGACCGGTCCCATAGTGCAATAAAGGCAAACTGTTTTTATAAAAAAAATTCATAAACTTAATATTTTTTTGTAAAAATAAAACAGACCTTTTAACTCACCCGCTGCCGTACAAATGGCTAAAGAGCATGTGGAACGCGACTATGCAGTGGTGGGCACCTGGGAAGAAACCAATATAACTTTGACTGTATTTGAAAAATACATACCAAAATTCTTCAATGGCGCCAAACTTTTATTTGAAAGTAAGTGTTTTTAATAAATTTAAAAAAGAAAAAATAAATCTACATTCTCATATGCCAATTTCAGTGAATATCGATAAAATTACCAACCGCAATAAGAACAGACGTAAACCCAAAATTGATGCTGATGTTAAGGAAATGATACGTAAAAATTTTACACATGAATATGAGTTTTACTATTTTTGCAGGCAGCGTTTATTTAAACAATATTTGGCTGTTAGTTTAAAAAATTAAAAAATCTTGAAGATTAAATTCATAAGAAAACTTTAAAAAAAAACTGTTTCAAAGAGGTCCATAAATTTTGAAAAAATCAAATAAAATTTATTTATATAAAAAGATAGTGTTTTATTTATACAAGAAATGTTTTGGTATACTGAACTGGCCTATTACTGTGAATTGGTTTTGCTTAGGAGGTAAATGGGTAAGTGGAGTCTTTGGAATTTTACACTCAAAAATGTAAAAATGTGTCAGAAAAATTTCTAAATTACTTAAAAAAAATATTTGTATATGCGTTTAAAGTATGTATTAAAATTTTTACTTCATCGAACCCCTATACCTGTCTGTCTGCTTTAAATTTGGAGTTTTTCATACAATATAAATACGTACATTTTTTTTTATTGGGAAAATCCAGTGTTCCCGTTGTTTAGCGAAAAGTTTATAAGTTTAGATCAAAGCCAATCAATCATATCTCAAAGAACTCAAGCGTAGTAAAATTGCGTTAAAGGTATAAATTAATTCAATTAAAATTTTTCTACAATTAGAATATTTGTTCCAAGGCAGATTAATATACTAGGTAGTGGCAGTAGATCAGTTGACTTTCTTGTTTATGTTTTCAGATGTCATATTTTGTTTACACTTGTTATTTTTTTTTCCTACAAATTTTTTTTTCTTACAGTGGTGTTGTGGAAATATTTTTAAAATTTTCATAAAACAAAATTGTTTCACACACTTTTTGAAACTGAATTTTATTTACAAATTGTAGGCTTCGCCTCTTCATGATTTTGTTTGCTCATTTTATATGTTAAACCCAAGAAGTTTGGTACAAAATGTGTTTATACAAATTTGGGATTTTTACATATAAAAAATAAGCTGACATAATTACGAGGTTTAGGAAGCTCGTTATATATATGCAGGTAATTAGCATCAAAGGAAAACTTATGACGTGTAGATTAATAATATTCTAATTATTTTTTTCGAGCTACATTTTCAAAAACTGAAAAAATCATGTTAAGGTGGGTTTTTCAGAAATTAAATATCACAACGCATCGGGCTATTCCTACAAAATTTTTAAGTAATACAGTTAACAGAGTTTTTAATCAAATGGTGAAATAAAATTTAAATTTTTTTGTTTTACCATATAAATTCCCGGAAAGGGGAAAATGTCCCAAAAAATTGTTTTTTTTTTTTCTTACAAAAGAGGCCTTAAGTAATCACAGATAACTAAATATGATAACACGCTTTTTTAAACGTCACTAGTGAGTTATCTGATTATTCATCTGTGTAAATAATCACGGGGCTCTCAGATGTTTTTTGGAGTATGTAGCCAAAATTTGGAGACTTACCGTTTACCTTTTTTTAATCGGTGCTTTGCACTCCAAGGAATTTTACAATAATTTTAAAATTTTGCTCCAAAATTGGCAATGTTGGAAAGGGCGTGAGGGGGAATCGTTATAATTGTTGACCTAATTTTGCTTTTATTCGCATTTGCTATAGCTTGTCTTTAAAATTATTTAAACAAATTTACTACTACTGCAGTAAATTAAAATTACATAAGCAAAAAAAAAAAACACCACCTTTTTGCGGAAAGTCCTTAAAAAACGATATTTTTTACATTTTCTCAATAAAAACTTTAAACTTATTTTAAATTTATTAATAATATAGCAAATGTCCTAAAGTAATAATCCGATAATTAATAAGCGTACTACGCCAAAAATACTAAGTTAAGATTAGCTACATTTAAACATATTTTTATAGACATTTTCAAGGTTTGATTAAATTTAAAAAATCTTAACATTTGAGTTAAAAATAAACTTCTTATCACCTTTAAAAAAAATAAAATGTCCAACGTACCCAAATTTGGAGCCCTACCCAGAAGCCCTCCTTCACCCTAGAGGTCTGACCGTCCGTAGATTTACTGCGAAACAGCTCTGCTCTGCCGATACCGAATTTTCTAAAAAAAAAAAAACTTTCAAACCACTGTGCGTTATTTGAATTTGACATCTGAAAATATATTTTACACAAACGAAATACATGTTGTTTACTTATTGTTGTAGTTGTTTTAGAACTGCTATTACCTGTAAAATTTATGTGCCTTGATTTGTTCTATTGAATTATTTGATTACTTAGTATCGGTAATGGGGAGCAACAACTTTTGTTTCAGTTTCCCAATTTTGGGATTTTTGGTGAATGATTTAGGAATTAATGGATTCAATTTGTCTAAAGCTAAAATATTTTTATTTATTATAATTGGTCAAATAGGAACAAAATTTCATTTTAATACGAGGGATGCTCTATATATTTCTGGCCTAATAGTGAAAATGCGAATATTTATAATCAAAAATGGTTTTACTGTTTTTCAAAGTATTTTCCAGCATGATTTATACTGTTTTGCATGCGCTCAAAACAGTTGTCGAAGCACTTTTTCCACTCCGATTGAAACACCTCTAAAACATGGTTTTTGAACACTTCAACAGCTTCTTCTGGCGACGAAAATCGTTGACCACGCATTTTTTTCTTGATGTGCGGAAACAAAGAAGAAGTCATTAGGTGCCAAGTCAGGGCTGTATGGCTGTACTCATTAATTCGACGTTTTGGCCGGTCAAAAACGCTCTGGTTTGAGCCGATGTGTGAGAGCTCGCATTGTCATGGTGAATAATGATTCGTCTTCTCTTGTTGGTTTTTCGAATTTCTCCGATGACTTCAGGCAAACAAATAGTAGTGTACCACTCAGAATTGACCGTCTTACGTTGCTCAAGCGGAACAGTCGCCACATGACCAGTTTTGCCGAAGAAACAGGCGACCATTTGCTTCGAAGTGCTTCTTCCACGAACAACTTTCGTGGGATTTTGCTCGTCTTTGAAGACCCACACGGTCGATTGTTGTTTCATTTTGGGCTCATACGCATAGATCCATGATTCGTCACCTGTGACGATCTTATAAACGTCTTTTGAAGCACCACAATCGTATTTTTGCAACATTTCTTTCAAATTGTGCGGGATCCAATGAGAAGAAACCTTTTTTGCGGCCAGGTGTTCATGCATGATCGAAGGATGTCTCTATCTCTCGGTATGTCACATGTCGATCTTGCGTTAAGAGTTCACGCAGGGCATCAATGTTCTCTGGCACAACAGCCGTTTTTGGACGACCTTCACGGTATTCGCCTTTGAGCGAGCTTCGGCCACGATTAAATTCATTATACCAATTTTTCACAGTGCTATAGGATGGTGCTTCATCGCCATACAAAGATTTAAGTTCATCAATGCACTCTTGTCGTGATAATCCACGTCGAAAGTTGTGAAAAATGATGGCACGAAAATGTTCACGAGTTAATTCCATTTTTTTCTATATTAATTTTTTCAAGTCACTGTAAACAACACAAATAATGGTCGTACGTCAAAACGTTTTGAGTACGATTATGCTTAAAAATGACAAACTTTCCAATGGAAATGTCAGATTGCACTTGGCACCACTCAGTGTTGCCATGTCAGAAATATATATAGCAGCCCTCGTATCTTTACACTTGAACATTTCGTTGTAAGTTAAATATTTGTAGATCCTTTGAAAAAACCGGGAAAATTTTTAAAAGGTATTGAGGTTTTTGGTGCATGATTAGGGACTTAGGAATTCGTATTTCGTTTATGCATTAGCGTCCAATATTTAAAAAAATAAATAAAAAAAAAATTCCTTAGCAATTTGGTGTTAAATTCCTGCTCAGTTAATAACCGATTTATCTTTGTAATGTGTTATACAGCTCACTTTCAGATGGAACACAAGTAGATGGGCTTTTAATAAAAAACGTGTTTGGATTTCCCTCACAAATTTCCCGATTTTATTAAACCAATTTTATTATGATAATTGTAAAACAGCGAAACATATCCTACATTCTGTGGTTGCTTTAGTGAGTCACCAGAGTTGGATAACCTGCTATTATTAATGGGCTTCTTTATCCTCTTCTATACTTAATCGAGTAGTTCCACAATAGGCTTTATAATACTGTAAAACATAAGAGTTGTATTCCACTTACCCTCTCATATAATCGGCACAATTTGTAAATAGAACAGATAGCGTGAAATGTTTAACACAAAGCAGGCACTTGTGCATTTCTTTTCAGACTTAAAAAAATGTGTTTTTTCAGGCACACATAACTCTGAGGCCAAAAAGATCTAGAGCTGCCGATTCCTTGGTATGTTTTTAATATGACGCGTGACAGTATAACAGTTTTAAAAGAAAATGTTATAAAAATTTTATCAGACTCTTTCGTTTAAGATAAATTTTAGGTGTAATTTTTTTATGTGAAAGCACAGCGGCAAAATACATGTGTTGTTTTCGAAAACATAAAATAAAAAATTTTTAGTTATGCTTAAGTTCAGTTTTTTATATAAATGATTACAAAGTTTAACTAATAATTATAAATAAAATACCCATTAAATGAATTGTCATTTATTTTTACTATTATATAGAAATTTTTGAATTTAAAGAAGAAGACTCTTTCCTCAAATCCACCCTGCATGCCTGTGTGTTGTTGCCTGTAACTTGTTTTTCTTTGGACTTAGGCTTGCAGGCATGGGATTTGGTTCGTTGCTGTGTAGATATCAGGAGGCAAATAAAATAGTGCCATTGTTGGTAGAACAGGATAAGTGATAAGATTAACGTCTGTACCTGGCAGTTAGCTCCTATCAGACGGTAGTCAAACCACTATTCTGTGCAATTTAAGACAATGGCTTGCAGGACCATGAATCTACCCCTTGTTATAGGGTCGGAGCCTATCATAAACTCCTCTATTGGGAGTGCGACAGCACACCTCAGTTTATTGCACGCCAGACCCGCAGATATAGACAAATTAACCACAACCACCACGTGTACCCCAAAGGGACCTCACCAATAACCGGCTTAAGAGATAGGCGGCTCTCTGTATGGGCTACCGGATCCCGTGGTGCCAGTTTTTTTTTTAAGTTTTATTGTTATTCATATGTTTTATTATTAAAAAAAAAGGAGACTGGTAAAAACCTCCGACAGTACCCAACTGTCTATCCAGCTTCAATTCCTGCACACTGCAGGACTGGTACCCCCTATACCCCCAAGGACCCTCGTCTGCACCGTGGTTAGATCAGCACAGACTCCTGGTGCCCCTGGGGGGTGTTCGTACAACAGGTAGTGAGTCACCAGAGCTCAGCTGGAAGGGCCCTCTCTACTCCCTCCCCTAAACACGTTATATATTCTCAATACCCTTACCAGCACTCATCACTTACCTTTCTGTTCTTTTATTAAATTAAATATTTCTTATTGTATTTGAAGTCGAGAAATTATTATTGTTTCGTTTTTCCCTTTTAAAACAAACGTACGGATTCTCTTGATTGCAAATACCACTGTGGCTCATTATAATTTCTGTATTCTTACTTTATGGCTTTCTCTGGCTATACTGCTTGATCCTACCGGTCTTGTGAATCCCATGGTCTCGTATTTACTAAACATGCGTTATTATTACAAACGCAGCCATCCACGCTACACTACTGTAGTACTCCGGCGAGACATGAACTACTCGATGCCTTGTTAAGTAACCTTAACCATCCATAGACCACTACACTACTCCTTTTATCCAAGCCAGTCATCCCCTTTTATCTAATAGCCACAACACACGTCTGCCATACACTGTTATTATGCTGTTACACTGCTACCATTCTTACTTTTTATTAGATAGGGCTTCTTGGCAATTATCTGTTACTCTTATATTAAATTAGACGTCTCCATTAAATTATCTGCCATGGCTTCACAGAATAATTGTCATTTCCTTTTGGGAGGTTTATACACTTGCTTCTTAATTTTTAATTGCATTACAACAATCATTATTTTCTTTCTACGCATGTCCGAAGGTGGTTGAAGTTATACGCAAACAACCTGGGCTGCCAGATTTTATTTTCTTAACAATATTCTTGCATATGAATTAAGCAGCAGAAAATGGTTCGTTTTTTGTGGCAGTTCAGGAGTCCTGCTTAGCTTAAAGCAAAACCTGTTATTATTATTTTTGACACCAAGTATTGATATAAGAATTTCCATATTCATAAAGTAAAATGGGAATATTAAAAACAAAACATATGTAAGTTTTATTCTAAAAAATGAAAAAATATATATTTCTTTAAATAAAAGGTGTAACAAAATTCAAGCATATCAATCACCAGGAATAAGTAAAGTTTCAAAATGTCTTTGTTATTTCATTTTATTTAAAATAATTAAACGTTCTTTTTCCAAAACTACAGATGCATTCTCTTAATGTTCATGATCTTAATAACACCCGCAAGGCCCAGTTGGATTTAGTTTTCTTTAATCGTGTACCCAAAGTGGGTAGCCAAACGTTTATGGAGCTCCTAAGGCGTCTTTCCGAACGTAATAATTTTCAATTTCATCGTGATGCTGTGCAAAAAGTTGAAACAATACGTTTAGCCGAAGATCAGCAACAAGAATTGGCCGAAGTTATAAGTGATTTACCTGAACCTTCAGTCTTTATTAAACATGTGTGCTATACGAATTTTACTAAATTTAAATTACCCACACCCATTTACATAAATGTGGTACGTGATCCTGTGGAACGTGTTATTAGTTGGTTTTATTATGTTAGAGCGCCTTGGTATTTTGTGGAACGTAAAGCTGCTTTTCCCGATTTACCGCTGCCACATCCAGCCTGGTTAAAGAAGGACTTTGAAACGTGTGTTCTGTCAGGGGATCAAGAATGCACTTATACTCAGGGAGTTACCGTCGAGGGCATCGGTGATCATCGTCGTCAAAGTTTATTCTTTTGTGGTCATGCTTATGAGTGCACGTAAGTTTCTTAAAAGCTTAACTATAAGCATATTTTATGTAAATTTTGTTTCTCTTTCCTATAGACCCTTTAATACAGTGGGCGCTTTAGAAAGAGCTAAACATGCTGTCGAAAGTCAATATGCTGTTGTGGGTGTTCTAGAGGATCTAAACACTACATTATCAGTGTTTGAGAAATATATACCCAGATTTTTTCAAGGTGTTCGGGAAATTTATGACTGTAAGTTGAAAATGGATCAAATAAGAATAAGAAAACAAGAAAATGTCTTGATCGTAGTAATACTCGTATAAAGTATTTTCTCTAAACTTTAAGCAGCATATGAATTTAATTTTTTGCTTCTTCCTAAGACTTAAATTGGCTTCTGTAAAGGTTATTTCTATAAAGAGAATATGGCTTTTAGGAAATTGCTATTTGAAATATTTTCGAGTTAATCGTTGCAAAAGCAGAGTCTAGTATTAAGGTTTTCATGCCGCCTTTTGGTGTTTTTCATAAATTGAGGATTGAGTTGATATTGACTAAATTAAGCCCTCTAGTTTCTAAATACCAATTCCAATTCTTCGCTGCCTGTAACAAGAACTTATCCTTTGCAAAGGATTGACATCTGTAGCAACAATAATATGCTTTCATACTCTACCTCCTATTTAGACCCAAATAAATTATTTCCGATTTTTTGTTCCCGAAGGAACTCTAGTCCTTCTTAGTACCAGTTTTAAAAATCACTGGTCGGCACCTGAAAATCTATTTCTTTAAACTTAAGAAATGGCGAAAGGTTCTTTATATACATGCAAAATTATTCTGATCACGCTATTAATTTTCAAATCACTTACCACGAAGCACTTGGTAGAAGGACAATATAATAATATTTTGAAAAGCAATTCCAACTTTTACACAACAAAGATTTAAATGGTTGCCCTTCTTTATTTCCCAAAACGCGGCCATTATATTTCTCTTTTACAACTTTAACGTTTTATCAATTGATTCTTCTCTTTCAATCAGTGCGAATCATCTTCAATTACTTCCATATACACTACGCGCCACTTGAGTAGCACACGCTTTGTAGTTTAAGAAATATTCTTTTGTCTCAGAAAAAAATTTTTGTGATATTCAAGTGGCGGGCATTTTAGCAACCTAAAGGTGTATAGAATCGCATATTTTCAACGGGAAAGCGTGACTAAAGGTACCTTTAGACTTGGACTTGAAAGACCTGTGACATTTAAAGTTTCTGTTTCTCACCACAGTTTCTCTCAGATAGTGCATTTCTGCAGATTTTGCGTTAAGCACCAGTGTTGCCAAAACTAATGAAATAAATCCCGCTAGATATTACTTAAAAAACGCTAGAAACCGCTAACTAGTTAAAAAAAACGATGACATTAACGGCTGAAAAATTTTGTGAACAATTTATTTTTTAATAATAACTGGCGTATTCATAAAATAAACATATACTCTTATTTATTGCATTATGCTAATATCCCATAACATTTTCAAATAAAAATGCAATTTATTTGTTGGTTTGGTATAGCAGGTATCTATACCTATTTCGCCGGTTGCTTAAGCCAGCTCATCAGGAAATCTTTATCCAAATTTTTAGAAAAGCCAATTTACCAATTTATATTTATTTTCCAAAATATTTTACAAAAAAGCTTAAGCACTAGTACATCTATCAAAAAAAAAAATATTCTTCGCATACAAAAGTATTTTTCAAAGACTATCAGATTAATATAAAACTTGTACATTTACATCGCACATCGCTCGCATAAGGTATACAAAATTACATATAATTCCCAAAAAAAGGGATCAAAAAAGGGAAACTCTTTTTTAGAAAAGCCAAAAACATTTCCTTTAAGTATAAAAACTTCAAAAACGAAATGAGAGTTATTTTATTTTTTATTTTTTCTTACATTCCCTTCTGCGTTAGGTTAGGTTATTTTATTTTTTTATAAATATGGCAACAATTGTTTATCTCTTGTTAAGATTTTAAATAATTTAATCTATTTCAATCCATTCATTAGCTATATTAGTTTCGTTTTGAGAACTGGAATAAATTTTATAGGTTGCTATTAAGTTTTGAAATTTTTTCGGAACCTCGTAATCGACGCAGCATTTACTATGCCGACGAAAGAGGCAAATTGACATACTAAATGGGTAAAATAACATTTACCATATTGGTTTGCAATCAATTTACATTAAGTTTACTAAAACTCGTTCCACTTCTGCATTAGACCCTTGCATGCACAATACTCGAAACACGGTTACTTCCCATTAAAGAATCCTATTCAAGATAACTACAGAATAAATTATAGAACCCTTAATTTTCTGTACTTTACTGTGAGATTAAAGTGAGTTTTCAAGCATAACCCCGAAGGAATGGAAAGGCGAGACATGTTCTTCCTTTACAAAGTAATTATTGGATATTCTACTCAAATCTTGTGAAAATTTCTTTAGTGATAAAGTACTTCGTCAGGTAGAAAAATGGAGAAGAGAGTGTACCCTTTTCTATGCGGGTTGGTTTAAAAATAAAGTTTATAGCCACGGAAAAACTAAAAAATCGCTCATTTGGACCAAAGAGCCCCGTCAATGTTGCTTCGAGGTATTTTCGTGTGCTGCCTCTTGATATCAACTATCGCTGAAGATGTATATTTTTTCAGGCTAGAAGACAAATAAATAAACTAGAAAAGGCTAGAGACTAAAGAACGTTTTTAAAGCCCGAAGAACTTTAAATTTTAATATAAAAAAATTTTATTCGAATGGTCTGTACATCGCATAAATATTAAAACTGATTTCGTGTATATGGCTACTGCCGAGTAAAATTGGCATAGGCTGTTCTCCGTACGTGCGGACTTTCGAGTCATGCCCTATATGTGTCTTCTTTATTCGACCTAGTCGCCACTCATTTAGAGGTAAATTGTCCTGTCGAATAACTACTAAATCTCCTAATTCAAAGTCTCTTTGAGGAAATTTCCACTTCACACTCCGCTGTAGTTCCTTGAGATATTCCTCTTTCCACCTCTGTGCAAAACGGTGGTGAAAACCTTGAACTTTTGCTATCTATTGGCAACACGAAATTTTAGATCGGAATGATCGGGTTCTGGGAGTGCTAGAAGCGGCGCTCCAATCAAAAAATGACCTGGTGTTAACGGGACTAAATCAGAGGGATTTTCTGGCATTGCATTTAGCGGTCTTTAATTCAGGCATGCTTTCATACGGGTTAGCATTGTCGTAATCTTCTCAAATGTAAATTTCTGAACTCCAGAAATTTTCCGTAAATTAGTCGTCACACTCTTTAAGCCGGTTTCCCATAAGCCACCCATGTGTGGAGCTCCAGCGGATATAAAATGCCATTAAGCGAGCTGCACATTATTTCGTACAAGAATTTTTTTTCTAAGATCAGATAAAAACTAAGCAGGACAGCCACGACGAGAGAAAAAAACGTGCAAAATCTGTAAGGAACGTTTCTGTCGACATATCAACTGTTGCTTCTAAATGAATTGCTTTTGTTGCAAAGCAAATAAAAACGAGACAATAATATTTGGTAATTCGGCAACCTCGACCAATGTATGATATAATGTCAAATGGGCCACCAAAATCTAAGCCAATGTGGCTAAATGTTTTAGAAAGGGATGAGCGTTCTGGGGATAATGCAGCCATAATTTGTTGACCGGTCTTTTTCCTATAAATTGTACATACCTTACAATTATAGATTATAGTGCGAATTATATTTTTCAGCTTGGAGACCCAAAATTCATTTCTAACTATTCGAAACAGTAGAGAATGTCCGCCATGAACAGAGCATTTGTGAATATGTTCAAAAAACAAACGAGTAAAACGTAAGGCTGATTATGTTAAAGTTTTAGGATACTGCTCATCATATGTCAGTCCGACTGATCTAGCTAGTAATTCGAAAGTAGTAGATTTATTAAGTAACAAGTAAGACGGGAAGGGTATAGATATATTGTTTTTAATTATTAGGAATTGCTGACAATTTTGAGAAACAGGGCCAGAATTATTTTTATTTAAGCTTTAATTTTTATTGAACTTCTGAAAAATATAAATATGAAAAGTTAAATAGTTTACATTATATTTCCTTAATTTCTTTTTTTTTTCAGCCAGTGCCGAATATCTGACAAAAATCAATAAAAATAATTTCAAGCCACCCGTTAGTGAAAATGTTAAAGATATTGTGAGACGCAATTTTACTTACGAAATTGAATTTTATCAGTTCTGCCGACAACGTTTGCACAAACAGTACCTGGCCGCCAATTTACTAGACAAAACAATGGCTGATGTACAACCTTAAATTAATTTAATATTAGAATATTAACCTTAAAAAATGTTAAATAGCAATTTAGTGTTAAACAAAAAAAAGTATTTTAAGTAATAATTAAAAAAAAATGTAAATTAATAAGCAAAATGAAAAGTCCTTGATTTTGTGCAATAAAATTGTGTCATTGCAATTCTTTAAAGACATTTCGATGCATGAAATTCCACAGGATAAACAACTTATTTTTATGAAAGTTTTACATGAGAGGCCCAGATTTTCTGAGATTTATTTTTGAAAATATTATTGTGCCTTTGTTAACTCGTCGTATATAATAACAATAGATAGAAAACATGACACGTCAAAACTTGATTGATACGGCAACGTCCCCTTCTATGAAGCAGAAGTTAGTGAGATTATCATTGCCAATGAGATCACTGCTTATCAATCTTAATGTTAAATATAACGGTGTAATATACTGCACAGCAAACACATAATACTTTACATAAAGAATTTGAAGTTATAAAAAACTTTCGCAGAGCTAATCATTGCGCAAACCCAGCATAAAAATTTTGAAAAGGTAATCAAGTGTGGAATTAAGCATTTTTGGCAGAAGTACTTCCCAACTAGATTGCTAACTTAATGATTTTAACAAGGCATGAGACTTTTATAATCAATTACTGAGAATCGATTACATTAATTACTGTAGGAAATAATGAGTACATTTAGTACGGCAGTCTTTTTTAACATAAAGAACTAGTTCCATTACTACTTCCTTTTTTGAAACTAATGTAATGTGTTTTGGAAGCGAGTAAGAAAAAATGGTAACCACAAAAGTATGTCATTATATGGCAAGTAGTTTTTAAGGTAATGTCTAATTTTTTGCTGGGAAGTTATTAAAATTCAGACCACTCGATTGTGTGCAATATCCGAATCAGTGTAAGACTTTTAAAATTCCTTTTTAATAAATCTAATCGTCTTGTAATTTTAATCTTCTTCAGAAAATTTTCACGTTCGATATTGGTCTTTCGAAATTACTAGCAGGTACATTTCCGGCATTTACAAAGAATATTTTTAAACAAATCTTTCATTTAACGAATGCCTTTAGAAGTCATATCACGAGGTTCATGAATCAGTCTAAGGCAAGAAGTTCTTTTGCCTACTTCTCTTATAAATTGAAGGGCAATCTTGCTTCTTCAACAAGTTGAAATTATAGATCATCTGAGAAGCGTATTCCTGAAAATGTTATTTATTATTTTATGTTATCATTTCATACAGGATGCTGATTCCGTATTGAAAATTCTGTTTATCTCGTAAGTTTTTTTATCTTTTTTATAAAGTTAAAAGTATTTAATTCGACATCGATCTCTTTCGGCTAGAGCTGTGTCGTTCGCGAACGAACGGATTAAATTGAACGAATCAATCAAGTGAACGGAATGATCCGGTCATTTAAATCCAGTCTTTTCGTTCAATAGTGTACGGGTTAAATTGAACGGTTAACTTAATTAACCGAAATAAGCCAGGTAATTAACCGGCTCGTTTCGTTCAAATTGACCGATTGAACGAATTGAACGAACGAATCAGTCTTTGATAATTGACCGAAAAATACCGGTCACTGAAACGAACGACCGGGCACATGTCTACTTTCGGCCTTTTGCCAATTCTTTTCTTTCCTATTCTAAAATCTTTTGCAGCATCCGTTTCAAAGCATGCTCTTACCTCGATATCGTTAGCAAGGTCCTTTCAAGGACTAAAGGCCTTGTAATCGATTATTTAGGGCAGCTTGCGAATTTCTTATTGAAAAATAAGTCGTTTCTAAATTTCATTTTCATTAAATTACAGCGTTTGAAGTCAATCGATATTTTAATAGATTAAATAAAACAAAAAACAAACTGCTTCCTTCTACACCTTTCTCATATTTCTAAAGCTCTTGATAAATTTTAATGCAAAGTGGTCTTACTATAGGAATTAGACAATTCTTAAAGTGGACAAATAATGACTTATTGTTTTTTGAGGTTATGTTGTAAGATGCCTAAGTTTTCTGCAGGACGTCTAAGGACCACTACCAAAAAAATATATAATTTTAAATATTAATTTTATTTGTTAATTAAAAATTATAAAAAAAAATTATTGAAAATGATAAGCAAAAGTATTCCTCTTTAAGAAAACAAAATAATATTTAAAAATTTACATTAAAATACACAAATATCTAAAATCCCTAAAAGTAGGCAAAGTTTTTATCATATAAGCAAAATTTTGCTCAAGATTTTCTTGTTGATTAAATATTATTTTTCAAGGTATTCTTCATTAATTTGTTATATTTTAAATTGTAATAATAATTTTTATTTTATTATATTGTATTTTTAAGCTATTGATATTTACTAATTATTGTATTATTTAAATTGTTGTGTTATTAATTTTGTTTAGCACTTAATAGTTGCGTTTTTTAAATTTAAAACAAAATTTTTTTGTTTTTTATGTTTAATATTTTATAAGAAAATTTTTAATAAGAAATAAAAAATTTAAATGTGATTTAATGAAATTATTTAATAAAATATTTAAACTTTAATTTTAATTACTCATTTTGTTTTACTTTTTTTAAGATTTCTCTGTCGACAGATTTGGTAACTTCTTGATCAATTGGCTTCTTTTTTAAGTGACTTCAAAAAAAGGAGGTGATCAATTCGACTGAATGTTTCTTAATTATCATTTCTGCGTCGATTAAAAAAAAATTTATTTTAAAGGAAATGCTTACAGATTGGTCCCGTTTAAAAAATAGTTCATAATCTTAAAAATTAAAGGGTGTCCCGATACAACAGACATGTTTTGTAAAATGCAATTCTTCAAAATAAAAAACTGTGTATCACTAACCTCCGAATGCAAAAATTAATAAACATATAATTCTAAAAATTAAAGGGTGTCCCATAGGTGACGTAATATGATCTATTTTGATCTACGCTTTAAATTGAACAGAATGTCTATTGCTATGGTTGCTATACTAACAAGTATTATATTCATAATTGTTAATTAAAGGGTGCCCCAATTGTTTATTTAATGTGATGTATATGTCTATACTTTTAACAGTTGTAGGCAGACGCTTGAAATTTACAACGAAGCTATATTGCTAACTGCACTACAATAAGGAAGAGGTTTAGATTAGGAAATTAAAGGGTGTCCCAATTGTTAATATAATTTAATGTATGGGCCACATACTTTTGAACCGTTATAGTGATGTCTTTTATATTTTTATTTTACTGCAAAAATTTTTTTATTATATTTTAAATCTTATTAATTATATTTTAGTTATAAGAACATATTTTTGTATATTATGAAAATATGAATTTGAGACATAATACCGAATGTAATACAAAAAAAAAAAAAAAAAAATTATTTAACTTAAAAACAATAAGATTTAATGATACATCATTAAAAATAGTTAAAAATTAATAAAGCTACATGAGAACTTATATAAAACTTATAACAAAACAATAATGGGTAAAATATTTAGAATTTAAAAAAAACATTAAATGTTATTTACGAAGTATTAAAAATGGCAATGAGTATTAAGCCAATGATGAAAACAATTGAATAACAAACAAAAACGTATAATAACAAACTCAGAAAAGATTATTTTAAAATATAAAATAATATCTAATTTTTAAAACATTTTTTGGTTCTGCCTTTGTTTTATTCTTCCTCTAAATTCCAGCTTAAGAGTTAAATAATTTTTTCAAAACCCAAGTAAATTGTATTTTTAAAAACAAAATATCAAAAACAAAAATATGATTATAAGAATTAAAAAAAAACAGTTAAAAATAATGTTAACTTATTGCAAAAAGGTACTTTTTGAATTCAATATTCTTGTTTATTCTGTCTTGCTTCCAATACCACTTGGTGGTATAATTTATTTGAAACAATTTAATTTTTACTCATATTTTATAGTATAAAAAACAGTTTGAGAGCTGAAAGTAAAAGAAAAATAACGATTTAATATTTTATTTAAAAAAGAAAAATAAAAAATTTATCAAACCTTTGATCGCAATAGCAGGTATACAATTTCTTGACAAGTTCTGTTCGATCATTTAGTACAGGTTGATTTCTGAAATGCACACAAAAAAATAACGATTTAAGAAAAGGCAATGGAAAAAGTAGCGAATGTGATGACTGGATAAAAATTGTTTTTAAAAATCCGATTATTTGTTTGCTCATTCATATCTTTCAGTTTTACTATTATCATTTGAGTTTTTATTGCAATTTATAATTATACAAAATTAAATTGTTACTGCAGACAACAAAAACTATCGACTCAAAAGAGGATTGCCGAGTTGTTAAAAGTTAGATAATGGCACTACTCATGTGTATTTTTGCAGACATTTAAAAAATTATTTATGTTGCCTGAAAGTATACTTCCGTTTTTTTAACATCTTACAGTTAAAAACTATTAAGACTGTCTTTTGAGATTAAATTAAAAAAAGCAATTATGCATTTTTTCCTGTTTTTAACCGACTTCAATACAAACGGGACCAATCTGTAGTATAATCTTTTAAATAAAGAAAAAAAATCAAAACCATACCGGTCATACTTTTGAACCGTTGTAGAGTGAAATGCTGAAATCTGTTTTAATGTCTGTTCTTTCTGAAAGAATTATTTTAAAGTCGGTTAAATAGATTAAAAGCGAAAAAAATACTGAAAAATTTAAAAGCGAAAGAGTATAACTTTCTCTTACTTGTTTTTTAATAGCTTTTGCCTTATCGTCTGCTCATATTACAATGTTATAAAATTTCATTAAATGCGTCTTACTAAAACGTAACGCTAAAATAGATAGAAGAAGCTGCTAAATTTCTATTATTGTTTAAATTAGTAAAATTGTCTACTTTAAAATTTTTCCATATTTATTCTAGGGAACGATTTATTAGACATTCCTAAAAGATTTTATTAAAACTCATCTAGTAGTTTTTGCGTGATGGTTTGTTTGCAAAAGATAGGTTTTTGCTAGAACATAAAATAAAAATGAAAATTTTATCTTTTTTAAAATTAATTTAATATAACAAAAAAATTAAATAAGTTCAAAAACACTTACTT
This sequence comes from Gymnosoma rotundatum, assembly GCA_916610165.2. Taxonomy (NCBI): domain Eukaryota; kingdom Metazoa; phylum Arthropoda; class Insecta; order Diptera; family Tachinidae; genus Gymnosoma; species Gymnosoma rotundatum. The sequence continues at coordinate 119,344,092 of OU744338.1, forward strand.
GATGTCACCATAAAAACTTATTCGTTCTCCACTTGGCATATATTTGCTAACACTTTTCACTTTAACGTGAGCACGGGTGGTCTTTATGAAGAAATAAAATTTGTTAATTATTTTCAATAAAATTTTTAAAGGATTCTAGAAAAATAACTTTCTAACCTATTTTAATATTACTTCAAATATTTAATATAAATGAAAAAAATGTAGTCATAAGATCTTAATAAAGTACATTGGCGGATAATACACAATTATTTACCCATCTACCCAGTAAACATTCGAACTAAGATATGTTCAAGGCGACTAAATAACAGATCAAGGCGAATTCATAAAAGGCATACTCATGGCGACTATTCATTGTCAAAAAAATATATACAATTTGTTTTTGTACAAATCGTCTTCGGCTGTCAAAAGCAAAGGAGATTATAACTTTTGACACTCGAAGAAGGAAAAATCAAAATAGTCACCTGAGCTGCCAAGGCCACCTGTTATTAATTCGCCTTGGATGTATTTATGATTTTGAAAATTTTATATCCATAGTTTGATATTGATTGTGAACGCCATCTTGTGAGGATGTTGTAGTGCAACAGTTTTATCCGTTACAAAAGTAAGAAAGCTGCCATCATGTATTTTTTTATTAATCGCAAATAAGTATATAAGTCGTCTAAATAAATTGTTATTAAAGCTGTAAAAGTTGTGTGTAATTATTTTTTCTTTAATAAAAGAACTTAATAAATTAAGCGTTTATATATTAAATAAACGTAACAACTGGTTTTATCGCCGGACACTCAGTATTTATTACGGAAAATTTTGGGGAGAAAAGTAGTTTTGGAATTTAGTATGAAAGCGAAATTTCTTTTATAAATTTTGTTCCACAAAAAATTTGATCTTCGCCGCCGAAAGACTTCAATCTCAATCAGTCAAAATATTTTTAACTCAGTGAGTTTTATCGAGCGAAAGATTTTTTTAGGGAAACGCTACAACAGCAGCAGTGCTTCTCTATTACAAACTTGTGTAGTTTAGTAAAAATTTTACAGAATTAGAACAGAGGGCCGCCTTCTCATCGTATATTTGAAAAATAATAATTTTAACGCTTAAGGTGGATTCATTCATTTTGTCTGGACAAATTTTTTGTTCGAACAACAGGTGATTTTGTTCAAAAAACTCTTAGCTTGATTTGGTTTAACTATAATTTTTGTCTGGACAAAACTGAACGGAGTTGCCACTAAAAAATTTTTTATAAAAAAAACTAAATTGAATTGCTACGTCACATAGTGTTTGCACGGTAAAAAATAGTGGCGTTTGTTTTGTTTGTCTTCATAATAAAGAATAAGGCTTAAATCTAGTTTACGGACGCAGCTCAAAAATGAAAAAAGTTGGCCATGGGGTATAAAATGTAATATTAAGCAAAAAATAATGTGAAGTAAAAAATATGGGGCTGACGCTTAGTTTCGGAGTGACGGGCCTCCAAAGTATGACTGTATAGTATATATCCATTTTACATCCCGTATACAACGTTTTGATTATTTTTGAGCTGCATTTGTAAGCAAGATTTATTTCAAGAATACGTTTCCAATAAAACTGATGTCCATGCAATGAAAATTAATAAGGGATTCCACATAATTTAAGCGTATCTCAGGAACAAATGTGTAAAAATAGTTCATTGCTCTTCTTTGCTTTAATATTTCTTTAACTGCAATTTCTTTTCTTTTAAAAAATATATTTTGTGAGTAGTACAAAAAGAGCTTTTTGTATTTCAACAGCCATAAATAGAAGCAATTTTATTTTATTATCCATGTTTTAATAACCAAGATTCTAAAAGAATAAAAAATATAAAATTTCACACCAAAAAAACACGTTGTAAAATTAATATAACTTGTTTACTTATGTATTCATATGGCAGCTTTGTTTGTCCCGGCAAATTTTTCGAAATGGGTGAGTCGTGCTGCAGAAAACTCTCAGTAAAAAAATTTTTGTTCTAACAGAAATTTTGTTCGGAAAAAATGGGTGAATCCACCAGGTGGATATGGAAAGGTAGATTCCATCTTTAGAGTTTCTGTAAGCTGGGAATAGTGAACAACTCTGGGTCTTAGTTTAGTTTTTTGCTGATTTGTTGAAATTAATTTTTGTTATTGAAACAGTCAAAATACTTTGAGTTTTCGTTTTGTGTTGAAAATTTGGATTTTGTGTTCACGTACTTTTATATAATTTTGTTTCCTTATGAGAGAAAACAATGCTTGCGCTCATTTTCACGAACTTTACCCAAAAAGTAAAGAAACAGACTTATCATTGATTAAAAAAAAAACAATTTTTTTAATCTTTTCACACAACTTTTTTTTGGAAATTAATTAAGAACTGGCTGTATTCTTATGCATTTGAAAACTAATTAGTGAACCATAGAATTAAGTTTTTCTTGGAATGGTTTATTTACATATATATTTTTTAAGAAAAACTTACCTCACATTCCAGTTGATCAACTTTTTGAAATTTTGTATCATGTTGTAAAAATTTACTTAAAACGCTATTTTCAACTAATTTCAGTACATTATTATCGGTTAATTTTAAAAATTCCAACATATCTTTGGCACTGATATCCGTAATTAAGACATCATTAATTTTTGGTTGTATTTCTTGTATGGCCAAATTTAGTATGTAATCACCCAATATATATTCTGGCAGAGAATAGCAATTAACATGAAAATCATAACGTGCAGCAAAGAGGTTATAGATTTTATCATAATCTTCATAACGATACTCAATGTTTAGGCCACATTCAGAAACACGTGCCTGCAGGAACACATCATCAAAATCCATATTTGGTTGACTTAAATGTTTTAAATAAAAGGCATCACGTTTTAAGTAATCCCACTTATCAACATCTAATTTGGAACGTTTATTGCTGACAATCTAAACAAAAGAAGAATAATGTCAGTCATATTTAAAATTAAATTTTCAAAGATAAATTTTTCTTACCTCAAAAATAAATTTAAATTGATTGGGTAGTTGATTTTTAAACTTAAAATTATCCATATCACCTTCAATTAAGGATTTTATTAATTCAATGCCATAATTGTTGTTGCGGCGCAATTCCGGAAATTGTTCTTCATTTAATTGCTTAAAGATTTGATCGATGCTGGCAAATGCTTCTTTTTCATGTGTATAATTGTTTACTACATGTTCCCAGGCATGAGAAAACGGCCCATGAGCAATGTCGTGTAGAAGAGCAGCTATCTGTATACATAAAATAAATAAATATATTAATAGTTTATATTTACAGATTTAAAAATAAAATCATGTTGAACTTATGCGCTGATAAAAGAGAGCAAAATGTAAGATTAGAAAGTTTGAAGAAAACTTTTAAATATTTCAAGAAATTGAACTTCTTTCTACATGACTGAATAATCGCAGTACTTCACTATCCGTTTTTATTACTCAAGATAGTGCGATTTACTTTCGGGTTTTAGATGAATTTTAATGTTTTCCTGAAACAGTAATTTTTTGTGAAATAAGGAATTTCTGTTGAATTTTCGGTTTCCCGGCATTTTCGATTTCTTCGTGAATTTTTACTCAATATTGATTTATTAGGAGGAAAAAATAATTTTGGCCAAATTATTATTTTTTAATTTTTTTCTTCTGTTTTTTGTAAATTTTAAGTTTATATCAAGAAAAAGAGCTTTAGGCCCAATTTGAATCTTTTTGTTGACTTCTTGTTTTTCTACTTTTATTTATTATTTGTTTATTTTTAATTTAGACTTTTAGTGAATTTCCTGTTTCAATCGAAATCACGGCTTTTTCACATGAATTTTTCTGATAAATTTTAATTTTTTTATTTAAGAGTTTTGGTGAATTTTACGCACTTTTGGTAAGTTTTTCGTGTCAGTTAAATTGGCATTTTTTTTCAATTCAAGTTTTGAGAGAAATTTGTTTTTTTTTTAATTTTTAATTTTTGGTAAATGGTGAATTAAATGGTGAATTATAAACTATTTTATGACGATATTAATAATTTTTTATGAAACTGTTTTTATATTATTATTATTATTATTATTTTTTTTTTTTTTTTTTTAAACTTTTGAGTTTTAAAGTTACGCTTTAATTAAAAATTTTACTTTAAAATCGAAAATAATTTTTTGCTTTATCAACATCGATTTTTGATGAATTTAAGATATTTTTTTAAACTCAAATTTAATTCATATTAAAATTCTCTTATAACAATTACTCACCTGTACTGCTCTGCGATACACTAAAGGTATTTTGTTATTATTATTTCTTAACCATTCAGTATTTTTCTCTAAGGCGTCTAACATTCGACTGGCTGCAAAATAGGTACTGTAAATTAAGGAAAAGGAAAACAAATAATTTTGTTAAACAATAATGAAATTTTTAAATAAAACTTACCCCAAACAGTGAGCATAACGATGATGTTCTTGTTCAATATTGTTTTTTAATTTTAAAAATCCTAATTGTTTAATTAGTTTTAAGCGTAAAAATTGAGGAGTTGCAATAATGGCGGCCACACCCGTTGGTATGGTAAATTTACCATAAATAACATCAATTATTTCCATCTAAAATCGAAACGTTTGAAAAAAGAACTTTATTATGGAAAAAGAACAAGTATTAAAGCAATCGCTGAAGCAATAGAAATTATTACATTATTATAATAATTCTTTCATCTAGTAATTATTTATAAGAACTAAATGAAGCAATTGTTCTAAGATTCTTTTAATTTAAATTGTCACGAAACTTTAAGTTAAATTTTTTTAAAACCAAATAATTAGTTTAATAATGATTATTTGACCCTTTTTTATTAAATTATTTTCTATTTTCTTAAGCTTTGGGTCCTTATATTTTTTAATAATATTTTATTTCAATATTTCGGTACTTTCTGCGTACCTTCTTCAGGTACGCAGAAAGTACCGAAATATTGAAATAAAATATTATTAAAAAATATAAGGACCCAAAGCTTAAGAAAATAGAAAATAATTTAAAACCAAATAATTTATAAACCTTTCATAAATTACAAAAACCGTCTACTTAGCAACTCTGTTAAAATCGTCAATTTGTATTTGTTTACAAACAAATTAAAAGACACACTAAACAGCTGAGCTAAAGGTATTTGTTGTTGTTTAACGTTATATGGATTTTTTACTAAATGCTCAAATTGAGACCACCACCATATCAAAAGACAATATGAATAACAAAAAAAATTTAAGTTAACAAAACTTACGTCTTTGTGGGTGTTTGCTTTTGTTGCTGTTTAATAAATTGTCACAGAATGAAGGCTAAATTAAACCTACAACACTTCTTGGAGATTTTGGAATACTTTTTTTTACTATGGTTTGTTATTGAAAGCAAATGTCCATGGTTTAGTCATAAACACACATGTATTATTTTGCACTACTGCAAGCACTTCTTTTTCTTCATTTTAGTACATTTTAAAATTAATCAATGCAATCTTTTTATTTTTATCAGAAATCCTTTATCTGCTAACCGTTAATTCTATTGACACTTTTTACACCAAAAATATCTAATGCTTCTTCTTAATAATGTCATATTATTTATTATTCACTGTAAATTGTTACCACCTACTTAGTTTTATACCAAAAATGTGTAACTTTATGGAATGAAACGCAAATTGTGTTGATTTTCTTCTAACATTATATTTACATACCAATTTATTCACTTAAAATTTCTGCATTTATATTTTCAGCAAAAATGTCAGTGTACTTAAAGACTTTCTATATTATTTCTACACGTTTTCATAGGAAAGTTCATTTAAAAGTCACATAGAAGAATTGTTTGCTAATTAACTTTGAAATTTTTCCATATTATTTATTAATTTACTTTAATTGTGCTTGATTCCGTCAAATATAAATATTTCATGGTATTCTCATGAAATAGAAATGGCCATATAGATATGCTTTCCCCGCAATAATACATTTTATTTTTTAGTTTTAAAGCAATAAATATTTCATGAGAAAAATATTTATATATGAAGGAATAAAGCACAATGAAAGTAAATTCTTATGATTTCCAGTATGATTTCATGTTCATATCCCATAATTTGTTTAAATTGGTTGTTTAAATACCTAAATGGATGCAAAGACTTCTGATTAGAGATATCACTCATTAAATTCGTTTAAGGTATAGCTTTTCCTATTTTCTTCAAAAAAAAAGCACATAAACGTAAACGTGAACAGTAATTAATAATTAAAAAGGAAGCTTTATTTTCTAACTATGTATTTTGATGATACGCATAAGAAAATATATTTAAAGCCAAAAAAGTTTGTAAGTGATAATTCATAATAAAGCTTTGGTGCTCTCCACTTTTAGTAGAAGTACAAAACCTGAAGTAAAGAAAATGCAATATCTTCAAAGTTGGTATTAATAAGTTTTCACTTTGCTACTTATTTCAATCTGCATCCACTGCCGAAACAGAGTTCTAGACAGTTCTGCCAGATCTTCAAATAGAAAACTTTTGACAGATATTTTTTTAATACAAATTTGTAAATATAACAAGTAGGTCTTCTTTAACCTGTTAACTGATTATGTCGTATATATGCGTCAATTTCAAAAGTTCAAATTTTATTTAATGTCGCATATGTGTGTCTGCTCATGTCGTAAATACGCGTCTTTGCTTGAAATTAATTCAACACATTAAATCGAGCTTGCAAAGAAAAACTAATCAGTTAAGAGGTTAAGGAAAGAAACTAAAAATGCGAACCAATATTATACATGTTGATGTGAGAAACGGATTTTAATTTCGTGTGCTAGAAATAAAACTACGACTCATATGATAAGTGCAAAAATTTAATAGTGGCATTAAGTCCCTCTCTCCCTTTTTCTGATTCCCATTCAAAAATATAAAAAAATACACAGATAATCGTAAATAAATACATATTGCATTATATTGTAACCGATAAGAAAAAATATATAGTGGTAAATTTTTTTGTATTTTAAAGCTTTATACTTTGACTTTCATCAGTTTTGTCTATTACACTCAGCGGATTTATACATCGTCACCAACTCTACATTCTGTCGACATTTTAATATAGAAATATTAAGCGAGTAGAAAATTCGAATGAGAAATTAATATATAGTATACAGTGGTAAATTTTTTTGTATTTTAAAGCTTTATACTTTGACTTTCATCAGTTTTATCTATTACACTCAGCGGATTTATACATCGTCACCAACTCTACATTCTGTCGACATTTTAATATAGAAATATTAAGCGAGTAGAAAATTCGAATGAGAAATTAATATAAAAGTATAAATTTATTTCTTTAATAAAATTTGGATTAAGTAAATGCAAAGTTTCGTTAACACTTTTTTCCATAGTTTCTCATTTTTTATTATGAAGCATTTCCTACTTTATATTGCGATTTTAATATATGATGGTTTTAAATCTTTTACTTATGTACTTAAATAAAGTACTTTTTTCCTTTATGTACGTTACTGATCTAAAAAAGCAACACACAAAAAGCCGGCATATCTGAAAAAATGTAAATAAATAAGAAAAGAAAACGAAATGCAATGGAAATGGAAGAAATAAATTTATAAATAAACAAAGCCAGGGATGGTTATGTTAATGTACAATAAATAAATAATATTCTGAATATTTACATACATATGATTATGAGAATGCAGGTAGTAAGCAATGTCAAATTACATGTAATTTTATTTAAAAAAATATTAGTTTGTCTTTTATCTATATAATTCTATTAAAATTTTATTACAGAATAAGGTATTAGGAGAAAAAAATCCGTATAGGTTTCGTTTTAAACCAAGAAAAATCACTGCCTAAAATAATGCTCTTAGAGATAATAAAAATGTTTTAGATAATAATTATGTCAAGCAGAAAAAACGTATATATGCAAATGTACATAGAAACTTTAATAAAATATTTTAAGATCCCGGTATATTATTTAAAATTTTGTTCATGTTTGCTATGCTTTATTATTATCTGCTTGGTATGGAATTATAATAATAACATTTAAGCCCTATTTTCTAGGTTAGCAAGTATATCGTTGAATTTTTGTGTATTATTAATAAACGTTTGGATATACCTATCGTTTTTGTCAGTATTAAATACAACAGGGTAATAGATTTCCAAGATAATTTTTTGTTCACTTTCTTAAAAAGTTTTTATTTAACACAAAAACTAAGTTGTTGTCAGAAAGTTGACTCTTTTTAAAAACTGGTTTAGTAAATATTGATTTAAGTGTAGGAATCATACATTTTATTCATGTGCGGACATTTTATGTAATTGCTTGAAATTTATATTTGACAGCTACGCCCATCCCTGGCACTTAACGTTACTTTAATTAAATGAGATCCTAATAGTAAGATAGAGATTTTCCAAGTGAGAACGGCTATTTGTAAAAAGACCGCACAAATTAGCAAAAATATTTAACCAGTTCTATGAAAATATGTCAGGTCTTTCGGTGGGTCAGTTATCAAAATCATTTATTTGTTTTTATCAAGATAAAAAATATTTTTAAAAACCGTCAAGCAAAAACAAAACATTAAGTGAAAACATTAAAATACCTTTATGGTAAGAATAAAAAATAATAACAAATTGAGCAAAGTGAATAACGTCAAAAATAAAAACTCCAACAAACATGTAGAAAAATGTAAACAATAACAAATTAAAACATATCTACATACCTACATATATTTATTATTAAAATAAAAAGCGATTAATTAAACAAATTCTAGTTTTTAAACATAATAAATACAAAACTTAGCGAAAGAGTACAATTTGAACGCATATACATAAAAGTTGATTGATAGCCAGTGTTGCCGTTTTTTGCCATTTTTGAACTTTTAAAGGCTCCACGTAACATTAATGATTCTGTTGTATTTAGTAAATTTTTCGTAATTTTTGCTACAGACACCGAAAAATTTTGTTATGTGAGGAAAAAACCTCTCTGATAACCATTTTTCTTAATATATCGATTCGGTTTAAATCAAAAGGATTACATGTATCTACATAAAAATTATGTATATCAAAATAAACAAAAAAAAAAAAAACAACATTGCTGAAGTTGTTCTCACTAATTGACTCTGATCACGAAATGTATTTTGCTTCATGTTTATTAACAGAAAAATATTTCTGGCAACAATTTTTCCCAACTGTAAAATTAAAATAATATGAGTTGCACTTAGTTCGTGCGGAAAACTAAGTACCCTGATAAACTTGCAAAAAGTAACAACTTTAGTTATTCCGCTTTAAAAAAATTACAAACAGCTAGTGGTACTGTACCAATACCTCAATTTAGGAGAAAGTTGTCTTTTAATTGACTTGAAGAAGTATCCGGCTACGAAAAAATTATCAATCGATTGGCGTATTAAATTTTTTTTTAATCAAGTTTGACTTTACAAACTTCACAAATTTGATACTTGTATGCTTAAAACTTTAACATAAAATTACTGATAATTTTTTCGTAGCCGGATACTTCTTCAAGTCAATTAAAAGACAACTTTCTCCTAAATTGAGGTATTGGTACAGTACCACTAGCTGTTTGTAATTGTCGAAATCTGCAAGGACTGTTCATATCCTTAGACGAAGCAAGCAAAACGCCACGCCTACCTCTTAATTTTTCATATTATTTGGAACAAAGAAGTAACTCCAACAAAAAAAAAAAAAAAACAACAAATATACATGGCGATAGATAATTAATAAAATTCAATCGAAAAAATAGCGCTCGCCCATATTTTCCGCGTTACAAGCTTCTGAAATTTTCAAATTTTTTTTTTAATAACAATATAGGTATCATTTAAAAACTTTTAAAGAAATCTTTAAGGAAATACTAAATTTTTAAAAAATGTAAAATTATATATACTAAATTTTTTTTCCTTATTTTTTAGTTCTCTGTCACCCCAACATTTGCTGTTTTGATTGGAGTTACTTCACTAAACTAGATATACTTATATGGTGAAGGCTATATAAGATTCGGCATAGCGGAATATAGCACTCCTAATTGTTTTATTTAAGTTTTATTTTTGTTCAGTAAATAGATTTTATTGTCTTTTTATTTTTCCGGAAATATAAAAAAATTGTATTAAATTACAATTTATTTAAGGAAAATTTCAAAATTAACTTTTAATGAAAAATGTAACTTTTTTATGGGAAAAGCGTAACTTTTTCCTGTCCTTTCCTGGCAACACTGTTGATACCATAAGAATCTGCTAGAAGCGACAGAAATGTTTACAGTGTGTTTATACATGCATACATACATACATATCTATATAGAGCTGAATTTATTTCACTGATAATAAGAGATAAAATGAAAGTGATTTAAAAATAGATGAAAAGGTATTAAATTCTCGAAAGACTCAAAATTGTTTTATTATAAAAAAAAAAAAAATTTGTGTTTATGTATCTTAAATATAATAATAATATTTGCAAATGCAAGATGCACATTCATGTGCATGTGTGCTCCAGCAAGATAAGATTGTCCTGTATTTAGTCTACATTTTTATCGATTATTGGCGGCTAACAGTGGAGCTACAAAAATTTACTATTAATTTAAAATTAGCAAAAATCAGTTGATTCTTTTTAGCAATATTTATATAATTGGAGGTGTATAAGCACTTAAACTATTAATATTATTGGAAAGTTTCGGTTTATAGTAAAACTTTATTTATTATTTTCTTTATTCTTATTTGTGAAAAATTATCGAGCATTATTTATATTTTTAATTATTTGATGACACTTTCCGTCCTTTTTTTTTTTTGAAAATAAAAGATGTTTTGTTAAACTTTTATTTTGTGTTGTAAGACTTACTTTTGAATCCATTGAGAATTTTTGTAAAATTTTGATATTTTGATTTTTTTGAAATATGATTGCTTTTGTTGAAATTCAAATCATTAAAAATGGGATTTTTTGATAAAAATAATAAATTTTTAGTGCGATTTTTAATTTTAAGTGAAATTTTGGTTCGGTAAATTTTTAACATTTTAAAATTTTTGGATTAAGAACGTTTTGAAGATTTACTAACATTTCAATTCCTTCGCCAAATTTAAGTTTTTGTAAAATTTTAAATTATTGTTGAAATTTCATTATCTTGGTAAAAATGTTCGATGTTAAAGTGGCTTTTTTTGGATATTTAATTTTGTTTTGTTTTTTTTTGAAGAATTTTCGGTAGATATTTTTGTATACTCGTATATGTACATACCTAAGAGTACTTTTTTCATTGCCATTTTTTTAATATTCTCTTAAGTAGTTGTTTTCTAATTGTGAATTAACTATTTAAGTTTCAAAAGTCTGCTTGAAAATAATTTAACAGGAATTACAGGCATGGCGAAAACATTTAAGCTGATATTCGAAAGTCTCCAATGTGCTGACTATTGATAGTTTTGCAGCTCTAAGGTAACCATCAGTAACTTAAGGTTGCTTCAAGGCACATTGATACAGGTGACTGCATTAGCTTTTGCGTGTAGTTTGTTTTTGTAAAATATTGTTGAGCTGTCAAAAACGTCTGGCAATATCTGTGTATGTATTTGTGAAAAATAAGCGAGCAATTGAACACATACTTACAATACACATGCACACACAATACACAATATACATATACAATGAGAAAAAGAGCAACAATTTTGACAACTCGCAAAAGAAATACCCCTATCACACAGACAAATTTTACATTGCAAAGTTTTGATTTTATGTGAGAGAGAGGGAGAAAGCATGATGAGCAGTACAGACTTTGATGTACTCGCAAAGTTCCTTTGGTTTTCTTTCGTTGCTTATACACAGTTGTATGTATTTACATATACATATAAGCACCACATACAAAACGTCCAAAAATAAGGAACGATCAAAGAGAAGAAAACAAAAATTTGTAGAAGAAAACTTTCTGTGTCTGAACACCAAACAAAGTTTAAAAAAAAATTAACAAAACTTTGTCAAAGTAAAATTTCCTTGTATGAATTCAGTCAAAGCAGCAAACATATATTGTCCACATGAGCTATTGCAGTCACCTGTTCAATATGCCTTGGGTTGTTTGGAGTGTTCTAGTAAACAGCTGTGAAGTTCATTTGAAAAACTTTATTTTCTCTCTCTCTCCCTCTCTCTATTGTATAGAATTTTCTATTAAGAGTGAAAGTATCAATTAATGATTATGAGGTAACATCAATATAATTCGGTGCAAGTGTGAGGCTAAACTAAAGATGATAGATGAATTTAACTAAATAAATTTTATAAACACGTACTTTTTCCCTCATTTGTACTCATGAAAAATATAAAAAATACTAATAAAGAAGAGAATGATGCTAAAGCAGCTGTTTTGATACTTCGATATAATAAAAGTAACCGAAATTGGTAAAATGTACTATTGACTCTACGTGTCAATATTTAATGGGATTTGAGGCAAATGTAAATTAAAAAAAGATGTTTGTAGGCTGCGAAGTTAAAGCACATGTCAGCGTGTCAGCTATCACTTCGCCGAGGACACCATATAGACATGAACTGCATATCTGTTGGGAATCACTGTACTAAATTGTGATGCGAATAGTATTTAAAAGATTTCCTAATATAATAGTATTTCTACTCAAATGTCCAAGGAAAGTTCCAAAAGAAAAATTAATTAGAAAGAGAAGCATGATGATGAAAACATTAAAATTTGCTTGTTGGAGAAAAATTTACAAGAGTAAAAACAACTGAGCTGATTAACTAGAGCTATAATTTAGATTAACTAGTAAACGCTGACAAATTTTTAAAAATTATTTTAAAGTTTTGATTGCTTTTGAAAAAAGCACATACAATAGTGCCGGGCTTATCATCTCCAAGAAAACCAATTTAAATGTTCATGGTAGATGAATTTTTAAATTTTGGCAGGCAGGGGAAGACACATTCATACGTACATAAATTAATCACAAAGACCAGCCAGCCGGTTTAATATCAAAAGGCGACTGACTGTTATACTCTATGAATTTTGTTGTATTTACAAAGACGGCAGTAAGTGACTAAAAATTACAATATAAACAAAAAGAAAAATGTTGAGTGAGTAGATGACAGTTGTATTTCTTACAAAAAGAAAACAAAATAATATACACATCTGTACGACCTTGCAATGCCCTTGAATGACACTGTTGTGCGCACAACAAACTGAACAGAGCAGAAAAACGCCAAGACCATACAGAATGAAAAATACTCAAAACAGTCTTACTTTAAAATACGGACACTTCAATATTTGTTCGCCGGGTGGCTACGGCAAGACAAAATAAAAGAAACAGCATAACAATCGCGTTAAAAAATATAAAAATAAGATTGCAAACGAAAAAAAAGAAATATTAATAAAAATTAAAACAATTAAAACAAATTTGAAGAATAAATACGAGTGTAAAAATAGTGCAAAACAGAAATTTAAAAAAGGATAAAAGGAAACGGAAATAAAAATAATAACAAACTAAATGTTACCCGTAATTTTGGAATGTTGTTTTGAATTAAAACCGAAAAGTGTTTTTTTTTAATAAATGTTTTTGTAATTTAATTTAAAAATATTTAAAAAAATTAATTATATTTTTTCAATACTTTTTTAATGTACGGGATAAGACGTTCTTAGGTATTAATAAAGTTTAAAAAAATGTGATTTAAAATTGAAGGTAGTGAAACATTTAAATAATTATAAAATTTGCTCAAAGATTTTGTTTGTTAAAATAAAAAATATATACTTACGAACATTATAAATTTTTATAAAATTTGCAAGAAAAATTATAAATGTCTTTCATTAACAAACTTAAGCAAAACACAAACATAAACACTATACACATTCAAACAAACATTTTTATTTTTTAATTCAGAAAAAATTAATTTTTTGCCCTTTCCCACTTTAATATGTTTATACCGACATAATTTATTTTTACACGCGTGTTAGATCAAACAACAAAAACAACAAAAATAAACAAAATTTTCTCAAACCCTCATTTTGACCTTTAAGAGCGAAGGAAAAGAGAAGAGCATAAAAATACCGCTAAGCAGAGAGCCTCTTTGTTTAAAACAAAAATCCAGGTCAAAAGAAAGGACTAAAATTATTAAATAAAAGTAAGTTAACTGTGCTTTTCTGTTTTTATTTTGATTCCAACATTCGTGTAATTTAACATGCAGCCATAAAGCGTCTGACAAACGCTCAAATGTTTGAATCAAATTATTATTATTAATTTATTATTATTGTATTTATTATTATCGCTAGCTTATTGTACCCGTCGTTGCCTAGGGCTAATATTAGGGCCTTTCTCGGTAGTCATAACACGCTAAATCCATCATATCGGTTTGTATCTTATAGACCAAAGGATATCTATATTAATATATCTTTAAAATATGATTATTTTTTGAAGATTGAAGTCAGGCCTGCCATATTTGGCGATTTTTCACCTCAAATTTATCAAAGTGCCGATTTGCCGATTTTGGCTCAAAAATTGCGGATTTTTTATAAACACTGTAACAAGGTAACTTTGTTTTTAGAATAATTTATTAATTTTAAAGGCCAGGATTCACTATCTTACTCAATCGAACAATCTGTCAAAAATTTCATGTGTGCTCAAAAAGTATGATAGTGTGGATTAAAATTGTATGTGTGTGACAGATTTTTTGACAGATCTGTACGATTTTATAATATTTTGAAATAATTCATAAAATATTTTTCTCTATGCGATCAGGGTTGATCTTTTTAAGATGATGAGGAGAAAAAACAACAAAATATTAAAACCATATGTTTATACATCTTTTTTGTATAATAGTGTGGCACATGCGACGCCATTTTGGGACGATTTTTAAAGTAGGACAGAATTCTGTCAGATTTTTGTGTGATTAAATCGTACGATTGTGTATGATAGTGAATCCTGGGCTTAAGCAACACTAGAAAACTTATAACATTAGAAAGAGGCAGCTGTTAATAAGTCAGCACTTCTACTAAGGGGAAAAAGGGTTAGGCTTATTTGCTGTTATAAAAACATCGTTTGAAAACGTTCTCCATTGTGTTGCATAGATTGGTTGTATTTGGCTGTACGTACATATGCATATGTATACAATTTAATTAAAAATGCAGGACTTTTTCTTCCGATTGATCAATAGTAGATTAATGTTGTGCCAAAGGTTTGTACAAGTTAGTTCTAGACTGTTTTACACAATTATTAGTCCAATTTAATGGGAATCGATGCTGCTGTTATGACAGACATAAAAAATTCAGTTGCAAAACTTAAAAACAAGGATATTCCAGATTTATTTATTATATTTATAAAATGTATTTGGCACTCATTAAAATTTATTTTGCATACCAAATAGTTCAGTAAAGTCGTCATCAATTTTAAAACATTCAAAAATTACTGAAAATAAAACCCAAAAATTACTGCACCCAAGTCAAACCAGATGCCTGTAGCTTGAAGCAGTAGTTGTTTGAATACTAGATTTGTATGAGGCCTCAAAATTTACTCTTCATTTGCCGCTACTGTTAATCAAATCGATACATTGTTTATAGTATAAATATTATATTTTAAGCCAGACAACTGAAATATACAACCTATTCAACCAAATAAAAAGGCTCCTAAGAACTGTACTAGGTTATTTTATAAAAATCAATTAACTTTATTTAACGGAATTTATGAATAGAAAGAAAGCATTTTTTGAAATATACAAAAATTTATATAACTTCATTAATTTTTATGTAGAACTTTTAATTCAATTATTAAAACGTTTTGATTTTGAACATAAATCTTGTTAATCTTTAAAAATTATAAATTATTTTTTGTTAATAAAAATCTGCTTTAGTGTATTCAAAATGTGCTTTTTTAACTTGCCGATTTTTTTTGCCGATTTTTAAAAATTTAAGTGCTGATAAAGCGAATTTTTAGTGCAAAAGTGACGATTTCTTGTCAAAATTTTCTGCCACTCCTGACTGTAGTATTTTTATTTGTCTATAGAATATTTTAGCCTTTACATAAATACATATGTTTAAAATTTTATTGCAGTCGATACAGGCATGAATGCTCGCTTTTGTCCTTTGCCTCTCATCAAGTTCATAGCTCTGGAAACATAGATAGCTATCTATCATGTCATTAAAATTGATTAGCCGACACTTTGATAATATTGATTCAGACGCTTAAAAATACCCACATCCCCTGTTTCTCCCTTCCTGAACCACTATTTTAAATTAAGGACAAATATCTAGCCGTGTTTCAAATATTCATTTAAATCGGTTCAGTCGTTTAGCAATGATTGCACGCAAAAACAAATAAACAAACAAACTTACCAAGGGATTTATAATATACTAGTTGTTCCCGGGGCGCTTCGCGACCCCAATGAGAATAATCGTACCACGATCACTCTTCCAAGCAAGTTTTTTATTTGATTAATATGAAGAAAACAGAGCATTAAATTGACAAAATGGAATTCTCATAAGAAAAAAATATACATTTTATATAGGGAAACACACCATCATAAAAGATGTTTTTCATGTACTCCTTCGAAAATCGGGTGAGTGGTTCTCGAGTGATAAAATCACGAACATAGGACAACTTATTTTTATATATATAGATATTAGATTAAACCATCCATATACGTTTATACCCTTCACCACAGGCGAAAAAAGTGTATATCTGAGTTTTTTATTCCGTATGTAATTTTTACAATATCCATTTCCGACCCCATAAGTATATATATTCTGAGTTCTTATGCATAGTGAAGTCATTGAGCGATGTTCATCCCTGTTCGGGTTATAATCAATTTTGCGAAGGCAAGATTGGTCCAGGTTTTTCGAGGCAGCGGGCAAAACACCACGCCTGCCTCTAAGTTTTCCATATCATTTAGAACAAATCTAGTTTAATGAAGCAACTCCAAACAAAAAGGAAAATATATGGGGTGATAGAGAATTAAAAAATGAGAAAAAAAAAACATCAAGTGAAAAAATTTGGCGAGTTATGAGGATCTGAACTATTCATACAAACGTACGATTGTGTACCATATTTTTTAAGAGATCAATATAGGTATCATCTAAAAGCTTTTGAAGAGATCTTTAAGAAAATAATTTTTTTTTAAATGCCTAACCTATTTAGAGCTTCTGATTTTATGTAAAATTTTAAATAGTACTTAATTTTTTCTTATTTGTAGTTCTTTCTTAATCTTTTTTTTTTTTTTGTATGGAGTTATTTCCCTGAACTAGATTTACATTTATGGTGAAGTGTATATAAGATTCAGCATAGATAAATATATCACTTTTACTTGTTTTTATATTAGTAAATAGGCTTTGATTGTGTTAGTTTTAACTAAAAAGACTTGCTAGAAGAAAAATATTTCATCGTGGACTTGAAGACATGACAAAAATGTGGTAACACTGCATACGATACCAAGAAAATATGTAAATGCAATTCACAAATCTAAAAATGATTAAACTTAATTTAAAAACACCAAGACAATTGGTCTGTGAAAAATTGAGCACATTCGGCTATGCCGAATCTTATATACCCTTCACCATTTACGAAAATCTAGTAAAGTGCAGTAACTTCAATCAAAAAAACAAATATTGGGAGGAAAGAGAATAAAGAAAAAATTGATATTGCATGTATATAACTACATTAAATGACATCGGCTCTTAATGGGTTAAAAATTTTGAAAAAAAAATTAATAATAATACCCATATTGATATTTTAAAAAATTTGAAAATTTTAGAGCCCCCAAGCTCGGAAAATATGGGCGAGCGTAAATTTTTTCACTTATTATTTTTTTTTTTCTTATTATTTAATTCTCTATCGTCCATATATTTATTTTTTGAATGGGAAATATTTTTTTTTCAAATTACATGAAAAACTTGGGCGTGGTGTTTTGCTTGCTGCCTCGGAGGACATAGACCGATCGTGCTGATTTCCAATAGCACCTCTTTCGACGCTATATCTTATCGATTGACATATTTTTTTATTTATTTATTTTTTTTTGGCGAAATAAAGTTTGCTCGGCAATCACGGACGGACAAACTGACATCGTTCAATCGACTTCACTATGCCTAAGAAGTCAGAATATATATTTTTTATGGATATTGTAGAAATAACACAAGTAATGACAAACTTAGTTATACTCTTTCTTCACTTATTCTGGTGAAGAGTATAAAAAATACAAAAGCAAATAAACATAAAATAAAATAAAAGTCATGATTATTAAGGCATGGGTTATGTATAGATGTTTATACATATGTGCGTTAACCAGACTGAAGTATGTATAGATTGTTCTGAAAGCGTTTTATGTACAATTTATAAACGAAAACAACTTATAGGTAATTAGCGTTTTGCAGAAAAACTTTAAAATTTATCATTATCAAATTAATCATTTGCGTTTTATTTCTTTTTATGATTTTAAATTATCATCCATAATACGTTTGATAAAGTAAATAATGGAGAATAACTCTATTTTTATCAACTAGATAGATAAATTAAAGCTTAAACTTTTTTATAAATAAATTTTAAAATAGTTTTTAATATGTTCTAAATGAATTTCAAATTAGAGTCAAACAAAAACTTTATTGAAAAGTAATATAATGATTTGTGTTAAAGGAATATAGTGTATTAGAGATTGTTGTCTTAAATACTAATGGATTCACATACACTTGTCAATGACGAATAGGTTACGTTAACATTAACGTCATTTTCTTTTTACTTTTTTCTTTTAGTTAATTTTCTTTTAGTTAATTTTAATTTCTGCTGAAAGCTGATGTATATTTGCAGACATCAGTGTTGCCAGGGAAAGACAATAAATAAGTTACATTTTTTCATTCAAAGTTAAATTTTGAAATATTTCTTAAGTAAATAGTAATTTAATGTAGTTTATATAAAAAATAAAAAATAAAACGTAGGTAAAGGCATATTTAAAAATAAGAAATTTCATATCCATTTTCTTGTTTAATGCTCATGAGTCCTTAAATCAGTGCTAAATCCTTATATTCCGTGTTTGACAGATGCGTGCTCTCACTTATTAAAAAAAACTAGTTAAGGTATAAAACATTTTTAATAAATCGGATTAACCTTTTTCTTCGAAAGATGGAGCTGTGAAAGAATACTATTTTAATAATTTTAAGAATACTTTGGTCTAATCCGCAGTTATTTTATATTGAAGTTTGAACGCATATACGATTCATATTTGTCTTTAATGACAGGGGTCTAATCACCGAATACGATATCGAATGTACTATCGTATCGAATAATATTTCGAGTGGCGAGTAAGCTAATCTTTGCATACGATGTGTATGGAATAGGTAATTTAAAAAAAAAGTGTAATAGGTTTATAATATATGTTTACAATAAACAAACGATAAAAATCGTAAAAGCAGAAAACTATGGTAACTTGTGCCAAAAAAAATTATAAATATCTTAAAACTTGATTCCTCCTTAATTCCTTAATTTCCTTAATTACGATACTTTTTATGCTGTTTTAACAATTTGAAAAAAGGTCCGAATGAAATATGCACATATATCAATACAAATATTACGGAAAATATTTAGGGGTCTAAACACCGCAATCGATATTGAGTAAAATTTCTCTTAATATATCATTTTCTATCATAGCACTCGATATCGAATGCTGTGATTAGACACCTGGGGGCAACTTACGGCATTCGATATCGATCGAAATTTACATTTAAATTCTATTGAAATTTCGATCGATATCGAATGCCGTAATTTGGCCCCTGATAATTTTTCCATAATATTTGTATAAACATATGTATTTCATATTTTATTTGGCACTTCTTTCAGTAAAAATTGTTGCATACTTTAAGGCAATAAAAAGACAAATTTATTTGGATTTGCAAGTGTGTTGTAAATTTTGTGACTAAAACCGAATTGACATGTTGAGAAAAATGGGTTTCAGAGAAAAATTTGGCCAAATATAACAGGATTATAGATGTTACATGGAGTCCTCAAAAAATTACAAAAAACGTTACCAAACGGCATCACTGGCAGACATGTATACTCTGGAGAATTTAATTAAAACTCGTTTTTAAGTAAATATTTTCTCTTAGTTTTTGTTTTCATTTTGCTAAATAAAACAAAAAGTATTTTTTTTTTGTTAACTGACGAGAGAAGGTTATCAATTCGTATTTATTTGATTTGTTTGTTTATTTTTTTACTTCAGAAATCTGTCATTTCTGAAAAGATTTTGAATTTTTTTTTATTAGAAAGGCTAAGAATACATCTTACTCTTATTTAGAAAACAATAAAATAAATTTAAGAAATAAAGGATGTCCCCATATAACATACTTATGTATGTATGTGATTTAACGATTATAATATGAGCATTAAGAGGCAAGAATTTCAACGTTTTTTAAAGTCTTAGCGCTTTAGTTTTCAATAACAAAATATTATAAAAAATTATATTAAAAATACAAAGGGTATATCGGGAATATATGGTGGTATTTAACGTGTACGGCCTTATCTCTTAAATCGTTATAGACAAACACTTGAAATTAGCATAGCTTAGCACAGCACAAACGGAAAGTATAATTAGTATTAAAGGGTGTCTCAAAGGCTTCGTATTTATTTATGTATGGGGATTTCCAAAGAAATGTCAACCGCAACCAAAAACAAAATTATATTTATTAATAACATATTTGGAATATTCAAACGAAAAGTCGAACAAGCATGAAAGTTCCGTTTTGAATATTTCTATTGCTCGTTTTGTTTTGATTAATATTCCTATTAGGTGACATTAGACATTGACATTTGCTCTTTTTAATTTCTTGTTTATATATAAAGAATAAAAGAAAAATTTAAAAAAGGAACAATATAATTGCCAATTACGGTAAATTTTTTTTCCTTTACTGTAAAAAGGAACATTTGTTATCAATGTGCCGGAGGTATTTGTACAATTACGTTTTTATTGCAAATTAAATTAAAGAAAAATTGGTGGAAAATAATCATCGCGTTGCTCTTGGTACTCATTTAAAGTTTTTCACGTGCGACATCGCAAGTGAAAATTGTATGAATTAATAATAAATTTTTTCTAAAATATCTTTATTTTTATAAAAATTTTTAAAAATTGTCCGCCATATTGGATTCGCTATTATAAATTTTTAAAAAGTAAAACTAGATTCGCAATCAGCGACATCAAAATATCTCTTCTAATATGTTTTAAGCGAATTCGATCAATTTTCTTAAAAATTGTCCGCCATATTGGTTCCGCCATTTTAAAGGTATAAAACTGACCTTGTGGTACCAAGTTTTATTAAAATTTATTGAATCCATATGAAGTAAACAATTTTGTCGCGCTAAAGGTTAAAGAATGATGGAACAAAATTACAAAACTAGAATTTAAAAAACTGAACATATTAAAAATCATGTTTAATTATTAAAAAAAAGTAAAAAATAACAAGAAAAAGTTTGATGGAACAAAATGTCGCATGCGACATGTAACGTGCGATAGGATAAGTTATTAGATGAACGTCTATACCTGGCAGTAAGCCCTTATCAGACGGTGGTCAAACCATTATTCTGTTTATGCTTGCAGAACCACTCCTCTGTTGAGAGTGCAACAGCACACTTCAGTCTATTCCACGCCAGACCCGCAGAGATAGACAAATTAACCACAACCACCACGTGTACCGCGAAAGGACCTCACCAATAACCGGCTACAGAGATGGGCGGTTCCCTGTATGGGCTACCGGCTCCCGTGGTGCCAGTTTTTTTAGGCTATTATTATTCACACGTTTTATTATTAAAAAAGGAAACTGGTAAAAATCCTCCGAAAGTACCCAACTGTCTATCAAGCTTCAGTGCCTGCACACCGGGCGACTGGTTTACCCTATACTCCGAGGACCCTCGTCTGCACCGTGGTAAGATCAGCACAGACTCTTGGTGCCCCCGGGGGGGATGTCACGTGCGACACTAATTAAAAAATTCATCACATTTTAAAATAGGTCGCATTAAAATGTTCCATCAGGTTTCACTGAAATCAGTACTTAAACTGTTCGCCTTTAAAGCGATTTCTGTTTTTGTCTCATGTTAATGCCTTGATTTCTTGTAACTATCTTGAAAAGAAACAGTTACCTAAAATTAATCTTAGTAACAATTATAGTGCTAATCAAGAGCTATAAGTTTCGCCTTTTTATTCGAAATTAAATAATATTTTGACATATGGTACAAATATCACATTCGACATTGGAGAAATGCACATATATTCATATGTATACGAATTTATTTCTATGTTCCATTTAAATTTAATTTTTTATATGTAAACCTCTGCTCGCATGTCCATTTTCATGCCCATGATTATTAAAAGATCCCATTATTATTGAAAGGTCTTTTAATATGTGCTGTTAGAGTTAGATATTCACCCTTATTCTAGTTGTCGGTGTCGTCACATATCAATGTTGATATGTGTCGAAGCATTCGATTTGTTATTCTACTTGTCGTTATTGACACTTATCGATTACTGTTCAAAGATTTTTTGTATTCTACAACAAATGTGACGGCGATATTGTATTGACGTGACTCTGTTCTTTGTCGTCGCCTTTTTGCTTAACGACTGGAAGTGATTTAAACCATATATAACATTTAAAATGTAAAAAGTGAAGGTTACGAATACAAATCAATTTTAAAAATTAAAAAATTTTCGCATAGGCACTGCTTCATGCAATTTTAAAGAAAAATGGGCCAAAATAGGAAAAATTCTAAATTCTCTTGGTCCGCCTAGAAGATTAGCAGGTGAATGGCAAAGGGTAACAAAATAAAAAATTGAATAGGGATTTAAAAAAAGTTTGTAAAAATTACTTTTAAGGTATGGCCGAATTTAAAATTAGAGGTGAAAAAAAGATGATTGTTAATAAAGCGGAATGTAAAGCCACTGGCGGCGGAATATATAAACAGTTTTCACCCAGTCCACTAGAAGAAGCTGTGGCAAGCCTTCTTAACTTCCAGAAGCATTTGAGTCCTGAAGAAGCAGTTCAAGGAGTTCAAATGGTTGATATGGAAAACGATTCTAATGACATTCCATGTCATGAAGTCGAATTTGTCGTTGAAAGCACAGCTAGGAAACAAAACATACGTACATACTTGCGATACGTCAAATTAAAAATATTGCAATTCTGCCGAAGAAGTTTTCTTTCCAACACAAGTTTTTATTTTTTCAAGCTTTAATCATTAATTCAATAAAAATTTTCTTGAGTTATAGAAATAATTTTATCATAAAAGTATCAAACATAAATAAAATTTAACAAAAAACTTGGGGATGTGCATTTTCATTTCATAAAAATCGATAAACTCTCGACGTCGTCACAAGAATGTTGTAGAATGAAAATTTTTTATTGAATTGACGCCAACATTGATACGAAGTGATATTGATATTAAAACGACGACGACGCCGACAACTAGAATAAGCGTGATTGTCTTTACACCACTTACTTTATGGGACCCTTTTCGTCCCCTTTTGTTTCTCAATGACTTATAGAATTCCGTTGGTAATTTGCGACCACCTTACTTTCGTTGTTTTTTGATGTCACTACTTGCTATAAGACGAAATGGAGTAAGCTACGATATTTTTTATTAGAGGTCAAGAAGGTGTGTTTAAAATTGAGAGGCACTCGGCGTTAAAACAAATTGATAGAATCCTTGATTCCCTACTATAATTTGCATCTTTCATATTTATTTTTAATATTTCAATATTCTCAGTGCTCAAACACCTTCATATAATTTTGTTTTCTTTTATAATTCTTTCATCAAATCAATTTTAATTTTTTTGCTGGCTGTTGTATTATAGGTTTTTGTTGTTGCTGCAATTATTCTTTTGCTTAATTTTGGATGTAGTGAGAGTGATTGTGAAGCTAATAAAACGAGTGAGTGTTTCTGCACATTTTATATTTGTTTGACATTGAATGACAGAATAAATGTCACGCAAATATTAAGCAAAATAAAAGGAAAATGTTAAAGGGAAAATAAAGAAAAAACATTCTGCAAAGTTAAAGTATCGACAGAAATAATTTTCCCTTATTGATTTTTTTAAAATTTGGATATTTTAGAAGAGTTGGTTTTCAGGTTGGCGTTATGTGAAAATCACACATTGGTACACAAAGGTAAAAAAAAACAATAACTCTATTGTTTTCCCTTAGAATATGTCCGTCTCTCACAGGCCTCTTGCTCTGAAATCGGAGTAGCTTTACATTTATAGTGTCATAAGTTTTTAATTATTATGACCACTACAAAAGGGAAAATACTATATATTTTAAATTGTTACAGACAGCCACCTGTAGAGTATGTGGTACGTCCACTGTAAAACTAAAGGATTTTTCCATACATACCTTATTTTGACTTGTTTGGGCGTATCTTTTAAACCGTTATAAGCAGACACTTGAAATTTTTACAGAAAATAAAACTTTATAAAAGTCAATTGTTGATTAAAAGATGCCCCATAACCTTACTCACGTAACTTTTTATAAACAGACATTTGAAACTCACACACTGTATGGCCTTTATCAAAAAATCTAATACACTTTATTGAAAATCTTTTTGTAAGTTTGTTTGTTTGTTCGTGCGTTAATCACGGCTAAACGACTGCACCGATTTAAATAAAATTTTAAACACTAGTAGATATTTGTCCTCATGGTAAAACAAGGTATTTATATTTTCAAACAGTGAACCAGGACTATTATTTTATTCTGATTGGGGATATATTTTTTAGCTGCCTTAATTTCTATGAAGCAACTGATAATTGTTTTTCTATATGCAGATGGCGCCTATGTATCTGCTTACATTAAAAATGTTATAGACTTTAAAAGTTTTATGGTTAATCGTTTTAACATTTATAAGTATTAGCAAGTACCAGTGCTTTATTCGGCTATGCCGAATCTTATATACCTTTCACCATTAATGTAAATTTAGTTTCGTGAAGTAACTCCAATCAAAAAGTTAAAGATTGGGGTGACGGAGAATTACAAAATAAGAAAAAAATTGAGTGCTGCATATATATAACTTTTCATAAAAATGTCATCGGTTCTTAATGGGTAAAGCTTTTTTTTTTAATTTTAGTATGTCCTAAAATATCTCTTTAAAAGCTTTTAAAAGATAACCACATTGATATTTAAAAAAATTTGAAAAGTTCAGGCACTCCTTATTCGGAAATATGGGTGAGCGCCAATTTTTTCATTTGATGTTTTTTTCTTATTTTTTCATCCTCTATCGCCCCATATATTTATTTTTTTGATTGAAGTTACGAGGGCTGCTCTATATATCTCTGGCCTAATAGTGAAAATGCGAATATTTATAATCAAAAATGGTTTTATTGTTTTTCAAAGTATTCTCCAGCATACTTTTGCACGCGCTCAAACCAGTTGTCGAAGCACTTTTTCCACTCCGATTGAGACACCCCTTAAACATGTTTTTTGAACACTTCAACAGCTTCTTCTGGCGACGAAAATCTTTGACCACGCATTTTTTTCTTGATGTGCGGAAACAAGAAGAAGTCATTAGGTGTCAAGTCAGGGCTCTACGGCGGATGACCCATTAATTCGACGTTTAGGCCGGTCAAAAACGCTCTGGTTTGAGCCGATGTGTGAGAGCTCGCATTGTCATGGTTAACAATGATTCGTCTTCTCTTGTTGGTTTTTCGAATTTCTCCGATGACTTCAGGCAAACAAATTGTAGTGTACCACTCAGAAGTGACCGTCCTACGTTGCTCAAGCGGAACAGTCGCCACATGACCAGTTTTGCCGAAGAAACAGGCGACCATTTGCTTCGAAGTGCTTCTTCCACGAACAACTTTCGTTGGATTTTGCTCGTCTTTGAAGACCCGCACGGTCGATTGTTGTTTCGTTTTGGGCTCATACGCATAGATCCATGATTCGTCACCTGTGACGATCTTATAAACGTCTTTTGAAGCACCGCGATCGTATTTTTGCAACATTTCTTTGCACCAATCGACACGAGCCTTTTTTTGAGCGACTTTCAAATTGTGCGGGATCCAACGGCCAGGTGTTCATGCAGTATCGAATGTATGCTAGTGGAAGAAATGTCCAAGGATGTCTCTATCTCTCGGTATGTCGCATGTCGATCTTGCATTATGAGTTCACGCACGGCATCAATGTTCTCTGGCACAACAGCCGTTTTTAGACGACCTTCACGGAATTCGTGTTTGAGGGAGCTTCGGCCACGATTAAATTCATTATACCAATTTTTCACAGTGCTATAGGATGGTACTTAATCGCCATACAAAGATTTAAGTTCGTCAATGCACTCTTGTCCTGATAATCCACGTCGAAAGTTGTGAAAAATGATGGCACGAAAATGTTCACGAGTTAATTCCATTTTTTTCTATATTAATTTTTTCAAGTCGCTGTAAACAACACAAATAATGGTCGTACGTCAAAACGTTTTGAGTATGATTATGCTTAAAAATGACAAGCTTTCCAATGGAAATGTCAGATTGCACTTGGCAGCACTCAGTGTTGCCAGGCCAGAAATATATATAGCAGCCCTCGTACTTTAATGTTCCTAATGACATGAAAAAATTAGAGGTAGGCTTGGTGTTTTGCCTGCTGCCTCGTAGGACATGGCCCGATCATGCAGGTTTTTAATAGCACGTCTTTCGACAAACTTGATTTCAACACTAACGCGGACGGACAGACAGACATCTCTCAATCCACTTCGCTATGCATAAGAACTCAGAATATATATACTTTATCGGGTCGGAAATGGTTATTGTAGAAGTTACACACGGAATGTCAAACTTATATAAACCCTTTTTTCCACTTTTTGTGATGAAGGGTATAAAACTTCTGATAATATTTTTAAACCAGCAAATCCAATTAAATCTTTATTTGCGTGCTTTTGGTCACAGTATTAATAGCTTGGATCTGATAGGTGACGGCTCTTCTGTGACTTTTAATATGTTATCTCCGAAATTACTCTTTTGGTTAAAAAATATAGTAAACAAGGCTATAATATATTTTACAGTGACCATTAAATTCGACCTAAGCAATTCCGGATACAAGGATATTCGAATATATTTTGAATGTTTATTGTCTTATTTTTTTAAAGGCAGACAAAAGGCAAATTCGCCTTGGGGAGACACTTTTAGCAACAACAGAATAAAAGGGTGTCGCATATGTATTGCTAATCCAACTTTCACTTGGCTAATTTATTGATTTTTTCTTGATCTATTAAAAACCCCGTTTTTAATTGCAAACCTCTCTGATTCCTTTTGCCTTCCAATTACAGCTCTTCTAGCAATAGCTCCTGCGCTATTT
This sequence comes from Gymnosoma rotundatum, assembly GCA_916610165.2. Classification (NCBI taxonomy): domain Eukaryota; kingdom Metazoa; phylum Arthropoda; class Insecta; order Diptera; family Tachinidae; genus Gymnosoma; species Gymnosoma rotundatum. The sequence goes on from OU744338.1 coordinate 119,371,298, forward strand.
GCATTTAAATTTTGCTTTGTATGGAACTACATAGCTCATACTGACCATGCGTCCTGTGCTGTGAGATGATATACCGTAAGCGGATTTCTATAACATTAAAGAGTTTATTTTCTCAGTACGATTATATTAGGAAGCAGCCCTACTGCCTGATTTAAGGCGTCAAAAGGAAGAGATATTACCATTATATATACCCTAGCTAGTTATATCAATAAAGCAAAAGTACTAAATTTTAACTAAAAGTACTAAAATAAAAATTTGTGTTAAGATTAAATAATCTGAGTGTTATTTCTAATTTTCTTAAAATTCAAATTTTGAAAAATGTGTTTATAAATATTTACTCCAGAATTCTATGGACAGTTTTAAAAACTTTCCATTAACAAAAAATAAAATGTGCTGACAATTGGTTTAGTACCATTATACCGGTAAAATTTGATGCTTTTACATTTGCATCTCTATTTTCTCTACGAAATATTCTTTATTTGAACTTGGGTTCTAAGAGACCTTCTCACATAATTTTATTCAAATCCATCCAGCAGTTTTTATCTGTTGTGAACACAGACAGACAGGCACACAGACAAAAATTCCAAAAATAGTTATTTTGTATTCCATATGGATTACTATCTACTACCAACATCAAAATTTTCCAAAGATATTTCATGTACAGAAATGACCCGGTTACAGTTTTATTATATGTATGTTATTATATTCTAAGTGCACACAAACCGAAATTTTGATGATAACAAAATTATGTGACTAATAATTTCTTAAGTTTCTTAGTGTTTGATAAGAAATTTTTTTTAAGTTGCTTTTGATAAGCAGCAGAAGCTTGCGGTGATAAATACAGAAAAAATTTGTGATAGCTGCTTCATACATTCAATAAGTTTATAATGCATTTCATCTAATCTTAAAGATGTTAAAAGTTAAAAAATCTAAAAAAAAATTTAAATATTTTCAAAGATAATATATTAGATAATGATGCTAAAAATAAAGGCGAGAGTTCAATTTTCTATCTTCTTTAAGATATCGCTAAATTTGGTATATTTAAGTTCATAAGGTTTGCACTAAAATAATGTATGTATCGCCGTGAATCTCTCTCTCTCTCTCTCTTGTATATGGTGAAGACAAGTCCTTTAACTTATAAACAATATGGCAAATTATTTGTATTCAGGCCACTAAAAAGTAAGAAAAACAGACATAAAATTTATCTCAGCCAAACCAAGTGCAAAATATTTGTCAAAAATTCTGTATATACGAAATGTATAAAGTAAACTTAAATAGTGCAGCGTGAGTGCTTAGCAATTAAGTATAATTTCTAGGCCGATTAAGAGTCTTTAATGCTCCAATTTTCTCGTTAAAACGGCACATGGTTAACCCGCTTACGCATAAATATACTCAATTGTAACATCTTTTTTTTTCAAAGAGGTTGCAATCATAAAAGTATTATAATTTATTGAAATACACCATTGCAGTGAAGGTAAATTATGTTTAATTATTCTAAAAATAATGCAAAAAATTTCAACTCTTTCTAAACTCAGCATATTACAATAGTGTTTTTCAATAAGATACTTTAAACCACTTATAATTCATCATCATGTTCATTTGATTCATCTTTATCAGGAAAGTCATCTTTATCTCCATCTTCATCTTCATCCTCGTCATCGATTTTCTTATTTTCTTCTTCACCTTTCTTTCTCTGCTCTTCATCCTAAAGTTCTTACATTTTATTCTCTCCTGCTTGTCTGTTCTTGATTTCAGCTGCTTCTTTTGATGCTAACTCAATATCGTCAGTGATAAGTATGTTATCAAATATAGTTCCCGATTTAACTTGCCACAAATCGAAGCCAATTATACAAATTTCCTTACACAAATACAAGTTCGGGTCAGGGATGTAATCAGAGTTTTCAATTTCTGAATGTTCCCAAACTCCTTTCTAATTAGGATTATCAATTTGCTTTGGTTGCCATTCTTCTTTATATTCTGGGTTATCAACCATTGGTGGTTCCAATTCCCCATCCATTTCATCGTCCCAATCTTCTGGTTTTGTCCCATCTGGATCTGCTATGTGTTCTGGCTTATCCAATTCTTCAGGCTTTTTATCAGTTGGGTCAGCTATTGTTGGCCCATCATCCCAATCAGCAGGCTTTTTGGCATTTGGATCTTATACTTTCTTTGGCGGTAAAAAGTCCCAGTCGTCTTCAAGATTTCCAGATTCTACTTTTTCGTTGTCTATCAAGACTTTATATGTATTATTCGGATTGACGATCAGAGTATTAATATGTGTGTAAATGTCGTCCTTACACCGTATATCCTTCTTTATTAAAAGATTTTTACCTTTATAACTAAATATTACATGAACCTTTTTTGTGCTTGGCCCGCAAATATGTATCAGGGCCAAACATAATCTCATCTCGTCATTGAAAAAGCTTCCCTCACTACGCTTAAATTTTCCGAATTCCTTTCCGGGATGTTCACTATATACCCAATTTTGACTCCAGGAATCACTCTCAAACTTTTCATCCAAATGAACCGCCGAGTAACAGTAAGTTAATACAGAAAAAAACAAAACCACTAGAAAATTGTATTTATTCATATTATTTTTTCTTGGTTTGAGACTACAAAACTCTTAACAAAACTAAATGTTATCATTCCTGGAGTAATTGATTAATTTACAAAGTTATTTATGTAATAGTTTTTAACTGACTTCAAACAATTAAGAAGGTTGTCAATTCGTCTGAACGTTGTTTTTTTATGTTTATACCCACAGAACTCGGTCATATCGGAACCTATTTTGATATTTTTTTCTTTATTTGAATGGTTATGTTACACCATTTTTAAAAATAGTTCATAATTTGGAAAATAAAAGGGTGTCCTCATAGAGCACACATGTTGTTTACTTGTAATATGAACCGTAAAGGGCGCCAATATAAAATTTGAAAAATTACGCATAGCTATATCTCCCAATAGCAAAAAGTAATACAAAAATAATTCTTAAAATCAAAGGGTGTTCCCATAGGTTACGTAAAATGGCCTATATTTTATACCGTTATAGACAAACGCTTAAAAATTGGATAGAATATCGACTAATGTGACCATTTTAAAAACGCATAAATTCTAAATTAAAGGGTGTCCCAACAGTATATTTGATTTCATCTACAAATTCATACTTTTTAATAGTTGTAGACAGATAGTTGAAATTTACAAAAAAACCCGATTGCTAAGTCCGCTATAACAATAAGTATTTAATTGTGAATTGGAATTTAAAGGGTGTCCCAATAGTTGATTTAATCTTTTAAACACTTAGTGCTTAATCAAATTTTATTTTACTGTGTCAGCAATAAAAGAAACATGATTTTAAAGGTGTGGTCAGATTAGTTAAATATTTGACCAAAAAACGTAAGCACTATTTTTGCAAATACCTATTTAATCTTTCCTGACCCGTATCGTTACGAATGACGATTTATTATATAATAAATGTGATATGTTACCTTTTATACTTAGTGGGATTTTATATATTTTAATAAGTATTTGAGAAGGACAAATTTTTTTCTCATAACTTTGTGGTTATGTCTGTTTGGTCAAATATTTGACTAATCTGACCATATCTTAAGTTTGCTATTTAAGTTTTAAATTCAAAATTTAAGTAATTTCAGCAGAAGGCCCCAGTTCTTAAGTTTCTTTAATCGTTTACAGATTTAGAACATGATCCGCAAGAAGTATTTGTCTCTAAGTAGACTTTATGTTTGCAATTTCATAAATTGAAGCTGCCTGTATTATTCGGTGCTTTGTCTCAGTGGTGCAGAATCTCATTTTATTTAAGGCAAGTTTTCTTTTATTGTTCACAAATTCAGGCAATAATACCTACGAGTATTTAGCTATTCTCGTAACCGTGCTACATTCTTTGGGAAAGGGATAGATGAGAGATAAGGCAGCTGGTAAAAGGAGAGAGATAAATATAGTCATTTTATTAGTTATTTTATTTTGCCGGCGAATATGCTGTAAAGAAGTACCGACGAAGGAGGCGGCATGTTTCATGTTAATTATGAATGTGTGTTTTTATAATTAAAGAGAAAAATTTTTTTTATTTTTTCGTTAACGCAAGGGTCGAATTCTGGCCAACCAGATTTGCGGTCAACTTGCTTACCACCTTGACTACAGCAGCCCTTTAACTATGTACAACTATATGTAAGAAAAAACATTAAAAAGCCCAAAAATTAATAAATGTACGTGTGTACATAGTACACATATGTATGTACATAAATAATCTATAGATAATTTTAACTCGCTTTGACATTTGAAAAACTATTAGTGTTTATTTATTTTAAAATCTCGTCGCCTAAATGTCAAAGATTAATGTGACAGATGGTTGGCAGGCAAATTGCTTTAATTGTGTACATTCAATTTCAATACATGTTTTTCTTACAAACTAATGGATCTACTGTTTAATAAATAAATTAATGCACCTCCCCACCAATAACCAGATCTATTAAAAGCAAAATTAAATTAATTTAAAACGTGTGATAAGTTCAATTGATCTTATCATTTGTCAATAACAAAAGCAACAACAGAAACCACAGCATCATCAACGCTACTAGCTTTTAAAAAGGTTTTTTTTAGTTTATTTTGCCTTCGAATGTTTTTTGATTTGTTTTAAAACAATATCAAAAAAAGAAAACAAATATTGTTGTCTATTTACAACTTATTTTTGTTAAGTATCTGTTAATTTGTTGTTATTTTTGTATTAAACTTTGCAGATACATTACAATGAACTCCTTATAAATGCATTTTTTGTTGTTGTGTGTGTGTGTGTGTGCCTGTGTATAAGTAGATTTTTAGCCAACCACAGCCGAAAAACTGCAGGAGGGTTTTCTAAGATAAAAACAATACATTGTAGATAAAAACCGCAGTTTTATGGTGTCAAGTATCTGTTACTACTTAAACTACAGCACAAATGTTAGCGTACGTGCCAATTGAAACGTACGTGGGAGGTATTAGTACTACCCTACCTACATAACATTGTCACTTAAATGCAAAATAATAAAGGTTGTGAAATTTGGCAACATTGCTAAGCTATTATTTGGCGGTCATAAATCTAATCACCATTATGTGATTTAAGTCTTACTGATTTGAAATCCATGCTAGTCTGCTTTAAAGATTATTATAATAAGATAAGTTAAGATTAAGATAATAAAAATAATAGAACTTATAGAACGTTAACTCTCTTAACGGTCAAACTGCGCTTATGTTTATGTCAATATGACATTTAAGATCATTGTACTTTGGCAAATCACCAAGAATAAATAAACGCTTGAACAATGTTACCAATCTATTCAGATATGTATATCTGGAAAATATAAATGGTATTGATCCGGCTAAAATGTGCCGTACGGCGGCCGCAACTCGACTTATTAAAAACACAATTTAGCGATAGGTTGTCTTCGAGAAATGAAGCTGTCAGTTGCCCTTCAAAATCGTAAGATTTTAAATTTTTCATTTATTTGCTGTGGGACCACTTCAGGTCACTGTGGTATTGTTTGTGACATACGGACAGCAATGCTCTGGGCGTGTAATATGTGCTTTATCAAGAACAATAGCGGTTGCGGTTTGTTCGAAATCTTTTTCAAATTTTAAGGCCAGTGTTAAATATTTAGTTAAAATTTTCTTTTTGGCTCAAAATTTATTTTTTGTGTTTTTTTAAGCTAAGATTCTATCTGGCTTAAAAAACCCTCTGTATTAAATAAAAGATACTAAAATAAAATTGGAACATTAAGAGAACTAAACCTCTGGCAGTGATGTCAACTTATTAATTGATTTACATTTTTTGAAAATTAATAGACTAATGGATTTGGATAGTGAAGAAGAGTGATTGATAGAAAGCTTAATTCTAGTTTTGATATTAATTAGTGTCAAAAATTTTAATACGTATCAGAAATATTAATGCTGTTACTTTGACAACCGCTGGGATATGAACTTATTAGATTCCTCTTTTGATTATAATTAAGAAAATCATCGTAGGCATCTTGCATTCAAACGTTTGGAAGCTAAAAACTAGTCCACTACTTTGTGTCTAACAGCCAAACCTAAATAAGCACTTCAAGCTTTGTCTTATATTGTCATGCAAAATATATGAGGCAAACGCAAATAGCTCATTCTTAATGTTTTATGACAAATATTTTTTTAAGTAACCTAGATCGGTCGCATTTATTTTAGTTGAGCTTTCCTTGCATTATTCCACTGTTCAGCGTTTAGTAAAGAATAAAAGTAAGACTCTACTGATAGAGCCAATACTCCATCTTGTTTGTCACTTTTCTTAATTTTTTTATTAGCCCCTTACCATTTTATTCGCTCTAGCACACAAGAATCTACTGAAATCATTTTTAGTATTGTGGGGTATTGCTGCAGAACAAAACAGAACAAGAAAATTAAGAGGGTGGTACTTACGGGCTAGAAAAAACAAAACACTAAGGAAACAGTTTAGCTGCTAGATTTCTCGGAATTTTTAGAAAAGTTTGAAATTTAGTTAACTTTGTTGGTAGCGTAAGGCACTTCAATTAAAAGCCATTTTAAAATCAAACCATGGGAATATTAAATTATAGTAATAAAACTTTAATAACATTACGCTATTATCCCGATCAAATGATTAAATTCATCGATATTATTTAATTAGGGTTAAACGGAATGACAATGACGGAATCTCCACTTTTTGTTTTAAAAGCTTTCGTGTATTTAAGGTGAAGTTCTTAGGTAAGATAACATTATTCAAAATTTGTCTTGGAAAATTAAAGAAAAGTCTAATCATGCCAACAAACTTGAATTGGCTTTATATCAAAAAGTTATCTAAGAAAATAGAATGTGGCACTAAAAAAATAAAACACAGAAAAATAGCTTTATTAAAAAAAGTGCTTAAAAATGCTTAACTATTTTCAATGCATATGTAGTTGCTTAACTGTTGCTGTGGCAAAATATGCAGTAGAAGCAAAAAAGAAATGCAAAAAAAAGAAAGAAAAGCATTTGGTTTAGCTGACTATTTGATTCTTTCTGCAGCAAAGCAATCGGCAAAGCAATTAATTTAAAAACATTTGCTGTTCTTGAGCAGTCATTTTTTTATTATTTTTTTTTTTTTTTTGCTATTGCTTAATTTTTTACTATTAAGTTGTGACTGACTACAATTGCTGCTTCTTGCTGTAACTCGCAGCTTTTCATCTCTTTTAATATTGGAAACATGCTTATGTATTTATTACTTACAATACGTATGAAAATAAATACAATTAATACCGACAATACAATAAACGTTGTTTTTATTATACCATTAAATGGTGTGTTTTTCTTCTTAAAAAGCAACAGCAAAAGAAGAAACAAACATGAACTTATTGCTTAAGCAACAGCAAAAGTTTTCAAATAAATGCTTTGCTGCAAAAAGAAACACATAGTCAGCTTTATGCATATGCTTTTCTTTCTCTTTTTTTTGCATTTGCTTCGTTTATAATGAAATGTTTTGTAAATGCTGAGACATTTAGTTTTTATTTGCTGAAAAACATGTAAGCAAAGCAAAGATTTTAGTTCTGTTACTGTTTTTAAGCAAGCAATTTAAGCACTGATTAAAAATCAAAATAAAGCCAGGCTTAATAAAGACCTAAATATTCATATAAAGGATACGCTTATCCATGAGTGAACTGAAGTAATGAATTTCACTACCTAAAATATGAATACGATTTATAATGTGCATCATTTGCTTGTGCAGGTATTTTTAGTACCGCCTTCGTAAAGAAACACCTTTTTTAAAACAGGCAAATTTAGTCTTATATTTGTGTATTTATCTGCATCTTTTCTACCTCTAGTGCGATTAAATACCTAATGTTAATGTAGTTAATTTTTTATTTTCCTTTTTTTCTTGTTTTTATTTTTCAAGCGTCACATACCTTCTGCTTAAACATTTTCTATCCTCGCGCCTGTCCGCCACAAATAGTCAATCTACAAAGCCAACTATTTGAAAATCTTTATTTTCAATTTTACTATCGCTAAATGCCAAAATCAAAATAAATCAGTGCACTTTAAGACACCGGTATAAACAAGTTCAAATAAAATTTTTGTGAAATCTACAAGAGCAAAGAAAAGTTTTTTCATACAAATATTCTTAAATAATAAATTCGTAAAAATTTAAATAAATTTATTTATTTATAAAAAACTAAAAGAAGTTAAAAAAATACAAAAATATGAATCTTGATTTTTGTTAAAATTTTCAAAGTTGTTTATGCAGCAGAAATATAAATAAAATAAAATTTTTAGTGAAATATATTGTTAAAAAACGAATTTCAAGAAAACAACAGTCACATGTTCTCTCTTTTTTAAAAAAAGATGATGAAAAAATTGATGCAAAAAAAAAGAATTGTTTTGAAAACAAATAAATTATATAGTGATTTATTATTCTTAGAAACTTTGAACAATAATAAGGAAAGTGCTTAAGTAATAAACTAATTTTTACTTAAATTTAAACATTATAATTATTAAAAAAATACTGGGGTAAGTCCATAATCCTCAATCCTTCAAAAAAATGACAAATTTTCAAAGACGGCTTGCAAATATTTTAGAGTAAACAAATCATTTCGGTTTTGTTAAAAAATCGATTTGTTGAGATTTTTGTATTTGAAGGGGCAAACATGCAAACCATGCAGAGTAATATAATATCTATATACTACGAAAATTTTCTTTCGCTATTAAAAGTTAAAATGGATGAAGTTCATCGCACATCAATACATTCGCTTAGAGCGACTGACGTGGATACCGCATTTACTGACAATCAAGAATCGCCAATTCTTGAAAACTTTTTCTTAAGTAGATGTGCTTAGGCAGCCCAGATGGTTAAAAGTAGATCAATTCGGGTATATGAAAGACCCCTAACAAGTCCTTCGGATTTTTGAAATTTAATTTAAAGAAAACAAAAATTTAAATTTCTTGATTAACACATTCCTTATCTTTTATAGTTTAGGAGATAGTCGGCTTTAAATTAATTTTTTTTGCCACACCTTTTTATACCCTTCACAACAAAAGTGGAAAAAGGGTATATGTATATAAGTTTGTTATTCCGTGTGTAATTTTTACAATATCCGTTTTCGACTCAATAAAGTATATATATTCTGTCTTCTTATGCATAGCGAAATCGATTAAGCGATGTTCGTCTGTCCGACCGTGTAAGTGTTGATTTAAAAAAATATGTCAATCGAACAGATATAGTGTCGAAAGAGGTGCTATTGGAAATCAGCATGAGCGGTCCATGTCCTTCGCGGCAGCAGGCAAAACACCACGCCTACCTCTAATGTTTTAATGTCATGTGGAACAATTAAGTATCTCAATCAAAAAAAAAAAATAAATATATGGGGCGATAGAGAATTAATAAATAAGAAAACAACATCCAGTGAAAAAATTGGCGCTGACCCATTTTTCCGAGTTACGGAGCTCTGAAATTTTCAACTTTTTTTGTAGAGATCTTTAAGAAAATACTAAATTTTTTTAAAAATACTTAACCCATTAAGAGGCGATGGATTTTTTATATAAAATTATGTATATACAGTATAAAATTTTTTTTATTTATTGTATTGTGCTAATATCCCATAACATTTTTTAATAATATTATAAAAATTCCCAAAATAATTTTTAAAATAAATTTTATTTTTATTTTTTATTCTCTCTCATCCCAATATTTGCTTTTTTATTGGAGTTACTTCACTAAACTAGATTTACATAGATGGTGAAGGGCATATAAGATTCGGCATAGCCGATTATAGCACTCTTACTTGTTCTAGCTTTTTTTTCTATGGAAGCCAAACCCTGTCGATCTATTAACATTAACAACAGATTTCTAGCATTCAGGAAAGAAAGTTTAAAAAATTTTTAGGTTAAAAGTTAGACGATAATAAAATTTTTTTAATAAGTCTTTTTTTGTGATTTTTAGCAAAAAAGTTATAATTTTTTGTTAGTTATTTAAGAAGCTAAAACTGAAAGTATAATAATTCTTTATAAATAATTCTTGCAAAAAACGACTTCAAAAAAGGTTTCATCTGTCTGTCTATAATGGTTCAATACATTAACTATTGGGAGAACCTATAATCCACCTCAAAATTTTACACTTATTATAGCAGACTTAGCACTACAGCTCCTTGTTAATATCAACCGTCTGTTTACAACTGTTCAACAATTTGGCAAAATACATCAAATTGCAGCAACTATAGGGGCACCGTTTAAATTCCAAATTCAAATTATATACTTGCTGTTGTACTAAACTTAGCAATCAGGTTCTGTGTAAACTTCAACAGTCTGTCATTAAGGGTCAACAGTTTGGCAGTATATATCAAATTACATCAACTATTGTAACACCCTTTAATTTATAATTGAAAATATTTATAATTTTTATTATACCAAATAAAGTAGCGGACATTCTATTTAATTTTAAAATGTTTGTATATAACGGTTAAAAAACGCAGCCATAAAGGTCAAATTACATTAATTTTGGGAACATCCTTTAATTTCTAAATTCAATTTATAAACTTATTGTTTAAGCGGACTTAGCAATACAGGTCCCTTGTAAGCTTTTGCTGTCCGTCTATAACGGTTTAAAAGTTTGGCCATATACATCAGATTACATCAACTAATGGGACACCCTTTTGTTTCCAAATCCAAATAGGTTTGTAGTAAATTTCTAGCGTCTGTCTACAACATATAGTACATCAAATTAAATGAACTATTGGGGAACTCTTTAATATATAATTTCGAATATTAATACTTATTAGTATAACGGCGATAGAAATCGACATTCTGTCCAATTTTCAAGTGTTTGTATAGAACGGTTCAAAAGATAGGCCCATTTAGGTCAATTAACGTCACCTATGGGGACACCCTTTAATTTTTAGAGACATAGTTGTATTACTTTTTTTAAGTGGAGGGTATAGTGATATACATTTTTCAAATTTAAAAGTGATGCCCTTTACGGTTTATAATATAATGTATGTTATATGGAAATACCCTTTAGTTTTAAAGATTTTAAAATATTTTTTTTATAACGAGACCAACTACAGCCTAAATTTTCAATTAAAATGATTTTAAATTGATCCGGACTGAGTTATGGATGCACAAATATAAAATAAGAACCATTCAGTCTTTTTTTTTGAAGTCGGTTAAAAACTGTAAAAAATTGTTATTAAATCTCGAAACAAAGCATTCCAAAATAGATCAATTTTTTGTGAAAAATCAACTTCAAGCAACTTTTTTTCAAAAGTTTAAAAGTTCCAACATCTCCTCTCTTACCTTTCATTTGGAATTTCTCCACTACCACTTTCAATACATCTAAAAAACTAAAAATCCCACTTCTGGAAATTTTTAAAACTTTTCTGGGAATTGTGGGTTTTTCTGTAAAATTGCAAAATTTTTTAAATATTCGGTTGATACATAAAATTTTTAACATTAAAAAAATTAATTCCTACAAAAATTCAATTAAAATATTTCTATCCCGTTTTAGACAAAAGTCTTCCTAAAATTTTTAGATTTGTTAAATTAGTATTCTAAGGGCAGTAGTTTAGTTTCATCCAAAAATTCAAAATAATATTTCTGTCTTATTTTTTTTTTAATTTAAATAATTAATTCGTTTAAAGGTACTTTTTGGAGGGTTTTTTTTTTGTTGAAAGAGTAAGACTAAACAAGTAACTTTTGAAATAAGAACGGGTTTAAAAAAGCAAATTAAAAAAATATTGAGAACCCTTAAAAAAAGAAATTTAAAATAAATATCCTTTCAAAAAATTATATTTTTTAAATTAGTACCAATTCGAAAGCAATAAAAAATGTTTAATTCACTTAAGCCAGCTTTTACTGTCTTTTCGAAATACAAATTTACATTTATATTCATGTTTATATTTACACTTTTATTTAATTAATTTTCTATGGTTCATTGGATTTGAAATTATCTGTTAATTTATATACAGACATATTTATTATAGGTACTAAGTACTAAGTACCTATACTATTAATATTTTTTTATAGATTGCTATTTAGAACAATAACGCAAGTGATACTTTTTAATAAGTAGTGAACGTATTATTTGCATTTGACATATCAAGTGTTTACAAAGTTTAAAAATGTAAAGATTTCTATTTTTAACTAAAATATTTTGTTATAAATAGAAAAATAATCAGAAAAAAAATATTTATATTTTTATTAGTGTAAATTACATTAGCAATGAAGAGTTGATGAAACATTTTGTAAACAAAAACAAAAACGATTTTTAAAGTTCTTACTAATTATGAATTTGTGACATAATATAAACAGACATAAATATATTTTAATATTTTCAATTTACTTGAGAAATGAAAGTACATATTTTATTACGCCCAAAATGTAAATTACACTATAATTTTTAATTTAACAAATGAAATTAGGAATCTTCATCGAAATTATTTCTGCTTTAACTATTATTAATAACTAGCATATTGTTTTGGCTCTAATGTAAAGACCTTTCTAGGCACCGTAAAATATATTTTAGACTTGTTTGACATGGGGCTTAACTCCGAACACGTGAAAGGGAATATTTTGTTATGAAAAGAGTGATTTCGCATATAAAATATTAAAAACCTCAGAAGAGACCACCTATTACTATCAAATGAGTTTGGGTTTTATAGATCAAAACTAAAATCTGATTTTGTTAAAATCGGTTAAAATTCATAAAATTGCGCCTTTGTCCTCTTCTCCCCTCCCCGTCCTATTTCCTTTTTTAAACAAACATAGAATAATATATTAGAATGTTAATAAATATCTTAATTTGTTCAAAAATTTTATTAAAATCGGTAAAGACGTAAATGCCCGTTTTTCCCTTTTTCTCCTATCAAGCTCCTAGCTCTTAAAGAAAGATATAGATATGGTCCTATCTATGTTTCAAATATTAATAAAATCGATTAGACGAGACTTTGTTAAAACTGATTCAGGCACATTAAATTGCAATCTTTCTCTTTTTATCCCTCCTGGTACGCTATTTGTGTTATGATTAAGTAACGACGAAGCAGGCTACCTGCTGTAATGTAAATTCTGTGGTTCTCATGAATAACAGCGCATGTCAAACTTTTCAGTAAAGCAAAAACTAGTTATTTTTACAGCTGCGGTCTTTGTATCAAAACTTTTCAACTTTTTTTTATACAGTAATGTAAGTGTAGGTTTAAGCAATATCGTATTCCAACTAATTTTTAGGAAACATTTCCTTATGGATTAGATCCCAGAGCAATTTGAAAATAACAAACCATTTTAAACATCGAAATTGTGTTCTGACAAAACAGAGTATGTCTATGTAAATGATTTTCGCTGAACAAAAAGAATGCGACCACACAAGTAAGTAACGAACTCAAAGAGAGCAGGTACCTCATATGATAAAATAACATACATACATACATATGTATATTAAAAACTTTTAAATAATTAAAAAAAGTTGGAACAGAAATATTATAAAATGCCAAAATTTTACATATTTTTCAACAGCACAGCTAAGATTACATGGAAAAAGAAAAAACACCGTATAAAGCACAGTTATGACCATAAAAGATCAAAAACAAACACTCACGTGATTATGATTTGTTTTTTAAATAAGCAAACATCAAAACATAATTTTTAAAACAGCGTATCTGGCGCTGTGTTTTTTTTACAAGAAAGAAATTAAAAAAAAAGCCAGTGTTTGTCAACATGCTACGTTATTGTTGAAATTAATTTGAAAAATGTAGAAGTTGTATTGTTTTGTAAAAAAAAAAGGGGAAATAGGTCCATATTTTTATTTTTTTTTAATAATTTAATATGTAACAATTTGGTATCATTAACTCGAAATAAGAAAATTTGAACATAGACTGTTATTCAGGAAAACCACCGAATTCTGAATATATATAATTATACCAATAAAAAAAAATTTTGATTGCCGCAGGAGTTGAACTCTGGTTAACCAGATTTGTAGGCAACATGCTTACTCGTACAACCATGACTACTGTAGCCTCATTTTATTTAAAGGTGGCAATATTGTGCACACCAAAGTAAACAACAACAAGGCTAATTTAAATAAAGACACATAATAAAAGTAAATTTGAAAACCACAAATAATAAAATATCAAAGAAACTAAATTCCTCTTTGAAATATAAAAGTGGTTTCATTCCAAAAAATTTTTAATTTTTAGTTTTCTGAAGAATCATTTTGCGGAATTGAAACCATTGTCGACCGCAATTGAGATCTGTGACATATAATAAAGTAAACTTTATAGAAATAGAAAATAAATACTTATTCATATCTTAGAAGCAATATAAATATTATTGCGTCGTAAGATCAACCTTTAAAATGAACACTTTCATCCGTAATAAAAAACAATATACTTTTCACTTTATATACGACGAAGGTTACACACCTTTAAACAAGAACAATAAAACATTTTCATTGCTTGCAACTTTTCTTTTCCTTTTTCTATATAAGAAAAAAAAAGACTGACTAAATTCTATGTAACTTTAAGGGACTCAGGCTATTTTTTTTTAGATTTTTCCGTAAAATTTATAGAAAAGTTTTTATTTATTTTAATTGCAATAACAACAATTTAACATTGTCAGGTTAATTAAGCATTTTCCAACAATTAATTTATATTTGTTTAAACTCGTTTTAATTATGTATGTGATGCTAAATAATTAAAAATTTTCATTAGTCTGTTACTTTATAATTGGACTGTATACACAAGAGATGCTCACTAATATGATAAGGTCATTTCTGTTTTCTAATGTTAATAGAACAGTAGGAAGGGTTTTCTGTATTAGTCTTTAATAATGATTATCATGTGCCCGAATTCAATCATGTTTGCTTAATTGGCTAAATTATAAAAAAAATGTACAATTTGCGATGGGTTAAAAAATTATAATCTAAAAACAAAATGTAATTTTTTTATAAACCTTTTTACAGAATAAAAAATTACCGCTACACAAAATGTGCGCAAAAGAACAATGAACACAAACCAGATTCCGTCAGGGTAACAAGTGTGTTTAAGAATGGCATTGGTACTCCCTGCGATTGCGATGTCATAACTGCCGGTCTTATTGACCGCTTGTTAATCATAAAAAAACATATTTTTCTGGTTTTAGGTTCCTTTAAGCCTAGGTCACTAGTATCTCAGAAGGAATAGTGTGGCGCCGTTGTTATAGTGCATTTTTGGCTTCTCCCGATGCAGTCTTGTTGCCCCAAATTTGATTCTTATGCATCGAGCTTATAACAGCATTGTGAAAATAAACAGATGCAATTACAAAAAAATGACATCGGCTGTTAATAGGTAAAGCATTTTTAAAAAAATTTGGTTAACCCTTAAAGTTCCCTTCAAGAGCTTTCAAATGATACCCATATTGATGTTTTAAAAAATTTTAAAATTTCAGAGCCCAATTTTTTTACTTGAAGTTTTTTCTTATTTTTTAATTCTCTATTGCCCCATATATTTATTTTTTTGATTGTAGTTACTTTATTGTTCCAAATGACATGAAAAAATTAGAGGTAGGTGTTTTGCCTGCTTTCGGAAGGACATGGACCGATCTTGCTGATTTGCAATAGCACCTCTTTCTACACTATATATGATCAATTGACATATTTATTATTTTTTTTGGAAAATCATGGTTGCTTCAGCAGTGGACATCGCTCAATCGTCTTGGCTATGCATTAGAAGTCAGAATATATGTACTTACTGGGGTTGGAAATGGATATTGTAGAAATTACACACGGAATACAAACTTAAAATTTTCTATGTAGAATATCATATCTGAATATCCTTAAATTCAAAAACTTTCCATTTCATATTGAATTATCTACGACTACATCTCAAGCAACATAATCAATCTATCTGGCGGTTCTTACACACAGTTTTTGTATCTTTTTATAAATAAATAATACATAAGTCTCCTTATCATTTTTGCTTACCTTTTATAATCAAATATTCTGCTGTTTTATATGTGTTTTTTAATAAAAAAAAACATGACCTTTGTTTTTTGTTTTTTATTTGAATAAAACAAAATATTTATAAAATATTGTTTAAATGTTTTTTGGTATTTTTTTCTAGCACTTTCTTCTTAAAATGTACTCACATGACTTATATTTTCTCTTGAAATTTTTGTTTTATAATTTTTAAAACCCCCACAAAAAATTGCACCAACAAATCAAAATACACCAACGCAAATAACAATTCTCTTGTAGTTTTTGTTTTAAGAAATTTATTTTTAAGTGAATAAATATTATAGGGAAAATATATACTTAAATTGAAATTTTGAAATTGAAAATTGAAATGCTGAATCATTCAAAGTTTATTAAAAATCTGTTATATGTTTTGACTTTCTTTGAAAATACACAATTATCCCTGACGCACAATGGCTTGAAAAATAAAAAACAAAAAAAAAAAAAAAATAAAAAATTTAAGCTTATATTGACCTTTTGAAAATATGTATAAATATAATGAAAAACAATTAGGGGTGCTATATTAAACTATGCCGAATCTTATACACACCATGTATGTAAATCTCCAATAATAAAAAAAAACAAGAGTATTAAAAACTAAAAACAAAAAAATGAAGCACTACATACATATATATATATATATATATATATATATATATATATATATATATATATATATAATTTATCCGACCTTAATGGGTTATGCATTTCTAAAAAAATTTAGTGTTTTCTTTACGATATCTTCAACAGCTTTTAATTGATACTCAGTGATATTTTAAAAAATTTGAAAAGTTTAGAGGCCCATAACTCGGAAAATATGGGCGAGCGCTAATTTTGTCACTTGAAGTTTTTTTTTCTTAGTTTTTCAATTCTCTATCGCCCCATATATTTTTTTTTTAATTGAAGTTACTTTATTGTTCCAAATGACATAAAAAATTAGAGGTAGGTGTGATGTATTGCCTGCTGTCTCGAAGGACATGAACCGATCTTGCTGATTTTCAATAGCAAAATTTTCGAAATTATGTCTGATCGATTGGAGTATTTAAATTCTCTCTTGCTTATTTAGTGCCTTGGCAAATGCAGACGGATATCGCTCAATCGACTTCTCTATGCATAAGAACTCAGAATTTAAGTACTTTATGGGGTCGGAAATGAATATTGTAAAAATTACATACGGAACAACAAACTTCTATATATCCTTTTTCTACTTTTTGTAGTGAAGGGTATAATAACTCACAAAAAATTAACACAAAAGCCGGTTTTTCGATTTGTTATGAAATTACGTTCTTCTAAATGCAATTGTGATAAACTAGTACAATTACTATTTCCTTTTTTTGCGAAATAATTAATTGTGCATATATTCTCGATTCTCATAAATGCAGGAGTAAATTTAGTAATATCCTGCTGCCTGTAATAGGCTTGAAATCAGTTTTGCCACATCCCCAGATGAGCTATAAAAAATTTTTGACCGCCATTTTGTCAGACATAGGTCAGGAAGAGGGGTATTGAAATTTTGTATTTGATTGACAATACAATTCTTAATTCTTTCAGGCACGGTTTTGCATTTTTAACTTTTTGAACAAAACGAATGCATTTTTAGTTAAAATACCATATTCTTATTATAAAAAACAGAAAAAAACAAATTAGCACTTTATGTTTTTTTGTAATGAGGTGGTTAGTTATCTAACCACCGTGGCGCTTGGCACAAAAATATTCGAACAAAATTTAGGATCTGCAGCCAAATTAAGAACACAAAACTACTTTTGATTAAAATCGGAGAAGCAAGTCTTATTTGTTTATATACAGACGGGGTCTTTGCAGGATTTGCATTGCCATATTGCATGCACTGGATTCTTTTTGGTGCTGCATTTTGTACATCTTCGGGATGTGGATCGCTCTGGCTTCTGCATATTGTTTCCAGACGTAATTCTTTTGGCACTGATTGTTTGTGTCGCCTTATTTGTACTGATAATGGCGATGTTGGTGCAGAACGGGAGGGCTAAGAGCCTATTTTTAGCAATTTTTTTATACCCATCACTAAATATAAAGCAAGGAATATTTCTATAAGAAATATTTCTATATTTTTTCGACTAAATTATCTAACCAAAATAAGGTGTGATACCTTCTATATCTACTATATGGTTATGGACACATCTACCTCCTGTGTATTCACCTGCCTCTTCCATTTCGAAATGTCTACTCTATTTTGTTTGCACCACTGTAGGTTGCGGGTAACTGACACAAATTCGATAAAGGTATTTTATCATCCGAGTCAAAATCACCATCAGGTAAAGCTGAGAGTATCATCTTATCGGTTTCATGGTCCCAATTGTCTGATTCAAGACTGCACACACTTCCACAATCAGAAGGTATATCTTCCAAGAAAATATTTTAAATTTCAAGGCCATCGAGTACTCAAGGCGTTCTTTAGTATAACATAAATATAAACAGAAAAACAAAACAGTGGTTAGTAAAGTAACCACCCTATTACTTACATTATTTATCGATGAATATAATAAAACTCATATTTATGGTATAACAAAATAAAAATACAAGTCTTAACGAAGTAAGAACCAATAAATTAATTGAAAAATATTTTTTATTATATTAATAATTTTTTATTATATTAATGAAGTCGCATTAAAAAGTAATAGATAAATTTTTATTAAAATTTTGTTTTTCGAAGGGAATCTTTTGGTATATTGTCAAAAAATTCCCAGGTCTTAATTTTATTCGGCATTTACAAGGGAAACTTTAAAGGAAACATCTAAATATAGAGAATGTTCTAATACGGTCCGTAATCAATCCTGACCTTAAAGGAGTTCTGAATTCTTGCGAACGATTAAAATAATAATATATGAGCAATAAAAATTATTGCGGTTCCCTTAAAAATCCAGAATTTCGTTCAGTGCTTTTAGGCTCAAATTATATTTATATTTCGGAAAAAATCCGAGATATCAAAAGCTGAGATATATCAGGTGTTTTTTAAGCCCGAAAAAACTTATTAAAGGGCAAACTGTCAAATGACTGTCGTACTGCTCTCACTTTTTGATATTTATGATCAGTATACTCTGGCAATTTACATGAATAGAGTGACGCTGGATCGCTATTCCAAGTTATCCAAGTTTAGTTTGAAAAACAATTACAAAACAGACCCTGAAGACCCCATTACATCCAGAAAAGTGCATCGTTC
Source organism: Gymnosoma rotundatum (assembly GCA_916610165.2). Taxonomy (NCBI): domain Eukaryota; kingdom Metazoa; phylum Arthropoda; class Insecta; order Diptera; family Tachinidae; genus Gymnosoma; species Gymnosoma rotundatum. The sequence continues at coordinate 119,390,470 of OU744338.1, forward strand.
GTTACAGTGTATACGCTGGTGGCATCATTGGACCTTACTTTATCAAATATGAAACCAAGGCACACGTTATGGACGACAGAGATCATTAATGCCTCAAGATCAATGCATATGGGTGACATTGATCCATGGGAGTTGTGATTTCAAGAGAATGGAGCTGTGTGTGCCATTCGGTAAAATCAATACTGGCGATAAGAAATGGACCTGCAATTTCGCCCTCCAAGCTCGTGCGATTTAACACCTTTAGATTATTTTCTGTGGGACCAACAACAATTGACACCTCAAAGTCCAATATTCGTGTTGTAACTGCTATTAAAGTTCGAAAAAGTCTCAAAACAGGACGTCCAGAGCGTGCTTTGTCAAGCCGCGGTGGTCATATTCCCGAAATCCTCTTTTATTGTTATGTATTGACCTTTTGAATAAACCAATTTTTTTTTTATAAAAATAGAAAAAATTTTAAATCAATTAATTTTTTTGTGTTAGATTTTACAAATTAAATATTAACGGGCTTAAAAAACACCATTTACTTACGGTTTAAAGAGCATTAAAAAAGGTAGCAAAAATGATGTCAAAACCTGATGTTTGCTGTCAGGGGTAAATTATGCACCTTTGTCCTACGTCTTCAGAAGTTATCATTTTTTTACTAGTTTTTAAAATCCTGGAGTAAAGCTCTTAATTTTTGAAAGTGAATCTGTTGCTATGATTTTAAATTTTTAAATAAATAATAAATAATTATGTAAAACATTTTTCGTTTACATGCTTTAAATAGCTTAAATAAGTGATATTTTGTCTGGTGTTAATTTTTAAAAAATATAATAAATATTTTTGAATGTCAATGTTTTCTGTCTCGCTTCAACCTGCCGTAGGATCTTTTTTTTGGCTCGTTACGACCTTCCAAATAACTAAAAAGCATATTTTTCATGTCACAATATAAGCATAAGTCGTTGACCTTATTTATTCAGTCACATTTAAAATGGTGTATGAAACTTCTTGCACTTAAACAGAGAAGAAAGAAGATTATAGCAAAATTTTACGTTAATATGATTAAATTTTTTGTGCATGAATCATTAGGTGGGTGCAGCAGGAGCCATAATCTTTTTAACAATCGATTAAGAAGAACTGAGTTTAGAAATTTAATTTTTTCTTATTGAAATCATCTCTTGGTTAACATACTCTAAAGATTTTTTCTTAATTGTTTTTCTTTTCTTATTAACGAACATGATTCACGAGATGTAAGACATTTTGTTGAAATTAAGATTTAGAGTGAATTATATGATGCTCTGCCTTGAGTTGTTTGCAAGAAAATTTGCCCACATAATTTTATCATATTAAATAAGAGTACACAACTTCTGGCCTTGACTATATGTTCTTTAAATAGCGTAATTTCGCTTTTAGCTTTATTAATATTAATTAAATAATTCGTCAAAGTCAACTATTTTTAAATATTTTTAAACAAAATTTTGGCAACTTAACACTTGACGCCATTATGAATAAAAATCGCATCGAGTGTACACATAAATCATTCATAAAAGTCTAATCATAATTTGTTTTACTAATTGTATTTTAGGAAACATCATTAAATAATTCATTGGTTTAATTAAATGTTATTTTAAGGAAATTTTAGAAACACATATTAAATCATTTTTTTTATAAAAAGCATATTTAATTTTTACATTTTAAAAATTAATAGTTGAACTGTTTGATATTATAACAAATGAATTAATTAATATTAATTCGGCTTAAGGTTATTGTTATTTAATTTAATTTCATTTTCTTTAATTCATTTGTTAAAAATACATATTTTGAAAACAAAATAAATTGAATTTTTAGAAATATATTTAGTAAACAAAACAATAAAAATTTTGGCACGTGAATTCTTGTAATTCTCACCTTTTAACATACATCTGGTGAGCAAAAAAAAAAAAAAAAAAAATACACACACACAAAAACAAAAGAGCGTCAGCACTACAAACTATTTACAAAATGAAGGTAATTTTTATCAATCAAATAAATAAATTATTTAAATACAAAAAATAAAATAAGAAAATTTCTCAATTTATAAACCAGTGTCCTTGAACCACAACACAGCTAATGAGATAAACAGATTTACCAACTGTTTATTGGCAGTAGAGAGAGGAAATTATTGTGTGCAACTCTGTACACTTGTCAAATTGACAGAGATGCTTTAAAAATTTACTGTAAACAATATTATAAAACGTAAGCGGATACGGAAATGCTATAACTAGCGGCTGCACTGATGTAGAGTGTCATTTCCCAGTTGGCAACATAATTAAAAAAATATGGGATTTATTACTTAAAATTTATTTTTTATTACTTAATAAAACTCGAATTTTTATTGAAACTTTATTGATTTTAATTAAAAATATTTAAAACACAAATCTTAAAATTAACTTTTGTTTTTTGTGTGTGTGTGTGTGTGTGTTTGTTTTTTTTTTTTTTTTTGCTAAAATGGCCTGCATCCAAAAATATAATGCGCTTAAATGTTGTGTTCTATTTAAATTGTTTTATTATTCTTTATTATTATTTTAATTTGTTTTCATCATTTTTAATACATTTGTTTGGTGGTATGACGTTCGCTTAATGTGCATGTGTTCATTTTTTAACGTTGGGTTTTGTTTTTCAATAACAAAAATTAAATGAAGACATATTTTCTTAAACTTTAGAACAGTGGGCGCAGCGACAAATGCTGTGGAATGCGGTTTTAATATTTCAAGAGTTTAATTTAAAGTTTTAATACGCGTCATGCCAAAAATTTTTTTATTAATTTTTACCAAGGTGGCATCGCCACGCCAGCTGGTTCTTGTTTGCTTTTTTCAAATTCGCGCCAAGGATTCTCGAAATCCCCAGTTGTTTTTGTTGTGAAAATTAAAAAAATAAAAACCAAATACTAAGTGTCATTTTATAAATGCAGCTCCCAAAATATGCATGGAAAAGCTTGACGAATCCCTACAATCGGATATTCAATGAATCTGTCATAAGTAGGGCTCTCCAACGAACCTCGTGTGCAGGTGGGGAAATAAATGATACTTAAAAGTTAATTTATTTGCAAAATGTCTAAAAATCGTTCATAGCCTAAATATATAGACTTATACGGCTGAAGTACCGCTTAGCTTTAATCTTGAAGAAATTCATAAAGCAGTTTTTGATTTAAGCTCTAGGAAAGCCCCGGTATTGAAAAATCCGTAATAACATGCTCAAAAAGCTGCCGTAGTTTGCCTTTAAGTTACTTCTTTGTATTTGTAAAACAATTCTGTTCCTTGAGTAGTACCCTGCACAATGAAATATTTCACTGTTTACGAGTACCAGGAAAGTTCTCACAATAACGCAGTCATATAGACGAATATCTTAACACTGTTTAAGAAAATATTACTAAATAAGCATTTGCAAGGAATGATATATTCCGGTCCATCAACTTGTATTTAGAAGACAAGACAGCACGATTAATCATAATGGTGTTATGGAATTCAGTTCTCCATAACAAATTTAGAAAAAGAGAAACATTATAAATAAACTTCCGCCGTGTAATAAACGTTAATATTCGGTTTTAGAAATATTTGGCCGCCGACTGGTTGTGGTCGACCTTCTTTCTTCGTCCGCAATAAGATAATAAAGATATTGTCTTAATTTCATTTCGGTCTGATAATGTTTAAAGTTAGTTCGTCCTGTCCCACTGTCCCAATTGTCACCTCCGAGTTCTTCATTTATTTTTTTCAGAGATTTGCAACACTTCGCCACCTTAAGTCATTTTACTTTAACCCCTCAAACTAAGATAAGCTTGCGCTGTGACATTCATTTCTCAGCCATTTGACTTCCCTGATGAAGGTGGCGACGTCTTCCGGAATATATCACTTAGCCATCTAAGTCTGCGGCGTTCAGAAGAAGTTTCTTAATGCTTCTTAAAAGTCCGATATACCGTTGGTTTATCTACTGGTTCAATTCCTAATGGCACAATGACCAGCACCCTCAGATCTTTTCTTTCCAGGCCCACAAACAGATTAGTCCCTGCCGTGTCTTGACTAGGTCAAATAGGCGATTAGACCCTGCAATTATTCCTATCCTCCATCTATATTATTGCGATTGGATTAAAGTTAAAGATAAAGTTAATTTTCCCGGGTCGTATTTTCTTGAATGTGACTCTAGTTGCAGTTCCGGTAATAAGGAAGTAATATCCTAACATATTTGGGCTAGATTCGTTCATGTTACAAGCTTTGACTACGTTTACCACCGGAGTTATTTCAGAGGATGAACTCTCCACAGATTTAAAATCTTAGTTTTCCTTTTCATTCGGATTTTTCTAATTCAAAAGGGAAAAGTAGGGAAACTGACTCTTATGAAACCTTATATGCACAAATTAAGTTACCTTTCATCGGGTGTCCGCTGGATAGTAATACTAATTTGTTTTTGCACCATTTGGTAAACATTAGTCTTAACAGTTCATATTTGGTAATCGTGAAGTAGACACGTTGCAAATTTATTATAGAAAAATATTCGATAACTAATGTGTTTTAATCGTTAAAACATTTTATCAAAATCAATCATCGATTGCTGTGACGATAAGAAAGTTAGGTGAAATTTTTGGGAGAAAGAATGTGCCAACAAAACGTACTATTTATCATTTAGTGAATGATTTCGAAGAAAGAGGGTCTGTAGATGATAGGCCCAAGCTTGGACCATAATGTACTACAAGATCGGCTGTAAATATTACTGCTGCTCAAAAAAGTGTTCAAAACAATCCATCAACCTCAATTCGACGCCGTGCTCAGGAGTTTGGTCTTCAAAGAACAAATTTTACCACAATTTTGCACAAGGATTTGCATTTGTATTTATTTAAGATTCAGAAAAACATTTTCATTTGAATGAATATCGTATGTGCCTAAACAGAGTAGTAATTTCTGGGCAATTGAAAACTCTCAAATTGTTCATCAGTCACCTTTTGCATCCATTAAAAATAACAGTCTGGTGTGCAATTTGGTCTGGAGGAATCACTGGACCCTACTTCTTTAAAAATAAAAATGGCCTAACGGTAACTGTGAATGAGGAGCGATATCGTGAAAAACACGTGGTATAACAAGACGGTGCCACATCGCATACAGCCAAGTTAACAATAAATTTGCTGAGAGTAGTATACCTTCCCGGCGGACACCCGTTATAATAATTAAATTTTAAGTCAAATGACGTGGTCAGAAGGACCTACAATAACCTCAATATTTTTTTTTAATATGTGACGGTTCCCTAACAATAGTTACTGCCAATAAAAGAAGTGAAACGAAAATTTGATTCTTAAAAATTTTTAAGCATTTTCTTTAAAATAGCTTGACGATTTTTATCAATTAATAGCTTGTACATGATTTTTACTGTACCCGGCCCACTGTAAATTTAACATTCGTGCTATGTATGTATAATTAATGAACATTATCAATTTACGAAACATATAAATAAATATACGTATTAAAAATAATTATAAAGGAATTCGGTCAAATAAATTTGGTGATTTTTATATAAAGTCTTTTTATTCTTTTTTATTTTCTTGTCTCTGCTCTCTGATGAAAAAGAAACGAAATAAATGTTAATGATTTTTCTTTGTTTTATATTTGCAGTTCGGCGCAAAATTAAATAGTCTGACGTAAATGAACGGTCCAGGCGATTTAGCATTAACAGAAAGTAGTGTCACACCAGATCCTAAGAACTGCAGTCTTGTCTCCATAATACCCATAGTAGGTATGTCATCATGTAGGGGACGAGCAGAGGCATTTGCACGCCGTTTATCTTCCAAATTGCGCACGTTAGGCACACAGGTAAGCGCAGTGGCTTACACTAAATTATAATTTCTCTAACTTTTTTCATTTTAAAGGCTGATGACGCAGATGTAAAACAGGAAGATGAACCTATAATAAATGGCAGAAATACAAACACTTGGGTAAGCAATGTTGGCGGTGGAGAACAAACAGTCACAGATCTTCAACCTTTGAGACATGAAACAGATTCCTTTTTTGATTTCGATTGTGAACTAGAGAGTCCTGGAAGTCCAATTGATGAATGCGAATATTTAAGACTTATAGAATCTAGTTCGAATACACCTCACAACTCGGCAGCTGAATCAGGTTACGCTTGTGCCTCAGCAGCCAGTTCACATAGTTCCTCAGATGGTCCCTATTTTGATGTTAATTCCGAAAATGAAACATATACAAGTCACCTACAGCCTCTGCCTCAACATCAACAGAGGCAACAGACCTCAAACCACATTAATCAAACACAGCATCAAACGGCTGCAGATGAAGTTGATAGCATCTCGACCAACAAACTAATGAGTCAATTTAATGGTTGTCAAAATCACAAAGATTTAATAAAAACACTACCCAGCGAAGGACCTGACATTGAGTTGGTAAAAGCTCGTAAGGAAAATTGTCATCTGGAAAATCCTAAACAAATCAGTATGGACCAAAGTGTACAGGAGCAAATTTTACGAGAATTACACAAACAATCGCTGGAGCACAAGGATGTAGAGAAAGATAATAATAAAAGGAATTTAGTAGAACAGGAAACTCTCACAGAAACACTAACAGACAATAATATTGTAAGTGACATGAATGAGATGGGTGAAGAAGATAAACAGGAAACTCTGCCAGTTGTACAAATTATAAACGGTCGTGCAGAGAATGGCGAAGATGTTTTAAAGATAGAAATAGAAGAAGTACCAGAAAGTGAAGTAAAGGAATCTGAAAACAGTAAAAATAACTTGAATGATGAAGAACCTGTTGTATTAAAAGATTCTAATGAAAATGAAATCTTAAAAAGTGGAAATGAAAATGTCAAAACTTCTCATTTGCATATGGAAACAACAGACGATGAAGACGACTGTCGACCGCAAAGAGTGAGACGGTGTTCTTCTTTAAAAACTGGTAAAACTCCGCCCGGTACCCCAAGCCGCAAAAAGATAGTACGTTTTGCTGACGTCTTAGGCTTGGATCTGGCCGATGTTAAAACTTTTCTCGACGAAATACCCAACATACCCAAATCAGCCTATGAGGATTTAGAGATTTCGGACCCAGAGGCACCTGTACAATTGGGACCCAAAGCCCATAAATTGCTTATGCCCCTTTTCCAACAGCCAGGAGGTTTACCCAACTTTTTGGATATAGTACGCGAAAAATTAGTGTCTTTGGAAAATGCTGCTGTCACCGATGCCATCAACCTAACCATAACGGGCAGCGTTAGGGTACGAAATCTAGATTTTCATAAATCTGTACACATACGTTATACGTTGGATGGCTGGCGTAGTTTTGCTGATTTGCAGGCAAATTATCTGGAAAACTCATGCGATGGCTTCTCTGACAAATTCTCTTTCATTTTATTTGGCAATTCATTGCACATTGGCCAGCGACTGGAATTCGCTGTGCGTTTCCAATGTAAAGGTTTTCAATATTGGGATAATAATTATGGCGCCAACTACTGTTTTCAATGTTTACCTACCGCCCCAAACATCACAAATCCCACAACAGTAATACTTCCATCACATCATAGCAATAATATGGCCGCTCTATTAAGTCCAACTGTTGGAGAAACCTGGTGTACGTCCTTCTATTGAGCACAAACAAGTTAATCAAACCCAAAACAAAATGCTAAAGAATAAAATTACTAATAAGTAATTACGCAAAAGTAATTAGAATTAGAATATGTGTATGTGTTTATTTATAGGACGACAAGGTTACACTTAAGAATAACATCTGAAGATAAGAAAATTTAAAGAAAGGGAAAATGAGAATTTTTAAAGTTTTGTTTTGTGATAAAAGATTGGTATTAAAAGAAGTTTAAAATATATCAATCTCTATACATGAATTCTTCACAGAGCTTTAAGCAGAGTATTTTCTAATAATCGGTTAAATAACAAAATGGTAGTGACAGTTTAAAGTGTTGCATTGTTAAGCAATTTTCTCTTTTTAAATTTAGGGAAAATAATGAAATTAAAAAACGTATAATTTACTTGCTTTAAAGTGTTACAAGTGATGCCATATATTTTTCGTTTCGTTTTTTGTTTGTTTTTGGTTTGTTTTGGCCAACAAACAAAACTAAATTTTTTGCGTCTGTATGTTTAACATAACCTATAAATTTATTCATTATATTTTCTTTTTCGGTGAGGTTTTTTACAATACTCTTTTTGTACAGTTTTGTTAAATAAAAGTTTATAAAATACTGTTTTTGCGTAAATACAATTAGGAAACGGAAAAACTGAAATTTGTATTTCAGTAGTCCAATAAATGCAAACAATAAAATCTTGCCATAGGTACAATATATAACAAATGTTAGCTTTTGCAATTTTAAAAAGCACAACTGCACTTTGAAGTAACTTATACAGTGCCATATTACTCTATAGATTGTAATTTCGATTGATATCGAATGCCATAATTGGGCCTGAAGAGTTGAAAACATTTTTGAAATCTAGTTCTATTAAAATTCAACAATTTTTTACTAGAAATAATTAAATTATTCAACATATCTAAAATAAAACAAATCTTATTGCAAAAAAAAATAAAATAAATATAAATAAAAATATTTACCGCTTCTCAAACGGTTTCAAAAGTAGTTAAGTATGTGTGATAAATTTAAACGAATTTAATTTTTTAAATCAAACTTTATATAAATTTTTTAAAAATGTAAAACTTAAGAGCAGTTTTTCTTCATTTGGCAAAATAAAATGTAGGATCATAGAGTTAAAAATATCCAGCATCCGCAACTAAGAAAAATGCTTTAAAAAAGCGAATATTGTTAGAAGTCGAGGTTTTAGCGATATTTTAAGTCGTATATTAAGATTAAGAAATGTTGAGTTACGAATCTCCTGCTGCAAAGTTTCAATGTGTTAAAGAATATGATCCTACAATTTATGTTCGAAATTTATCTTTAAAAAAAAAAAATTTTTAATTAATATAAAACAAATAATTATTGGAATATATGCTATAAATATATAAAAAAACATTAATTGTTTAGAAATTTATAATAATAGTTATAAGGAAATATTTGCAATTGTGTACTGTTTTTTTATAAATGTTTGTCAAAATAATAATTTCATTTAAAATTTTTTTCTGTTTAGGTGAAACTGTAAACGGTATTGTTGCTGTAAAGTCATTTATAAAAAGTTAATATATTTCAATTTAGTAATTTAATTTATTTAAAAATTTTTTTTCATGATGTGCAATTAAATGTTCTCCCTCATAAAAACTATTTCAATTGCAGCAATCTGTATTGTCGGTATTACACAAGGTCAATGAAATCCCAAAAACGTTCTGCAAAATTATATTCTCTTCTCACATCACTTATAGCAAAAAAATTAAAAAAAAATTTTTTTTTCTCAACGCGATTTGTATATAGTTTCCTTGTTTTAAAATTTATTTTTTTAAATGTACTTTCGATAAAAGGTACTTTTGAGAAAAGGTACTTTTGCCAAAAGGTACTTTTGCTAAAAAGTACCTCTCTAAAAGATTACATATTATAAATTGTTTTAATACTTTTTCGTAAGGCACTTCGTTTTAAGAGTTACGTCTTAAAACAAACTTCTAATAAAGGTTGTATTTTTAAGGCATTTTTAAAATTAAATTTTTTTGGATAAAAAATATACGAAAATTATTTCTTTAAAAATGTGCAATACCCAAAAAATCCAGAAAAACATTTTTTCTGTACGAGATTTGATTAAAGTTCCCTAGTTTTGAAATTTATTTTTTTAAAGGTACTTTTGTTAAAATTTATTTTTGTTAAAAGATGCTTTTCTTAAAAGGAACTTTTCAAAAAATTTTCGAATCATATTTTTTCTAGGGCACTTCGTGCAAAGAGCTACGTACGTATTTAAGCAAACTTCTTAAAACAGGCATTTTTTAAATTATTTTGATTTCAAAGAAAGTGTACGAATTCGAAGTTTTTAAATGTTGTTTGATGAAATTTAATTAATTAATTTAAAAAATAACTTTAAAAAAAGTAACTTTTAAAAAAATACCTTTTAAAAAAGTACCTTTTAAAAAAGTACCTTTCTGAAAAATTGGATTTAAACCTTCGTTTTTTTTTTCTTTAAGAGCTTACTTTATCGAGAGAATTGTCTTTTTTTAAGATACCCTATTGAAATATTGTTCATTGAAAGTTATTTTTTATAAAGGCCTTTTGCAAATAGTTTTTTTTTTTTTTCGAACAGCACTTATTAGGGGAAATATATTTTTTAAAAGAGATATAATTTCATTAAAAACAATTTTTATAAAAAGTACTATATTTAAAGAATATTTTTCTTAAAAGCTATTTTCTAAAAATCTATTATATAGAATAGGTACTTTTTCAGACATTCTTTGCTGAAATAACTTTTAACAGGCTGGGATGCCAATTTTAAACTATTTTCTTAATTAGGGATCAATACTCCTCATATTTTTCTGACCACAACAAAAAGCAAGTAATCCAGATTTTGCGTTAGAATTTTAACAGTTTAAACAAAATTAACTCGAATAAATTTTAATTATTATATATATTATTCTTGTGTAATCTTGTCCCTATTTATTATTTAGTTTATGGTTATAATTGCAGCCTTTTCTATATTGTTAACAAAATAAGAAACTCGCATTCATATCGAAATATATATTTTTGTTAATAACTTTTTATAATTATATATTTTTTGTACACACTTTAAAAGAATCCCGCCCAAAAACAAAAATAAAAAAAAAATGCAAAAACTCAGGTAAATTTTTATTACAATTTTATTAGACTGTTGTTATAACTGTAAACAAAGGAAAATTATTTAGAGCAAAAAAATCTGTAAATTATAAGAAAATATTCATTATAAAATATTTTGAAAATTTTAATTAATTTATGCACACGAAAATCTTTTCAAAAAATATTTAATAAAAAGAAAGAGTTAAATATATTTACATACATATTTATTAAAAGAAAAATATAACAAAATATGTTGTTGATAATTATAAAAAAAATTAGCATAAATGTTTAAATATAATTAATTTTTTTAGTGTATTTTTTATTTATTTCCTTTATAATTTTTATATTTCTTTATTTTAATTTTTTCCTTAATAAATTTAATAATTAAATTTTTACAACCTTAAAAAAGTATGACGAATATTATTTTTTTACTTCGGAATACAGAGTCACCCCTTTACGCTCAACGTGTTAATTTGCAGTTCTGCTTCAAATGCAGCAGTAATTTAATTAAATTTATTTAACAGAAAAATTATTAAAAAAAAAATAAATTAATTAAAACAAATAAATAAAGTGATTTTAAAACGCCTGTTATAAAAAGGAATTTAAAAATAAAGCTTTAAAAAAAGCACTTAGAAAAAAGTACTCTGAAGAAAGGAGATTTTTTTCCACAGAAAGTTCTTTCAATAGGGAAACATTATAAAATGATACTTTCATTACATCTTTTTTAAAGCAAAAAAAAAAAAAGGTTAAGAAATAGATTATTAAAAAAAATAGAAACTTATTTTTTTGACACAAAAAAAATATTTCTTTAGACTTTTAAAAAAATTAGATCTTTAGGAAATGTATCAAAGATCATGCAAAGTATCATTCTGAGAAGTTTAAATTAAACTATTTTTAAATTGCCATTTTTTATTTAATAAAAAAAATATTTTTCGCAAAATATTAAAAAAAAATTACCTATTAAAAAAATGAAGTAAAAACATTTTATTTTTTTAAAGGGCCCTTTTTTCATTTATATATTTTCCCACACATTTTTTAGTTCAATAAAAATATTTATTTTTTAACTTATTTTGCATAAAAGACCTTTTTGAATAAAGTACCTTTGTAAAATGTTTAGTTATTCAAAAAGGTAATTATTGCACTGTTTTAACTAATAAAAAACCGGTTTAAAAATGTATTTATTTTTTGTTAAAAAAAAGGATAAAATTTCGGAAAAAGTTCCTGTTGACAAAAAGTATACCAAAAAACATATTTTAATTTTTTTTTTGTTTTTGATTGTAAATTATTTTATTATATTTAAGAAAACATTTTGAAGAGGGTTTTTAAGTCTTGAAGTGAGAAGTATATTTTAAAAGGTACCTTTAAAAAAATGCTAAAAATAACTAATTTAAAAATTATTTTAAAAAATGTTCTAAAAAAGCTGCTTTTAAAAACGCTTTTATTATGTAAATACAAAGTTCCTTTTTGTTTTGAAAGGTAAGCCTAAAGTAATTACTTTATTTAACAAGGTACCTACCTATTTTTGATAAATACGATTTTATTTATTATTTTATATGTTTAAAAAACTACATACTTATATTTAAAATACAATACATTATTTAAAAAGTACCTTTTATTAATCCATTCAAGAAATGCTGCTCAAAGAAAATTTTTTAGAAAAAAATCATATTTTATAATAATAATATTTTATGAGGGAGAACACAGCTTTTTGGAAACCTTTAATTAAATTTATTTAAGAACGTAAACTTTAAAAAAAAAAACATGTCATGAAAATATAATTTTTGAAGCACTTTACTTCGATCATCATTTGTCTTAAAATGATGTAAAAGTATTTTGTGGCTTTTATTTTATTATCTTGTTATAATTTGTTTATTTTAATAATTATTTTAGTTGTTTAACTTTTATTCAAACAAAAATTTATTTGTTTTTATTTTTCACTACATTTTCTTAAAATTAAGAACACTTTATATGATTTTATACACTTAATTTTAGGACGTGTTATTTACATAGTTTTTATTTATATAATCTTTTTTAATAGTTATAGAAAAACAATAAATATGTGAAAATGAAAATGCTACAGTTTTGTTTTATTTTTATTTTGTTTTTATAAATTTTATTTTTTGATTTATTTTTTATATGACATGGTTTTTGTTCCTCTTTTTCACTTTCTTTTAAGCCAAGAAAAAGCGTGATTTCAAGAAAATCTAAATCTAGTATAAACTGAATTAAATTGTTTACTCTTTCTCATTTCGAACGTAAAAGTTCTTTTGATAGCAAAAAGCCACAATGTAAAATTTTTTATTTCGACTATTTTGTGGCACTTTTATATTCTCTATTTTTTTATATTTTATTTTTAGCTTGGCTCTGGCCAGGTTTGTTTCAATGATATCTTATTAACTATACAAACGGCTTTGAAAACCAGCACAGCCATTTTCACAGCCTGCTCTAATGTGTTACTTTGGTGAGTCTCACAATTAGACGTTTTTTTTTGCAATAAAAATCGTTAATATTCCGACAAAAAAAAATCGGTAAAATTTCGAAAAATTTTGTGATAAAGTCGTCATATATTAAAAATTATGATTGCATTATCAACCTCTTAATATAAAATAAAAAAAAAAATTAAAACATTTTGTACAGTTGTATATTAAATTATAATTGCAATTTTTGGTTTTATTTGAGTTCGCTTGATAAAAATTATTTTTTAAATTATTTTAAATTGATAAAAATTCATTCAGTGTTAAAGGGTGTCCCAAAAGTTGACGTAAGTTGGCCTATGTGGTCCTATCTTTTGAACCGCTATAGAGAAACGCTTGTAAATTGGACAGAAGGTCGAGTACTATAACCTTAATAATAACAAGTATAAATATTCAAAATTATAAATCAAAGGGTGCCCCAATAGTTTATTAAGTTTTATATATATGGCCATAATTTTGAACGGTTGTAGACAGACGGTTTAAATTTTTTAGAAAGTATAAAGTTTGGAGTAGGAAATTAAAGGGTTCCCCAAAAGTTTATGTAATTTAACATATATGATTAAACTTTTGAAAGGTTATAGACAGACAGCTGAGATTTACAAGGAACCTCTATTGCCAAGTCCGCTATAGTTCTTAAGTATACTATTTGAATTTAGAAATTAAAGGGTGTTCCCATAATTGGCCTAATTTAAGCCATATAAGTCTCTCTTTTAAACCGTAATATACAAAGACTTGAAAATTAGAGAGAATGCCTACTAATTTTGAAGTATAAATTAAAGAGTGTCCCAATAATCAATTTAAAAAATCAATTTCTGGAGACATGTGGAACAGACTTTTTTATTTATATATATTTTTTTTTTTGTCAATTTAACACATTTTATTATTTAAAGTCTTCGAAATTAAAAGTTTTTCTACATTAAAAAATTTTATAAATTAAAAACAGGAATATTTTTCTTTTAATGTCAGAAAATCGTTCAACAATAACTTCTTGATAAAAAGTGCAATTATCCAAATTAACGAGTTTGGGTAAATCTATCGTTCAGTGTACAAAGGCGACTTAACCATCATATCTACTACTACTCTAATTAATATACAGGCGTCTTTCTAAACTTATCTACCGCAGCTACACAAGTGTTTTTTTTGGTGTTTGATTAGAAATGCTCGCTGTTTAGTTCAAAAAAAAAAAAAAAAAACGGTGACTCTCCACAGGTTTTTAAGTTCCTAGAAAATATAGTGACTCTCCGCACGTAACACAAGTTGTCAATAATTACTCCAAATAGTCAATGTGATTCGCCCCTGTAAAATTCAAACAAAGTTGGTTTGTTAAGGCAGAAAATTTTTACTGCGTACATCTCTTTTCAATAAGGAAAGATCTACCTGAGCAAGGCATAGAAGCTTGGAACTGTAATCAGCCTAAAAATCACATATAAACAAAAGTTTATGATATTTTTTTTAAATGGCAACTGAAAATTTAAAACGTCTCTTTTTCAACAATAAAGAATAAATGCGCCACCTACAAAACCAATCTTGCCATCACAGTCATTCCTAATAGCAATACTCCTTGCAATAGTTTTACAACGAATATTTTATTTTTGTAATTAAAATTAAAAATTTAATTTAATAATTTTTATTTTATTTTGTCACATATTTTTTTACTAATGCTATAAACACAATCAAAGGCTACCGACCATCGACTACCGACTACAAAAGTAGCTGGCTACAAAAATAGCCAAGTTGCCAGCTACTTAATTCTTTTAAAGACCATCGACCACTAACTACAAAAAATAAACATCTGTTTTGACATACATGTATGTATTTAAGTTAACCAAAACAAAACAAACTTGATTTTTTTAAGTGAATTTATGTAAAAAAATAATTTAAATGTCTCAAGAAAATTTAATTAACTTTATAAATACTATTGCTAAAATAGTGGAAACAAAGACTTCAGTGTATGAAGTGTCCACGTCCATATTTGCATGTAAATTGAACTAAACATTTACATTAAACAATATAATAAATGTATACAAACAGTAAAAATTACTATTATATACTTATCAATTTCAATAAAAAACCCAAAAAATAAATATAAATAAAACAAATTAGAAATTTATGAAAAAAGAACTAAATGCAAAATTTCACAAACAAAAAGTAAATGAAAAATGCGCCAAATAAATAGTAAATGAAAAATGTATTTTTTTTTTTGAAATCTTAATTTAATAATGGCAGGGGTATATAACTACAGCGCCAGGGTATCCCACATGTATTTTGATATTACTAGTCTCTCCAGGAACTGCACATCAACCTATACCTTCGTATAGGAAGTGGAAAATCCTGTTGAATAAAAACTGTGCGCGTTGCGACTTCAATTATAACTTCACTTTTTCTTTAAAAATCTGCTTGCGCGCAGATGTTCCCCCTTCGAGATAAAGTAAAAAACTGATGAAAAATGTAAACAAATTAACAGAAGATTATTATATTTCAATGGTGCCACTATAAAAGTTTTTCGCGTTTTTAATAGCGATATTTAATGTATTGCGTTTTTAAAAACACCATTTCATGCATTTTTTGCATTGGCACCACTAATCTGTTTTTTGTAGCCAAGAAAAATAGAAATTAGCCTAAGTTGGCTACGGGCTACAAAAGTAGCCGTGTAGTCGGTAGTCGTGTAGCTGCTAAAAGATTTATTCTCATAAGCACGCATGTATTCTATTTTTGACATCTTGTAGTCGATGGTCGGTGGACATGATTGTGTTTATAGCATAAGAATTGAAAAAAATACATTATACTCAGGTTTAAAACTCTACCTCAAAACTATTAAATATCGTTAAAAATACAAAATAAAAATATTTTTATTTTAAATAAATATATATAATAAGAAATAAATAAAAGCCTGAAAAGCAGTTCAAACTACCTCAATGGAAAAACATATAAATAAAGAAAAAATATATTTTAAGGTAATTTTGGAAAACAATAATCAATATGTGTTAAAACTAAAATATCATTATTAAAAATTAAAATAAAAAGTTTATTCAAATAAAAAAAAATTTGCTTAGCAAAATAAAAAATATATTTACGTTTACATAATTAATTAAAACTTAATAAGTTGTAAAATGATTGTTATTATTTTATGAAAATAAAAAAAAATTTTTGACAGCTTTTACTCATTAAAAAAAAGTCTTTCACTTTTTATTTAATTAAAATTAATATCCAACAACTGGAACTCCCCCCAAACCACACCAACCCACCCCCAAAAAATCTTTTTCCCGTGCTATTTTCCCGATTAATTATTTAAATCAACAATATTGATTATTGAGGGTCAAAGCACGTCTCGATGGCCATTTCGTTATCGCTTACTTAACTCTTCAGGAAACTTCTGACAAACATTTTAAATAAACTAAAGATTTTTGTCCAAGCAATAAAGCAAAGACAAAAATCAAAGTTTTAGCAAAAACAACAAAAACCAACAATAATTCTAATTTTCTTTCTTCACTGTATACGGCTGACTTTTTTTGGCTCTTTTATACAGTCGAAAGAGGATGAAAAATAAAATATCACAAAACACTACGATAATTTATTTATATTTATAAGATATTTTGGTACCGCTTACTTAGCTCTTCAAGAAAAGATGAATACAAAAATAAATCTAAAAATTGAAGGGTGTCTCTATATGTTGCTTAAATTGACCTATATGGCCGTATCTTTTGAACCGTTACATACAAAAACTTGAAAATTAGACAGAATGTTTATTGCTGTGTCTAGTATAATAAGAAGTATAAATATTTAAAATTATAAAATAAAGGGTGGTACAATATTTGATGTTATTTGATGTACATATATGGCCAGATAGTTAAAATATATATACATAAAACCGTTATTGCTTGATCTGCTAGAGCAAGTAGCAAATTTAAAATTAGAAATTAGAATTTGAACAGTTGAAAATATGACAGAGTGTCCATTACTACACGCAAAGATAAAACATGGTTGTCATATGGTCACAATAAACATAATATGATCTTTGTAACATTGTAAAGTTGCAGGGAACAAATTATAGTTGTTGTCAACAATACTTTAGTCACGATAAACACGTTTTGGTTGATATTTAACCATGTTGGTTTAACTTAAAAAATTTAAACCTCAACCAAAGTTTTATAACTTATAAAAAATAATATAATATATTTAAGCATAATATATTTTTATTAATCAAACAAAATAATATTTGCGCTTAAAATATTTTGCTCCAGTTCTTGACAGAAAAGTTGAAATTGTTTTTGTTGTTAGAGAACATGAAAAAATAATAATTTATGTACAAACTGACAGCAAATAAAAAGGTAAGAAAAACATTTTAAAAATAGTTGAAATATGCTTATCTATATGTGTGTATGTAAGCAAATAATCCGAATATCGACATCAATCCGAATATCGAAATTTTCAATGACTTTCCGACATGTTGCTGGTGTTATTTCACGAACTGCAACTTGAATGTTGTTCTTTAGATCATTAATTGTGGCTTGTTAGCATACACTCGACTTTTCAAAAAACCCCACAAAAAAAAAAATCTAATGGTGTTAGATCACATGACTTTGGAGACCAGTTGAAATCTGCATTTCGTGAAATTACACGTTGAGGAAATTTTGATCGCAAAAGCGTAATGTTTTCTCGAGTTGTGTGACATGTAGTATCGTCTTGCTGGAAATAGACGTCAGACACATCAATATAATTCAACTGTGTCCATAAAAAGTCTCTCAACATTGATTGGTATCGCTCAGCATTCACAGTAACAGCATTTCCAGCATTATCTTCGAAGAAAAATGGCCCAATGATTCCATTTGCCCAAAATGCACACCAAACAGTAACTTTTTGTGGGTGTAGAAATTTTTCATGAATAACATGGGGATTTTCATCACCCCAGATACGAAAATTTTGCTTATTGAAGAATCCATCCATTCTGAAATGAGCTTCGTCCCTAAACGAAATTTTGCTTTGGGTATTTTTCAAAGAACGCCCATTTTCATAATAACTTTGAATGATGTAAACGCGTTGTTGCAATGTGTACCTGTCCATGGTTAAACCCGTATGTCATTTGAAAAGATGTCACGTGTAAAAATTATATAGTGCTGACATCTAGGCGTCACATTTGGATGACCCTTTATATCATGACATTTTCAACCATATTATGATGTTATAATTTAACCATTTAAAGGTTATATTTTAACATGCTAAACAATAATATGGTTGAGAGACCAGATTTATTATTATTAAATGTAACAATACTATGATTTGTTAATAACCATATAATACAACCATAATATATTGCTCTCAGATTATGGTTACATCAATTGTGTTTTCTATTTGCGTGTATATCCAGTATAATAACAAATATAAAAAAATATAACTAGAAATTAAATAGGGCTCTAATAGATGATGTATATGGTCCATCTTTTCAACAGTTAGACTTTAAACAAACTTGTTTTACTGTTTCAGCAATAAAGGAAACATGATTTTAAGTTTTTCTGCTTTAAAGTCGGATTTTCTTCTGCTAGAATTGTTGAACCTTGTTATTGTTATACCTTGTTATTTTCAGTTTTTTTACAAAGGTGTTTGGGTTATGAAATAACACATTGAATAACGTTTCTACCATTGCATATCCTCAGTAGAAAATCGAACCTATGACTTTTACGGGTCCTTAACTATTTGACATAAATCTTGCTATTAAACTTTCTACTATTAAAATTAGTGAGAACAATAAATAAATAATAAATTTAAAAACTTAAAGGTGTTTTCATGGTGATCGTAATTTTGACAAATATGGACCTCTCTTTTAAATCGTTGTAAGCAAACGCTTGAATTTTGCCTGGAGTATGTATTGCTTTATTTACTCTAATAGCATGTTTACACGGCAATGTGAAGCACTTGCTTCGCTCTCTGAATCATGATTGCGAAGCATGCCGTTTCCACGACATATACTACATGCTTCACATTGACTTCTGTTCTAAAATTTTGTTTTTCGTTTCAATTTAGTGTTTGTAGTTAATAAAATTTATAACAGATATTCACACAGCACTTTTAATATTGGTTTACTTTTTTTTTGTTTACATATATATACAGCTAGTTCAGATAAACTTGCGATAAAAATTAGGAAAGACAGAAATTTTTCATGCTTCGTAAGTAGATTCAAGCTGAATCGTCTCAAAACAAAATGCTTCGCTCTCAAGATTTTATATGGCGAAGCACGTTGATTCGGTCGTGATTGAGCTGTGAATCATGAAAAGAGAGCGAAGCAAGAATATTGGGCTCCGTGGAAACATAGTATAAGGAGTTTGGTTTATCAGCTCCTAACAGTGAGCGTTCGTTTCAACTGAGCTCATTAGAACGAACTAGTTCAATCACTTAGTTCAACCTCACTTACTGCCATCCCTAAATTAGCGCGTAAGACGCAAAGCAATGTAATTCATAGCTTTTGCGCTGAAATGCTATCCCTAAATAACAGCGTTAACTTCGTGTCGTTAAAAGTAATGTTAACTCATTTTATTTCATAAAACCCGCTGTACAAGAATAAAGAAGAGATAAAACCGCTAGATTACCTTGAAAATTACTAAATTGTCACTACTTTTCAACCATAACAAAACAAAACAAACCAACAAACAGCAAACTTCACCTCCTAACGCACTGTCAAAATTGGATTTTCCAATTGCTAAGCGTTGACGCCAAGCTATTTAGGGATGCTTCATACATTTTGTATGTACATGAGAAATTTTGACAGTTATCTTGCGCTTTACGCGCTAATTTAGGGATGGCAGTTAGTGAGTTTAAACATATTATCGAATTCAGTTGAAATGTTTAGCTCAATTCTGTTTACTTCCATTGCTCAATCAGTGAGCGGAAAAAAATTGAGCGAATCAAGTTTATTTGTTTGGCTCACACAAATTAAAACATATTCACACATACTAATGAAAAATTGTGCAACTAAAAAACAATTTAAAGATTAACTGTATGTAAGTATGCACTTTTATCAGACTTTATTTTTTCAAACCTTTAAAACTAAGAAGAATATTGGTTCATAATAATATATGTTCTGATTACAAAAGGATAGTTGTCCTTAATTTGTACCAAAATAAGTTTTAAGGTTTTACTTAAGCTGTAATTATATATTTGTCTTTATATAAATAATGATGAGCTATAAAAGGTGCTCAGTAAAAAGAGTGCTCCATACAATTCAATTGGGTGAGTAGAACAATTGAACTAGGTCGTTCACAAACTGCACAACTCTAGTAGTAATGTGATTTTCACATTCATGGCCTTTTTTGGAATTGTAATAAAATGAGACTATTAATTTACGCAGAATATGTATTGCTTGTTCATTATTAAAGCAAAGTTAAAAATTAATAATTACGTGATTTTTACAGGGACTTTTTTTAAATTTATCCGCAATATATGTTACTATGTCCACTGCAACAAGTTTAAGAAATAAAACTAAAGAGTGCCCCATATATGGTACGCAACCTCCTGCGAGTCAAGTCATTTTATAGATTTAATTTCAATAAATTAATGTGTTTAGGAATTTTACCTACAGAAATTAAATAAAAGTTTTCATTGATAATAACAAATTTTAATTAAGATCGAAATCCGTTTTTCTTTTTAAGTAATTAACTAGATAAACCAATATATTGATATTCCTTGAACATTATCTTCTGGGTTATATAATATTATTATTTAACTAAAAACATAAAAAACAAGAAACATAAAACAATTTATTAATATCTTGCAACAATCAGAAACGATAAAGAAAAGCTCAATGTATACGACACTGCGTTCAAACAACCCAGAAAAAACTTTTGGAAAAGGTAATCAAGTGTGGAATTAAGCATTTTTGTCGGAAGGACTTCCCAATTAGATTACCAACTTAATGATTTTAACAAGGCATAAGACTTTTATAATCAATTCGAGAGAATCAATTACATTAATTATTGCTGGAAAATATTACGACCATAGTAATAATTCTAAGGTATTCTCTTTTAACTTAAAGAACTAGTTTAATTACTTCTTGCTGCTTTTCCGAAGTAAAGTAATGTGTTCTGTAAGCGAGTAACAAAAAATGGTAATCACAAAAGTAAGTCATTAATATGGCAAGTACTTTTTAAGGTTATGTCTAATTTTTTGCTGGGAAATAGTTAAAATGAAACATTTATTTTACAGCACATACATATACACATATTGCACGTCTTCCCCGTTCTTCAATTATTGTACTTATCATATTTTAACATTACTTAAGGTCGGGGCACATACAATCCGTCATGGGTTAAACTTTAACGTATTCAACTGTCATGTCAGTTAAAATTAGTTATTAAAAATACTTGACTATTTTCAATGCTTATTTAGTTGCTTAACTGTTGCTATGGAAAAATGTGCAGCAAAAGCAAAAAACAAATGCAAAAAACAAAAAAGAAAGAAACCCATTTGCTTTAGCTGACTATGTGTTTCTTATTGCAGCAAAGCAATATAATAATTTTAAAAACGTTTGCTGTTGCTTAAGCAATCAGGTCTTCTTTATTTTTATTTTTGCTTTTGTTTAACTTTTTACTATGCAGTTGTGGCTGACTACAATTGCTGTTTCTTGCTGTCACTTGCTGTAACTCGCTGCTTTTCATCCCTTTTAACATTGGAAACATATTTGGGTATTTATTACTTACAATACGTAAGCAAATAGAGTTTAAAAAACGTTGTTTTTATTACACCATTAAATTTTGTTTTTTTTTTTTTTCTTAAAAAGCAATAGCAAAAAAAGAACAAACACCAACTAATGGCTTAAGCAACATCAAACGTTTTCAAAATAAATGCTTTGCTGATTGCTTTGCTGCAGAAAGAAACACATAGTCAGCTGAAGCAAATGCGTTTCTTTCTCTCCTTTTGCATTTACTTTTTGCTGTTGCTTCGTTTAAAATGAAATGTTTTATAAATGCTGTAAATGAAAATGTAAGCAAAGCAAAGATTTTAGTGCTGTTGCTATTTTTAAGCACGCAATTTAAACCCTGGTTAAAATAAATCTTTTCTTATGAGTGTTGTCACAATCAGTAAGTCTCCGCCAACGCAAACGATTATCTGTTTGTTAAATTGACTTAACAACAAACTTGTCGATTTTCGTATTCAGTAACACTTTTAACGATTACCTCCGTTGCTTAAAACAAGTTGATATAGTTGGAAAATTGCTCACCGTTAAGAAAGCGATTATAATTTTTGTGTTGTTAAATCTGTCGACAAAATAAACAACGTACAGCTTGCGCTATGTACATCCATACATACATATAAGCATAAACACAGAACATATACATTTTAACACAAATTAAAAACACAGTTTTGTTTCATTTTAATTAAATTAAAAATAATTGTTTAGCTATAAGATAGACGCACATTTAAAATTTATTTCAAAAATAAATTTGTTGTTAAAAAAAATTGCACATAAACATTTATTTTGATATTTTTAAGAATAGGTAATCGCAAGTCTACAACAAAAACTATTATTATGCTTTTCTTACCCGCTTGTTCGAGTTTCTAGTGCCGAACTAGTTATTTCTCTAGACATTTATACACAGCCCTAGTTAACGTTTAATCCCACGTCTTTGACTGGTGAATTTTAAATGAAGTTGTCATACGAGGGGTACAATTGTCTACCTTCTACAATAACTTTCTCACATTATTTTACTAGTCAAAGCGACCATATGATTTCAATGGTACTTTTTAGCCAGCTAAATAACTACTGAAATTGGGCTGGTAATTTATTCGGCGTTAAATAGTCCACTAGGTTACTAGAATCAATTCACTACGATTTTTTATAGAGATAGATAGTTTGTGTAATACCTAGTTATGAATAGTTTATGAAATAAAAGAAATAAACATGTTTTATCGTATAATTATTTTTATCATACATATAGATTATTTATTATATTTATTTCATATTTAGGAACATAGTATATATTTATATTAAGAAAAGTAAATAATTTTAAGTTCATTAAAAGTAATTAAAAACAAAAACAATAGTGCTTGATACTCCATTCTTTGAGTTTTTCACTGAGATTAGACTGCCGTAGTTTTTTCAAGTTGTCACGTCACCGACTTCTGCATTAACTTCTGCCCTTTCAAAATCATTTTAAATATTTTCTGTGGGAATAAATTCTCCCAAAAATTGTGTTTCCACTTCATTAGATTTCTCTAAATACAATTCTTTTTAATTAACCTCTTTAAATTTCTTTTGCTCATTATTATTACCTTATTTATAAAAAGCTTAAAAAAATTTCATAACTTATGTTAAATTGAGACAGACACACGTGTTTTTGTTTAAAAGTCCAGTAAACGAATGACAAAATAAGCAAAAGAACAAAATCTGTACGAAATTCAGTGTAGGAATAACGGGACTTTGTTTGTTTTGTTTTTGTTACGCAATAACTGCTTTGCATATTTTAAATTCTATTATCTGTTAATCCATTTATCTGTCTACTGGTAATGCAAAGGTAGGACAATTATCGCACTTATGCATTGCTGTTAGAATAGTGAAATACCTAGTGGGGTTTTCGCTGCTTATATAACTATGTATCAAACAACAATTGATATTTGTCGAACAAGCGGGTAAGAAATAAATTCATGTTTAGGTCTTGCTTGAATTCACATGTTTTTAATTATTCGGGTCTGTTCTGTAAGCCGCATTGTTTTAAAAAACGATCGATTTTCAAAACCGAAGAAATTACTATTTGGTGTTCTGCAAATCACTCGTTTTGTCATTATTCAAAATTAAATTCGAACTTTTACTTAAACGCCAAAGTCATCTGTTGATTGAAAAAGTAAACAAATTTATTATTTTAAGGCAAGAATTGAAAATGCCCGGAGCATTTGTATTAAGTTATTTGCAGAAATTTTGTGATTTAGTGAAAAAGTGTTTTTTAAATTAGATTTGTTAAAATTGAACTTTTATTGTTAATTTGTGTTTACAAAAGATACTTCGTATGTGCGTTTAAAATCTTTACCAAAAAAAAATTGTTTTTATTCATGCACCTAATTTTCATCAAGCTTGAGGCAAGAATATGAAGGAATTTAAGAGTGTTTTTAAACTAACTTTTTTTTTTATCATATAAAGTATTTTAATATGTATTTAATTTAACTAAGATTAGTAATAAAGAGTTTAAGTTTTTTATTCCAGTGGTTCTTTACTTGTGTTTTCAGTCATTTTTAAGAATAAAATTTTATTCGATTTACTTTCGACCAGGTTTGTTTACTCGATTTTAAAACGAGTAAAAATGTGCGAATTCGGTTTAGAGAACTCCAAAAAAAAAATGTGAATTCGTTTAAAAACGAGAAATTTACTCGGATTTGTTTTACTGAACAGGGCCGATTGACGGAGATGCCACTTCATTTTAACTTGTTTTTATTATCGTTAAGCTGAAGTTAGTGAATCACTTTATCGTTATTGCAAGCAACGGAAGATGTCGATAATTATAACTATTGTCGTATTGTTTAACGTTAGTGAATTGCACTACTTATTGCACAGTGGGTTGTTATTGCCGTTTTTTGTTATATTGTAACTTCTACATTTTTGGTCAGATTTATAAGCTGCTAGTCCTTTTTCAATTTAATTTTAGTCACATTTATTTTTCTCACATTTTTTTCCATCTCCACTACAGGGAATTTTATAAATAACATCCGTCTTCTCTGTGATTGGCATTTTATCTTTAGTATTACTGAATATTTTTCTTAATTTAAGATGTATCTTATAAACCATTTTTAAGTTTTCATAGTAAAATATTTTTAAATTCTTTCAAATAGTTCCGGTATTTATCTTAATGATTTGTAAATATATTTCTTTTCTCTAACTTTCAATTGTGTAGAAATGTCTTTCCGGTAGCTTTTGATCAGATTGTTTATAAGTTGTCTTGGAAAATTGGTATCAAACATAATTTTTCTTATCTTTCTTATGTTTTTGTCATGGAACTCAAGGTCAATGAGATTTATTACTCCCCTAATTAAGTTATTAGTCGCATAAATTATAATTCTTTTTGAAATTTTTAAAAAGAAATTAATTATTCTGGTAAAGGCTGTAGATTTTTGGTACCAATCAATTTTAAAGTTCTTCCCTTCTCTAACTATTAAAGTGTCCAAGTATGGCAACTAGTATTAGTCTTCTGTTTCTGCAGTAAACGTTATATTTTACTGAAAACTTTTGAACTTTGTCAAAATTTCTTAAATTAAACTCTCCCGAACTAAGCTAAATATATCATCTGCATACTTTGTCCAAAAGGCGTTCCATTACGATTGGTAATGCTGGCGATCCCTAAGTTTTAATTAATAAGGTCAATCTGGAAAGAATCTCTTTTTAATAATATTGTGTAGTGTATACGAGTACTTACTTAAAAATCATTAGTTTTACATTAAACAAAAAAAAAAAAACACTTTAAATCAAACATATAAAAGCTTTTGTTTTATTGTAAATTGGCATATTTAAATATAAGAATATTTTACATAAATTATAAAATACTTATAATTAATATTTGAAGACTTAAAACTATACAGAATATAGAAAACTGAACCAAACAATTAAGTATTAACAAACATCATCAATAGGTTCTTCATCTTCTAAACTGGGACGTATTTCAATAAAGCCATCTTCCGGCAAATCCGGACCACTTTCAACTCTGCAAAGAAATATAAGAAAATAATGTCTATAATTTATGTTAAGTAATCCCTTTGTTTTCTAATTTAAGAAAATAAAATCTACATTTAATTTGGATTATCTTTTTGGTTTATTTTTGCAAAATAACAAAAACCAACCACTTACTTTTCAAAATCACATTGCGGTAATAAACCTTCATCCTTTGAATTATTACTGAAACGAAAGACCAAACACAAACGCATCACAGCCAAAAGTATTAGCAAAAGACCAGCCACATAACTTAGCCACAGATTGTGGGGCCATAACATTAGAGCTGTGCCAATCGCAATGTATGGAAAGGCGAGACGCCAACTACCAAAATGTTTACAACACGACCAACATTGTAAACATTTTGAATATTTATCGCTGGTTAGAAAAATATAAAAAGAGAACAAACAAACAAAAGGATAAGAAGAAGAAAATATATTTAACGAAAAACAAATTAGTATTTTTTGTGGAATCAAAAAGGGTGTTGAAAGAAAAAGTGTTATTTACAAGCAAAAAAAAAAAACTATCGCAAGTAGATATAAAAGTATCAAAGTTACTTATGTTACTTTATAGTTTTTCAAGAACTTGTAGTTTTTTTAATTGTCCAAAATGTGTCAGCATTACGATGATCCAGCAATGAATTGTTTCCCTCCTCGAACGGTTACATTCTGACTTAATTACTTAGTCATAAAATTTCATCCCATAGCAAAAAACCCAATAGAATTTCATCACACGATCTAAGCAAATAATTGTGATACTTGAAAAAATTAAAAATAATCCATGCAGCAACCTCGCATTCGTGATCGAAATAAAACTTGTATCGAAGTTAATTTCGATAGCGTACAATTTTCTAATTATTTTACTCGATACTAAGCGAATCGAATTTTTAGTTCAGTGTTGTAAAGAACTTAAATAAATATGATTTGCAACACTAAATAAAATGTAGAAAATTATAAACAAAGAAAATATGTCTATAAAAAGTTGATTTGCATTGTTTTCGTCATCTTCTGATTCCGTCGAGAATGAAAACATTAACGTCATTAGAAAAGGAATATAAAATGTAACTGATCATAACTGATCAGGCTCATAAAAGAGGCATTTAAATATGCACTTGGAGAATTCGAGTTTGAGGGGCAACTTTCTACAGCGGTTCCACCAAAAATTTAATTGGCAGTAACTCTATCGCTTTTGGCGTTCGAAGACTTTCAATAATAATAAATAATTTTTAGGCTTTTATTTTGCATTTCAATTAACTGAATATTTAGTTCGACATTCTCTTGTTTTAATTCAAAGTCTTGTTTTTTATTCCTATAAAGGAATCTAATCTTTTTAGCATCTCCTTCTGGTAGTTCTCGCTAGTCATCATATTTTTTTTAACAAAGTAGTTTTTGTTTTCCTTTTCTTTACGTTTTTTTTTATGTCTTCATATAATATTTTTCTTTTTTCTGCCACTGACTATTCTAAACCATCATCTTCTGAACATGAGGAGTACTAACTGTTCAAGACTTAAGACGAAGAAGTGCATGGCAAGCTATTATTATGATCTTCAGGCGCTGTTACACTAAACTCATCACCTAAAGTTTTTAGGTTTAACTTTGGCTCTGTTTGTGCTTTTAAAACTGATCCAAAGCTTTGTACAGCCTTCAGACTTTCAACAGCGTCTTCAATGCCAGCAGCAGCCAAGATTTGTTTCTTTGCTTGAGTGAGAGTTTTTTTTTCATTCGGGCTACCATCGGTTTTTTTTCTTCGAAGATTCATTAAGAGAAAACTTCTTTTTTCTTAAAAAAAAATCATAAATTTTTAACTTCTTTTTTCTTTTCTGTTCAATTTTGTATTTTAAAACGTTAACTCGAATGATACTTTCCTAACGAGTTTATGCTCGCAAGGGTTCATTCGAAATATAGCTCGCTATCGAATTCCATCATTAGAAATTACGATACTCGAAACTCGATATCGAATGAGAGAATCCCGAAAGTAAGAAAACTCGCACGTTTGAATATAATTTCGCTCGTAAACGGATGCGAGAATCAGCTCCCAGACTGTCAAGCGAGATGTATGACATGTCATCTGTTTTGTTACAATCAATAATAAGAAAACATCAATTGTTGTGCGCCGATTTCGAGTTATTTTTTCTAAAGCAGCTTTCATTCCCACAAAGTTTAAACCACGGATGCTTTCAGCGCTAAGTCAACACCAAACACCAAATTGCGATATCTTTTGGATGGATTTTTTAATAAATCCAAGTCGCATTTCCGAACATTGAATACAGCAGTTTTGATGAATAATATGAACAACGCATCTTAAGATTATTTTATTCGAATCTCAGCACTCACTTGATGGTTTTTTTGTAAATACAATGTTTAAAGTCTTTCGTGTCCAGCAGACCGGAATTTAAAAGCCATTCAATCCAGTCTCAGTCATTTCTGAACCGATTTTGAAAATTGTTTTCTTTATTTAAAGGGTTATGCTTACAGATTGGTTTCGTTTTAAATATAGTTTATAAATATAGTTCATAATTTTCATTCATTTTTCTCACCACAGGTGACGTAAATGGATCTAAAAGGGACTATCTTTTGAACAGTTATAGACAAAAGCTTGAAAATTGGACAGAATGTCAATTACTTCTTTTAAAAGTATAAACATTCAAAATTAAAGGGTACCCCAATAGTTAATTTATAATCAGACCATTGAAATTTACAAAGAACCTGTTTTGCTAAATCTACTATAACAACAAGCATAAAATGTAGATTTGGAAATTAAAGGGTGTCTCAATAGTTTATGTTACTTTATGTGTGTGGCCAAATTTTTTTTAGACAAACAACTGAAATTTACAGGAACCTGTAAGTCCACTATAACAACAAGTATACAATTTGAATTTTGAAAGTAAAGGGTGTTTCCATAATTGATGTAATTTGTCTTAAAAAGCACGTTTTAAGTTTGTTGTTTTGAAGTCGGTATTTTGCAAGAAATATATTTATTTCATAAACCATTAATTGCGATCTTTAAAAAAGTATACCATTTTTTATTAGCAACTTATTATTTCAAATGGAAGTAGATATTGCTAATCGTCGTTAGTTCTTTCAATGGAAAAAATAAAGTGTTTCCAAGACAGTTTTAGTAACATATCTATTACATATCTGTGCCCACAAACAGCAACATTAAGAAAAAGTTGAGATGTTGCTATAATGTTGTTCAAACATTTAAATTTTAATCTAAGCAGCTAAAGTTAATAATATTCTCTGACTTAACGCAACAATATTTAATTAAAATTGCTGTTGTAAAATTCCCGAAAACTAGTTGCTTGTGAGCACAAACATAAAGCTTTATTTCTTTTTCTAATATTATGTTAAATAATATTTCTCCTATAGAGATCAATATGATTTCAACTGGCACCCTGCAAGCACAGGGTTGTGGGTTTTTAATATACACTTGAAGGAAAATGTTGAAATAGTTTCATCATTATCGATAATCTATTTTCGGCCTTTAAAACATTTGCCTGCAGTGTTGTCAGTTATGGCGATGTCTCGTCAAACGTGGCGATAAAAAAATACTTTTTGGCGATAAAAATTTTAGAATGGCGAGAGGCGAAATTTTTCGCGATATTTAAAATATTTGCCGATATTTTTTGATCCTTTTATGATTTTCTTTACGATAACATTGTAATTAAAAAAATAATAAATAACATTGCAGCTTTATTTTCTATGCCTAAGGTAGACTTAAATTTTAGGTATATCGGCGAATTACCAAAATTATTTTTAATCAAAAACATTAATTTCATTAATCAGACACTCAGACAAACTATTAACCTCCTTTTTTTGAGGTCAGTAAAAAAGTAGATAGAATACGATGGTTAAAGATATCAAAATTTAGAGTTCGGTACGCTCTCAAGATCTGTTTTAGCTTTGCGTTCAAAAGTTAATTTAAGTTGTTTTTGCTCAACAGAGTAACTCCAAATAATTATCATTAGTACTTTATCTGCATGCAAAAATTCATTTAGTTGAAAGTGACCTCTGTATTATTTCAAGTCACCTTTTAAGTCCCTGAGGACTTCAGTTTTTTCTCCGTCCAATTTATAAAGTGCAAGTCCCTTTGAATCTTTCCCATGTTTTAGAGAAGCATACTTCTAAATTAACTATTAAATCAAAAGTTAATAATCAAATCTCACTGATACATTTCTTTTTCTATGAAAATTATGAAACAAGAAAACCTGAGTAATAGAAAAAAAACACATTATTGAAAATAGTAATTTGCAAAATAACACATCATCTTAAAGCACCCGCATGTTAATAAAATATTTAGTATATTCCCAAAATCGTTTTGTTATAATTAAATGAATACAAATGACGTCTCTGTAAAATAGAAAATGCTTACTTGCCAAATATTAATTGTAGAAAAAGAGTTATGACCCATTTGACTTCAAACAATAATATGACTATTGAAGAAATTCTGAAATAAAAAGGAAGATGAAAAAATAATAAAATAATTTCTTTTAGAGATAAAAAAAACACTCAGTGGGAAAAATATTGGAAAGAAAAATTTCTAAAAGACATATTTTGTTTTTTACTTTTATTTTTTTCTTGATCCTTAAAACTCCTTTTATATTCCTTTAAATATAACTTTTTCCTGTAATCGAAACCAAGTCTGATTTTTACCTGGGGTAACTTAAGGAGGTACTGGAATTGCTTGGTCCTAGTGAAATGTATTTTTTACTTACATCAATATTTTCTTATCCACATTACAAACTACACAGTGAACATTGAGTCAGAATCTTCTTCTTATTTTGAAAATTTGCAAACGCTCAGTGGGAGATTTATCCAAAAATTTGGACATAAATTTGTACTTTTTAAACAGCTAGTAGAGGTATAAACGAGCTAAAGTTTTGATTTTTCTACCTCATAGTGCTGTGTTGGGCAACGTCGCATTTTTGAGGTGTATTAAAAGTTAATCAAAATTTCTTCAGTAAAATACGATTTTAGGAATTACTATTTTGACAATCTGCTATCGGACTTAACTAAACACTTTCTGTTTCCGTTTCTGATGTTTAACAATTAGCGTGTAATTCTTTGTGAATTAAACACATGGGTATTAGGATAAAAGTTTGATGAAAAACGTCGAAGAAAGCTCCCCCCTAGAAGTTGAGTTATTGAAACTCACACTTGAACAGCTAAGTTGCTAAAGCTCTTGTTATGCTTTTGTTTAATAATTCTTAAAAAAGTATACCCAATGAGCTACAAAGCATCGCGCAACAGAGCGTTGGGCGGATAAAAATTTAAGCATAATTGGAGCATAAAAATTTGAGCATAACATAAGTTTTTTGATAAAAAGTCGGCCATTATTAGATGGCAAAAATGTCATAGTAAAAATATTACAGATATATTATGGAATGACCTTGGTAAAATTTGTAATTAAACAGTTAAGACTTTATTTGGCTTATAAATAAATTAAATACATTTTTGTTTAGTTTCTACATATCCAAAAATCATGCATTACTTTGATTTTGGTGAAGTAACTATAATCAAAAAAGCAAATATTGGGGTCACAGAGACTTAAAAAATAAAAAAAGATTTGGTACTGCATGCATATAATCTTACATAAAAATTCCATCGATTCTTAATGGGTTAAGCATTTTTTAAAAATTTTATTATTTCCTTAAAGATCTTTCAAAGCCTTTAAAATGATATCCATAGAGATCTTTTGAAACACCTTAAAATTTCGAAAAGTATGGTGTTGGAAACGGATATTGTAGAAATTACAAACGGAATGAGAAACTTAGTTATACCCTTTTTCCACTTTTTGTGGTAAATGGTATAAAAATTATATTTCCTTCAAGATCTCATCAAAAGCTTTTAAATGATACCCATATGATATTTTAAAAAATTTGAAAATTTCAGAGTCCCGTTGCTCGAAAAATATGAGCGAGCGTCAATATTTTTACTTGATGTTTTTTTTTCTTATTTTTTAATTGTCTATCGCCCCATATATTTGTTTTTGTACCCTTTACCACAAAAAGTGGAAAAAAGGGTATATCTAATTTTGTTATTCCGTGTGTAATTTTTACAATATCCATTTCCGACCCGAAGTCGATTGAGCGATGTCCGTTGCCTCGGTTAACTTAGTTTCACAAAAATATATATATATATAAATAAATATGTAAATCGATCACATATAGTGTCGGTCAATGTCCTTCGAGGCAGTGCAAAACACCACGCCTACCTGTAATTTTTTCATTTCATTTGGAACAATAAAGTTACTCCAATCAAAAAAATAAATAATTGGGGCGATAGACATTAACAAAATAAGAAAAAATAACAAGTGAAAAAATTGGCGCTCACCTGTATTTTCTGAGTTACGGGGCTCTGAAATGAAAAAATTTTTCAAAATATCAATATGGGTATCATTTTAAAGCTCTTAAAGAATCCTTAAAGGAAATACTAAAATTTTTGAAAAATGCTTAACCCATTAAGAGCCGATTGCATTTTTTGTAAAATAATATGTATGCAGTATCAATTTTTTTTGAAGGGCATAACCGAAGATAGCACTCTTACTTGTTTTCCGTCTCTTTCGAATCTATTTCAGAGAAAATGGTGGTTACATTTTCTGTAGCTTATGTAGGCGTATGACTAACCTGATTTAAATCCAACTAAGGACAGAATATATATTTTTTATGGGGTCGGAAACGAATATTGGAAAAAAAAAGTTATGGCAAACTTATAATTTATAATTCTTTGCTCAGAACTGCTTACACAAAAAAAAAATGCTTCTACTTGGAGCTCTGCAAAATGAAAATGAGTTTAGCTTTTGAACTGTTGTTGGTTTCCTTCAATTTTTTTTCCACTGGGCATTTATTATTACCAAAATACTTACAGTATAAACAGACCAGCTTCATAACCATGTAAATAGACATCAACTCCGACTCCACAAATTACTGAAATTAAATCAAAGACATGTTTTTTCTTTTTAATACCCTTATGAATTGAAGAAGATTTTCTATATTCTATTTATTTAAGATTAATTAAGTACATGTATGAGCATACTAACGAATGTATTAGCAACAATAGTATTAGGTAATACAAAAACTAAATAAACAATGGACATACGTAAGTTAACCCGTAAAAGATAAAAAAAATATTCCTCAAATGTGTGGAATTCGTTTGACTCACGAAGGCTTCCGTACCATGTACAGGCTACCCTTTGATTTTGAATTTTATTTCTTAAAATTTTTACAGCGGATTTAGCAAAATATATGTTGGGTAAAATCAAAATAAATTTTAAATATCTTAAATTTGTTTTTAATAACGACTTAGCAATACAAGCACGGCGTAAATTTATAAGTCTCCACAAAATAAGGCCGTACATTTGATAATCTTGTCATATTTGAAATATCCTATATTTTAATTTAATTTTTTGCACTTTTTCTTTAAGCAGTTGTAGCAGTACCACCTCTGTAAAAATTTTAAGCGTCTGCCTATAACGGTTTAAAATATAAGGCCAAATTCTTCAAATTAGCGGCCTTTGGTAAACACCCTTTAATTTCCAAATATATTGTCTACAAATTATTTTTATAGCAGACATACTCTGTGTGAATTCTAGGTGTCTGCCTACTACAGTTGAAAAACTAAAGCCATATAAGCGATACTTACATAACTATTGGAACACCTTTTAATTTAAAGCGTATTACAGTTCAAAAAATACCAAAATTTTTATGAATATCACGTGACTTTTGAACAGCCTTTAATTTTTTTCTATTTGTTATTATAACGATTAAAGTACCACATCTTCTGTGAAAGTTTCAAGAGTCTGCCTATTACGGTTCCAGAGATAAAGAGCTGTGACAGACAGACAGTCAGACATTGTGACGAAAACAATAGGAACCCTTTATATTCTTTACAAAAAAATATGTTATAAAGTGACGGAAGAAATGTTGAGCTTTTCCAAAAACTGTAAATTATTAATTAGAGATTTAAAAATTTTTTGGTCGGGTAAATAAATGATATTTTATTAACCAGGATCCATAATAAAACCTTCTTTTTTGTATTTACGATTGTATTAGAAAATTTGGATTTTTTGTCGTAAAAGATGCATTATTCGGCCAACAGCTGGCATTTTTCGTGAGTGCATCTTATACCTCATCGAGCTGGCGGTCGCAAATGGATCAAATATCCGATCTGCTTCTATTTCTCTCTCCTTCTCATTCTTTTTTTGAACTCTTAAATATAATACTAGCCCACGTCGTGTATGAGTGACCGGGAAACAGCTAGTTCTTATTCAGTGTATGAGCTCTGAACGCCTGGCGACCTCTATTTAAATTGTATGTAATGTAGCACTTCTCTGGTAGACTTTATTTCTCTAATATTCTTGGAATGTAGATATAAATAACCATCAGAGGCACAAAAAAGTAAGCGTTGACACTGAGAGCACAAAGAGGTAAATATTAAAGGTTTCACTGGCTCAAAAATAGTCTAAAGAAATCGGCAGGCTTGCAATAAGGGGTTCGAAAAGTTTGATTTAACACTTACTCGGTAGATTACTTAGCGAAGTTATTGCTTTAGAAGCGAGCAAACAAGCGAATAATTTTTAAGACCCCGATAATAAAAGTTCGAGTCCATTCTAACCAACAAAGAAAAAGTTTATTCGTATAATTGCCGCACAGGCACCCGAAACATTAAAACTGGATTACACTCAACTTTAGGCGAAATTAATGAGTAAGACTACTACTTCTTAAGTCCCCTCGGGGTTGATAAGAGTCTGGCTGAGCTAACCTATGTTCAGAGTTGCTTTCGAGGTATAGGGGGAATCAGCCCCCGGTGTGCAGGCACTGGAATCTGGATAGACAGGTTGGGTGCTTTTCGAAGGACTTAGCAGTGTCCTTAGTTATACTGGAGCCAAGGGAACCAGTAGCCCATACGGAGGGCCGCCCATCTCTGCAGTCGGTTATTGGTGAGGTCCCTTCGGGTACAAGTGGTGATTGTGGTTAAGGTGAGTACCTGCAGGAATGGTGCGGAACCGATCGAAGTGTGCTGTTACACTCTCAACAGACGGGGTTGGATAGTCTCCAACCCTCAAGCAAGGGATAGTTCGTGGTTCTTCGTTGGCCACGCCAGTGAAGGGCGCTAGTCGACGCATTGTATTTCACTCAGTGCTAAGATTACCGTCAGGTTAGGGCCTCAATGCCAGGTAATAACGTTAATATGTATCACGTACTACACGTACACGTAAGCGAATCAGCGAAGAACTTTGTCAGTTTTAACCCTAGAAGTTCGAAGTCGGTCCTATTATGACAGCAGGACAGTTAAAGTGTAAATGACCTTTTGATAAAGCAAACAACCTGATAATAAAGTTTAAAAGGGATTAACGATTTCAACGATCAATTAACACGACACGAAACTCGTAAGCTATGACAGAACAAAAGCATTGAGCAGCCTGAAAAGAAAATTCAACTTACTAACTGTGTGAGTGTACTAGTACCACTATCGTAAAGTGTGTCAGACATCCAGAAAATGGGGTCCTCCTGGGAGTAAAAGTTACTGCTGTGCAAATTGGTTTCAACCACCACGAAAGGAATAAATTAATGGTCAGCATAGCACAGTGGCTGAACTAAACATGAAAGTAAAGCTCGAATGGTATGAAAAAAGCCCTTGGATAGGTAGATGAAGACGGTACCTAGATTTTTATATCTCAAGTTCCCCAACCCAGTTATATGCCTTGCTGACATGAGAAGGAAACTTCAGATATAACCTTATGAAAATAAAAGCCATGGGAAATCATATTTGTAAGCTGCACGTGATATAGGTTTAGACGAAAGCCCACAACGTCTGCGAATGACCGACGTTGGGTGGCATTAGATTGAAAATCAGTGACATCGACATAATATATGTAGATGCAATGAAAGATATTAGTCCAAAGCAAATGCTCACTATTGCTCGGTACTCTGAGTGCTAGTCATTGGAAAATATTACTTTCAGTATCACGGAAAGTGGAAGTGAGGTCTAACTTCTGGTCGTCACTAAGGAATGAAAGAAAATTGATCAACGACCCTGCTTTAGTATTCCCTTCACGTTTTCTATTCGATACATATTTCGATAAAAACTATCAAAAAGAAGTAAACAACAATGCTGTTATATATCGGGTGCAATGGGCTGTAGATTGGCAAATATTTTTATATAGATCTTTCGGATTCAAATTTAAATCTGAAGTGTATTTTATTGACTTAAGTTTACTTTTAGAGCCATCAGAATGTTAATTTTTTTTCTTTAAATATACTGCTTTTAATAAATTTGCTTACATAAATTTTGTTTGAGGTATTCGATTATTCGACTAAAATTAATCGAATAATATTTTGTATAAAGTTAATAATTTTATATCTTAAATTAAAAAACACTTTCGTTATCGATTAATGTTAATTCGATTAACACTTAGAAGTCTTTGATTCCTTTTCTTTTTTTTTTTTGCAAAAGGAGGCGCTTGCTTACAACATTATGCCTGAAAACACATTTTGGGTTATTGGTCAAAACAATTTAATTGCATTAAACATATTAATAAACTACTACGCCAAACAAACAAATCTTAATTTTATTAACATTCGATTAATCGACTAAAATTAATCGAATAATATTTTGTAATTTAATCATTTTAGTCTTCAATTGCAAGACATTTTATTATCATCGATTAATCGAATAATTTTTATTCAGTTGACTACCCTGCTCATAAATTATAGGTTTCAGTATGCTCCCTTCTTTAAAGCAATAAGACGTTTAAGGGTTAATAATTAATTTGTATTCTTCTACAAAACAACTCAATTACATTAACAAGATTAATAAACTATAAAATCTTTACCCACACAAACAAAAATTTAACTAAAGTGAGTGAGCGAGTGAATAAGCGAAAAACTACTGAAATATGCAAAAACTATAAGTGAATCAATGTTTTGCAAATAAGACTAAATATTGCTCTATCAGTGCCAACAAAAGACCCCACAAATAATTTTTAATACCACAAAGAGAAAAGAAAAGTGTGTAAGCTAAAACTAAATTCCTTTTAGAAAAATATTTTTCCTTTATTTCCTTTTATGCGTTTCAATGCGATTTGAATTTGTTGGAATTCCCTCATGCTTTGACATGTCAACAAAATTTTATGCCAAAAACTTTTGTTCTTTTTTATTTCTAAAGAGAAAAAACACAAAAACTAAAAAGTTCAATATCCTGATTTTTGTTTTTTATTCTTTTCTATTATGGCTGTTAATTTAAAATATCTCATCGTAGTGTTTTCTAACAAAAACACAAATTCTTTTAAGAACTGCGCTTTTAATGCGTTGTTTTTCTTATTGTTTGAAGTGAAAAGTTATTGGTTTATCTAGCAGCAATATCAGATATTATACTGTTATTGTGTCTAGCTCGAGAGGATGCGAATTTGTTAAATAAACTTTGATTTTTACACGCATTAATATAATTTTCAGTTGTTCGAAGAAAAATTTTAACGAAAAGTGTAAAACAATATTTAAATAAACGATTTCATAGTTTTGCAAGTAAGATAATAGTTTAATTAAAATTCAAACTCTCTCCATAGTCCTTGTATTTTAATAACTTATTATATGTTGAAAAAAATTTATGCAACATGGAAATTTTCAAAATAGTTTGTTTTCTATGAAACTATATTGCTATCGCAAAGAAATTGAATTTTTATGCATAGCAGTTAAGCGATGTCCGTCTGTCCGTCCGTGATCTGATTGAAATCAACTTTGATAAGGCAGTGGATGAGCTAGAGAAAATTTAAATACGCCATTCAATCAGACATAGTTTTGAAAATTTTGCAAGAACAATGCATGTCCTTCAAGGCAGCGGGCAAAACACTACGCCTGCCTCTCATTTTTCCATATCATTTGCAACAAATCTAGTTTAGTGAAGTAACTGCAATTAAAAAACTAATATTGAGGCGATAGAAAATAAATAAATAAGAAAAAAAAAACACGAAGTAAAAAAATTAACGCTTGCCCATATTTTTTTGTGTTATGGGCCTCTGAACTTTTAACAGAAAAGTGCGATTGTGCACCATATTTTTTTTATATATCAATAGGGGTATCATTTTACAGCTTTTAAAGAGATCTCTAACGAAATGAGGTCATTTTTATGTAAAATTATATATATATATATATATATATGCAGTACCAAAATTTTATTTATTTTTAAATTCTCTGCAAACCAATATTTGCTTTTTTGATTGCATCTACTTCACTAAACTAGATTTACATATATGGTGAAGGGTATTTAAGATTTGTTATAGTCGAATATAGCACTCTTACTTGTTTTAATTGTTTATATTGGAAATAATGAAAAATTAAATTAAGACGAATTTGTTATTTTTAACAACAAATACATCCAAACTTTCTCTCAATGAAGGACCATGTCTGACTATACTATGAAATCGTGCTATTTATTCATAAAAACTTCTAATGGGTTTCAGTTTACTTAGAAAATGTTTGTAAAGATGTCGCAATGTCGCACAACTCAAAATACAACACTGATCGCATAGAAACGAGCTCTCAAAAGCAAAAATTAATAGTTCTGTTTCATTACTCTACTTTGTGGTCCCGTGGGATCCTAACTTGCACGAAAAGCGTAACCGAACTTAAAAACTGGTTAAATGAGAAAGTTTTGAGAGAATAAAGCTCTTCTTCTTGTGCAAAACAGCCCAAACTTCCTCTTCGTGCAAGTTATTTAAATTAGTGAAACGCAAACAAAAAATTTGTAACGTCTGTTCTATTACTGGTTCTTGCTGAAATAGATTTTTTTATTAAAATTGTCAAAACACTTAGATTTTTTATTTTGTGTTTAAAATTTAAGTTTTGTTGTAGGAACACAAAATGTAAATTTTATACAATTATGATTCTTACACTCATTTTCACGAACTTCACCCAAAAAGTAAAGAAGCAGACGTAATAAATTGACCTATATGGTCCTACATTTAGAACCGACAAACGCTTGAAAATTAGACAAAATGTCGATAACAATGATCGCTATAATAATAAATATAAATATTCAAATTCATAAATTAAAGGGTGCCCCAATAGTTCATTTAATTTGATGTGTATGGCTTTACTTTTTAACAGTTGTAGACAGAAGGTTAAAATTTACAAAGAATCTGTATTGCTTAGTCCGCTATAACAACAGGTATGAAATATGGATTTGGAATTAAGAGGGTGTCCTAATAGCTGATGTAATTTGATGTATGTGGCCAAACTTTTAAGCAGTTATAGACAGAAAGCTAAAATTCACACAGAACTTTTATTGATAAGTCCACTATAACAAGTATACAATTTGAATAAAGAAATTTAAGGGGGTTCCCCTAATTAATGTAATTTTATCTATATGCCCTATTTTTTAAATCATGACATACAAAACCTAGACAGAATTTAAATCAAAGACACGGGAACATCGCCAACCCACCCAACACCCAAATTTTTTGTGCTATTTTTTTTAAATTATCCCAATTAAAATAATTACCGATATTGATTATTGAGGGTCAAAGCACGTCTCGATGGCCATTTCGCTACCGCATTCTTAGCTCTTCAGGAAACTTCTGACAAACATTTTAAAGAAACTAAAAATTTTCGTCCAAACAATAAAGTAAAGGCAAAAATCAAAGTTTAAACAAAAACAACAATAACCAACAATAATTCTAATTGCCTTTCTCCACTGTATACGGCTCACTTTTTTTCAGCTCTTTTATACAGTTAAAAGGAGCTGAAAAATGAAGTATCACAAAACACTACGATAATTTATTTATATTAACGGGCACTTTTTTAATTATCAAATAAAGACACGGGAACATCGCTAAACCATCCAACCCCCAAATGAAAAACTTTTTGCTAATTTTTTAAATTATCCCGACAGAAATTCTTTTACTTTGCTTTAAATATTTAAAATTATAAATTATAGGGTTTTACAAAATGTATGATGTAATTTATGTAAACCGGTATAAATAGAAGAGTGAAATTTACAAAATACCTGTTTTGCTGAGTCCGCTACAACAGCAAGTAAGCAATTAGAATTTGGAAATGAAAGGATGTCCCTATAGTTGAGTTGTCTGCTTTGAAGTGGAGTTTTTTTGCAAGAACTATCTTAATTTAATTTATGTGTTAGAAGTTGTTTCTTTAATAACAAACATGGATGCAAGTATATTTTCTTTGAGATCAAAAAGTTCTTATAAATAAAACAAAAATACACAGGAATTAACAACTGTCTGCTTTTAAAAGTCGGTTAAAAACACCTGGACATTATGATATATTAAATTAAAAAAATAAAAATTTGTTTGAAAGATTGAATAAGATTTCATTTGAAAATTTGAAAATTTCAAATCCAATATTAAATATTTACAATATATTGTCACGAAAATAAGATCTGGCAACTCTTCTTGTTGTCGGTATGAGCGTGGTGAATAAGTTACTTCCACTAATGGTGTGTATATAGAATAATACCACAATTAGCTAACAAAAGCTGAGCAACCTCAATGGCCGCGTTGATAGAGGTACTTGCTGTAAAACAGAACATCATGAGTTCGAGCCCACCATCGGGCATGCGTACAACGGAAAATGATAATTGTTATAATGCAATTAAAAATTAAAAAGCAGCAGTACAAAACTCCCGAGAAGAAATAGAGAACTATTGTGTTGAAGCCATAGCAGATAATTTTGGGGAGACATCTAATTTAATATAAGAGTAACACAAGACGCCCTTTATAATAAAAAGCAAGATTGGTAGCGGTTAGCGCAGAGAAATGTAACAGCATAAACACAGTGTAAGGCAGACGTGTAATATGGTTATTAGATAAAGGGAATTACTGGCTTGGATAAAAGGCCTAGTGGAGTGGTCTGTGGATAATTAAGGTTACTAAACAAGGCATCGAGTAGTTCATGTCTTGCCGGAGTATAACAGTAGTGTAGCGTGGATGGCTGCGTTTGTAATAACGCATGTTTAGTAAATACGAGACCATAGGATTCACGAGACCAGAGGATCAAGAAATATACCTAGATAAGCCACAAAGTAAGAATACAGAATTTATAATGTGCCGCAGTGGTATTTGTAATCAAAAGAATTCGTACGTTTGTCTAAGGAAAAAATGTAAAATACTTAACGAGCTGCAAATAATTTTTCTCTTAAATCGCAACTTTAAAACTTATTAAACAATTTCAACCAACCTAATATGTGACTCTTTTAAATCTCTGGCAAGAACTCTCTCTTACATTCATTAATGAAAATATATCACAAACTTTATTTAAACTAGAAAATTGTATGCGTTAAAAGAAATCTCATACCAATATCTTAAACCTTAGCAATGGTACTACATTCAACTTGGAATCGTTAACATGACAATAAATTTTCAACAATAACTGGCGCCATTGTTATTGCAAAAACATATTGGCATGTTTTAATGTTCTTCTAATACATATTGCTGCTGCCTTTGATGCCATTGTTGCTGCTACTGGTTCCCTTATTCTATGTTAGATTTTTGGAAACAATTTTCATAGAAATTGGTAAGCCTTTTTTGCATGGATTGGATTTCTATCAAGATCTTATCAGTGAATACATCGCTATATTTATGTTTATATTAAACGACAAAAACCCTGCAAAACAAAGTAATTTTCTACTTAAATTTATAGTGTTTTTTGCAAACAAAAAATATTCCATAACCGAAACAGCATAAAATTTTAAAAGTAATAATAATCGGTAATGGTATAAGGAAAAAAGTTATTTTTATGTGTTTTTCTTTTGTTGAATTTAAAAATTTTTTTAATGTAAATTTTAAACAAGTTCGTCGTTCTAAGTAGCAATGAATGTATTTAAGATTGAGGAATTATATTAAGGCCTAATAATAATAAATGGATAAAGGTTTAAACGCTGCTTTTGTAAAAATAGTTTTCGTTTAAAATGTAATTTAAACTCGGTGTTTGTGAATCACTTGCCAATTATATCATTTGAAGCAGAGTACCAATTATTTAAATGAAACATAAAGAAGAAGAG
This sequence comes from Gymnosoma rotundatum, assembly GCA_916610165.2. Lineage (NCBI taxonomy): Eukaryota > Metazoa > Arthropoda > Insecta > Diptera > Tachinidae > Gymnosoma > Gymnosoma rotundatum. Next base: position 119,432,334 of record OU744338.1, read on the forward strand.
AAAAGTGTTACAGCTAAACCTTATTTAGCGCGATAAGCAAAATCTATCTTTCAAAAATTCTCATAGAAAAATTAAACCTAAACAGCTGGACGTCAACGCTTCGCAATTGGAAAATTCGATTTTGACAGTGCATTAGAAAGTGAAGTTGGCTGTTTATTCGTCTCTTTCGGTTTTTTTGTGGTGAATAATAATGACAATTTATTTATTTCCTAAACAATCTAGCGGTTTAATATCTATTTTTATTTCTATATAGTGGATTTTATAAAACAGAATGGGTTAACATTACTTTTCAAGACACAAAGTTGAGTCTCTAATTTAGATGTGACATTTCACCGTAGAATTAAAAAAATTATTTTTAAATTTTTATTTTGGATTATTTGCAACTTCTTTAGATAGGTCTTGGGGCATCTATTTGACCAAATTTGACACCCATATGTCATAATAGGCCTTATGCACATTTTATATTTGTATATGTGTGATGTTTGTGCAAATAGCGTTGCCACTGGCTTTTTCTTACAAGAAATATAATGCAAATTTTGCCTGATCTTTGGAACAGATTTAGTTAATAGACTTTTTATAAGCTGCATTTTGAACAAGCTAAAACTTACTATTTGATAGCAAAAAAATTTAACACCAAAAGTATTATAATCGCAACAAATTCAGTAGAAAATTATTACAAATTTGTTATTAGAAAATTATGTATTTATTTTATTTATTTGTGTATGTATAAGTTTTGCTCATTCATTTCTTGCTGCGGAAATTATTACAAAAAACACTGATTAAATTGTAGAAGGCAGCCCTGATCGGCTCAGCAGAGTCACCTGCAAAAGTGGCAAAGAAAAAGTGAATAAATTATAAGAGGGAAAACCGAAAAAAATGGAGATAGTCAGTCAGTGAAAATTTACGAACAATCGGCTGTAACGGCAGGTTGGAAAAAAGTTCACATCCCTTAGCATCTCGTAGAAGGAGTAGTTAGTGCGTCATCCACCTATCGCTCCGTATAAAGAAACTAATCCTGCCCTCACCGTCACGTGTTTTAATATTTGATTTTTTTTAAATGCATGTAGGTTTTAATTACAAGTTTGGGCATTTTTGTGCCTGAATCAGTTTTAGCAAAGTCTTGATTGATTTTTGAAATTCGAAACATAGATAGATGCTCATCTATATCTCTTTACAGAACTAGGAACTAGATAAAAGAAAAAGAGGGGAAAACGGGCATTTACCTCTATAACGATTACAAAATTTTTTTAACATAGTTTGATATTAAGGTAAAGGGTAGAATATTCTAAGGTTATTTTGAAAATAATGGTTCAGGAGGGGGAGGGGGTGAAGGAAAGGTCAAACACGCAATTTTATGCATCTTAAACAATCTGAATAAAATCCAATTTCAAATATATTTGACTTGTTAATATGTCCTGATCTATTAGGTCAAAACTAGTTTGAGAGATTGGACTTGGACTGGATAGGAGATACCTTTTTGTGAGATTTTAAAACTTTTTATTTCTAAAATTTAATTTATAGGTACCCTTCCAATCCCACCCCCAAAACGCCCCGTGAATAACATTTTTTTAATTTTTTTGCTAATTTTCTAAAAATATTGGTTTTTAAGCTTTCCAATGCTTTACCAATTCCCGCCCCCTAAGAATTCAAAAATATTTTTGTAATCAGTTTATTTATAGTATTTTATTTATCTGAAAATTATTATATTTGTAACGGTAAATTTTATTTAAAATTATAATATTTTATTTATGGTTCGAATCCTGGTCAGGGTGAAAATTAAAAAAAAAAAAAAAAAAAAAAAAAAATATTTTATTTATTTAAAAGAGTTTATTTATTTTTTTTTTGCACTAAGGTGATAATAAATGCCCATGGCGCAACGTTTTTTTCTACAGTACAAAAGTAGAGATCGTAAATTTTATAGTGATATATAACATTTTTAGGACCTAAATGGAACGTTTTTACTTTTTTTACAAAAAATTTAACAAAAAAACAACCCCTTTTTTAGTTCGAACGAAATTTTTTATCATAAAAATTTAAAACAAAATGTTTCTAAAAATTAATACAAGTAGCTGCTAGTACGAGGGCTGCTATATATATTTCTGGCCTGGCAACACTGAGTGCTGCCAAGTGCAATCTGACATTTCCATTGGAAAGTTTGTCATTTTTAAGCACAATTGTACTCAAAGCGTTTTGACGTACGACCATTATTTGTGTTGTTTACAGTGACTTGAAAAAATCAATATAGAAAAAAATGCAATTAACTCGTGAACACTTTCGTGCCATCATTTTTCACAACTTTCGACGTGGATTATCACGACAAGAGTGCATTGATGAACTTAAATCTTTGTACGGCGTTGAAGCACCATCCTATAGCACTGTGAAAAATTGATATAATGAATTTAATCGTGGCCGAAGCTCGCTCCAAGACGAATTCCGTAAAGGTCGTCCAAAAACGGCTGTTGTGCCAGATAACATTGATGCTGTGCGTGAACTCATAATGCAAGATCGACATGCGACATACCGAGAGATAGAGACATCCTTGGACATTTCTTCCACCAGCATACATTCGATACTGCATGAACACCTGGCCGTAAAAAAGGTTTGTTCTCGTTGGATCACGCACAATTTGAAAGTCGCTCAAAATAAGGCTCGTGTCGATTGGTGCAAAGAAGTGTTGCAAAAATACGATTGCGGTGCTTCAAAAGACGTTTATAAGATCGTCACAGGTGACGAATCGTGGATCTATGCGTATGAGCCCTAAACGAAACAACAATCGACCGTGTAGGTCTTCAAAGGCAAGCAAAATCCAACGAAAGTTGTTCGTGGAAGAAGCACTTCGAAGCAAATGGTCGCCTGTTTCCTCGGCAAAACTGGTAATGTGGCGACTGTTCCGCTTGAGTAACGTAGGACGGCCACTTCTGAGTGGTACACTACAATTTGTTTGCCTGAAGTCATCGGAGAAATTCGAAAAACCAACAAGAGAAAACGAATCATTGTTCACCATGAAAATGCAAGCTCTCACACATCGGCTTAAACCAGAGCGTTTTTTACCGGCCAAAACGTCGAATTAATGGGTCATCTGCCGTACAGCCCTGACTTGGCACCTAATGACTTCTTCTTGTTTCCGCACATCAAGAAAAAAATGCGTGGTCAACGATTTTCGTCGCCAGAAGGAGCTGTTGATGTGTTCAAAAACCATGTTTTAGAGGTGTCTCAATCGGAGTGGAAAAAGTGCTTCGACAACTGGTTTGAGCGCAAGCAAAAGTGTATAAATCATGCTGGAGAATACTTTGAAAAACAATAAAACCATTTTTGATTATAAATATTCGCATTTTCACTATTAGGCCAGAAATATATAGAGCAGCCCTCGTATAGCATTTCAAAGAAAAATCAATCAATACAAAATCTCAATTCGTTTAGCCACAACAAAATATATTGCAAATCTCTCAAAATCGCATAAAGTCAACGAAAATGTTTGCGATTTATCGATCTTTGCAAGCAAAAGCCTTGAAAAATCACTATACAATGAAGAATTTTGTTGTTCCATAATAATTAATTTAAAAAAATTAAAAATATCATATTACAATTTTGTGTTTAATGGTATAATTTTTGCTTGTGTGGTGCTATAACTTCATAATTTTTCATAATGCTATCCATTATATTATTTAAATTCGAATAAAAAACTATTATATTATAAAAAGAAAATTCTGACTTTGAACTTCATTCATTATAATTAAGATATTGAAGAAAACAGGCTAAATTTTCCTTTTTTATAATTTAAATTAAATTCAGTAATACTCGTCAAATTTAGACAAATTTAATTATTTACTTCGTTTAGTATTTAATATTCAACACTTGTTGTTTAACAATAATTTAGAAATAATAATAATTAAAAATTTCCAGAGGTTATAACCCCGTATGTGTAGTAAATATTTATATTAAACTGTTTAATTACCTAAAAAAATAAATACTTGCTGCTGATTTAATTGAAATAAATAGTAGTTATTGAACTTGACATGATCTTAACATTGATAAACAGATGAGTATCACTAGTTTATAAGGCAATTAGTGAACAGCTGTTGTCTTAATACTACATGTACGGCATATTGTGTGATGAGTTTGTAATTTTTATTCAAGTTATTATTAATATTCTATGATTTAGTTAAATATTATGACGATTTTAAATACGAGATAAACAATAAGTCTTAATCCTATTTAATGCGGTTTTTCTTTTAAAGGGTCATCCAAATGTGACGCCTAGATGTCAGCACTATATAATTTTTACACGTGACATCTTTTCAAATGACATAAGCCATTTTGTTTTATTAGAAGGTAGTACAGTTTTAACCATGGACAGGTACACATTGCAACAACGCGTTTACATCATTCAACAACAGATCCATTGTTTACAAGCAAAATTTTGTTTAGTGACGAAGCTCATTTCAGAATGGATGGATTCGTCAATAAGCAAAATTGTCGTATCTGGGGTGATGAAAATCCTCGTGTTATTCATGAAAAATCTCTACACCCACAAAAAGTTACTGTTTGGTGTGCATTTTGGGCAAATGGAATCATTGGGCCATTTTTCTTCGAAGATGATGCTGGAAATGCTGTTACTGTGAATGCTGAGCGATACCAATCAACGTTGAGAGACTTTTTATGGACACAGTTGAATCATATTGATGTATCTGACGTCTATTTCCAGCAAGATGGTGCTACATGTCACACAACTCGAAAAAACATTACGCTTTTGCGATAAAAATTTCCTCAACGTGTAATTTTACGAAATGCAGATTTCAATTGGCCTCCAAGGTCATGTGATCTAACACCATTAGATTTTTTTGTGGGGTTTTTGAAAAGTCGAGTGTATGCTAACAAGCCACAAACAATTAATGATCTAAAGAACAACATTCAAGTTGCAATTCGTGAAATAACACCAGCAACATGTCGGAAAGTCATTGAAAATTTCGATATTCGGATTGATGTCTGCAGACGCAGCCATGGTGGACATTTGAATGATATTCTATTCTACTTATAATTGTAATGGATCATACTTTTAATAAAAAAAAACAGCTTGAAAAAATTGCAAATAGTTTGTGTTTGATTTCAAAGAAACATGTAGGCGCGTTTGTTGGATGACCCTTTATTATAAAAGGTACAACGTGAACCGCAATACCTTCTCTGGAAACAAAAAGTTTTGATCTGCTCGAATCATTTTACTTTAACAGTTGCTTTGAAATTGTATATACTAAACAAAATGGGCAACGTTTTAATTTTTTATTTTTTCTTGTATTATTAAATCAGTTAAATAATACTTAATAGTTTTAGTTCTATTAAGTTTATGAAATGAAATAATAATTGTTGTTAATAATTATAATAACAGCAACAACAATATTTAATTATTGTTAACGTAATATTAAAACTTGCTTAATCTAATTGTACTTGTTAAAAGAAAACAATAAAATTTCATTTTTTTTAACTTACCAAATGCTGTTATAATACCAAATATCCTTATAAGTGGCTGTAGACAATCGCACGGTTCACCAAACTGTCGACGACGCCTTTGAAAATGCGACATATTGCCAAGTTTTCAAGGATATTTTTTTTTTTTGTTTGTTGATATTAAAACCTTAAAAGGAGTTCTATATAAATTTAAAATACGCACACGCACACACACTTGACCCTTTACTTAAAAGAGGCCATTATCATTTTAAATAAGTTTTATATAGAAGGAAATAAATTTGTAGAAATATAAAAAAGCTTTGCTATTGTTTTAGAAAAATTTATATATTTTTTTCATTTTATATCTTTGTTTTTGCTTTTTGTATTGTGAGTGTTTTTTTTATATATATTTAAGACAAAGGTGGTCTCTATAGATTTGTTATTTGATATTGTGTGTGACAATGCAATAGATGACACTTGCTGAAAATTTATATAAATTTGTGATAGTTGCGGCAAGAGAAAATTTTATTTTCTCAACACAAAGACATGAATATTCTTTAAGAAAAATTTATTTGTTATATAATGCGCTATTGAGGTTATTTAAAAAATAATCAGGGACATCTTAAATTCTGAGCATATGAAATTAAAAAAGACTAAAAAAGGCGAAAAGGTGAAAAAGTAAAGTTCTATCAGTAGTGTTTTACTTTGTAAGTAATTACTTTAAGTTGTTTATTTACCATTACCATTATTCCTAATCACGGCGAAATAATACCAAGTGGTCGCCATGGCGAATTCATAAATTTTCGCAGAAACGCTAAATGTCAAACTCTATGCATAAAACTATGTATATTTTTTTTTGATATATTGTTTGACATTTAACGTTTACGGCGAAAATTAACAAATTCGCCATCGCGACCACCTGGTATTATTTCGCCATGATTCGTCATGGTTTTTAATGAAAAGGTTTAAATGATAATTAATATAAAAAAATCATTTTCAACAACTAATGATTAAATGATTTTACAACATTACAGTTATTAAACTCATTCCTTATCGTTGGACAGGACACCCTTTAATTTTTAATTTCAAATTTGCTACTAGTTAAAGCGGTCTTAGCAATAAAATTTCTTTGTAAATTTCAACCTTCTATTCATAATGATTTAACAGTTTATGTATATGTATAAACTGTTGGATCAACTATTGTTACACCCTTTAATTTATAATTTTAAATACTTATTTTTTTATAATACCAGACAAGGTAGTATTCATTCTGTGTAATTTTTGTTTGTATATAACGATTCAAAAGATGGGGCCATATAAGCCAAACTACATCAACTATGGGAACACCCTTTAATTTCTAAATTCATATACTTGTTGTTATAGCGGACTTAGAAATACAGATGTTTTTTTTAATTTCAATCATTTGTCTACAACTTTTCAAAGTATGGCGATATACATCAAATCAAACGAAGTACAGGGGCACCCTTTAATTTATAATTTTCAAAATTTACACTCGTTATTATGAAGGTCATAGTAAAAGACATTTTATTAAATTTTTAATCGTTTGGCTATAACGATTCAAAAGAAAGACCTATTTTGGTCAATTAACGCCACCTATGGGGACACCCTTTTATTTTTAGATTTGGATTTGTAGTACATTTTGCTATTAAGAGCTGTAGTGATATGCAGTTTTTTTTTAATTTTAAACATATGTGTTGTATGGGGGCATCCTTTAATTTTTAAAATTATGAACTGTTTTTAAAACGGGACCAATCTTGAAACACAATCTTTCAAATAAATACAAAATTTGCAAAATCGGTTTAGAATTGACTGAGTTCTACGGACACGAACCAAAAAAGCATTATTTAGACGAATTGATAACCCCAATAGCATTAAATGATAATTATTTTTTTGGCATTTAAATTATTTCAAATAATGCCAATTAAATTTCAATGTTAATAAAAACTCCCAAGTATGATGACGATAAACTCAAAATGGCTTTTTTATCATTGGCTAGCATCATTATTAAGCAACAATGCTGATGCTGTTACTGCTCCTGCTACTGTTATTTCAGCCGCAAAGTGACTTTTAAATTCCCAAAGTTAAAACAATCCTGCGGCAACATATACATATATCACACTTAACAAGAACAACGAAAATGACAACAACTTATAATTATTGCTATTGGAGTAAACAACACCACACACATTGTTATTAGTTGAATGAATATTATTTTACAACTGATATAAGTATCCTTAGATAATGATGATTTAAGGATAACAATACGAGAGTAGTACAATAACTACATTAGGATTATATTGGTCAAAGATAACAGTTGCCACCTAAAATATGGTAGTGCAAATTCGACGAAGTATACACCACTTGAAAAGGTTTCTTTTATATCACTTAAAGAAAAATTACAGCGTATGTTAAAATTTCTGCCGCGATAGCTTTCATTTAAACGTAAAACACGAATGAGATTCAAGTGCAGAAAAATGCGAAAAGTCGGAGTATCGATTTAATTTTCATCGGAGTTCAGGAAAACGTAAAAAAGTAGATTAAGACTTTTTAAAGACCAGGCAATTTATTCTTAGTTAATATTTTAAAATGATTTAGGTTAACATGAAATAAAATCGGAGTTAACATACGTATACGGAAGGCCGAACTATCTGCTAGAATATTGATTGTAGTTTATCAATCGCAAGGAGGGTAAAATTCAAGGCACACTGAACTTCGAATGACACGCTATTTAAATAAAAACATGAAGGCACTCAGTGTGAATGTTGGAGATATCTAAGAATTTTGATTATCCAGGTGAAATAATGAAGTCTAAGTTACAGTAAAGAGAAAGACAAAGCATATACCTGAATCCGGGTGTAATTGTATGACTAAACAACTTCAAGGTTATTAATGCTACATACTAATCGGGTTCTTTCTGCCTTGATTGAGTGACAATAATCTCTTTAATAAATTGGAAGGATAGAAAGTTCAACAAATTCGATTATTTTTTAGAGTTAATGTAATACGCTTAAAATGTCTTTATATAAGTATATACATTTATTTTTAATCAATTCTTATCGCCCCAATGAAAATTTGAATTTAATTTAAATTTTTTTAAAAAGGAAACAAATTCTATTGTGAACTGCAACTAAAAAACTTAATTTTAAACATGTAAAACAATAACATTAAATTAAATTAATTAACTTAAATTATTTTAAGTTCTATTTTTTAACAAGTATATAATTTGAAAATTTATTTTGAAACTTAATTCAACTAAATAATTAAAAAAAATTAAATTTATTCATAGTATTTATGAAATATAACATTTTTTTTCTGCTGGAAAATCTAGATCTTTGCAAAAACTACTTGAACTACAGGTATTAAGGTATGCTCGAAATTTAAAACATTTTTTTCTAATTTCGAAATTAGGTAATATATTTTTATTATTATTATTATTATTTTTTTTTTGCCTGAATTTTATATTATTTAGTTTACTTTATGTCAACAAGAGAAGAACTATCATTATTATACCTAATAAAACGCCGGCAGAATAAAATAACATATAAAATGACTTTTCATATCCTAATAAGTTTATTAGTATATAAGCTCTGACGATTATATCATAACGATGATTTAATATTAGTAAATAAAGTCTACATGGTATGAATTTTCACGATAATAAAATTTGACATTCAACAAGATATAAATTAATCAGGAGTGGACTCCCTGTTATAATAAACAAATATAGAAATTTTATTCGATTTTAAGATTTGATTTTATAAGAACTATTTAAAACAAGAACTTATTTTGAGTTTTCAAAAAATATATTTAGTTTTTATTTGGAAATGCAACAGTTTTATTTCTTGAAGCAAACTCGATATTCCGAATATATATATATATATATATATAACTTTTATGTAGAAAATGCGAACATTTATTTATTAGCGTAATTATGCTTAAGTTTTTAATGAATTTAAAAATAATGTTTTTGCCAAGAATTTTGTGATTGGTTAATTTTCTTTATTTAAACTTTATATATTATTGATTTAAGTGCTTAATTTTACAAATCCTAGTTACTTGTTGGTTACTTAAAATTTTATGATGTTCGAAAATTCGAAATTAATTTCGAATAGTAAAAAATTTCAGTTAAATAGTTTAAGTAATCAACAAACACTGTTGTATATGTAAATACATAAAAATGTAATATTTTTGATATGTTCGAAAAATCGAACTTTTTTCGAACTTTTGAAAATAGAATAAATTAGCTAAAAACAGGTATATTTCATGTTACAAACTTTTGTAAGATAGCTATAGAGTATTGGTATAAGAATATAAAAAATGAAGGGTCACTATAATTAAAAAAAAAACAAGACATTTTTAAGAAACATTTGAGGTAAAAGAATTTTAAAAAAGTTTTTTGAAGCCTATGGAAGGTACTTTTTTTTTAAGAATACTGCAAAAAATAACTTCGCTTCAAGATGGCTTTAAATTTCATATCTATAAATTACTAATGTTTTCTTTGATAGCTCTAACAATTTTCAAACTGCCCTCGTAGAACAAAACAACAAACAAATAAGACTGGCAAGGAGCAACATGCGTGTATTGCATATAAATCATTATAATATCACTTTACCAAAAATTGTTAATATTTTAGGTTTTTATTTTTTTTGTGTCTCAACTTTTTTGTGTTTTGGATTTAACTCTTAAACCCAAGTTGTCTTACACTGTTTTGGCAACAATTCAAAGTTTTTTTTTTGTTTTTGTTTGTAATTTATATTTTCTGGCCTTATATCCTTGGCCAATGAAAATGTTTAAAAAAACAAATATCGTTAAAATCCATGTAATACAAAACAAAGTTTCTTGTTTTTTATTTATTTTTTATTTTGCACAAATTTTTTTTTTGTTCGTTTATTTAAATGGTATTTAAATCCATAAGCCAGGGGATAAAATGTTTAAAATTATATCATAAATCATAATTCACTACAACATTATTTTGTTGTTTCCGTTTATTTAAAAATCATTATCGAATTTTTTTTAACAATTTCAGAATTTTTATTCAGTTGTTGTTGGCCTTAATTAAATTCCTGTGGTTTCTCCTGGCGTATACTTGATTTTTAATTAAGATTTTAACTTTTAATAAACTTTATTCATTCATCTTAGCTTTTATTTTCAATTCTTTCTTAATTCGCTTTTTATTTTAAATGCATTTCTTCACGAAATTCACTTCACATTTCTGCTTTACTTGTTTTAATTTTTATTGCTTTCGTTTTTTATTTTTATTTCAAACTGCTGTGAACACGTCCGCATTGGTCTAAAGGCAAAAGTCAAATGTTTTTCTATTTAATACGGTGGCATAGAATTTTGTTAACATTTTCTATTTTTACGTATGTACGACGCGACTTACACGTAACGACATGTAGTTGGAGAGTTAAATAAAGTTTATACGTTTTTTTTCTGGTGTTCAAGCTTGTGTTTTTTATTTCTTTATGGTGATGATGAGTTGATGCTGCAGCTACTGTTGTTGGTGGTGATGACAATAATGAGTTTAAGAGCCCTATTATAAGTTTTAACGATTAAGGGTATACAAAGTAAGTAATGTGAGATACTTTCTGGTCCCTTATTTAAATTGCTCTAAGAAGAAAAAAAGTAATAAAATGACGGTTATGAAGGGATTGCCGATTGAACTATAAATTTGCAATCAGTGGCTTTTTTGTTTTGCTTTTTAACCGACTTCAAAAAATGAGGTTATCAATTCGTCTGAATGTTGCGCTTTTTTCTATGTTTTTGACCGCAGAACTCAGATTCTTCATTCTTAAATCGATTTTAGAACGTTTTTCTTTATTTAAAAGAGTACGTTTACAGATTGGTTACGTTTTTAAAACATTTTATAATTTTAAAAATTAAAGGGTGTCCCCATACAATATAAATTTTTTTACGTGAATTGTAAACCAACTTAAAACTAAAAAAATAGCAAAAAGTAATAGAAAAAAAAATCCAACATAAAAGAGTGTCCCCATAGGTGACGTCAATTGACCAATATGGGCCTATCTTTTGAACGTTATATAGAAACGCCTAAAAAAATGTTCAGAATGTCGACTACTATTAATAACATAAATAAATATTTAAAGTTATAAATTAAAGGGTGCCCCAGTAGTTTATTTAAATTGTTAAGCATGGCTATACTTTTGAACAGTTGTAGACACACGGTTTAAAATTACAAAAAATCTATAGTGCTAAGACGGCTATAACAGCAAGTATAAAATTTCATTTTGGAAATTAAAGGGTGTCCCAATATTTGATCTAAAATGATGTGTGTGGTAATTCTGTTGAATACTCGTAGTTGTAGACAGATGATTGAAATTTATGCAAAACCTATACTACTAAGTTCGCTATAAAATAAAATTTGGATTTGGAAAATGAAGAGTGTCCCAATAGTTAAGGTAATTTGATGTATATGGCTAAACTTTTGAACCATAATACACAGGCAGCTGTTACTTAAAAGGACTCTGTATGGCGAATTCGGCATTAAGAACACGTATACAATTTGAAATTAGAAATAAAAGGGTGTTCCAACAATTGATATAATTTGAGCTATATGGCTTTATCTTTTAAACTTGTTTATACAAAAACTTGAATTATTAGACATATTGTTCATTACTTTGTTTTGTGTAATAAGAAGTATAAATATTTAGAATTAAAATATTAAAGGGTCGTACAATAGTTTATTTGATGTATATGGTTAAACTGCTGAACAGTTTTAGACAGACAGTTGAAATTTACGAGGAACCGGTATTACTAAGTCTACTTTAACAGAAGGTATTGAATGTGGATTTGAAAATTAAAGGGTGTCTCAATATTTGATGTAATAGAAAAACAGCAAAAATCTGCTTTGAAGTCGGTTTTTCTTTGCAAGAATTATTCAACTTTAAAAGGTGGTAGTTCAGGACACAGTTCTTTCTTTCTTCATGGTTCTGATGCCGATGATTCGGCAGTATTTAATACAAATGTCGTCCCTTTAAAGATAGTAGCCAATGACAAAATTATTTGGGAAAATCCTAAAGATAGAGAGTAAGAAAGAGACAGCAAACGCTGCGGAGCTTGAAAAAGAAAGGGTAGATAGAGAAATAAAATTCCTTGTTAATTCACCTGCTTTCTTAGGAGAGAGGAACATCAAAGTAAAACATGAATTTAAGTTAGTAACGATCGATGGAAAGGTATGTTATTCTATAACGGAAATAAAGTCAACTCAAAAATTTTATATTTCAATTGAAAGCATGATCCAAAGAAAAATTGAGAATAATACTTTGCAGTTCGGTGTATTCATTATGCATGGTTGGATACAATTTTTTGAGTGCATTCTTCACTTGTCATATCAAATTCCAATCAAAAAAAGGGAAGAAGGTCCGAAACAGAAAAAAAAGTAGTGAATGAAACCAGATCAAAAATACTACCAAGTTCAGACAAAAAACCGGACATATAGCTGACCAACCAAAATCAGAATTGGGAAAAACAAATGACGGGAATACAGCCAGAAATTTTTTGCAAATCCTGAAGTTTCTGCGGAAATTACAAAAATCGACGTTGAATTAATCACAGTTACATACTATTTTAGTTGCTGTATCGTGCGGTCATCAGATTAAAGTTGAAAAATTTAGAAAATTTACTTTATCGACAGCAAAATACTTTATTGAAAAATACCCATGGTATAACATATCTCCCACTTTTCATAAATTTTTAATACATGGTTCACAGATTATTACTCATGCACTGTTACCTATTGGCCAGTTACGGGAGGAAGCACAGAGAGATGACAATATAAATTTTTAATCATACAAAGAACATTTTTCTCGGAAATGCAGTCGCGAAAAATCAAATGAAAATATCTTCAATAGATTTTTGATAAGAGCAAATATTACAAAAAGAAAATTAGCGTGTTACCACAGCAGGTATTGGACCTTCTATTATTACCTGAAATTTCCAGAAAAAATAATTCTGATGATATTTATTTTGGTGACAGCGAATACGAAGACTAATTGTATTAAACAAAAAATTTAAATTTATATCAATAAAAACTTTTCCTATTTCCGTGAAAATTATGCATGGGAAATCATTTATCGATTTTGTTGAATTTTTGTATGTTGAGTAACTAAACTAAAGAAATCAAATTGCCCAAATTTCATTCGTTTATCTTAAAAAATGGAGCTTCCAAAGCATTTTAAATAATCGTACGAACTGACAAACGAACACCCTGGCGTTTAAAAAATGTTTTTTTTTTTTGAAAAATGAATTTTTAAGTCATAATGATCCACTTAATACTACGAAAAAAATAAGTGCTAAATCGACCTCATAAATTAGTTTTAAGAATTTTCAACCGAATGTCTGACTTCCAAACTGAGGAGGATCAAAAGAGTCTCGTTTTAACAAGATCAGATCACTCTTTGGATCAGGTAGAAACTAAAGATCATATAGTCGTACAATATCCCAGAAAATTCTTAAGTCTGTATCCACTTATATCACCAAGGTCAGCTACTGCAGAGGGATCTGTGTATTTTTAAATATAAGAGGCATTTGGCTTTTTCCTTTTGTTACCTATCCATACAGCTGCAGTAGTAATTATTAAAAAATACGAGCAAATATACAGGCTTTCCGTACAAACAGCAACTGTTAATTGTATAACATGTTTAAACACTATAGTATAGAGTATAAAAGATTCGGCTCGATTAAATGCATCACTACTACTAGTTCTATATTAAAGAGATTTCTTATTTTGTTATTTATATTAACTTCACTTAAAAGTAACTTTCCTAAATTTAATTAAATGCATCGAGCTTGGGGAATATATATCTCAAAATCTTTGAGCTTCAAAATTTACTTTTTAACATTTAAAGTTTAAGTTGAATATAAAGACACATAAGGTATGTATGTTTTTCGTCATATCTTCCAAACATTTTTGTTAAATAATGTTTTCTTTTAAAATATTTTTTGTTTCTTTGAAAATGATCACACAGAATTGCCTAACAAGCTCAAATAAAAAACTGTTTCAACTAAACATCTAAAGGCATAAACGATACTAACACACTGTCTTACATTTAAATAAGGAGCGTGCTGGCTTAAATTAAGCACAAAAGAATATTGTGTACTTGCATCCTATAAATGAATCTAATTTTGCCGCCATTTCTTTATATAACAACACTTCAGTTAAAGTACAATTATGTGTTTAGTAGAATATCCTAGTAATACTTACATAAAAGGTGTCCCAAAATTCACACAAGATTTATGTTTTTGTTGGCATTTGTGCAGTAAAGTGTTGGCAGTTCTAAAAAGTTTGACAGCTTAGAGTTCAAGGTTGGTATTTATTAAGCATTACATGAGAGAATATCTTTTTTTCTTCCGGGTTTTGATCGTAAATACTTAAAAACAGTGTTTAAATTGATTGCTTAAAAACAGCAACAGCACTAAAATCTTTGCTTTGCTTACATGTTTTTCAGCAAATAAAAAAACTAGATGTCTCAGCATTTACAAAACTTTTTATTATAAACGAAGCAACAGCAAAAAACAAATGCAAAAAAAGAGAATGAAACGCATTTGCTTCAGCTGACTATGAGTTACTTTTTACAGCAAAGCAATCAGCAAAGCATTTATTTTGAAAATGTTTACTTCTTTTGCTGTTGCTTTTTAAGAAAAAAAAAAAACAAAATTTAATGGTGTAATAAAAACAACGTTTATATTGTATGTATTTATTGTATCAATTTTCTTACGTATTGTAAGTAATAAATACATATGTATATACGTTTCCAATGTTAAAAGGATGAAAAGCAGCAAGCTACAGCAAAAAACAGCAATCATAGTCAGCCACAGCTTCAAAGTAAAGAGTTAAGCAAAGGCAAAAATGAAAATACAGAAAAACTGATTACTCAAGCAACAGCAAACGTTTTCAAATTAATTGCTTTGCTGCAGAAAGAAACACACAGTCAGCTAAAGGAAATGCGTTTCTTTCTTTTGCATTTGCTGCACAATTTTCCACAGCAACAGTTAAGCAACTAGATATGCTTTGAAAATAATGAAGCACTTTTAATGACTACTTGAAATAATGAATCGATAAACTTGCTGCAGTTGCAGTTCAAAATCTGTTTTGTGCTTACTCTGAAGCAAATGCATCTTAAACGCGTCGCTTTTTAAGGGCGTATTATAGGCTCAAAGTAACATTAAACCATATTTCCTCGAAGATAAGGCTGATATAATTTGACAAAGTATAAAAATCTGACAATGATCCTTGCAAAAAAATCAACTTCAAAACAGAAAAACTTAAAATCATGTTATTAATTTAAAAAATTGACTACAAACTTCAAACTACATCAAATATTGGAACACCCTTTAAATTCAAAATCCAAATTTTATAACTGTCTTTATAGCAGACTTACCAATACAGATTCTTAATGAATTTCAACTGTCTGCGTACAACTGTTCAAAAGTATGGATAACTATATATCTAATTAAATGAACTATTGGAGCACCCTTTACCTTATAATCTTGAATCCACGTTGTGTCCAATTTTCAAATGTTTGTCTACAACGGTTCAAAAGATAGACCCATAAAGGTCAATTTACGCCACCTATGGGGACACCCTTTAATTCTTCGATTTATTTTTGTATTACTTTTAGCCCCTGGGAGCTATAATGATACGCAGTTTTATTTAATTTTTAGGTGGTGCCCTTTACGGCTTATAATACGCGTAAAAAACATGTTGTATTGAGCACCCTTTAATTCCAAAAATTATGAACTGTTTTAAAAACAATACCAATCTGTTGGAATAACCTTTCAAATAAAGAAAAAAAATTTCAAAATCAGATCAGAAATAACTGAGTTCTGCGGGCACGAATATAAAAAAGGAACATTCAGATGAATTGATAACCTGCTTCTTTTATTATAGTCGGGTAAAAAGAACTGTGTTTTCTGCAGTCTCTGAAGATCAAGGTTTAAAGAGTCGTTATTTACTTACACATAAAGCAAATCAATGTGTTAAAATACCAACTTTTCCAGCTTCAAAAACACACTCTACAGCTTTTCCGAATGACTTCAAGCCCATATGCGTGTTATTTTTCAAATGTAAAGGTTCTCCTGATTGTAAATACTAGAACATAATACTTTATATTACTCTTCCAATTTTTTTTATTTTATTCACTATTTTTGTATTTTTTACTCTGTGACTGCGGCTGGATTCTTTCCTAGATTTTTAGTTTACTATACATGTGCTTTTACAAACTTATATAGCCACCCACGGCCAACACTGTGTTACTCCAACGAAATTTCAACTATTCGATGTCTAGGCCTTTAGTCATTTCAGCCACGCCCACCACCCACTGCAGTGCACGGTTATGTTAATACCTTCTCTCTAGTTTAACTATTGAGACGTCTGAATATAAATAAATAGCAGCAAATTGGCTTATGGATTATTACTTAGTAATGCAACTATGGTTTTTTATATAGCACCAAAAATACTAGGCTATAAAAGAAAAAATTACAGTTTTATTTAAACAAACAAGAAAATTTATAAAAAATGTTAATAAAATTTGTAAATCACAAATATTGTTACAAAAATCAAACCCTTGTTGTTGTTTCCGTATGAGCGTGGTGAATAAGTTACTTCCACTACTCGTAATGGTGTGTATATAGAATCATACCACAATTAGCTAACAAAAGATGAGCTACCTTAATGGCTTCTTTGGTAGAGGTGCTTGTTGTAAAACAGAAGATCGTGAGTTCGAGCCCAACTTCGGACATTCGTACAACGGAAAATAATAATTGTTATAATGCAATTAAAAATTAAGAAGCAGCAGTACAAACATCCCGAGGCAAGAGACAATTATTGTGTGAAGCCATGGCAGACAATTTAGTGGAGATGTCTAATTTAATATAAGAGTAACAGATAATTGTCAGTAAGCCCTTTATAATACAAAAAAGTAAAAACGGTAGCGTTTAGCGCAGGGAAGTGTAACATCATAAAAACAGTGTATGGCAGACGTGTGTTGTGGCTATTGGATTAAAGGGGATGACTGGTTTGGATAAAAGGCATAGTGGAATTGTCTGTGAGGGGTTAAGGTTACTAAACAAGTCATCGAGGAGTTTATGTCTCGCCGGAGTAACACAGTAGTGTAGAGTGGATGGCTGCGTTTGTAATAACGCTTGTTTAGTAAATATAAGACCATAGGATTCACAAGACAGTAAGATCAAGGAGTAAGTCAAATAAAGCCACAAAGTAAAGAATACAGAATTTATAAGGCATCATGTTTTTTTTACAGAAAAATGTTTCTGCAACATTTTTTTGCAACTGTATAATAATATGAATAGAATTTTAAAGAACAACGAAATAAAATCGTGAAGCAAAATAAATGAAGTAGCCATACAAATTTCGCAAATATGAACTGAACACTTAGCTCAGCTAAACAGGCTGAATGCTTTTTTAATGCATGGAAAAGTATCAAGCATTTATTTTTCTTTATTTTTTTAACATATTTTAATTCCTTGTTTGATTTCACTTTTAATTTAATGTTCAATAACTTACGTTGTTAATGTTCTACAAAAGTTTCTTACAATAACGAATTTTTACCCAGTTTTAACTTTGATGTAGGGCAACATTTTTTATTTATAAACATTTAAATGTTTCTCAACATTTGAAATTAAAGTTAATCAATATTTAAATTTTATTGTTTGTCCCTGATTGTTCTAGCTGTTGCCTTCATTTGCTAAAAATTTTATTTTTAAATCATTACAATAATAAAATTATTGCTTTTATTATTAAATGAATAAAATGTTTATTCAACGTAGGAAAAAAGGAGATCGTGCTTTGTTTTTTAGGCTGATGACTATGATGAGAAACTTAATACTAAATTCATAGTCTCTGTTAAGCGAATGGCATTAATTTCCTTAATTGTCTGCGCAAATATTGCAAGTCCTTTAAGAATATAAAAAAAAAATATAACTCACATATGTATGTATGTACGTGCATACTCTTGGGTACAATAATAAAAAGGAAAACGAGTGTAATTTAAAAA
The DNA here is from genome assembly GCA_916610165.2 of Gymnosoma rotundatum. Taxonomy (NCBI): domain Eukaryota; kingdom Metazoa; phylum Arthropoda; class Insecta; order Diptera; family Tachinidae; genus Gymnosoma; species Gymnosoma rotundatum. The sequence continues at coordinate 119,450,828 of OU744338.1, forward strand.
CTTATTGTCTTCGAAATTTGCATTTGGTAAAGACATATAAAAAATAGAGAAGAATAAAGACAAAACGCAATAACAACATTGTTCTTAATAATATAAGTATGTATGTATGCATGTATGGTTGTATTATAGCACATAGACCCAGTTGGAAATTTGGCAAAGATAGAAAAGATGTTTCTTAATATTTTTTGGTGACATTTTCATAGTATTTTATTAATTTGTGAAAATATAATGCGAAAAAGAAATAATGAAACTTTCTTTGCCTTATAAGTGCGGGTCGTGAACGGTTGCAACATCAGCCTACGAAAATCATATTGTTTTTTTTTTAATAGTGCCTTAGAAGTCTAGCATACTAGGTTTTTAGTTTAAGAGTTGCAGGCTCGTTTCCTGTCTTGATTTACATGATATGCGAATTTGTGTAACTTAACATGCATTTTGTTTCAAAAGCTACTTAAAATTTTATCTTTTAAATTTATTTAATTCCCTTCATGATAATTCTTATAAAAGACAAGTTCTCGATTCAAAGCTTCAATTGAAATAGAATTCTTTGCTTTTTTCGAAATATCTTTCGTCGCCTCAATCGTCTTGAGAAGCTCTTCCGAAGTCCTTTAGTGCGTTTTTTGTGTGTCTAAAAGTTGCGAGTAGACATGTACTTAGTCACGACTTTTGAAGGGAGTTTAACCAGTTACGTCAGTGGTGGAGAATATTTTTTATGTTTGAAGTTTTCATTTCAATAAAAGAAGAAAGACCTTTGACTTGTACGTCCTCGAATTGACAGTCGGGAACATATGTCTAGTAGTTGGTGTTTCTATAAGGATACCGGTTAACTAAGTTTGGCGAAGACAACTACAAGTTTTAAAATAATTCTTTATACGTAGAAGAACTGAAATGCTAACATTGAGTAGCCCGAAGAACATTTGCTTTCTAGTATGTGAAGTTAGGATACCTCGAGCATATGGACTATTATTTCGTCCAAAGACAAAACATCGTAAGGAAAAGAAAACTGACGAGTCAGTCTACTCACGAAAGAATAGTTCGAACAGAGAGAGAAAGTGTAGTCGCGTAACTGCCGCGCAGTTTGAAAAATACCCACAACTTGAGGTCTATCAGGAAATAACAGTTACTGCACCGTGCACTAGTAGACACCCTACTATGGTGGTCAACCCAGGTGAAACGGAATAGAGGTGAGTTAGGGTCCCATATTGATGAGATTATCTAAAGAAATGCCGGAAGCCAGTAGGCAATTATTTTAAAAGTAAATTTTTACGTTTGTAAAGCTTATTACTCTATTCGAAAATTGTAAAAATTGTTAAGCTAGTGGTAATAATACTACGATTTTGAAGGCAATTGTCGTTTTTATTGCCCCTGAGTATGAAACCATGCTCGATGTTGAAATATTTTGCAGTTAAAACAACATATTGAAGGAACATTTTTTCATTTTTGATAGTCAGCTTCGCCAACATGTTTATAGACTTTTAACAGTATATTCCACAATTCAAGCATAGTGAGATAAACAATTTAGGACAAATGTCGACTTTTGAAAAAAAAAATAAAATTTTCTTTTCTTTTTTAAATAATTTCCAACTGGGTCTTTCAAAGTTTATGTTTCTAAATACACAAACAAAAACCGCATCAAAATAGTATACTACATAATTTTTGTAAATTATGGTGTCAAGTGCTAAAACGACAGCAGCATTCAAAGCAGTAGAGTCTGACTTTTAAAAGAAAATGTACGCACTTTCATTTTTTACACTAAAGTATATTATTTCGCATCATTGTCTTCATTTCCTTTTAAAAACTGGTTTAATTTCTCATTAAATTTTTCTACAAATTTGCGCAAATCGTTTAACTTTATATTTGTGTTTGATAAACTTCTTACATTTTTTGTTTGTTTTTTTTTTTTAATTTTATTTGCAGCATTATTTTTACTTTCCATAATTTTTACGTTTCTTCATGATCTTTTGTATGCTGGCCACCATGGCTACTTCCGGCATTGTTAGTTTGGCATTTTCTTGAAAGTCGCAACGTCGTGCTAAATGCAACCAAGCACGTTCTGGATTTAAAGACAGGGGTGTTTGCAGCCATGTAACATAATCAATTTTTAAGGAGCCCGTTAATAACTTGCAGTAAAAGCATAGAAAGTTAAATAACAATCAATTGTGTGAAGGAGTAAGGTGATTTTTAATTAAGTGATTTTATTTTACCTGATCAAATGGTGTATTGTCTATAAAGAACATTGTTTTAAGTAGTGTTGGTTTTGTTTCTTTGATATTTTGACCCTGAACACCTTGAAAAGGACTGGGCTCATTTTTACTTGTACCCAACTGTTCCATTAGCCACTCTTTGTTGTTCTTCAGGTAATTGTAACAGACCTAAAATGTTCAGTAGAAACACAGTAAAAAGTTTTTGCATCTGTTAAAAGTTTTATTTGTTTTCAAATAAAAATTTTATAAAATTATTAATTGTTTTAATAATATATTTGATTGAAAAATAAACGCAAATTTTTTTTATTAAATAATTTTTTTAAATCAATAATATGTTTTATAAGCAGACAACAAATTTTTAATCAAATAAGTAGTTAAATCAATTAAAAATTAACCTAAATTGTAATCTGAAAAGCATCTAAGATTGTAAGTTTTCCTTTGGATTGTTGTCCCATCCTGCAGGTGGTTGTCTCTACTAAGTAATAATATTAAAGACAACCACCTGCAGGAATACAAAAAAAAGTTTAAACAAGTAAGAGTGCTATATTCGGCTATGCTGAATCTTATATACCCCATAGATTCATATTTTAATCTAGTTGAGTCAAGTAACTCCAACCAAAACAACAAATATCGGGGTGGCGGAGAATTAAAAAAAATAAGTACTGATGTAAAAAATTTTAGTATTGCCTTAAAGATCACTTTAAAAGCTTTTACCCATAATAATATCTTAAAAAATATGGTGCACAATTGCCCCCACAAAAAGTTTTTTTTTTTTTTTTTTTGGAAACATCATGCTGATTTTCAATAGCAAAATTTTCAAAACTATATCCGATCGATTGGTGTAAATTTTCTCTAGCTCTCCTAGTTCTTTGGCAAAATTGATTTCAACACGAAAACGGACGGACAGATAGACATGGCTCAATCGATTTTGATATTGAAAGGAACTTAGAATTTAATATACCTTTTTCCATCTATAGTGAAAGGTATAAAAAAAAATTTTTCACGTTTAATAATGAATTCATGGTTTGAAATATATACAGTCGGACCTCGATTATCCGTGATCCGGTAATCCCGAAGAACCGTGATGGCCAAAGATCAGTCTGTTGTGCTTCGGTTAACCGTGATTACGTCTATTATCCGTGATGGCAGATTGTTTTTATTAACTTCAAATTCAGATACATAATAAAAGAAGCATTTAGTTACAAGTGATTAGTTTATTTTTTAAATTTGAGAAGTGCGGATGATTAGATCTAAAATATTTAGTATGGCAACCATTGGTAAAAAGACAAAGAAACGTTTTAAATATTGAAGATAAAGTTAAAATAATTAACGAGCATTCAAAAAATAATGTGATGTGTGTGTAATGAGTGTTTAAATGCCAGCTTAGACCATTTATGACATTTATACCAACGGTAAATTTGGCCCTTTACAAATGGTTTATAAAAGACTACTTTAAAGGCACTCCAATTACAGGACTGATGATAGGAGAAAGGGGTAAAATATACCACACAAAACTAAACATTCATTCTGAGTGTAAATACTGCAACGGGTGGTTCATAATTTTAAGAATGGAATAAAAAGATTTAATGCTGAAGGATAAAAATCTTCAGCAGACTATGACAAACTTATTTAATTTAAAATGTACATAAACTTCTTGAATTAATTATGTTTGCACACCAATGTTCACTTGTTAACCGTGAAAATCAATTATCCGTAATACTTCTTGTCCTGACCAGCACAAATAATCTAGACTCTACTGTATCAGTTTTCCTAGCTTTAAAAGCTTTTTGTTAACTTAGTTAAAATTTTATTCTTAAAACAATAATTGGCCTCGAAGCTCAATAAATGAACTAATATTTATTACGTAGTATTTTATTATTTATTTTTTTTTTTTCAAAATTTTATTTTTTTCTTGAATCTTCCAATTGAAAATTTTTGTGATATATTTTTTGGATTTGATAATATATAACATATTTTTTTATTTTAAAACTATTGCTGAAATATCTTTTTTTAAATAAATTTGTAGCCATATTTTCCTTTTTGAATAAAATTGTGATTTTTTTAAAGGAAACTTTCGATATTTTATATATTTTGAATTTTTATGAATACTTAATTTTTAGCTGATAACTTTTCGATATTTTTTCACATTCGTGTAAAATTTCATTGTTTTTGTTTTTAATAAGTTTTCAATTTTTAAAAAAAAATTTCAATGTGTTAATGAAACTGTTCCACTGTAAACTTACCTTTAATGCCTGCTTACCAATATCGGTGGTCAAAACATCACTAGTCAAAACTTCAGCTATAAAATCGGTGATGCCCACTTCTAACTCCATGGCATAATTAGCCGGTGGACTGTGACTCATACGATCTGAATCGGTGGTACCAATCTCATCAATTTTAACTGTACTAACAGCACTCAGGCCACCAGCAACACGACCCGAAGAGCCATAACTTTCTAAGATTATGCTCTCATTAGCCTGTTTTAAAAATAACTCAATCTGATCGGTATGTTTATCGTCCTCATCAATAGAGCAAATAGCCTCGGATATAGTATAACAAATCGAAGCCTTATTTTCATTTTTTAAATTTTCATATTTCTCAGCATTTTTAATAAGTTCGGTGTAGAGAGCAGCAAACATGACTTGCATTAAAACAGAGTCGCCTGGTTTTGTTTTTTGTTACAAAAGGCATTTTAAAATATTTTCTAAAACTTTAATTTTTAAAACTTACTTAAAGGTCTTGTTGAGACCGGGGTAACGTCCTGCAAAAGCGACGTTACTTTATAGAGGCCCTCTGGTAAACAATCCCACATTTCCGATACACAAGTTAGGGCCAATGACATGGCTTGATACATACTGGCGCCAGCCTCTACTGCATTTATCAACATGTCCACAATACAATCCAAAACGGGGTAGACAAAATGCATAATTGCCTCCAGCCAGGGAGGACGTTTTTGATTCCATACCTTAACAAAAACAAAATAAGTAAATTTGGGAATAACTTTATTAATGTTACATAAGTACCTGTCGCTTATCTAAACAATCACTCCAGCCAGGTAAAGCGACATCTTCTAAAGATTTTACTAAACAATTTTTAATATCGACTGCCTTACCCAAGGCTAGTAATAAGTAAGTTAAGGATAAAACAATCTGGCAATTGGTTTGACCAACAGGATCTTAAAATAGGTACATATTTGAATAGATTAGATAAACAAATATAAAAAATAGATTTGATTTTTAATTTTTAAAACATACCCACATCATCTGCTATTAAATCGGCTACATTGAAACACTCTCCCCTGCATAAAAATCCTTTACATTTTTTTACTTCATTATTATCTTCTATAAAGGAATGTTTGGCCACATTCTTGAAATTTTCACTGGATGGCAAATGTTTAAGAAGGTGTTTCAAAATTATACCCGTCAAATGAGCATCTCTCATCAATAAAACCTTAATAATAAATAAGAAAAAATGTAAAATTAGTGCTTAAATTGCTTGCTTACAAATAGCAACAGCACTTAAATCATTGCTTTGCTTACATGTTTTTAAGCCAGTAAAAAAAAACTAAATCTCCCAGCATTTACAAAACATTTCATTATAAACGAAGCAACAGCAAAAATCAAAGGCAAAAAAAAAGAGAAAGAAACGCATTTGCTTCAGCTGACTATGTGTTTCTTTCCGCAGCAAAGCAATCAGCAAAGCATTTATTTTGAAAATATTTGCTGTTGCTTAAGCAGTAAGTTGATGTTTGTTTCTTCTTTTGCTGTGGCTTTTTAAGATAAAAAAGCAGAAGTTAATGGTGTAATAAAAACAATGTTTGCATTTGTATTGTATGTATTTATTGCATGTATTTTCTTACGTATTGTAAGTAAGAGGCAGTTTACATTAAGGGCATTGTTTCAGCAACAAAAGTCATGATGGAGAAGTTTTTAGGCTTACGGGGTAGCAAAAGTAGCACGAAATGAATATTCATGACTCTTTTCAGTTTTTTCTCTCATTTTTCTCACATTCCTGTTTCTCTCTTTCATTTTTTTGGAGTTCTATGCTTAAGCGGTGTTACCAAAATGGCTGTGTTTTTTCTATACTGTTCAAAAATTGTTGAAATTTTTAATACGTTTAGTTTATGGCAACATTTGAAAAATTGGTTGATAAAACATCATAAAATTCTCTCACTTGCTACAAAAGAGTCATAATGTACACGCGTGATGACTTACGAAGATTCTCCAAAAGAGAAAACAATAATAAAAAAGTCAGCTACAATGCCATTAATATAAACTGCCTCTAAAAAATATATAAATACGTTTCCAATGTTAAAAGGGATGAAACGCAGCGAGGTACAGCAAGAAACAGCAATTGTAGTCAGCCACGACTTCATAGTAAAGAGTTAAGCAAAAATAAAAATACAGAAAAACTGATTGCTCAAGCAACATCAAACGTTTTTAAATTAATTGCTTTGCTGATTGCTTTGCTAAAGTAATTGCGTTTCTTTCTTTTTTTTTTTTTGCATTTGTTTTATGCTTTTGCTGCACATTTTTCCACAGCAACAGTTAAGCAACTACAAATGCATTGAAAATAGTCAAGCATTTTTAATCACTGAGTTAAACCCTTAAACGAATAATATTCGTTATAACGCACCTTTACCAAAAATGACCAATCGGCTTCGGGTGAAGACAACAACACTTTTAACTCTAACGAAACAGCACTGCTGGTATTTAAATCTGCAAATTCTGTTACCCACTGACTGGCCTGATCTTTAGGAAATAGTCTAGGTAAGGCGAATATAATCCAAGCACTGGGTAATCCAAGACGTGAGGAAAACATTTCCATGTTTTCAAGACCTTTGCGAAAAACCTAAGGAAATTAAAAAACAATGGGGTTCATATTCTTATTTATTTATTAATTTTTTATTTTTTTTTTTTATTTTTGGAAATTTATGGTCTTGGTGTTGAGTTAGCGTTATTTAGAGATATTTTTTTTTTAAATTGGCATTATTTCACTTTTTTATTTTTATACAGTTTTTTTGTTAAATCATGGAAGCCATGTTCAACCGACAATCCAAAATGTTAAATAAACAGAGAAGATCGCTGTAATTTAAAGTGAATTGAAGTCAATCAAATAAGCTCATCAAATTTTTGTATATGCATAGGTGTTCTTTAATTTTCGATTACCGCAGACGTGTCCCTCGTACGTACGATGTCTGATCAAAAACGAAACGTTATTTTCAAATTTCATGAGTTACGTATGTTCGATTTTCCCATTTTTTCTGTCATGTTGGTACATATCGGTCCTTTATTGCAACGTAGTCATATCCGAAAAAAAACTTGAACATGGCAAAATGGTATTTAAGTTTTCAAGACATATGTCCTATAATGTAATTGCTTCAATTGCAATTGCTATAACTCCGGTTCAGCTTGGGATATAAAACTGATTTTTTTTTCAACATGTACAGAAGGTCTAAAAGAGCAGTTTTGCTTCAGTAACTACAAATTTTTAATTTTTTGAGATATGACTATGTTGCAATAAAGGAGCGATATGTCTGTTATATATGTTGGCAATATCAGCCATTTTAGATTGTCAGTTTGTTTTTGACAGCTAAAAAGGTAAGTCGTGTTTGTATGCTCTTCGATTTTTTAATATTTAAAAAAATTCGCTTCCATTGGAATGATTGTGCTTTGGTTTCAATGTCACAGCCATATATCCATGATTGGTCACCAGTTATGGCCTTTTTGAGGAAATCTAGACCGTCGTTAACGATGTTCAACAGCTCCTGAGCAATGTCCATGTGACGTTGTTTTTGCTCAAAATTTATAAATTTTGGAACAATCTTCGCTGCCGCACGTTTCAAGCCTAAAACATCCGCTTGGCATGAGCCGAACAATATGCCAAAATCATCAGTAACCTTTCTAATACTGATTCGACGATATCTAAAATTATTTTCTTCACTGCTTCAATGTTTTCGTCGGTTTTTGACGTGCTCGAGCGACCAGGACGAGCATCGTGTTTTACAACTTGTTGGCCTTCCCTAAACCGTAGACTCGCAAAACGCCACAGTCAACATTTCAAATGTCGTCGCGCATATAATTTTATTTTTTACACAAAACATAATACAGACATCGTAAGCATGTCATCGGATGAGGATTTGTTGTTATTGACGTGTTGTGCAACTTTATTAAAGAAGACAAAAAATTTTGAAAATAATATTCTAACAATAATGCGTTTAAAATAAACCACGAAAATATTGAATTAAACAATATATTTTTTTTAGAATATCGTTTCAAAATACATAAGTAAGTGGTAGCAAAACGGTCATCTAGACGTGCTTTTACCTTCTGTTGTAAAAATTTCGATGAATTTTAGTTCTCTTATCCGGGAATTTAGCACGTTTTAGTTTAAAATTAATTCAAAATTAACATTGTTTTCATTATTCATCGCGGTTAGAATAGGCTTTCAGCCTTACATTCCATAAAGCTTTTATGCGTTGATATTGTTCGACAAAACGTATTAATTTTTCCACCGCAGATATCGACATGAATAGATACACCCTTCTTTATGCTCGCCCAGAGATTTTCACGGTTTTTCAATCTAGTGACTATGCAGGCCACTCCATCACATTTATTAAATTGTCACTCACATTAATGGCGTTTTTTCGAAGGCATATGGTAACATAGCTTCTTAAGGATTTTAACATATACGACAGCCTCCATTGTATATATCAATATAAGTGACACAATTCGAGAAACATGCCCATACCATAATGCTTAAAATAGGTGGTCTTCAGATAAAAAAAATACAGAATCCTTATAATTATAATTGGTGTTCTTATTTTAACAGGCACTCAATGCAAATGAACGTATGTTTAAACGAATTTATTATTGTTCATGTAAGGTGTTAAACTTTTGCTTATTTTAAAGCATACAAAAATGGGAATTTTATATTCCAACATAATTAATATAAAATGCAAACAAACAAACCTTTGAGAGTACTCCAAGTGGTGCGCCACGCAGCAGAAGGCAATAAAAAAGTTCCCTGCACTTAGCATGTATATCACGTATAATGACACTTTGGTTATTTAACTGTAATCCTGTAAAATTTTTTGCATAAGTGTTAGTATATATGCGACATTGATTGTAAATATAAAAGTATAAATGTGTATATATAATAAATTCATGTTAATTAGATGAATTTCTAAAACATTAGCAAAACATCATTAGTAAGTATGAAGACAGAAAAATGCTCAGTCTACATTATACGCCTCAGTTGTCCATTAAGTATTTCGTAGACAATACAAAATGTTAACGAAAAAAAAACTAAAACACAAATACAACAACATAAATAAAGTTAAAAGAAAACAGGCGGTGCAATGCACTATAAATTGAAAAGGGGTTTAATTAAAACTTACCCACATAAGCTTCACCACTCTCACAAACGTGCGGCAATAATTCGGCAATGCAAAATAATAAATTGCAAATATCACACAAATGTAATTGGGAACGAGCTAAACTTGTGGTTATTTGTGAATAGCGTACAGTCAACACACTTAAGGTTTCATTAAGCATACCGCCAAATATGCGTTGTGCCATTTTGGGAGGTACAGAATTCCATAAATCGTCTTTGGTACCAGACATATACAACCACCACATTTGTATACAATACGAACCACGCTCAGATTCGAAAAATGGTTCTGTGTCCTCCCAATGTAATGCATCAGCATCTTGAATTATGTAGAGCAACAAAAGACGACAATGTAGATCCAATAGACGTTCAGCTAAGGCTTCAGATAATTGTGAATATTGTTTAAGAGATATTTTTAAAGCTCCCCCTTTTTCGTCACCTTTCGGCGGACATATTTTGGTAGTAGCCGCTTGCAGATAGACATTTAAGCAGTTGCGTACTAAAGCTGCAGCTCCTATAGTGGCTGTTAGTACAGATAAGTCAGCATGGTCCAATGACTCTTGAGAAAGTACGTGCAAATGTTCTAACAACAAATCAGCTGATTTGGTTACAAGACTAACAAATTTGTCTGGATCGGAATTTTTTACCACTACGGAGGTCTGAAAAATAACAAAAGTAGAAATTTTAAAATAAATTAGTTGAATTATTTTGGTTTTTTTTCTTAATTGATCTTCAAGCTTAAGGCTTCTCAGGTCTGGAATTATTTCATTTATGAGGTGAGAGGCGAGTTCACTCGAAGACCAAAACGGCCCAATGTGATGCCCCCAAAAATTCAAAAGATATCCCACAGCACCCTTTAGAACCTTATGATCCCTATTTCGTAAGAACCACCAGGAGCTTTCCGCGAGGCCTATCAAGCCAATCAATGTAGCATCTTTGAGATAGTCCAGGACCTCAAAGAGTCTTTGTCCTAAATCTTTGAGCCACGCTCCTGCAGAGCTGTCACAGAGAAGGGCTTAAACTGGATCCTCCTCTTCATTCCGACAGCTACTGCAAAACTCACTGCGGAAAATTCCCATTCTCATTCTCCGACACACGATCGATTATAAGGTGTGCCTTTATAATGCCCACTAGAAGCGATCTAGAGTTCCGGCTAAGGGCAAGTAGATCACACGTTCTGTTGAGAGAGGAGGAAAGGATTTTTTGTTGTCTACAATTTGGCAATAAGGACTAGCTGTGGGCCGTTTTCTTTAGTGCCCACTCCCCTTGATCATTCAAAAGTTCGGTCAGGTGGCCTTAATGTCCCGCTGTGCATCTGCAACATGCACATTTGAGCCGTTCCTTGTACACTGAATAGCCATCTGGTTCCCACCAACGCCCTCATGTCCCGGAACTTAATCCTCTTACCTGGTGTCTCTTAGGTAGGGTCAGAGATTAAACACACTTCAGTACTCATCACGACTTTACCAGCTTCGATTAAGGCCTTAAAGGTAAACAGACTATCCACAAAAATTTTGTAACCACTACAAGTTCCCTAATTCTCCCTAATTCTATCTCCAAGATAGAATACATTTCAATCTGAAATACTGTGCAGGCATCGAGTAGCCTTAATAGTATCTAATGGTCAAATTCCGCACAGAAGATTGCTAATCCATAACCTTCTTACTACTTCTTACTAATAAATAACATGAAATATTAAAAAGAATTTAATCTAAGTCCTGTTATTACAAGTTCTCAATAGCTAAAATTAGGGTTTTGTAAACTATATAAAAGATACCCAAGAGCTAAAGTTCGGAAGGTAAATACTTTATACGTATATACGATAACGAGTTGTTTGCCTCGGATTATCTTAACCTTAACTATGGGTAATTTTTAATAATAGGATTAAAACTTACAAAATCCCCTTCGCTTAGTTCCTTTTCCGTATGCAATAAACCCGAATGTTTTCTGTATGAAGCAAAATACTCATCTTCCCACCATAATATAATTTTAATGGCTGCAAATGAAGCATAACGGGGAAAATCCAATTTGCCACCAACAACACCCAGACACAAACGTTCTTGCAAAACGCATTGATGAGTCTTCATAAGAAAATTATTCCATTAATAAGTCAAGTTTAATTAGTTAAGTCTTAGACAAATATATACCTGATAATACTGCAAGTCCCTTTGTAATAATACGGGAACACGGTCCATAAGATTACCCTCTTCCATAACCTCCATTTTTTAAATTTTATTATTTCACTTGGTTTTCTTTTTTTAACTGGCAATATTTTCCTAAGAATTGTTTATACTGAATTAACAAAATTATATTGTTGTCATGGTATTAAGAATCTGTTATTGCTATAGAAACATAAAGATTTACTTTCACTTTTAATTAAAATTTTATTGGAAGGATAAAAAGGAAACAGTGTTTGTAAGCATTAAATTTAAATATTTCTATTTAAATAAAAGGAAAGACCATGATGATGAATAGAAGAAATTACTAAGGTATTATAAGCAGGTACCCTACTTTCACCGAAAGTCTTTTTATGGATTTATCACTAGAAAAGTAAAAATGAGATCTATCAACAAGTTTTGTATCTGCTCGGCTGCAAAATTTACCCATGACAATATCAACAGCTATAATAAAATGACACAATCCATTCAGCTTCTAATTCTTTTTTAGTGAGTTAAACATTTTTGTGTTTGAATAGAGATGTTTTGTTAATAACTTGAGAATTTGGCAATTTACTTTTTGTCGAATTTTGTTGAGATTTTTATTGAAATGTTTTATTAAAATTAATTTTTCTATGAAATTAGAAGTTAAATAAAAAATTTATTCTCGGCTTAAGGTCATTTTTATACCTTTCACCACAAAAAGTGGAAAAAGAGTATATCTAAGTATTTCATTCCGTTTAATTTCTACAAAATCCATTTCCGACCCCACAAAGTATATATATATATATATATATATATTCTGAGTTCTTAATCATAGCGAAGTCGATTGAGCGATGTCCATCGTTCGTCCGTGTTAGTGTTGAAATCAAGTTTGCCAAGGCATTAGATCAGCTAGAGAAAATTTAAATACGCCAATCTACTAGACATAGTCGAAGGAGGTGCTATTGGAAGTCAACAAAATCGGTCTATGCTCCACAAGGCAGCGGGCTTACCTTTAATTTTTCATATCATTTGGAACCATGAAGTAATTTCAATACAGAACAATAAAGCAACTCCAATCAAAAATAAATATATGGGGTGATAGAGTATTAAAAAATAAGAAAAAAAAACATCAAGTAAAAAAATTGGCGCTCGCCCATATTTTCCGAGTTACGGGGCTCTGAACTTTTCGAATTTCTTTAAATATCAATATGGGTAGCATTTTAAAGTTCTTGAAGAGATCTTTAAGGAATTACTAAAAATTTTAAAAATGCTTAATCCATTAAGAGCCGGTGATATTTTTATGTAAAATTATGTGTATATAAATTTTATATATATTTATTTACTTTTTTAAATGCATAAAAATGCTCTCTTCCCCCTTTTCTCCCCTCTTCGCCCGTAGTTTGAAAATATAAATACCCTATTACAACACTTCGACAAATATCTGTGTTTTAAATTTTCATTCAATCACCAACAAACTTACAGGGTTTTATAATATATATTAGATTATCAGTCGTTAAATGAAATTCTGATTTCTTAGCAGCCGAAAGTTATTTTCTAGTTTTAAATACAACAAAGTAAAAAACAATATCAAAAAAGAATCAGCGAAACAGTCGCAAACAGAAACAGATGATCAGACTTATATTGCTAAATCGACTTCCTAATGTAGGTATTAAGATCTAGTATACATATATACTTTACGGAACATAATGACAAATTTAAATACAGTAGCTTAATAAAAAGTCGGACAAACCTAAGACTTATATCGAGCTTTTAAATTTTCATTTTTATGTTGTTTATGTCTTAAAATAAGCAAAAGTAGTAAACAAAATTATTTCATCGCTGAACTCTAAGATAAATTATATTTTCAATGTACAAAGTTAAACGCCAAATAAAAAGTCGGACATACGGCAACTCTTGAATTTCTTTGATAAACCAACTATGAGAATTACCGTTATGCCCCAACCATTAGTAGATATTACTTCGTTTTGAAAAAGTTCTAAAAAAAGTACTTTATATAGTAAAAATTATTGAAAATGGAAAAGTAATATACTTGACGTTTTTTCTTATGTTTTAATTCTTTATCACCCCATATATTATTCTTTTTATTAAAGTTACTTCATTGTTCCAAATGATATGATAAAATTAAAGGTAGGCTAGATGTTTTGCCCGCTGCCTCGAAGGACATGGACCGATCGTGCTGATTTCCAATCGCACCTCTTTTGAGATTACGTCTGATCGATTGACGTATTTAATTTTTCTCTAGCCTAGGACGATACTAAATATCGTTCTATTTTGAAGCAGAATAGGGAGCTGAATGTCGAAATATTGGGTATATAAGACACATTCCAAATTTTAGTAGGATAACCACCTCAAACGTAAGGCTCATGAAGCACGAATGTGGTTCGTCATTTACTAGAAACGCCTGCTCAGTCTCCAGATCTGAACGTCATAGAGCATTTTTGAGCACATTTGGAAAAGTAGCGCAAAAAATATACCATTTTTGATAAAACTGACGTAATTAAAGCGATCAAGGTCGAATGGGCAAATATCGACCCTGTAATATCCAGAATAAATGCCAAGATTAGAAGTAGTTATTAAAAACAAGGGCCTTTAAAATACATATTCTTATACTTAAAATCAAATAATTTTTTTTAATGTATATAATGGTTGTCCGACTTCTTTATTGAGTCACTATATATCTGAGAACTAGAAAATATATACATATATCATATTAAACAATATTATATCTCACATCGCATCAAAAACACTTTTAATCTTAACGTTTACACACTAAATTTGTATGTCAAGAATTAAATATTGCTTGCCCACTAATTTCGTTGCAAGAGGAAAAAATAAAAGAGATAGCTATCTATCTTCTTTAGTTGCGCATTATAATTATTTTAGAACAGTATCGCAGAGCATCTGGTGTTTAATAGGAGCAAGCTGATACAGCCATATAAATTATTACTTCACTTTGCCGACGATTCAATGCTTAAAGATAATTTTACAGAAGCATGAATATATCCTATTATAATTAAGATCAACGCCATCAAATAAAGCCAATCACCCCATTAAAAGCTTGAAATTTTATTGAAAAAATATAAAGCTCAAAGTTTTTAATAAAGTTAAAAATAGAAGATAGAATTAAAATTCATATAAGAAGGTAAAAATAGTTTAAAAAAACTAAAGCCAAAAATGCGATACATACAAATAATCTTAAACTTCTCTTGTACTCTTTAAATACTGATATAGTGCGATCTCAAAGGAAGCTACTCCTACAGCAAAAAGTTTTAATAGATGTGATGTATTAAATTCGACATAGCAGCCACGGACTGCAAAAGATCAAAATTAGAATATATGTGTGAATATGAGAATGATCATTTTGACAACAGCAACAAGTTTTGCTCACCACTGTTATTTTATTTGAGACTGATCACTGTTTTGTACTACCTGCTGATTTTGTGTTTATTGCATTTAATCCAGTTTTGTTTTTTTTTTTTTTTTTGTTAATTGTGTTTAAAGATAAAAATATTACTAGATTCTCAAAAATACTTTAAAGAAATACATACAGGATTTAACTTATCAGCAATTGAAAATATTTGAAAGGGGGTTTTAAAAGAGACGGGTATGTTGTTTTATAATTTATTACTTTTCTTTCATTATATTATTCAAACAATAACGAGCGAATATTTATTCGTTCATTAATTGGCCTTGTCAAATACTAAAAAGAATGCTGCTGACCGCGATAATCTCCAGCTATATCTCTTTCTCCTTTCTAAAAACAATAATAATATCTATATAGTTTTCCGTAAAAATGTTATCGGCTCTTAGTGGGTTAGGTATATAAAATTTTATTATTTCCTGAAAGATCTCTTCAAAAGCTTTAAAATGATACTTTTATTGATATCTTGAAAAATATGGTGCACAATCGTATTTTTCTATGAAAAGTTCAGAGGCACATAACTCGGAAAATATGGGCGAGAGACAATTTTTGGACTTGATGCTTTTTTTTTTGTTTTTTAATTTTCTATTGCCCCATATATTTGTTTTTAATTGAAGTTACTTCATTATTTCGAATGATATGGAAAAATTAGAGGCAGGCGTAGTATTTTACCCGCTGACTCGAAGGACATGTACCGATCTTGCTGATTTTCAAAACTATGTCTGATCGATTGGGTTATTTGAATTTTCACTAACTCATCTATTGCCCTTGCAAAGCTGATTTCAACCTGAACACGGACAGACAAAGCTTAATCGACTTCGCTATGCGTAAGAACACAGACTATACTTTCTTTATGGGGTCGGAAATGGATATTTTAGAAATTACAAACAGAACTGCAAGCTAAGATATACCCTTTTTCCACTTTTTGTGGTGAATAGTATAATAAAAATAAGTAAGAACGATACAAGCTAAGTATCAGAAGCAAATTTCAAAAAGAACAATTTAAACATCTACACTTCCCTAATGGAAAGCCTTGTACAAAGATAACGTAAATGCCGGTTAATTGATAAGAATAAAAATTATTTGTTTATTTAAGAGTGGGTACTCCAAGCATAGAAAGCGAAAGTCACTTTAGTAGTTAGCGGGACTTCGTGCTGAGTGGACGAATTACACAAAAATATTATATTTTTAATAAAAAAAAGTTTTTTTTTGTTCAACGAAATCTTATCAATTTTAATAAGTGAGTGGTGGTTCAGTTTGATACGAGATTTGAAAACATTGTTCTTTAAATGTAATCATTAATTTTCTTTTGACGAAAATATATGTAGATAAGTTTTGAAAAGATTTTTCCTTATTGTGATAAATATATTTTAGTTTTACAAAGTTATTTTAGTGTCTCTTAATTAATTTAAAGCTAATTAACCGACTTCAAAAAAGAAGCAGGTTATCAATTCGTCTGAATATTACTTTTTTATGTTTGGGCACACAGAACTCGATCATTTCTAAGCCGATTTTGAAATTTTTTTCTTTATTTGAAAGGTGATGCTTACAGATTGGTCCCTTTTTAAAAATAGTTCATTCTCTTTAAAATTAAAGGGTGTCCCCATACAACATAAATATTTTACGTGTATTATGAGCCATAAAGGCACCACTTTAAAATTAAAGTGGCAAAAAGTAATACAAATAAATCTTAAAATAAAGGGTGTCCCCAATAGTGACGTAAATTAATCTACATGGGCCTAGCTTTTGTACCGTTATAGAACAACGCTTGAACATTGGACAAAATATTGATTATTATGGCTGTTATAATAGCAAGTATTAATATTAAAAATTATAAAGTAAAGGGTGCCCCAACAGTTTATTTAATTAATTGGCCATTATTTAATGCATATGGCCATTATGTTGAATAGGTGTAAACAGACGGTTGTAATTTACGAAGAACCTGTATTGTTAACTCCGCTATAACAACAAGTATAAAATTTGGAATTGAAAATGAAAGGGTGTCCCAATAGTTGAAGTAATTAGATGTGTGTGGCCAAACTTTAGAACCGTTATAGACAGACATCTGAAACTTACAAGGGACATGTATTGCTAAGTCCGCTATAACAAGTATACAACTGGAATTTAGAACTTAAAGGGTGTTCCCAAAAGTAATGTAATTTGACTTATATGGCCGAATATTTTGATATGTTACATAAAATCACTTAAAAATTAGACAGAATATCCATTGCTTTGCTTGGTATAATAAGAAATCATTTTATTTTAAATCATAAATTAAAGGGTGTTATAATAATTGATGTATATTACAAACTGTTGAATCGTTATAGACAGACGCTTGAAATTTACAAAGAACATAATAATTAATTTGGAAATTAAAGGGTGCCCCCATAGTTCATGTAATTTGATGTTTGTGACCATACTTTTGAACCGTTATAGACAGACAGTTTTTTGCAGCCGGTATTTTGCAAGAATTATTTTAAAAACTGTTTTATCAAAAACAAGTCCTTGTTTACATTAATACATTTTTTCTTTGCCTTTACGTTCACACAAGGTAATTTTTTTTGGCATGTAGTTTTATTTTTGATGTTTAAAATATATTGGCCCATATTCATAGTTAAAATAAAGTATACTTTAAGGGAATTAAAGTCGGTTTTACTTTAGAGTCGACTCTAATTCATTCATAGAGAATTTAAAATATACGTTTAGCGAGAAATCAACTCTAAATTTAAAACTACCTAAAGCTGTTTTTAACTCATTTTTTTAAAATTATTTTATTTGGTTTAAGAACACAATACTCTATATCTGATTTTTATACCAAAGTGAACAAAATAAAAACAAGGTAACTTTTTTCTAATGTTTGTTCAGAAATTGTATGAAAACATTTATCAAATTACAGTCGACACCCAGTGGAAGGTGGCTAAACTTAAAGTATACTTTATGTTTGACTATGAAAGCAAAAAAGATAATAAGAGCCTTTTATTTTAGAGTATACTTTAGCAAGAGTCGACTTTATTTTATAACTATGAATATGGGCCATTATTATTACATAATAATATATTATTCAAAAATTCATTAGGAGTTAAATAAATTTCTAAAATTTATTAGGAAAACCTATTTTAAGCAAAAACTTACAATTCATGGATTGATGAGTTCCTTTTTTAATTGAGTGTTTTAAAAAGATCTAAATTTGCTTTATTTTTTACACCTCTTCGGTTTATTTTAATTTTCGTGAAGTACCTAAAAGTCTTATTTTTGTAGAAAGGAAAATGAAAAATTTTCAAAATCTTACTATTCACAAGCAGCATTATAAAAGTTAAAGAATTGCTGGATGAATTACAACAAGCTGAAAGGAGGCATTGTCGCAAAATAAAATGTTACTAAAAATATGATTTACAAATAATACCGTGCTCTTTTAATAATTTTTTAGTTTAATCGGGATAAAACAAAACACATAAACAAAACACTATGGCCCAAATTCATAGTTATAGAAAAAAGTCTACTCTTGCTAATGTATACTCTAAAATAAAAAGCTCTTATTATCTTCTTTGCTTTCATAGTCAAACATAAAGTATACTTTAAGTTTAACCACCTTCCACTGGGTGTCGACTGTAATTTGATAAATGCTTTCATACAATTTCTAAACAAACATTAGAAAAAAGTAACCTTGTTTTTATTTTGTTCACTTTGGTATAAAAATCAGATATAGATTATTGTGTTCTTAAACCAAATAAAATAATTTTGGAAAAATGAGTTAAAAACAGCTTTAGATAGTTTTAAAATTTAGAGTTGACTTTCTCTCCAAAAGTATATTTTAAATTTTCTATGAATGAGTTAGAGTCGATTCTAAAGTAAAACCGACTTTAGTTCCCTTAAAGTATACTTTATTTTAACTATGAATATGGGCCCTTATTTTTTAATAAACTAATTTTATTAAATATTCCCGTGATTTAATTTAATAATTTGCAAAGTGCCCGTGCATAGAAAAAAGAAATAAATGATAGTAGTGTTTTGTGATATTCTATTTTTCTTCAACTATTAACTGTATCAAAGAGACGAACAAAAGTAAAATAAAATCATTGTTGATTATTGTTATTTTTGCTTAAACTTTAATTTTTATCTTTACGTTATTTTTTGGACGTTTGGACAAAAATCTTTAGTTTATTTATAACGTTTGTGAGAACTTTCTAATTAAGGTAATTAAGTTTGCTATGGCAAACTTGATTTCCACAAAAATTTAAATACGCTAATCTATCAGACATAGTGTCGAAAGAGGTGCTATTAAAAATCAGCAAGATCGGTCTATGTCCTTAGATGCAGCGGGCAAAACACCCATATTATTTAAAACAATGATGTAACTCCAATCAAAAAAACAAATATATGGGGCGATAGAGAATTAAAAATAAGATAAAAACATCAAGTGGAAAAATTGGAGCTCGCCCGTATATTCCGAATTACGAACATCTGACATTTTTATATTTTTAAAATATCAATATGGATATCATTTAAAAATGCTTTAACCATTCAGAGCCGATGACACTTTTATGTAAAATTATATATATGTAGTACTTAATTATTTTCAATTGGGCGATGTCCGTCTGTCCGCCCGTGTAATGTTAGTGCCGAGGAAAACTTGATTTCACAAAAAATATATATGTCAATCGATCGGATATAGTGTCGAAAGAGGTGCTATTGGAAATTTTTATGTACGTAAAAGTAACGTCAATCAAAAAAATTAATGTTTGGGGCGATAAAGAATTAAAAAATAATAAAAAAAACATCAATTGAAAAAATTAGCGCTCTTCCGTATTTTCCGAGTTACGGGGCTTTGAAATTTTTAATTTTTTTTTAACATAAATATGGATATCATTTTAAAGCTTTTGTAGAGATCTTTAAGGAAATATTAAAATTTTTTAAAAATGCTTAACCCACTCAGAGCCGATGTCATTTTTCATTTTCTGCAGTGCCAAAATTTGTTTAATTTTTAATTTCTCTGTCATCCCAATATTTGCTTTTTTTATTGGAATGTGAAGGGTATATATGATTCGGCATAACCGAATATACCACTCTTACTTGTTTTTATTTAAAAGGTATGTTCTTATCTTCAGATTATATTGTTATCGGTTTTGTACATTATTAATTTCTTCGCTCTGATTAATATTTAGATTATTTGTGTTTCTATACATACATATGTGTTAAAAAATGGGCGTTATTTGCACCAAAAATATTATAAATCAAATTGTAGCATTTTAATTAAATAATAAAGATATTCAGGTTAATTATTTCGAAAATGCGATAAAGGTTTTATAACTTATGTATTTAAGATCCGCTAAATCGATGGAATTCTGCCGCTTTTTTATTGACATCTAATAATGCATTGCAAAAATGGTAGAATTTTATAAAGACCTGCGATTTCCGATGAAGGACTACTACCATGAAAACTCGGTCAACTGTGGTATAATTCGAAAATTTAAATATTTTTTTTAAATAATTTATTGGATCTTCAAAATAATTTTGAAATATTTGTTTTTTGAGCTAACTTTTATTAAAAATTGTGTTTTACGAGACCGAAACATGGCGGAACCGGGGCAAATTCATTCATTTTCGCTGCTCCTTGAATTGTTTAACTTCACCAGAAATAATTTAACGCAGATTTTTTATGTATGGAGCATGGCGAAATAATACTAGGTGGTCGCGATGGCGAATTTATTAATTTTTGTCGTAAACGTTAAATGTCAAACACCATATAAAAAAATATATATATTTTTCCTACATGGAGTTTGACATTTAGTGTTTCGACGAAAATTGATGAATTCACTGCCACCACTGCCGCTGATTCCGCCGTGGACCGAAATGTACATAATACAAGTAAAATATAAAAGCTATTAAAGCTTCTATTTATCTTACCCACTAATGCATGTACTATGAGACGTAGATCTCAGTCAGGTATTCCTCGAAGCTGTAAGGGGCAACATTTTGCACCAGCCATGTCTATCGTTGACCTACGAATGCTGGCTGTATCAGTCAACTTTAGCAAGGACGATTAATATAACTTTAAAAAAGAGCTTAGTTTGCGGTTCGTTGTCGCAAATTAATGTTTTTTTTTTTTTTTTGTTTTCAAAATAATAAGGAATGTTTAATGTAAAACATTTTATTGTGACAACATTTGTGTTAAAATCTGATGCGATCCAAACAAGCAAAGGTCGCAATAGTCATGGTGGTAAGTACGATGACTACAAATCTGGTTGGCCAGAGTTCAGCTCCTGCGGCAATCAAAAAATAACAATGTTTTTTTTCTGCTTAATGGTATATATTACATATTCAGAATTAACACTACAACACGCAGCCTCCTTCGTCTTTACTTCTACACAGTATATTCGCCGGCGAAGTAAAATAACTAATAAAATGGCTATATCTTTCTCCTTTCACCATCTGTCTTAACTCTCATCTATCCCTTTTCTAAAGAATGTAGCACGGTTACAAAAAGAAAATACTTGCCACAGGTGCAGTAAATTTTAATATTAAAGTGAGGTGTCTCTTTTCCTTAGAGCCTTTGTATGACTGGCCTCAAGACTAACAAGTAAATCCAGTTCATTGACCGTAATCCCCAGTTCTTACTTATATTTTTAGTGGTTCCGAATTTTCTAACACTGATGAAAAAACTATATCCGTTTTTTCAAGGTTGACTCCGAGTTAGTTACCTAAGCAAGAAGTTAGTCTACGCTACCTCGCGGTATTACACAACGTAATCCGCAAAGCAACTATCAAAAGAAATATTGATGTCACTTGCCACCAACATTCGTAATAATGGCGATAATGCCACCTACAGTCTCCTCAGGCTTTCACCGAGATTGAGGTTGATAATCCTAGTGTTAAGCAGCATCTTAAAATTTTAAATCGCCGCAGGTAGATTTAATATGCTTTCATGTCTATTCGCAAATCCCATTATGATGAATATTTCTGTTTCAACTTTTTTAAGCTCCAGAAACAAATTTCTTTTCAGAATGGCTCAACTCTGGCGTGCTGTAGGTATTCTCAAGAATATTTCCTTCCAACAAACTACAAAAATTGCCTCATTACATCTCAGCTCCTCGTTAAGAGCCAATAACTATTTAATCGATAGCCCTGAATATTCATTCTTAAGAGATATTGGCTTAGAGCGAGAGAATCCTGGCGTTTATGCTGGCTCTTGGAAAGGTTCAGGCGATGTGGTTACCTCTATTGACCCAGGCACCGGTAAAGCTATTGCCACTGTACGCACCGGTAGTGTGCAAGAAATGGAAGAATCCATTAAGGCTGGTGTTGAAGCCTACAAGGAATGGTGTCAAGTACCAGCCCCAGTACGAGGTGAAATCGTCCGACAAATTGGTGATGAATTGCGTAAATATAAGGAACCATTGGGTAAACTGGTAAGTTTAGAGGTAGGCAAGATCTACAGTGAGGGCCAGGGAGAAGTACAGGAATTTATCGATATCTGTGATTATGCTGTGGGTTTGTCGCGCATTTATGCCGGCCAAATGATTAACTCTGAAAGAGCTCAGCATACAATCTTGGAAGCGTGGCGTCCTTTAGGTTTGGTGGGCGTTATTTCAGCCTATAATTTTCCTAATGCTGTATTTGGTTGGAATGCTGCCATTGCTTTGGTATAGTTTTTAAAAAATCGAATGTTTATTTCAAATATTAATTCTATTCTGTTTTGCAGACCTGTGGAAACACCGTTTTGTGGAAAGGTGCCCCTAGCACTGCTTTAGTTTCCGTTGCTACCACCAAAATCGTAGCCGATGTTATAAAACGCAACAATTTGCCACCCATTGCCACTTTGTGCCAAGGCGGCACAGATGTTGGCAAAAAATTAGTTGCTGACAATCGTGTTAAGTTGGTTTCCTTCACCGGCAGTTGTCAAACTGGCCGTGATGTGGGTGTTGAGGTACAAAAACGTTTCGGCAAGGTCATTTTGGAATTGGGTGGCAATAATGCTTTGGTTATTAACGACGATGCCAATCTTAAAATGGCCTTAGATGCTGCTCTGTTTGGTTGCATCGGTACTTCGGGTCAGCGTTGTACCACAACAAGACGTATTATTGTCCATGAAAAAATTTACGATATTTTCGTTAAAGAACTTACCGCTAAATATCAGCAAGTGTTATCGCGCATTGGTCATCAATTGGAACCCAACACTTTGGTAGGACCAGTACATTCTCAACAAAATATTGATAATTACAAAAAAACCATAGAGGAGGCTGTAAAACTGGGTGGCAAAGTGGCTTTTGGCGGTAAAATTATTCCACGTGAAGGTTTCTTTGTAGAACCCACTATTATAACTGGTTTGGCTCATGATTCGGCTGTCGTACATCGTGAGACTTTTGCACCCATTGTCTATGTCCTAAAAACCAAATCTATTAAAGAAGCCATTCAATTGAATAATGAAGTTGAACAGGGTCTTTCATCGGCCATATTTACGGAAAATATGTCGAACGCTTTTAAGTGGATTGGTGCCCAAGGTTCTGACTGTGGTATTGTTAATATTAACACCACCACCAATGGTGCTGAAATTGGTGGTGCTTTTGGTGGCGAAAAACATACTGGCGGTGGCCGTGAATCTGGCTCTGATGCCTGGAAACAATATTGCAAGAGAGCAACTATTACTGTTAATCATTCGGGAGAGTTGGCGTGTGCACAAGGTGTAGTGTTTAATGTGGAATAAATAAATTTGTTATTGTTCTAAGTATTTTTTTTTAATTATAATATATTTTTATTAGCTTTGTTTTAAATGCATTAATTATACTTTTAATTTCATATTTTGTAAATTTTAACAAAAAAAAAAATATATTTTTTTTAATTCTTTTTCTACACAAAATAAAAAACATAAAAAACATTGATAAAATTGCAGCTAAATTTCTTTTTCGCTAACATCGAAACGCCAAAAGTCAACTTCTATGTCTACAGATTTGTTCTTATGAAATTTATAACTGGCATCTATGTTATACTTAAGTTCAGCAACCACTTGGCCCTTGACATTCCAATCTTTTGTTTTTTTGAGAATGTAGCCCCTTAAATGAAAATATAAAAATGACGATTAAAAGAAAGCAATAATTTTTTTAACGTTACTTTGTATGAATATGAGCTTTTTTACTTTTCCAAAAATACATTCTTTAAGGTAATTTATATATATTCAATAAAAAATAATTTATATTATTCTTAAGAAACGGAATCTTATTTACATCCATCCAAAAAAGCTAATACACATTTTCTAAATTTTGTAAGTTATTTTTTTCAAATAACATGTTGATCTACTTCTTAGGTTTACATTTTTCATAACTACAAGAATTTTAAATAAAGCTTTAGTTCAGATCTTTCATAGCAAAACAGAATGAACAGAAATTTAAATGAAATTGGTGTTCTCGATAATAAAGCATTATTATCATTTGAGAAATCAAAAGTCAAATTTCTTTGTCGCTCTCAGTGAAAATAGGGAAACAATCAAAAAAATTTTTTAAAAGCAAAAATCCGAAACACACAAAAACGTTCCCTATTAAAGCCTGGTACTCTGTTCAATTTCGTGAATATTGTTCAGCAACATTGATTATTTCATGTGGAAAATTTGACATTTAAAATCTGGTGTCTATCTCGCGATTTAGAAAAATTTTAAATTTTAATATTTTCACGTTTACTACATTGTTTTAAAAATGTAAGCAAAAGACATATAATCAGCTGTTGTTTAAAAAATTCCGCATGAAATAATGTTTACTTGCTTTATTTCACAGCTTTGATAAAATGTTGCCAGAAACATTTCATGTTTTCCACAGTGAAAACAGAGTACTACCTTCAGCAACATTTTTCATGTGTTTTTCATACAAATTTTTTATGTATGCAGTTTGACAACATTCACATGAAAAACTAAACAGAATACCAGGCTTAAATCTATAAACGAATTAAAGGACATGGAAAAAAATATAACAGAAAGCAACAACAAAAATTGTGAGCAGACATTGAAATTACTTTTTAATTTTTGCCCTTGTAGCAAAAAAAAATTTATGTTTATAAATAGTAAATTATAAACGAAAAAGAAAGTTGCATGTATATATTAATTTTTAAATTCTTTGACTGAACCTATAATTTATTACCTCGTCGTAGTTTTATGCAACGAATATACTGCTCTGGTAGCTAATTGAATGCCTGTTTCTATAAAGCGCATATCAATGCCGCTATTATTCTTTGTACCAAAGGGAGGATTGGTTACTATTGTTTCAAAGCAATTTTCCCACTTGGTAGCAGGCAGCTGTAAAACGTTCGTCTGAACACAATCAATGGCGGAAAGTTCCATTTCAGAGATATTCGTCCGGAAAATCTGAAAAATAAAAGGTTTAGAAAAAATCTTGATAAATAAAATAAATTAATATTACATCTATTGCATCTGCATCCAATTCAAATCCTACAATAAGCTGTGCACCCAAAAGAAATGCTCCAATACTTAACATGCCACAGCCAGAACCTAGATCTCCCACTAGTTTACCTTCTAAATCCTCAAACTGAGCCTGTTATAGAAGATAAAAATTTATTAGGAACTTATTTCTTTATTACAAATTTGTACGTACCTGCATATTGTACAAAATACAACTAGCTATATGAGGAGGTGTAGAATACTGTTCCAATTTGATTTTTGGCTTATCAAAATCATCGACTCCCGACAAATATTCTTCCAGTTTTTTCATTCTCATGCGAGCCATAATGAAGCTGTGAGCGTTTGTATAGTTTTTCTGGTAGATGGATTTTGTAAAGTTGCGTAAAGTTATCCCTATTTAGTAGTATGGTTGGCAGGTATTGGATCCAACCTGGGCAAGACAGGTATAAAAGAGTTGCCGTAGTGAGAGTCCTGACTTATAAAGTAACCTAATGTAGTAGCACTTGTAGGATTGAAAACAGATCGTGGCACAGTTATGGCACTGCAAGTCTGCGGAAAATCCGTTGGTTGACCCAACAGCTGTGTAGTAGGCATCTATTACATGTAGTCTGTTATGGCTTTTCAAATATTTGATATTTGCAAAAATATTATACCTGGTTCAGAGGCGCTGAAAGACCGGTGCTAAGATTAATGTCAGCCACTGGATTTACTCCCTTTTGTAAAAGTTGTCGTTTTAGTTGTAAATCCTCCAGAATTTTACGATTTGTTTCTGGATTCGCAAAAGATTTTATAAGTCTTATTAAACCAAAGATTCCGTTTATATCTTACCTTGTTGTGCTCCTAATGTAGGAAAAGCCATAAATTTAATGTTTAGCACAAATAAATTAATAAAAATTATAAAAAGAAAACTTTTATGGAAAATTTACAGCAAACTTACAAACTCGCTAATTTTTTAATAAAGCATCAAGTTTGTTAATATTTTCTTGAATCGTACAGTGTATTAAGAAGAAGCAAAACTCTTATTCACCCTAATTTGTTATAATATTACCAGACTAACAACAATAGTCACAACCCGCTGAAATGTAAAAAAATATGGATTATTACGCGTTTTCACTACAAATTTCATCCTTTGGAACTCAGCTGGAAATTTTAAGTTATAATTATATTAAGTTATATCTTAGTAGTTAATGTTAGAACTGTCATATGAACTGCTTACGATTTTTTTTATTAAACTCTTTTGTTTTAAAACCAGTGTTTGGAGGTTTAACCATGTTTTGTATCTTATTAACAGCTTCGAAGCATTAAGTTAGGTAATTAAATAATACCCAAATACAAAACCGATAGAATGATATAACCGATACACAATTTAGCACAAAATAACCAAGAATTTAGCTATATATATATATATATATATATATATATATATATATATATATATATATATATATATATATATGGAGTTAGCTATCTTTCAGCATATGGACATAACATCTGCCATGCTTCTGTCTGATCTTAAAGATCAAACTTTTAAAACTGTCGGTGGCCAGAAATAAACTTTGTTTTTCAAGGGCTAAACACAGCTTATGTTAATTCTACACTGAACTTCCTTCTTTAGGACACTGGGACCTCAAGTTAATTTGCCTTTTAGTACAACATTCTAATGGAGGATTTAATATATTAATAAATTTTAAAGTATATTGCTTTAAAGTATTTCCAGTTTTCCCGGTTTAGTCAATGGAATTTTAAACCCTCTGTAAATAAATTTTAGTACCTTTTACTCTATACAATGTTAATTCCAAAATGTAATATGGCAACTTTAATGGTGGTGTAATTTTGCTACTTCAATTTTTATCATACGACCCTGTTGAAAGCAACTCATCAAGCAGCTGTTTAATTAAGTTCAATTTTTTATTTGCCAACTGCGTTGTGTTTTTCCAGCAGCAAAAAGGTTTTAAATTGTGCAGTTTGTTTCCCTAAAATAAGGAAATAATATTTCTTCTTAGATGTACATAAGTAAAAATTGATAAAAATAATATTGTAATGTAAATATAATAAAAGACAATGTAAGTAAAAATGATGTTATATTTCACATTGGTACTACAAAGGTTTCAATTTCACCTCCGCCCCGATTTCTTTTTTTACATTTAAATTTTGATTACCACTGAGTTGCTTTTGTTGTAAGTTTGTTTGTCGCTGCACTTTGTTGCAGTATCGCCTGACAACAGATACCATATATTGGTTATTTGATTTGCTTTAGTGAAATTGAGAAATGCAGACGTGAATAATACCATTTAAGTGCTACATGTTGGTAAAGAAAAATTTCTTGTCAAAATCCCAAGGGTGCATAAATTTAAAAGGCTGCATAGAATTAAAAATTTGTTGAAAATAAAAAATTAATTTGCGTTGATTACTTCTTCATTACCTCATCATGAAGATTAGGCCACTAGTGTTGTTATACCATTAACATTTGTTATATTACTGTACCACCTTTCAGAGACATAGAAGAACCATTATTAGTTCCCTCTTATCTTCCCGAAATAACTTTATTCTAATGAACCATTTATTACTTAAAACTAAAAATTGTTTTGTATTTACGCGATCCGCTAGAAACCCTAAAATATTTATTCCTATAGATTATTCATCTTTTTGAGAGATCATGTGTCATTAGAATATCCCGTTTGCAATGTACGTCTGTCCGTTCGTGTTAGTGTGAAAAAATGGGCACTCGCTTTTTAAGGTTGGGGAGCCCATAGTTTAAGTATAAGTCTTATATATTAGTATTAGTGGTATTACTATTA
Organism: Gymnosoma rotundatum; assembly: GCA_916610165.2. Lineage (NCBI taxonomy): Eukaryota > Metazoa > Arthropoda > Insecta > Diptera > Tachinidae > Gymnosoma > Gymnosoma rotundatum. Next base: position 119,479,201 of record OU744338.1, read on the forward strand.
ATCTTATTACTGTTAGTTTTGTATATGCTTTTGATCTCACGTAGATTATTACAATGTAATATTGATATTTTGGCCATTAAGGCTTAATATTACGAACTAAATAAATAAAAAATAAATGTCTTACTGCGGGAAAGGCATATAGCCATTTCGCAGCTGATTATTAAGCTCATTAGTTAATTCTACCTAAATTTTTAGAAAATTCAGGAGTCTTTAATTTTAATATTGATTTTTATCATGATTTTAATACAAATTTAGGTTTTCTATTTTTAGTTAATTTATTTGTTATAAATAGAAAAGTATATATAAAAGCCAATTTTTTTAACTTTAGCTCTTAGGAAACATTCCCTTTGTTCTTAAGCCATAATTTTGAAATGAATGCAGTATTTAAATATACATTTATTTATATCATTCATTTCTTATCGCGCTTAAAACAAATTTCTGTTTTAAAAATTTTTTTTGTTTACCTTCTTGATAAGAAACTAGAGAAATTTTAGTAAAAACCTAAATATAAAATTACCAATATAATAATAAAATTTAATAATTCAAACAAAAAATAAAGAAAATTGAGAGAACTCAAAATGAGCGCGGATTTGCGAACAAAAATAAATAAATAAGTCTACAATTACTGTTTAGAAATAAATTCACATAAAAACGACACTTTCTTTATGCGGGCTAAATTTTACACAAATCGATATAAAAAAATTTTATTAAAATGTAAACAAAAAGTTAATGTACTTTAAGCGTAAAAAAACAGATCAAAGACAATACAAATGAATTGTATGATTCATAAATAATTGTTTAACTTGAAATTTCGTTTGTAAATATTCAGTTGTTCAAGTTGTATAACAGGGGCTAGTAATGATATATGTAGACGGCTACAAAAAAGTTACATTGTTGTTTAGTTCACCTAATTATTGCGATTTATTCAGACCGATTTTTTTTTTAATATTAAATGTGTTTCCTTTTGTATTTGATATTTTTAGTTTGAACTAAAGACAAAGCAAACAAATACACAAAATCCATTGAGATAAGTAGAGCTTTAAATAAAATAAAGTAAAGAATTGATTAAAAGATGTCTCAAAATCTCAACAATGGTTCATCAACACATCGCGATTATGGTGCCACTTCATCATCGAATACCAACATGATGACATCGTCTAACAACATACCCGATGTCAATTTTTCAGGCTTTAGTCCGACTGAATTCATGTCACTCAGTGAGGATATAGCCCACAATATACAAGCGGTTAATTCCTCTTCCAAACAGCTGGAGAAAATTCTACAAATACTTGGAACACCGCGAGATCAACAATCGACACGTGATAAGGTACATGATATACATACCAAAAGCAATTCACGCATTGAAACCACCACCATTGATTTACAACGGCTTACCTCGATTGTAAGACGTGGCGATAAACAGCAAAAATTACAACTGGAAAAGTTAACAAATGATTTTCGAACCGTGGTCGAAAGATATTCAACAACACAACGGCGTATAGCTCAAGCTATGCGTCAAACCTATACACAACCTCAATTGGCTCAAATGCAAGATGATCGTGAAGCGGATACAGAAGAATTAATACAAACACAACAAAAATTACAGCAGCAACAAATGCAATTTGAACATGACATGCTAGTGGATCGTGAAAGACAAATAAAACAGGTGGAATCGGATATCCTGGATGTTAATAAAATAATGCGTACCATAACAGCTTTAGTGCAAGCACAGGGTGAAGAAGTGGGTAAGTGCATTTGTTTACATCAGAGGGGGGAAGGGTGTAGTAGGAAGTGTATGGTTTACAAATTTAAGAAAATTTAAAAATGTTATAAAATATTTCTTGTTTTTCTATCGATTTGGTTCTTTTTTACAAACACGATTTTACTGCCAGTTTTTGTATTTTAAATAAAATATCTGTTTGGGTATTTTATGAAAAAAAAAACAAAAAATCATATATTGTTTGTGTTATAAATTACCCAAACGGTTTTCTTATCTATTTCAGATTATAGAAAATATTTATTAGTAAATATTAGAGATTTTTTTACAACTATAAATTTTGAAATTAAGAAAGTCGAAAGTTGTTTGCTTTATTCTTTTAATTTACTTCTCTTATTACAGAACGCATTGAAACAAGTATTGAGAATACTGCTGCTGAGGTTGAATTAGGACGTGATGAATTAGCTAAGGCTGCCGGTAGACGCCAAAGTTATCGTCGTAAAATTTTAATACTTTTAGCTATTGCTGTAATAATAGGCTTAATTGTAACTGGCATTATAGTCAGCAAGCTGAACAGCTAAATTTGACATATAAGCATTGCTATAACAAAAGAATTTTATTCATACTTTAAAAATGCAACAAACAATGAACTTAACTAATCAAATATTCTAGAGCATAGACGCAAGAAATCTAAAAAATATCAACCGAAATGTTGTTAAATAATTTTGTTACTTAAAGATGGCTCTAGCTTTTTGTGCGGGTTATATATTTGTCGTGAAAAAATCAAAGAATTTAATAAAAATTAATTTAATCATGAGTACGATACTCTTACTTTATATTAAGCTGTTTAAATATTTTAAATATATTTTTTTTATAACTAAAATAAATTAATTTTTATAAAATTTATCGCTTCAACATGTTTGTAAATTTTTCCTTTGAAAAGTTTAAAAATACAAATGAAATTGATGAATTTAATTGATTATTATTTAGATGATTTTTTTTTTCTTATAGTATTTGAGTATTAATACACTTAAGTAATTTATTTTTTTAAATAATACACAAGAAAAACATTAGTTTTGGTTAATTAAAATAAAATGCAATAATTGTAATAATAAAATAAAGAAAATAAAATTTTGACGGACAAAATATATTTAATTTCGAACTTATCTGTGTATTTATATTCGAAATCCGCAAGATATAAATCGATGGAAATCTGCAAGTATATAAACGATAAACTTAAGGTTTAAGGCGAAAATCTTCGAGATCATGCTCAAATAAGTTTGTAGTTTTGTGATATAAAAAAGCATGTGTTAGAACATCGTGGATAGAAACAATAATTATGAGGAAGAAAAAAATTTGTTGACATCGGTTAGAAAATAAAACAATTATTTCGTGGGTGTTGAGTTTTTTTTTTATTAAAAGAAAAAAAAAAAACGAGGGTTTTCAAATTCAACAATTTTGACGTGAAAAATAACATTTTCCTTGTTAAGAGATTTTTTCGTCATAAATTGCTGTTTTAAATTAAAAAAAATTATATTTGGTGTCCTTAAATGGTCGTTCAAAATACGGCTTATCTTGGTATCCTTAATTATTAAATCCATTTTAAAAGTAAATTTGACAAATATGTTATTAAATAAGGTCTGAAATTTTTTTAAAATAAATCTAATTACATAAGAGAAACCTAGAATCACAATTATATTTTTGAAAATATTGAAACAATATTAACTTGTTTTTACTACTTGAGTCGCCTTGTTTTATTTTTCAAATTTCCGTAACCCTTAAAGTATGCTAACCTATTTGAATCAAAACATATGTTTTCAAAGTGAACTTGGCAGCACTTCTATTTATTACAAATAAATTATTAAGAAAACACACGTTTTTGCTTTACTTATTATTATTTAAAGTTTTTTTTTTTACTAATATTTCATACACTTATTAAAGATGGTGCAAGGAAAGTTTAAAAAGGCTAAACTACCAGCTAATATCCAAAAGAAACAAAAGCAAAAGAATTCAACAGCCTTTACAAGGCGTTCAAGTAAGTATTTGCAAAGAAAACAATGTTTTAACATTTTTATCAATATTTTTTTAGATGCTCCCATCCAGCCGAAAAAATCAAAATTTAATGAAAACCAGAAGATAAAACAAGCAATATCCAAAACATTAAATAAGTCAGTGGAAGATGAAATGCGTTCACGTGCCATGGAGGGGCATATCAATTTCAGCAAAGCCCAACAAGCAGTGGCGAAACATAATAAAGCTGTTGTTGAACAACCTTCTACTTCAGCGGATGCCGTTTAGTTTGTAGTTTTAATGTTAATTTATAATTCTTTTGTACAGTACTTACATTCACTATATTAAATTCTTTTATACAGAAAAAGCTGTTAATAAATATAAGACCTTTTAAAGAAGTTATGAACTATTGGTTAGCGAATTTGAAGTAGTATCCAACGGCGTAGGAAAACATTTCATTTCCTGAAAATTAACATGGAAGTAACTTATGAATTTCCCTTAAGTCGAATGTTTTTGACCTGAATTTAAAAAGTTGATGGTTCAATCTTAATTTATTTTCGTAAAACAGGACATCAAGCTTATATTTATTTTCGTGTGATATGAAGACACTTATTACATAAATATGAATAATTTTGAAAGATCTGTCTGATTTGTCTTAAATGTATAAAAACAGTTGCGGCTAATTTCATATTTTTTCACAAGAAACGAAATTGCTGAAAATTTACAAATCTATATGTTATAGTTAGGTTAGGTCAGGCAGGCAGCTGTGTGACAGCACACTTGGGTCCATTGAACGGTCCCTTTGTGTTAAAGTGACAGTAGCAGAAAACAAAGGATGATTAAGAATAAAAGTTAAAACATCCACAAAAAATTTAAAAAAAGTTTAATTTTAGCATTTTTTTATATTTAAATTTTTATTTAGAACGCAACAATACATTTTCGCAAAAAACTAAATAAGACAAATGACTAACGTTCTTAAAATTATTCGAGATCATCAATAATTACTTCACTCGAGAAACTTTCTAATGCTCTTGCGGACATTTCATTGTCTAATGGATTTGATGAAACAATATTTTGTGTTTCGTTTAAACCGGTGTCGGACCTTTTACCAAATTCCTGCATTTTTAATATAAGCATTGCAAATACTTGAGATGGCAATGTGGTTTGTAGAACTTGCAATAAGCGAGCAGGTTGCCCACACACAACCAGCGCATTAGCCAAATGTTCCACGCCACTGTCGAAGTCTCCCCTTGTGATAAGCATTTCTCCCATTTGTATTTCTTGAAGAAAATACCTTTCAATTGATTCATGGTCGTTCAGGTTAGGCATTGTATTAATGGCCGGATTCCCAATTTTTCGATTTCTTCTTCTACGCTCCCTAACCTTCTTTTTATAATCGGGTTGACTGCGCCGTTTTGAGTCAAAATATATGCAATATCCTACGAAAAGGCTTCCTGCAACTCCAGCTGCCATAGCTAGCGTTGTTTTGTTCATTTCGGGCATTTAAATTTTTAATTTTGTTTCTAAAATATATTCCTTCCCTGCGAAAAACACAGGCGTAATTTAGTTATATGAATCGAATATATTTCAATAAAAAATGGCGAAAACAATTAAAAAAGTCTGCACCAAATTAATACTTAAATTCAGTAAAAAAATTTCAATAAGAATTTAGAGAAAAATTTTAATTTGACAACAAAAACCAACAAAAACACCAAAGCGAATTATTAATAAGCGTTAATGTCAAAAACAGCTGACTAAACAAAACCAGGCACGTGAACTCACATGCGCCAAGATAACAACTAAGGCATTAATGTGCCTTGATAACGAGTGGTGTTTAAGTATTAAAAAAACGGAACAAATCTAGTTTACGGGCACCGCTCCAAAATAAAAAAAAAAGTTACTCACGGGGTGCAAAATGCAATTTTAAGCAAAAAATGTTAAGTGAAAAAATTGGCGGCAACCCTTAGTTTCGGAGTTACGGATCTCCGAAGTTTTTGTATCTAATAAAGCATGGTACTCTGTTGAGTTTTTCATGCGGAATGCTGTCAAATCACATATATAAAAAATTTGTATGAAAAAGTCATGAAAAAATGTTGCAGAAGCAGTACTCTGTTTTTACTGCGGAAAAACATATGAAATGTTTCTGGCAACATTTTATCCAAGCTGTGAAATAAAGCAAGTAGGCATTATTTCATGCGGAATTTTTCATACAACAGCTGATCGTATGTCTTTTACTTACGTTTTTAAAACAATGATACCACACTTTAAATGTCAAATATTCCACATGAAATAATCAATGTTGCTCAACAGTTTTCACAAATTTGAACAGAGTACCAGGCTTAATACGATCAGCTGTTGTATGAAAAATTCCGCATGAAACAATGCCTACTTGCTTTATTTCACAGCTTGGATAAAATGTTGCCAGAAACATTTCACATGTTTTTCCACAGTAAAAACAGAGTACTGCTTCTGCAACATTTTTTCATGACTTTTTCATACAAATTTTTTATATATGTGATTTGACAGCATTCTGCATGAAAAACTGAACAGAGTACCAGGCTTTAAGGCATGATGAGTATTCGATGGTAGAAGGGGACAATATGGGTATCATTGGAAAGGGAATTTAGGGGCCTATTCAAATTAATAGGAAAAAAGTAAAAATAAAAAATCAGGTAAGGCTCTAACACTACTATTTTTTCCATATCAACATAACTTTACTCAAAAACGAAAGAATTTTCTCCTCTATGGTATAACCAATAGCGGCTTTGCTTTTTAAAGGTTTTCTGCATAGCCGGCCTTCGGCTGGATGAAGGGATTTTCTCCTCTGTGGTATAACCAACACCGGCTTCGCTTTCTAAAGGTTTCCGAATAACTTAATTTATTTTGTAAAAAATGTTTTTCCTTACCAGATTTTTTTATTTTTTTAATTTTTTCCTGCTTCAATAAATAGGCTCTTATATTCCCTTTCCAATGATACTCATATTGTCCCATTCCGCCAACAACTACTCGATATATGCCATATTATATATAAAAACTTTGGAGGGCCGTAACTCCGAAAGTAAGGGTTGCCGCAAAATTTTTCGCTTAACATTTTTTGCTTAAAATTGCATTTTGCAGCCTATAACCAACTTCGTTTTTATTTTGGAGCGGTGCATTTTTAGCGCTGTGATATTTAATTTGTTAATCTAGACGCCATAAGCTTTCCTTCGATGCTACTTACATGCATATATTTAAAGAGCTTCCTAAACTTCGTGATTATGTCAGCTTATTTTTTTATATGTAAAAACCAAAAATGTGTATAAACACATTTTGTACCAAACTTCTTGGGTTTAACATATAAAATGAGCAAACAAAATTATGAAGAGGCGAAGCCTACAATTTGTAAATAAAATTCAGTTTCAAAAAGGGTGTGAAACATTTTTGTTTTATGAAAATTTGAAAAATATTTCCACAACACCACTGTAAGAAAAAAATTTTTGTAGGAAAAAAAAAATAATAAGTGTAAACAAAATTTGACATCTGAAAACATAAACAAGAAAGTCAAGTGATCTACTGCCACTACCTAGTATATTAATCTGCCTTGATACCAAGGCAGATTTATTTTACTAGGTAATAGCGGCTCTACAACAAATACAACATTGACAAAAACAACATGTCTTTTTATTGTTGTTTTGTGTGTTGGAAACGTCAAAAACGCAAAGAGAAATAAAAGATAATTGCTCTCATTACACATGCTTGCTTTGTCTCGCAAACGCTTGTTGTTAGTGTTTTTTTGAAATTCGTAAACAAAAAAAGGAAAATACAAGAACTTTTGACATTTCCAACTACAAACCAGCTGGGCGGACGACACTACCTAGTAAAATAAATCTGCCTTGCTTGATACGATTCAACTTTTTTTTTTTGACATTTGACGCCGTCAACGACGTCGACATTAACTCCAGGGTTAGAACATAAACCAAAAAATGTAAATGTGTATGTGAATGTAATTAAATATATAAAATATTTTCTTTAAAGCCTTTTCGTTTTACAATTTGTTTATTTATATAGAAATTATTTTTGGCAACAGAATTAAACATAAATGTGCAACTGTGACAAATAAGTTACTACATTTATGCAAGTACATTGTAGTCACCTAAATTTCTTTAATAATATACCTAAGCATTTGACAAGCTTTTCGTTAGACATAAGCTAAAGCTAGCTTATGCACATTATAGTTGGGCCTTAATGCTGTTATTTAGGTATGACTTTTCAGCACAACAGCTGTGGGCCGGGTTACGCTGCGCTTTATGCGTTATGAACGGCATATAAAACACTATGACCCTTATATTTTAAACCAAGGATTATTTTAATTAAATTTATATTTTTCTATTTCCTAATTGTTCTGAATATTTAACAGAACTTAACAATATTGCTTAAAATGTGAAAAATTTAATAACGGCATCATATTGCAAAATGAGAAGTTTTTATATTTGTAGCATGACTGAATGGTTTCGGTTTCAGATAAGATGACAAAAAACTTTCTTAGAAAAAAAAATATAACTTGACTTAGTTTCTTAAATGTTTTGCAGCAAAAAAACTTTCTTTAACGATAAAAATTAAAAAGGAATAAGTTTGCCTACAGCCAAAATGGGGGAAAGCTAATGAATCAATGATCAATGAATAAGATAGTGATGATGATGATAGTGATAATTATGATGAATTTACGGTAGAGGAGAAAAGCGAGTTTATAGTAAAATTAAAAGAAGTTGAAAAAGGTTTATTACGAGGGTTGCTCTATATATTTCTGGCCTAATAGTGAAAATGCGAATATTTATAATCAAAAATGGTTTTATTGTTTTTCAGAGTATTCTGCAGCATGATTTATACACCTTTGCATGCGCTCAAACCAGCTGTCGAAGCACTTTTTCCACTCCGATTGAGACACCTCTAAAACATGGTTTTTGAACACTTCAACAGCTTCTTCTGACGACGAAAATCGTTGACCACGCATTTTTTTCTTGATGTGCGGAAACAAGAAGAAGTCATTAGGTGCCAAGTCAGGGCTGTACGGCGGATGACCCATTAATTCGACGCTTTGGCCCGTCAAAAACGCTCTGGTTTGAGCCGATGTGTGAGAGCTCGCATTGTCATGGTGAACAATGATTTGTCTTCTCTTGTTGTTTTTTCGAATTTCTCCGATGACTTCAGGCAAACAAATTCTAGTGTACCATTCAGAAGTGACCGTCTTACGTTGCTCAAGCGGAATAGTCGCCACATGACCAGTTTTGCCGAAGAAACAGGCGACCATTTACTTCGAAGTGCTTCTTCCACGAACAACTTTCGTTGGATTTTGCTCGTCTTTGAAGACCCACACGGTCGATTGTTGTTTCGTTTCGGGCTCATACGGATAGATCCATGATTCGTCACCTGTGACGATCTTATAAACGTCTTTTGCAGCACCGCAATCGTATTTTTGCAACATTTCTTTGCACCAATCGACGCGAGCCTTTTTTGAGCGACTTTTAAATTGTGCGGGATCCAACGGGAACAAACCTTTTTTACGGCCAGGTGTTCATGCAGTATCGAATGTATGCTGGTGGAAGAAATGTCCAAGGATGTCTCTATCTCTCGGTATGTCGTATGTCGATCTTGCATTATGAGTTCACGCACGGCATCAATGTTCTCTGGCACAACACCCGTTTTTGGACGACCTTCACGGAATTCGTCTTTGAGCCAGCTTCGACCACGATTAAATTCATTATACCAATTTTTCACAGTGCTATAGGATGGTGCTTCACCGCCATACAAAGATTTTTAGTTCATCAATGCACTCTTGTCGTGATAATCCACGTCGAAAGTTGTGAAAAATGATGGCACGAAAATGTTCACGAGTTAATTCCATTTTTTTCTATATTAATTTTTTCAAGTCACTGTAAACAACACAAATAATGGTCGTACGTCAAAACGTTTTGAGTACGATTATGCTTAAAAATGACAAACGTTCCAATGGAAATGTCAGATTGCACTTGGCAGCACTCAGTGTTACCAGGCCAGAAATATATATAGCAGCCCTCGTACAATTATAAATAGTATACGTTTAAAAGGGTCTTACAAAGAGATATGTTTTACATATTTATATGTTTTACATATTTAGTTATTTCAATATTTAAATTACATATTTAATTGTTATTATATTATTATGCTCACATTTTTTTTCCTTTTTAAGGCAAATCAAGAAATATCAATCATTCTTCCTGTATATTATAAAATCAAAGGTATTTTTGCAAATCCGATACATATATTAATTATAAATATAAGTTCAACACATGGCAACGATATTTGAAAGTATTACAGACATAGGGCCACAGCTGTTGGCCAATATTAGCTTCCAAGGCGTCCATTGTTGCAGGTTTATCAGCATAAGCCAATGCTTCACGTGGCACTAAAGAAAATAATCGAGAATTATCAAATTATCATATTTTTAAATCAATTTATGGTAAAATTTTCATTTTAATAAGTAGTTGGCATTATCATGTTAAAACAATAATTCGTTAAGATCAATGTCATCCATATTTTCATCGATCGGCCGCAATGCGGGATCCGGCTGCATTTTTAAAAAAATAAGACCCAATTATATCAACAGCATGTAAACAGCCCCAAACGTTGCATTTTTGGACTTAACGGAGTCTGTTGTGAATTGGTTTCACTCTATGTGTGACAATTTTGTTTATTAAGCTAATAAGCTTTATCGCCTTTTGCGTTAAGTTGAACATTTCAAAGTAAATATTTGCGCAATATGACAGCTAGTTTAACTGTTAACTCTTTTCTAAGTTGTAACAGCTGTCCATTCTAACCATAATTCTTTGTGACAATGGTGATATTCGAACTTACTACCTTATGACCAGCGCAGTCAGATTACAATCCAGTGTGACTCCGATGAAATTTCAACTCATAATTTATTGTTTACCAAGCAAACGTTTTAACAAACTAAATATTTATCATTATTTTCCCGAAGCCTCTGGCGAGATTTCGACTTTAACGTCAAGTGTAGCTACCATACACGAAGCTATAACTTTGCTGGTCCTCATTTTAATGTGCAGCGAAAAGATTTGTCAAAATAGCGGTTAATACTTCTTGTAAAAAAAGTTACTTCAAAACAGATTTCATCTGTCTGTCTATAACGGTTCAAACGTGTAGCCACACACATTTCCAAACTTCATACTTTTTATAGCGGATTTATCCCTACAACTTCTTGTTAATTTCAACCGTCTGTCGCAATATACATCAAATTACAGCGACTATAGAGGCGCTCTTTAATTTTCAAATTCAAATTATCTACTTGCTGTTGTAGTTGACTTAGTAATCAGGTTCTTTGTAAATTTCAACCCTCTGTCTATATCGGTTTAACACTTTGGCCATATAAATCAAGTTATATCAACCATTGTGACACCCTTTAATTTATAATTTTAAATATTTATACCTCTTATTAAACCAAACAAGGTATTGGACATTCTGTCTAATTTTCATGTATTTGAACACCCTTTAATTTTGAAATTCAAATTATAAGCTTGTTATTTTAGGGGACTGAGCAATTCAGGTCCCTTGTAAGTTTCAGCTGCCTGCCTATAACGGTTCAAAAGGTTGACCGAATACATCAATTATAGCCACCTGGTAATTGATTCGCCCTGAGGGAAACTAAACAGTAATCAAGACGAATCAATTACCAGGTAACAGCGTAGGCGAATTCATTATTTTTGCTGGTAAAAACTACTGTCAAACTTATTATACAAAAATATACACAGATTTTTTATATATGGAGTTTGACAGTAGTGTTTACGGCAAAAATAAATGAATTCGCCTACGCTGCCACCTGGTAATTGGCAAAAACGAATTCGCCTACGCTGCCACCTGATAGTTGATTCTCCTTGATTCAAGGCGAATTAATACAGGTGACCGCACGGCTACAACAATCCAACAACACAAAAAACAACAGGCAATTTGTTGCTACAAAATTATGTATGTTGTCAAAAAAATATTGTAAAAAAACAAACAAAATAAAAAAATAAATTTGATGAAAAAAAATTATAAAAATTAAGTTACATAAAAATAAAAATACAGGAAAAGTGACCAAAATATTCTTTTGTACCACTAGTTTGCCCAAATCACATGCATCGTTCCATTCTTGCACATTGATCATTTGAAGACTAACATAATCTTCCACAAAAAACCAAGAAATTATAAATGTGTTAACAATAATTTCACTATCTTTTTACGCATATTTTGATTATACACATCAGGAACTGCAAATACGGTTCCATGTTGTGGTAGTTTTCTCTAGGAATTTCAATAGTTTGTTTTCTATTAGCAATAAAAAAAATTAAAATAAAAAAAATTTTACAATTATTTATTTTTGACAAATTTTTTTGACAACTGTAATGTATACAGCTGATGGACTTTTTCGCCCGTGCGTTCACGTGTATTATTTCGCCATGCCTTGATTAAATCGAATTAAAAAAAAAATAAAAATGTTTGTTACACTGAACAATTTTGTATGGCTAATAATAATTTAATATTTATCACTTATTTGAGAACCCTTTTATTTCCATAAAATATAAATTATAAATTTCATTTGTGTGCAACCAAAAAGATTTAATTCAAATCAAAAACCAATTTCTACTTTTAAAACTAAATGTAGAAGACTTAATAAAACAAAAGTTCAATATTTTACTGGCAGGAAATGAACATAAATTTTTGCTTAACTTTTCTTAAGGACAAGAGCAAACAAACTTTTAACAGAAATTTTATTAGCTGTTTTTGAATTATGTTATTGCTACCAAAAATTTTATAATATTTTCTGTTTAACAATATTTTACTTGTCTTTTACAATAAATTTTTGTAAATAATAAATTATGTTAGGAGGAGAGAAAAAGAGCTGTAAGGAGAAATACATAAATGGTCTTGTAAAAGTTCTTTAGAAATTTTAACTTTAAATTATTATAATTTCAAACACAAGATGGTTAAGTACAAAGAATTAGGAAAAGGTTTATTAGAATTATTGCATCTATCTCGTAATTACTATATTATATATAAATTTTACTCCGAATACGAATTCGTATTTTTCAATAAAAATTTTACTCCGATTTTGAATTTGCAATAAATTATTAATAATAAATGAAAATTTTACTTCGAATACCAACTCCTAAAATTTTCGTTGAAAATTTTACTCCGAATACAATTTCCTAAATTTTTCAATGAAAATTTTACTCCGAATTTAAATTCACGATGAGTTATAATTAACAATTAATGAAAATGAAAAATGAAAATTTTACTCCGAGTATGAAATTCCTAAAAAATTAATTGAAAATTTTACACCGAATAAAAATTTCTACAATTTTCATTGAAAATTTTACTCCGAATTTAAATTCACCATAAACTATAATTAATAAATAATGAAAATTAAAAACTAAACATTTACTCCGAGTACGGAATTCCTAAAAATTTCATTGGAAATGTTACTCCGAATTCAAATGTACGATAAATTATTAATAATAAATGAAAATTTTACTCCGAATACGAATTCCTAAAAATTTCATTGAATTTTTCGCTCCGAATTTAAATTCGCCATGAATTATAATTAATAATTAATGAATATGAAGAAATGAAAATTTTACTCCGAGTACGAAATTCCTAAAAATTTCATTGAAAATTTTACTCCGAATTCCAATGCGCGATAAATTATTAATAATAATTGAAAATTTTACTCCGAACACGAATTTCTAAAATTTTCGTCAAAACTTTTAATGCGAATACAAATTAGTAAAATTTTCGGAATTTGAATTCGTGATAAATTATTTATAATAAATGAAATTAAAATAATTAAAATTTTACTCCGTATTCGAATTCATGATAAATTACTCTGATTTAGGAAAAGGTTTATTAAAATTATTGCAACCATCTCGTAATATGCTGTATAATGTATAAATTTTACTCCGAATATGAATTCGTATTTCACAATAAAAATTTTACTCCGAATGTGAATTCGTGATAAGTTATTGATAATAAATACAAATAAATGAAAATTTTAGTTCGAATAAAAATTCCTAAAATTTTCATTAAAAATTTTACTCCGATTACAAATTCCTAAAATTTTCATTGAAAATACAAGTTAGTAAAATTGTCCGATTTTCAATTCGTGATAAATTCTTTAAAATAAATGATAATAAAATAATGAAAATTTTACCCCGAATTCGAATAATGAAAAATTATTAACAATGACTTTTTTCCGCAGTCGAGTTCTTAAAAATTTTGGACCATCAATTTCATATTAAGTCTTCGGTGTAAATTTCCTATAAGAAATTCCTGCTCAAATTTTAATTCAGACTAAATTTTTTATAGGAAATTTTCGCAGTAGAGTACACTTGCTACAAAAAGCTCCGAATACGAATACATTTGTAATGGAAAATTCTACTCTGAATTTAAATTTAGAGTTAGTGTTCTATTTAGATTTTTGATTTGAATTCGAGGTTAATATTCCTTAAGGAATTTTACTCCTAATCCAAAACTGGTACAAGATTTCATAACTTTTTTTATAAAAGACACTACTCTGACTTCGAGTTCGAAGTAGATATCCTTAAAGAAACTCTAGTTAAAATTTGGAGTTAATATTGGAGCTTTTATTCTGTAGGAAATTCTACTTCGAAGCTGAGTTCGGAATAAAATAGACTCTACTCTAAATTCGAATTCAGAGCAGGTATTTTAATTATAGTTTTGTTCCGAATTTAAAGTAAATATTGTTAAAGGCATTCGGTGTATGTTCTCTAAAAAAGGTGCTACTCTGAATTCGAATTCGGAGTAGATATTTTTAAGAAAATTTTTGTTCTAATTTGTGGTAAATATCGTTAAAAAACTGATTTCTTATCGATTTTGGAGCTATTAATCTGTCGGTATTCTCTTTCAAATATATTTTCCAGTCCGCATTCAAGTTCGGAGTTAAATAGACTCTACTTTGAATTTAAATCAAAACAAGTATTAAAGTGCTGATTGCGAATTTAATTTAAGAGTTATTAGTCTTTAAGAAATTCTACTTCGAAGGGATTATTCAGTCCAAAATCGAGTTCGGAGTAAATATTAGAAAAAGCTTTATTCCGAATTCAAATTCAGAGCTAGTAGTTTATTAAAACATGTTAATCCAAACTAGAAATGGCAACAAATTTTTATAAAAGTAATAACACACAAAAATCGATCTCGAAAAAAATTGTACTCCAAATTTACTATTAATAATTAATTAATTAATAGTAAATAAAAAATTACTGCCAATTAGAAGTAAATGCTATATGAATGTGCAGTTAATGTTTCTAAAAGTGTAAAAATAAATTTTACTCTGAATATTCTTCAAGAAGTTATACTTCAAAATCAGAGTAAATTCTCTACGAGTAATTCTAATTCGAGTTAAATATTCTTATGGAATTATAATTCGGATTCGAATTATGGGTAAATATTCTATAAGAATTTCTAATTCGAATTTGATGTAAATATTCTTCATCAAATTCTACTCCAATTTTAAAGCTCAAATTCGGAGTAAGGATTGAAACCAAATTCCATTCGGAATTTAAATGTAGAGAAAATTCACAATAAGAAATTAATCCCGAAGGAGAATAAATTTTTCTTCAATAATTTATTTATGAGTAAACTTTGCCTTAAAAAAATTTCTTTGACTTCAGTACAAATGCATAAATCAAATAAATTTATGGGAAAATTTGTCATACGTGTGTGACATAAAATATAGAAAACTGTTAAATATTTTCTTTTTGGTATCTTAACAGTTCAAATTACCTGTATTTCCTTGTTTCTTAAGTTATTGTAAAACTTTTTACTTTTGTTTTTGCCAGAGAAATATTATGCTTCAGGGTATTAAAATTCGTTTTTTATACCCTTCACCACAGATGGGAAAAGGGTACAACTAAGTTTGTCGATCCATTTGTAATTTCTATTCTACAATATCTGTTTTCGACCCAATAAAGTATATATATTCTGAGTTCGTACGTATAGCAAAGTCAATTGAGCAATGTCTGTCTTAACGCCTGTCCATTCGTGTTCAGGTTGAAATCAACTTTGCCAAGGTACTAGACGAGCTTGAGAAAATTTAAATATGCCAACCGGTCAGACATAGTTTCGAAAATATTTGTATTAATAATCAACAAAATCGGTCGAAGTCCTTCGAGGCAGCGGGCAAAACACAACGTCTGCCTCGAATTTTTCCAAATCATTTGGAACAAATCTAGTTTAATACACGACATGTTTTTTACATCTGACTTTTTAACTGTGTGAGTCATATGATATTCTCCATGTGTATCAAAATTGGTATTTTACAGAAGACTTTTAATACTCGGTCACAAACGTACATGTATAATTACGTCTGACATAATTATTGTTTGTTTACAACAGCTGATAAAATTCGCTTTTTTCATTGTACAGATATCCAAGCCGTCCGGTTTCAAAGTGGCTTGTAGTCGCCTTAAAATATTTTTGCGTGCGTTACGGAATTACTGATATAAAAAACTACCTTCAGCTGGCTAATGCTACCGCCAATGATCAACCGCCGCTGATTTTCTTTATACGGCATAGGTTTTTGGCAATACTTTTTAACATGCGTAAAGATAGCGTCGAAGAAATAGTGTCAATTTTTGACGTTAAAAAACTGGGAAAAAACGGGAAGTAAAATTCCCCGTGATTGGTTATTTTTAATTCAAAAATCAAATTAATATGAATTTTGGCATCTAGAAGAATAAAGAATGTAAATAAATAAACAAAACAATTATGTATTTAGAAAATAATTTAAAGAAACGATTTTAATGATCACAAAAAAAAAAACGTTGTTGACTTTTCCATTGGAAACTATTATACGCTCGCCTAAAATAGCCATACATTATTAAAGTAAAGACCTTAATGAACAAAATTAGCCAACCGTGCAACAATTCCGCCGAGCCGTCTTCGAGAAAAGTGGAAATTAAAAAATAAAAAAAACATCAACTTAAAAAAATTGGCGGTCGTCCATATTTTCTGAGTTACGGGCCTCTGAACTTTTCATAGAAAAGTACGATATCAATATGGGTATCATTTAAAAGGCTTTACTGCGATCTTTAATAAATTTAAAAAAATTAAAAAAATGCTTAACTCATAAAGAGCCGATGAAATTTTCATGTAAAATAGTATTTAGAACTTATTTTTTTTCTTATTTTTTAATTCTCTGTCGCCCTAATTTTTCTTTTTTTTTTGTTTTGATTGGGCTGAACTAGATTTACAAATATATAAGGTGAAGGGTATATTAGATTCGGCACCATTCTTACTCATTTCTACTTACTGTTAACATTTTAAAATTTATACAATTCAAAAGCTGTCTAAAAGTGTGTGACTGTCGTCTGTGTGATTGTGTGATTTTAAATTTATAAACTTTTTCACTTCTTAATGATGTATATCTCCAGTATACCTTACAGCTTTTCTGAGTTCGTAAGTATGTAATTGTATGTGCAGGAGTGTTTGTGGTGGTAAAAATTTTTCATACTGTCAATATTATGAGTTACTTACTTACTTACTTTATTGTATTGTAGCCTTAAGTGTAATGTTTAATTCATCAGTTTTGATTATGGAAACTAGAACAAAGAAGTCATTAGGGGACGTGAGTGTGTGCAAAAGGAAAGAAAAGGATTGTATACATTACAGTATTACTGACTTAAGCTTGAGATTAGGTATTAAAACTAAAAATATTAAAAGTTGGACATTTAAAAATATTGTAGTTTATTTATTTTTTGTAGTTAAACTATTTAAAATAAAAGTTTAAAATGGAAACTTTGTTTCGTTTGTTTTTCTAACAGCCAAAACAAAAGCAATTTGTACGTAGTACCCAAATAATGCGAAGGCAAAGCTTTGCAATTGGAAAAATTCGATTTTGACAATGCGTTTAATGGTGAGTTTAGTTCAGAAAGAAACCAATTGTTAACAAAAACATACAGGAGAAATAGGACAAAAAAATATATATATTTGATATCTTATATTCTTGCAAAAAAAAAAACAAAAAAAAAAACAGATCAAATAAAGAGACATCCTTTAAATTCCAAATTCAAATTTAAAATTTGCTGACTGTAACGGTTCAACAGCGTGGTCATATACATTAAATTACATTAACTGTTGTAGCACCCCCTAATTTATAATTATCTCAAATGTTTGTAAATAACGACTTAAACGATGGGCCCATATACACATGCAAGTCAAATTGCATGAATTATGGGAGCACCATTTAATTTATATATTTAATTATTATACTTGTTGTTATATCGGACTTAGTAACACATGGCCCTTGTAAATTTCAGCTGTCTGTTTAGAACAGTTCAAAAGTTTGGCCACATAATTCAAATTACATTAACTATTGAGACACCATTTGGTTTCTAAATCTTAACTTTATGCATACTGTTATAGCGGACTAAGCAATACAGGTTCTTTGTAACAGCCAGTTTACAGAACACAATCTGCGAATGTATTTTTTTTTGTTGTAAAAAACGTAACAAATGACAATTGTTTCTGGGTTATGTATCGCGCATTGTAGTGTCAGAAACGTCAAAAATTTTACATACAAATGCTTAATTGAGTTCCCAGATGTAGTTTAAAAATATTAAATAAAATAAAAAAATATGGAGTGTTCAGGTAGTTTTAAGAAGTTAATATTGTTGGGCAACTGCCCATCATAACACTTTAACGAATAAAACATCTACGTATGCATCTATTATAAAAGTAATATACATCATATAATCAGTACACTCACACTAGAGATGAGCGATATTTTAGTACCTGCGATTAAATCACTGTGATTAAAAAATCACTGGTCACTACAGTGACTGAGTTGATCAAATAACAGTTCCGCGTAAGAACTTTCTTTTATATTTGCACACATACAAACTTAAATTTATAAATTATAGTTTTACTTTGTGAAAGAGAAATACAAGTATTTTTGACTCTTTCATTCTTTCATATGTATATCAATGCAGCTTCTTTGCTGTGTTGGTTTTTCTTGCTTCTATTTATTAACAAGGACTATTTTTTTTCCAAACTTTACACATACATACATATGTAGCAAAAAAAAAAAAAAAATGTTGTGTGCTTCTTTTATTTGAACCTATAATCAATCAGTGTTACCTAATTCTATAATTTTGGGCAAATTTAATTACAGCTGTATTTAATGTAGAGATCAAAATACATTTTCTATTATAATTATAGTTTGTATAAAAAATTACTTAGTATTATATTCTTCCTATATAAACATGTATGGTTAAATATAAGAAGAACTGCAAACGGTGATCACGGTAACTATTTAAAGGAACGGTTATTTTAAAATCACGTTCACTGGTAACGATGTTCCTCAAAAATCACGGGATCGCTCATCCCTAACTCACACTTTAAAAATTATTATTTATTTGTTTTATTAAACTGATTTATTTTTTTATTGTTTAAACTTTTTTATTTGTACAAACTTTTGTTTTACCGATTGCTTGTTTGATAATTTTGTTTTGTTTATTGAACTCAGCTGTTTCTTTTTAAGCGCCGAACCAGGGTTACCATCATTTAAGGCAAAAACAATAAATGTATGTGAAAAAAAGTAAATAAAAAATATTTATTAATAACTTGGCAATACTATTTATTTACACGAAACATAACGTAAGTTAAATGAAAAAAGCGGAACGCGTTACACGGACGCTAATTATTACGTATTCGTCCATAT
The DNA here is from genome assembly GCA_916610165.2 of Gymnosoma rotundatum. Lineage (NCBI taxonomy): Eukaryota > Metazoa > Arthropoda > Insecta > Diptera > Tachinidae > Gymnosoma > Gymnosoma rotundatum. The sequence continues at coordinate 119,498,676 of OU744338.1, forward strand.
GCCATCCGGGTTCGTTTCGCTCTTGACGTGTTCTATAAATAGGTTGTAAATTTCAATCGCTTGTCTACAACTGTTCAAAAGTATGGCCATATACATCAAATTAAATGAACTATTGGGGCACCACCCTTTAATTTATAATTTAAGATATTAATACTTGTTATTATAACGATCATAGAAATCAATATTCTGCCTAGTTTGCAATCGTTTACCTTTAACGGTTTAACGTCAGCTATAGGAACACAATTTAATTTTTAGATTTATTTTTGTATTCCTTTTTGCCATTGGGAGCTATAGTTATACGCAGTTATTTAAATTTTAAAGTTATGCCCCTTACGGTTCTTAATACACGTAAAACATGTTTTTTGTACAGGGACACTCTAAAATTTTTAAGTTTTGAAACTATTTTAAAAACGGAGCTAATCTGTAGGCATCACCTTTCAAATAAAAAATTTTTTTAAATTGATCCAGAAATGACAGAGTGATATAGGCACCAAAATGAAAAAGCAACATTCAGTGATATTGAAGGATGTTATTTATGTTTGTGCCTGCAGAACTCAGTCATTTCTGAAAAAATTTTGAAAATTTTTGGTAATATGATAGATTATGCTTACAGATTAGTCCCGTTTAAAAAACAGTTCATAATTTTAAAAATTAAATGGTGTCCCCATACAACATACATATTTTTTACGTGTATTATGAACTGTAAAGGGCGATTCTGTAAAATTTAAAATGACTGCGTATTACTAAGGCTCCCAACAACAAATAGTTTGATTTTGAAAATTTTTAGTAATATGATAGATTATGCTTACAGATTGGTCCCGTTTAAAAAACAGTTGATAAATCTAAAAATTAAAGGGTGCCCCCATAATTGATATAAATTTACTTTTATGGGCCTATCTTTTGAACCGTTATAGACAAACGCTTGCAAATCGGACAGCAAGTATTAATACTAAAAATTATAAAATAAAGAGTGCGCCTATAGTTCACTTAATTTGATGTATATGGCCATACTTTTTAACAGTTGTAGACAGACGCTTGAAATTTACAACGAACCTGAATTGCTAAGTCCTCTATAACAACAAGTATAATATTTGGATTTGGAAGTAAAAGGGTGTCCCAATAGTTGCTGTAATTTAAGGTATTTGACCAAACTTTTAAACCGTTATAGACAGAACGCTGAAAACAAAAAGGGACCTGTATTGCTAAGCCCGCTATATCAAAGATTTTATAATTTGAATTTAGAAATTAAAGAGTGTCCCATAATTAATGTAGATTCACTTATATGGGCCTATCTTTTGAACTGTTATAGGCAAACGCTTGCAAATTCAACAGTATGTCCAATGATATGGTCGTTATAGTAATAAGTATTAATATTAAAGGGTGCCCCAATAGTTCATTTAATTATGTTTATGGCCATAATTTTAAACAGTTGTAGGCAGACAATTAAAATTTAAAAAGAACCGGAATTACTAACTCCGCTACAACAACAAGTATAAAATTTGGTTTTGTAAATAAACGGGTGTCCCAATAGTTGATGTAACTTAGTGTATGTGGCCGAACCTTTGATCCGTTACAGACAAACAGCTGAACTTTACAAGGGACTTTTTTGCTAAGTCCGCTATAACAAGAAGCTTGGAATTTGAATTTAGAAATTAAAGGGTGTTCTCAAAATTAATGTAATTTGTTCTATATGGTAGTATTTTGTGACTTGTTGTATACAAACACCTGAATTAAAGACAGAATGTCCACTACTTTGTTTCGTATAATAAGAAGTATAAAAACTTTAAATTATATATTAAAGGGTTTTACAATAGTTGATATAATCGGATGTATATGGCCAAACCATTTTAGACAGACGGATGAAATTTACACAGAACCTGATTGCTAAATCTACTACAACAGCAAGTATATAATTTGAATTTTGAAAATAAAGGGTGAGCCTATAGTTGCTGCAGTTTGTTGTGTATTGCCAAACTATTGAAGAGTTGAACAAGTGTAAAGTTTGAAAATATAAGGGTGTCCCAATAGTTAATGTAATCTAATTTATGTGGCCTTACTCTTGAACCGTTATAGGCACACATATGAAATCTGTTTTGAAGTCGTTTGTTTTTTGCAAGAACTATTCGAAATCGGTTCCAAATGGAGGTAAGTAAAACTATTTATGTAATCGCAATTTTGATCCACTTTTGGGTATTAGGTTTACTTAGATAATTACTGCCTAATACATGCAACAAAACCGGGCCTGTTCGGCATTTAATAGGTAGAATAAAAAAAACTGATTTACATACATAAATTAATAGAATCCAAATAAACCAATATTGCCAATTGAGTTGCTTGTATTTCCTGTAATGCAATAAACAACCTCTTCTCTTGAAGAATGGGTGTCCCTTGGGAGATTTTTTAGCTAAAGTTCAACTGGTGGAACTGTTTCAATAGTTGTGGGTTTTTTCTTCTAAAATATTAACACCTTTAGAATAAAAACCGTATGAATCCCGGCTTAAAAAAAACTCTTGATTTCCCTGACGTCTATTTGCCATTATCCTTAACACTAATAAGTTTTCCAAGTCCAAATCCAAATAAATAATTTTTGTTTTTTAATAAAATTTTAATTTACACAACACAAACACCAAAATTTTTATTCTTGTTATAATTATCAGGGAAGTATATTTATTTTTTAATAACCGCTTTTGTTAGGTATATTTTTCTTTAGGTATTGTAGGGAATATCACACTAGTGGAATTCATGGCTTTGTTGCTCTTTAAGAACTTCTTAATGGCCAATTTCTATGACTCATTGGATATCTTTGATGTTGTATTGATTTACCCCTTTCAACTCATTATATTATATGCTTGCTCAAATGGACCCTTGTAATATCCTTATCGGTCACCAGCAATAGTCACCGATTCACCACCAAGCTTTTTAAAAGTGCATATATTAGTGAAGCTTTAAATTTAAATTCTACACTTTTAAATTACATAGGAGATATCTCAAATCAAAATACGACAATTTTGATGATAAACAAAGCTATCATCGTTTGTAATTTTTTTTAATTGGAAATCATAATTCTTTAAGCTACTTTTTTTTGAGTCATTTTAAAGAACCCTTTCGTTTCCCGGTATTGATTACAATTTCAACCAACAATATTTACTTGCCTCCTTAATATCAATTTCCGTGCCACCAGCAGCGATTTTTTAGGTAAGGTTAATGGCGATGCCTTTCTGATTCCTTTAGAAGAAGAAAAAAAAAAAAAATAAAATAAATGAAAGATGAAAGAAAAAGTGAGAGAGATAGAGAGAGTTTTAGTCCACGACTATTTGCCAGAATGAACCGGTAGGCGAAGCCATGCTTTAAGGTTTGTATGTCATTCATTTTCGGGTCCCTATACGAAACGTTCGACAGGCTATCACGACAATGGCCTTCCAGGAATCGTAAGTATTGTTAAGCCAGCAAAGGGCAAAAGCAGAGAAAATGGGTTCTTGTCCCCTTAAGTCTTTACTCTAGACTTTAGATTTGTGGTCATCGACTGATAGTTGTCAACTTCCCTTTTCATAACAGAGCCTCGTGAAATTGTAAAAATGAAACAATATTATAATTCAATTATACGAGTATAACATGAGATTGTTAGCCATATTATTATATTTTAATTACACCATTTAGTGATTATATTTGAACATAAATAAGTTTATACTTTGGACAACAATATGGTTGCAAATGCAACAATACTATAGCTCTATTCACGATCTTTGTGCAATGGTCTTGCATCATAGCATTTGCAAAATGTGTAGCATATTTTACTCATTACTGTGTGTTTTGTTGGTGTAAACTAAAAGTATGCTACACTTTCTTGCAAATGCTATGATGCAAGACCATTGCACAAAGATCGTGAATAGGGCTTATGTTTTGTTACCAACCATATAATGCAACCATATTATGTTGGTCTTGGATTATGGTTACCTAAACCATATTTTTTCTTTGCGTGATTTTAAGATTGTTATATTCAACATCGAATGTAGTACAGTTGTGTTTTTTACAGATGTGAAGAACGTAACATTTGTCAATTGAGGATTTGGCTCTAGATTTAGTGGTGCCCACTGGTCAATTTTTCTTAAGGATTTAGAAATAAATTTTCTTAACTTTGTTATTGTCATTGTGTTTTGTAAAAATAATTGCATCGCCCTCATGCATGGCATGTTCGATATATTTTTGAGCAGCTAGAATTTTACTGAACTCATTAAATGTAGTTTTTGACAAACATCCAAACTTTAAACTTACGACTACTTACTTTAAACTCACGAGTACAAAAAAAGCTTTTAACAGTTGTCCAGTTGAATATGTATTTATTGTTATGCAATGGAGTATTTGTGTACTTGAGACCCAAAAGGTAAATTTTATAACAAGAAAAATATATAAATTAAAAAAACCACATAAAACAATTTAAAGAAACAAAGTTTCTAAAAAACAAATGATTGTATGTTAGCAGGAATGACAGACAAATATATTTTACTGATGAACAAATATTTGTCATGCCAATTAAATTGTTCTGGTCAAGTATTACAAAGTGTATGTGAAGAAAAATTAACAAGTTTTTACGGTCATTTAACCAATTGTCGGTGAACACCCACAATTTTAACATAAATATAAAATAAGTTAAATAAGTTAAACGAAATTAGTGTGTAAAGAAATTAGAAGTTCAAAAAAATGTTTTCGGCATCAACCACAAACAACAAGAAACAAATGTTGGTCAACAAAGTAAAACTAAACGTAAATTGAAGCCATATGCAAATTAAATACTGCACAAAGAGTTTTATTCTCTTTTTTACTTCTTTTGCTTTTGTGTCATTTTCGGCTGTTAAGTTTGTTTGAATCATAAAAGAAAAAATAATTTTTTTTACTGCTGCTTGAAATGCATTAACACATAGAGTCTAGTATTTAAAATTTATTCTAGTGCAGAACTGTTTATTCGTCCATTTTTTCTTTTTGTTGAAGTTTTACTTACTTTTACCATTTCTCGACAATCATCCTTTGAGGCAGGTGTTTGCATTTGTTGATGTTTAAAAAACTATTTAAAAGAAAATTTTCTAGAAAGGAAAAGAATGTGTAGCAAAAAACTGCAACTCCATGTAAATCAAACAAGTTTTTTTTCTCTATTTAGCATTTTAAAAAAGTAAAAAAAAAAATTCTTCTCTGACTTCAATAGTTTGTTTAGTTGTTTTGTCGTTGGTTTTTAAATCGCATTTTAAATATTAAACAGTTGCACAACAATTATCGAACATAAGACTTAACCCTTTCGGGACGGAGTTTTATTTTGAAAACCAAATAATGTATGGTAAATTTTTTTTCATATTCTAAAAGGTATGATAAAAGTATTATGTTCTCCATACTTAAAAATTTTAAATTCGTCCTTTTCTCCTGGGACATATAATCCCAAAAAGTATTTTCATGGGACATAAAATCCCAATCAGTGTTCTCGAAGAGCGATTTGAAATTAAAAAGATAACTAAAATATATATATTATTAGATTTAGATAAAAGTTTACATTTATTTTTTAACATTTTAGGAATGCAATTAGGTATTTATTTGTGGAATGGCCCAAAACACTTGTAACATAAGGCGTTGTTACAACCTGAGCATATCATCTTTGTTCGCTTTTATATGCCAAGTGAAGAACTGCGGACACAGCGACAGCGCTTCTCTTGCTCTACTGGGAAGTGGTCTCTAATATTGAGGCTATCCGTTTTTGGACGTTTGGGAGTTCTACCTCCCTGGCGATTGCATTGAAAATAAGGAAAATACGACAGTTTGAAATTTGCTGGGACGTATTATCCCAGTAGTCCCGAAAGGGTTAAAGAACATATTTGCATGAATAAAACATGTATAAAAATGTATTATAAATATTTCCAAATACTTCAATTAAATCCTTTATTTTTATTTATTTCTTGAAATCCAAATGAAATATGGCGAATTTAAAATAAACTAGTAATTTTTTAAACTAATTCGGAATCATATTTTTAAAGAAAATTTTACAACGGCTTAAATTTTGTATAAAAAATGTAAAATGAATATTAAGCAAACTTGTTAAAAAAAAAATACAAAAACTTCCGAGTAAATTTTGTTTAAAGAAAATTTAAAACGAATGAGTAAGAAATTTTTAAAGAAAATTCGGAGTAATTTTTTCTAAATTTCTTTAGCTTTAAATTCAAAGTTAATTCGGAGAAAACATTTTAGAACGAATTCGGAGTCAGCTTTTTTTAAAGAAATTTTAAAATAAATTCGGTTTATTTGTTTTTTTTTTAATTCTGTAACGACTTAAGAATCATTTATAAAAGGACGTTTTACAAACAATTTGGTAAAAATTTGCTTAAAAAGCAATCCGTGTATTCTTTTGAAGAAAACATTACAACGAATTTTTAAAGAAAATATAACAAATTTAGCGTAATTACTAAAAAAAAAAAATTATTAAAAAACTTGGAGTAAACATACGCAAATAGAATTCGGAAAAACGTATTAAGGATTTGGTTCAAAATTAACCTTAAAACAATCGGAGTATTCTTTTAAAAAATTTTCTTTTTAAAATTTACAATGAATTTGGGATAATATATCTTTTAAAGAAAATATACGAGTTTGAAGTAATTTCTTTGAAAAAAATTTATAACAAATTTGAAAGAAATTTTTTGACACAAAATTTTATACAAAATCGAAGTAAGAATATACTTCGACATCCCGTTCCGCTTAAAAAAAATTACAACAAATTCAGAATACATTTTTTAAAACTAACTTTGCAAAGAATTTAAACTAAATGTGAAAAAATTACAGTTATTTCTACGTAGGTTTACTTAAGAGATGTTTCAAACGAATCCCGGGTAAATTTTTTTTTAAATTCTAAAGCAAATTTTGAGAAAATTTAACAACTGAAAAAACTTTACGACAAGACAATTTTACAAGAAAATCAGAATTAAATATTATTTAAAAACAATTTTTTTTTAACAAATTGGTGGTATATATTTTGAAACAATATTTTACAACAAATTCGGAGTTAATTTTGATTAAAGAAATTTCAAATTAAATGTTCAGTAAATGTTTAAGAAATACGGAGTAAATATTAAAAAAAAAATTTTTACTACTAATTCGGAGCAAATTTTTAAACACATTTTAAAAAGAATTCGGAGTAAATTTTTTTTTAAGAATAATTTTACAACTTATTAAGAATAAATTTTTTAAAGGATTACAAACAGTTTGGTTTAAATTTACGGAGTAAATACTGTTTGAAAACAATTTTATAACTAATTCGTTTGAAATAAATTTTTTCTTGAAAAAAATTATACAAAAAATTCGGTTTAAATTTATATACTTAAAACACAAATTCGAGGGAACTATTTTCTAAAAACTACAAGACTAAAGAATTCGGAATAAATATTATTCAAAAAAAATTTATAATGAACTTCGAGTATTTTTTCGTAAAGGAAATAATACAACCAATTCGTTTTCAAAAACAAAAAAAAAAAAATCTGGAAAATATTTTGTTAAGACTATTTTGTGAAATTTTCGGAGTTAAATTTTTTAAAATAAACTTTTACAGTCAATTAAGATTTAATTAAAAAACGAATTCGGAGTAATTTTTTTGTACAATAAATTCGGAGTATTTTTTTTTTAATTTTAAAACGAATACGTGTATAATGAAATCGGAGTAATTGAAAAAAAAACGTACAAGGAATACGGAGTAATTTTTTTTAAAACAATTTTAGAGCTAGTTCAACTTTAATTTGTATTAAAGGCAATTTTACAATTTTTACAACTACTTCAGAGTAAATTTACTTTAAGTAATTTTTAAAAAGAATTCAGGGTAAATTTTAAGACATTGCTAAAGCGTTTTCGTCGAAATTTTTGTTTGAAGAAAACTTTTTTAAGAATATTTTCCAACGAATTCCGTTAAGCAAAAAAGAAGATTTTGCAACAAAATCGGCCTTAATTTTAATAAAAAAAATTACAATGAATGCGAAGTAAATTTAAAAAAAATTTTGCAATAAATTCGAAGAGTATTCCTTTTCACAAATTAACTGATTCAAACTTTTAATATTTACTCTTGTATTATTTTCCTTTTTTTTTTAAGAAATTAAACAAAACAAGAAAGTTTTTAACAGTTTCTTACTTAAATATGTGAAAATTTTTGTTAAGCAACAATAACAAAAATTACATAAGTTTTTGCTACTTAAACAATATTTATCCAACACACTTACATAGATTGTTTCAAACTTACCAAAGATTTTGAATTAAGAGCAAAAGAAAAATCAGTTTAAAAAGAAATTCAATTATAAGAAAGTAGCAGAGAAGTTTGTTTCACAGTCTACAAGTACATCTGGATTTTCCCTTTTCTTTTCGAAAGAAAAAAAAAATTATAATAATAAATGCAGTAAAAACTGAAACTTTTACGCATATAAATGGGACGACGTGTAACATGGTTCGTAAGTATTAGAGTTTGTTGGCTGTAGCTGTTGTCATTGTTGTTAACACATCCATCAACACTCATGTTTAATGTATTTCACATTAATTTTTCATTCACACACATACTTATCAACATTAAGTAGAATATTTAACAATCATACGCCTTTTTGTACAAATGCAGTCGAACACAGTGGTATGGATGGTAAAACATCTATAACTCTTAAGTTAAATTATATGCAAAAATACATTTTTATGTATTAATTTAGCAAGAAGAATATTCTTTGCTAAACAAAGTGGAGAAATTCTGATTTTGAAAAAAAAAACTGGAAACCACATTTCCAACAAGTTAGTTTTGCCAATAAGAATAGTTCTATTTCCCGAAAAATAAAGTACTTCCCTGAGTGATAAAGACTTTCAGATATTCACTTCCATCGTGCTTTTTATTTTGCTTTAAAAAAAGCTTGGATAGGTAAAGCCTATTACACAAGATAAGGTTTAAACTTCAGCAACAGTGTTGCCGTTTGGCTAAATTTTTATTACATTTGTTGTAACTTTTGAAAACTCCACGTAACATGTATAATTTTGTTATACTCGGCAAATTTTCGGAGCTTTTGGTACAGACACGAAATAAAGTTATATTACTTAAAAGGGGCTTATTTCATTATTTGAGGTGAGAAAATCTAGACAGCTGATTTTTCTTAACATAGCAATTCGATTTTAATAAATAATGCTAAGAATATCCGACATAAAAATTTAGTTCGAAATAGACAAAAACTAACGTTTTTGAAGTTGTACTTTCATCATTTCGTCAAAAGTCCATATAAAAAATTACAGTAAAAAAATTAAGAAATATGTTGCTGAAGTAGTACTCTCTGTATTTGTGAAAAAGTCGCTAAAAGTTTCTCGCAGCATGTTTTCTTACTAAATAATGTTTTTGGCAACATTTTTTTAACTACGAAATAACATAAGCAGCATTTTTTTCGTAGGGAGTTTTTGACAACCAGTTTTTCAAACCGTTTATTTATTTTTTTTTTGATTTAGTATTGTTGTGTTAAAAAAAATTTAAATAAGAAAAATGAAATTTAACAAAAGGAAAAAGACAAAAATAAATTTAACGACGCAGAGGATCGTTTGGTCCTTGCTGAAATTAAAAAAAAAACATGCATGGGATAAATCCCATAAGCTTAGAAGAGTTAAATTTTTTCCAGACACTTAATATGAAAACATATGTTTTTTGTTTACACTGTTAAAACAATAATAATCGATAATTATCTTCTAAATCCCTGTAATCGCTTTTAGCAAAATAAGGCATGTTGCTCAACATTTTTCGCAAAATGGAACAGAATACTTGGCTTTAGTAAAAATGTCTCTGGCAGGGTTCAGATTGGCTCGCTCTTTTGTTCTCTCTTTTGCGCACTCTATTTCAAGCTATGCGCAAAAGAGCGAGCAGAAAAAAAGAGCCAATCGTTTATGCGCATTGCGGTTACTCTTTCTTTTCATGCTCTTCTCTTTGAGCAATGCGCAAATTTAAGTCTACCATTGCAGTTTGTTTTTGGTTATTGGAAAGTAGTGGAGTTCCTTGTAAATTTAAACAAGGGTTATATGAATGGCTCATTAATAAAAATGTGCAATAAGTGGTGTTATAAAAAGTAAGGATTTAGGGTAATAATTTGCTTCATGAATCAAGAAAACAAGATTGCGCATTGCGCAGGTCCGTTAGTTTGTAGTCTCTTTTGTATGACGTAGAAATAGACTATTTGTATGGAAAGTGTAACAGAATTAAAGTAAGAGAGCCAAAAATCTCTTATATTTTTACAACAAACACACGTTATAATTCTATTGTGACGTAGATGCGCAGTAGAAATATTTTTTGAACGGCTGAAGGCGCAATCTTATTTTCTTCATTCATGAATTTGCTTAGCTTTAACATTATTGCAATTATACCTGAGGAAGGAATTTTCGATGTTTACTTGTAGGTATCATAAAATAATTATTTTCATTTGGGTTTTTTGTTTCTCCAGTTGTTTTCTTGCTTTAAACTTGCATGTGTTATTTGTTGTTGTGGTTTTTCTTAAGACTATCTATTTTTAACACTATCTCTTCAGTTTTAATAAAAACGCGGCTTGAAACAAAAAAAAAAAAAAAAAAAAAAAACAAAACCCAAATGAAAATAGTATGATACCAGTAATCATCAACAATTCCTTCTGTAGGTATAATTGCAATAGTGTTCAAGATAAGCAAATTATTACCCTTAATCTCTACTTTTTATAACACTTACTGGATATTTTTATTAATGAGCTATTCATATGACCCTCGCTTGAATTTACAAGGAACTCCACTACTTACCAATAATCAAAAATAAATTATAATCGTAGACCACAAAAATACATAACACTATTCTTTCATACGTTCACATACACACATACATATGTACATACATACATACATACATACATTTATGTTTGCGTACAAACATATCTATCAAATATAAATATATAAGCAATAATATAAATAAAATAAATATATAAATGGAAAGACACTCCAACCTTCATTTGAATATTAGCTATATTTAAATAACGATAAAAAATCTTCTAAACTGTCCCAAACAATTTCCCAAGCTCTTTTTGGCTCATTGCGCAGAGCAAACATATTGGCGCAGAGCAATGCGCAATAACAAGTTGGCTCTGCTCTTTGTGCAAAAGAAATAATTTGAGCTGCACTTATTTCGTCGTACTCTGTTCAAACCTACGAAAATTATTAGCGACTTTAGTTATTCCTTGAAAAATTTGACAACTTGGCACTGTACCAGAACCTTGATTTAGAAGAAAGTTGTCTTTATTAACGGTATTTTTAAAATTACCAAATTTTATGGAAGCTCAGAGAAAGGGTTAAACGGATGTAATAAGAATATCCTACTTTATCACACAGTAGGTCATAGTCCTTGCTGTAGTGCCTGCTGCGCCTTTGGTGGTTTCTGTTGTCACACAAAGTGACATAGGAAGGCAATTATTGCCATTACATTCTGTCTGGGTTTGAAAGCACAGCCACTAGGTTACTCACAGGAGGTCCTTAACTGCCGAGTAACTCTGGGATTTTGAGATGTGACGGTTTCGTAGTATCAATACGTTAAGTGACTGAAAAGTTCCTGACAAGCCTCGAAGAATGGTGTTCTTGTATATCTAAAATTAACAGCAAAGAACCTGCCAAGCTCGTAGACTTATAAAATGCTTTACATTTACAGACGCCACCTTGTATATAGGAAATTTATCGGCATATAAGCTGTTACTGAGAAAGCCATTGCATCCGAGGTTGGTATCAACGAACACCACTAGTCAGATGCTCCCAGGCTTAAAATGTTCTGGTAACTTTTTTCATTACAGTGAAAGTTTTAGAGAAACATTTTTGAAGTGCACAAATTTTTTTAATTTTTTATTTTATATTTTTATTTTAATTATGAAATTATGTACGAGTATTAGTCGAACTATTATGGTATTATAACCAAGTAAATAATTAATAAGTTTAAAAATTAAAATTTTGTGAACCTAAGCCGGACTTAAATCATTCAGTTGGGTAAAAAAAATGATAATAATCGAGTATTCGTTCGCCAACAAACTAGTCGTTTATCATCACTCCTTTTGTTTCACTGTTTAAACTGTGTCTATATCGGTTCATTAGTTTGGCCATATACATCAAATTACAGCAATTAATGTAAAAAGCCTTAATTTATAATTTAAAATATTTTTACTTATTGTTATACCAAACAAAGTTGTGGACATTTTGTACAATTTTCAAGTGTTTGTATACAAATAACGGTTTAAATAGTTAGGCCGAATAGTTCAAATTTCTAATTTCAAACTGTGTACTTGTTGCTATAGCGGACTTAGGAATACAGGTTCTTTGTAATTTTCAGCTGTCTGTCTAGAACGGTTTAAAAATTCGGTCACATACCTTAAATTACATCCAATAATTCGACACCCTTTAATTTTCAAATCCGGACTTGACAATAGAGGTTTTTTGTAAATTTCAACCGTCTGCCTGCAAATGTTCAAAAGTGTGGCCTGATGGGATTTGAACTCATACTGGGGTTCTCCTGTTTAACAAAGAAACGGAAACTTCTACGAACGCAGCTTATCGTGGCTGCTTTACATGTGTTGGCTAATACTTGCTTTTTATTCTTTTTACACATCCCATAATACGTTTTCCTTGTTAACTTCAGCTGTCTGTCTATAATGGTTTAAATTTTTGGCCACATCCCTTAAATTACATCAACTAAGGGTACCACCTTTAATTTTAAAATCTAAATTTTATACTTGTTGTTCTTAAAGCGGACTTAGCAATAGACGTAAATTTCAACCGTCTGTCTGCAACTGTTCAAAAGTGTGGACATATACATCAAATTTAATAATCTATTGGGGCACCCTTTTCTTGTTATTAAAACGGTCATAGTAATTGATATTCTGTTAAATTTCAAGCGTCTATTTATAACGGTCCCTATTGGGCCCATCTAAGAAATTTACGTCACCCATGAGGATACCCTTTAATATTTAGATTTAGTTTTGTATTACATTTTAATATTTGGAGCTAAAGTGGTACATAGTGCCCTCTACGGTTCATAATACACGTAAAAACATGTGTGTTGCATGGGGACACCCTTTAATTTGTAATATTTTTTTTTAATTAATTTAATTTTTTTTTTTTAAACGGAAATATTTTAAAGAATGAAAGCGCATAATATTCCAAATAAAACAATTTTCGATATTGCTTAAGAAATGACTGAGGAACTAAAAATCTTCTTCTTTTTTTTTGAAGTCGGTTAAAATTAACCAAATTCGAGGAGAAAAATTTGCTTTTGGTTTTCACATATTTTTTTTCAACCTCTCCACTGTACACTATTAAGCAGTTTAATACATTTATATTTATGTATGTAATTCATCTTACTTTCCAGGTAGTTCTAAAAGCCATTTCTAAGAGGCTTCTGATTTTCTAATTTTTAAGCCACTTGAAACTTGTGTGTGTTTCTATTTTTTCATTTAACTAGTTACGTAAACGTTTGCTTATTTCTCTTAGCATTTATAAGCTAACGAAATTTCTAGAAGGGTGATTTAATGCAGAACTTCAGATTTATGCTTTTTCGCAGAAATAATTATATTTTTTTGCCACTGTTGCCTTTTTCCTCAGTTTTTTTTTAATTTCATCCTTAGTTTTAATTATACTTTTGCTTTCAGTTTCATTTTGAACAGCAAATGGAATTTTAAATTAAACTTATAAAGTTTACATTTTTTTTGTTATTTTACATTTGACACAATAAGATTCTCATATTTTCCATAACGAATGCTTATCGTTTAACGAATAAAAAGTTATTAAATAGACATTCAAAAAGTAGTTGTTGTAGTTGTTGAAAACTTCAAACAATAGAATGCAAGCATTTTGTCAAATTTCACTTTAAACTAAAATGTTTAATTGCGTTTTTAACAGTTTGATAATGTTTTCTTTTCATAATTAACTTTCGAAAAACGAAAAATTTATTTTAAAAATAAAATATTGATTAAAAAAACTTTTTAAAAGAATTTTTTCTTAAATGCATTAAAAAAAATAATAAAAATCTCATGATATTCTCATGAAATATTTATTATTAAAAAATACAAAATGAAACGTATTACTGCGGGGAAAGCATATCCATATAGACATTTCGCTACTGCTCATTAAGCTCATCAGTGGATTTTACCGAAATTTTGTATAAAAAACCTAAGACTCTTATATCAAAAGCCAAATTGATTAAATGAGGACTTCATTGAATCTACAAAGCAAAAAGTCAGTAAAAATGACTCCACCTTATTTTAACGATACAGGCCCCTTGCACATTATATCTGCTGTTGTAATATAAAGGCGCCTACCATAATTGATCTTATGCAGCAAGTCCACATTTGCTTTCCTCCTTTTGGCATCCGCGACTTCAGTGAGGTTTGAGAATTGCTGCTGCGATACTCTTGTTTTGCTACACTGGCGCATCTCAGCAGCTGTACTTATATACAGCTGCTTTCTCTTCTATTATAGACTTGATTCAGCTGCTGCTTTCATTGCTATACACTTTTAACAATTTATCCTTCTGCGGCTGCTCAATAATAGTTAGTTTTCTTTGTTGGGACTTGAACTCATACTCATGATATTTAATTGTATTTCACAAAGAAACAGAACCTTCTACCAACGCAACTTATTGTAGCTGCTTAGCATGTGTTGGCTAATTCTTGCTTTTTATTTTTTTTACACATACCACACTTTTTAGTGGTGGAAGTAATAACTTCTTTAGTTTTATTTCTCTTATTGAAGACACATTCACAAATTTTTAAAAGACAACATTAAGTTTTGTTGTATCTGATACATAAAGATTTGCCGTATCTTTGTTTTGAAACAAAATTAACAAACAAACAAAAAAAAAATATAGTTTTTTGGTGTTGCTGTAATTTAATCTTAATATTCTTGCGGCTAAGAAATTATAGATTTGTTGGCTATTTTCCTTATACTCCCTTCGTTCTACTTCAGCCAGAGCTGTGTAGCAGGGGAATTGAAAATTGGTGATTTAGGAATCACGTTATCTTGCGATGCTGCGATGAATATTTGAAATTAATTACTTTTTTTTATTTTAAATAAGATAATGTAGGCGAAAATCAGGCCTTATATAAAGAATAACTTTTAAATCTTATATATTTTTAAGTTATTATAACACCGAGCACGCAGTCTGTTGATTTAATTTTTATTCTTAACCGACTCCAAAAATAGGAAAAAGGTTATCAATTAGTCTGAATGTTGCTTTTTTGCGTGGACGTCGATTTAGAATTTTTTCTTTAGTTGAAAGGTTATGCCTTTCCCGTTTTAAAAACAATTCATAATCTTAAAAATTAAAGGATGTCCCCATACAATATACATATTTTTTACATGTGCGAGTATTATGAACTGTAAAGGCCACCACTTTAAAATTTAAAAAAACTGCATACTCCTTAAAATAGTAAAAATATACACAAAAATTATTTTTAAAATTTAGGGGTGTCTCTATAGGTGACGAAAATTTACCTATACTGGTACATTTTTTGAACCGCTATAAAATGGTACAGAATATCGATAACTATGACCGTTTTAATAAAAAGTATGAAAATACAAAATTATAAATTAAAGGGTGACCCAATAGTTAATTCTATTTTACATATTGGCCATACTCTTGAACAGTTTTATAGAGACATTTAAATTTAAAAAACTTGTATATAGTATAAAATTTGTACTTGTAAATTAAAGGGTGTCCCAATAGTTAATGGTCATTGATGTATGTGGACAAACTTTACAACAGTTGTGTACCAATACTTGAAAATTATTTGACAGTGTGTCCCTGTTTTAAGTTGGTCTGTTTTGGTCGGCCTTTTTCTACTTGACTTTACAGCAGACTTATTGCTACGTACTCCATGTAAATTGCAAATTTCTGCCTTCATTGCAGCGATTATAATTTTTTTTTTAATTTTTTACCTTATTCTCGTGTGATTTGAAGATAAAATTAGATCGTACATGCTAACATACGAGTAGTATATGGAATTAATTGCTTGCGTTTGGATAATTCTAGAAAGTGCTAGTGGTAAAGAAGTAGCAAAAATATTGGTTTTTATTTATTTTTAATTTGAACTCTTGGACTGAGCTGGTAAAAAAAAACTTTAAGAAAGAAAATATTTCTTTCTCATTTTCTTTATACTTCTAATGATCAATTTGCTTTTAGAAAAGTTGTAGTTTCTGAATTATTGTAAAATTATTTTAATAACAATTCTCATCTTATGAGCTTGAGGACGCACGTTTTGCTAACTTATCGGAAGAGTGAAAAAGAATAGAGCAGAAATCAAGCAAAAAAAAGGTTGTAAAACAACAATAACAAATGTGATTTAATATTCTATAAAGCTTTGTGTTGATTACTTTAACAAGGGGAAAAACTTTAACAGAAGCAAAAAGTTTAGAATTACGTCAGTTATTGTTAAATGCACTATGTAACAGAACTAGTGCAATTTTTGTATTTTAGTGTTAATAGCTGCTATAAGAAAATTTGTCAGCCTAGGTTTATTAAAACGGGGCAATTTTATGATAGAACGAGACGTTTTTATTGGTGGACAATACTTAAAATACATTGAATCGATAATCCACATTCACACCTTGAAGGCTTCTTTAAAAGTGAAGAAATATGCATTTTTTTGACGATATTGTTGTTTATGTTTTTTTAAAATCTGAGACAATATTGCGTTGCTTGGTGTTATTTCTGAAATACGATTTTTCGACTTTCTATTTGCATTGTTTCTCTATAAATAGTTAAAATTTATAGAAATTCAGACATTTAACTTTTAGAAGTTAAAGCAGCAAGTAATGTCTAGATTTTAAAAATGTTTAAAGTTTTAGAGGTTTTAATTATTCTTGTAGTGGCTACTGGGGCTTATGATTTTTCTGATTCAGATTATAGTATGTATTTTGGTTTTGGTCTATAACAAATAGAAACTTTAAACTTTTATTTTTCAGATCAATATTTAATTAATAAATTTGAGCTCTTGAATAAAGATATTGCAACTGCCCGCCAGCGTCGTGACGCTAAAGTTGTTTCGGCTGGTAAGAAGGAAAGTGTTGGTGAAGATAAAAAAAATTTTGTCTGCTGTATTGGTGATAAATTTGATGCTGAATATTCCAAACAAATGCATGAGATCAAGAGACAGTGTGCTGTAAAAGTCAGAGCTAATAATTGTAAGTAAAATTTTCATAAGCATTTTAAATATTCAATTTTCATAAATATTCAATAAATTATTAACGCTGCACATGAATTAGAATAATAAGTATGGACGTCAGAGCAAGGAGTCGGAGTAAAGTTTAGAGTTAGTTTTCATATTTGATTTTTTTTTAACTTATAATGTGTGGTAAATTTTCTAAAAATTTTTAGTTAAAAATTCGGAGTTTACTTTCATTGTTAAAAATTCGGAGTTAATATACTACATTTTCTTTGTGTGAATTTTCAATTTTAATTTTATTTGCTTATAATTTTGCAAAATTTCGTTGCTAAAATCTCGGAGTAGATGTTTTATAATTTTCTTTCGTAAAATTCGGAGTAAATTTAAAAATTTTTATTTTTTTATAATTTATTTAATTTTTTAATTTCTTGGTAAAAATTTTAGAGTAAGTTTTCTAAAATCTTTTGTTTTTTATTCGGATTAAATTATCTTAAATTTTACAGTTTTACAATATATTTTCTTAAGGAAATTTCGGAGTATATATTCCAAAGTCTTCTTTATTAAAAATTTGAAGAAAAGTTTCTTAATGTTATTTGTTTACATTTTATTACAACATTTCGAAGTAGATTATCTTTATTAAAATTTCGGAGTAAAATTTCTGAATTTATTTTTCGTAAAAATTCGGGGTAAGTTTTTAAGAAATTTTTTTTTGGTTTATAATATATTTCTTTTTTTTAATAACTTAGTAAAAATTTTGAAGTGGTATTTCTAAGATCTTCTTTTTAATTCGGAGTAAATTATCTTTTATGATATATTTTCTTTTTGATATTTCGGAGTATATATTCCAAAATCTTGTTGATAAAATATTTGAAGAACATTTTCCTTAATGTTATTTGTTTACATTATACTGCAACATTTCGAAGTAGATTATCTTTTTTTAAAATTTCGGAGTAAATTTTCTGAAATTTTACCTTTTTCAGAATTCGGAGTAAATTCTGAAAAAGTTGATTTGTTAATAATATATTTCTTTTTTTTTGAATTTTTATTAAATTAGATTTTGAACTGTAAATATTATAAATGAATTGAAATTTTTTGGCTTTAGTTAATTTATTTTTAATTTCTAAAAATCTTTTTAGAAAGAAATTTATTTTACATATGTATGTGGACGTTTTCCAAATTAATAACGCTTTCTTTATTTATTAACTTAGTAAAAATTTGGAAGTGGTTTTTCTAAGATCTTCTTTTGCAATTCGGAGTAAATTATCTTTCATAATGTATTCTCTTCATGAAATTTCGGAATACATATTCCGAAATCTTCTTAATTAAAAATTTGACGAAAACTTTCCTTAATTTTATTTATTTAAACTATATTGCAACATTTTGAAGTAAATGATCTTTATTAAAATTTCGGAGTAGATTTTCTAAAATTTTCTTTCCGAAAAATTTTAAGTAAATTTTCTGAATGCTTTGTATTCAAAATTCGGCATAAAATTTTAAGACCAATTTTAGCTTTAACTTCAAAATAATTTTGCTTGAATAATTCTTTCTGTTTTTGAAATTCGTGTAACATCCGTCTTTCGGAGATAATTTTCGGAATAAAAACTTAAACATCAAAATTCAAAATAAAAATGTTCACAACAATATATTTTAGTAAAAATTGTAAGTAACTTTTTTTAAACAGATTAATGTGTACTCCGAACTCGAGTAGATTAACGCTAAATCGTATGTGAGAACGTTAGAAACAAAAACAAAAGAAACAATTGTCTTAAAGTCCTAACTTAAAAAATCCACTTTATTTGGAATTCGTATAGAAATTTGAAAAGAAGAGCAAACGGTAAATTTTCAGCTTTTCCGAATAAGTTTTCTGTACTGATAGTTTTTGTCGAATTCTCGAATAATCTGTAAAAAACACTTTTTCGAAATCGCTGTCAATTCCTGAATTTTATATAAAAAAAAAATTACTAAAACATAAAGGTTTTAAATAACATTAGTAAACGAACACTCTCTTTTCCTCTTCTTACAGCTGATGTTGAAAATATTGATCTCTTTGATTGTGAAAAAATGGCAAAAATTAAAGAATTAATCGTTTGTGAAGGTGAATGTTTTGCTCGAGCCGTCAATGTAATCGATGAAAATGGTCAATTTAATCGTGAAGCCATTATAAAACGTTTTGCCAATCACAAAATAGGTGAAACTGACTGGAAAAAAGATGTGTATATCGAGTACATAGACAGTTGCATAGCTCAAGCCAAAAATCAAAGACAAGAAAATGATAAAAAATGCAGCAAAGCTTCTATGGATTTTCATCACTGCATTTGGGGAAAGTTTATAAGTGGTTGCCCAGTTCATTTGCGTGTCGCTTCGGATAAATGTAACAAGATGAGAGAGCGTTACGGCAAGAGTAGTGAAGCATTTTTTAATAAACATTTACTTGATGCCTTCTTGCTTAATGCGCCTCAACAGCGATTTTAAAGTTTTTAATTAAAGAAAATTTAATAGACATTTTACAGAAATTGTAACAAAAAAAAAATATATTTTATTCGAATTGTTAAATAAAATGGCTTTATTAACATCACAAAAATGTGTTATGAATAAAATTTTTTTAATTGTTGTGGCGATTTTTTTTTATTTAGACAAAAAATCCAATTTATTTAAAGAAAAACTAATCAATGAAAAATCCAACAATTATTTTTTTAATAAACGACCAATTAGTTTTAGTCAATTAAATATTATTAACAAAAATATTTCTGTTGTTGAGGGGTTTTTTATTATTTATTTCGCTATGCCAGAGCAGTCGCGTGATACACTTTTCACTTCAGATGGAAAAGGGTACAAGAAATGTAAACTTTTCGTTCCAGTTGTTACTATTATTTAAATATTTATTTTCGACTCGATTAATATGGCAAGTAGTGTCCTTGTTGACGTTGAACTTAATCCTGGAAAGAGTTTGGAGAACTTAATTACTTATATCTATATGTGTTAATTTAAGAAAATTGTTTCTTATAAATAATAATTTCTTATGAGAAAAAAGATATGTGAGAAAAAAAATTTTTCTTCACACATTCGTTTTATAAAGACATACGAAATAGCATCACTTTATTTTACTTTAATATAGTTATTCTTAATTTAAATTAAAAGGGAGATCCCCTTTACTTAACATATATAAACTACGCCTTATCTGTTATGTAAATTTTAATTTGACAATCTTTTTATTCATTTTACTGTTGAATAAAATTAAAAATAAAATTTTGTTCGTTTGATTTGACTATACATTTGTGTTCTTCTGATTGATTTTGCTGTTCAAAGGGCTTTAATTATTTATATTTCCAAATATTAGTTTGCATTATTTGAATATTAGAAAACTAATTGTTCATAAAATTGAAATATCACTTTTAAAGTATTTTAAAGTAGAAATTTTTGTTAAATTCTTTAAAACCAAATAAAATAAAAAAGGATTAAAGTTAAATACCCCTGCATCAGTTTAGGCTTTTGTATAGAAAATATTACCATCAAGTGCATTTCAGTATAAGATTTCTGAGTTTTGCTTTGTGAAACGAAAATTTTAAAATTGAAATCTTAAATTTCCAATTCATAGAGGTTGTCGCATTAGAAAAGTCTTTTTTTAAGAAAAATTCACGGTAGAATAAAAGAAATTATAAATCTAACTATGTAGGAGGCTGTCCATTTTTCTTAAGCCTGAATGGGAAACAATGATTTAACGAGATAAATTTTTTAATTTTCTTTCATCACCAAATTCCACTTTACCCCGCAAGCATTATGATTTTTGGTTCATGACGGATAAATATGAACTTCCCTTCTATCGTATAATCCATATAGTTTATGCTTCTGCCCGTGATACTTGCTCTAATACTAGTCCATTTTGAAGACTTTCAGACAATGCGCTTGACCATCTTTGTGGCTTTCTGGCATAACCTAAAAGTGTAATATTAAGGAAGATATTCAGATATTTCGTTGGCGTGTCGTATCGTCAAAGTGGTTTTCCAACTTCGTGTACTTCGATTCAATCTAAGTACCGTCCTAGGCTTCCTGTGTAAGGGCTCCTTGAATATCATTTAGGCATGGCGGCAGTCATATGAGGACCTTGACTCACACGTTTCCTCAAAATTCTGATAAGCTACATCTACAAAACTTAGAACATAAGGGCATCCGCTGGTTCGTTTCTCTTTTCGTTAATATGTATTTTTATCCATATCAGTATTACTTTGTCTTAGAGACACAACTGCAGTATCCGTTTTCTACATGCATCTAACCGCAGACGGATTTGCTGTCTTATGAACATTTCCTTTTGATAAACAAGTTTTGGAGTGATGTATCAGGAAACATACTAATAGATCCTTCCTACCTCATGTAGTAAATGCTGTGCTGTAGAATATAGCTTCCATTAATAGAAATTACACTAAAAGATAAATTTAAAATTGTTTCAACCCAGTCTCGTTTTTGACCATCTCAAAACTTGCATTCGTCTGTGCATATCAAGATGTATTAAAGTTTTTTAAAATGCTTGGCTATTAAAGAGATACGAGTCTTCTATAAAAATCAAGAAAATTATAAAACCCTTTTTTTATGTTGAAGTTTCTTCTGATAAGAATGGTTTTCATATTAAATTTTGATAGAGAAAATTAATTCCTTCCTTACGTCCTCTTAAATCTGATGACAAATTCCAAATTTATTCCCTCGAATTTTTTTTTGCCTAAAATGCCAGAGCTGCACAAATTTGGAGGGTGATAAATCGGGAAAAGTTGAATCAACTAAAACCTAAAAATTTCGAATCATTGAATTTACTAGTAAATATAAAATGAAATGTCAAGAGCTAAACAGCTGATTCTGATTTTTACTACCACTTATGTACTTATTATTTAGAAGATTAGAGCAGAAGAATAAATCGGCCCACTAGGATGAGGATCATAATAGAACTGAAATTTTTACTCTCCGTTGATATAAGGGTAATTCCTTTTCAAAAGAATCGTTACATTCAAAAGGACACAAAAGAATAAATGTTTACACTTTTTAAACTTTTATTCAGATTTTTTAAAATAAGGCTTTCTTTAGGCGGAAATTTCTGCTATAAAAATTGAATTGGCTGGCGTATTTTAGAATATCTGGCAGGGATATTCGTGTTTGTACGGACAGTCACCAGTAGAAACTAGGGACAGTCATATTGCAGATAGGCTGGCTAAAAAAGCTTTTGTAGGATGATCGTAATGATGCTTTCTGTGGCATTTCTCTCTCCTCCCGCATGAGGCGTATTGTCCAAAATTTCAAGCAAGTACGTTTCGGTTGATAGGTTAACCCCGTGATCTAGTGGCTATGACGTTGTGGGTTTAGTGTAGGAACACTAACACTCTATTACAATGTCTGCAATCGGCGCTAAGCTGTGTCAGTAGGTGGTGCACCGAGAGTGGGTTTAGCGGGAATACTCGGAAGACGGATGTTATGCTCTTTACGAGGAGAAACAAGATTCCCATCTACCCGCTATCACTCCTTAATGGAGTGGAGTCAAGGTTATCTGACAGGGCGAAATATTTAGGTATCATTCTAGACTTCAAACTATCATGGAACACTAATGTCTGATTTTGGGCGGACAGGGCTTTAGTGGCTCCTTATGTATGTAGAAAGGCTATGGGCAGAAACTTGGGCATAAACTCCGGCACGGGGTACTGGCTTTTCAACACGGTATGAGTTTTTCATTTGATGTCCTGCGCTGGGCAGACTGACTAACTGCAGTATACTAAACAGGAATCTGCGTACTTCGATCACTGGTGCAATGTGCACCACTCCATCGAAGGCACTCTTTACTATGCTGCATGGCCAAACAACGAGCTATGAACTTGGCAGTTAGGTTGAATACACGGGACTTTGCCATGCGGCCATCTTGGGACGTGCCTCGGCTATTCTCGATACTGTCGATTATTGCTCGCCCACCACCATGTCTGACATTTGGATTTGGAGTATCATCACCTTGATGTCTATATAAACGGATCAAAGTAAGGCACTGGAGTTGAAGGAGGCGTCTTTATTCCTAGATTTCAGATCAGGAAAAAGTTTAGGCCAATGTAGCATTATTCAGGCTGAAATCTTAGTTATTAAATGGGCGGAGGGCTGGATGAGGTATCACAGGATATACGAAGGGGATATCCGGATCAGTACTGAAAGCAAGGGTGTTTACACGACATCCAGATTGGTCCGTGTATGCCGAAGCTTTATGAAATAGGTTAAGCGCTTCAGAATAATTAAGATGCACATTAACAAACAGTTAGTGAATAGTATAATATCATTATTTTAAAGCAGCGGTCGTTTCAAAGAGAACCGCGAAAGGTAGCAGAAAAAACTTAGCTGTCTCAAAAATTTGTTTTTGTTGTAATTAGGTCTGCCATTTGGCACGATGAAAATAAAACCAATGAAACATTTTTAGTGTTGTTAGTTTATAACAATTTTTTGCAATCGTGATAAGAAAAAAAAAAAAAACACAAAAATAGCCTTCCAGGAATTATAAAAGCAAAATTAGTTAAAGTAGAATGAGATTTAAATTAATAAACTGGGGTTTTGGCATATTAAAAAAATTTTTTTTTGGCTAATCCAGGGCGTAATATTCACAAAGAAAAAATATAACTAAACGAATAACTTCGCTACCTAAGTAATATGAGTGCAGACCACTCTTCTACATCTTTTACAACAATTAACAATACTCTCTCTATTAACACTTTTTATATGAATAATATTAATTACAAAAATACGGTTAAGAGTCCAAAGGTGTTAACTGTAAATGAATTGCATCTAAATGCACTCAAAAATCACAAACTGTAAGTTTCAAAGTGCTGTTGATGATTTATGTTTTTTTTGTGAATCCTTCGCTAAGTTGAGTGGTGTTAAGTTTAATGAACCATTTTTTAAAATATTTTTTCAAACTTGTTTTGTGGTGTTGTTGTTGTTTTTGTTGTTCAGTTTTTTTTCTGCACTTGTAATCAATTCTGTCTAAAAGCTTTTTTTAGCCTTTTAATAAAGCAGTGCATACATACACACATACAGAATATGACGAGAGGGAATTCAAATAATCGTTATGGTTTTTTTCTTTGTTTGTCAAAAATTTTGCATGTCAAAGGACTTTATGATGCTGTTGCTGATGAAAGAAATAAATAAATAAAAAAAAAAAAAAAATAGTTTTTACAATTTTGTTTGTGTCACCAGGATAATGGAGTTTTTTTTCTTTTAACTTTCAACTCGTCCAGTTTATTATTCATATGTTTGTATATATTAAAAAAAATATGATTATTTTTACTTATTTTTCTTTTACACTCTACATTTAAGTGGTGGTGCATTCTATTATGCGTTACAGGAAGACTGTAATGTTTTTATGTCAGCCATTTCTCACTTCAGTTACAGTACAAAGTCAATGCAATGTACCGTAAATCTCTTAAAGACATTCAGTTAAAGCATTAACACTAGAAACGCCACCGTGCCAATTTTGTCCCACATGCGAGTTGTGTGGCCCTTAACTTCTTCATTTTTTTATTTTGATTTATGAGACTTTTTGACTTTTATTAATTTTATGTATATATTAAGCTGAAAATGTATAAAATTTTTTCACATGCAAATATTTAAAAAAAAGTGTGTTTTACCTTGAACTGCCGATGGGTCATTTTTGTCCCCTCGATGCAAAAATAAAATAACGGTGTTTCGAGCGTCTCGCGGTCGTTCGTCTGCAACTGTTACTTACAACTTGGACGCATAAACGTACAGAAATATCAGATTCAAATAAAGCTATTTTTTCGCCCGATGGAACAGGTTGGACAATAATTGCAGGAGGGAATACAGCTGGCAGGCATGGGTGCCAAAACGTTTTTAGGGACTGCAGTGGACCAACCTCGTATGCGATGCGTAACATAGATGAAACTTGTGAAAGTGCTTGGAAACTAATAGTTACAAGAAGAATGATGCAACATATATTAGAATATACAATGAAGGGATTGGAGGACTTAATCGGTATACTATACATTCGAGGAGCAATTGGTGCAAGTTTATTACATATGGACTCATTATGGTAAACAAAATGGGATAATCCAATTATAAAGGCAGTTATGCCCCGAAATCGATTTCGAGAGATAATGAAGTTTCTGAAAATTCATCACTAGACAACTAAACGACAAAGACTGAATAAAGATAAGTTTGGTATGATCTCCGAAATTTGGTATGAATATATCGCAAGCTCACAAGCGTATTACGTGCCCGCCCATACATAATAATTGACGAACAACTCTTTCCCTTTAAGTGTCGCTGTCGATTTACAAAATTTATAAGCTAAGAACCTGATAAATATGGTCAAAATTTTGGATGGCGGTTGACAGCCATGAAAATTATATAAGAAATGTTTTTCCTTATCTTGGCAAGAATGAAAATAGACCAAATGAGGAGCGTTTGGAAGATTGGGTATTGAAGAAATTAATTGATCCTTATATCAATGAAGGCAGAAATGTTACTTGTGACAACTTTTTACTTGCAACCGGCATATTTGAAGTCCAACAATACTAGCATCGTGAGCATGATTAATAGAGCTCTAAGAAAAATACCCATTGCCGGGCTATACAGCAGGAGTGCTCTTTGTCAGTTTATCGGGCTAAATCCAACAAATATGTGCTGATTTTCAGCACTATGCATAAAGATATAACAATAAGCTCTACGGCAGATAAAAAAGAGATAGTGTTATTCTACAATAGCACGAAATACGGAGTAGATCTCGTGGACTCAATGAGCCCTAAGTACACAATAAAGGCACCATCTAGACGTTGGCCGGTTTACACATTTTTAATAATATATTAGATCTAGCAGCCATAAACTCATGGATAATATTTGAACTTATCAGCAATAACAAAATTAAATGCAGAGATTTTCTCTTGCAGCTATATTATTTATTCAATACTTACTTTTTAAATACAAAAAAAAATGTCTAATAAGTATTCAATTACCTTCTTTTATAATTAATCTTTTATTATTATTATTATTCATTAATTTAATCCAAGAAATAAATTCCTAGACTAAAGGTTTATAGACTAGGGCATTAGCTGCCAAGGCCATCAGCCCAATAATTAATCTTTTAATTTTTTTATCAGACCTAGAATTCATAAATTGTTGTGTTTCTGTTTTTCATGAATAAAAATTTTTAATCATAAGTTTCATATCATATTTCAAATAACTTTGTAATATACACAATGGGACAATTTTGGCACAGCGGCGGTTCTTGGGGGGTTGTAAGTTCCGGCGCTTCTAGTGTTAAAACATTTATTAATCTTCTTCTTGGAGAAAGGAAACTCAATGCTACATTAGCGAAATTAAGAAAAATTTATGTAAAATTGTTATGGAATATTTCAATAAAAGATGTGAGAGCTTAGCCTTAGAAAATTTATATCTAACATAATATTGCCTGCATATTTATTTTCTATGAGCCCATAAATTCATTAAAATTGGATTTAGTGTTTGATTCAACACTTTTCTTAAGCAGTTGTTATTTAGAAGGGGGTTATCAGTTCGACTGAATGTTGCTTTTTTAAACTTGTGCCTCCATAACTCAGCCATTTCTGGATTGATTCTGAAAGTTTTTTTAAATAAAAATGTCATGCCTATAGTTTGGTTCCGTTTTTAAAATTGTTCGTAATATTAAAAATTAAAGGGTGTCCCCATAAAACATAGTTTTTTATTGTGTAATTTTAACTGTAAAGGGCACTACTGAAAAATTTAAAAAACTGCGTATAGTTATAGCTCCCAATGACCAAAATCAATACAAAAATAATTTGAAAAATTGAAATTAAAGGGTGCCCCCAAGTAAGGCCATACTTTTGAGCAGTTGCAGACAGACGCTTGATATTTACAAAAAAACCTGTTAACTCCGCTATAATAAAAAGTATAAAATTTGGATTTGGAAACTAAAGGGTGTCCCAATAGTTGATGTAATTTCATGTATGTGGCAAAACATTTGAACGGTTATAGACAGACAGTTGACACTTACAAAGGACCTGCATTGCTTAGCCGGCTTTATGAACAAGCTTATTATTTAAATTAAAAATTAAAGGGTATTCCCATAATAAATGCAAATTTACTTAAATTTGCCTATCATTAATATCGTTATAGACAAATGCTTACAAATTAAATAGAATGTATATTGGGAAGACCGTTATTATAACAAGTATTATTATTCAAAATTATAAATTAAAGGGTGTTCCAATATTCATTTAATTAGATGTATTTGGCCATACTTTTGAAGAAATTGTCGACAGAGGCTTGATAATTACAAAGAACCTTTATGGTTAACACCGCTATAATAACAACTATAAAATTTGGATTTAGAAATAAGAGGGTATCCCAATAGTTGAAGTAATTTGATGTATGTGGCCAAGTTTTTGTACCGTTACAGACAGACAACTGAAAGTAAAAAGAACCTGTTGCTTAGTCCGCTAAAACAATAAGTTTATAATTTGAATTTAGCAACTAAAGGGTCTTCTAAAAATTAATGTAATTTGACCTATATCTTTTCACTGTTAAATACCAACACTTCAAAATAGAACAAAATGTCTACCATAATGGTATAAGAAGATGTATAAATATCTTAAATTATAAATTAAAGGGTGTTACAATTGTTGATGTAATCTGATGGCCAATTCAGTGGCCAAACTGACGTTTGAAATTTGCAAATGACCTGATTGCTAAGTCTACTAAAATAGCAAGTATAAAATTTGAATTAGGAAATTAAAAGGTGCCCCTTTAGTTACCGTAATATAATTTATATTACCAAATATTAATCAGTTTTAGTAGTTGTAGTGCTAAGTCTGCTAAAACAGGTATAAAGTTGGAGATAGAATATAAGGTGGTGCCAATAGTTAATGTATTTTAAATCGTTATAGACAGACATATGAATTCTGTTTTGAAGTTGGTTTTTTTCTCGCAAGAATTATTTCCTGGTATAGGACATCATATTTTCCAACTTGACCAATTGAAGTTTGAAAATATAAAAACTTCATTCAATGCAGTGATGTGGAAATTCAAATAAAATTCATAATTTCAGTTTTTATTTTTTTGTTGTTTAAAGAAAAATTCAATACGGATAAAATGAAATGTGGATATAAAATAATTTTTTTTAATACTGACCATCGTTGGTTCAAAAAAGTGTATAGAGATCACAGCTTTTTATGTTTGTGTTTCCTAAATACATAATGAGCGAATTTGTAGTTAACAAAATAAATAAATAAACAAAGTATTAAAACAATTAAAAGATTTAAAACAGTATATGCGCCTATAATTATAAAAGTGGTCTAAGTCATATATTTCTTGTTTTGAGATATTTAATGAATTTCATTTAAATAAATTAAAAAAATATTTTTACATAATGCGACAACCACTATCTAATGGTTTATTTTTGACAATTTCGTAAAAATTACATTGAATAAATTTAGTTTAAAATAATGTGGTATGAAAATAGCTGGTAAATTCATTTTTTTAAATTTTGACTTAGTCCACTTTCATATTTATGGGCACATATGTATATATTTGTAATTAAAAAAAACATTGAAAATTAATAAATTAAATTGCATGTATTTATAAAATAGCTAAAAAAATTGCATTCGTGATCAACCGAATGTTAAATGTACAAGACGAGTAATCAGCTTGGTGATCACATCTAGCAAAATCTGTCTATCTTTAACTAATATCTCTATATGTATTGTCTCTGTGTCCAAATTTCCACATACGCAGACTTCCGATCAATTTTCAACATTAGAAGCTTTTAGAACTAAATATCTAGTCTATCAGTTATAACCTGTAGATCCATTTGTCGACCCGCAATAGAATTCGCTTCAGATTACTGCCGTTAGGTTTTGTTTTGACGTCAAATTTTTACAAAACCTCGCCCAACCTTTTTCCGGTAATTTTAATCTCATGCCTTTCTTTGGGGCGTATTAACCCAGTAAATTGTATTAAGTCAACTGTTATTGCATATTTGGTAAATCAAGGTTTCATCACCAGTTACATATTGTTACGTTTTTCACTTTGGGTGAAGGTACCAGCACAGAATTCGTTTATTAAACTCTATTGTGGCACGTTATAAATATTATTTTTCTGTGACTCTTGCTAGGCTATAAATAGATCGTTCGCTATCTTGCTTACTTAACGTGTTATATTCTAAACGCAGCCATTCACGCTAAACTACTATGTTACTTTAGCGAGACATGAACTAATTGATGCTTTATTTAGTAAATTAAACCATCAAAAACCACTATACTCTTGCCCCGGAAGAAACTCGATTTAACTCAAGCTCCCTTTTGTCGGTGATATTCAAGCCATTCCGCTTTTTTCAAACTAAGCCACATCGGCCATACGCTAACAGCTAGAGCTCTTTTTCTTTATTATAAAAGCGCCTTTACCCTTTTCCGTTACTCTTACAGTAAACATATCTGCCATGCAATGGTGGGTTCGAATTCAACACTCTGTTTTGCTACAATGCACAAACGGATAAAAACAACAGTATTATTTTAAGATTTTTCAGGGTTGCCAGATTTTATTTTAAAAAATAAGAAAAAATTATTTTACATAAAATGTTATCGGTACTTAATGGGTTAAGCGTTAAAAAAATAGTATTTCCTGAAAGATCTCTTCAAAAGTTTTTAAATTAAAAAATTTGAAAATTTCAAAGGCCCGTAATTCGGACAATATAGGCGAGCGTCAATTTTTTTACTTGCTGTTGTTTTGTTATTTTTTCTCTATCGTATTATATATTTGTTTTTCTAATAGA
The DNA here is from genome assembly GCA_916610165.2 of Gymnosoma rotundatum. Classification (NCBI taxonomy): domain Eukaryota; kingdom Metazoa; phylum Arthropoda; class Insecta; order Diptera; family Tachinidae; genus Gymnosoma; species Gymnosoma rotundatum. Next base: position 119,528,646 of record OU744338.1, read on the forward strand.
AATTAGTGAACACCAACATGAGATAGTTAAAGTGTCTGTAGATAAGATCGGTGGATGATATATTTAAGAATAGTATGTGGTAAAAGAAGGGAATCGTGATCCAAGCTTTAGGGAGGAAAGCAGCAACACAATAACAGTGAGTGACTGTCTTGACTAAATCGTTAAAGGGGCCCAAGTCAAATGTTCTCTATAGAATGATGTAGATAAAAAGCAAAAGACAAAGAATAGAAGTTTAAATAATTAAAATGGAAACCCTAGTATTTGCACAATTACTAACACCTACTTTATTTAATTTGCTGGTTCTCCTTTTTTTAATTTTGTAAAGGCATATTAATTCATAAAGCTGGTCGGGGCAGTAATGAAGAGAAAATAGTTCATAAACTTATGGAGAACAGTTAAAGACTCTTTATACTGTGTTAATTAACATAATTAACAGTGATTAAAATATTTTCAATTTTATTAGCATAAACACCCCGACCATTAACTTTAACTGCTTTAAAAATAAAATACACACAAAATTATGAAGCTTTCTCATTTAATCTTGAGCAGCAGCATGACAAAGGACTAAAATTAAATTAAAATACAAAACAAATTTAGAGAAAACAACAATCTCAACCTATATTGTTATCATAAACACTGTCATAATTATCTATGAGCAGCGTCAATGAGCCACCGAACATGAAACCACTTATTACTTAATAATTGTTCATGAATATTTAAGTGGAACTTTAAGCAGGTTTACGTTCTCAAGAACTTTATTATCTGGTGGTCTTTTGGATTTAAAAACGAACTGCAAATTTTAAACACATTATTCAAGTTACACTTAAGGGTCACTTTAAACGTTAACTGACTATTAGACTAAGGGACTACAGGTGCAAACGCGCATTACTTTATGGTTTTCTCTCTACTTATTAATTCATTTGTATTTAAAAATTCTTTTAAAAAACAACAATGAACAAAATAAACAGAAAAGTAACAGCTATAACGATGAAATGAAAAGAAAGAAAAAATAAACTTAGCAGCCTACAATCAAGTCATTAAAATTGAGCGGACATTCATCCTAAATGTAGGCATCACAATTATTAGCATTAACATGCAAAAAAATTATGTAAAAAAATAAATTTAAAATTTTTTTCAAATTATTAAGAACACAATGATGTTATTGTTGTTTGTATAAAATAACCATAACAAAAACATGGCCATCATCAATAACATAAAAATCAACTTAAAGAATAAACATTAAGTCTGTTTAAGCATTCATACGCAGCTTAATTTTAACAAGCACAGTGGGCTCAACATATTCTTTTAAAAGAAAATTGAAATTTTAGCCGTACCTCGTTCTTATTAACTATTCTGAGGAACAATTTAAGAAAATAAAAATATGTTAAGTTGTTGTGTTTCAAAGAGAGTGGCCTAAAATAATCTTGAACTTTTTATTTTAAAGAAGTAAAGCAAGTAAGAGTGTTATGCAGAATTTTATATACCCTTCACCATATATTTAATTATGGTTTAGTGAAGTAACTGCAATCAAAAAAACAAATATTGGGGTGACAGAGAATTAAGAAATTATCAAAAAAAAAATTTACGGACTACATATAATTTTACATATAAATGTCATTGGCTCTTACTGGGTTAAGCATTTTTAAAAAATTTAAGTATTTCCTTAAAGATCCCTCCAATAACTTTAAAATGATATCCATATTGATATTTTAAAAAATTTGCAAATCTCAGAGCCCCGTAACTCGGAAAATATGGGCGAGCGCCAATTTTTAAACTTGATGTTTTTTTGTCTTATTTTTTAATTCTAATTATTAATATATTTATTTTTTTGTTGGAGTTACTTTATTGTTCCAAATGATGTCAAAAAAATAGAGGTGGGCGTGGTGTTTTGCCCGCTGCCGCGAATTACAAGGATCGATCATGCTGTTTTCAAAGAGAACCTCTTTCGACACTATATCTGATCGATTGACATATTTTTTTGTGAAATTAAGTTTGCTTCGGCAAAAAAAATGGTGAGCATCATTTTTTTCACTTATTGTTTTTTTTTAATTTTTTTATTCTCTATCGCTCCCTATATTTGTTTTTTTGTTTGGAGTTACTTCATTCATCCAAATGATATGGAAAAATTAAAAGGGTGGTGTTTTGCCTCCTTTTTCTTTTGACGCTATGTCTGATCTATTGGCGTATAAATTTTCTCTAGTTAATCTAGTGCCTTGGCAAACTTGATTTCAACACTAACTCGGACGGACAGACGGACATCGCTCAACCGACTGCGCTATGCATAAGAACTCAGAAATGGATATTGTTGAAATTACAAACGGAATGCCAAATTTAGTTATACCGTTTTTCCACCTTTTCGTGATGAAGGTTATAAAAAGGGCATGACAAACGCTTGCTCACGCTGTGTAAAACCAGTTGCTCTTATATTTTGGGGTGAAAAGTTTTACACTTATGTTACAGAAACTAGGCGTAGGAAAGGGGTTTAAGTCTTTTTAATTTCAGAGAATTTTAGGCTTGGACTTCAGTATACTTCGTAGCCTTGTTTATACAAAAAAAAAAAAAAAGAAAATCATTACCGAAATATTTGTAAGCAGAAAGTATTTTAGCTTAATCTTACGCAGACAAAACGTGATTTTTATATGGTCACAATAACCATATTAGGTGGTCTGTAACAATGCATAGTTTGCAAAAATAGTCCAGTCACGATAAACAATTTTCTTTTTAACTTTAAACCAGAGTTTACTAAAGTATCAAAAATAATATAGTTTTTTTAACCACAATATATTTTCAGTAATCAAAGTATGATTAAAAGCAAATAATTAATGTTTGTTTTTAAAAATATTTTGTTTTAGGACTTGACAGAATAATTTTCTAGCAGTTTAGAGATTTGTTTGTTAGTTATCGGTTAATTTGAAAGCGAATAAAATTCAAATAGTTATTAATTGTTGGAGAAAATGGAAATTAATATAAAAACTACATAAATAAGAATAATTTATTAAACAAATAATTGATTTTGGTCAATTTGATTTTTAAATAATTTTTGGAAAAAATCGTAAGTAAATAAAACAATAATTAAGTAAGTCTTATATTTCAGGAAATTTTTGCGTACGAGATTATAAAATTATTTATTTGCATGATTTTTTCAATCATATTATACATCATTCATTTAGGCATTCAACCATTTAATGTATATATTTGAACATATTATTTTAACATGTTTGCATTTTAAACATAGTTATGTTTATACTTTTCCATATTATTGTTATGCTAGAAAACAATATGGTTCAAAGACCAAATATGTAATTATTAAATGTAAACAAATAGCACGTTTTACTTAAAATGATAGAATAAAACCATGATACTGTGTCTGCCATATAACGTTGTTTTCAACTAGTGCTTATTTCGTGAATGGTAATACTTAACTCATGTCTGATTTGACAGATAATTTGTTTTATCCTTCCGCTGAACGAATATGGTTGTATATACGATTGAACAACGCTGGGAAGTCTTGCGACATATCTCTTAGCTGCTGCTGCTGTGGCAGAAAGTGTGTGTGAAGCGCCATCAACATCAATTCCCGACGTTCTCAACAATTGAACATTTGGGAGACATCATTGAGAAGAATTTTGCATAAAGACCTTGGTATAAAGCCATACAAAGTCCAATTGGTTCAGGAGTTGAAGCCAACTGACCATCAAATGCGTTTAGCATTTAGCGTTTTCAAAAATAAAAAGTTATTTGGCGAACCCTTACTATGTTGCTTTTAGATTATGGTTAATTCAATCATGTTTTTTCTTCGCATGTTGGAGCATAGGGTGTCTCTTAACTTAGACAAAGACATACCTGGCTTTATATTAAATCTCTTTAGAACATTAATTTTATATCTGTAAGCATCCGATGTGAGCTCATGCTCGTACTTTTTATAATCTTTATTTCATTGGCCGTACTGAAGGCCTGACTTCAGACGCTTTTTTAATAACTTGAATACCATCTTGATTTCACCGAACTTTGCTAAGAAACAACCGATAATAGAACGCGTAACACCCTATCAGCTATTTGGATCCACTTACCGTTAACCGGTATAGATACTCAAGCTTCTCGCAAGCAATAAGGTCAAGGAGACGTGGATAAAAATCATTTTAGTAGGACAGTTGTATCAACCAACGATCACAGAAAGAAGTCACAAAGGTATTGTGAGATTCCGACTTTATAATGTCTGTACCGTAAAAGAGAACTCGATCTGAAGTTTTTTTTTCCGAATTTTGCATGCACTGACCTATTGAAGAACTGAGCCTTTTGAGAACATGAATCTTAATTTTAAACGTTTTTTTGGCTTGTCAAGCGTTGACAATCTTTTAAAAAAATTCTAATGGTCTTATAAAATGTATCCAGTCATTTTTAACGAAAAAAATTAATTATTCGTTATTTCAATTTTAACGTCATCCCCCGATTTTTACTTCACTACCACTGTGCATTGTCTTAGTATTTAGATTTTTTGTTGAATCTACATCCTCTTTAGTACAAATAATAAGGTTTATCAAGCGTGTTCAAAAATAAAAATAAATTTAATTTATTTGTGTCTTAAAACTTGAACAAAATTATTTGAAGTTTTATACATTTTTGGCTTTTGTTTTTTAAATCATATTGTACGGAGTAGTGGAGTTATGGCAGGTGGTTTTGGGCAGTTTATTAAAACATGTTTTGTTTCATTTTTCGTTTATAGGCATTGAAACATTTTATTTTTTTCACATTTGTCTGCTCATCTGAAGACCAAAACAACAAACGACCACAGCAGTGTGTTGCACAGTGCTTGTTTGTGTGCGACTGGCGTTTAAGCACGACAAAGGTAGGAAAACCTTAATGTTGAGACAATAAAAAAATCTTTTGTCTTAATGGAGACAGGTGGATTTTGTAGCGGATTAACAAATAATTGTTAGGGATTATTTTTAAGAGTTTTGTGGACTTTTTTTATTACATTTACTTTTACATTTAATGACATTGCATGTAAATGTTACATTTAACAAAAATATAATCAAGATGCCAACCTGCATTTAATAATAATTACTGGACTTTCTTGCCTTTTAATAAATAATAACGCTACATTGGTGGATATAGAGTGGTTAAAAATTGGAGTCTGGGTGGTTTATTCGTGGAGTTTTGGAAATTAAGTAAATGAAATAATTACACTAAGCTTCAGAGAAATAAACTGCGAAAATGGAGATGAGAAGATAATCGAGAATAACTGATGAAGTTAATGTTATAAAACGGCCTTTTTTTAAAGCAAAACTATGGTATTAATGATAGAATGTGACAAAGTTAAACTTGTCGTAGGTATTTTGAAGAGATGATGTTTCTTTGTCTTGACTCTGGTCTTAAGATCTGTTAAATTGTAAGAGTTTAACGTTTGCTGGAATTGAGCTGTCATTGCTAAGTTCAAGCTGTCGGATGATATTTTCCAAAAGACATATCTGGAGAGTTTTTTGAGTCAAATAAAACTTTAAACTGTAAATAATAACCTAAAATGTTTTAAACTAACAAGTTTTTTATTCGACAAATCAATACACAGCGGTGGTCTTGACGAAGCGCAATTTAGACGTTCAATTTTGAATCACTTCTCCGAACAGCGCTGGCTGGAATCGTTTGTCACAAATAACACAATGTTAGTGTCGCAAGCGCGAGTTGTCTCTGTATCGGCATTAAACAGTGATTGCATGTGGCTCCACAGGAAAAGAGTCACAGAAAAGTGTTAAATCACACGACTTAAAAGACCACTTAACGTGTCCATTTATTGCAATCAATTTACCACCGAACTTAAATTTCAATAAGTCGATAGTTACGGTCGCCATACGGCACGCAGCGCCGTCCCGTTAAAACCAGATCCCTCCTGGAGCTACTGGAAATAATCGTTAGGTGTCAAATCGCATGACATTAAGTCCATTTCTCGATAGATAAATTAAAAGGTGCCGTCACACAAAGGGGCCAATCAATAGACCCAAGTAAACTGTGGTAACACGGCTGCATGCTTGACCTAGTTGCCGTCGAGTTGTGGGACGTAGCACTATCCTGTCGAAAGTTCATCTCTCCCAGAGATGCTTTGTGCAATCAAAAAAGGAAAAAATCCATTCTAAACGATGAATTTTTTTTTAATTTAACGGAGTCATTTAGGTAATTTCGTTTATCAAGAAAACCGTTAAGCCAGAAATAAGTTGCTCGCACTGATGACTGATCATTAGAGCAAATCTGGATAATTTTCTTTTCATGATGTTTTGCCAGAGTATAGTGATCGTAAGCATCAAAAAGTGAGGGCAGGTAAAAAAACACAAGCCATATAAATCATGTCTGTTTGTAGGAATTCTTTGACACAATATTTGTAATACATAGACAGAGCTCGACACTACCCACCTCAGAATAATTTACTGATTGCTTATTGTTTTTGTACTTAAGTCTCCCTCCGGAAATATGGACCACCACAGAAACCATTTTTGAAATGTAGGTAACAGGAGGTGAAATGAGCTGCCTTATATTCTGCAACAAGTGTGATTACATCTCAAAAACTTAAGACCATCATCACGTATTCACTCTTAAAAAGCTAGAAGTTAAAATATTTGACTTCAAGCAGGGGGTTTGTGTGTTATGTTTCGAAAACATCCGAGTAAATTTTATATACATCAAACGTAAGCGTTTAATGTATTTTTGTAAAGAAAGGAAAAAAACACATGTTTGAAGGTAAAAATTTTAACGTCTAGCAGCTTTAAAAGTACTTCAACAGTCATAGTGTCTGAAACCTAAACAGATGGAAGAAATTTTAAATATGCATATATTCATTTATTATAGAAAGCTTGTGGTACTGCTTTTTATTAAAAACCAATGGTCGGTATTTTTTGACACCTCAGATATAAATTGTATTTTTCTGTTTTTCAAAACTATCTGGCATGTTGCGACGGCTATAGTTTCTTCCCATTTTTGTGCAAACGAATTTGTACAGTATGTAATTTATTTTATTTTGGGCTCCTCTATGTATCATTAAGTTTATAAAATTATTTTTTCTTTATGGAAAACGAAAAAGTACCAAAAAATAATGGAAAATATATTTTGCTTAAATCTCTTAAGACAGTTTTTATAACATCATAAATACAAAAGCTTATGTAACATAAACATGAACTAAAACGAGTTTTGAAGGGGACATTCAAGCATATTTAAGTACCTTTTTAGAGATGTTCATTTTAAGCTTAAACACTAAATTTGCTGAAATTAAATTATTTTTAATTAAAATAAATATTCGATACAATAATTGTTTAAAAGATTATTTAAAGTACTATTATTATTGGTACTTTTTCTGTATTTCTGTGTTACTTTTATTTTTTTCGTTCTGCGTTAGAAAGTACTTTTTGTTTATTTTTATTTTAATTTAGTAAAAATTACCAAATTAAACACAAATGATTTTGAGCGAAGTGACAAATCATAAAAGTAATAAAATAGTTCTTCTTTTTTACTTTTCTGGTACTTTTTGATTTTTTAAATAAATAAAGCAAAAACACTAACATTTTTTAAAAGTCACTTTTAGCTAAATGATAAGTCATAAAAGGGCCGGAATAGTACTTTTCCTGTGTAGTAAAGGTATCCTTGAAATTTGTAGCGTTTCGTAAGCAAAATGTAAAAATGTAACTTGCAGTAGGCGGACATTTACAATTTACACATAGTGTGCACAAATATGTTCGCTTGGTAAGTAAGTGTAAGCACGAAATTTAAAATTAAAAGCGTGTTTCCATAGAGGCTGTGATTGTGACGAACATGTACTTATATTTATGCCATTATAGACAAACGCTTAAAATTTTCATAGAGTATGTGTGGTATAAGGACAATGAAAATAAAATTAAATAAAGGGTGTTCCGATAGTTACGTGATTTTTATGTATATTTTATTAAGGATATTTAGGCTAAGACTATAAATTTATGCAAAGTATATATTTCTAGTTTAATATAAAAGCATTTATAATAAATTAAAATAAAAGGGTGTCCCAATTGTAACGTTGTTTTCATAGCACCTGCTTCTGAGTTTCACTCATGTCCGCTGTAACAAGTTAAAAAATAAAATTAAAATTTATAGGATGAATTATAGATGTTATGGAACTCTGCGGGTGTGACGCCAGCTCGCACTTGGCAGATTTTTTTTTATTAAAAGGATGAGCGCAGCATTTTTTCTTTTCAGATAAAGTGCCGAAATAGGTAACACCTACCTCTAACTTTTTCATGTCATTTTGAACAGTAAAGTAACTCCAATCAAAAAAAAAAAAATAAAAAAAAAAAAATATTGGGCGATAGAAAATTAAAAAATAAGAAAAGAACATTCCGAGTTACGGGGCTCTTAGATTTTCAAATTTTTTAAAACATCACTATGGGTATCATTTTAAAGCTTGTGAAGAGATCTTTAAGGAAATATAAAATTGTTTAAAAATGCTTAACCATTAAGAGCCAATGTCATTGTAATGTAAAATTATAGATATGGAGTACCAATGTTTTTTTTTATTTTTTAATGCTGTCACCCCAATATTCGCTTTTTTGATTGGAGTTACTTCACTATACTAGATTTACATAGATGGTGAAGGGTACATAAGATTCGGCATAGCCGAATATAGCACTCTTACTTGTTATACGTGCTTTTGAAATTTTTAAATTAAAGATACAAGAGCTTAAAACAAGATAAAAAGAAATACTAAGGGGGAAAAGTACCTTCTTTGTTTTAATGGTACTTTTTTTATTTTGTATTTCTTTTTTGTATTTTTTTTGCTCCCCCCTGGTTAACTAAAAGTCTTGGTGATTTAACCTAGGTTCAGAGGAAGTGCTCTCGGGGTATTGGGGGAACTAGACTCCCGCAGAGCAGGCACCAAATCTGGATAGACAGCATGTTGCTGCCAAAGGACTCACCATTGTCCTTAGTTATACTGGCACCCCGGGAACCGGTATCTCATACAGTGATCCGCCCATCTCTGTAGCTGGTTATTGATAAGGTCGCTTTGAGGTACATGTGGTGGCTGTGGTTAAAAGTCTATGTCTGCAGGAATGTGCGGAATGGATGAAAGTATTCTGTTGCACTCTTAACAGACGGGGTTGAATAGTTTCCAATCCTCAAGCGAGGGATAGTTCAAGGTCCTGCTAGCCATGCTCTTGAAATTGTAACTTCGTTAGCTACGCCAGTGGAGGGTAGCGCCCAAGCTTAGTATTTCACTCAGTAGTAAGACCACTGTCAGGGTAGGCCCCATACGGCGAGGTACTGACGTTAATCTGTATCACGTATTTTTTTGCATGACTCTTAAGTCACTGTGGCAAAGGATTTTAGTTTAGTGTTGTTTCAATTTAGGAAAAGCCAGATATTTCCATCGTATATCTCTATACACACATGGGCTTTATGAAGGGTAAAACCTACGGACACAAATAGTACGTTTTGGCACTTCAATATTATAAAATTATGAACACTGTGCATAAAGTATATATAAAAATGATACTGGTGTGTTCATAATTGAAAAGGAAAACGCAAGCGAAGGGACGAAATCTCTGGCAAAAACAAGAATAAAAACTTGCTAAAATTTTCAAACACTCTTTAAAATAAAAACATTAAAAATATCATAAATATTTCCAAGAAATTCCATTTATTTATTGATTTTAAAAATTTCTTTAAACAAAAACTACAACAAAGCAATAAACAAAGACTATTTGTGGTCACAATTAAAAAAATTTTTTGTGTCTAATGTCAAAAAATAAAATGTTTGTAAATGTTTTTGGAAAAAAATTTTGTATTAAACTGCAATTTTTGTGATGCATTTAAATTGTTGAAGGCGTTGCCTTGGCAAGACAATAACTGACTTTTGTGTAAATTTTTCTAAAAACAACCAATTTAAGATTGATAGACATTTTTAATGATTTTAACAAATTAAATTGGCCCTAAACGAAGTAAAAAGAACAATAAAGAAAAAAACACCTTGAGTGAAAGAAAAATTGTTAAACAAAAATAAATTGTAAATAAATGAATTTCAGACAGTGAGTTTAAACAAAAAGTTATATTGATTTCTTTACACTTTTTTCATTTGTCTTGCTTTCGTATTGTTTGAACAAGAAAATCGAATAGAAAACAAATGTAAAACACCATAAAAATAAGAAACAAAAATGTGACAATAAAAAAAATCTTTACAATTTACCTTTTGAAAAAGTGGCAAATTGGCTTGTTGAATAAGAAAGAAGAAATGCAAACAAAAAGTATTTTAAAAGTCATAAAATCGAAAACAAATTTTTGTTCCTTTTTATTTAAAATGGATCCTTTAAAACAATATTCCAAAGACAAGAAACACAGATAAAACATTTTTAGCAGATGTTTTTTTATATTTTCTTGAAATTTCTTTAAGGTATTTTGAGAGTTGCTGTATCCAATTTGAATAAGATTTAAATTGGCTTTTTGCTGTTTGATAAATATTCTGGTTGTTAATAAATAATGCAACAAAAAAAAAAATACATTTCGACACTTTTGGCAAAGGTGAACGAAAACATAAATTTTAAAGTTGAAAACAAAAACAAAAAAGGGATAAAAATTAAAGGATGCTTTAGGGACAGCACTACAGCTGTTGAAACACTTATTATTATCATGATAAAATTTATATTATTTTAATTGGCTGTTGTTTCCTTCGCAGAGAATATCTAATGATTGGCTGCACTGAGAAAAGGAAACATTTTTTGCAAGTTTTACTAGCGACAAAGTAAAATTGACTGTCTCAAACGGCTTTCAACAAGAGGCGAAAGTTAAATAGAAATAAAATTATATTTCAACCAATATCGATAACAAAAGTACTCTCAATCAAATATAAAATAAAAACAAAGAATAATGAATAAGACCATGATACTTTCAAAGGCTCATCTACAAACAATTGCTAAAATCTTCAGGTGTTTTAATTTTTATTACAAAAGTTTTGTTGAAAACAAAAAAATCCTCAAAATATTTTTAAAACATCCCAATATTTATTTTAATTCTCTTTTAACTTAAAATAAGGATTAAAATAGTTTTCATAAAACACAAAAAATAAAATGTCAAAAAAGATGGACAAACAAAACAAACACATTTGCATTCATATTTCATGCAGGTACGCAAACCCGTTAACAAAACTGTACCAAAAACTGCAGCAAAAAAATTGAAAAAAGAGAAAATAACAGAAAAATTCCTAATGAATAAAATATAGTATTTATTGTTGCAAAAACAAAAAATACACACTCACACACAATCGCAATGACAAGTGTTCACAGTTGGCAATTTTCCCAAATGCTATTCAATTGCATATTTCATTCAATCAAAATCTCTGTAAAACTGTATACATATTTGTCCTTTTCATCTTTTATAGAGTTAAATTTTATAAAAAAAAATGAATATAAAACAAATGAATAAAAAAAAGAAAAAATGTGTTTTGCATTACAAAAAAATTTAAATCTCTCACAAAACAATTGCAAAACTAAGAAGAAAAAACTTCAAGCCAGGCTTATTTGCAAACAAAAACTATTTTAAGGCACCCTACAGCAAACGCTAATTGTGCTTTGTATGACAAATGTTTTATTTAGTTTTACTAACTAAAAAAATATTAAAAGCAAAATTATTAACTCTGCGCTGTTTAAACATGTTCAGGCCAGGGATGGAAAATTAAGCGCAATTTGATTGATGGGTGCAAGTTGCGCTGTTTTATTATTTTTAGACAAGGGATGGAAAATTTAGCACATTTTGATTTTTGTTTGCAAGTGGCGCTGTTTAGACATTTTTAGACCAGGGATGGAAAATTTTGTGCAATTTGACTTAGGTTTGCAAGTGACACTGTTTTATTATTTTCAGACCAGGGATGGAAAATTAAGCACAATTTGACTTATGTTTGCAAGTGGCGCTGTTGAGACGTGTTCAGACCAAGGATGGAAAAATAAGAACAACTTGATTTTGTTTGCAAGTGGCGCTGCTATACATGTTCAGGCCAGGTATGGGAAATTAAGTACAATTTGACTTTTGTTTGCAAGAGGCACTGTTTTAATATTTTGAGACCAGGGATGAAAAATTTTGCACAATAATAATTCTGCTTGCAGGTAGCGCTGTTCAGTCATTTTTAGACCAGGGATGGAAAATTAGGTACAATTTGATTTTGATTGCAAGTGGTGCTGTTTAATTATGTTAAGACCAGAGATGGAAAATTAAGCTCAATTTGACTTTTGTTTGCAAGTGGCGCTGTTTAGAGATTTTTAGACCGGTGATGGAAAATTAAGTACAATTTGACATTGGGTTACTAGTGGCGCTGTTCAGATATATTTAGACCAGGGATAGAAAATTAAGCACAATTTGACTTTTGTTTTTAAGCTTCGCTATGGGTGCAAGTTGCGCTGTTTTATTATTTTTAGACAAGGGATGGAAAATTTAGCACATTTTGATTTTTGTTTGCAAGTGGCGCTGTTTAGACATTTTTAGACCAGGGATGGAAAATTTTGTGCAATTTGACTTAGGTTTGCAAGTGACACTGTTTTATTATTTTCAGACCAGGGATGGAAAATTAAGCACAATTTGACTTATGTTTGCAAGTGGCGCTGTTGAGACGTGTTCAGACCAAGGATGGAAAAATAAGAACAACTTGATTTTGTTTGCAAGTGGCGCTGCTATACATGTTCAGGCCAGGTATGGAAAATTAAGCACAATTTAAATTTTGTTTGCAAGTGGCACTCTTTAAATATGCTTAGACGAGCGATTGAAAATAAAGCACAATTTGAATTTTGTTTGCAAGTTGCGCTGCTTAAACACTTTTAGACCAGGGACGGAAAATTAAGAACAATTTGACATTTTGTTACAAGTGGCGCTGTTTTAATGTGTTTAGACCGGGGATGGAAATATTAGCACAAATTGATTTTTGTTTGCTAGTGGCGCTGTTTAGACGTTTTTGGACCAGGGATGGAAAATTAAGCACATTTGGATTTTCTTTTGCAAGTGGCGCTGCTTAAACATTTTAGGACCAGGGATGGAAAATTAAGCATAATCCGATTTTTGTTTGCAGACCAGGGATGGAAAATTTAGCAAAATATGTTCAGACCAGAGATGTCAAAGTTAGCTTTAGTTTTCAGGTTTCGCTGTTTAAATATTTTCAGACCAGGGATGGAAAATTTAGCACAATTTTAAATTTGTTTGGTGTGTTTCAAACTGAAAAGCACAATTATAAATATGTGGCCATTAGATTTAATTTAGAAATTGTCACAGATTTTATGTCATTTTAATATCAGAAACTTACAATAACTACATCCTTATTACGGTTTTCGTTAATTTTCCCCTGTCATACGTATATTAATTTCTAAGCTTCTAAATAATCTCTAAAGAATTTAATTTTACAAGTTTAAATGTAACGAAGAATTTTCCTGCACAATTGTCGATTTGTGTTAATTGCTAGGAAAATAGTAAAAGGTTCTATGGAAAGCATGAAGAAGGTCCTTAAGGATGTTTTGCTGTAAGCAACAACATATTTCAAATAAGAACTAGCTGTAGCTGCACCTAAAATGATTTAATTCCTGGCCACTCACTACAGATCTGAAACATAAAGTGTGTAAAAACACTCCTTTAAATTTTTCAGTAAAATACTTCGTTTTACTGTCAGCAATGTTCATAACCGGAGTTTTAAAAGGCTCCTGATAGGAACTTGATCAAGACTGGACCAGATCAACCTCATGATTTTCACTTAGTCGTCTGACTTGCGCCTTGTTGAACCCAAAGTAAGATCCTAGTCCTGCAAATGTATACTATTATTAGCAGTGTTTTGTCGACTGTCTCCTCAATATATAAAGTTTGGAATATGTTAAATTCTTATTATTGTAATTGTTATTATTAGACAAAAAATTAAAATGTTAACGAAGTTTGTATTAAACTTTTATTTCATATTCAAGGACATACTGCGCGTCTTTCTGTTTTGAAGTCTTCTTTTGTACAATTTTTTTCGTGCATTTATACGTTCCTAGTTCACCCATTAGTGTCAGTTATATGTCTACCAGTACCACTTTTTTATTTTTCCCTTATTTGCTTCAACAAACCATTTATACTGATATGCAGGTGGTCAATAACTACAAACACAACAACAAGATTAAATCGACCAAACAATAATAAAGACAACCTGACTGCATTTGCGAAAAAGCTGAAAAAACAATGCGGGCAATCATAATGTCCACCATACAGTGCCGTGATAAAACTATAGAAAACGAACCAAATGTTTACTTTCGCATAAGTGTATTAAGTGTATTATTGTTGTTGTAAATATGCATCTATGCAAAAAGGATTTACTATTTTGTTTGTAAAAAGGTGTATAAGTATGTCAGAATAAATAAATTTATGTGTAGATTTTAGCCAGTATCACTTTTTTATGTAGCTGAATACACTTGCAAATAATAAACCTATTGTAAGGATACTTACAGATTTTTAAAGTATTTACAATGGAAACACACACATGCAAACATACATAAACCCTGATCGTAGAAAGAGTGAGAACACGAAAAAAATATTTTGTTTCGGATTTAAACTAAGATTCGATTTTATTTTTGTCACATTAAACAAAATTAATCTGTATTTTATAATTTATGAAATAAAGTCTGTCCCATATTGAGGCAAAGAGCAACAATTTGTTTGAAATCTTGCTTTAGTTTTCTCGTTTTATTTCAATCGGTTTTAGTATTCAATTTTTATTTTTGTTAAAGCTTATTTTATTTTCGATTTCTGTTGTTTATTTTAATTTATTCTTTCCATTTAAAAACAAATCCTTTGAAATTTATAGAAAATCTAAAATGTAGAGGATTTATAAAAAATGCTTTTAGTAGAGATTTTAAGTAAAATTAAACAACCATGAAAAATTGAAATAGATAAATCTGCTAGCTGCGAGTTGGCCTTGCGAAGTGTTCCGTATCACGTATGAAGCATCTTTTAATTTATAATTTTATATTTTTGTTTTAGCAGACATAAAAATGAATAATCTGTGAAAATTTCAAGCGTTTGCCTGAAGCAGTTTAAATGATGAGACCATATTCGTCAAAGTCACAGCTTCTATGGAAACATCCTTGAATGTTTAATTTAATTTTTATTTTGTTGCTTTATTTTGTTTATTTTTATTACGCACATACATATTTGTACGTACTTTTTATAGTTCCGAATGTTTCCTTACTTGGTTTTAAAAACTAAATTCATGCATATTAAAATCACGCGACTATAAGAACACCCTTTATATTTTATATATTTTTTTACGTTCTTGTACTTGTTCTTTTAGCGGATATAAAAGTACTTTAACTTTAAAGTGTTTCTAAAATATGACCACTTACGTGAATATCACTTCACTATTGGGACACCCTTTAAATAATAGTTTTGTTGTACTTGGTTTTTACTATTTGTTGCTATAGTGGCTATAGTAATACATCTCCTTTGAAAATTTTAAGAGTCTAACTTTTTCGTTTTAAGAGATAGAGGGCTGTGATAGACAGACAGTGGGTACTGAACCCTAAAAATGAAAACAAAAAAGATTTTTTAAATTTTTTAATTACTGTTGTTTAATTTTTTTAAACTAATGTTTTTGTGTAGTTTTAACGCGTGGAAGTTTTCGATTTTATTAAGAGTTATAGCTTGTTTTAGTAAATATTGTATTATAAATTTTATATTTTAATGCTAAAAAAATTGTTTATTTTTTTAATTTTAATTAGTAAATTGCAAATGCCCGTGCGTAAGGCAAAAATAATTATATCGTTGGGATAGTGATAGTTTTGTGATATTTTGCTTGCTGTTTTATTTTATTTTCCAACATCATCAAACTGTATAAAAACCCCAAAAAAGTCAGCCGTATACAATGGATAAAGTAAAATTAAATCATATTTTTTTATTGTTGTTTTTGCTTGAACATTGATTTTAATTATTAAATATATGTGAGAAGTTTCCTGAAGAGCTAAATGAGCGGTAGCGAAATGGCCATTGAGACGTGCTTTCACCTTCAGTTATTATTATCGGTGATTGAAATTTTTTCTTCAGGAAAGTTGAGCATAAGTTATACAATTTGCGAAAACTTACGCTCTAGTGATGACTCCAGCCCATAATCTACACCAGATAGTGACACCTTATGAATAAATTAGATGTTTTTTAAATATTTAACATTCATTGTTTTTTATTATTTTATTATTTTTAAAATACTGCTTAACAACGAGAACGCAATATCTGCTGTCGAATAGTTTTCTTCTAAGGTTCGCCCGCACTTTACAGCACAAATGGTGGCGAAATATTCATTGAATTTAGAACACCTTTTAGTATTGTATTTGGTTAAATTATTCGTTACTATTTCTCCAAAAAAAAAAAACAAACAAAAAAATACATTTCTAATTGACCTTACGGCAAATTTTCAAACGAAATAAATGCTTTTTTGATTAACTTTTAACAGAGCTGAACGAAAGTCAAGGTGTGATATTTTTATGGTATTTTAACATCTAAAAATTGTTTTCCATTTCAACGCATTTTACTTTTTCACTTTGTGTAACAAGCGCCAGTGGCCGGGTTGGCTCGGCCGAAAGAAACCTTCAAAGCCATTAATTCTCTTTTGTAATGTAATTAAAAAATTTACCGACAAACATCTAGATGAACAATAAGCAAAAAAGAAAAACAAAAATAGTTTGGCCTGATTTCCAAAAAAGAAATTACACCTTTTACAATTGTATATAATTTTGTTAAAGACAAAAATATAAATCAAAAGCCAACAAACACAAAGAGAGCATGTTAAATAAAACAAAAGAAAAACAGAAAGAAGGGAAAAAATTTAAAAGTCATCAAGATTTGATTAACAAACCAATACGAATTCAATAGAAGTTGTTCTAGTAATTTCTATTTAACTACAAAAGAATTAGACATTTGTAGACAAGTTAAAGAAGAAATTTCTTTAACCGAACTAAAACGAACTCTCTAAGGTTACACCTTCTAGTTTGTGAAACATTTTCGGTAGCTGTGAGGTGTTTTTGAACAATATGTTTTACAGCTCTTCATACATTTACAATTACAATGTCAGTGCCACAAGTTCACAACTACATTATCGTGAAAGCCAAACAACAATAACAACAACAACATCTTTTACAAAATTAATACGAACTTGTAAGAGTCTGTTTTCAATTAAGTTTGCTAAAACTTTTTTTTACAAATGGCAGGGATTATAAAAGAGGATGGCAATACGAATTTAAAAAATGCTACATTTTTTGCAAATAATGAAAGACATTGTAATTAAACTATTAGCACTACATTCTTTAGTCCACTATTATACGAACATCTAATTTTTGTATTCAATCCCTTATAAACCAAAAGACACTTATCGCAGTTTGTGTCTGACTAAATGAGTGTAGAGAACATCCAGGAACAAAGATTGGCATTCGATATCTTCCACCGAAATTATTTTTAAACTTTCATTGTTATTGAAAGTTGTTATCTTTTCTTTTTGTTGTATTGATGAAACTTTTAATGCCAAAGTAGTTATGAATGTTAAATAAGTTTAGTTTTTTTTTCTACAAAGGAAGGATATCGAAGCTAAGCAGTAAAACTATGGCTCCCTTTTTGACTCATTTATTTCCTTAATGATTTTAAATAATCGATTTGTAATTGACGAAAACCTTTAATTGATTGCAAAGTCGTTACCAGTTATTAGCAGCCTCCTTCGTGACTTCAAACTGTAGACTGGTAGGTTAGGTTATGTTAGGTTAGGTTGCACAGGCTGCCGATATAAGAAAACCGACTCACTTGGGTTCTAAATAATTCCGAATCAATTCCGTATGTTACCATCAAACCATCACGAAGATCAAATAAACGAGTTTATCCAAACAATATCACAGACCGAAAGTTCTGCACGGCCATGCAGTGTCGGACTGCCGAGAAGAGCCGCTCTGTTCCTAGAAAGAGCTGGACAATGGCAGAGAAAATGCTCTACCGTTTCTTCCTCTTCTTCATCCTGACAACTTCTACAGAAGTCATGGTATGGAAGATTCAGTCTCCTAGCATGGGTACCGATAACACATTGCTCTGTCAGCATGGCCCTACTGTCCTTGGGGAAGCTGAGGCCATAATGTCCTCGAAATCATGCAGGTGACCTTGCCAGACTATTTGGTCTGCGCGGCCTTAATAAGTTACTGCTGAAATAAAGCCTTACATTACTTTAACGGGACTGCCACAAGTGGATCTATCTCCTGGTCTCTCAGCCGAGTTCCAGATCTAGCAAGTTCGCCCGCAACTATGTGCGCTGGTATGCCGGCGCCCAAAATAGTTGCAGGTTGAAATGTCTGGCCATATCATTTAGAGATGTCCGGCATTCACAGATCAATCCGAATGTCCTGTAGGCACCCGATAAGGAGTTTTGGCGGCCTTGCTATAAATACATATCCGGATATCCTCTCCTTATATCCTTTAGTAGCTCATCTAGACTACCGCTCTTATAATTGCTGAGATTTCAGCTTGAATTACGCTACATTGGTCCTGTAGTCTTAACCTCATCTTGATCTGAATTCTAGGAATAAAGACGCCGCCCCCGACTCCAGTATCTGACTTTGACCCGTCTGTATAGACATCAAGCACATCTCTCGAATGATCAATGTGAATCATGATTGACGTGCCCGACATTAATACTGTGAATCCAATGGATATTGTCGGAAATAGCCCAAGATGGCCGCATGACCATAGTCCCTTGGCCTACATGCCGTAGCTGCGTTCAGCCTAACTGCCGAGTTAATAGCCTCTTATTACCTCGATTAAGTCCAAGAAATTTTAAACTTCCTGTCGACTTGCTTTAGAGTGCCTTCAGATGTTAACCCGTCTGTTTCATCTCTTTAGAAATCATTAATTGACCTAAAAATACTGAAGTTCCTTTAGTTACTAACTTATCTATTTTTGCAAGGCTTCTTTGTCTATCCCTATCTGATTTTTATAAAAATAATGGAGAAAAGATATTCATCTACAGAGATAGTCATGAACAGTTACGACTTTATAGAAGCCGCAGGTCGATAGATGTTCAGAGATTGCCAGGCTCTTAGCAGAAATAAAACCTAAAATCTAACTAGAAACCTTTAACTGCCCGCTACTGTGGGTAAGAAAAATCGAACTTCTGATAGTACACTCAATTTCGCGAGTTGTACTTTTGTATCTTACGAAAGCTTATAAGTTACGCTAAACCTAATCTGCATTTATCGTTAAGATGATGATATCCTACGTTAAATAGACTTAGATATAATAGAAAAATCATAGAAGATTGTCTTGTCTGTAGCTTTGGGTAAAAACTGCTGAGCATGATATGCGTCTCAATCCGGCTAACAATAGACTAAGGAGAAAAGACGCTGTTCGAATGAATCATTCTCATCATTAAAAACCTTAAGATTTTTAAATCTTACTTGTCAAGCAGATCTAACAGGGTACTTCAAGCAAGAACACCGTTCAAACTATATAAAATAAAGTTTAATAGCTCATTAATACGTAACGTAGTTCTGATATGTTAAATAATAGTCTTTTAGGTGACGTAAGTCTTGAAGTGCAATAGATCACACTTCATTCAATCATTTTCTTATAAGCCCGGAACAATAACAAATGCAGTTTTGTACATTTTCAGATTTTTAAATAATAATAATATAAAATACGTGAAACGACTTTTGGTAGTTTATTACGTGACGTAAATTTTCGAAAAAATATATTCAACTTCTTCTACTCATTTTTTCGCAAGCCTGGAATAATGATTAGGCAATTTCCTACATATCGAATTTTTGCAATGGCATGAAATATGTGAAAGGAATTTTAATAGTCTTTTACGTGACGCAAGTCTTCGATAATAAATTATGCGAACTTAAATCTTTTTTGCTCGAGCTCGGTATAAGGCCAATTGGATTTTTTTACAGCATAAATACTTTTAATTATATAAAATATGTTTTATAATATTTTGAAACCTCCTGCGTCACGTAACTACACGTGCCTTTAATCATCCTCTTGCAAGCTCTTCAAATTTATTTAATATGAATATGAATTTTAATATGAATTTTAACAGCCCTTACGTAACGTAACGCTTCCAAAACAACAAATCGCAAAGCTTTAAATACTTTTTCAATAGGCACGGATTTGCTCCTTTTTCCATAAACACGGACTTGCTCTATATTTTGAAGACTTTTTAATATATTGTGTAGGTGAAAAAATCCTAAGCAATCTATTACGCTACGTAACTCTTCAACGATAAATTTTAAAGCTTTAAGTTATTTTAGCTTAAAAACTGTTGTACATTCTGAGGACGTTTAATCTCATAAAACATGTTTTACGAACTTTAACAGTTGCTTAACGTCATTCAAAAGCTGCGTTAGGTTATTCGTTATTCGTTACGTTTTAAAACAAATTAACAGTACAATTTTTTTACAAATAAAACGATTATTAAATAAATTTTAAAAATACCTTAAAGTTTTGACATTTCAAACATAGTTTTAAATGCAGAGACGGACATAACATAAAACTAAATAACACCATATTTTGCCAAATGTAGGGTCTAAAAAAAACTTCTTCCAAAAACAAGTCCTTTATAGTTTAATATTGACAAAGCTTAAGATAGAAATCTACAGCCTTAAGAATTCCAATTGTAACAACAACAAACAAACTTAAGTTAAACAACAATTAATAGACGCCTTTTGTGCCATTGTTACATTTGGATAATTGTTCACACAAAATGACATGTAATTATTCTTAAACGCAATTTAAATGATTCACATACATGCAAGCAAACAATTCTTTTAATAAGGCAGGATATATGTACAAAGTAAAAGGACTGTGTGTGCCACAAGAAAATAATGTTTGTATAACTTTGTAATTTTCTTTACAATTGATTTTCGGCATTTGTCACAATGATTACAAAGGATTTCTTTTAATTTTTACACATATTTTATTTTCATTTTCTTATTTTTGTCTACAGTATTCAAGGCCTTGTTGTGCTGCTGGTAATTGTCTTGGCCAGCTAAATGACAATGAATTATATTGGATATTGTTTTCATAAAGGAAAAAATCTCACCTGGTCAGTATTGTGTAACCATTTATTAGTGGTGTCGCAAAAGTCTTAAAAGGGATTGCTGTAGAAAAGCAAAAGTAAAGGACAATGAAAAGATTTAAAGTTGAGCAATATTAAAAATGGAAAAAACGATAATTTTGTTAAAATTTAATTCGGCTTAGGTTCGCGTATATATTTTTTAGGAAAGAAAATTATTTACAAATTATTTAATTTTGAAGGTAGATAGATAGAAGCGAAGAATGCTGATTAAAGAGGTGGCGATACAGAACACTGCATTCTGCTAGTGTTTAATTTTTCGTGTTTCCTTAAAAATTTTGTAAATTTTTTTTCTTCATAAATATTAAAAATTAAAATATATGTGAAATTAAACCAAATTTATAATTATGTTTTAAAACTTGAAAATAATTTTTTTAAATGTTTTACGATAAACAATTAAACAGTTTTAACTGTTACACTCGGTCGTATAATCTGTCAAGAATTGCTTATGTACTCAAAAAGTATGAAAGTGTGAATTAAAAAAATATGTGTGTGACAGGCTTTTTGACAGATCTCAACGATTTTATAATCTTTTAAAATTATTCATAAAATGTTTTTTGCCTCTTTCTGGTATAATCGTGTGGCACCTACGTTGTCATTATAAAACGATGTGAGATTTATGTATGAATAAATCGTATGATTGTGCATGATACTAAATCCTGGCCTTTATTTATTTTATTCCAAATTCTTCTTAGGCTTTATTGCCTAAATGACGACGCAAAGAAACACTGTAGTTCAATAATTCAGGATAAAAGTATATTTTTAAATTGTCAGCATAATAAAGAATGATTCTGTATTGCTGGGGCATCCTATTGTTGTGCTGAGACCTTTTTTGAAATGAAACTTTCCTTTAAAACATGTTGATAGACTCACTAGCTCCATTTTACAGGACACAACCGTGCTTTGGACTGTATCTCAGGTTATCTCTTCTTTCCAACTTTTTTTCAAATGATTTGTCAGATCAATGCTGCCTGTAAAAGTTGCTTAGCCTAAACATGTTGTCAGAATTTTTTCTGCAAGTTAAGCTAATTAAATCGACTTACTATAAGTTCTAGTAATTCAAACGATCCCCGTGGATATATCTTCTTCTATTCCTAAAAGGAGTTTGCGCCAGTTGTACAGTAACGTGTTGGTAGTCTAAAAAGACATTTAGAGATCTGCCTGTCTTGGAATATTTTTTAAATCTCCATAAATGGGTTGAACTAGTTTTAATTTGTGCAATTTTTAACACGTTTTATACACAATTTTTAATTGCAGAAATTCCATGAGTGCCTCGGTTAGAGAAAAAGTTAATTTTTAATATAAATGTAAGATATTTTTTTTTTTTGCAAATTAGTAGAAACAATTAAAACAACAAAAAACACATTTTTGGTAAACCCATCTGAAGGCTTATACATATTAAAGGCCTTTTCCTTAAGTTACAGCTTCTATCCCAATTTTTATTTTTCGCTATAGAGTGAGCTCTCTATTATTAGATGAATTTTTGTCATTACTTTTTTGTTCCAAATTGTCTTTCCTAGACAGTTTTTAAAAATTTTCCTGACCAAATTTTAGCATTCACTAAATTAGTAATAACTTTAAAAGTTTTTCTCTACGAAAATTAATTAATACTTATAAAATTGCGCACTTGTTATTTAATTTTCTTTAAATTTAAACACTTCGGCTTTTTCTTTAAAAAAAAAAAATAAAAAGTTGCGCAATTAAAAATCTGTGTCAATTTGCAATTTTTTACTTGCATAAATAAAAAATTTCATATAGGCGCATTTCCGTAAACATTAGTCTTGATAGTTCATATTTGGTAGTCGTGAAGTAGACAGGTAGTTAATATTTTTGGGAAAAATATTCGGTACAACATGAAATAGAGCAAGGATTACAATGGAATTGCAGCAAGACTTCCTTCCACAAAAAGTTATTTTAAGAAATGGTGATATTGGTTGCCCTTCACGGTTGCCTGATGTTACTGCTTCAGACTTCTTTTTGTGGGGATATCTGAAAAGCAAGGTTTATACAAACAAACCAGAAACACTTGGGCAACACAAACAACACATTCGTGATGAAATTAATGAAATACCGCGTGAAATGTGTGAGAGTCTTATGAAAAATGTGGTCAAAAGGCTCGCATTTGTGTGCTAACAGAGGCGAACATTCAATAATGAATTAACGAAACTTACGTGCATCTATTCAAAATGATCATGAAAACTTTGGACATAAAAGTGCATAAGCGCCAGCACAGCCTTGAAGGCCAATTAATTTAGGCTTTTAATTTATTGCCTTTCTATGCACTTTATTTTTAAAGTAACTCAAAGAAAACTTAAATATTCACTGCCACATTCGTAAAAAACACATTTTAAAGATTTACCACAAAAGTTTCGTATAAATTTGTTCTGAAATATTTTTCAAATTTATTTGTCTATTTTATAAATAGCATTGTTTTAGTACTTTTTATGCGGTAACTTATCTCCCCTTTTATATTATCAGACTTTTGCTTGAAAACGTACTATATTCTCAGATTAAGGAACATTAAATTTAGAAAGCCTTACTACCAGAGTTGACCAAATGAAAATTAAGTAATAAATGGAATGAATGCGGTGAGGCTAGGAAAGAATACCTGTCTCCCTATTGTTATACTTTTTAGCAATATTTGTTCTGTAGATTTAGAAGCAATATAATTGCTTGAATTGGGGGCAGGGGAATTATTTTTAAAGTATGTGACATGAAATCTATATTGGTATACCATTGTTGTTGTGCAGATGTAGGGTATTTAGTAAATCCAATGAATACGATGAACCCGTTTCTCCCTTTTTAACCGGCTTCAGAAAAAGAAGGAGGTTATGCAATTCGGCTGAATGTTGCTTTTTTTATATTTGTGCCTTCAGAACTCAGTCATTTCTGATCCGATTTAAAAATTTTTGGTAATATGATAGATTTTGCATACAGATTGGTCCCGTTTTAAAATTAGTTCATAATCTTAACAATTAAAGGGTGTCCCCATACACCATACATATTTTTTACGTGTATTATGAACTGTAAAGGGCGATTCTGTAAAATTTAAATTGACTGCATATTACTATGGCTCCCAAAAACAAAAAATTATACAAAAATAAATCTAAAACTTAAAGGGTACCCCCATAATTGATGTAAATTTACATATATGGGCCTATCTTTTGAACCGTTATAGACAAACGCTTGAAAATTGGACAGAATGTCGATTGCAATGGCCGTTATAGTAACAAGTTTTAATATTACAAATAATAATTTAAAGGGTGCGCCAATAGTTCATTAAATTTGATGTATATGGCCATACTTTTTAAAAGTATAGATAAACGCTTGGAATTTACAACGAACCTGTATTGGTAAGTCCGCTATAACAACAAGTATAAAATATGGATTTAGAAGTTAAAGGGTGTTCCAATAGTTGATGTAATTCCAAGTGTGTGGCTGTACTTTTGAACCGTTATAGACAGAACGCAGAAACTTAAAAGGAACTTGTATTTCTAAGTCAGCTATATTAACGAGTTTATAATTTGAATTTAGAAATTACAGAGTGTCCCATAATTACTGTAGATTTACTTATATAGACCTATCAGTTGAACCGTTATAGAAAAGCGCTTGTACATTTGACGCAGTGGCGATTGCTATGGCCGTTATAGTAACAGCTGATAATATTTAAAATTATAAATTAAAGGGTGCACCAATAGTTCATTTAATTTGATATATGGTCATACTTTTGAACAGTTGTAGACAGACGATTGAAATTTACAGAGAACCTGTATTACTAACTCCTCTATAACAACAAGTATAAAATTTGGATTTGGAAATAAACGGGTGTCCTAATAGTTGATATAATATGGTGTATGTGGCCGAACTTTTGAACCATTATAGAAAAACAGCTGAATTTTACAAGGGACATTTTTTGTTTTGTCCGCTATAATAAGAAGCTTATAATTTGAATTTAGAAAGTAAAGGGTGTTTTTAAAATTTATGTAATTTTAAAAACACCCAACTACCTTAATTTTAGACAGAATTTCCTCTACCTTATTTGGTATAATAAGAAGTATAAGAATGTTATATTATAAATTAAATAGTTGATATAATCGGATGTATATGGGCAAACTGTTGAACCGTTACCTATAGTTTTCCAATTTAATGTATATTGCCAAACTATTGAACAGTTAAAAAAGTATAAAGTTTGGAGATATAAGTGTGTCCCAGTAGTAAATGTAACCTAAGTTATATAGCCATACACTTGAGCTATTATTGGCAGACAGATGAAATCTGTTTTGAAGTCGATTTTTTTTCGCAAAGAATTATTTACCTCACGGCTTAGTTTTTATAGTAATTTGCATTAAAGAGTAAGTAAGAGATTCTAAATATTTTGGTTTTCAATTAATTTTTTTAATAAATGATTTGAAATTAACTTTGGCTTAAGTTTATTTTTTTTTTAATTTCTAAAAACCTGTTTTTTAGAAAAAAAAAAAAAAATATTTGCAAATGTATGCAGACGTTTCACAAAAAAAAGTAGAATGTAATGCTGCATTTTTTGGATCACTACATCCTTCATCATCATTCTTTGCATCTAGCTACTTTAGATTGTATACATTGTAAACATCATATTTTTAACCAAGTAACTTTGTAAATAAGAATACTAGGAGTATTCATCTCAATATTAATTTGGTTAGAGGAAGTCCGCTCACAAAACAAAGTATTTCTTAACTGTTTTCTCTGTAACTCGTTTTGTACATTGTGTATTTGCTTTGTACCAACCATTTGTTTTTCACGAATGCAATTTTTATTTTTCAATAATTCTTAGTTGTTTCCTCACAATGCTGATGCTGTTTTAGTTTATATTGATTGTTATGGGTTAAGCATGAATGTACATACGCTGTGCCTTGCAGTTTTTTAATTTTTTTGAAATTAGGATTTGAATATATACAGATGAACTGATTTGATATTATAGATGAAGAAAATTGTTTTTGGCTTAAGTTCATTAATTTCCATATATATTTTTTTCCATCTATATTTTAAGTTAAAATTATATTGCTTAGAGGGTAGCATTCTGACGCTCCTATTTAAAAGGCATTTTACTTTCAGAGTTACCCACTAGGCTATTTGAATTTTCCAATAGGCAATAAAATGTGTTTAAATATTTAAGCCATCGGACTCACCGTTGTAGTTTCTGTAAAGTGCAGACAAACAAACATACATATGCATTTCTGTGTATTAACTATTTGTCTATAGATATAATCAAAGCAAAAAAGCAAATTAAAACTATTTTCGAAAATTGAATACTTTATTTAAAAGTTTAATGTTTTCGCCCTCCTTTTATCTGTGGTCATGCTGTCTTCTTTTAACATAATTTTTCGGAAGTTGAAATATAAGTCCTGTCGGATATAAATTCGCATCTGCAACTACAATTGTTTTTGCTTTAATTTTTTCTTTTATGATGTTTAAACATATTTTTCATTTGCTTTATTTCTATAGTTGTCATCAATACCAAAAATTTAATAACGGATGTAAATAAACCACAAGTATGGAAAAAAAAGATGGATTACTACACACAATCTACATGAATGTATATGGTTATCGATGGTTGTAAGGTATTCGTAGCAATAAAAAACCCACAACAGATGCAGGTAAACATTTGATTTTTTTTTGCATTAAAAACGCTTGTTGTTTAAAACATACAAAAACAAATGAAAAATAATATAAAACTTTTTATTGATAAATGGTTATAAAATGATGAAAAAAAATCTTGTACACATTTTTTACATCCAACCAGAAAAATATGCAAAAAATTTTACAATTATTCTGATAAAAAAAAAAAAATTAAATAAAATGAAGACAACCAGATGGTCAGTAAAACAATGCAAAAATATATTTTTTGCAACCGTTGTATGGAGTTTGCGTTTTCTTTCTTTTTTTCACCCAAAGTTCCAATCTTTTTATTTCAAAGCGCTTTTGCTTTCTTTTTTTTTTTTGTTATATTATATATATTGACCTGTTAAGTTAAGCAACATGTTGACACGTAAAAATAGAGTGTTAAACAGACTTTAAAATATAAAATATATTTTTTTCATAAATAATTTTGGAATCATATTAATATTCAAAAGAATTCTTAAAAAAATTAACACAAGCATAATAAAAAGTTAAGAATCAGACAGACGCACAGAGGGTATTTTGTCAATCTAGCCCGCATTTAGACCAAAAAATAATTTTGAGAAATATAAAAATTTAAGTAGCTAGATAGATAACAAAATTCTGCATTGTATAGTGAATTTTCAAGGGCTTTTGCTTAAGATTTGTCGTTTTGGGACACTGTTAAAGTCAGGAAAGTTGGATAAATTGCATACGTTTTAATTGACTTTATGTGGTTTTAGTGGTTTGCAATATATTTTCTTGTGGCTAAACGAATAAAGATTTTGTATTAATTTTTTCCAGTGAAAGGCTATATATGTAGCTACTTATATTAATTTTTAGAAATTTTTTTTTTTAATTTTTATGAAAAAAAAAATCCTTCCTTTCCTTTAATAAAAAAATTTCCTTCGAAATTAAAAAAGGATTTATTTTTGTAAATTTAAAAATAAAAAAAAAAAAAGTGAAAAGGTTTTTGAAAGTGATCTATAGAAAAAAAAGTTGCGCGTTTTTACTTCATTTTTTTTTGGCGATTTTTTTAAAATTTCGTTTTTTCTGTTTTTATTAACTAATACGATTTTGAGAGGTTTTTTGCAGTATATTTTATTGTGGCTAAACAAAAAGTAATGCTATATTTGCAGCTACTTATATTAGTGTTTTGAAGAATTTTTATTTTTCGTTCGAAATTAAATTTGCTAAATTTTTTGTCGGTCGTAAGAAGATTATATATCACTATAAAATTTACGATCTCCACTTTTATACTGTATAAAAAAACATTTCGCGTTTTTGCGCCGAACCCATTATTTACTACTATAAGATCCACTACAAAAAAAATATTACCCTCTTTAATGTTGAAGGGAATTCAGATTCGGAAGAGGTCTTTGAAGAATCAGACGATGTAGGACCATGGCACTCATTATCATCTTAGTGCAATGGGGAAGTTATTTTAAATAAAATAATTGTAATAAGTTTAAATCAAATTTACAGTTACAATCATAAATAAGTTATATTATGAATAAATTAATGATTTTAAATTTTTTTTTATTAAATTCGTATTTGAACTGTGAATATTATACATGAATTGAAATAATTTTGGCTTTAGTTTATTTGTTTTTAATTTATAAAAATCTTTATAGAAAAAAAAAATAAAATGCTACAAAGTAACAAATTACAAAAATATCGTTGTAATAATATTCTTGGGAGGCGGGGCTTGGTAAGGTAAGGTTCATAGTAAATATTTTTAGGAAGTTGGCAAAATTAAAAAAAAAAAAAAAATTCGCATGGACTTTTTTGTGGCTGGGATTGGAGGGATACCTTCCCCTGCCATTACAAATTAATTTTTTTTGGTTTTAAGACGTATATAATCTATTTTATTTAATAATTATATTATTTTTTAAATAATATATTCAGCGTTGTCAATTTTGAAATTTCAAAGCGCACCAAAGTGGAGAAAAAACGCACCATTGAAGAGAAAACGCACCATGTTTTAGAATTTCTTTTTTATTTAAAATCTTTAATGATTTAGTTTTTCAAAAAAAGTGTAATTTTTTGTATTAAAAATACAACAATAAAGCAGTGTTAAAGTTCAAGGTTTTTACAAACAAACAAAATTAAAAAATAAAACTTAACAAAAATAAAAAAATAAACAAATATGATTGTGCTAATTTGTACTAGATAATACATTTTTTCATATATTGCATACTTGTACACAACTTTTGAAATAAAAAACAGCGATCATTCATAAGAAAATATTTCTGTATAATTACGTACATACAGTTAAATAAGTAAAATTCCCTACAAAATTCATTTTATTAAAGGCTTATAAATGCAAAAAAAAAAAAAAAAAAAATATGAATAATTTGAAATTACATCAACTATTGGGACACCCTTTAACTTCCAAATCCAAATTTTACACTTGTTATTATAGCGGACTCAGCAATTTAGGTTTGTTGAAATTTTCAAGCGTCTGCCTACAACTGTTAAAAAGCATAGCCATATATATAAAGGCGCACCCTTTAGTTTTTAATTTTTGTATTAATACTTGTTACAATATCGGCCATAGCAACCGACATTCTGTCCAATTTACAAGCGTTTGTCTATAACGGTTCAAAACATAGGCCAATATAAGTAAATATACATCAATTATGGGGGCACCCTTTAATTTTAAGATTTATTTTTGTAAAACTTTTTGTTATCGGGAGCCATAGTAATACACAGTCATTTTATATTTCACAAAATCGTCCTTTAAAGTTCCTAATACACGTAAAACATATGTATAGGGATACCCTTTAATTTTTAAGGTTATGAACTGTTTATTAAACGGGACCAATCTGTAAGCACAATCTATCATAAACCCAACAATTTTCAAAATCAGTTCAGAAATGACTGAGTTCTGCAGGCACAAACATTAAAAAGCAACATTCTGTCGAATTGTATAACCTCCTTCTTTTTTTTTTTGAAGTCGGTTAACTGATCACGACAAAACTCTGCTTTTGCTAAGCTGTTTAACAGATACGACAGCACCCTTACCACAAAAACAATGGCCATGAAAATCGAAAATGGATAGTATATTCCATACAGTGAAATGTTTCTTTTTTAACATAACATAAATTAAAACAACAACAATACCGTTTCATTTTGTGCTTACGATTTGGAACGATTTGTACACAAATTTTTTTCTCCATTAAAAAAAAGTGGTGTTAAATTTGCTTTGGTGCCACCACAAATTAAAAAAAGCACAAAAATTTAAATAAAAACGCACCACGCACCAACACGTGAACTTTTCGCACAAAAAAATCGAAAAAGCGCCCAAAATGGTGCGAAACGCACCAAGTTGACAACGCTGAATATATTATTTCAACACCCATAAAAATGGGCGGGACAAAAATGGCATTTTAGAATCTCTTGAGTCCAACTTTAAGCAAAATAACTTAAAAATTTAAAGAAAAAACTTTCATTTTTCAGAGGTTGGATTAGTTCTTCTAAGGGGAACTTTTTTTTTTACCTAAGACCGTTTTTTTGTTTTCTACCTTTAACAACCTATGACCATAACAGTGCCAATATAAGCTGAAAAATAGTAATGTCCGGCTAGATTGGCAATGTAGAAGGAACTGTAGTGCTTTATCAAGTAAAAAGTTTGAAGATGGAGTAGGTCCTAATAGTTTATGTAATTTGATGTAAGTGGCCATACTTTTGAACCGTTATAGACAGACAGATAAAATCTTTTTTTGAAGTCAGTTGTTTTTCTCAAGAATAATTTTAATTTGGGACAGTGGTAGTGCACCGTCACAAGATTTTAAACGTTTTAGTGTCGCATTATAAAATAGAAGTTCTAAGTCAACAGTAGAGTTTCTAGCGAAGAGACAGCTTATTTGTACTGTTCTCCGCCTTTTTCTCTCTTTCTCCCTCTCTCTCTCTTAACTTTCCATTCTAAATGGCTTTATAAACAAGATGCTATTGCTTAGCAATTAAATAGGTTTATAATACTCGTAAAAATGTTGGGTTTAAAAAACCGTTCAGAAGTTTCATCTTATTCCACTTTATTAAAGTTGTCTTCATATTTGATTGGGAATCATATCATTTTTCAGCAAACAAAAAAGAATATTTGCTCTTTACATAAATACTCAATTATACCACATTGTGAATTTATGAGGTTTTTTTTCTGGATATATGAATAGCTGCAAAAGGCATTTTTATATACTCTAGACCTTTTTCTTAATTTACTTATTCAATTGATGTAAAATAAATATTTTGCCATAAATAAAACCTCCTCCTTTAAAAACCACATAAAAAAAGCACTAAAACCTGTTTCCGTCTTATGAAATAAAACTTCAAATTTGTATTAACAAACTCACACGTGAGCACCTGTGGGGGAAATATCATGTTTCTTACACAAACGCAGAGAATTTTTATGGTATACAAAGAAAAAAATCATTTCACAATTTTCAATATAGATTTAAATGCATTTCCGAATGTTTGTAATACAAATACGCGTGAAATGAAGAAAAAAAGAACTGACAATCAAAATTAAAATAGAAACGAATGATACAACATGTTCCCAATATAAACGGAAACATACGTAAGGTAAGGACTAACTTTTTATTTCATTTTTTTGCTATTTCTCTTTTTTGTTTCTTTTCACATGCCAAATCTATATTTAACAGAAAATCTCTTAACAATTCCACTTATCAACAGCACAATTGTACTCCAAACATTGACAATAGCTACAGCATTGAATACCAAGGAGTCTAGGGTCGTATATCACATTTCAGCATCATTCAAAAAGTGTTCATTCATACACAGAGCACAATGGTATCCAGTAATAATAATAATGATAATAAAAACAAAATAGCGAAAAAAAAGTTTACAAAATAAAAAAAATAATAAAGTTGCATGAGGTATTGAATGGAATATATAAAAAGGTCTAACAAATTGAATGAAACATATACTTTTCTACAAGATACAATCCTGAAACTGACAAGAGCACAACAAGCCAGCGAACAGTATTAACAGCGGTGTAGTGTAGAATCAAAACTAACAGAAACAGAAGCATCCTTGTTTAACCACAACAAAAGAATCGAAAAGAAAACTTTGAAAAACAGGGTAACAAAATTGAAGGTGTTTAAATGATATTAATTTTATTTATATTTAGGTGAGATAAGCTAAAGTTAGTTAAGCTTGCGAATTGATGTAATAGAATATAAACTTAAGCTAATTCAAAAAGTTGTAACAGTTCAGGGAACTCGGTACTTAAAAACAATTTCTAAGAAGATAAATTAACAATTTAACAAGTAAGAGTGCTACTCGTATACGGCCTAATAGTGAAAATGCGAATATTTATAATCAAAAATGGTTTTATTGTTTTTCAAAGTATTCTCCAGCATGATTTATACACTTTTGCATGCGCCCAAACCAGTTGTCGAAGCACTTTTTCCACTCCGATTGAGACACCTCTAAAGCATGGTTTTTGAACACTTCACCAGCTTCTTCTGGCGACGAAAATCGTTGACCACGCATTTTTTTCTTGATGTGCGGAAACAAGAAGAAGTCATTAGGTGCCAAGTCAGGGCTCTACGGCTGTACGACGTTTTGGCTGGTCAAAAACGCTCTGGTTTGAGCCGATGTGTGAGAGCTCGCATTGTCATGGTGAACAATGATTCGTCTTCTCTCGTTGGTTTTTCGAATTTCTCCGATAACTTCAGGCAAACAAATTGTAGTGTACCACTCAGAAGTGACCGTCCTACGTTGCTCAAGCGGAACAGTCGCCACATGACCAGTTTTGCCGAAGAAACAGGCGACCATTTGCTTCGAAGTGCTTCTTTCACGAACAACTTTCGTTGGATTTTGCTCGTCATTGAAGACCCACACGGTCGATTGTTGTTCCGTTTCGGGCTCAGACGCATAGATTCATAATTCGTCACCTGTGACGATCTTATAAACGTCTTTTGAAGCACCACAATCGTATTTTTGCAACATTTCTTTGCACCAATCGACACGAGTCTTTTTTTGAGCGACTTTCAAATTGTGCGGGATCCAACGAGAACAAACATTTTTTACGGCCAGGTGTTCATGCAGTATCGAATGTATGCTGGTGGAAGAAATGTCCAAGGATGTCTCTATATCTCGGTATGTCGCATGTCGATCTTGCATTATGAGTTCACGCACGGCATCAATTTTCTCTGGCACAACAGCCGTTTTTGGACGACCTTCACGGAACGCGTCTTTGAGCGAGCTTCGGCCACGATTAAATTCGTTATACCAGTTTTTCACAGTGCTATAGGAGGGTGCTTCATCGCCATACAAAGATTTAAGTTCATCAATGCACCCTTGTCGTGATAATCCACGTCGAAAGTTGTGAAAAATCATGGCACGAAAATGTTCACGAGTTAATTCCATTTTTTTATATAAATTTTTTCAAATCACTGTAAATAAGACAAATAATGGTAGTACGTCAAAACGTTTTGAGTACGATTATGCTTAAAAATGACAAACTTTCCAATGGAAACGTCAGATTGCACTTGGCAGCACTCAGTGCTGCCAGGCCAGAAATATATACAGCAGCCCTCGTATATATATTTGAATGTGCACATTAGGTTTGTTTCTTTACTACACTTTGGGATCCCGAGGGATCCCAATTCGCTCGAAAATTGTTTTATTACTTCAAAATTGGGTAAATGAGAGCGGTTTTGAGAGAATAAAATTCCTCTTTTGCTTGCACGAAACAGCCTAAACTTTTTTTATTTATTTTTTTAAGTTATTTAAACTTGTGCAACAGCCTTAAAACAGAAACTAAATACAAAATAAATTATTATTTCCTATTTTTTAATTTATTAAAATTAATTTTTCTTATTAAAATAGTCCAAATTCTTTGAGTTTTTATTTTGTGTTCACGTACTTTTATATAATTTTGCCTTTTAATGAGAGAAGTTAAGTTATTTAAACTTGTGCAACAGCCTTAAAACACAAACTAAATACAAAATAAATTATTATTTCCTATTTTTTAATTTATTAAAATTAATTTTTCTTATTAAAATAGTCCAAATTCTTTGAGTTTTTATTTTGTGTTCACGTACTTTTATATAATTTTGTCTTTTAATGAGAGAAAAAAATGATTGCTCTCATTTTCACGAACCTTGCCCAAAAAGTAAAGAAACAGACCTATTGAAAACAATTTTTATTTTTATTTTTTCATTGAATTTTTCAAATACATATGAATATGGGATCCCTTATGTAGAAAAATGAAAGAAAAAATAAAAATAGTTACTAAATGTTTGCTGTGTTTTTTGTACAAAACATTTTTGAGTTGTTATTGTCTTTTTGATTCAATGGAGTTGTTATTTAATTAATTTGGCTTTTGATATAAGACTTTCTAGTTTTCTATACAAAATTTGGGTAAAATCCACTGATGAGCTATTTGAGCAGTAGTGAAATGGCCATATGGATAAGCTTTCTGCTCAGTAATACATTCAATTTGTAGTTTTAAATAAAAAATATTTTTTAAAATTTTTAATATTTTCTTAAAGAAAGATCTCTTCAAAAGCTTAAAAATGATACCCATATTAATATTTAAAAAAATTTTTAAAATTTCAGAGTCCAATAACTCGGAAAATATGGGCGAGCGCCAATTTTTTCGCTGGATGTTTTTTTCTTATTTTGTGATTCCATATCGCCCTATATATTTAATTTTTTGATTGGAGTCACTATATTTTAAATGACATAAAAAATTAGAGGTAGGCCTGTTGCCTCGAAGGACATGGATTGACCATGCTGATTTACAATAGTACCTTTTTCGACACTATATATGATCGGTTAACATATTTATTTTTTTTGTGAAATCAAGTTTGCCATTAACACGGACGAACAGACGGACATCGCTTAATCGACTTCGCCATGCATAAAAAGTCAAAATATATATACTTTATGGAGTCGGAAATGGATATTTTAGAAATTATCCTCACCACTTTTTTTGGTGAATGGTATAAAAATAGTAATCCCCTGTAATCGAGAGTAATCCCCTGTTTTAATAACACTTCCTACATGGTGTTCAATTCTTTGTTTTAATATGTTTCATACATGTCCTACATGGTCCTCATACGTTTTTTGCTGTAAAGCGGGCGGTAAACACACAAATGTTTGATGTAATTCTGTAAGTGTGTACGCAGTTCTTGTAGAAACTAAATTTGTGTTACAAAAGTACCTACACATTCACAAAAGTTTGATTCAAACATTTGTATGCTTGTCACCCACTTAAGATTTATTGTTAAGCAATAGCAGGCTTCTAATTTCATTTATTAATGGGATATCGAGAAGAATTTCAATTTAATTTCCCCGCACAGTGGGACAGAAATAAAGTATTTTGGAAAACTTTTAGCAATTACTAAACTACCAAAAATTTCACCTGCTGGCATAAAAGAGGTGCACTCGAGCTTAAGTTTTAGGCTGAGACAAACCGAATTTCAAAAATTCCCAAATAATGAATCTAAAATCCCAAAATTGGGATTTTGTAAACTTGAAATGTGGAATACTTTTAAGAACAACTAAATACATACGAGACTTTTAAATTCTGGTTTCCGGTTTTGGATTTCAGTTTTAGTATTTTAATGAAAATTGGGCTAAAATTTAAATGCAGCAATCATTTATATAATAGCGTTTAAAAAAAAGTGAAGACAAATTATAGGTTCAGTAGAAAGTTTTCACTGCATGGGGAGTAATTAATTCGTTGGCTAAAACTAAAACAAAAAATTTTCTTTTCTTAAAATTATTGCGCTATTTTTTGTATTATCCCGATTTAAATTATAAATCACCGATATTGATTATTAAGGGTGAGAACACAATAATTTTTTGAAAATTAATTCATTTAATAAATTTTCGCGGTTAATAAAGTAAAGAGAATTTTCCTGAAGAGTAAGTAAGTAAGCGGTAGCGAAATGGCCATCGAGGCGTGCTTATACCCTCAATAATCAATATCGATGATTTTTAATTTTAAATCGGGATAATATAAAAAAATCACAATAATTTTTTAAAACTAATTTATTTAATAAATTTCCCCGTCTTTTTAATTTAATATATTAAAATTTTTCTTGAATTCATCTTTTCATATTCCAATTTTAAAATCGCAAATTTTCTTATCTCGTTAATATATTTTACTAAGAATCAAACTGGGGAAAAATTACGAAAAATATTTGGAGAATGTCAGGTTATTTGGAAAGAAGGGAATATTGACTTAAAAACTAGGAATTTACAAAAGCCCATGACCCGTTAATTGTAGATGATAAATTTACAGTTTTTACTTACTTTAAAAGATGTTGTCAATGGATTTCAGCCTGTAGAAAATGTTTAACTCTAATAAAAATCAAAAAAATGACAAGCACAGCAAAATGTATATCCCCTAAGTGCTCTACTGTGGGACCCGATTACACCGTTTAAGATCCAGAAAGTTCCATTTCTAGCACTAATTTCCTTTTTTGTATATATCAAACTTAAAGTTCGGATTCTTTCGTTCTATTTGTTGGCTGGAAACTGTTGACCTTCATTCTCATCATAGAGTATCTCGTAAGGTCTCCCAAAGCATATAAAATTAGTACCTAGTTATCCTGTGCCTAATTTTATCTAGTTTGCTGCTATCTTACCATCTTCTACGCACAGTCTTCGTTTTTCAACTTGGTCTGATAATACTTATAATTTCCGTAACTTTCCGCAACTTGTTATTTGCCCGTTTATCTAGATTAATGTACCTTTATCCTGGATCCTGGATTTTACCTGGATCTTCTTTTCACAAAACAGCCTTAATTTTAATTAATTTACTTTATTCGTGCTTGATTCCTTCAAATATAAATATTTCATGATATTTTCATGTAATATTTATTATTTTAAACTAAAATAAATAATAAATATCATGAAATATTTATATTTGAAGGAATCAAGCACGAATAAAGTAAATTAATTAAATTTTAAAAGATTCCGAATAATAAATTTTTCATTTTGACAGCCTTAATTTTTTTTCCATAAAAAGGAAATTTCCTTTGGAGTTTATACTCTCCACTTTTTGCCCCCCTGTGGTACTGTTCAATTTCAAATAGAAGTCGACACGTATCCAGAGTTTGTTCGACTTAATTCAGTCAACATCTTTGAATAGACAAAAGCTTACTAGGAGCTTTTTACAACGTCATACCGAGGATATAAAAGATGAAGGTTTGAAAGTAGGCCCAGCTACAGACAGCCAAACCTTTGCGGCTGCCAGCCAACGGCCGTAATCAATCTACTAGCTGAGAGGTTAATGACTGCCAGGATCATTGCTTGGCTCATACTACTCCATATTTCTCGACATTCGGTCAATACAAAAAAACATATATATTTATGAAAGTTAAAAATTTATTTAGATTATTAACAGCTATTGCTTCACCCTGTATTTAAAAAAATAAATACAACACCCAAAATATTTGTATGAAAAAATAATAAAATAAAAAAAAAAATCGCTCGCGTTTCATCTTTCAGCAGAAATGGGCGTTAGTTGGTAGGAGTTTTAACCACAAGCACATGCATCAACCAAAATATATCCACCTATTTCCGATCTTATTTTTTGTACAAACTGACACTTACACATAAACACATGCCTACAAGTCAATAAGAGCAACCACAACAATAACAACAACTACTACGACTACTTGACACGTTGCTAAAATGATGCATGGGATTTTTATTTCTTTAACTCCTTTATTATTTTTTTTTATTTTTGCACAAAAATATCAAATTCAATATTTCGTACCGGAGTGTTGTATAGTTTAATTTGTGTGTGTGTGTGTTTGTCAGTGAGTTGCTTTGTTTGACTGTATTTCTGATAGGATAAAATGTTACACTAAGTTAAAATGAATGCTTCAATTAGATACTATCGACAGGATATTGGTTTCAATTTACTTAATTGTTTTACTTTTTTAATATTTTGCTATTAAAATAAATGATAAATAAAACGAAATATGTATGTATGTGTATCAAGTGTCTATTGAACATTTTTTTCTTTGAAATATTTCAAAGTAAAAATTTTATATTTAAGCGTTGAATTTATCAATAAAAGAGAAAACCAGAAATTGTTGTGTTATCAATCCTTTCCGCAATTAAACTAACTTTAGAGAACAGTTTGTTTATACACACGCAGACAAAAAAAAACATAGTTGTGATACAGTCCCAATAACCATATTATATTCTTGTGAACAAAGTATAGTTGCGGCAAAAAAATTATAGTTATTTTTTACTCAAATTTTCCAAAGAAAACAAGAAAAGTTAGACGGCGGCAGAAACCGTCCGCAAGCATTTGTAAATAATTTTTCTTTCTAAAAATGTTCAGAAATTCAATTAAAAAAATAACCACAGCCGAAAATAAAAAAAATTTAATTCATTTAAAATTTTTAAATCTTTACACAAAATATATAAAAAAATTATAATATACAAAACATCAAAACAAAAAAAAAAAAAAAAAAAAAAAATAAATAAATAAATAAATAAAATAAAAATAAACAAAAAAAACCGGATAATAAAAAATTGTGCATTTGTTTTCAAATAATTTTTAACCCTAACGAAAACCATATTATGATACATTACATGATACTTTAAATACCATCTTTTAAACATTTAAGGTTTATATTTGAACATAATATTACAACTTTTTATTATAACATGTTCACATGTCAAGTATTACTATCTTTATACTTTACCATATGATTGTTAAGCTTGACAACAATGTGGTTCTAATACTAACTATATTATTATTATTATTAAATATAAAATTATGGTTACCTCAACCATATTTTTTTGCATGCAGCCTGCGACAAAAAATTGTCTTCAGGTGTATATTAAAATTTTGTATTGCTCTTTAACTTGAGTGTTGTTGTTGTTAAATTGGAAATTGATTAGCAACAATTAATAAAATTTTTTTCTTATTCCAGTATCAGTTTTAAATGAAGACACCCAAAATTGTCCTTTTTCTTCCATACCTCAAGTTATGATGTTCTTAAACTGTGAAGAAATTGGAAGAAATCCGACCAAAAGGACATTTGGCAATAATTTGTGATGTTATCTGAGGTCTTGTAACTAAATCACGTAAATGGTCTGTCACCTAACGTTGTTTTTTTCAACTAGTGCTTATTTTGTGAATGGTAATATTTAGCTCAAGTCTGATTTGACAGATTTATTAGTTTTATCCTTCCGTTGAACAATTAAACAACGCTGGAAAATATTGCGACATTATTTTGTAAATCATTGTAATGTTGCAGAATGTGAGCGAAAATTGCATACGCATTTTGGAAGAAGTGATGCACCGTCAGCTCCGTATGTTCGTTATCTTGTGAAAAAAGTAAAAGACACTGGTATCCTTATCGATAAACAAGAGCGTGAAAAGCCAAAAATAGTGAGTACACGCGAGAATATTGCTTCTGTAGCAGAAAGTGTGCGTGAAACGCCATCAACATAAATTCACCGTCGTTCTCAACAAACGAACATTTCGGAGACATCATTAAGACGAATTTTGCATAAAGACCTTGGTGTGATGCCATACGAAGTCCAATTGGTTCAGGAGTTGAAGCCAACTGACCATCCAATGCGTTTTTTTATAGCATTTTCAAAAAAAAAGTTATTTGGCGGACTCTTTACAATAAATAGCTTCATTGGGTAAATTTGTCATAGCTGTCTTATCGCAATATCGTAACATTACAAAAATAAAAAAAAGGTAACATTTAACAAATAAATTTAAAAAAAAAACTAAGATGATGCATTATAAAATCAAAATTGATGAACAGTAAGTAGAGCATATCATCCTAATAACACACACGGCAACATTTCTAAGAATCAGGGACTCCATATGGAATGTGATTCCTCCAAAATTGAGGCATAACATGCGAAGTTAGAAAACCACAATATTATTTCCTTTAAAAGATGACCTCCGGAAGTTGGTTTTCTCCTCTCGCGCTCATTTTTTTTTCTTAACCCTGGAGTTAATGTCGACGTCGTTGACGGCGTCAAATGTCAAAAAAAAAGTTGAATCGTATGAATTGTATGAGAGCAGTTAATCTCAACGCGTTGAAACGCCGTAAAAGTTCAATCTGTTTCAACTTTTTCGGCGTTGAAACGCCGTCAACGACGTCGACATTAACTCCAGGGTAACGAATAAAACTGATTGTACATAAAAATTATATTGACAAAAATATTTTCAACAGCGTGGTGGATGTTAGAATAATAATGGCTAATGGTGCCAGACTACTTCCATTCAAGAGAAGTCCATTTAAGGTAAATGCCACCGAGCAATAGGATGATGCAATACGACTGGCAATTTACTAACGCTAAAGAGTACCGGATATTGTCTTCAACTTGTATAACCTTCAGGCTGACGTCCGTACAATCCCAAAGTATGCGAGCTGTCTCAATGATAACGCAACGTCAATATGTGTTATTATTTTTGTGGATAGCCAAATGGCAATCAGCTCAATAAATTTAATATCCTGGAATGTAAAAGAATGTGAGAAGACTATTAAAAATAAGTAAATAGACGGCAGAGTGCTCGCTGTTTAGGAGATAGAAAACCTTAAGCCAGGCATTGAGTAGGCAACCAATCTGCTAAATAAGGCAATAGGGAACAGATAATAGTTAACTTGAGCGTTTGTTTCTTACATTTGACATTCCAAATTGTTAAGTGCAAAATAAGTACAAGTCGTGTTGCACTGTTAAGAAGTTGCTTGATTCTCTATGTTAATCTGACAAAAAGTGTTGCCAGAATTCTATGCCGTCCAAAAAATGTCGACGGCGTTTGACCATCGGCGGTAGCGTTAGGGAATATATATGCATGCTTTCTACTATTTTTGCCTTTTTGATAACAATTAAAATTGCTAAAGTCACAGCGTTAAAAAAATTGTAAAAAATGCCAGAGTCATTAGTACTTCTATGGCGCACACAATAATATTTTTGGGCAGCAGCAAGCAATTCTGCAGTTGAATGACACAGACCAGCTGTTTTAAAAAATAAGAGTTATATCATCTATAATATTACATGTGCGTTTGGCATCAAATATTACAAATCTAAACGTTTGTCATACCACAAAGCAGAAAAAAAATCATTGCGCCCGGCCGAAGGAAGCACGGATTTTCTCCACTGTTGTATGACCAACACCGGCTTCGCTTTCTAAAGATTTCCTGCGTAGCTGGCCTTTGGCCGGCCGCAATTATTTTCTCCTCTATGGTATTACACAGCGGCTTTGCTTACTAAAGATTTTCTGCAGACATGCAGAACTAAATTTTAAAAGTGGCATTTTAAAAATATGTTGTGTATTAGAAGTCTTAGTAAGTAAGGATAACTAAGTTATGATGGCCCACAGAGACAGAAAGGAATGGAGACTGTTTTATTACTGTTTTTGTTAATAAATTGAAAAATTTTTAAAATTAAAATATAAAATCATTTTAATTTTTACAGTGTGTGGGAGATTTAATCATAAAATTTACCTTCAGCATGTAAAAAATGATGACTACGAGTATAATACTTTCTAGATTCTTAATTTTAGTTAGAAGTTATTCAAAAAGTTTTAACCCTGAATCACCATTTCATTCTTGACTAAATCGATAGATTTGATTATTATTTGCTTTAGTTTAATGCGACATTTGTCAGAACTTTATTTTAGTAAATCAGATATGAGATTGCTCTGGAGAGTATTTCAATTGGGCTTTTATATTTTTTATGGAGACCCTCTAAAAAAAGTAGTGGATCATATGGAGATAGCTCTGTTTTTCCATTATTGTGTTAGTTTTATCCACCAAAGCAATACCATTTGTATAAATCGACTTTCGACTTTCTTCAGTCGATTTTTGGCAACCGATTCGCAATTTCGCCTACCTTACCCTCATTGAGTCAAGTGCAATTGCATTTTCTTTAGACTAGTGATTCCAGACTGTCGACTGGTTGATCTTCATTCTAATCAGAGTCTTCAAAAATTGCTAGTATTTGTCCCAGACTCAGATCCCCCATGGTGTCCGCATTGAACAAGCTTCTGGCTAAACCTTTACAGACACAGTCTACTATTATCATGACCTTCTACGTTGGACTTCCAGATGACAGTAGGATATGCCATTCATATTAATTTCGCGATAAGCCAAGCCCTTCGGAAATTGCTGCTATGCGAAAGCAAATGGACGTTGTTATAACTTTCGGTGAAAACCGTCGTCTCTGGTTGTATAGTTGTAGCGTCTTGTTAGAGAGTCTAGTTAATAGCACCTTAGCTTTACTAACTGTATCCGATATTGAGTTAATTGGGTTTGTTCCGCCAGTAAATATTATACTGTTGTTATAACTTTCGGTCTCTGGCCAGAGACGACTTTTTTCACCGAAAGATATAACAACAGAATAATATTTACTTGCGAAACAAACCCAATTAACATCATACCACATGGACGATACCCTAAATCGCGATATTTTAGCAATCGGTGAATGGGGCTATGAAAACAGAGTTCAGTTTAACGCTTGTAAAACCCAGTGCTGTGTGTTTTCGCGCAGGCGTACAGCTGAATCTGCTACCTGATCTGTAATTATGGCTGATATAGATATTCAGGAATCAGAAGCTCTCGGTGTTCTTGGAATTAAGGTTCAATGCGATGTTCGGTGGAACAAGCATATTTTTCTAGTCTCCTAAGCAGTATTCAAGTGCTTAGGTTTTTGGAAACGTTGCAAGAAATATTTCACTTCATTTGATCTCCTCGATATCTATCAGACCAAAAATGGAATACAACTATCATATGTGGGCCGGTGCGCAGAAGAATATTTTGGAGTTATTAGGCTGATTGCAGAAAAAAGAAAGCAAAGAAGCGCATCGGTGACAGGTATCCAGCTCTATTGACTCACGGGTGCATCGAAATAGTATGGGGTGTGTTTCACTGTTTTATCGTTACTACAGTGGATGTGCTCTAATGAAATAACGGAACTTGTTCCTGACAACCATAATTTCGTAACGCGCAACACGCTTTGTGTCAACGGCGCATCCCTTTGTGGTCGATTGGCCAGTGAATCGCACTACGCATAACAGAAAAAGTTCGTCTTTTAGCCAAACAGTTCAAATGTGGAATAAATATCCTGCGGAAGTTTTTCCTGTCACTTTTAGTGTTCAAAAGTTGAAATCAAATGTCCACAAGCACTACTCCTTCTATCCGCCTTTCCATAACCTAAATTTCTAGTTTTGACGTTGCATAAGTAGGGATCATTCCCTGAGTGCTGGAATAAACTAAAAAAAGTCATCTTCTACGACTCCTATTTTGAACAGATGATACTAACGCAGTCAGCTAGCTTATAATATCTGAGCATCTTACTGGCCTTCCTGACTGGGGGCACTTTGAGTTCGAGTTTGTCTACATCTAGTAAGTAGCCTCCTTCCATCTTGCATGCTTAAGTAGATTCACCCAATAAAAGACGTTTGATCACAAAATAAACAATATTTAAGCTTGAGCTTAATAATGTTACATATCCTGAATGATTGCGCCGGTATCATTCTCCATAATTTAATTGGTCTCTTAATTTAAAATTGTATCACTTAAAATAAATTCTCTCATGTGGTTTTCTACGTTTTTACGTTCACAAACTCCTAATTGAATTACTAAATCTTAAAAGCAGCAAAATAATCTAATTAACCTGTTTTCACAACCCGCATTGACACTTTATATTTCATGTGAAAATTCCCCACAATTCATTACTCCTCCCAGCAGGTGAAGAAAATTTCAAAAGTGAGTGTTTTTTTTGACACTATTTTCATTTTCTTGAATATTTTTTTTACTAATTATTTTAACACAAAGTGTTATGTTAACCACATAAAATAATTATTTAACGAATTTACTATGTAAAAGCACGCTACTTTGGTAACAACAACAACAATAATAATATAAAGCAAATGGCAACAATAATCTTCCTGCTTCTCTAGTTCTTGCCATTTTATCTTTTGCCATCTAACATTGCAACCGCAATAAAGTACAAAAGAATGTTTGCGTTCGAAATAGCGACACATCCACAAAAATAAGCAACAAAAAAAGAGGATATGAGAGCAGCTAAAACCAGGATAATGCTGACAACTATAATAACAGCAATATAAAGACAAAAACATAAAAAGGGTAAAAAATG
The DNA here is from genome assembly GCA_916610165.2 of Gymnosoma rotundatum. Taxonomy (NCBI): domain Eukaryota; kingdom Metazoa; phylum Arthropoda; class Insecta; order Diptera; family Tachinidae; genus Gymnosoma; species Gymnosoma rotundatum. Next base: position 119,572,510 of record OU744338.1, read on the forward strand.
TAATTGGAGTGTGTGTAATGATTAAATTGTATTTATATGCTGATATCTAAGACCGTAATGGAGAATGTTAAACGAAAATGATATAAAAAAGAAGACAGAATTATTTTTTAGGGGAAAAAAAGGATACAATAAATTGTCAACATTATGTATTAGAAGGAAATGAAGTGAATAGATAATTATTTTATGGTTTCTAGGATAACAATAATACAATAACTTGCGACATAGCCGTTTGCTTAAAAAGTTGAGCTTTGTTAACTTCTTTCAACTTCAAGGACTAATCGTTCGACTTCTGTTTAAAGATATCAAGGTATTCAAGTCTTCTTGTTCATCAGTCGGCAAATTAGAGGTTACATTTTTGCTTAAAACCTTCCATGTTTCACCAAATTAGGAAAACGTTTACTCAGGCCTCTAATTGTTTAGAAAACGATAGATAGGTGGAAAAGATAAGAGCTGAAGAAGAGCTCTGAATGGAAAGCTGCTTCATTTTTCACAATCCTGCAATTGCCAAAGCCGTGTGATTGATAGCTTTCTAAAGGACCGTTCTTTTAGAGTTTGTATTGGAGATGTCCTCTCTCATGAAGGTTCGATTTTTGCAGGAGTTCCACAGAGATCGTTGATGGGTCCAGTTTTGTGTAATGTCTTCATATCAGATATACCTCCTCCCCCACAGGAAGATCTATTGTTGATCTATGCTGATAACATCCTTATTGCTTTTTTAGGAGCAAGGGCAAGGACTGTTACGAACGAATTAATCAATATTTGACTACACTCACAGACAAATTTAAACGGTGGGGCCTCAACTTAAACATCAGTAAGACTGTCGCTATGAAGTTTAAGAGAAAGCGTAAATATATTTACCCGAATTGCACATCATTCTTACCGTGCTTAAGAGTTGGGGGCGACGTTATTAGGACTTCGGATAGGTTAAAGCACCTAGTTGTCACCTTCCATGAAAACTTTAAATTTTATCGGCATATCGACAATGTGCTCGAGCGCACCAAGAGGGCTTACTGCGCATATCAGGGCGTGCTAAAGCGCAGAGGTGGACTCGATACAAAAGTACGCCTCTTGGTGTACCGCCAGATCATACGTCCTCTCATCTCTTACGCCTTTCCAGCTTGGTTTAGAATTTCCTCTGCCCAGATGGAGAGACTTAGGAGATGGGAGAGGTGGATCTTAGTTGTGTGCCTTGGTTTGAGACCGTATATAGGGCGTAGCGGAGAGTTCCGTAGGCCCTCTTGTAGCTCTATATACAGTGCAGTAGATTTTAGTCGAATAGACTCGTTTATGGTCCAGCCTATAATTTTTCAATAATATTTGATTCCAATAAAAAAAAAAACAGTTGGAGTGTTATATTCGGTTATGCCGAATCTTATACATATACCCTTTACCATCTATGTTAATCTATTTTACATAAAAATGTCATCAGCTCTTAACGGGTTAAGCATTTTTAAAAAATGTTGTATTTTCTTAAAGATCTCTTCAAAAGCTTTAAAATGATACCCATATTGATATATTACAAAAATTAAAGATTTCAGAGCCCCTTAACTCGGAAAATATGGACGAGCGCCAATTTTTTACTGATATTTTTTTCTTATTTTTTAATTCTATATCGCCATATATATTTATTTTTTGATTTAAGTTGCTTTATTGTTTCAAATGACATGAAAAAATTAGAGGTAGCATGCCGTGTTAGTGTTGAAATCAAGTTGCCAAGGCAAATTTGACTTGAGTTATGGGGCTCTGAAATTTAAAAAAAATGTTAAAATATCAATATGGGCATCATTTTTAAGCCTTTGACGAGATCTTTAAGGAAATACTAAAATTTTTAAAAAATGCTTAACCCATTAAAAGCCGATGTCATTTTTATATAAAATTATTATATGTCACCCCAATAGATATTTGCTTTTTTGATTAGAGTTACTTCACTAAACTAGATATCCGCAGATGGTTAAGGGTTATAAGATTCGGCATAACCGAATATAACGCTTTTACTTGTTTTTAATTTAAAACAATGTAGCAGCGCCTCTGCTGTTAAATGAGTGCTTTATGGTTTCAAGCTATTAGAGGCATTTTAAATTTGTGTCTGTAAAATTAAACCAAGTTTAAAAATTTCTGTTGACAGTGGTTGGGACCCGAACTCAGGCCATTCAAGATTTTACATGCTTAGTAGTCAAAGTGCGTGCGTTATTTTATTTATTATGCACATTAATATAAAAGCTACAACAGATTTCCTTCTGCCTATGGGAAATTATCTATATCATTATCTATATTATTTCAAATATCTTTAAAATCGCTTTTTGTTAGAATCGTTTCTTCCTGACTGACCATTCTGTTCCTTGTTTTTAAAATAAGCGTACCCTGCTTAATAAATAACTGTCCATGTTTTAAATTTTATTAAATTGTTGCACTTGAGGCAAACAATACCTATTTAGTTATCTTGGTAACCCTGCTATATTCTTTAAGAAAGGCATAGATAAATGATAAGACAGGTGGTAAAAGGAGAAAGATGGGAGAGAAAGTGCTTTATTTTAAATTCAAGATTGCCCGCTTTATGTCGATTAGGCAGTTGATTATGAAGCAATTAGCCATTTAACTAGTTACTGCCCAAGACTTCGTCTGCTTGTCATTTCTATTTTTCCTACAACTAAAAGTTTAAAAAATGTGTTTTTAAATATTTATTCCAGAGTTTCTGCAGACAATGTTAAAAATTTTCCATTTACAAAAATATAATGTGCAGACAACTCTTTAAGTACGATTATACCGATAAAAGTGTGTACTTTCACAATCTATATTCTCTATGAAATGACTGATGTTTTTTTTTTATTATATTTTCGAATCAAGGTTTTAATGGAGCCTCCTCACAAACATTTTGTTGTTCAAATCCATCCAGTTGTTTTAACCTGATGCGGGTACAGACAGACAGACAGACAAAAATTCCAAAAGTAGATGCTTTGTATTCTATATCGATTACTATCTAAAAAAAGTTTAAAAAATGCTTCATGTGCACAATTGACTTTACTTTGCCGGTGAATGTGCTACCAAAAAGTACCGACGATGGAGGCTGCGTGCTGTAATAAAAATTCTGAATATGTATTTATACTATTAAACAGAGAAAAACATTTTTATTTTTTGATTGCCGTAGGGGTTGAACCTTAGCCAACAAGATTTATAGTCAATGTGCTTACTAGTATGACTACAGCAGACATTGCGTATTAGATCTTAAACTAGAAGTCTTATCTACTTTTTGAATTTCATTGAAATCGATTTAATTTTTTAAATCGATTCAGACCATTAATAATTTCTGAAAAGAACGTCTTCTTTTTGACCTCCTGGTTCGCTATTTAAATATATAAAAATCCTATTTTACCATTAGAATAAATATTTCCACCCGTGTTTTAAAATTTATTACAAAGAGATTTGTTATATACATTAGATTATAAAAATGCCACGCCCACCATCCGTTCTTCCTTCAATTTTTGGAAATCGGAATATTGAAAGCTAAAAATTTTTAGTAATCTTATGACATAATGATAAATATTTACTTTGTCAGTCACAACGACTTGAAATTTTAGAAATCTTTAAGGCGAATTGTTCATTCAGGATACAACAAAAACTTATGATTTAGTTTTGGTTTGATTTCAAACAAACCTACGAAGAAACAAAAACACTTTAATTTTATAATAAGTATTTAGATTTTAACTCAACCTTCATGACATAAATAAACAATCCTACAGACAGAAAAAAACCAGGCTGACAAATAATTTGTCTTAATGTATTTTATATTTAGTTTAGCCACTTTAAATATTGTTAATAATAAAATGTTCTACAAAAAAACTACTTACAATTATAATACACCTTCCTTTCTTAGGCACGCAACCTTCTTTATAAAGTGATATGACAGTCGAGAAATTGGGGAAAAAAGCGCCACATATCAGACATTTGCTCCCTGCTGCCATTTATTTTCCGTGTTGTTTTTGACGTGCTATTGTTGCTGTTCTGGAGCAATATGTTAAAAAATTCTGTAAAGGATGTGCGTGTTTCTCTTGTTTTTTTATTTTTTTATTTTATAAAGGTGGTTTTTGTAGCATGAGTAAGGAAATGTGTGGATATGCTAATGTTTAAGACAGGCGGGGAAAAGGAAAATATAAAATTTTAAATTGTTAAAACATTTCGCGATATAATTTTACATACGTGAGTTTTTTATGTTGGATTTTATAACACAAAATTTTATCATACGTGCTTTGTTTTCTTAGGTTTTTTGTTTCTGACACGATTTGTTAGTGTTGGCTTTTATGGCCGCTTTGAGTATTTTATCTTTGCGTGTTTTTTTTTTTGTTTGTTTGACAAATATTTTTTAAAAGCCAAAAGAGAGATATCATGTCAAACAGCACTACCATCTACATTAATCTCATTTTTATATAAAAAAAAGTTTTTTAAGGAAATGCTAACAACGTACCTTTTCCTACAAAATACCTTGAAAGATTTTTAACTTGCGTTTTAGGGTTTTTTTTTTCTTTTCTTTGTCATTCTATATTTTTGAGATTTAACAATAATTTTAACAAGTTGCGTGATTTTTTTGTTAGAGAAGCTTAGTGCTCTTGTTAGTGATATTTGCTAAGTTTTGTTCAGGTTAAGCCGTCTTGGCTTTTAATACTTATGAATCTCTTCGCTTAAAATTATATTGCGAAAGCAATTTTATTTCCGCAGTTATAACAACTAGTGCCACATATCATTCGTTGCTTTTGCCAAAAGGTTTTGTAGAAGAATTAATTAAAAGGTAACAAAAATACTAAATATATACTCTTTTAAAATAGTACTTTATTATAATACATAATTTTAGGTTTCTCTTTGAAATCCTATTTTTTGAAAAATATTAGCAAAAGTACCTTTGCAAAAAGGACATAACAAACCATTATTTTTAAAAGAGAAACTATAAAAAAGTATTTTGTAAATATTATATTTTGAGTGAGAATCGTTTGAAAAAGTACCATCTTACAATAGTTTCCATTAAAGCTTTCTTTAAAATTGCTTTTTAAATACTATAATTAAAAAATAAATTTCTGAAAAAAAGAAACGTTTTATGTAATACCTACTTTAAAAGGTAACGTAACATAAAAAAAATGTTTAAAAAAGTAGCCTGATTAATGGTACTTTTTTATGCTTCACAAAAGTACCTTCAGAAGTACGTTTTAGAAAGCGATGTATTTAATTAAAATTTTTTAAAAAAGTACCTTAGAAAAAACTACATTCATAAACAGAAACTGTTTAAAATTATTTTGTTAATATTGCACTTTGAATAAGAATTCTTTAAAAAAAAGTACCTTCGAAAGAAGTACGTTTTAGAAAAAAATGTATTTAAATAATACATCTTATAATAGCTTCCATTAAAGGACCTCTAAAAATGCTTTGTAAATAATATAGTTAGTACAGAATCTTTTTTGTAACAGAGAAAATAATATTATGTAATACCTTTTAAAATAGTACGTAAACAACTATTGCAAAAACCGTTCAACTACTGCTTTCTAGAAAAGTAGCCATAATAATGGTACCTTTTTAAATCAGTAACTATCTTTAAAGAAACGTTTTTTAAAATACTTAAAAAAACGTTCAAAAAAGTAGCCTTAGTAGTGTTACTTTTTTTATGCTTCACAAAAGTACATTCAAAAGAGTACCTTTTAGATAGCGATGTATTTAATTAAAATGTTTAGATAAATACCTTAGGAAAAACTACGTTCACAAACAGAAACTGTATAAAATTATTTTGTTAACATTGGAATTTAAATAAGAATTCTTTAAAAAAAAGTACCTTCGAAAGAAGTACGTTTTAGAAAAAAATGTGTTTTTAAATAATACATCTTATAATATTTTCCAATAAAGGGCCTCTAAAAATGCTTTGTAAATAATATAGTTAGTACAGAATCCTTTTTGCAACAGAGAATATGTAATACCTTTTAAAATAGTACGTAAGCAACTATTGCAAAAACCGTTCAATTACTGCTTTTTAGAAAAGTAGCCATAATAATGGTACCTTTTTTAAATCAGTAACTATCTTTAAAGAAGCATTTTTTAAAATATTTTTTTATGCTTTAAAAGGTACTTTTGAAATAGTACTTTATAAGAAAAAAAGGGTTTAAATAGTATATTTTATAATAGTTGCCATTAAAGGTACCTTTACATAAGAAAGTTACTTATAACTTTAATAAAGTTACCTTTCTGCCAAACATTTTTTTTTTGTAAAATAGTACTTTAGTACTTTTAACGAGAACCTTTCAAACAATGTTTTTAAATAATTTTCTGTTCCTGTTTTAAAGAGCAACTCTTAAAAATGACCTATTAGAAATGTTTTAAAAAGATACAATTTTTCAATTTACTTTTTTAAATAGTACCATTTAATAAAGTACTTTTTGCTTAATGTTTTTTAAAGATAAAACTTTTTTAATTACTTTTTTATTAGTCATACCTTATAAAGCTTTAATTGTAGTTTTAAAAGTAATAAAAAACATCAAGTGAAAAAACTGTTTATCATGACTAAAGTATTGTTGAAAACAACTGTACATGGTTACAGAGAACATAATATGGTTGTGGTAACCATATCACAACCATGTTTTAATTCTGCTAAAAAATGAGAACTGTAAATATTAGTGTAGAATGAGGTTTTTCTTTCTGCGTGAATCTTATAATTTAATATTCTCGATGTTTTTCCAGTCAATGGCCTGACACACAAATTCACCACTGTGTTGTTCGATGGAGAAGATGCTTAAATTAAGCCAAATCAGATTTCGTAAATTTAAAAAAACACGTACTTGCTGTTCCATTCAAAATCCATTTCTCTGTAGTTTTATTAAAGTTACAAAATTTATACTTAACAAAATGTTATTTCCCTTATCAAATTCAAATCATAGATAATTTTAAGGACACTATGCATTTTTTAGATTTCTTTCCAAAAGCTAAAAAAACTCACTTACGCTGAAAAACTAACTAATTTGTTAAACACTCCTTAGCATATAAAACACACATACACACAAATACAAATATACCATAATTATATTTGTTCCGTTTGCCAAACCCTGTTAAAATGTTTCCTTCCGTTTTAGGGTGATGATGATTGCGGTATGAAAGAATGTTTAAAGTCGTAAGTATATGTCATACTAGTATAAGCGTAGGTATGTATGTTTGCATAAATGCCTTTAGCTGTTTTTTTTATTGTTGTTTCTTTTGAACAAAAATAAATAAATGTAAAATAAAATAAAATCAAATAGAATAAAAAAGAATAAACACAACTGAAAAGGATGTGTATAATGTTGACACTTTTTGTATGTGATTTGTAAATATCTACATATTTACATACACACGTACACATATACAGACATGTATGTACCTATACATATGTAAAATATTTACATTTGTATACAAGTGTGTGTCACTTGCTATCTCTTCATGTTGTGTCAATTTTTTTTATTTGCATACACACATACACTTACATACATACAAACGTATTTCAGACTCGTATTTACATATGTAAATATTTATTTTATTTATTTAATTATATGTTTGTTTAAGTAAATATGTTATGTTAAATGTCAAAAAATACAAACTTTTTTGGAACAAATGTTTATTTTAAAAAATTAATAGAAAAAAAAACATCATGCAAGACTTTTGGAATTTAAATGACCCAATTAATAAGGGTTTGTAGTGACTTAGAAAATTGTTTGAAAATTTAATTTAATTTATTATTATTGAGGAAAACAATTAGGAGCTGTAAGCGAATTATTTTAATGGGAAAAGTTTAATATTCACAGCAATAAAATAAAACTTGTACTTCCATTGCCAATGGGATGGTAAGTGCTAAATAATTTTAATGTAAAAAGTCAGCTGGATAGATGGCATTTTAGTTAAATGAAATAAAGGAAAACAATTTAGGCAAATAAATGTTTTTTAACCGACTTAAAAAAAGCAGGTTAATAATTCATCTGAATATTGCTTTTTTTTAGTGTTTGTGCCAGCAGAACTCAGTCATTTCTGAACTGATTTTGAAATTTTTTTCTTTATTTGAAAGGTTATGATTGGCCTCATTTTAAGAAAGGTTCACAAACTAAAAAATTAAAGGGTGTCCTCGAGCAACATACATGCTTTTAAGTGTATTATTAAACGTAGAGGGCACCACTTTAAAAATTAAAAACTGCGTATCCTCCTAATACCACAAAGGTATACAAAAATAAATCTAAAAATTAAAGGGTGTCCCCATAGTTAAAGTAAATTGGCTTATATAGGCGTATCTTTTTAACCAATGATACGACTGCTATGGCCATTATAGTAACACATATTAATATTCAAAATTATAAATTAAAGGGTGCCCCAATAATTCATTTAATTTGGTGTATATGGCTTTAAACAGTTGTAGAAAGACGCATAAAATTTGCGAATAACCTGTATTGCTAACTCGGCTATAACAAGAAATATAAAATTTGTTTTTGGAAATAAAAGGGTGTCCCTATAGGCGAAGTAAATATACCTTAATGGGCGTATCGTCTGAAATGTTTTAGACAAGCGCTTGAAAATTGGACAGAGTATCGGTTACTATGAACTTTATAAAAACAAGAATAAATATTTGAAATTATGAATTAAAGGGTGCCCCAATAGTTCATTAAATTACATGTATATGGCCATATTATTGAACTGTTGTAGACAGACGTTTGAAATTAGTATAGAACATGTATTGTTTAGCCCGCTTATCAGAGCAGTGCTTCATTATCGCTTACGTATTTCAATGTATCCTTCACTAATTAATTAATAGACTCCAACAGAAGGACAGTAACATTAAGAAATAAATTATATCGTGTGTGTTTTAAATTAAAAAAACCAAAATAATTTATATTTACTTCCTTTAAAGTAACCTAAAAAACACCAATATTACAACTTTTAACACATGCGTGTATAAGTAACATTTGATTCCTTATTTAAATTAGAAAAAAAGCCAACCCACAAAAAATGTCAAACTAACAACACATGATTACAACTTTCAGGATATGTGGCATTTTGACAGGCAACACATAAATAACAAAGAATAAAATTTAAATTAGAGAAATTTACATTATCATGCACTTTGGGGAATAACAGGTGGACTTTATATACGAAAATTATTTATGAACAAAATTGTAACAAACCGCAAGAGAACAAGAGTCATCTAAAACAGACATAAAAAGCATACAAATTGATTTCTAATTAGTTGCAGGGTTACAGCCCACAAGAACCAAACAGAAAGAAAAAAACAAAAACACCACAAATAAGGACAACAACAACAACTGTAAGATACCGAGTGTGGTGCTCAAGTATTAACAACATGTTGATAGAAATGGAGAAAGAAAAAGAGAAACAAAAAAAATTCAAGATGAAATTTGAGATTTTCTTAGGAGCAACTCAAGACAAACCAAGCACAGCCTGATGTCGCACGTCGTCAACACATAATTTTTTTTCCTTTCATTTTTTTTTTTAATTTATTCTCTTTAACATTATTTTTTTGAAATGATATATTTTCCTAAAAACGGATGGCAGTGGAGTAATTGAAAACTAAATGCCCTTTTCAGTAGCAAATGGGAGCATACAAACTACTTAAACTGAATTTTAAGTTGAATTTATTTTTACTTTTTTTTGGGATTTGCTTAATTTTTGGGAGCCATATGCATCCATACTTTGGTTATTGTTTCAACTATAGACTTTCCTTCAGCAGATTAAGTTACACTTTATTCTTCATGAGAGTTTTTAAATGAACATTAGCAAAAAGACTAAAAACTTATGTCACATGTGATGAATGTTCATGTTAATACAGTTTAAATACTTGTACGTGTACAGATTGTTGAAAATTTAAAACTAAATTTTAAAACTACGAAAAAAAAATCATGATATAAATTTCACATCAAGTTGCACAATATTCTTTATAATCTATTAACAACAGCTGGTTACTATTAGGTGTTTCAAGTGTAAATGATCATTTTTAATTAACGGTATTAAGGTCTTAACAGCAGATGAAGTTTAAGTTTTAAAATATATATATTTTTTGTTAAGAGAGATTAATGTTAAAAAAAAACTAAAATGGTGGCAAGGAAACTTTGTGACATGTGACAGAAAAATGATAAGGAAGCATTGCATTTTTTTTCATAGCAAGGATTACGTATGTAAAAGTTGTTAGTTATTAAGTAATAAGTTAAAGTCTTTCCCCTAATAAGTGCTTTTTTATAAATAATTCTTGATTTTTTCTTATAAATAATTCACATAATGTCATTTATAACACAGATTGCTGTAGCTTGAATGAGTAGCCCAGAGGTTAACTTTACTAACCATTTAATTGATATGTAATAGCCTGATTTCGAATCCCAGCTGCTGCTGACTTTTGTTTCATGTACAACAAAAAGTTTTAAAGCTTTAATTTAATTTGAGACTGAAATATAAAAAAGTTTTTAGTTGCTTCAGTTATTTATTAATTTAAAAATTTCGTTTCTTCTTCTTTAACTAAATAATTAATTGAAACAATTGAAAATAATATAAAATGTTAATGGTTTTATTTAGTCTTACACTTAAAATTAATTTCAGTTGATTCAATTATTTATTTAATAAGAAAAGTCTTTTTTCTATTTTAATTAAATGTATAATTGAATCAATTAAATTTTAGTTATTTTAATAATTTTTTTAGTTAGAAATTTTTTCTTCGTTTTTAATTAAATAAGTAGTTCAATTATTTATTTAGTTAATTCTGTTATTTATTTAATTAGAATTTTTTTTTTTAATTAAATAAATAATTAAAATAATAAAAATTTTTAATAAAATTTTAGTGTGAAGCTTTAATTAAGCTTTAAGAAGTGCGTGAAATTATTTAATTAATGAGAATTTTTTTTATTAAGTATATAATTAAATACATTAAAAATAAAATAAGATTTTTAAAATATTATTTAGTTTTAAACGGAAATTTAATTTTAGTTAATTCTTTGTTTTTAATTAAATAAATAGTTCAATTATTTAGTTAGTTACTTCAATTATTTATTTAATAAGAAATTTCATTTTTAATTAAATAAATAATTAAAATAATAAAAAAATTAAAAAAATATCAGTGTGAAGCAAAATTAAAGCTTTAAGAAATGTGTGAAATAAATTCATTAAGGAGTTTTTTTAATTAAGTATATAATTGAATCAATTAAAAATGTAATAAAGATTTTAAGGTTTAAATTAGTTTTAAAATTAAATTTAGTTTTAGTTGATTTAATTATTTATTTAATAAGAAAAATTTTTTCTTCTCTTTTAATTAAATGTATAATTGAAACAATTAAAAATTTGATAATACTTCAGTGTTAAACCAGAAAGTTCTTTTCTTCACTTCAAATTTCAATTATCTTTAATAATTTTCTTAAGTAGAAATTTATTCGCCGTTTTTAATTAATATATACTGAACTCAATTAACAATATAATAAAATTTTTTAAGTACAAATTTAGATTTCTTTAGACCGACATTCTAGTTGATTTAAATCTTTATTTAATTACAAATTCTTTTGTGAAACAAAATAAAAGCTTTAACATGTGCATGTAATTAATCAATTAATAAGAAATTTCTTTAATTTTGTTTAATTAAGTTTGTTGTTGAATCAATAAAAATTGAATAAAATTATTAAGATGAAGACTTAGTCTTAAAATGAAATTTAGTTTTAGTTGTTTCAATTATATTTTTAATAAGAACTTTTTTTTTAAAAATGACTAAAAAACATTATAAAATTTCAGTGTAGAGCCAAATGAAAGATATAGCAATTTACAAAAAAAAAAAGAAATTTCTTTGCTTTGATTTTAGTTAAATGTATTATTGAATCAATTAAAATTGTAATGTATGAAGGTTTTGTTAAGTTTTAAACTGTAATTCGATTTAAGCTAATTCAGTTATTTGTTTAATTAGAATTTTTTTCTGAAACCCAATGAAGTATTTAGTTAACTAATTCTTTAATTCCTTTTTAATCATATATTTATTAAATCAGCAAACGACTTTAATGAATTAAATTCCTTTTAAAAAAATCGTTTTTTGTGCTATTTATTTTAAATTATCGTAGTGTTTTGTGGTATTTTCTTTTTCATCCTCTATAAGCTGTGTAAAAGAGCCGAAAAAAAGTCAGCCGTATACAGTGGAGAAAGAAAAATAGAATTACTATTATTTATTGTTGTTTTTGCTTAAACTTTGATTTTTGTCTTTGCTTTATTGTTTGGACAAACATTTTTATTTTATTTAAAATGTTTGTCAGAGAGAGGTTTCCTGAAGAGTTAAGTAAGAGGTAACGAAATGACCTTTGGGACGTGTTTTAACCCTCAATAATCAATAACGGTGTTTAACATAGTTAAACCATGTATCGAATTAAATTGAATTTTTATAAATGCTTAAGAATTATTTAATTATTATTAAAATTATCCACTTTTGTATATACAATTTTGAATTGTAACATTAGAGGTTCCGAATCTGGGTTAAGCCATGGTGATTTGGATTTGACAAGTAATGAAGTTTAACAGAAACGAATAATTATAACAGTTTCCCCTTTTGTTCAACCAAAAAGGCGCCATGCAAGAAAAACCGTTTTTGTCTCTTCCATTTTGAAATTGGCTTCACATCAAAGAAGTTCAACCCACCACAGCTAAGCTCTAGTTTATACCCACAAATAAAGATTAATAAATACATACCTATGTAAGATAACGATTTTTATGAAAATTCTTTGCGTTTTCTTCGAAAAATCCATGACCCAAATATCGCTTCCTGCCCAAACAAAGTAAGACCCCTATTCGCTCTTTCCACCTAAAATTCCCATTTTAGGCAAATTAATATTCATGCAGAGTCTTGTAGAGTGAAAACACATTAAATTAAAACAATCGGTAATCGGCATAATAGAAAATAGCACGAGAAATTAATTAAAAAAATTGATTAATATAATAAAAAATTCCTGTTGTTTAATTAAAATTCCTTTTATTTAGATGGTCGAAAAGATCTCTTTTGTTGTCTCCCGATAAGCTTTTTAAGCAGTAACTGAATTTTAATGTCTTGTCTTTCTTTATTAATTTATTTTTTTAAAAAAACTTAAAAATTTTTTCATTTAAATAAATTGACTGCTTAAGTTTTTTCTTTCTCTTGTGTTTGAATTTTTTTTTTTTATTTAAAACTTAACCCATTTTCATCAGAAAGTGTAAACTGCACTTCTTACTTATATGTGCAAATTTAATATAAACGGAAATTAACATTTAAAAGTTTAATACCACGTTGCTTTCTATTACTTCATTTGTTAGTGCAATTTGGAAAACTAATGTTCAACTGCTTTAAGTCAATTTATAGATTTCCTTTTCAACGTTGATTAAATTTTGTTGAAACATAAATGGATTAAAACTGAATTAAATAGATTTTAATTAACATAACAAACAAAAATAATGTCAGCTTCGAGTAAACACAAATACTCACACACATTTGTGACTGCTTATGCAGATTAACGTGATAATAATTTAGTTAATATAATTTAATGGATAAAAAAACTCTTTTAAATTTTTAAAAATTTCCATATGTCCTTTAAAAAAGGACATTCTACAAATAATAAAACATTTTTAAATAAGTATTAAACTGTCGACATCAAAGAGACCAAAATCATTTTAATTTATTATAATTGAAAAATTTATTAGCGTGTACGCACAAAGGAATTAGAAATTGTGTACGTTTTTATAGAAAATTTTTAATAATTTAAATTATGCTACAAATGCATCGTAAATTTTAAAAATTTAGACCTCATTTAATACTCATGTTTTAAAAATTTAAACGATTTTATAATAGAAATGTAACTCAAAGTTTCGTTGTGACTCATACCAACATTTAATGTGCAGCCTTAGCCGTAATGTAATATAATAATTAATTTTTTCGTCGTGGCGGGTGTTTCTTTTTTTAACCGACTTAAAAAAAAAGAAGGAGGTTATACAATTCGACTGAATATTGCTTTTTTTTATATTTGTGCCTGCAGAACTTAGACATTTCTTCACCGATTTTAAAAAATTTTAGTAATATGATAGATTATGCTTACAGATTGGTCCCGTTTTAAAAACAATTCATAATCCTAAAAATTAAAGGGTGTCCCCATACAACTTACATATTTGTTACGTGTATTATAAACTGTAAAGGGCGATTCTGAAAATTTAAAACGCTGCGTATTACTATTGCTTCCAATAACAAAAAGTTATACAAAAATATATCTAAAAATTTTAGAGTGCCCCCATAATTGATGTAAATTTACTTATATGGGCCGTTATAGGCAAACCATTGCAAATTTAATATAATTTTGATTGATATGGTCATTATAGTAACAAGTATTTACATTAAAAATTATAAATCAAAGGGTGCCCCAATAGTTAATAATGTATATGGCCATAATTTTAAAAAGTTGTAGACAGACGATTGCAAATTACAAAGAACCTATATGACTTACTCCGCTTTAACAACAAGTATAAAATTTGGTTTTGGAAGTAAACGGGTGTCCCAATATAATCAGGTGAATGTGACCAAACTTTTGAACCGTTATTGACAGACAGCTAAAACTTACAAGGGACCTGTATTGCTACGTCCGCTATAACAAGAAACTTATAATTTAAATTTAGAAATTAAAGGGTGTTCCCAAAATAATGTAATTTGTTCTATATTTCCGTATTTTTTGACCCGTTGTATACAAACACCCGAATTTTAGACAGAAATTCCACTACATTGTTTAGTATAATAAGAAGTATAAAAATTTTAAATTATAAATTAAAGGGTTTTAGCAATAGTTGATCTAATCTGATGTGTATGGGCAAACTAATGATCCGTTATAAACAGACGATTGAAATTTACACAGAATTTGATTGCTTAATTTATTACAGAGCAAGTATATAAGTTGAATTTTGAAAATAAAGGGTGACCCTATAGTTGCTGTAATTTGATGTATATTGCGAAACTATTGAACAGTTGAACAAGTATAAAGTTTGAATATATAAGAGTGTCCCAATAGTTAATGTTATCTAATTTATGTGGCCATACTCTTGAACTGTTATAGGCAGACAGATGAAATCTGTTTTGAAGTCGGTTTTTTTTGCAAGAATTATTATAAATTAATTGGCTATAAAGTATATTAATAAACATATAAATTTTTATAATTCATTAACTCGTAAAGGAAACCGAAATATGATCGGCTGCAAGTGTGCAATTAATTGCCGAGCAAGAACACGACTCAGGCGAAAATTTTTTGTAAATTCTGCCTTTAACAACTGAAAAGGATCGCTTGAGTCACGTAATCTTTGTAAGTCACACCTATGTCTCCTTTTTTCAGTATTTTCTTCGTCTTCACAAATCAGCATTAACACAATTATTACTCTTCCACTTTTCTAAAAGGATACGTAAATTTATTCCTGTATTTTGAAAAAGAATCCATTATATTGATATCTGCATGAAGCGTGCACTATTTACCGAATTTGAATACACACACACACACACGCGATAAAATAGAGTTATCAATACCAAATGAGACTTTGACTTTGTTTTGAACTTATCAAGTGCACAGAATCAGGCTGTAAATATAACTTTTGGCTTGTGTTTATTGATATTTGTATGTTATTGAAATTGCTCCAAATATCGAGCTAAATTTGTATATATATTTTTGGAATTTTTAATAGTTAAAAAAAATTGTCAGTTGTAACGCTGGCTGCTACAGTCATCACAGGTATTTTTTTTTCTTATTTTTTCTTTATGAATTTATAGAAAATTTGGAATATTAAGCCGAGTTGTGGATAGCAAATTTAATTTCGTATGAGTCCTAGATTTTTTTCAGTATTTTTTAAGCTTTAAGTTTTAATGGGCAGCACTAATTGACACCTTGGGGGCCAACATTGTTCGTAGTATTAGCGACATAATGCCCTTCGTCATGAGCAACCCCGGTAAAAACACCCCCGAAATCTTTTTCAAAAAATAAATTTTTTTGATTAAATCTTTTTTATTTTGTGACACTTATTACATCTTAAAGTTCTGTCGGGCTTATAAAAACACCTTTTATTTATAGGTTTATAGTTCGAAAAAACAAAGAATTAGATAAACTACTTAAAGCATAAGCATGAAAAGACAGTCACTACGAGGGCTGCTCTATATATTTCTGGCCTAGTAGTGAAAATACGAATATTTATAATCAAAAATGGTTTTATTGTTTTTCAAACCAGTTGTCGAAGCACTTTTTCCACTCCGATTGAGACACCTCTAAAACATGGTTTTTGAACACTTCAACAGATTCTTCTGGTGACGAAAATCGTTGACCACGTATTTTTTTCTTCATGTGCGGAAACAAGAAGAAGTCATTAGGAGCCAAGTCAGGGCAGTACGGCGGATGACCCATTAATTCGACGTTTTGGCCGGTCAAAAACGCTCTGGTTTGAGCCGATGTATGAGAGCTCGCATTGTCATGGTGAACAATGATTCGTCTTCTCTTGTTGGTTTTTCGTATTTCTCCGATGACTTCAGGCAAACAAATTGTAGTGTACCACTCAGAAGTGACCGTCCTACGTTGCTCAAGCGGAACAGTCGCCACATGACCAGTTTTGCCGAAGAAAGAGGCGACCATTTGCTTCGAAGTGCTTCTTCCACGAACAACTTTTGTTGGATTTTGCTCGTCTTTGAAGACCCACACGGTCGATTGTTGTTTCGTTTCGGCCTCATACGCATAGATCCATGATTCGTCACCTGTGACGATCTTATAAACGCCTTTTGAAGCACCGCAATCGTATTTTTGCAATATTTCTTTGAGTCTTTTTTTGAGCGACTTTCAAATTGTGCGGGATCCAACGAGAACAAACCTTTTTTATGGCCAGGTGTTCATGCAGTATCGAATGTATGCTGGTGGAAGAAATGTCCAAGGATGTCTCTATCTCTCGGTATGTCGCATGTCGATCTTGCATTATGAGTTCACGCACGGCATCAATGTTCCCTGGCACAACAGCCGTTTTTGGACGACCTTCACGGAATTCGTCTTTGAGCGAGCTTCGGCCACGACTAAATTCATTAAACCAATTTTTCACAGTGCTATAGGATTGTGCTTCATCGCCATACAAAGATTTTAGTTCATCAATGCACTCTTGTCGTGATAATCCACGTCGAAAGTTGTGAAAAATGATGGCACGAAAATGTTCACGAGTTAATTCCATTTTTTTCTATATTAATTTTTTCAAGTCACTGTAAACAACACAAATAATGGTCGTACGTCAAAACGTTTTGAGTACGATTATGCTTAAAAATGACAATCTTTCCAATGGAAATTTTATATTGCACTTGGCAGCACTCAGTGTTGCCAGGCCAGAAATATATAAAGCAGCCCTCGTAATTTCGTTAGAAATACAATAAGAAATCACTTAGTTTATAAAATTAGATCTCCGATTTTATTGTTTTACACAGTTTACGTATTTATTTAATTTTAGTTAAGAGCTACAGAATGAAAAAAACAAAATCTTTTTAAAATCAGTATACGAGTAATAATGAAATCAAGTGAAGAAAATAATGCCTTTCTTTTTGACTTTGGGGATAAAGCTCTAATGTAAAAAATTATTAGCGACAATATACTGCCGCTGTTGGCGTACGACTTGCGATTTTGAAGCATAACATTTTAACTTTGATATTTTTCATGTTGTCTTCCTTCCTGCTATAACTAATATTTTTCGTAGTAGACTTGGTCTTAAACGTTAAGGTCTTAAATCTTATTTTCCTAAAATAACCTACAAACCAGCAATGCATTGCTTTTGGTTTAAATTTCATAAAACGGATGCTACTTTTCATTTTTGTTGGAGATTAAAAAAAATCTCTACAATCCTGTTTCTTAAATCTTAATACTCCTTGAGGCATAAGTAGTTTAATGTTTAGTCAAGCCTGCTCCTTATTTGAAAATATTTCTGTTTTCTAAAAACTATTTTAGAAAATAAAATGTTTGCTCCTAAAGTGTTTTTCATTATGAGTAAAATGCCACAATACTTGAACCGCAAATAAAGATGTTTTTCTTTATTGCACAAAATTTGTGCAGCAAACTGCTTAAACTAAAAAAATCCTCAAAACCCACAAAAGAATATAAATAACGAAAATTTTATAGGTTAAGTAATCTTATTTAATCCTTAATTTTAAAAGACGATTATACAAAATACAAACACTGTTTTAATACCTTCAGCGGTAAAGACGGTAAGACTTCTTTGCAAGGAAATGTTTTGGCAACAACATGACAAAGAACAAAAGATAAAAAACAAAACAAAAACACATCTTATTAAAAAAATATAAATAAATAAAATGAAACCGATAAAAAAGATGTTAAACAAAATAAAACCAGACAGATTATGTTCAAAGAAAACAAAAGCAGAACCCTAAATAAAAACCGGCAATATTTGTCATTGGCTTAAGCAGGAGATACAAAAAGAAAATATCAAAAAACCTGGTATCGAATGCAGATGGATCTTGAAATAAGATAAAAGTACAAAGGAGACGAACTACAAAACATTATCAAGGCATCAACATTTGATTGTAATTTTAATTTTGTTAAACCATAATTGGCCTACAAATTATAGAAATTGGAAGAAAATTTGTTTTATGTTAAGAAATCTTAAATCACATTTTATTTAATAAACATTAGCTGCAATTCATTGTAATGGAATAAAGAAAAGAAAACGTTAAGGTCTTTTTCTTTATTGATTTTTTACAAAACAGTCAGTTTACATCTGCTGGAACTGTAACTTATACAGGGTGTCCGCCAAAAGGGTTTCTTTGTTTCCATTGTAATCCTGGCTGTATGAGATGTGGCACCGTGTTGTTGATACCACAAGTTAATCACGCCCAAAGCTTGCTGTAGCGGCGTTAAAAAGTTTTCAATCATATTACGATATCGATTTCCATTTACAGTTACCACTTCGTCGATTTATTTTCAAAGAAGTAATTTCCAATGATGCGTCCTGCCCAAATTGCACTTTTAATAGATGCAAAGGTGACTAATGAATAATGTGAGGGTTTTCCATTGCCCAGAACCAACTATTTTGTTTATTCACATATCCATCCAAATGACAATGAGCTAAGTCCCACTGGCACAATTCTTGCCAAAGTTGTTCTTTGAAGACCAGGCTCCTGAGCAAGGTATTGAATTGAAGTTAATGGATTGTTTTGAACACTTTGTTGAGCAGCAGTAATATTTTCAGCCGATCTTGGTACTTTTCTTCAAAATCCACTACGTTGATTCACCCAAAAATTTTACGTAACTTTCTCTTCGTCACAGTAATCGATGTTTGATTTTTATAATTTTTTTTAACGATTAAAACACGTCATTTTTCGAATATTTTCCTACTATAAATGTGCCACGTGCTTACTTCACGACTGTCAAATATGAACTGTCAAGACTGATGTTTACCAAAATGGGCGCGAAGTAAAGTCATATACCTTCCTGAGGGACCCCTGTACCACATCGTAGTTATGGTCGAAAACGATCGTCTAGTAGTTAATGTCTTCGCTGAAGTGCTTGTAATGAAAAAAGGGGAAAAAACTAATCTTTAAAGAAAGCTTCTCAATCTACAGTTGAACAACATACGACGGGAAAGTGTCTAAAATGCCGACTCTAAATACGGAAAGACCTACGGAGAAAGTATAAACTAACTTTTAATATAGAGCTTTGCGCAGGGAATCTTTTTGCTCCAACAATTGGTAAGTAGGAAATACCATCAAATTCACAAAAAAAAATTGGCGACGTTAAAAAGTCTGCTCCAGGAATTTAAGATTTGAGTGGTTCTTAAGGCGTAAATTCAAAGTCGAAACTGTTGGTATATAAGCGTCAGAATTAGAAACGGCTCGACTCCAGTAATATTTACTACAAATAAACAGGGATATTTATCCATTGAAGGGTATTATACGAGTTGTGTCATCGCACTTCAGATATGAGCAATATAGCACAACTTTAAGGAATATAACGTGAGAAGATGGAATTTTGTTAACTTAAAGAAGGAGAAGCGTGATCGTATGAAGGCCGTGCAATCCGGCAGTGGTAACTGGTTTTACTTTTCAAACTGGCAGACATTACTCCAGAGGCCTGTTAATACAAAACTGTATTGGTGACGATTTCATTAATCTATAAGGATGGCGAGAGACAAAAAAATACAAACAGGTTCAAATAAAATACTAAGCGGTACAACAGGTGTTAGAATAACGAAAGTTATCTAGAGATATGACATTGACTGTAATTTTCATTTAGCTCTGGCTTAGTTCGTCGAAGCAAATGTTATTTATTATTTATTTAAAAAAGAGCAACATAACATATACAGGGTGGCCCAAAAAAGACTGAAGGATTAAAAATAACTGTATTTTTTTTTGTTTTTATTTTTTATTAATTTTTTTATGTTTTTAAATATTTAATTCATGGAAATTTTTTACGTCTAAGTGTGAAATATAACATCTCTCAAATGGTGTCCATTTTCTTGCAAACAAAAATTGGCTCTTTTAACCATATGTTCCATTACTGCCCGTAGAGTTTCTGGTTCCAAGTTGCTTATTTCTGCTTGAATGTTCTGCTTAAGCTTTTGAATTGTTTGGGGCTTATTGATATACACAACTACTTTCAAATAGTCCCACAAAAAAAATCTGGAGTAGTCCAATCTGGTGAACGTGGAGGCCAAGCAAAATTACAATTTCTGGAAATTATTCGTTCACCAAAAATGTTATGAAGAAGTTCCATTGTCGATCTTGCTGTATGCGCAGTTGCTCCATCTTGCTGGAACCATATGTTTTGATTATTCTCAACATGTGGACGCAAAAATTTTCTATCATAGTCCTATACAGAGCCACGTTAATCGTTTCTGGTTGACCATACACATCTTCAAAAAAATATGGACCTATAATTTTATCAGACATAACACCGCACCAAACAGTATATCTACATCACGCTGATGTAATGCCCTAGGATTGTGAGTGCCCCAAAATCTGCAATTTTGTTTGTTAACATAGCCATTTAAGTGGAAATTAGCTTCATCGCTCATTATAAGATTGTTTAAAAAGTTATCATTTTCTCTGGCTATTTGACTAAAACAAATAGCATATTGCAGGCGTGCCTGATGATCTTGGGGAAGCAGTTGCTGTACCATTTGAATTTTTTACAGAAACATTTTAAGATCCCGCTTCAAAATTCTCTGCAGGGATGTTTGGAGATTCGCAATTGAGCAGAACGACGACGAGTAGAGACAGATGGATCTTCGCTAACACTCTGCCGTACAGCCTCCACAACTGCTTCATTGCGCACAGATCGACCTCTTCCTCTTCCTGGAAGATCTGACACTCTTCCATGTTCCTCAAAACGGGAGACTAAGTTCCTAATCATGTTGTCACTGGGTGCTGTTCGGACATTAAAATGACGACGATAATGCCGTTGAGTTGTAATAATTGACCTTCCAGAAGAATAAAAAAATTCAATGATTTTGACGGGTTTCTGCACATCATAGCCAAGATTTATCTCCAAAAACCAGTAAATAACCTGCAAAAGACAAAAAAAAATGATTAAACACAAAAAAGATATAACTATTTTTAATCTTTTAGTCTTTTTTGGGCCACCCTGTATAAAAATGCTTTTGTAAACGAAAAATAAAATCATTGAAATTTTTAGATAAAAAACTTTGTTCATAAAAATTCAGGTGAAATAAGCTGATTTTGATTCTAAGCATAACTTAGAAAAAAAAACCGAAAAGGATAGAACGGCAAGGATTAGTATTCACAAAAGTCTCAAAGCAGTATTCCGATATTTGAAGAATCATATACCTCATTTAAACTAGGAGTTGACAAAATGGGGAAAAAATGTTTATGAGAGAATCTATAGCAATATAACCGTCATGTTCTCTTAGAAGTAAAATACCATGATATAGATCTGGATGGATACTTGACTTGACAGAGTCACATTGAAGCAAAGCACATACAAAAAAAAAACAAAATCAAAGCAAATAAACTGGCACATTGGAATTCTATATTAGGACAGTGTCTCTGTTTTAAAATTCGAAAGCGTCAAGCCAAAGCTCTAGACATGATCATGGAAGTCCTGTGGTATATGTTCAAATAATAACAAAGATTTAAATGTTTTAATATATAAAGCAAGAAGCCGGCCAACGAGCTTCAACTTTGCAAGAGAACATAAAAATTCCATTAGCCAGAAACATTACATTTTTAATTAAAATCGACCTAATAGTCTTACCTAATTTGAAATCTGAGCTATATAAACCAATTCATGTTACAAATTTAAGTTAAGTTTTGATGGCAAGTTCGTCAGATCTTAATGTAATGGCAATTGCTTGTATGTCAAATATATGCCGAAGATAATTAATGAAACTCGATGAAAGAACTAAATGCTAAGCTGAACACTTGGAAATTTATTTCTCCAGGGTGTCCACCGAGAAAGTATACTACTTTGGTTTACCGCCATTTTGGTAAACATTAGTCTTGACAGTTCATATTTGGCACCCATGAAGCAGACACGTGGCAAATTTATTATAGAAAAATATTCGATACACCAACTTGTATTAAGCGTTAAAACATTTTATATGCTCTAATTACCTTGGATTACACGGCAAATAAAAACACTGGTAGTATAATATAATTTATTGATGTATCACTTTTACTTTTCAATAAAAAAACACAAGTTATTACAAAAGCTGCCGTTGCGCAAAACGTTGAAGGCGTTGTTGTAAAACGGAAAGTCGGCGGACAACTTTTAATAGGTCGTCAATAGTTTAAGTATTAATGTTTTGACATAAAAAAATCAATCATCGATTACTGTGTCGCTGTCGTGCCAAGAAAAAAACGCCCTACTTATCGTGTAGTGAATGATTTCGAAACAAAGGGTCTGTAGGTGAGTGGCTAGAGCATGAACCACAACGTACTGCAAGATCGTATGAAAACATTACTGCTGCTCAATCCATCAACCTTAATTGGAAGTCTTGTTTTGGAGGTAGGACATTAAAGAACGACCATGGCCACAATTTTGCACAATGATTTGCTTTTGTTTTCATTTAAGATTCAGTTGACACAAGAGCTTATTCCACAACACCATTCATGCCGCCGTACATATGGCAATACGATGTTACAGCACTCTCATTACAACCCAAATTTTTATGAAAAAATCATAATGAGTGGCGAGGCATATTTTCATTTGGATGGATATGTGAATAAACAAAATAGTTGGTTCTGGGCAAAGGAAAACCCTGCAGTTATTCATCCATCATCTTTGCATATATTAAAAGTTACAGTCTGGTGTGCAGTCGGTCAGGGGGAAACATTGGCCCTTATTTCTTTGAAAATTAAAACGGCTTAACGGTAACTGTGAATGGAGAGTGATATCGTGATAGGATTGGAAACTTTTTAACGCCACAACGGCATGCTGTTAGCTTGATTAACATCTAGTATAAACAAGATGGTGCTACATCGCATACAGCCAGTATTACAATGGAATTGCTGCGAGACCTCTGTCCACAACAAGTTATTTCAAGAAATGGTGATGTCCTCCACGATCGCGTGATTTGGCTGCAAGGGCTATGCAAACAAACCGCGTAATATGTCTAAGAACGTAATGAAAAATGTGCTTAAGGGGCTTGAATGTGTGAGACTAACAAAGGCCTCATTATTTCCGACATTGAATAAAACATTTATTCATTTAAGATCCATTCTCTTGCAGTAATTCAAAATTTATAATCAAAGAAGGTACTATACCTTCCCGGCGGATTCTCTGTACTTACCATTCTACTACTCAGCCAATGCAAGCAAGAGTTGCCAAGATTAGATTGTCCTTGTGTCATAACTATCGTTTGGATCTTGATGAACGGGTTCGTCAGGAAGGTCTCTGCGTTAGGAGTCTTTTACTTAATTTAGGGTCTGCTTTCTTAAAAGCAATATATAACTCTTAAACTAAAATACGAAGAATATTTCGTAGTTATTATCAGTGTATGAGGCTCACGGACGCGGTACAAAACGGAGAAGGCAGCTTTCCCTATACCTGGCGACCGACTTCTGGTTAATTACATAATATCCAACATTAGTAAGGCAGCTGGACTATAAATAATGACCTGAGATATTTGAGGACTAAAAAATAGATCTAAGTGACTCACATATTTTTCTCTACTTAATCTAAAGACTGGTGTGCTCCTGTTAAGGTAATGTCCTTCCCTGGTATATCATACAATTACATTATGGCTGACAACATTAAATGACCTTTAGAGTTAAATCAAGAATTAGGAATGGACCTAAATGCCTCACTCATTGTTATGGAGCTAATCTGACGACTGGTGTGGTCTGCCAAAAGTGGGATCTTTTCAGTTCCTCATAATTGTTCTTTTTATTTTACACGCAAAATATGATGGTGAGGGACTTGATCCACACTTAATGATCGTCTGTAGTAGGTAACGATTTAAGAATGAATCTAAGTGTCTCCCTAATTATTACGTACCTGTTTTGACGACTGGTGTGGTCTTGTCGAAGTGGGGTTGTTTCAGTTTCAGTTCCAGTTCCACTTCACTTTTATTTTAGAAACACAAAATATTATGGTGAGCCACCTGGATCCACACCTAGTGACCTTCTGTGATAATTCACGAATAAGAAATGAATCTATATGCCTCATTCATTATTATGCACCTAATTTAATGACGAGTGCGGTCTTGTCAAAGTGGGGGTTCTTCCAGTTTGTTTCGATTGTTCCTTTTATTTTACACATAAAATATGACGGTGAGATATTTAGATCTACACTTAATAACTTTCTGAGATAATTTCGAAATAAGGAATGAATTTAAATTCCTCCCTCATTGTTTTTTTTTTTTTTTTTTGTTGTTTATTTATTTACAAAAATTTAACAATTTCTACTATAATAAACCCTAGTATAATATAATACATATTTACATAAATACAAAGTCCCAGAAACGAGCTCTCGAGTATTATGGATATCATGTTCATTTTTGTTTTGCAAAAATAGTAATTTATTTATATATTAGAAATATAAGGCTATAATTTAATTGTAATGAAAAATATTAATAAAAACATTACCTATGTATGGCCAAATTAAAAATAATAAAGTCAAAAAAAAAAATAAAAGAAAAAAGGAGTTTTATATTTTACTATTCCACTAACCACCAAAACTTTTTGGTTTTTGTGCTTTGTGACGTAAGAAAATCTTTATTAGATATACTTTTTTCAAACCTGTTTGACAGATTTGATATACTATTGCAATCAATTTCTTTGACATTGGCACGTCTACAATTATGGTAGAAAATTGGAATACCATTATTATCTTGTATTATTTTTAATTTGTCCAAGAACAAAAATGACTCAGGGGGACCAAAGCCATTTTGTAAAGCATTTGAAATATAATTATGATTTGTGTAATATGGTGCCATTATCAAATTGTTTTCATCAAATGAAGTACTTCGCAAAATATAATTTCTTGTTAGACTTATTGTAAAATTATCTATTCTTATAATATTTGACATGTCATACAATTTTTTATTAGATACATATTTTATGTAGTTACTATTAGATGATCTAAACAATCCTGTGCAAGCTCTCAAACATTTTCTTTCAAAAAGCCTAATTTTTTCCATATATGAAGGTGAAATATTAAACCATATAGGACATCCGTATGTGAGTATTGGTCTAATGAGTGACTGATACATGATTATTTTAACTTTAGGCTTTAAGTATTTTGAATAAAATAATCCTTTATACATAAAAAATGCTTTTTGTGCTTTCCTTATTGTTTCAATTACATGATTATTATAATATAGAAATTTATCTAAATGAATTCCTAAGTATTTCACAATTTGTTTATTTGGTATATTGGTATTATTTAAATTCGATCTTATTCCGAAGGATTTCCAATTTCTTTTAATATTATTGTTACATTTATTAACTGGAGGTCTAAATAAAATTGTTTCACATTTATTTACATTTATTTTCATAAACCAATCTACTGAATACTTCTCTACTATATTGAAATACTCTTGAAGTTTTGAATTTATTTTTTCAATTGTATCATCAGTATGATACATAATTATATCATCTGCAAAAGCTATAATATTATCTATATTTGTTATCAAATCTAGAATAAAAATGTTAAACAGGGTAGGAGAGTTAACTGTACCTTGTTGCAGGCCATTGACAATATTAAATGATTTATTACTTTCGTAGTTTTGGTAATATAGCTTGAAAGATTTATTACTTATCATTTTATAAATAAGCAATATCATATTAAAAGGAAATTGAAGTGCTATTAATTTATATATTAACCCCGGAATCCAAATGCTGTCAAAAGCTTTCTCCATGTCTATTAAACATGCTCCTGTGCATAATTTTTTGTTCCAATTCCAGTTAATATTTGAAGTCAGATAATGTATTGCATTGACTGTCGAGTGCTTATATTTAAAGCCAAACTGTCTTTCATTTACGATCCCTTTTTGTTTACAAAATGTATTTATATTATTATTAATGCATATTTCAAATATTTTGCTGATATTAGGCAATAAGCTTATAGCACGTAGATTGCTTGGATCCGACATATCTTTGTCCTTTTTTGGTAGCAGGACTACTTTTGCATTTTTCCATTTTTCGGGAAAATACGAATTATTTAGCATATTGTTAAAGAGACAACAATACTCCAACATTAAAATTTCGGGTATGTTTTTTAGAGCAATATTTGGAATTCCATCCGACCCAGACGATAACTTTGCTCTTAACTTAGCAAAGATGAATATAATTTGTTCTTTAGTTATAAAATATTCGTTTGCCTGTAAATCACTCAAGTTATTGGACATTTTTTCCACATTGAAAAGAGTTATGGTAGTGGGGTTATTATTATCGAATTCATTTTTAAGTTCTAAGAATCTGCTAAATTTGTCATTTATTTGTAAATGTATTCTATTATTTCTATCTATTTCTTTATGAGCGTGTACGGATTCCAGGCAAGCACCCACGGCATCTAGCATTTTATCATGCTCCCTTATAATATAATTATTTGAATTATCTTTTTCTAACGCATTTGTATCTATATCTACTTTATCCAGTAAATGTTTAAGATTTTGCGGGATTTTTATGTTGTCCAGGATCAATGGTTTAATTTTTTTAAAGTTTTTCTTTATTTCCTCGAACATTTTTTTGGAATCTTTTGGATCTAGTTGTGTAAGTTTATTTTTTATATTTTTGTTTAAATTGTTAATCAGGTTTTCATTTAAAAGTTTTTTAATTAGTTTTAATTGAGAACGTATTAAGTTTAATGATGTTTCAGATAGAGTACGTTCTAGCCTGTTGTGTTTTTTAATTATTGTTAAAATTTTGCTTTTTTCCTGGTGCAATTTTTGTACTATTGGGCTTTTTATTTTCGTAAAACCATCTGCTTTCTTAGCCTTAGGTGTTACTACTTCTATAGTATTTACAATTATATTATTTAGCTTATCGATATAATTGTCGATCTCAGAGTTTGAAAGATTTTTGTCTTTTGGAATAAGTGTGTTATTATCTAATTGTTGTGTGATTCTATTTTTGAATTTCTTCCAGTCTGTTCTCTTATAATCATAAGTTATATTCTGAGGTTCTTCAATGAACGAAAAAAAGTCTTGTTCGTTATTCATATACGCGCATATTTGTAAAGCCTGGTGATCACTGTCATAGTCTACGGTTTCTATACAATTAAGTGTGTTGTTTTTAGTCTCGATGTGCAATCTACAATCAGCAATACACACATCTATATATGAACTTGACCTCGGATATGAAGGTAATTCAGATGCGTAGAATTTACATCGAAAATCTATCTCATTATCAGCTAACCAGTCCTTCAGTTTCTTACCTTTAATATTGTCAATTTGGTTACTCCAATCCCTGTGACGGCTATTTAAATCTCCGGCTAATATGTAATAGTTGTTGTTGTTATGTAAATCTAAAGAATGGAAAAGATTACTTAATTCTGAACTAAAATTTGTATCATTATTTCCCGAGGGATAATAAGCAGATATAATTATAAGGTTTTTATTTTCAGCCATTGGTACACGTATGACACAACTTTCTAAAAACTGAATTGTATTTTTTGTATTGTTTGTATATGCAGTGTACTTTATTTTGCTTTTAATCAGAATAGCTGTACCTCCGCCTCTTACTGCACCTGCTCTGTCTTTCCTAATCATATTATAATTAAAAAACTTGAGTTTATGTCTCGAATTAAGTTTAGTTTCATTTAAAAGTAAAATATCAGGGTTGTGTTTTTCTAGAAATTTTTGAAGATCAAACCTCCTACTTATTGTTATTAATGAATTGACATTGATGTGTATTATTTTAAGATTTTTTAGTAAGAATAAATTACTAGCCATTTTTACACACCAACCATGGAAAAAATAGCATCAATACGTGATGCTTGTATATTTAATTGGTTTTGGAGACTTGCCATTTGCTTATTTAGATTTATCATCATGTTTTTTAATTCTAACATAAAGGAGTTATTATCATAATTTGAGTTCATATTATTAGTTTTATTTTCTTTTAAAACTTTAGCAAAACTTGTTTCTGGGTTATAGAAGGAATTTACATTGATAGAATTATTTTTATTTTCCATCAGAGATTTCTGTTTAAGTCTAAGTTTTTGCTGCAGTTGCTTGTATTTCTCACAGCCTCTGTATGAGGCTGGATGACCATATTTGTTGCAAAGGACACAGTAAAGTTTTTCTCTTTCTTCTTCTGCCACATTTGATAAGCCACATTCACCTCTTTTATGCTCATTATTACATTTAACACATTTTGAAGGTAAGTAACAGTTTGCCGCACTATGAAAAAAGCCTTGACAATTCCGGCATTGGGGAATCTCTTCTCGTTTCACTTGTTCCCATTTTATCATCCGATAGAAAAGCGTCTTAATACTTTTTAGCTGATTCACGTTACTTTCTGGCGTAATTTGTACCAGAAAGAAAGGTAAATTGTATCCATTCTTGATTGAATTTTTTGTTGTAAATTGACTAACTTTTACAAATTTTAAGTCTTCAGTTTGGTATTGGCACAGATCATTTAAAATATCTTCTGCTTTTATATTAGAGTCTAGTCCCTTTAGCAAATACGTTTTTGTTTTAAAAGCTTTTGGGGTAAATGTAAAAAAATTTGAGTTCGTTTTAACTAAGTACGATTTAACTCTTGAGAAGTCCTCTAAGGAATTCATAAATAAGGACTTTTTGTTTCTAAATTCTTTGATCTTAAAATCTTTTATATTTAGAGCATTTTTTATAAATTCAATTAATTCTTTAGTTTCTATATTTATTATATTAATAGGAGGAATTTTTTTGTTTTTATTTTTTTCAGTATTGATTACTGTATTATTGTTTTTTGTTTCAGAAATATTTTTTTCACTTATTTTCTGCGTTTCAGTCATTGCAGCTAGAGCTGAGTTATGTTGTTGTGATTTTTTCTTGTTGTTTTTAACATGATCTTCAAATTTCTTAAGTAGCTCACGGTCACATACTGTATCATTTTCAATGTCTAGTACACCATAATAGTTGTTTTTGTGATACTTTGATATTGGCTGATCCATGCTTTCGTTTTTTCTTTTTTTCACATTTTCGTTGTTATATTTGTTATTTATATTAACATTTTTATCATAATTGCTCGATGAGTTTTGAGCATTAAGCTCACTCATTTCACAAGTGTTTTACACTTTTTTAATGTTTTTTCTTATTTTTTCGCGATAAATATAAACAAAAGGTTTTATTTTTCGGTTTTGGCAAAGAGTTTGAAAATAAGTAAGGCACTTATTGAAAATAGTATTCGACTTTTTATCCGCAATGCGACTGACTCTCATCACGGTCACGGTCACTCTCTGCCTCCCTCATTGTTGTGCACCTAATCTGACGACTGGTGGACTCTTGCAAAAGTGGGGTCCTTTCAGTTCCTTTTGACTGTTGTTTTTATTTTATACAAATAATATGAAGCTGAGACAACTGGATCTACACTTAATTATTTCTTTAGATAATTTGCCAACAAAACTGAATGTAAACGTTTCCCTGATCGTTTTGCATCTAATTTGAAGACGGGCGTAGTTTTGTCAAAGTGGGATCCTTTTGGTTCCAATTGACTATTCTTTTTATTACAGACAAAAAATGTGATGTGGAAATCAAAATGCACAGCGTTATGTTGCCTTTCGTTGCTTCTAAGTCCATGTGGGCAAGGAAACGAATGTCCAATATTTTTTTTCTTCCAGTACTTAATAACATCAGTAACTCTATAAATCGGTTTTGGCTTGTAATTTAGTCTTTCGTGTGTTTTAGCTATTTAAACCAAAAATTGTTAAAAAAATGCCCTTCAGGAAAAAAATTGAAAATATAATCCTTTATGTCATTTCCCTTTTTTAGTTTTTGAAAGGACTTTTGAAAATTTAGACTGTTTTGTTCTCATGCATTAACTGGAAACCTAAAATATAAACACATGTGGCTAGAGGAAAACGATGTGAATACATTGCAAACATTAATGTGTTTGCAGACTTTTTTAAAGCTGAACTATGATCCTTTTAATCAGGAGTATGTTTGCAAGAAATGCGCTGTTTTTGTAAGCTACAGCTTCAACAGTGATCGCTCCTTCCGTTTCAATTGCCAACGACAAAAGGAATTCTTTGCATGTGAATATTTTCTTTTTGGATTTCAATTGTTTAACTTTTTTTAATTCTGGTTTTTAAATCCTTGTTCTCAATACTTTTCATTCTTTTTTTTTTTGTATTATTAAGGCAAAATACTTTTTATTTTACAATTGTTATGAACAATAGTTTCTTTTTTTCTTTTTTACTTCTTTTAATATTTTTTTGTTTTGTTGAAATCCTTGTTTTGAAGTGCAAAAAATCTCTTGAATGAGTTTTGGTTTCTTAAACCCAAAATCTTGTGGAGATTTTCAGTTTTAATATTGATTTACCCAGTTTTAGTTTGCGGTCTTTTCTTAAAGTTTTTTGTTTGTTGTATTATGTTTGATATGTGTTGCTTTGTTTCCTAAAGAATTTAATTCGCATTTTTTTTTCATTTTGATATGTGTTTTAAAAAAAAATCCACTTAATTTCTATTGATATTAATTTGGCGAGAGAATTACGCCTCTTTTGATTTTGCTATCGCAAATGAATAAAATAAATAAATTTTTTCTAAAATATCAAATTACCACAAAAAGAGGGAAAACAAACAATTAATAAAAATTTATAGAAATTAACTAAAAAGGAAGTTTATGTCTTTTAGAAATCTTTAAATGAAATATTTTATAATAAACTAATAAAACTTAGAAAATTTTATACAACATTAGAGTGATTGACGTGCTCGCTTTGTAACTTCAGGAGGGCACCAAATTAAGCTTGCCAGATGTTGAGTTTTGTTAATTTACAATAAAGATGGCCACCTTCGTATTAAAAATTTATATGCGTAACGCCTGCTTGAGGAGGACTACGCTACCCCCAGAACAAATTTTTTACCTACAGGATCATCCGGAAACGTATTGAAACCTTGT
Organism: Gymnosoma rotundatum; assembly: GCA_916610165.2. Lineage (NCBI taxonomy): Eukaryota > Metazoa > Arthropoda > Insecta > Diptera > Tachinidae > Gymnosoma > Gymnosoma rotundatum. Next base: position 119,604,053 of record OU744338.1, read on the forward strand.
CGTAAATACACATCTTCCTTAAGCAATGTTGCCACACTAGGGGATTTATCTCCAAAATGGGGCTTCTTGTTTGAAAATGAAGAAAAAAAATCTTATTTGTGAATAAGAACTTTTTGGTGGGGAAATTTTAAATAATTTAGGGAATTTTTGGACAATGCTTTGGGCGAACATGTATAAATAATAAGTTTCGCAATAATTCGATTCATCTACTTCAGATTTAATAGATTAATGTTTGGACTGTATTGAAAAAGTAAATCGTTTCCAATCGAATCTCAATATTTTTAAAACTAAAACAACACGTTCAATCTAAACACCAAATTATTTAATTTTAGAAAAAGTTTGTATATGTCGAGATGCGATTTGAAGACCTGGCAGAATTATTCTTGGCTGGAAAAAACTAAGATATTAAATTACAACCACAAGGAGGGAGATTTGGGATGAAAACTTCTTGATTTTGTAAATCAAATTATAAGAGCGTGTTTAGATAAAAGCGAAAGATCATTTTAAGAATAACGCAAACTTCTTTTTAGGGATTTTTGGCGATAAAAACTTTTAATATAGGGATTCGACTCGAAAGGAATTCGAAAAGAACGAGCGTTAACTGCGTTAGTACAAGGGTCTGCTTGTTGGCTTATCTGAACAATACTATTCAAAGAGAAAAATAAATGCTGTGATCTTCTAAAAAGGCAGCACTTGGAGTTTTGATTAGAATTAAAAACAACTGTGGTTTCTTAAGGCGCCTGTACATTAGAACAGCAGCGAAGATGGGTTAAGGTGCCTGCATATAGTCATAGTTTGAGAGGAAAAGTAACAGTGTGATAGTCTTGGCTAAGTTGGCTAAAAAGTGCCTGATAAGTAAGGCATGAGGTATAAGTCATGCCAAAGATAAGGTGTCTTGTGGTCTGGTTGGCTGCGAGGTTAAAAACGCTTGTAGTGAAGATAACTACGTGAGTTTACTTAAATGCATGGTGGCAACAAATCAACCCAGAACAACTGCAGCATTAGAAATGTGTAATGACAATTGAGGAGCTGGTATTTAGAATCAAATAAACCCCTACCTTTAGTAAGGGAGAGACGTAACAATATCAATATAAAAGAATATACAGAAGAAGACATAGAGGTTAAAATGTCTCAACGTTATTAGTGGAAAGACCTTGACCTAACTTCTAAATCAAAATAATAACTAGCAGAACTGTTCAGAGAAACTTGCAGATTAGATATAACATCGGTATTATAGTGTTGAATTGCGAATACAAAAATATATAACACCCAGTCTGGGTTATTCTTAGTATTGCAGCAACACTCTTCTGCTCTTTTAGACGGAAATAGGACGAAAGGAGGCCTAACAAACTAAGTTTTTAATATCAAGGGGTGTGACTACAGGAATTCGAATTCGAATTGGTTTCAAGATGTGGTCGGTCGCAAGATATGAAAGAGAGGTTTGCTTTTTGAAATTATTTGAGTCTGTATTAGATGCTTAAGAATATAAAATATTGTTACGAAAATAAGATCTGGCAACCCCTACATATCTGAAAAACAACAGCAGTGCTGATATTGTCCGTATGTACGTTGAAAAACATCGGAGGTGAATAAATTACTTCCACCAGTGTATAGAATAATACGACAATAAGCTAAAGCACGTTGAGCAACCTCAATGGCTGCGTTAGTAAAATAGAACATCTTCAAGTTCATAAGTTCGAGCCCGCCATATGACATGCGTACAAAAGAAAAAAACAATTTTTATATACTTTCCTCCCGGAAAGAGAAATGCAATTATTGTTTTAAGCCCGGTAATTTAGTGAAGGCGTCTATTTGATTCTAGAATAGCAGATAATGCCCAGGCTCCCTTAGTATTAGAGATAAGCGCCTTGATAACAGCATTACATCAGCATACGGCACATGTGTGTGGCTTTTAGAGAGGAAGGGGATAACTGTCTTAGATTTACACAGTAATTGGCCTAGGGATGGTTTAGTTTACTAAACAATGTCTCGAGTAGTTCATGTCTCGCCGGAGTAACAGAGCTCATTTTTAGTAAGCAATAACTAGACTATTAGATTTAAGTTCAACCAGAGCCACAGTAGTATTTACTGTGAAAAGATCCCATACGTTTGTTCTAAAGGGGAATAAACGTAACAAGGTCTGCAAACCGATATAAAGAAGTACAGACGTATTGGTGTGCTAGACAATTGCAATATTTCAATATTAATGAACCGTGAGATCTGATTGTCACCAAATTAAGAACATGTTATAAATCATTAGTCGCTCCAAATAAACTCAGCACTTTGCTGATTAATAAAAATTGTTTTTCAATTTTTATTTTTATCTTTTCTTTGAATCTTTCAAATACATATGAATGGTTCCCAATGGGATCCCTTATGTAGAAAAATGAAAGAAAAAAAAATAGTTACTAAATGTTTGCTGTGTTTTTGTATAGATTTTTTTTCAGTTGTTATTGTCTTCTGTCTTGTTGATTCAATGGAGTTCTCATTTAATCAATTTGGCTTTTGATATAAGACTTTCTGTTTTTCTATACAAAATTTGGGTAAAATCCACTGACGAGCTATTTGAGCAGTAGTGAAATGGCCATATGGATATGCTTTCCCCGCAGTAATACATTTCATTTTTAGTTTAGTTTAAAAATAATAAATATTTCATGAGAATATCATGAAATATTTATATTTGAAGGAATCAAGCACGATTAAAGTAAATTAAATTTTAAAAGATTCCGAATAATAAATTTTCATATTGATAAATAAATTATATTATAAATAAATTAATTATTTTCAGATAAATAAAATACTACAAGGTAACAAATTACAAAAATATATTTTTAATAATATTTTTGGGTGGCGGAGCTAATAAGGCATTTAAAAGCTTAATAATGAATGTTTTTAGGAAATTGGCAAAAAAAATCTTTTTTTCACTGGGACGTTTAATAATTACTAAAAGGGGCGGGGAAAATAGCATTTTAGAACATCTTGAGTCCAACTTTAGGTTTTCAAACATTCCTTGACATTAAAAGTACCTATACCGAAAACCAATTCAGAATTTAGGCCAATCGCTATTTTGAGTTACTTGTCTCATGTGCTCGAAAAAATTCTACAAATTCAAATCTCGGGACATATCAAGGAAAATAAATTATTATCTGAAAAGCAATCAGGTTTTCGCTCTCACCATAGCTGTGTATCTGCCTTATTGGATGTTTCCGAAAATTTACGACGTGAACTGGATAAAGGTAAACTAAATTTCTTAATTCTTCTTGACCACTCAAAAGCCTTCGACACTGTTGACCATCGTTATCTTTGCAAAAAGCTTCGGCATTTCTTTAAGTTCTCTAACAATTTAACACTTTTTTTGTCTTCATATCTGTCGAACCGTTTGCAGTTTGCATCTTTTATAAATTTGCACTCATCTTTACAACCTTTAACAAGAGGTGTGCCACAAGGGTCTATTCTGGGACCACTACTTTTTTCAATTTATGCCAACGATTTGCCAAAACAGCTTTACAGTTTCATATCTATTGATGAAAATATTGCTAGGGTTAATGATGATTTGAATAGAATTTTTCGTTGGGCAACAGCGAATGGACTTTGTTTAAACCCCCATAAATCGAAGTGCCTAATAGTTCGAAAGAGAACGCTCGATTCTGTTGCCGATGTAAACATTCTGATAAATGGGGAAAATATCAACATCGTTAATGCTGCAAAAAACCTTGGATTAATGTTTAATAAAACACTTAATTGGACAAACCATGTTAAAACACTCGTAGGCCAAATTTATAATAAGCTAAGGTGTCTTCGGCCGATACAATATTATAACTCCTTAGGGCTAAGGAAACTTCTTGCAAAATCCTATCTTCCTCCAGGTTTAATTTACGGCTGTGAGCTTTTCGCAAGCTGCGACTTAATTAGTAAAAGGAGACTAAACGTTTTATATAACATAATTAGATATGTGTATGGCTTAAGAAGATATGACCATGTTTCTAATTTTTCCGCTAAACTTTACGGTGTTTCGTTTGATAATCTTCTTAACATACGCGTTCTATTATTTCTGCATAAGATTATTAATTCAGAAGCTCCACAATATCTAATTGACAAAATTAGGTTTTCCAGATCACTTAGAGGAAGAAAGATTATAATTCCTTCACACCGTCTTCATGTATCTGAATGGCACTTTCTTATACACGCGGCGCGTCTTTGGAATATTCTTCCCCAAACTCAACAACTCAATAGCAACGCAAATAGCTTTAAACGTTTTTTATTTAATTTTTTTGTACAACAGTGAATCTTAATTCTTTTAATTGTAACGTATTTGTTAAGTAAAAACTTCTTGTAGTTAATATAGCCTAAGTGTATGTACTTGTATTAATTTGCAGTCCCTAAATTTAATTTATAACACCACTTTTCTATACTTTAAATATAAGATAAAACTTGTTGTATTGGAATTGGCAAAATAAATAAATAAAAAATAAATAAAATAAGTACGAGGGCTGCTATATATATTTCTGGCTTGGCAACACTGAGTGCTGCCAAGTGCAATCTGACATTTCCATTGGAAAGTTTGTCATTTTTAAGCATAATAGTACTCAAAACGTTTTGATGTTCGACCATTATTTGTGTTGTTTACAGTGACTTGAAAAACTTAATATAGAAAAAAATGGAATTAACTCGTGAACATTTTCGTGGCATCATTTTTCACAACTTTCGACGTGGATTATCACGACAAGAGTGCATTGACGAACTTAAATCTTTGTATGGCGATGAAGCACCATCCTACAGCACTGTGAAAAATTAGTATAATGAATTTAATCGTGGCCGAAGCTCGCTCAAAGACGAATTCCGTGAAGGTCGTCCAAAAACGGGTGTTGTGCCAGAAAACATTGATGCCGTGCGTGAACTCATAATGCAAGATCGACATGCGACATACCGAGAGATAGACACATCCTTGGACAGTTCTTCCACCAGCATACATTCGATACTGCGTGAACCCCTGGCCGTAATAAAGGTTTGTTCTCGTTGGATACCGCACAATTTGAAAGTCGCTCAAAAAAAGGCTCGTGTCGATTGGTGCAAAGAAATGTTGCAAAAATACGAGTGCAGTGCTTCAAAAATCGTTTATAAGATCGTCACAGGTGGCGAATCATGGATCTATGCGTATGAGCCCGAAACGAAACAACAATCGACCGCGTGGGTCTTCAAAGACGAGCAAAATCCAACGAAAGTTGTTCGTGGAAGAAGCACTTCGAAGCAAATGGTCGCCTGTTTCTCCGGCAAAACTGGTCATGTGGCGACTGTTCCGCTTGAAAAACGTAGGTCGGTCACTTCTGAGTGGTACACCACAATTTGTTTGCCTGAAGTCATCGGAAAAATTCAAAAACCAACAAGAGAAGACGAATCATTGTTCACAATGACAATGCGAGCTCTCACACATCGACTCAAACCAGAGCGCTTTTGACCAGCCGAAACGTCGAATTAATGGGTCATCCGCCGTGCAGCCCTGACTTGGCACCTAATGACATTTTCTTGTTTCCGCACATCAAGAAAAAAATGCGTGGTTAACGATTTTCGTCGCCAGAAGAAGCTGTTGAGGTATTCAAAAACCTTGTTTTAGAGGTGTCTCAATCGGAGTGGAAAAAGTGCTTCGACAACTGGTTTGAGCGAATGCAAAGTGTATAAATCATGTTGGAGAATACTTTAAAAAACAATAAAACCATTTTTGATTATAAATATTCGCATTTTCACTATCAAGCCAGAAATATATAGAGCAGCCCTCGTAAATAAAAGTTGTAATTTCTAAACAAAATTACTTGAAAAGTAAAAAAAAGAGGTAGGAGTAGTTCTTCTAGGGGGAACTTTTTTTTTCCTTAATCCGATTTTTTTTTGTTTTCTAGCTTTAGTAGCCTATAGGCATAACAGATTTTCCTATCAAGTTTCATTAATCTAGCTGCACTCAATAAATTTTTAGAGCCAATATAATATAAAAAACTAAAGTCTGGCTATATTGACAAAATACTTCTGAGTGCGTCGTTCTTATGACAATTTTGCAATTATCTCACTAATGTAAAGAGATGGGTATTCCTGCAGAATAAATACTCCGGTACTCACAATAATAAAGTCCGGAGGAAAAACACATGACCAGTCTTCACCAGCTTTTTCTACATTCTTTTTTTTTTAACGTAAGATAAAGTTGTTAAATTCTGGTTTCAAAAAATTTAATAATTTTTAAAGCAAAAACTCCTTTGAAGCTTCAAATATATTCCTCTTTCCTTTATGCCAATGAAATAAATCGTGTTTAAAACTCCAAAATAAAAATTCATATAATTTGGCCATAAACATGTTTTCTCAGTGATGCTCGTTATAATATTAGAGTTATAATCAACCTGTAATCTTGAAATGAATATTTTCTTTGTGTTTTGTTATTTTTGTTGTTGCAAATTTTAACATAATTATGGCATACAAATGAACAAAATTATGGTTATTAAGAGCACAATATTCTCCAAAAAAAAACCCTAAAAGTTGTATTGTATGAAATGAAACGAAAGAATTTTAAAACACATTTTTATTGCACAACTTTGAGTTAATTTACGTTTTCTCACACATACAATTTGTACCGAAAATAATAACATTTTTATTTTGACTTATTATTTGTTCCTTTTGCTAGTTGTTGTTTCTCTTTCAATACCAACTTGAAATCATTTTAATAACTCCTTCAGGACACCAGTCCATATAATCCATACAAACATTGGCTGCAACTTCATACTCATTATATTCATCCTCTTTAAAATTGTTGTCTAAATATCGTTTGCCCTTCCACTCAGCTCTATAGAGGTCGATGTCGGGAATATGAGGATGTAGTGGTGATGTTTCTGGTTTTGATGTAGTTGGCCTATTTAACATATTTAATAACATCAACATCAACAACAACGATGATAAAAAGAAAATAAGAAAAGAAAAAGAAGAAGAAAATATGTTACCCAAATGAGTAATTATAAGACATGCAATTCATTTGAATGTTGTGGGAGAAAAATAGAATTCAAGCTACAACATGAACCACAACCAAATGGACAATTGAATCTAAAATTAAACAAGAAAGAGTGCCATTTTCGGCTATGACGAATCTTATATATCCTTTACCATATATATAAATCTAGTTTAGTAAAGGAACTCTAATAAAAAAACAGATAATTAAAAGATAAGAACAAAATTAAGTTCTATAAATAATTTTACATAAAAAACGACATCGGCTCTTAATGGGTTGAGCATTTTTAAAAAAAATTTGTATATCCTTAAAGATCTTTTCAAAAGCTCTAAAATGATACCCATATTGAAAAATTAAAAAATTTGAAAATTTCAGAGGCCCGTAACACGGAAAATATTGGCGAGCGCCAATTTTTTCACTTGATGTTTTTTCTTATTTTTTTGATTTTCTATAGCCCCATTTATTTGTTTTTTTTTATTGAAATGACTTCACTAAACTAAATTGTTCCAAATGATACTGAAAAATTAGAGGTAGGCGTGATGTTTTGCCCGGTGCCTCGAAGCACATGGACCTATCTTGTTATCTTTTAATAAAAAATTTTCGAAACTATGTCTGATTGATGACGTATTTAAAATTAGCTCCAGGTCATATAGTGCCTTGGCAAAGTTGATTTCAATACGAACACGGACGGACAGACGGACACCGCTCAATCTACTTCAATATATTTTAGGGGATCAGAAATGAATCTTCTAGAAATTACAAACGGAATGACAAACTTAGATACACCCTATTCCACCTGTAGTGAAGATCAAAAAAGGAGCAGTAGATGAAAAATTGTTAAGGAAATAAGAAACAGGTTTGAAAAAAACGAAATAGTTTTTTAAATAAGTTTTTATATTGCGAGCAATTTTTTGGGTGAAAAAGTTTTTTCGGGAAAAAGTGTTATTTTGTTTGTTAAGAAAGAGAGGAGATGAAGAAGGTGATAAAATTTATAAGCATGAAATGTACAGGGTTTGAAGATGTTTACAATATTAAGAAAGATAAAAATTTTATTTATTGTAAAAGATTTTTTAATAAAAATGCAATTTTTTGTTGGTGGGAGAAGCAGCTCATCAGGAAATCTTTATCCAAATTTTTAGAAAAGCCAAAAACATTTTCTTTAAGTATAAAAACTACAAAAACAAGATGAGAGTTATTTTTGAAGCCCATACAAAAATGTTAACATTTAAACAAAAATTACCAACAAACAAACCACGTTTTTTTTCTTAACTTTTATTTTTTTTAAATTGTTAGTGTCCTTTATTTCATTAAAAATTCATCTTCAACTAAATACTGATACTGTTTTACTAGTAATAGTATTAATGAATGATTTTTATAAAGGGTTATAAGCCTTTTAAGAAAAGTAAGAATAAAGGGACTGTCCTTATGTAGAGAGAGAGAGAGTGATATTTCTTGGGATTTAAAAAGCCCTTATGATTTTTGAAATATTAGACTTTACAAAAATCAATTTCCTACGCTAAAGCAGACAAGTGTACCATTACATTTGTTTACAAAACGATTAACGTCATGTAAAAGAAATCAATTTTTTTTTGAAATTTAATTTGTTAAAAAAATTACTTTTTCTTCAATAATTATTTGTTGTTGAAAGGTGGCACCAAGGAAGATTTATTTTACTAGGTAATATCGGCTCTACAACAAATACAACATTGACAAAAACAACATGCCTTTTTATTGTTGTTTTGTGGGTTGGAAACGTCAAAAACACAAAGAAAAATAAAAGATAATTGCTATCAATACACATGCTTGCTTGGTTTCGCAAACGCTTGTTGTTAGTGTTTTTTTGAAATTCGTAAACAAACAAAGGAAAATACAAAAACTTTTGACATTTCCAACTACAAACCAGCTGGGCGGACGACACTACCTAGTAAAATAAATCTGCCTTGGGTGGCACTTTTTAAAATAGTAAAATAAATTTATTGTTCAAAAAATATTTTATATTTGAAGGAATAATAATTTTTTTAAGTGACTTTACATAAAGTGAATTTTATTTGAACATTATTTTTGTAAAAATAAAATATTTCTTATTTTTTTTTAGTGAAAAATGCGATTTTTTATTGGAAAATATAGACCTATGTTTTATCAAACTCGTGTTTTTTCAAATTGCAAAACTCTAAACCTATTTTAGCGTGTTCTTAAAGATTTAATGTAACCCTTAAGTTCACTTGTAATAATTTACATGTTTGTTTTTGTATATACATGCGGTTTGTAGTTGCCACACTTTTGCGATTTGCCGCCAATTTCAAGCGTTATGCGTTTGTGAGAATAAGGGCTTATATCTATTCACAAAGAATAATGTTTTTAAGGAAAGAAGATTTTTTTGGAATGAATGTGGAAAAAATGTGTTTTTTTGAGCGATGCCCGTCTGTGTTAGTGTTGAAATTAAGTTTGCCAAGGATCTAGTGCCTTGCTAAAAGATTTTAATATGACAATGGATTAGACATAGTGACGAAGGAGGTGGTATTGAAAATCAGCAAGATCAGTCCATGTCCTTCGAGGTAGCGGGCAAAACGCCACGCCTACCTCTAATTTTTCCATATCATTTGGAACAATGAAGTAACTCCAATCCAAAAAACAAATATATGGGGCGATAGAGAATTAAAAATAAGAAAAAACATAAAATGAAAAAATTTGAACACGCCCATAATTTCCGAGTTATGGGACTTTGATTAAATTAAATATTAAAATATTAACATTTTTTAAAAATGCTTAAAATAATGTAAAAATAATTTTTTGTGAAAAAACCGTTAACTTTTATATAAGTCCTGTTAAAGGTACTTTTCGTTTGGAAAACTTAAATTAAAAAAAATCTTTTTAGATAAATCATTAATTTAAAAAGCGGCTGATTTAAAAAAAAGGTGACAGTATTCTTTTACTTTTATAAAAGATAAACTTTTTCTAAAAAAAAAAGTCAATTTTCAGCCGAAAAAAATTTTTTTCGAAAAAATAAATGGGTGAGTAAGACACTTCCTGAGAAATCAGATTCCTGAGAAATCAGCCACCAAATGTCCTCTTATTGAATAAAATAAGGATTTTTTCAGAAAAATTTAATTTTTGATGAATTTTTGTTTTTTTGTCGCAGAAGTTTCTGCGAAATAAATAACTGTTCTGCAAAAAACTAACGAAATTGAAAAATATAAATACTTACGATTAAAATGGTAATTTAAGAGTTATGTATATTTACATGAATAAAATTTTGAATATGCTGCCTAAAACACCATTATTCACATGCAGTGTTGAGGCAGCCACTTCACAAATTGTTCTCAACAAACAGGCGGTGCCATTCATTTGAAAATAATCTAAATATCCCGTAAATGAGCGATAAAAGGAACGGCGATCATAAGGTGGTGGTGGAGTTGAACGTTTCCTGCGTCGATTATTAATATGATTAACATCATTGCCTATACCCACAAATTGTTCATCAATGTCCCACTGTAAGTTGAAAAAAAATATGAATTATTGTAAAACAAAAGATATTAAAGATGTATGCAAACTAACTCTGTCAATCCATTCATTGTAGGAGTCATTAGAGGGCAAACCATAATTGGATTCAAAATTAAATGCCATATAAACATTACGATTTGGCAAATCCAAAGGCATGGCCACTGCTGCTAAATACTAAAGAAAGGTGGAGTTTTATGAAATAGAAAAATCTTTTTTTTTTTAAATTCTTCTAATGTAACCATTGTTTGTTGTTCATGGTTAAGATTCTTACCCCAAATGATCCACCTCTTGTAAAAAGCACACAATTTACTATGTTAAATCTGACCAAGACAATTGTAGCAAGTAAGTGTGTTGTTGTTGTTGTTGTGTGGCATGGTTTGTGTTTACTTTGTTGCCGCACTAACATTTTGCGAGTGTGTCTTTGACTGTAGTTGTTTTTATACTGTTTGTTAAATTTATTAGTTTGAAATTAGTAACAGCTAGAATTTAAGTTGCAACCGAAGGTTTAAGTGATGTGGTAATATTTGGCATACAATGAGGAGTGTTGTATTTAACAAACAGGGTGTTGCAATTAGCTGACCATACAGCAGTAAAGTATTGAAAATAAAAGTACAAAATCTATTTTTTTATAAATATCACGGTTATTGGATTTTTGATTTTGATTTTTGACGTTTTTATATTCCAATTCTTAAATTTCTTACGAATCTCCTAATGTTTGAAAGAGCTTTAAGCTTTTGAATTTAAATAAGTTCAACACTTCTTTTTCGAATTGTAAAGTCCATTTCATTAGTTTCAAAGACAGTTTTTTAATGTAGGCCACAAAAACTTAAACGCTACTGCTGTTTCAGTGCTTTTTTTGATTTTAAAAATTTTATATATTTTTTTATTTTATATCTTTTGAGTTAAACTTCTTCTACGTATTTCATTACATGGAAAAAATAATAAGTAAATAAATTATATTGTTGTTAACGCCTGAATACATGCTTTTACTCTCTCTAGTCCCCTTTTGATTAATATTGTTACGAATATATGATCTGGCAACCCCTGTTGTTGTTATCCATATGAGCGTGGTGAATAAGCTAACTCAACTAATGGTGTGTATAGAATAATACAATTAGCCAACAAAAACTGAGCAGCCTCAATGGTTGCGTTGGTAGAGGTGCACTCTGTAAAACAGAAGATTGTGGGTTCGATCCCCGCCGTCAGACATGCGCACAACGAAAAATAAAAGTTGTTGAAAAAAAATTTAAAATTAATAAAACAGCAGTACAAACCTCTCGAGAGGCAAAAGACAATTATTGTGTTGTGAAGCCGTGGCAGATAATTTAGTGGAGACGTACAATTTAATAAGAGCAACTGATAATTGTCTAAAATCCCTATATAATAAAAAGTAAGAACGGTAGCGGTTGTGCAGGGAAGTGTAACAATATAACAACAAAGTGTATGGTGGACGTGTGTTGTGACTATTGGATTAAAGGAGATGACTGACTTGGTTAAAAAGGAGTAGTGGAGATGTCTGTGAATGGTTAAGGTTACTAAACAAGGCATCGAATAGTTCATGTCTCGCCAGAGTAACACAGTAGTGTAGCGTGGATGGCTGCGTTTGTAGTAATAACCGGTAGGATCAAGAAGAATAGCCAGAGAAAGAAATTTGAATACAGAATAATGAGCCACAGCTGTATTTGCAATAAAAAGAATTCGTACTTTTGTTACCAAATAGGGAAAAATGTAACAATATCAAATGTTTTAAATTTTTGTATGATTTGGTTGATTGTTTCTTTTTATTATTTATTTTTTAATTTTTGTATTTGAATTTTTTCTTACTTTTTACCCACTTTAAATTTCAACGATTTTTTCTCCATTTAAGCGATTTTTTCAATTGGCGATTTTTTCAATTGGCGATTTTTTACTCTTTTGTCATTACTTTTTCAGTTGAAATATTCTTTCTATTCTGAATACTGTTTCTGATTTAAATATTGTTTCTATTTTATATTAGTTGCTATTTTGTAGATGACACTAATTTAGTAAGTTATTGGCGATTTTGTTTCATTTCCGATTTTACATATTTCGCGTTGTTTTTCACAATTTTTTATTACTTTCGTAATTTTGAATATTCCGGTAGGTCTAGTAAATTTTTGTCACTATTTTTCTTTATTATTTCTAATATTTCCTTGGCGTCTGCTTTTCTCTCATTGCATTTTTTGTGGTGTTGACTCATTTTATTTATAAAGCCCACGTTTAAAGTTTCTTCTATTTGTTTGATTTAAGTGGCATATTTAAACTGATCTACGTAAAAGGCTCCTGTTATGTTCTTTAAGTTTCATTATTCACTTTCTTTAATCTTCATACAAACCAAAAGCTAAATCTGTTTATATATAGACTGTGATGGTAAGATATCTTCAAATCTAAATTAAAATGAACGTGAACCTGAAAAACAGTGAATGCAAGTTATATTCGGAAGTTTTTAGCGCATTATGGCTATAGATACAATAAATATTCTAACACTAGAGAGTTTTTACACTTGGTAACACTTGTTAGTCAAAAAAATTTTAAAGGTCATAAGACCAGATATGGCTTAATGCTGTTATTCGTGATGTAAGAGTAACACTCTTTACGAGTCGCCTAGGACAAAACAAAGAATTATTCCAGAGTTTCTGAAATAAGTTAGTTAGAATTTTAGAAGTATTAAGATTGATTACAATAGTTCATTTGTGTTGATAGGCCTATCTGTGGAGGACTGCTGGAGCTGTCATCAGAAAATTTTCAGTAGTATAAGAGAGTTCAAGAACAGATTGATTTTGGTAATTAAAATAGGTATAGTTGTTTAAGGTGTTTAAGAGTTCTTACAATTAGCGATGCTATTTATAACATTTTGTACTTTTAAGTTAAAAGAAGAAGAAAGAAAAAATAAACCTAATGAGAATTATAAAAATATATAATACAAATATGAACTAAATGAGAATTATAAAAATTCTGCATAAACTTAAATTTTAGTCGTTTTAAAGCTTTTTAATAATTGTTTTGTATTTGCCAGTAACATGTTTTTAAAAATTGTCGAAGCTTTCAATATTATTCTTTCCTGTGTTATTTATTTAGGAACTTTCCTTTTCTTATTATTTTTTATTAATTTAGTGATTATTTGCCTATTGTTTGCATTACTAAGTTGGTCCAAGTATTAACAAAAAAAAAAAAAAAAAAACAAAAAAAAAAAAAAAAAAATTAATGAAGACTGTGAAATTAGTAAAAAATATATATGAACTAAATGACAATTTTTTTACTGGAAAAGCATCTTTAATGTTATGAGTAAACAGGTAAGAAGGACTAAAAACTAATTTGCATTCGTGTTCAATCGATGATTGAAACAAAGCAAAAACAAATGTACAAGACGAAATACAGAGAGAACAGTAAACAAATACGTTAGTTTGTGTGTAAATTTCGTCTAACCAAATTAATGTTGATATAAATATTCTCGTATTCTTATTTACAAAGTTAGTTGGTTAAATAGATGATGTTTATAAAAATACACAACTACGGTAGATAGATGCGAAGAATGCTGATGAAGGTCGTAGTGGTCTAGAAAATGCAACATTTTATTCTGCTAGCGTCTAATTTTTCTTGTTTCCTTTGGTAAACGTCCGCATACATTTGTAAAAACAAATTTTCTTTCTAAAAAGGATTTTTAGAAATTAAAAAATAAATGAACTTAAGCCAAAATAATTTCTACTCATTTACTTAATGAGAATTATAAAATTATCTGCATGAAACTAACTGGTACTCATAATTTGCAGATATTTTGAAGTTTTCTCGTAATTGTCTTTAACTGTGTTAGTGAATGGCTATTAAGTATTTTTGCAGTTCTGGTTTAATTGTTTAATTTAATTTTTGCATTGTGTCGACTAATGAACGAAGTTTTAAAAAATTCTTGGCAAATCAAAATGTTTGTTTAAGATGTAAGTTAATATTTTAGAAACTTTCTATTACATATGGTTTTTATTTTATACATAGTTTTTGAATTAGAAAGTGTTAATTTGATAAAAAAAAAATACAAAGGCCTATGTGTCAACTAGTGTCTAATAAATATTTTTAGTGAAACAAACAAATTTTTAAGTTCCAAGAAATTTTAAAAATTACAAAAAAATTATCTCAAATCAACACCTTGTATTTGTTTTGAAATCTTGTAAAATGCCCTTTAGGAATATAAACGTTTATATTTCTTCTATTCCACTAAGAAAATGTGCTACTTTTAAGGCCGAAAGGTGTTAATTACAAAAACAGGTTCTCAATATTACAAATAATTTGCCTCAATTCAGCAGTTATGAGTGAAAATGCTAAAAGCAGAAAATAAAAAATTATAAAAATCTTTGGTAACAAAGTTTGTAAAATAGAACAATAACTTTAGTCTTAAGCTAAACGTAAAGGAAGCATTATTCACACTTATTTGCAGCAAAGTGAGATTTCAAAATTGAGACGAAAAAAAAAAACATTGTAAAAGAAAACGAGAACATAAAAAATCTAAAAAGTAGAAAATTTTTTAAATATATCAAAACAATTTTAAAACATGTTTAAATTTGGTTACTATTTTGCTTGCTGTATTCTAATCATATTACTGCCAGTTAAAGCTGCTGTGCCATTATTAATTTTTCCACCCACAGCTCCTACAAGAACTCAGGCAAGTTTTTTTTTTTTTTTTTTTTTTTTTTGAAAATTAAAGAAAGTAGAATTGGAACAAGTTTCATTAAATATATAATTCTCTTAAATGATAAATATAAAATTAGTAGTCTGTGGCACATGACTTTCAGCACATCAAATAAATGAAGTCGGTTAATAAAGAGGGAGGTTGGTTAGTTCAATAAAAAATAAAATTTCAGGAGACTGATACAGATATGAACCTTAAGACTACTGTTGTCATATAATTTATTGATGCCTGAAAGTCAATTAAAACAAATAAGAGTGCTATATTCGGCTATGCCGGATCTTATATACCCTTAACCGTCTATGTAAATCTAGTTTAGTTAAGTAACTCCAATCAAAATAGCAAATATTCGGGTGACCGAGAATTAAAAAATAAATAAAAATTATATGGAACTTTTAAAGGCAGGTGTGGTGTTTTTCCCGGTGTCTCGAGAGACATAGACCAATCTTGCTAATTTTTAGTAGAACAATTTTCGAAACTATGTCTGATCGATTTTCTTCAGCTTATCTAGTGCCTTGGCAAACTTGTTTTCTACACTAACAGGGACGGACAGACGGAGATCGCTCAATCAACTTCGCTATGCAAAAGATGATTTCGGAAATGGATATTTTAGAAATTACAAACAGAGTGACAAACTTAGTTATACCCTTTTTCAGTCTTTTGTGGTGAAGGGCATGAGAACAACGGTTTCATATGAAACTCATTTTTGTCACCAAAAAATTAAGATATTGCTACAAACACCTGGAACTAAAGGGAAAGCATTGGAAAGACAATTTTTTCAAAATATTTGAATTTGTCCACAAATTCTTTATTTTATAAAAAGTTTTTTCTTCTTTAAAAACCCAATCGTTTTATAAAAACATCTTTTTTTTATAAAAAAAAGACACTTTCTATTAAAAATCGAAGATTAAATTTTTAAATAAAGATCTTTTTCCTACAGAAAATCATGTTTTCAGTCAAATAGCAGTTTTGTAACAGAAAGCCACAGCTGAATCAATTTTTGAAACTTTGTTTAGAAAACTGTCCTTTAACAGAAATGATTATTTTTTCATTAAATAGAAAATACTTCACAAAAAACTAAAATTTTTTCCATCAAAAAGCCGCTTTCTTCATAAAACTCCAATTTTTTCTCCAAACGGCCTTCGTTAATAAGAAACGTCTTTTTATATATTTCTTACATAAAAAGCCACCGTTTTTAACAAAAAATATTTTTTTAACAAATTACTATTTTCACAAATAATATTTCCCGTAAGAAGCCATTGTTTTCATAAAAAACCCATTTCTTTATTAGAAAGTTTTTTTTTAATAAAAAAAATTTCATTATGAAAAAGCCACTGTTTACAAAAAATATACCTTTTTCATCAAAAAGACTTCTTTTTTCATCTAAAACGCAATTTTTTCTATCCAAAAGATACTTTTTTCCATCAAAAACATAGTTTGTATATAGAAAAAATAGAAAGTTTCATCAAAAAAGCAAACATTATCATCAAGTTTAACCTTCTCTCATAAAAAAGACAAATTAAAACAAAAAAAAAAACATTTTGCATTAAGAAAGGCACTGTTTTCAAAAAAAATTAAAATTTTTCGTAAGAAATGAAAATATTTTGTCAAATAAGCTAATCATTGTATCAAAGTGACTATTTTTTTTTTATTAAAAAAGACAAAATTCATCAAAAAGGCAAATTTTTTTATTAGATACTTTCTTTATGAAAAACAGACACTTCTTTCATCAAAAATGCAAACTCTTCATTTATACTACTTGCTTTCCACAAAAAAAAACACTTTTTTTTTTATCAAAAATGTACATTTTTCATCAAAAGGAAAAATGTCATCAAAGAAGCCAATATTTTCATCAAAATAATTCGTTTTTCATTAAAAAAAAAAAAGCAAAATTACTCAAAAAGAACAGTTTTTAACAAAAGAGCACATTTTTCATGAAAAACACAAATTTTTAATCAAAAATGGAAATAATGCATTTTGAAAAAAATTACATTTTTTTTCATTAAAAAGACAAATTTTTCTTCAAAAATTACGTTTTTCATAAAAAAACATTTTTACATCAAAGAAACTTCGTTGCATCAAAAAACGTATTTTTGATCATAAAGACTGTTTTTTCACCAAATAGACAAATTTTTATTCACAAATTTTAGTAAAAGAGCTCCTTTCTTCATTAATAAAAAAAATACATATTATAAACAGTCAATGTTAAATAAATATTTTCTTTAACCGTTCTCTTGAAGTTATTAAGACCGCTTGAAAAAAAAATTGAAAAAAAAATAAAAAAATAATGAAAAATAATTAAGAGATATTTTCCTTTCATTTTTAGTGGATAAATGGCATCGGTATACCACTGGAAGACTTAAGATTTGAAGCTTTGACCACAGGTTTTGTTTTCAAAGCTGAATATTTCCTACCTGATAATGCAACGCAACTAAGAACTAAAAACGTTAATCCATTTGTTGCCCGTAAATTTGGAAATCATTTAAGACTAGAGAATTTTCTAGATGCACCAGAAAATGTACCCCAACAAAGAGCGGATGAGTTTTTGAAAAGTAACAAAAAGGTTTTTGTCAGCAGCTATAGATGGACCATTTACAAGGGACTAGAAGGATTGGCTAATCGGTAAGACAAACGCAACATAAAAATTATAAAATTCGTATAACATTTATTTATTAACAGCATGGGTCTACCGGGTCGAGATTGTATTTTGAAAAGTATTTGTGAGGCCGCTGAAACACCCTTTCACTATTACAATGGCTTGTTTGGGGAATTATTGTATATTTTATTAACGTAAGTATTTATAAAGAAAAGCTGTTGCGGAGGAAGACTTTTAAATTGCTTTTATTTACTTAGACCCTCATCATCTGTCGACGAATTATCGACTTATTCAGACAATGAATATTATCATGCTGAACAGTTGGGCCACTCCGGTGTCAATTGCCACAGAGTTTTTAAAAGTTGCCCTCGTTCCCTTTTGGACTATTTTTCAGATATACACCATTTGTCACAAGGTGTTTTAAAAATTATGGGTTAGTTAGTATTTTTACCAAACAAAATTATTATAATTAATTTAAATTAGTAAAGAAAATTATATCAAATTGACTGATTAGTTATAAAAATATGATTTTTTGTGTTATTTGTGTAGCTTTAGCTTTCTTTAATATAAGTTATGGATTTGTTACAAAGTCTGTTATTTCAGCTAAGAAAACCTTTTGTCACAAAAAAGTCTTATATCACTTTAAGCTAAATTTGTAAAAAATACTGTTTTTGTTTTCAAATTTTAAATTATTTTTGTAAAAAGCAGTTTTTGTAACAAACAAAAGACCACATGTTATAAAAACTACTTTTTATTTTTGACATAATGAAATGAATTTTGACACAAATAGTTTTTCCGTTTTTGCCTTGACTTATCTTGCCATAAATACCACTTGTCAAAAAGTTTTTTTGTGACAAAAAGTACGTAAAAAGTATGTTAATTTTTTATTAAAAAGTCTGTGACCAAAAAGTATCTTCTTTTAAAACAAATGTCCTGCCACAAAAAGCTGCAGCTTATGGCTAATTAAGTTTTATAATACAAGAAGGAATATTTGAGACATATATCCGCTTAAGTCACAAAAAGGCTATATCTATTGATATAAAAAAATTATTTGTTCTTAATACAACTTTTTTTTTCATTTTCCCAAATCATCGCTTTTGCTGCTCGCTTTATGGACTTTTGGTATAAAAAGTATCAAAATTTGGGAAAGCTGTCCTGACATAGAAGACATTTTGAGATTAATACCCACTTGTGTTCGTCAACTTTTGCTTTTACAAGTCTGTTTTTACATTTGTGGTACGAAAACTACCGAAGTATTAGAGAGTGTTTCTGTCACAAAAGTATTTTTTAAGTTTCGAATATGCACTCGCTTTCCAAAAATCCAATTTGTCACAAAAATTTTCCTTACCACTCATAACTAGTTTATCTTGTTAAAAGAAGGTCACTTTTGGCACAGATATAATCGAAATTTCTGAAAGCTCCCATGTCACAAAAATCTCTTTTCAAATTTAAAAACCCTCTTGAGCATTAAAATGTTACAATTTTTAACTATTAGTCTCTTTTATTCACAAAGTTTAAGTGTTAAAATATTAAAATTTTAGAAAACACCTTTGTCCCAAATGTGTGGTTTCAGTCCCAAAAACCCAAATTATTATTGTCCTAAAAATTTTTTTATACCACTCAAAGTCTCTTTTTCTATAAAAAGTTCGTTTTCGGTATAAAAATGCCAAAATTTCAGAGAGCATTTTTGTCACAAATGTAAATTTTTACATGTAAAAACCTACTTGTGACCCAAAAAATCCATATTTTCCAAAAAAATTTCATCTGCCTGTGGAAGCCGCTTTTATTTACTAGTTTATCTTGCTAAAAGAAGGTCACTTTTGGCACAGATATGATCGAAATTTCAGAAAGCTCCCATGTCACAAAAATCTCTTTTCAAATTCGAAAACCATGTTGAATAGCAAAATATTTCCATCTATCACTAGAAGTCTCTTTTATTTACAAAGTTTTAGTGTTGAAATGCTAAAACTTTAGAAAACACCTTTGTCCCAAATGTTTGGTTTCAGTTTCAAAAACTCAAATTATTACAATAATAAAATTTTTATTATACCACTAAAAGTCTCTTTTCCCATAATAAGTTCGTGTTCGGTAAAAAAATGCCAAAATTGCAGAAAGAATTAATGTCACAAATGTAAATTTTTACATTTAAAAACCCACTTGTGTCCCAAAAAAATCCATATTGCTACAAAAAGTCTCATCTGACTCTAGAAGCCGCTTTTATTTACTAGTTTATCTTGCTAAAAGAAGGTTATTTTTGGCACAGATATTATAGAAATTTAAAAAAAGCTCCCATGTAACAAAAATCTCTTTTCAAATTCGAAAACCATGTTGAGTAGCAAAAAATTTCCATCTATCACTAGAAGTCTCTTTTATTTACATGGTTTTAGTGTTAAAATGCTAAAATTTTAGAAAACACCTTTGACCCAAATGTGTGGTTTCAGTACCAAAAAACCCAAACAAATATTGTCCTAAAAATTTTTTATACCACCAAAAGTCTTTTTTCCTATAATAAGTTCGTTTTCGGTATAAAAATGCCAAAATTTCAGGAAGCATTTTTGTCACAAATATAAATTTTAATATTTAAAAACCAACTAGTGTCCCAAAAAAATCCATATTGCTACAAAAAGTCTCATCTGACTTTAGAAGCCGCTTTTATTTACTAGTTTATCTTGCTAAAAGAAGGTCACTTTTGACGCAGAATTTATCGAAATTTCAGAAAGCTCCCATGTCACAAAAACCTATTTTCAAATTCCCAAAGGCCTGGTTTTAGTCCCAAAACACCAATTTATACTGTCATAAAATTTTTTTATACCACTAAAGGTCTATTTTCCAAAAGCGACCTTGTTTTTGATATAAAAGCAACAAAATTTCAGAAAGCAGCTTTGTCACAAATGTAAATTTTTACATTTAAAAACTCACTTGTGACCCAAAAAAACAATCCATATTGACACAAAAAGTCTCATCTGCCTCTAGAAGCATCTTTTATTAAAACAAGGCTCGTTTTAGTTTAGAAAGTACCTAAGTAGTAGAAAACTTTCGTGTCACAAAAGTCGTGAAAAGCCACTTAGTAGAAAATTGCATTTTTTCCAAAAAAAAAAAAAAAATATAACAAAATTGTTTTTATAAAAAGAGTAATTTGGCACAAAAATTATTTTTGTCACAAAATGTTACTTGAAAAAAAAAATAAAATGGTTTTGGTTGCACAAGATTTTGTGCTCCAACAAAAAACTATACATATATAAATATATATCTATAGGAGGGTCAAATCTAAAAAATTTTTTGAACTTTGTATTTGAATAGGACACGTAATCTGTTTCTTTCTATAATTTTTGAACGATGTTCCCAATATTACAATCGTTTTTAAATAAAAGCATACATTTATTATATTTAGAATACAAATAAATTATAAAAATTCCTTACTTTCATATCAACAATTATCAAGCGTAACGAATCTATGTGAGAAATTTTTTTTAAAGTGAAATAAAGACATTTATATAATTCAGCAGTTTAATAACTATTTCCCATATTTGTGCATAAAACTTCTATGTAAATTTGATAATTATACACAATAATTAATTTTTGTTGCATCTAAGCCTTTCATCATTTAGTCTTTTAGAACTGTGAAGTGCCTTTAAACGCTTTAGGTGGTCTTTAGAACTCAAACGCAAATAACTCCAACATTAAATCAGTAATTATATATTTGAATATAATTTGTTTAGAATACAAAGAATATAAAGAAACAAAAAAGAAATTTTCAAATTAATAAGAAACGAAATAAAAAAGATAATAAAATTAAATAATGATAAGATAATGAAAATAAAACTACAACTAAAATAACTACAAATCTATAATTATATTTTTCTTTTTGTAGATTTGTTAAGGTATTTATGTTAATTTTATCATCTTAATGGGATTTTAATACAAATTTATAATTACAAGTTGAGTTTAAAATATACAAAAAAAAAAAAAAACAAATTTATAATTCAACTATTTCGTAAGGTATTTGCAAGTGTTAATGTGAAAGAGAAGAGAAAACAAAGCTTAAATTTTAAAAATTAATTGTTTTAATATTTTTTTTGTTAGAATATTTATAATGTACCAAAAACTTTTTCAGTAGAAACTGTCAGCCAGTAGCTAAAGCATGACGAATATAGATTATGATTAAAACTTCTCAAATTACAGATAAAAAGACAAGATGCAGAAGTTCATTAATTATTTGAAAATATTAAAAAAAAAAAAAACAAATAACAGTGCTATATTCCGCTATGATGAATATTATATGCCCCTCACCATATATGAAAATCTAGTTAATTTCAAATAAAAATAACATCGGCTCTTGATGGGTTAAGCGTTTTTAAACAACTTTAATATATTCTTAAAGATCACTTCAAAAGCATTAAAATGATACTCATATTGAAATTGTAAAAAAATTGAAAATTTCAGAGCCACGTAACTCGGAAAATGTTGGCGAGCGGAAAATTTTCATCAAGATGTTTTTTTATATTTTAATTCTCTATCGCCCCAATTATTTTTTTGATTGGAGTTACTTTATTGTTCCAAATGACATGAAAATTTAGGTGTAGGCGTGATGTTTTACATGCTGCCTCGAAGGGCATGGCCCGATCATGCTGATTTCCAATAGCACCTCTTTCCACACTATATCTGATCGATTGACATATTTAGTTTTTTTGTAAAATCACGGACGGACAGATGGACAGACGGACATTGCTCAATCAACTTTGCTATGCATAAGAAGTCAGAATATATATCTTTGACGTTTGGACATAAGGTCTTCAGTCAAAAAAATGCGAGTTTATAAGAAAACTACAATTTTTGCTCTCTTTTAAGGCTTGATACCACCTTTATCAACTTCCTCCACCGCTGTAAATCATGATCCTGATTTGGTAGATGAAGAAGAGGAAACAGAGACAACTTAAAGTTTTTATTTTGTTTTTTATTACTTTATAATTATTAATTATTAAATTGTTCTTATTGTTTATTATAATAATTTTTCAAGCTTTTGAAAAAATGAATTAATTGATTCCGATTTTAAACTAAATAACAACGTTTTATTTCCTGACTTAATTCTTACAATAATGCAAAAAATTTATAAATGATACAAAATTTGACGACCCTAAGGACTTGAGTCATCTTAAAAACGGTTAATACTAATAAATTTTAAAAAATGAAATAATGTTACTAAAGGTTATCATATTCATGCTTGCTTCCCACCACTTTCTTTTCAGACAAATTTTATCCTGATTTGCCAACCATTAAATAGTATTCAATTTAACATTATGAAAAACTACAGTTTCTGACTTGAGACCTTATTCCCGAACTCCACACCTTATGGGGTCGGAAATAGATATTGTAGATATTTTTTTCTAATTTTTCCTAAATAACATGGAAAAGTTAGAGGCAGGCGTGGTGTTTTGCTTGCTGCCTCGAATGACATGAACCAATCTTGCTGATTTTCAATAGGAAAATTTTGTAAACTATTTCCGATCGTATTTCAATTTTCTCCAGCTTATTTAGCGCCTTGGCAAAGTTGATTTCAATACGAACATAGACGGACATCGCTTAATAGACTTCGCTATGCATAAGCATTCATAATATATATATATCTATATATATACTTTGTTGGGTCGGAAATGGTAATTGTAGAAATAACACACGGAATGACAAACTAAGATATACCCTTTTCCCACCTGTAGTCAGCCGTACCGAATTTTTACATCCTTCACCTTTGCACTTTATGTTTTGAAACTTCACATACTTAACTTAAAAATTCTCCAACTTACAGACAGACAGGCTCGTTTTTTTAACGAATTAATTGAATAACCATTTTGCCTGTCTATTTTGTAGGGTACTTTAAAGAAGCAAAATAGTCATTTATTTTATTATTTTAACTCTTGTTCTTTCATATACACACACCCAATTTACTGATACTAATACATACGAACACGTTTCAGAATGAAAGTTCTTTCAGTTTACAAATTGCTTGTTCCCCAAATTTTTCTCGTGATAACAACTAATTAGCCTGACAAAATATTCAAAGAAATTAGAAAGGAAAAATTTTTCTCTATTGTCTGTGTAAAGAAAATTTGAAAATAAAATGAATGTACAAAAAAAAAAAAAAAATAGTCAGACATCTAGAGATTTCGCCAAACAACAAGTTCCCAGAAGTGAAAAGTCTTTGATTATGAATAAATTGAAATTTAAAAACGGTGGCTAAAAGAGGTGGATGTTTAAAAAAAATTTTTTTCTTATAAATATGTAAAATATTAAAAATAAATAGTCTACAATGCACTTGCCTCAGGCTGCATGGTAATGCCCTTTATATTTGTGTTGGGGTATTGTCTTTTGTAAAAGTTTTCTTTTGGGTTGGTTTTTACATAATTAATGATCATTTAATTTGTCTGTGTTTGCGTCTGTTTTTTTTGTTTTTGGGAAAAGATGGTATGCATTAGATAAAAATTAACAGAGTTACATTTAGTTGTTTTTAATTAATACAACTCTGTGATAAAATTTACAATATAATAAAAAAAAAAAATTCATAAACAAAGCTAACGCATGTCGTCGTAAAAAAAACATAAGAAAATTAAAATTTTAATGAAACACACTACGTGCAAAGTGTTAAATGGTAAACTAGTTAGTAACGAGGGTATTTTAAAAAGTAAGTTAGTTCAGTGAGAATTATCTCACGCTAATATGCAGAAAAACTTGGGAGAATCGTTTTTTGTAAAAAATGTAGCATTAGTGATTTCTATATGCAGGCTTTTTATTTTATTAGGAAGACGAGTTTACTCAGAGGCCATATGGAACCTTTGTTTTGCTTCGAAGGCGACTAACCGTCCCAGTTCCTTGTGGGAGTCTAGTACGGAATGTTGCTTTTGTCAAAAAAAGTTACAATTATCACAATTCTTTAATTTTGTCACACTAAGAAACTTTTGTCACAAACGTCATAGATTTTTTATGGCACAAATAAAAAGTCAGTTATCAAGGCGAATTAAAATCGCAGTTCTTTATTGGTCTCTTAAGTTTCTAAGACAGAATGACACCTTTATCACAAAAAGCAACGGTTATCACAAAGCGTTGATTTAGTCACACCAAAGAAAATTTTGCCACAAACGAAATATCTCTTTTATGTCACAAACAAAAAGTAAATTATGAAGGCGAATGTCCATTGCAGTTTCTTATGGGGTTAGACAGAATGTGTAACTTTTGTCACAAAAAGTTACAATTATCATAATACTTTTATTTAGTGTCAAAAAAAATTTTTTCACAAACGTCATAGGTTTTCTATGTCACAAACAAAATGTTATTTATCCCAAAAACTCTTTCTACTTTTTGCATAAAAGTCATTTTTAATTTTATTTTTGTTTGTACTCTGCGCTCTTGTCATGTAACATTATTAATCTGAATGAAAAAGTACTAAACTCAAACAACATTGCGTAACACCCAAACTGTCACATTATTAAATGTACTTAAGGACATTTTTATAAAAAACTTTGTTATAAAACACATTGCAAAATTGTTTTATTTTATATGAATATGACAGAAGTTTTTCTGTCACAAAAATTTTTTTTATCACAATGGGTTTATTTTTACAAATTATCGCTTTTGTCACAAAAAGTGTAATATTTAACAAAAATTTAAGCTTTTTAAACAATGCTAGGTTTTCAAAAAATCTATATTGTAAAAAATTTTGCTTTGCCTATAAAATATCACTTGGGTTGAAAAAATATTTTATTCATATCATAAATCTGCTATTTATATCAGTAAAAGACAGTTTTGTTACAAGTAACTTTTGTCTAAAATGTCACTTTCCACAGAATAGTTCACTAATGCCAGAAATTGGCTTGTCACAGAATATCACTTAAGTCAAAAAGTTTTCGAGTAAACTCTACTTTTGTTCCAAAAAGTCAGTTTTGCCAAAATTTCCCATTCGTCATAAAAAATTATCATCAAATTTACTTTTGTTTCACAACGCACAGCGGCGTGAAGTACAAAAAAAAATGGTATAAAAGTCTGGAGCTTCTAAACTATTTATCAGATTTTTTCGTCTGCTGCATTTGGATATAAACTGTTTCAGTATAGGGTAGTACCACAGCGCGTCAAAGTAGCCAATCTCTAATTAGAAAAATATTTTAAGTGAATCGATTTCAAAAATTTTTTAATTCTAGGAATCTACATAGATAGATAAAGGGAAAACGTGCCTGAAGTTTGCAGGGTATCCTAAATACTTTCAGAGAAATACGTCTTTTAAATTTAAAATACAAAATTTTTTTCTCGGATTTTTTTCACTGTAGTTTTTAAAAATACAAGATAGAATTTTTTTAAAACCAGATTTGCAAAGCTAATGCTGTAAGGAATAACTTGTATAAAGATAATAATTTTTTTAATTTGAAATTTCTTAAAAAGGTAAAAAAAAATTTAAAATTTTGTTCAAAAAGTACCTAAAGTTTTTTTAAGTACTTTTTTAAACTTTTTTAGTAAATTCATAATATTTTTAAAATTTTTTCAAGATAAAGCATTGGGTAATGCCTACAATATATTTTTTGTGGAATTTCTGTGAAGCACCCTAAAGTCAGCATTGTTCGAAAATGGGCAATTTTTTTAACAAAAATATAAATGTTCAACACTGTAAAAAAATTGCACATGGATTTTAATAATTTTTATAACCAACTATTCTAGAATGATTAGTTTTCAGTAATTGGCCAAATTTTGTAGGCATCCTGCGCATAAATGTGGTCAGGGTAGGTGATTGAAGAAAAATTATAAGTTTTGGGAAGACAATTTTTTATGTACACAAAATAAGATATTTCAATTATTTCTTTGTCAAAATTTATACTGATTTCCGTGAAGCACATATTGGTCTTTAATGCTATGAAAAACTAATTTAATACCTGTGATATATTCGGAGATATTCAAGGTAAAATTTAAAACGCAAAATTTCAATTTTCATCATTTTTAGTTTTTAGCACATCCAAATAATAGAGGTACTTACCTATCCACTGATATACAATTTGTATAACTTTTTCATTAAAACAGCAGTTTTATTGTGTTCGTTAAATAAATGATTCTACTTTTTACTACTTTCTTCTTTGAAATCAGCGATTTTGTTTTAGCATGTGAATTGGTTTTTTTCTAATGCAGCAATAATTCTAGGCAAGTTTTTCCAGGGTGTATCCAAATGCAGTACACGAAAAGCCTTAGTCCTCCTCTATAAATCGCAGTTTGCTTTTAGGAAATCGGGTAAATAGTTTATATTCATTTCTTTTTGTATTTAATGCCACTGTGCTTCGCTATGCCACAAAATTCCTATTGCAAAATTTTATTTTGTTGTTTAAAAAATGTTAATTTTGTCCAAAATTTTGCTTTTGTCTCAAAATATTGCTTTCTGATATAAAAATTTATTTAGTTGAGATGATTACCCTCGCATTGTAATACAGTTTTGGCTTAACCCTTCTTTTAACACTTTTCTAACGGTGTGTACTTGTTCTCTTTTATAAATTTCTTCACAATAATTTTCTGTAGTCTTTGTAACTTGGTTATTAAAATATTTTATCTTAATCTTATTTAATTAATAATTTTGTGTTTTTTATGACATAATTATTTTTTTTTACTATTTTATAGCACTGTGGGGCTGTTTATAATTTCTGTGAAAAAACTGTACCACACAGAAAAAATTTGTTAATTCAATCTTCATTGTGATCTTTTATTGTTGTTGTTCCTGTATTTAAAATTTATTACTGTTTTGTTAAGTTTAACTATTGTATTTAAAGTTTTTTTTGATCTCTTGTGTTGATAGAAAATTAGTCAAATTATTTGTTTTTTTTGTTGTTTGTGTCATCGCTGTCGATGTCATTATTGCTACTGCTGTTGATTTCTTTTTCTTTTAATTTTTCTTATAATTAAATTGTTGATTTTTATCTTCTTTTATAAATTGTTTTGTCTATGAATTTAAATTTAGTTTCAGTGTTCGTAAGTTTAAGCGACTTAATTTTGGTAACGAAAAAGAAATTACATTTTGTTTGGCATTTTATTTTAATTTTATATTTGACTTTAAAATTAGCCTGTAAACAGCAGATGGTAGCAGTTTTAAAGAGTTGTCACAAAAAACCCACAAATATTTGTTGTGGGGCATTAAAACGTCGTAAAAATATTTACTTCAATTTAACAATTTCTTCTGGGAGAAGATTTATTTAATAAAGTAGCAACCAAGAAGACTATAAAACTTAAAAATTTATAAAATATTTTATTTTGTTGAGTAAATATTTGAAGGCCTTTAAGATAAGGTCTTTGAATTTAAAATATGCAAATTGAGACTTTATCTTAGAAATACCAAAGGTATATTGTTTTGAATTACAGGCACTTGGCAATAGAAACAGAAATATAAGGTCCTTTTTCGTAAAAGAAGGAGAAAGAGGTCATTTACGACGGGCAGATTACAAATGAACAGAATAAACTCTGATTATTTTATATTTTCAGAAAAGTCTTGTTAGGGCTCAATACAAATCGAAGCGCTGCACAAATTCACATTCGAAGTCTTAGCAAAACAATCTCTCGCTTTTTTAATCCGAATCCTACGACATTTGTCCGTAAATTCCAAAAAAAAAGAAAAAACTCTAGAAATATAAAAATTATGGGTAAGTACTCGTAAATGCCTCAACATATGTTGTACTACCTTAATTTATTTTAGAACTCCAGCACTGTCTGAATTGAAGATATATTTTTTTTCTAATTCAGAAAGATTTTTCTTAAAATTTCTCATGTGATGATCAAACTGACATCCTCAGTGCGAGTTAATAATTTCGAAAATTAACATATAAATGATTTCATTGCATTTACAATTTGCATCGTAGTTTCATTTAATTATCTATGGTTTTAGAGCGAACAAATGAGAAATGCATTTTCTAGGTAACACCGGAATAAAATTTATGGCAGTTGGTTGGCAGACGAAAACCCAGGGCTTATTGTAGCTGAGGCTACTGTAAAAAATTCGACTTGTACTTACGCGTCGTGGCAGCCGACAACAGATAACAAGCTGGATTTTATTTCTGCTAGGATTTTGCCTAATTTTTAACTACGCATATAAAGCTCTGTTAAAATGAACCTCTTTTCTCTTTTTCTTTTATTTACTGGAAATATAATGAATGACCCTTAATAATCAATATCGGTAATTAATTTAATCGAAATAATTAGATAAAAAAATAGCACGACTTTTTTTATGAAAATTTAATATTTAAAAATATTCCCGTGTTTTTAATTAAATCATGAATTAAATTTTTGATAAAATTAAACATTACAGTTAAATTCCGCCTTTTATGGAAAAGGGAGTCTCGCAAGTGCTAAAACTTTGATTTTTAAAGGTCTACAGATGAACTTCTGTGACCGAAATTCCTAAGTATAACCGAGAAAAAGGCTGGGATGGCCTGAAACGTTAATTATTACGAGAGAATTTGTGATAAAAAAGAAGGTTCAAAAGTAAGGGATAAAAAAGTGGTTGTTCAATTGCAACGGATTCGGTCCAGTCTCACTTAATCTTGTCTAAACTGCACAAGCTGTAACACCCTTATTTAAAAATATAGCTATTACGTGTTATGCTTTTATTGAGTTGGCCTACGCTCACTATTCGAATCTTTAGCGATTTACATTACAAAAGAGGCACCAAGATATTTAGTAGCAAACTTGACATTTCAAACTGTCATAAGTCGGCGACTTGTAGACGAAACATACTTTATTTTTCTGCACTGTCCTAAGTAAAAAATTGAACACTCATGAACTTTTTATGGCATACAGCTTGCGTAGTGACTGTTACGAGGGCTGCTCTATATATTTCTGGCCTAATAGCGAAAATGCGAATATTTATAATCAAAAATGGTTTTATTGTTTTTCAAAGTATTCTCCAGCATGATTTAAACACTTTTGCATACGCTCAAACCAATTGTCGAAGCACTTTTTCCACTCCGATTGAGACACCTCTAAAACATGGTTTTTGAACACATCAATAGCTTCTTCTGGCGACGAAAATCGTTGACCACGCATTTTTTTCTTGATGTGCGGAAACAAGAAGAAGTCATTAGGTGCCAAGTCAGGGCTGTACGGCGGATGACCCATTAATTCGACGTTTCGGTCGGTCAAAAACGCTCTGGTTTGAGCCGATATGTGAGAGCTCGCATTGTCATGGTGAACAATGATTCGTCTTCTCTTGTTGGTATTTCGAATTTCTCCGATGACTTCAGGCAAACAAATTGTAGTGTACCGCTCAGAAACTACCGTCCTACGTTGCTCAAGCGGAACAGTCGCCACATGAACAGTTTTGCCGAAGAAACAGGCGACCATTTGCTTCGAAGTGCTTCTTCCACGAACAACTTTCGTTGGATTTTGCTCGTCTTTGAAGACCCACACGGTCGATTGTTGTTTCGTTTCGGACTTATACGCATAGATCCATGATTCGTCACCTGTGACGATCTTATAAACGTCTTTTGAAGCACCGAAATCGTATTTTTGCAACATTTCTTTGCACCAATCGACAGAGCCTTTTTTTGACCGACTTTTAAATTGTACGGGATCCAACGAGAACAAACCTTTTTTACGGCCAGGTGTTCATGCAGTATCGAATGTATGCTGGTGGAAGAAATGTCCAAGGATGTCTCTATCTCTCGGTATGTCGCATGTCGATCTTGCATTATGAGTTCACGCACGGCATCAATGTTCTCTGGCACAACAGCCGTTTTTGGACGACCTTCACGGAACTCGTCTATGAGCGAGCTTCGGCCACGATTAAATTTATTATACCAATTTTTCACAGTGCTATAGGATGGTGCTTCATCGCCATACAAAGATTTAAGTTCATCAATGTTCACGAGTTAATTCCATTTTTTCTATATTAATTTTTTCAAGTCACTGCAAACAACACAAATAATTGTCGTACGTCAAAACGTTTTGAGTACGATTATGCTTAAAAATGACAAACTTTCCAATGGAAATGTCAGGTTGCACTTGGCAGCACTCAGTGTTGCCAGGCCAGAAATATATATAGCAGCCCTCGTAGTAGTAGTTTAAAACTACTTTTTTATATAAACCAACTATACCCGATGCTCCTCGCTTATCACTCTATATGTAAGGTAACGCGCCCACTGTCTCAATCTCAAGCCATTGTTTCGACTTTGCTCATTAATAGGACTATGCATATTAATAGGAAAAATACTTGTACAAAAGATTTTTTCCAAATATTTTTTGTGTGAGATAGTCCACGCCCACTGTAAATTAAAAAAATATACACAGTGAAACCTCTCATAACCGAACACTCACCTACGCGGTTTTTCTGTCCTGTTATTAAAGGTGTCCACTTATAAGAGAAGTACTCATTCTTGTACATATTTTATTTTGTATTTTATTTTTAAATGCTACATTTCATTGCTTGTTATGAGTAGTTAAATGTGGTTGAAAAAATATATTCAGCTTTTGGTTTAAAAAAAATGTTTCTTCATAAGAATTTTTGGAGTCGAGTTATGTTTCATGTTCTACGTTTTCAGAGTTTTTAGAGTCACTTATCTACAAAACTGAGTATAGATGTCTTATTTCAATACAGTCATCTTCAGTGTAGAGGCTTTCTTTTTTGTTTCAAATTCGTCAAAGTCATTTGATTGACCGCCTTGCATACGTTGCAAGTGGGATATCATCATCAAATTTTTCTGTTAAAATGGAAGATCTTTAACAGGAAGAGTTTTGAATACTTGAGGGCGAGCTGCTTTCTCTCCAATTAGGTTAACACAAAATAAAATTGTTTGGTTTACGAATTTTAGAGCAACAGGTAAAGCGCGGAAGAAAAGCCCACTTTCATCAGCATTATAAATATCCTCCTGCTGGTACCCACCCTGTTCAGTATATTGCAGTTAGTCAGACTGCCCAGCGCGGGACACCAAACGACAACCCCATATGGGTGTAATCACCATGCTGAAAAGCCAGTACGCCAACGTTCAATCTCTCCAGAGCCATAATAATGGCTTTCACATTGTTGAAAACCCCTTCTATATCAAGAAAAGCCACCAATGCATATTCCCCATGCCTTAGGAAGTTTTTATAAGCCCCGAGTGTAGTGCCGTCGCGATGGATCTGTCCTAAAGCGCGGAAGAAAAGCCCACTTTCATCAGCATTATAAATATCCTCCGGCTTGTACCCACCCAATATGGATGGCAATTTGGCTATGAACTGCTGCGCATCTAACTGATTTGCATCTGCAGCTTCTCTAGTTATACATTTAAAAGTAACGTTATTTCTTTTGCTCCATCTTTCCAACCATCCAAATGATGCAGAAAAATCAGAAATATTCAGTTGAGCTGCTATTTCACTTGTCTTTAAAATAGAACCAGAAATTGGAATATTTTTACATCTAGCTTTAGTGAACTAATCAAAGCGCAACACTTGTTGCCGTGTTTTTACGCATCTGTCCGCTTGTGAGAAATATTTTGAACAATATTTTTTTTTTTAATTCGGTGTCCGCGTCCGGTTATTAGAGTGTCCGGTTATGGAAATGAATTTTATACGAAAAAACTAATGACCATGTTGGTTCTACAAAACTTGACCGGTTGTTAGAGGTGTCCGGTTATAGGAGGTTTTCTTTTTGAGAGGTTTCACTGTATAAGCGCAATTTTACTACTCACACAGCTAGTAAACAGGAGGATCGTTCCACTGACATAGGTATCTATTAGACGTCTGCAACGAGTAACTTTTTTGTGCATATGTGAAACTCGCTCCCAAACGTAGTTTATATTTATTCTCTCAGCGAGAGCACAAGCAGCGAAGAGTAATGATTGTGTGTTCGGCAAGAACCAATATGCAATAAGCCGAAGTTAAGATGTTCCGAAAAAATTTGCATATAAAAATGCAAGCAACAAAAAATTAAGTACCTTAAAAGCTATGTTCACTTCATATGGTACTGCAAGTAGTTTATGCCTTCTTTACAGTGAGGCTTAGAATAAAATTTTAATGTTTTTGTCGTTAACATAGCAGAATAATAAATATAAACCATGAAAATTCATTTACATATTTTCTATGATTTATGTTTGTATTAAAACCAATTCAGATTATTTTATTACAATATAATAATGAAAAGAAATAATAAATTATGAAAGAAAAAATAAAAAACTTAAAAATAGAGAACATTAATTTTTAAAGTGGAGAAGAATTTAATACGTATCACTCACTTTTTGGTTTTTATCATATATAGAAGTTTTTGGCATATTAGAATGCAAAAACATTATTTTGTTCCAAGTAATGGCTGACCTTTTTTCTAAAATGATATTTCTCGCCATTGAAAATGTTCGCTCCGAAGCAGCACTACCAGCCGGAGTGGAAAATAACTGACAGCTTAACTTAAATAAATGAGGAAATTCTGCTTTATGAGAGTTCCACCACTTTAAAACTTCGAAATCGTCAGGAAACATAACATTCGTATTTTCATACAGGCTAACTTCTTTTTCTATTTTATTGTCAGGTTAATGTTCTGATGTTTCTTTCAAAAAATCTGTTAGGAGTTGGGAGTTGAAAGATGATATCTGATTTTCTCCATTTATATTTTCGATCCAGCTCTTTAATAATTTTATACATTCAACTTTTATATGATTTTTATCACTTTCTGAAAATTGTTTGAGTTTATTGGTTGGTGGGAACAGGTAAAGTGCAATTTTATAATTAATATTGATGTTTTTCGTTACCAATGTATTTAAATAATGCGTTAATTTTTGTTTAAAGAACTTAATGATATCAACGTCGTCTTGATCAATATTACAAATCTTTTTCAACCGATGGATATATACATACGTATACCCAATACAACGTCGGATAATTTTCGGCTTCTAACTTTTCAGAAGTTGCTTCGAAACAACCCAAAACTTTTAAAATCTTTTTAATGAAATGCAAATTAATGTTATTGATTTTATCAATTTCATTTTTCTCTTGGATAATGAAGCAGATATCAACCCAGTTTGTTTCTATTGCACGCAACAAATAGGAAAAAGTGTCAGGACGTGTCGACTATAATTTCAAATAAATTACGGATTTTTTAAAATATTTTACAAGTTTAATGCATTTATTACAAAGCTCTTCTATATCTGGAGTTTCTTTTATGGACTTTTCAACCAAATGAATTTAATTAACATATTTGGCAAAATTCACCTAGTACTGCAAGTATCAAGTGTAGTTTGACTGTCCCATGATACTCGACATGGAATACATATTGTAAGTAAGAGAAAAAAAGAATATGTACACACTCTAAGTCAAGTACAACCAATAGTTACTCAATGAGTTTGATGTTCTCAAAAATATGTTCATCGTTTTTAAAAAAAAGCTCGAGCAAGTCATCATGTTTTGCAAATTATATGTACCTTTTAATAGCAAATGCATTTGTTCAGGTGTCTAGTATCTAGAGCTTTCCGATAAACAACCAAATATAATCTGTATTTTATATATATACTAGCCATTCCCAGTGAGCTTCGCTACCCCTATAAGAATAATCGTTGATAAGAATAAACTCAGTCAGCTTTTCAATCGACCATAGGTATCTGGGTACATATATCTATTATAATATTAAACATTATAGGTATCTGTGATGCGCCAGGTTATAAAAATTAATACCTGAATTACTTTTACAAAATTCAAAACTTTACTTATTGCAGTTCTGTAGCTTTACGATAATTATTATTTACTTTGTAAAAAGATTGCCACGCCTACTGTCTTCAGTCTGTGTTTCGCTTAACTATGCATATGTAAATATAAGTGCAACCTTTAAATAGCCTACCTATAAAAGTACTCTAGCTTCACGGTAGTAACATTTTACTTTTTATGGGAGGTTGACGCCCACTATTCCAATCCAGCCCGTTTTTCGTTGCATTATGCACAATAATAACAGAGTTATTTGAACAAAATTTTAGTTACAATTACTAAACTGTTGTTATATACTGGCGGAATCAACCCAATTAATTTAATACAGTTACTAAGTTAATCTATATACATAAAAATGAATGTCTGTCTGTCTGTCTGTTTATTTGTGCTTTATAGGAGGCCAAACCCTTGGACCGATCTTCCTGAAATCTTCACAGCATGTTACTGTGACTCTGGAAGGAATAATAGGCTATATGAAGTTTTAATTGGACAACGGGGCGTGGCACCGCCCATATAACCCAAAAATTTAAATCGCCATATTTTGGCCATTTTTTAACCTACTTCGACGATATTTGGTACATATGGTAATGGCATAATTAGGAATACGTACCAGGAGAAAAGTGGGTGGGACCCCGCCCCTTTTTAGAAAAATTAAAAATCGTAATGTAGTCTTAACTACTGGACCAATCGTCATTAAATTTTCGCAATAGGATATTCTTGACTATATAAAGTTGGGAGTGGACAAAGGGGCGTGGAGTCGCCCATATAACCCAAAATTTAATATCGCCATATCTTGGGCATTTTTTGAAGTAAATATATAAATACTTTTAATATTATTTAATAACGAGGGGGGTAGCGAAGCACACCGGGTTCATCTAGTTAATGATAAATTTTTACCTTTTATGGTAAGTGCCATGCCCACTAGAAATATCCAAAAAAATGAAGTATCATATTTTACCAACAGCATAGCTGATAATAAACATTGAAAATTCCAGGAACTTCGATCTACTGGTGTGGGAAGCTTTAGGTTTCCCAGAAATAAACTAACAAACAAACGCATTGTGTGCTTATATATAGAGAGAAGGAAGAAAAAAATATTTAAAAACTTTTAAAGATTTTTTTTATTATTTTTTTCTTATTTTAATTCATGTTGCATTCTAAGTCAAATATCTTTAAAAGTACTTCTCGGAAAGTAGGAACTTTTTGGTAAAAAATATTATTTTGTATAAAAGAGTTTTATAGTATCTACTCACTCGTATGTATTTGGTATTCCTAATTAATGTGCATTATAAGATTTTGCAATTCCCATATTTAACTTTAACACCAAAAAAGTTCCCTAAACACATTCCATTTTTATAGCTCATTTAAAGTTAACGCCTACTTTTGAAAAGGAAACAGCACATTCCATGTCAAGTTTTTTTTCTGTTTTTGCTTAAACAAGAAAAGGGAAAATAATAAAAACGTAGTGAATGATAATAAAATCAGCAGAAAGAAATAAATATAACGAACATGTCACACGAAATCTCACATTACACTTGTAATCACCTTGGAAAACATCTGGGTAAAATTCTTTGAATGGCGTTAACTCTCCTTTAGCATTTTGACGTCCAACAAAACAAACTGTATGATTTATTAGAAGAAATCTAAACAGTAGATAAAATAAATGTATGCTCTACTCTACTCCAATTTACACGTAAAAAATGACGACATGTTATAAAAAAGAATTCGAGCAAAAAAAAAAAAAAAAAAAAAGAAAAAGCTTTTTAGATTTAAATCTCAAAGAAAACGGAAGAAAACTCAGCTCACAGCTGAGTAAGAAGATAGGGGACAAGATGAATGGATATAAACTCATATGTGTGAAAGTATGTGTTATTTTCTGCTTTGTTGATTGTGTGGGATTTATTTTTTAATGTTAATAAAAAAAAAGTAAAATGATAAAATAACTCAAAATGAATTAAGTTGCCAGACCATGAAATTTTTTAGCACGTACCAACAAAACCTAAAAGAAGAAACACCAAACAACATTAAAATAACAAGAACAAGAATAAAAAATTGCTTAAAACAAAGAATTACTTGCAAACATTATGAAAATAAAATGTATTCTACAACTGTTTGCATTAAAAAAAATTCTAGAAACGAGGTTGAACTGAAAATTAGCTAAAGAAACTTCAGCACCTTTAAAAGCATTACAAGGACCATGATATTTATTTCTTCTTTTACTTTTACTACTACTATTCCTAATACTACTTCTACTGCTTCTACTACTACTATTACTACTACCATTTCTAAACCTCTTAAGAAATATATTTTTTTTATTAAAATGTCATGTTTACAGTTTGGTCCTATTTAAAACAACACCCACCCACCATTTTTTGTGTCTTCTGAACTGTAACGGACACTCATATAAAATTTTAACAAAGCTGGTAACACTATAGCTCACAATATCAGATAAAAAAGTAAACTTATAAGTTAAAGAGTGTCCCCATAGGTGACATAACAACAAGTATAAAATTGGAAGTTAAAGGGTGACCCCACAGGAAATGTTATTTGATGTATATGACCTTATATTGTGAACAGATAGTTGAAGTTAACACAGAACACTTATTATCTAGCATAAAATTTTAAATTGGCAATTAAAGGGTGTGCCCATAGGCAACGTTAATGTATGTATATGTTCTTATTTTTTGAAATGTTAAAAACAGATGGTTAATATTACCACAGAACATGTATTAAATTATAATAAAGTTAAAAATTGGTGGTAAAAGGGTGTACCCCATAAATGAAGCTATATGATGTATATGGGTCTATCTTTTGAAACATGATAGAAAGGTTCTTGAAATTAACACTCAAAGTGATTATTAACTCCACTATAACAATATAAAATAAAAAATTGGTAGTTAAAGGGTGTCCCATAGGTAATATATTTTTCCTTTGAACTGTTATAGATAGATAGATGAAACTAATGAAGGAGATAACAGCAGTATAATAAAAAATTTAAAAAATGGATGTTAATGGGTGTGCCCATATTTAATGAAGATGGCTATTTAAAACGTAAACTTCAAAAGTCTATCTAAGTTTACACAAATTATGTAATACTATGTCTCCAATTGTAAGTATAAAAAAAACTAAAGAGTGTCCTCATAGCTTCTATAATTTAACGTATATCACCTATTTTTTCAACCGTTGTACCTTAAGCACCAGAAAAGTACACACAATATGTCCTTCTTTGTCCGCTATAACAAATATTTAAATTAAGAAATTAAAGGGTGTCCCCTTAGGTAAATATAAAAAGAAAATTTAATTAAATGGTGAAAAAAAGTTTTTATTTTATTATCAATGCCCCATCTGTATCACAGTCGATTTTTTTTTTGCAAGTTGTTAAGGAAAAATAAAAGAATGTAAATAAAATACAAAAGAAAAAAACAATAGTACGCGAATTTTTTGTTTCTCTTAAATATATTTTTTCCACTCTTATGAATTTGCATAAAAAAGACGTTAATTTAAAAAATTTATCATGTGAAAACTTTTCATACACCCACATGTATTTATTGCACGTCATCATTCAAACATATAAAAAAATAATGTAAATAAGTAAGACAATTCATTCAATTTTACATACAAACACACAGTATTACACTATTTGTTTTTCTGTTGAAAAGTTTTT
Organism: Gymnosoma rotundatum; assembly: GCA_916610165.2. Taxonomy (NCBI): domain Eukaryota; kingdom Metazoa; phylum Arthropoda; class Insecta; order Diptera; family Tachinidae; genus Gymnosoma; species Gymnosoma rotundatum. The sequence continues at coordinate 119,642,157 of OU744338.1, forward strand.
TTCCGTTAACTTTTTCTATTAAAAAAATTTGTAGGCACGCAATGCATCAGGATTGAAAAAAACTGTCAAGCAGTCGAGAGAAACAGTGATGTTTTTTTTTAAGTTGAAGCCACAAATCGTTTCCTTGACTGATTGAGTTTACTGATGGAAGAAATACTCATTTGTGGATTAGGTCAACAAAGCAGAAATCGGGAAAGACGCTCTTGGGTATCAGCTCTGTAAACTGTGCTATTTGTAATAGAAGAGGCGAAAGACGACAGGATAGGCTACTTCTACCTGAAAGAAATAAACTCTCGTGATTAGGAAACTTAATTTCTTTCCGTGCACGCAAAATGTAAATTTTACATTTCGAAATAGTTTTTTTTTCCATTATAATACGCCGAAGTCCCCTGCTTCTTTGCAATATTTACAAAGAAGCGAATCATGGCGGCGATGTATTAAAAATAAAATATTGCTTCCCAAATAATGGCTGGTATTTATTAAAGAAACTTTTAACTTTTCGTTTAGTTTTCAAACGTTACTTGTCCCCAACCCATCAAATTTAAGTACTTTTTTAATCAATTGTTTTAATTGATACAATTGAAAGTCCTTGTGTTTTTAACTTTCACACATGCACGCATTCATAACTCTTTTGCTCTTTCATAACTCTTTTTTTAATATTCGCCTTGATGTTTAAAATTACACAAAAAAAAAAAAATACATCCATCTTTCTTTTAAATGGATCCACTCTACTTTCAATTGACGATGAAGATGATGGTGAGAAATAAAAGCTTTTTCAAATTTAAATTTCAAACAAAACAGAAAATTTAATGTTTTAAGAGCCAGGCTCAAAATTTAATTAAATCTTCTTTTTGATTGCGAACAAAACGTATTTATTCGTAAAAGAAAAAATATATTTAAAAAAAATGTAAAATTAAAAAAAATGGGAAATAAAAAACCACAAAAGCACACAGAGGAAACAAGTGAATTTTTTTATTCAATCTTTTGATTGCATGATTTTTTATGAGTTTTGTAAACAATTTCGCACAATAAATATGTGTAAGTCAGAAAAAAACAGAAAAAATGAAGAAAATATGAAAATATACACGCACACTCACACAGACAATCACACCCATACTACGAAAGTTTGCATAAAGGAAAAGAATACTCCAGAAAGCCAAGGCAAGTCAAACAAATAAAACAAGCAAAACCATTCAGTCAGTCAGCAAAACGTAGTGGCAGTTCAAAGAAAACATAAAAGTCATGCTGCACTCGAAGAGTTGAAAACAGGACTAAAAGATAAACATTTGTCCGGTATAAAAAGTTCTTTTATTTTTAAAGAAGAAAGGAAACAGAAAAAATTTTTCCTTTTTCGGAGTAACAAATATCTGGAGTAAAAAAGACGTTTCAGAGTACAGATAACGTGTTCGGGTGTATAATATTATTTTTCTAGACTACCGCCTTATAAACATAAAATCGTCATATACTCAGGCTAACGTCCTATATGTAAACTGCAGTATATTACTAAAGCTTCAGTTTTATACTCAGATCATACTCCGGCTACCGATGTGTACCTAAATCTCTCCCTTACAATCAAAATTTTGTACTTGTGTTATAAGCTATAGAAGATATGCATCTTTTACTTACTGTTGTTTATGGTCAGTCTGTCCTAAAACTATTATCCTAAACTCAAATTAACGTCTTATACTTACACTCAGACTACCATCAGAATAATGTCTTATATACGCGATATACTTAGGCCATCATTTCATACTAAGACTGTCGTCTTATACTTAGAGTATCGTTCGATACTAAAACTTTTATACTTAAATTAACGTCTTATTCTTACACTCAGCCTACAATCAGAATAACGTCTTATATACGCGATGTTCTTAAGCCATTAATTCATACTAAGACTGTCGTCTTATACTTAGAGTATCGTTCGATACTAAAACTCTTATACTCAGATTAACGTCTTATTCTTACACTCAGACTGCAATTAGGATAACGTCTTATATACGCGATGTTCTTAAGCCATTAATTTATACTAAGACTGTCGTCTTATACTTAGACTATCGTTCTATACTGAAACTTATACTCAGATTAACGTCTTGATCTTATACTGTTGGCTTATACTCAGAATATCATCTTATACTCCACTCACCATCTTGTACTTAGTCTATTAAATATCGTCTTACACTCAGAATGTTATCTTATGCTTAAACTGTCATCTAACAAGCAGACTATCGTCTTGTACTCAAACTACCATCAGAATAATGTCTTACATACCACCTATACTTACCACATCATTTTATACTAACACTTTCCATGTAGACCCATACAATCGTCTTATACTCAGAATATCATTAGAATATTGTCTTATATATGACCTATCAATTTATACACAGACTCTCAGCCATCTTATAATAAGACTATTGCCATCTTATACTCAGACTATTGTTTTATACTCAAACAATCATCTTATACTCAGATTAACATTTTATACAGATTATTGTTATATACTCAGACTATTGCTTTACACTCAAACTGTCATCTTATACTCAGACCATCATTTCATACTAAGAATATCGTCTTATACTCTGACTTTCATTCTTTACTAAATCTTACATCTTATACTCAGATAAACGTCTTGAACTTATATTATTATCTTAAACTCACACTATCGCTTTATTCGCAGACTATCGTTGTATAATAGAATTCAGTTTAACCATCTTATATTCAGTTTAACGTCATATATATAAGCTGTCGTCTTATTATCTTAGTATAAAACCTATACCTCTTATACGATAAGTTCTTTTTTGAAGCTATTGTCTCATATTCACATTAACTTCTTATACTTAGAGCAAATTAAGCAAATTACCGTCTTATACTCAGGTTACCCTTTTAACTCAGTAAATCGTCTACTACTTAGAATACCTTTTTATACCCAGACTATTGTCTTACCTAAAACTTTCGTCTTCTATTTAGACTATCGTTTGATACTCATACTATAATTTTATACTCAGATTAACGTCTTATACTTCGACTATCATACTTAGATTAGCGTCTTATAAAACTGTTCTGCAAAAAAAACCTTTCACCCCTCCCTTGAACAATTTTACCTGTTTCTCATGTTTTCAGGTGTGCTGAATCCGAATCTGAACTCAGAAAAATTCTATCATTGAGAGAAAAGAGGAGAAACTTGGAGCGAAAGCCTCGAGAGTACTGATCCAATTCTAGAAGAAAATAGTGACAAGAAAGCGGCTGAGTGGCAGGGCGGGAGTTGGGCTATTGAAAGGGGGGCAGGTAGGGATTTGAATGAAAAGGATACCACCATAAAAAGAGGTTTTAGCCATATTTCTTCAACCACTTGTAATATTCCCATCAAATTTTTTTTTGTTCAAATATACTTCATTGCGCTCAGAATCGTCGGTCTTTTGAATTTTTTTCACTGTTTTGATGCCAAAAAAAAAATACTTCTAATTTACAAAAAACTTACATTTTTTGATAAAAAAAACTAGAATTTCTCAAGAAACTGTGCGTGATAGACAGAATCTGACTTCAAATTCGTGTTCAGCACATTTGAAAACAGTAAGAAAGCAGAACAGTGTAATCAGACTACAGACTATCTTTCAAAGAACTATGTTACAACTAATAACATATACTCAGAGTCTCCTATACCACGATTTAAGTCTAATCACGGTTGACAGATTAGAAGATTTAATTCCCAAATCGGGGAATGTCTTTTCAAAATGAGAATGTAAATTTAAGTTTGGGGATAGAGGATTTCTTAGGGGATATTTTTTGCGTTTTGGTGATTTAAAGAGGTATTTTTAGGGGATCTTTTTTAAAATTCTGTTTTTGGTTGCTGTAATTTTACTACAAGTTTCCTTTGTTAAAAATTGTGACATGCAATTCGTATTTTTTTAACAATGAACTCAAGGAAAACAAAAATAAGAAATAAAATGCAATGCGAGATGCTTGAATCTTTATTATATTTTAAAAATAATAATAAAATTAATTGTGACGCTTTTGTTACATTTTCAGAAATGTTTTAAATGTTTAACTTTGTATCAAAAAATTGCACTAGGCAAGGAGATAAAACATATTGATTAATAACTTTTCCATTTTGTTAATCAACTTGACTAAATAGTATTCTTTTGATTGCAAATACCACTGTGGCTAAATTCTGTCTTCGAATTTATGGCTTTCTCTGGCTATACTTCTCGATCCTACCGGTCTTGTGAACCCTTGGTCTCGTATTTACTAAACATGCGTTATCACCACAAACGCAGCCATCCACGCTACACTACTGTGTTACTCCGGCGAGACATGAACTACTCGATGCCTTGTTTAGTAACCTTAACCATTCACAGACATCTCCACTACTCCTTTTATCCAAGCCAGTCTTTTTCCTTTAATCCAGTAGCCACAATACACGTCTGCCATACACTGTTGTTATGCTGTTACACTTCCTCGCGCTAACCGCTATTGCTCTTACTTTTTATTATAAAGAGCTTCTTGACAATTATCCGTTGCTCTTATATTAATAATTATAATTATCTGCCATGGCTTCACACAATATTTGTCTTTTGCCTCTCGGGAGGTTTGTACCTGTGTATTAATTTTTAATTGCATTTTAACAATTATTATTTTTATTGTTGCACGCATGTCCGAATGCGGTATCGAACTCAGGACCCTCTGTTTTGTAGTACGCACCTCTACCAACGTAGTCATTGAGGCTGCTCAGCTTTTGTTGGCTAACTTGTGGTTTTGTTATTCTATAAACTCACCATTAGTTGAATTAACTTATTCACCACGCTCATACGGAAACAACTACAGGGGTTGCCAGATTTTATTATTCGTAACAGTATTATTTGTAGTGGGGATTTTTGGGGATAGTTAAAATTGTTTTTGGAGAATCGTGATGATAAAATTTATCTAATTTATTTCGCCTTGACAATGTCTTAAAGACGCACAGCCACTATGTATTGTACAACAATTATAATAAAAAAAGAATTCAATTATAAAAAAAAAAATTATATAATTGCGAATACCACTCCAAAAAATCTGGGCATCCTGTGTCTAATAGTTAGATTATCGTCTCATGCTCAGTACATCCTTAAACTAGGGCTACCATCATGAAATAAGGTATAAAATCAAATTTTGCGTTGTATCCTCACACTTCGGTTAGTCTTCCTTCTGACACGCACGCTATGGTCTTATTCTTAGGTTATGGTTGAACTACACATAACAATCCAACGATAAGTCTACAATCTTATGCTCATGCTTTTTATCTTTCTCAATATTTCATCCTTGCTTTAATAGAAATAGTTTCCTCGAAGGTAAACTAGTCCAAGCAAAATTAATCCGATTAATGATTATATTAAGCAAAGACTTAAAATACTAAAATTGTGGGAGTGTATGTCTTTCTTTGTAAGCGTGAATATGATCTAAGGTGACTTAAAGTTAAGCCTATTCTGAGAAACCTTTAAACTATTTTTTGCAATGCTGCAGTCAAATCTAGTAAATAAAATTTTTAATATGTTTAAAGACTGTAGGGTAACGAAAGCACAACTGCTATGAAAAAAAAAACAAACCAAAAGCGTTGAATTGCCAGTGAATATTTTGTTATCATATTGTGTTTAAATCCCAACTGAGAAAATCACTGTAAAAACTCCATAAGAAAAATATAAATTTTCCATTTATGAATTTTTAAAATGATATTTTTCCTTAAAAACATAATGACGATGAGAGATGACGATGTTTTTGGAGTTGGTGATGTCATTGCTGACACAAAGACAACAACTATGTAAAGTTCAATGCCAGAAGCTGTATTTTATTTTTCCCTTCTTTTTTTTTAAAGCTGTTTTGTTTGCTCAAGTTAAAGGCTAAAGTTAGTAATAGTAATGAATAGGTAAAAAGGTCTAAAGAGGTTCTCTAGGCATTTACAATAGTCATAAGTAAACCTAACAAATAAAAAAAAACTGCCACTACTCTTTGTTCCATACCAACACCAACACCAACATCATTATCATTACATCACCTTCGTCATCACCTTTATAAATATAAACATTTCATCACTTCTCTTTCATAAGTTTAGTTATTTAATAATTGTTTGTGTAGGTGTATAGGAATATATAAGTGCAGGGACATGAATGAAAAAATATGAATGAATGGTTGGTTGGTTGACTGACTGACTGAATTAGTCCTTGCAAAAGTGCACTCATATTTTGTTGTATAGTGTCAATAAGAGAAGTTTTTTTTTGTAGCTTAACTAAAGATTTTTAATTTGAAAAAAAAAAACAAGGATGTGATGATAATGAAGTTAATTATAATTTTTCTATTCATGTCAGGCTGCCTAAGGTTTATGTTGTTGGTTTCTACAGGGTGATTTTTTCGTGCGTTTTGTTTAGAGTTTTTAATAAAACTTATTAATGGTGACAAAAATGTATCATTAACCAAATGTATCATTAACACCTTAACTTTAACAGACTGGAAACAGTTAAATTTTCATTCCAATTTCCATTCTAAAATTTTTTCGTTAAGTCAACGAATAATTTTGTAAATTTTAATGAGTCATTTGCTATAAATATCAATGCAACTAGTGCGGGTTAAATACTTAATTTTTACGACGTTTTTTTTTATTATTTTTAATCAGCATTACGTAACACTATTAATCGATTTCATTAACTTCTTTGCTAATCAGTATTTCGCTTGAATAATAAAATAAATTTTTTCATGATTTTCATTTGTAACCTTTATGAAAATTTTCATTAAAATAATAACGATTGTTGACTTTTAAAGTGTAAGAACTATTGTACTCTTAAACGAAATTAATTTCCATTTTTAAAATATTTTCGTTAAATCAACGAAAAGTTTTATTAATTTAATAAATAATTTTCATTGTATTGACGAAAAGTAGTATATCTATAATATGCGGTTTAAAATACTATTTTTCTGGCTTTCTCTTTTATTATTTAATCGATGATATCAAACTTTTTTATATTACAAATGATACAGCTCACCAATGGCTCCTGTAAATCGTAAACTGCACTGTAAAAGTTTGTGGTTTCATTAAATAATGCGTGAAAAAAGGAACTTACACTAAAGCTTATTTAGACCTGAAATTAATTTTACTTATAGGTTACGTCATAAAATCTAACACTTTTATTCAACTTCGTGATGGAAAACTTAGCGTGGGCAGCCTTAGGGAACTCTTACTCTTAATGTTATATCAATATATTGTACTAACCCTGAAAGCGTTTTGAAAATACTGCCCCTGATTAATGTTATTTATATAACTTTTTTTTATAAATAAAACACAAAATCTCTTACACCTTATACATCGCCCCATTTCTATATTTAAAAATAAAATGCTTTAAAAAAATCCCCTTTATAATTGTTAATATATAATTATTTTTATGCTATTTAATGTGGCTTGGAGCCATGATTGTGCTTAATTCACTGCTTCTAATTCTAGTTGGGATTTTGTTGAATTTTTCACTGTTTAGTTTGGTCTAATATTTTTTCACTCGTTTGCAATATTTTATGAAAAAGGACTTTTTTAAATAAAAAAATTCTCAGTTGCGTACAATATGCCTGGCTGACTGTCTTTGTCAGCATTTTTTATTATTTCGCAAAAAAGACTAGTGAAATATATTTTATTTAATGAATATATAGTAGACGAGCAGCAATGGGCAACATTAAGGGACATAGGGGCAAATCAACAAAATATTAATTAAAATTCTAGTTTTTAATCACACTCAAAGCAGAGAATACCGAGTATTCGAGGGTGTTCCAATAGTTAGTGTAATTTAATGAATGTGGCCAAATATTTGAATCGTTAATGACAAACAGCTAAAACTTACAAGGGACCTGTAAGCGCTTGGTCTACTATATCAAGTATAAATTTTGGAGATGGAAGATAAGAGAGTCCCAATAGTTAAGGTAATTTGATGTTTTGAATTGTTATAGAGAGATTGAATCGATTTTTTTCTTAAGAGGTATTTACAAGTTGCATAATTAAAAAAAAAAAAAAATAGAAAGTATGCGATTTTCAGTTTGAAACTTGTAGAAATGCTTAATGTATTTTAGGTCACAAAATTATCAAATGTCTTAAAATCCTTAAATTGCGATCAAATATTTTAAAAGTTTTGCTTGATGTATTTGTTGTTTCAATTGAGGCAAATACTAAACCAAGGCGTTTTAGAATTTATAGGACTGGAAGTAGATACACAACAACTTTGTATAGCTATTAAATATTTTATTAGTTTATAAATTTAAATTAATAAAAACGTTAATTAATTCAATTATTTGATTAATGAAAAAATTAATTTCTTCTTTTTTAATTAAATATGTAATTGCTTCAATTAATTATTTGATTAGAAAATTTTGCATTTTTGTTTTTCAAGTAAAAGTTTAATTAGGTCAATTAAAAATTTAATTAAAGCTTTTTTCTGTTTCCGTGTTTGAAAATTTTCTATTATTTCACAGATGAGGTATAGTGTACTTAAATTATATTATAATACTAGACTGACCCGTGCGAATATTTCGCAGCGTTAGTTGTCATTTTTGTAAGATAAAATAAAAATAATTTATGGAAATTTTAGTAACTTCAATACATTTTATTAAAAGTATAAAAATATTAGAAATCATAATATATCATACATATTTACATACATACATATGTTTAAATGCTTTTATAATACTTCTTTGAATACAATGTTAGAGGTAATGACATGATCATCGTTAACTTTTTGCCCGTACGAATCTTTAATACAAACAAATATATCTGGCGGCATTGCCAGAATGGATTTTAAAACATACTTTATTATGTAGAACTGCGTTACTATTAAGCGACCCTGCATTACCACACTTGAACAAAAACACATAATCACTGCATTATCATGCAGTTATATATAAAATATAATTTTAATAATGAAAATATTAATTTTTTAATTTCTAATTATTTTTCGTCATTAGTGTTAGAAATAAGCTTTTAAATGAGATATCATTTATTAAATTTGATGCGGTGGTATGGGAGATATTTGCAACCGACAAAAAAAAGTGCTTTAGAAATAATATATATGATTTTCTGAACATTTTTTTAAGTAGAACACTTTCAGAATATTTTCCTTTTAGTAGCTTAATAATTCACGCTTCTAAAATAATAGATATTCTATAATATCTGTGGTGCCTTTTATTGCTCTAGCCTGACAAATACAATAGACTGCTTTTGTAGGCACGTTATACTCGTAATAGTTTAAATATTATTCTTTAGCTTTGTATATATTTATTTATTTTCCTTTATTAAAAAGTTTATATATATAATTCTTTTATAAAGCTGGTAATTTTGTTGATTTTTCGCGCGTTTTATGCAGCAGTTATAATTATATGTTTGGCTAAAAAGTCAATGTACTCTTATGCGTCTATATAAATTGCATTAATAATACGGTATACAATAGGATAACACTCAAACATAGACATTATATACTTTATTCACTAACATTTACACAAGAAATTAAATAAGAAAGGCCACAAGTCTGTATACAGTGGAGTTTGATCAAAACGAACACAGAAGAAATCAGACACTTTAATCATTTGAATTAAATCACGCAAGTGAAAAGGGTTTCTCAAAGCTTAAGGGTCTTAAGCCTCGTTCGTATAAATTAAATTAAACACATTTTAATATAATCATTATAAGTTATAGCTGAACTCTACTGTAAGTGTTTTTGATTCATATTCATTCAAAAGAAAGGGTACTTGGTTTCACAATACGAATACAATGGCTGTACAGTACAGTATTTTAAATATTAAAAATTTCTATTGACAACACAAAAAAAAAACAGCATTAAGTTTTGTGTGCAGTGGCAAAGGACTTGTCAAAAGTAACTTGTGACTAGTTTTAAGCTCTTTGTCAGCATTGCAATTTACACATTTCTTTTGAAGATGTTTGTTGAACTTTAAAATTGACCTCTTAATTTAGCGGTTGTTAAGTTGTGGTGAAACTTTAGCGGTTTGACACGACATATGACTGCACACATTTTAATCGTTTCATTGTATTTGTGGTTTTGTTAAAAGACTTAAAGAAAGTTAAATTGAATTTATAAAAGCAGTAAAACGTATATTATTTTAAAGCAGAATAAATAATTATTAATTAATTAAATTAAAATTAAATAGAATTTTATTAAAGGAAAACTATAAATTGAAAATGTATATTTTTTCAAATATCAAAAGTGTACATGTGTCGAGATAAAAATGTGATTATATTATGGTCACAAGAACCAAATTATGTTCTTCGTAACTATATAATATTTACTTTGAAAAATATTTAAGTTACAATAAAAAGCTTTTGATTTATACTGTAATTATAATTTTTACTGTGCACGCATTTCCGATGCAGCGCTCGAACTCATGAACTGCACAATCTTCTGTTTTACAGAAAGCACACATCTCTAGCAATGCAACCATGAAAGGGTTGTCAGACCTTATTTTTTGTAATAATAATAATGACAATAATATTATAATAATGAATAAAAAAAATTAAAACAAACAAAAATAAAACATATAAAAATAACTTTAATTTTTTTTATTCTATTTATATATGAGCCGCTCAGTGCACACATCGATTAACTCCACTTTTTGAAAAATCTTAAATTTAAGAATCAAAGCCCTTGCTATAATCATAACTTTTTATATTTATAATAACTTTTCTGAATATTAAAGATTAGCACTGTTAAATGGCAAATTTTTTTTGGCCATTGAATAATAGGTAATTTATTTCAGAAGTAATTTCGATTAACTCCGTACTCTAATGTAAATTGTTTCAGTAACGCTGTATCTGTTCTGGCCGTGCGTCGACGCTTATTTGTTTTTAAACAGCCGAAGATGCTCTCTCTCTCTCTATCAATAATATTCGCAACAAAATCGCATTGGTAAACATGCAAAGAGAAGCGCAATGCAAACGGTAGTTAGTATAGCAGTGATTTCGCACGGTGATTGTTACTGTATACTTCTCAGTCTTTTCTTTTACTCCCAGATTGCTTTTAAAAGAAATTAATATTATACCGTTGTAATCAAGGTAAGTGGGATTAATAATGTTTGTTAATAAGAAAGCAGTAATTATTCTTCAATACGATTTATCAACAGAAAGTCGTGTCCAAGAAGACGTTTATCCTTTTCCTCGGATTCTTCGCATTGCAACAGTTCAAGCCCAACAAACACATTGATTGGGAGGAAAAGAAGTCGTAATCCTGTTAAATGGATACGAATCCTGTTAATGGATACAAAACCATAACAGGATAAAAGGTTTTGCAGACAGGAAATATCAAATCCTCGCTTACAGCTGATAAAAAAGACATTATTCATAATATTGCTGCTACGAATTAATTTTTAAAAATTTTATTATAACAGAACTGCTAACATTTATTTTAATGGAAAGGATCAGAGGTATTTAAAAAAAAATAATATACATTACATCATCGCGTTTCACAACTTTTCGTTTTATGGAGTTAATCGATGTGTGCACTGAGCGACTCATATATCAAAAAACAGTAACGGGTTCATTTCTGTACATGAAATTTTTTTGATAGATAGTAATCAATATGGAATGCAAAACACCTATTTTTGGAATTTTGGTCTGTCTGACTGTGTTCGCATCACCTAAAAACTGCTGGATGGATTTGAATAAAATTTTGTTAAAAGAACCTCGGTGCAAATATTTAATACTCTTTTTTTTCTAAGAATATGTATGTAATTTCGTAGATAAAATAGAGATGCAAATGTGAAATTTTAGCGGAGTTATGGTACTAAAATAATTGTGAGCACAATTTATATATTTATACACGCAAAATTTTTAACACTGTTTACAGAACTCTGCAATAAATATTTAAAAATACATTTTTCTAAATTTGAATTTTAAGAAAATTAGAAATGACACGCAGACGTAGTCGTGGGCACTGCAAAATTAAGTATAAAATTGTTGATAAGCTTCTGTCTGCAGGACACTTAACGTATAACAAGCTCAAAAAAAATCTTTTGGAAACACATACATACATATGTATGTAATTAACCGAAAAAACACAGAAATCTTTAAAAAAAATTTAACAGTGAAGACCTCACGAGAAGTTTGTCATATTGCGTGGTTAATCTACTAACGCTAGCATCACTGAATGTTTGTCCATTTTTGTATGTCTTTTCTCACATTTAATTTTGTTTCTTATAAAAATGCTTAACAAATTATTAGTCTTGGCATTCTTTGCTTTCATGGTTTATTTCTATAGAATTAATAAAAAGTAGCAATTTGAACTTGCTTCTTTTTTATGAAGATAAATGTTTTCGTTCCTTAAAAAATCCATTGATTTGGCAAGAAAATGTGTTCAAGTTATCATGGCTTAAGGGTTTCATTTCAGTGTGTGATATTTTTATTTTATAACAAAAGAATTCGTTGATTATAAAAACATTAATTAAGAATTAATGAGTAAAATTTTTATAGCACAGGAATATGAAATTAACCTTCGTAGGGTCCACAAAGTTTATTCACGTTAACGTTCTTTGGGTCAAATTTGACGCAGTTAGAAAATACGATATGAAAAAACTTGTTTTCTTTAATTAAGTTTGTTTTTTAAATTCAGTAGTTTTTTTAAGCTTTGTTTGGAATATTAAAGCTGCCCGTTTTGTTTGTTTATTACGAATTCGTACACATGTTTATTTTAAATGAAGAAAATTGTGTTCTTGGCAACGAATTTCTTTGTTTTATATAGGGCGTGGCAAGCTACAATCCTAAATATTAAAAAAAAAAAAAAATGACGTTTGGCCAAACAGTTTTCTTTCCAACCATTATTAGCCGATGTAAATAATATAAAAGCATTATAAGCTGATATATCTAAAATGTTGCTAAATACAACTTGAGGCCATTTATTGGTTTTCCTTTTGCAAGTGCAACATGAAACAACTTTATCCAGAGTATCAACTCCTCCATTACATTTATTACAGTCTAGTATCATTTACGGTATTTTGTCCTTACGATTGATTATTTCTGGACTATGATGCAACGTGCTAAGAAGATTCACAGACTTATTTTTCTTTGGAATATATGAAACGAGAGTAGTGTCCTTGGTGAAGCAAAAAAATGATGAAAATACCGGTCTTCCTTTAGTTGACAAAAGCTTAGGTGGTAATTCAGTCTTGTTTTTACGTATTGTTAGCCTGTATACGGTTGTATATTGTACACGTAACTGGTTTTCGAAAAGCAGAGTATCCAAAATTTAATGCCATACTTATCTGGTTTTGGTTCCTCTGAATGTGACTAATAGCTCCCTTGAAATGGACTGTAAAGTTTGGGCAATATTTCAATCCACATATTCCATAATTTACGTATCGGTGCAAACTTATCTACAATTCGACGTTCACTGCGAGTATCTTTATTGTCAAATCTTATCACTCTAGAAAAACTTTTGAATCTTTTCAATGGCATAATTGGTCTAAAAATCGGGATTCCTTTCTCAGAGTCCTATAATCTTTCCGTACTTTCAATATTTGATCTTTACACTCCAGCAAAATCTTTACAAAAGTGTACCCATAAAGGCGAACATTTCGGTGTCGTCAACTTTAGTCCAATCCATATCAAAAACACGTTGACCATTATTATTGGTATATTTCAAAATAATGTTCATTACATGTGGCGGAAAAAACAATTGAAAACTGGAAGTTTTTTCCTTTGTAATTCTCGAACAAGAGTAGCGGGTGACGGTTGGTGTCATGCTAATAATGTTCTCGCTCCGAAATCTTCCTTAACTATTTGTAAGAGGTTGTCTGAAATATCTTATTCCACCAACTTTTGTTGTCATTACTGCAGTTGTTGCTACATCAATTTCGTCTCCACTAAAACTGTCAGATGTCTCTGCGCCATCTACGTTATCTTCATATTCTGAACAAATCTCCTCTTCGTCGGATAGTGCATTTCGCAAATTTTCTCTTTCACTAGTATTCATTTTCCGACTCGACACTTTATAACGTTGATACGTTTGATTAGTTCCGTGTTTGTTTTATGACTGAAAACAATTTTGCATAAGAAAATAAGCTTTGCTTTTTACATGGGGACCCATTTTTCATACGAGTAATGTTCAGCAAGAATGGAGAAAAGAAGGAGACAGATATATTGACTTTTAATTTTGGTGAAAAAACACATTTGCCATTTCTTTTGAAAAATAAATTATTTTAACAAAACTGTGCGTAAAAAAACTTAAAGATTTTATTCCGGGCCAAATTTGACCGGAAGATCTTCAGTGGGGACAATATTTTCTTATAAAAACCAAAAATAGTTATCAACATTTAAAATTAAATAAAACTCATAAAATAGCTAAAATCTACTTACGGAAAAAATAAAATTTGCTTTCAAAATGAGTCAAATTTGACCCGAAGACCCTATGAAGGTTAATTGTCATTACCAACTCCGAGAAGCTCTCTAAAATTTAATATCTAATCAATCTAAATTTAATGTCTTTGTAAGTTTGTTCGTTTGTAAAATTTGAAATACGTGTAGATATTTGTCCTTATGGTAAAATAGGGTATTTGTATTTGAAGTGGACCAATAGAGGAAAAAAGCGGAAGCAGGCATTTATATGCATCGAAATTTATTTTAACCAAGTCTTTGCTAATTATGTTTAATGAAATTCGAAACCTAGATAGGTCCTCATCAATTTGCAAAGCTAGGATCCAGATGAGAGACAAGGAAAAAAACGGGCATTTTCGCCTGTACCGATTACAATAAAGTTTAAATCAAATTTAAACATAGATATTAATATAAAGGGTAGAATATTCTATGTTTATTTTGAAAAAAAGGGGTGACTGCGGGAGAACACACGCTTAATTTTAAGAACATGAACTGATTTTAATAAAATCAGACTCTAAAAACTATTTGAAATGAAGATATCACCTGATCTATAAGATTTAAAAAGATTTTCTGGGTTTCTCACGTGTTCTTAGTAGAAAATACAGTGTCTAAAAAGGACCTAAAATTAGATCTAGCTTTGTAAAAGAAAAAAACACTTTTCATTATATTAAACATCGGAAATTTTTTTTTTAATTATATTAATTAATTTTCAAATAATCTTTTGTTCGTGCTATTTTCCCGATTAATTATTTTTATTAATTAATATAATTAAAAAAACAATTCCGTTGTTTATAATAAAGTAACATTTTCAAAGTGCCCGTGGATATAAATAAATTACCGTAGTGTTTTCTGATATTTTATTTTTCATCCTCTTTCAACTGTATAAAAGAGCCGAAAAAAATTCAGCCGTATACAGCGGAGAAAGAAAAATATAATTACTGTTGGTTATTGTTGTCTTTGCTTAAACTTTGATTTTTGTCTATGCTTTATTGTTTGGACAAAAATCTTTATTTAAAAGTTTGTCAGAAGTTTCCTGAAGAGTTAAGTAAGCGATAACGAAATGGCCATCGAGATGTGCGCTGACCCTCAATAATCAATATCGGTGATTTAAGTAATTAATCGGGAAAATAGCACGAAAAAAAGATTTTTTGAAAAAAAAAACACTTTTTATTAATTTAACGTAAAAATTAATTACTTTAACAAATTATTTTCTTTAGCAAATAGATAATAATATTTAAAATAAATTTAAAAATTACAAATGTTTTTCCATTTTGCAAATTAATACTGTTCGTTAGTTTAATGAAATATATTGTTAGTTTTATGTAACACGACATCAATTCAATGTAAATATTTGTTGTTAGGAATTAAGATTTTAGCTAAAGTTTTTAATGATATAGAATGATAGAGAAATTTAACTAAAGGATGATATATTAAACATAAACTGTTGAGACTCTTTAGGATTTTAATCGTTTTTATAAATCTAATATTTCAAACACATTTTGTCTAGCGTTATTCATTCGATACAAAAAATGTGTTGTAGGGTGTAATAAAGGAGGGATTCTATTCTATTCTATCCTTTACTATTATTTTTATTATTATTTTTTTTGTGTGATTTTATAAGATATTCATAAAATACTCATTTGAAAATGATCTTGTTTAAATGAGTTTTGCTTTGCCGCATTTCACTATTTGACTTTAAAGCGGCGGTTTCTTTTTGATTAAGTATTTAAAGAAAAAAGTGTAAAAGGGATGTTTAAACTCTGCTGCTGATGCTGTGGCTGCTATCTATAAAATTGATTAACCATAAACTGACGGCCTTTTCTTTTATCTTTTTATTTTTATGAAGATTCTTTTACTATCTAAGAGATATCGAAAAAAATAAATAAAACTACAAGTTATTTTAGCTTCTAAATAATGTTTTACTAATACAAGTGGTTGTTTGTGGTGAGAATTTCTTCAACTCTATTTATGGTTGTGTAATAAAATAAAAGTTAAATTCGACACAGTGTGGAAAAAAATGGTCATTAGCAAACAGCAATGAGTAACCAATTGTCTGAGCAGAGTCCTGTTAAAACATAAAAATGCCAAAAAAAAGTAGGTGTAGTTTTTCCTAATATTATTTTAATGTGAAAAACTAAGTAAATAACTATAGAATTCTTGCCCTAATAAAGCGTGAAGTGGGTGTGTGTTTTATAAGGAATCTTGCACTCAAAAATCTGTTACTAATTCTTATTTGCAGTCTTGTTTAAAAAAAAAGGGCAAAAAAGTCTGTTACGTTTAACACCATTTGTGCTAATAATGCAATAAAATAAAATAAATATTCTCCACTCTGGCGGTAATTTAGTTCTTTTAACAGCTACAAACAACACCTTTTTTAATGTCTTATAAACATTCTATGGTTTGGGGAGGGCGTTTGGCCTATTGGTTTTTGTTTAAATTAACACATTTCTTGTCACTCTCCCATTTCTATCAGGCATTGCGAATTGTTAACGTTTGCTTTACGTGGTCACAGATGCGTTCATTGCCTTTCGGTTATGCTTCGTTTAGGAGTGTGTGTGTGTTGAATTAAGATTTCTTATGCAACATAATTCAAATACTAGAAATAGAAAACAATGTAAGACTTTTTTGTATATTGACGTTTGTGTGATTATTATTTGTTTTTCTAAGTAAAAATAAATTAGGTATGTTAAACAGATGACGACATTGGTTCACCTTGTTGAATTCTCTAATCGAATTTGACTGTTATTTATTTGAATTTTTTTAAATGCTTTAATCAAATTATAAAAGCATCAAACAAACTTCTGCATTTTATTGAAAAAAAAATTTCAATAGAAATCACGTGTTTTTAATGCCTTTTTGCGTAAAGGAAATTTAATTATTTAACAAACGTTATTTGAAAATATCTTAAGTCCAAATTGATTTTTGTTTTAATAATTTCATTAAAATTAAGAGTGTGAGGCAAACACTCATTTTAAGCTCTTTTGATTCTGTGTTGGAAATATGTTTAACTTTGGTTGGATTGATTTGGAGAAGGCATTGATTTCCCTTTTTAAGGTTAATGGTCGAAAAACAAATGTGACTGCGATTTGTTGCTTATCTACATATTAAAATTTTAACACAATCGAACATTTATTTAAGTCCATCCGTCAAAATTTATCGCTCTAAAGATGTTGTTGCTAAAGACTGTTTTATTTCAAACCTCCTCAAATTTTATTTAAAATTATTAAAAATTAAAATTATTAAGATCTAAAGAAAAAAATTAAAAAAGAGGGGGCAGGTGGTCATCGAATATGAACTAGAAGTTGTCTAATTATTTTGCTTGAATTTCAACTTTCTGTTCACATATATCAAATTGCATCACGTATCGTGACACCCTTTAATTTTTAAATTTAATTATTATTATTATTATTAAATTAAATTAAAAAACGGGAAACATTCGTTAAATTAAATAACTTTCCAAAAAAATATTCTCCTATTTTTTTTACTATCCCGATTTATACTATAAATCACCGATATTGATTATTGAGTGTGAAAGCACGTCTCGGTAGCCATATCGCTACCGCTTATTAAGCTCTTCAGGAAACTTCTCACAGCGATAAGCGGTAGCAGAATAGTCATCGAGACGTGCTTTCACCCTCAATAATCAATATCGGTGATTTATAATATAAATCGGGATAATATAAAAACATAGCACAATATTTTTGTTTGAAAATTAATTAATTTAATAAATGTTTCTGTTTATATCATCTAAATGAAAATGTGCCTCATCACTCATTATGACTTTTTCATGCAAATCGGGGTTAACATGGGCTAGCTGAAACATCCTATTATCATATGTACGGCGGCGTTGGAGAAGCTCTTGTTTTAACTAAATCTTAAATAGACAGAAACGCAAATCCTTGTACAAATTTGTGGCTAAAATTGTTCTTTGAAAACCAATTTCCTAAGCATGGCTTCAAATAAAGAGTGATGGACATTTTGGAATACTTTCTTGAGCAGCAGTAATGTTTTCATTCGATCTTGCAATACGTTGTGGTGTATGGTTGGGCCTATTACCTACAGACTCGTATTCTTCGAAATCATTTACAACACGATAAATAGTGCGTTTTGTTGGCACATTGTTTCTCCCAAAAGTATCACGTTACTTTCTCATCGTGACAGGAATCTATGATTGATTTTGATAAAATGTTTTAACGATTAAAACACATGGTTTATCGAATATTTTTCCACACAATAAATTTGCCACGTGTCTACTTCACGACAGCCAAACATAAACTCTCAAAACTAATGTTTACCAAAATGGCGGCAAAAGAAACTGGTATACCTTCCCAGAAAGCACCCTGTAGTTTATTTCATTTTCAGATTGGAATTTACTTAAATTATAAGTTGAATCAGTTATATAAATAAATAAAAAATATATACAAAATTTTCTAGTTAAATAATTGATCACAGCAGTTATATATTTAATTAAAAAAAGAACAAATTTATTTTGTAATTGAATAAATAATTAAAAAAATTAAAAATTTAATAAAATTTCAATCTGATAAGTGCAAAAAATTATGACTATCTTTCACCCTATAAATTCCAAATTTAATTTTTATATTGATATGGTAGCGGACTGAACAACAAATATTCGGTGTAAATATCAACTGTCTGTCTATAACAGTTCAATATACAAGGATATATACATCAAGTAATAATACCTGTGGGTACACCCTTTAATTGTGTGAAATTTTCGAATGTATGGCTATAATGGTTTAAAATATAGAGAGGCATAAGTCGAAATATATTACCTGTAGAACACGCTTTTAAAGTTAAAGTTTATATTTTGTTACTTTCTATTACTGTGAGCTATAACGATTCCATTCGTTATACATGTAAATATCATGTGTGTTGTATGGTGACACCCTATAGTTTTTGTTATAATCTATTTTTTTTTAAATAAAAGTGACCGTTAGAAATAAACTGTTTAAAAATAGCTGAGTTCTGTTCCTTTTGTGAAGCCATTTCGGGTCAATTTTTCGTTCACCTGAGCTGTGCTACTTTAAAGAATAGTCGTGTGATGTTTTAAAAAAATCGATGTATGAGCTTCGAATCCGCATGGGTTTCTTAATTTTTTAATCAATTGGTAATTTAACAATGTAGGTTTTATAAAACCATACAAGTGTGATATTGCACTACAAAAGTACCTTTTTATTATTTCCTCAAGGGTAACTAGTATCACTACAATAGCTGTCAATCTGTGTGTCCGTAATTCTAAAGACTCGATCTGTAAAACAGCTGTATCTAAATACTTGAAATTGTCGCAGGAGGTGTATAATTATGCGGGTTCCCTAGATGTTACTTTCACTTATATGGACTTATCTTTTAAACCGTCATAGGCAAATATATGATTTTAAAACAAAGCATTAAGAATTTCATCCGATATAAAGATTAGAATTAAATATGGTTTTTAGTCGACTTCAAAAAAGAAGAAGAAGGTTGTTAATTAGACTGAATGTTGCTTTTTTATATTTGTGCCTTAATAACTCAGTCATTTCTGTATCGATTTTGATTTTTTTTGAAAGGATTGTTCCGTTTTAAAAACAGTTCATAATCTTAAAAATTAAAGGGTGTCCCTATACAACATATATGTTGCTTACTTGTATAATGAACCCTTTCGGCTTCACTTACATTTAGCAGGTGGCTGCCAGAGAATCACGGATGACAATTTTCATTAGCTTATTTAAAGACACGTGGATGACGGGAATACCCGCAATTCAGCTAAAAGGGTGAACTGCTAAGAACACCTCTTTAAAATTAAAAAAAACTGTTGCTGCAATTTGATGTATTTTTAAAACAGACAGACGGTAAAAATTAGCAAGGAGTCTGCTAAAACGACTGTATCGCAAGTTTTGGCTTCTCTTTAGATAAAATACGCTTCAAACGGTGCCTTTCTGTGGATGCAATGAAGTTTGTAAAGTTTGTTGGTTGCAGCCCAACTTCGGTTATTTTCTTTATTAAGAAGCCCATAAAACCTAAAATGAGCTTCACCACTAAAAATAATTTTACGTTTATAAGTTGCGCGACTTGATGATGAATGTTCAAAGTAAATCCTTTCAGGAGCCATATCTCTTGACATATTCAATCATTCAAGTAGTATGTAAGCAACTCTGAAAGGAATTTAAATATGTATGTATATTTCTAATGTGGACAACTTAAGTCTATGCTTTACTTCTTTGTCGTTATTTTTGGCAATTTTGTAACTTTCTTCAGTGTGTTTTTCGAGACTGCATCTGTGAGAGTTTGAAAGAAAAAAGTTATTAATGATTTAATATCAAAATAATATTAAATAATGTTATCAACAATTTTTGTTTAGAATGATTAATGACTTTTATGCTTTAAACCATTTAGAAAAAAAAAAAAAAACAAAACAAGCGCCGTCACTGCAAACAATACAACAACAACAACAACTTTTTGTTAACTAAACTTTATTTTTTCTTCCAACACTTTGCGGTTTAGAACAAAAATTTCTAAATAGATTTTCGGTATTTTACTTAAACAACATTTTTCTTCGAAGATAAAACTTAAAAAATTTCTTAAGAATATAAATTTTCCTAATTTCTAAAGAATTAAAATAAGAAATAAAACAATAAAAAAAAAACAAATATGTAACAATTAGTTAACTTTGACACCTCTGTCAGGAAAAGTTGTTGTTTAGACGGTTAAAAAGATTAAGAAACATAAACAAAAATAAAAAAATGCAACCAAAAAGGTGTTAAGATACAACAACTTGTATAAATATTTTATAATATATTTATTTTAATTTATTTCTTTATTTTACTTTCATACTTGTAGGTGTTAATTTTAACAGCTTTTTTTATAATTTGTTTTTTGGCGATAAACAGTGTTTTAATATTCTTAAGAATTAAATGAAAAAAGTAGAAAATTACATGTTTGCAGCTGATAAAAATGTGTTAAAGACAAATTTAAAATTAAAAATTCTAAAGAAAATTACACACTTATCAATTTTTCACCACAATAAATTAAATATTTACAAAAGAAATTGTAATATACTTTTAAGTATGAGGCAGGAATAAATGTTTTATTTTCACTA
Source organism: Gymnosoma rotundatum (assembly GCA_916610165.2). Taxonomy (NCBI): domain Eukaryota; kingdom Metazoa; phylum Arthropoda; class Insecta; order Diptera; family Tachinidae; genus Gymnosoma; species Gymnosoma rotundatum. The sequence continues at coordinate 119,663,627 of OU744338.1, forward strand.
ATCTTTTATTATTTTTAACACTTCGCTGGAAATATTTTATTTGTTGGTTTAGGAAATTTAGATAAAAAGGATATTAGAGATACAATCTAATCATGAGAAAGACGCTCGATGCTATTTTTTGTTAAGAATTTTTAAAAAATTTCATCTCATTGTCTAAAGCGGTTCAAAAGTATGTAGACATACATTAAATTTCATTTACTATTGGCACCCCTTATATTCCACCACCAAACTTTATACTTGTTATAGCAGTCTTAGCACTACAGTGCCTTGTTAATTTCAAACGTCTGTCTTCAACTGATTTTAGCAACTATAGGGGCACCCTTAAATTTCCAAGTTCAAATTTTATACCTGCTGTTGTAGTAGATTTACCAATGGAGTTCTTTCTACATTCCAACTGTCCATCTATAAGGCTGTTGAATCGTTTGGCTTTGTATGTACATCAATTTACATCAGCTATTGCAACACCCTTTAAGTTATAATTTTAAATATTTACGCTTCTTCTTATACCAAACAAAGTGGTGAACATTCTGTATAATTTTCAATTTCGAATTCGAATTTCTATCCAATTTGTATGCATCTGTTTAAAACGGTTCAAGAAATAGGACTATAAACGTCCATTTACATCAATTATGGGAACACCCTTTAATGTTTTAAATTCAAATTAAAAGCTTGTTGATATAGCCGGCTAAGCAATACAGGTCCCTTGTAAGTCTATAATGTCTGTCTGTCTATGACGGTTTAAAAGTGTGGCCACATACATCAAATTACATCAACTATTGGAACACCGTTCAATTTACATATCCCAATTTTATATTTGTTGTTATAGCGTCTGTCTACAATTGTTCAAAAGCATGCCGCTATGCATCAAATTAAATGAGCTATTGGAGCACCCTTTATTTTATTAATATGATATTCATATAACGGTCATCGTAATCGACATTCTGTCCAATTTGCAAGAGTTTGTGTATAACGGTTTAAAAGATAGGTCCAAACAGATCAACCTACGTTACCTATGGGGACACCCTTTAATTATTAGATATAGTTTTGTATTACCTTTTGCATTTGAAAGCTATAATGTTACGCAATTTTTGTTTTATTTTACGTTTATAATACACTTAAAAAACATATATGTTGATTAAGGGTACCCTTTAATTTTTTAAATCATGAAACGGGACCATTTAAACCATTCAAATAAAGAAAAAATTCTTAAAATCGCTTTAAAAATGACTCTGTTATGCGGGCACAAATTTTTAAAAAAGCAACATTCTGTCGAATTGATAACCTCCTCCTTTTTTTGAGTCGGTTAAAAATTAAATTTTATTGCTCTTCAGAGTTTCAGTAATATTCTAGATTACAAAGACATCTCTACAATGATTCTGTATTTATAATTTACATTAATTTTTACGGCAGAAACTTTATATTTCTGAAATAAATCCGCAATTTTTAAACCGGTTGAAAAAAAAAAATTTTTTTTGCACAGTTGTAGCAAATGAATATTCGAGTTTAAGTGTACCGTTTAATCGTTATAGGCCTTTTAAGCGCATATAAGGGTATCAAAAAAGTTACCTCAGACGGGAATTGCCATTTTTTTCGATCATATAAAAATAATTTTTTAAAACAAGCTTAAACTGTTAAAACTATCATCTAAAGTTAATAAGTTATTTGCATATGAAGATTAGAACTACGAAAATTATCAAGACCTAAGTCAAGTTCTTTCAAAATATTAGACACTGTTTCCGAAAATTTTTGTAACTTTTCCGGAATTGGCTTCGTAGAAAAATTTTGAAACTTGCGAAAAAGCGTTTAGCCGAAAATCTTCAATTAATAAAAAATTTGTGATTTTGTACTTGAAATTTTGAAAAATGTGGCATTTTGTTTTTGGAGAAAGAAACATTATTAATCCTTCACTCATCTAAATGATTTCATAATTATTTTCAACGTCTTTAAAAGGCACTATTATGGAGATGTTTATTCTGAAAAGAATTTTCGCTACTTTAATTCATGCACCTTTCCGTACCTTTAGATATACTCAAATGTTTTTTGTGAACCTGGTCCTACCAGGGCAAATGTCTTACTTTTATTTTATTGTTATGAATTTTGGGATTCGGTTTGTTTAGACCTAAAATTTGTTGCCAAAGTGAGATATTTTAGTAGAGGTGGTGGAAAAATAAAGCAATTGCAAGGTATTTTGAATAATACCGTCTATTTTGTTTTTATTGTAGAGAGCTTTTTATATCTGTAAATGAAAAAAAAATTAATGGTATGTAAGAAGGACATTATAATACGGATAGCTTTTCAAATCAAAAAAAAGTATTATCGTGGCATCTCAGGAAATTTGCGTTGTTGCCGAATGTTGTAAATCGTTTTATTGACTTATGATCTCAAGCCCGCTAAGAGCTATTTAAATGGGCTGCTCAAATTTTTAATTCTTCGGGATTTATCGACAAAAAACAAATATTTCCACGAATAGCTGTAGATTTTCGACTAGAAACTTTACCGAACCATTATAATTCAAAAAAGGGCACACCCGAAACATCACGTGATATACTATTAAGTTCAAGATCGGTTATTTCCTGCTCGATTATTTTTAATTTTTTTTTGTGAAGTCTTGAACTAGATCTCAATGCATGCAATTCTGCAATTCTTCATTTATGAATTGAGAAGTAGAGCGAAATATCACAGAAATTAAGCCAAATGTTTGAAAAACAGCTCTATTTCTATAAATTTAAGCATAATGCTTAATACCACATATTACCACATTATATTGTTAAGTAAGTACTTGATGAATCAATAACGAAAAAAATTCAATATTTAATTAAAAGCCCATATTTTTCATTAAAATTATTTCTTGCATGAATTTCGTTGTTATGGTGGCATTTGTTCATTTTCCCATGTACTCGTAAAGGAAAACATACATGATTTATATTTGAGGGGCACCTACATTATTTATATATTAATTTATGAGAACATATTTCTTATTTTATTTATTTGGTTTTATATTTTTTTTTTTTGCCTTTGTTTGTTTAAGCCAGACTATTGTATAGAATATTTACGTTTTGTACACTACAACCGAATTGTTGGTGTTAATAATTTTTGAACGAATGCAAAAACTATACCAGTAATGTTTTATGTTCGAAAATTTAACGTTTTTAAATTAAGAAAAATTTTAAATTTAACCGTTTTTTTATGATGTCAGATCAAGGACTTTCAAAAAAAAAAAAAAAAATATAGGTGCAAGAGAAGGAGAGCGTTTTAATTATGGAATAATACGCATCCGTATACAGAGAGGTGATGCCTGACGTCTTATATGCGAAAAGTCTGGCACAAAATTGTACACTTAAAAGGATAACATCAGCTGTGTATAACTACAATTCTGTTACAACATTGGTTTAAACAATTATACAGCTCATATGCAAATAGTTCAGGTCGGCTCAAGTTCCAATGAAACGCATGCACATCACAGGTTTAAGTAAAGCTGAGTTTGTCTTGCTTTTGAGGTATCTGGCAGAAAAGTCTGGTCTCTGAGATTTAAAGCATCCGCTGGGGTAAAGAGGAATGTTCTTCTTGTTTTGAAAAACGATTCGGCGGTTAAATACGCATGGAAATTCATACAAGAAAAGAACTGCAAACTCAAAGGGAGTGCACCTGCAAACGAAATAACATTAAAATAAGTAGAAGAATTTCTAAGCATTAAGAGAAATGAGGCAGAAAATGCTTAGGCAAAAATCTTTTTTAACTGCTACGTCTTGCAGGCAAGAACCCAGAATATTTTAGAGATGATTCTGGTATTGGCCAGTTTTTAACAATAGTTGGCGAGGGAAAACAAACTCACGAAGGCCAAATATATATCACAACTTCTTCCAAATAAAAAGTTTACGCAAAAAAAACATATTGTTTTTGTATGGTCACAATAACCATATTATATTCTCTGTAACAATGTATATATGCGGCAAATAAATTTAAGTAGTTTTGAACAATATTTAAGATACGATAATTTTTTTTTTGTTAATTTTTAATAATTTTATGGCACAAGAAATTTAATACGGTTCGTTTTGACTGAAAAAAAAAATCGTACCACAAACAAACTTTTATAACTTGTTACAAATAATGTAATATATTCAACCATAATATGTTTTAATCAATCATAGTATAATTAAAAGTACATAAATATAAATATTTTTTGTAACATTTTATTAATAAATAAAACAATAAAAACCTGACGGTTTTATTTCAGGAGATGTTTGCACTTACGAGACCAAATTATGATTCAATTAATTACATGATATTTTCAACCGTATTATGATATTTTAATTAAATGACGATGTTAATATTTGAGCAAAATATTATTACATTTAATTATACCATGTTCACATTTTAAACGTAATCATGTTTATACTTTCTCTTTTATTTTCTCATAGATTATGGTTACCTCAATCATGTTTTTACGTGTTTGCACTGAATCTAACACTAAAACCTCACTGCAATTACAATATGCCTTAAAAGTAGTACCTAAATTTATTAAAAAACTCACGCAGAATTCTACAGAACATTTTACAAAAAAAAAAAAAAAAAATCTCTGTGGTTTTGTTTTGTATAGAAGAATATATTGCCTAAATTGGGCGACTACGATTTGGGGTGGCGAAATATGTACTTGTAAATTGCTTTCGCTGGAAATCTGACAGCTTCAAACCCGATGCGTATGTTTAGACGAACTAATCCAACTTCATAAAATTGAAGTTTAAAGCGAAATTTCGCATTTGTAAGAACATGAACGTTTATAAAACTCCAAGTTATTTGCGGGATAAATATAAAATACTAGTCGAACGAACATACATAAATCACATAATTGTAAAATTGGACCCCTAGTGAGCACATTTTGGTAAAGAGTGATTTTAAACTAAAAGAGGAAAATTTAGTATAAAATGTGGATGCTGTGACATCTTTTGAACAATTTATATGTCACGCTATAGAATCATTAATAGCCGACACTAAAATTGCAGAGGAATTTTGATGTTGTTTTAGAGACAGATGAATTAAAAATACTTATTGGAACATAAAGACTGGAGAGATCTGAAAGTAAATTTTGATACTTGATATCCACAGAAATTTTAACAGAAATTAAAAAATGTTAATTGCAAACGAGTACAGTAATTTGCATTTTGTTTTTCTTATGGTTACAAACAGACGAATGGCAACACTAAGGCTGGTATTCTCTGCCTAGGCTTCTAAAGGCAATTTTTAATGGAAAATACCGAAAAAAATTTTGGAGAGAACTTCATGCTACTCTCGCTTATGCTGAGAAGTGCTTGAGAAGCAAGACAGCATTAAAGGTCTTGACTGCATATAAGCTTGGAACAAGTTTCTCCTCATATTTGGACATGGTTGACATTGGACTAGGGATACCAAACACCTTAAACGTTAATGCAATAGAAACCCTTTATATCGAAATAATAATTGTGTTTCCGCAAAACGGTCATAAAATAAAAACTTGATTGCTTGAGGCCGCTTAAGAAAAGTTCAGCAGAAAGTGAACAAAAAATTCACGAAACGTTGGGGAAAAATGTAATAAAAATTGTTTTTTATTTACATGGATTAATTCAGGCCTGATTAGCTTAAAATATAAGATTATACATAAAAAGTTCAGCACATTTGCGAACAAATAGATCGCTAATTACCATTTGACGCAAAACGAGATGAGGCAAAAAGAGTCTGTAAACAGCAGCAATCTATTTTGAGAATTTCGTTGAGGTTAAACCAACTGGTGACCACAGAAAAAACTTATTCCTCCAGAATTTTTTTCTTTTTATGAAATTTCCAATACAATGCGGAATTTCTCCGCTATCGCACCTCCGAAAAATTCTTAAAATTTTCATTATCCTGTAGCCTCGTCAAAAGGTGCCTAAAACCCACAACTTTTTTTTAAACTCTTTTAACTTTAAAATTTTAAATGGTTAAAAAAAAGAAAAAAAATATTATTAAATAAAAGAAGCGATTATGTATGTATTAGTGTGTACGAAATATTTTGCAACTGTGAGCAGTTTATGTATGTATGTGTTGTTTTCATATTCATTTTAAGTATTAAAATTTTTTCATGAAATTCATCATAAATCCTTCCTTTTTCTGTTGTTGTTTAACACACAACGCCAGTGTAGCAAGAAGTGTATTAAATTTTTTATACTTTTGCTTATTTCCACTCATAAATATCTTTTTCATATTTCTTTTTTGTTTTATTTTTTTTTTTGATTTTTGTTACTCTTTCTGTTGTGTACGGGTAGATTTAAACCTTTTTTTGTTTTCTTTTATTTTTGGCATTGCAAAAATTTTCATTTTAACATTCGCCAAACCGTACATAATTAATCTGTCAGATTATAGTGACATGTCACACCAGATGATATGCGTTCACGGTATTTAATTCCTATTGTTTTACTTAAAGCTTTACAGTAGCTACTCACACACACACACTGATACATACATACATCTGTAAATTTATATTCTCGCTGAATTTGAACCAAATGTAATGAGAGAAATGTGAAGTAAAGAAAAGCCTGATGGAAAGAAAAATATTGTAAAGAAACTTCCTTGGAAAACTGCTGTAAAATTCTTTTTTATTTGCGAGAAATTCGCAATATAAATATTGCATGAGTCATATTTGCTTGAATTATCTTTGATATAAATTAATTAAAGAGAATGATTTTTGTGTTGAGTGGTTGATTGGTTTTCCACCGTCCTTGTCGTTATATTCTTAAAAGTGCTAATTGATGTTGTGAAATGCAGTCGTAATAATTGTCATATATTTATGACAAGTGTCACAAAAGGACATGTAATTTAAATAAAAAATTAAGGAGAATTGTAAGAAAAATATATTTAACAAATTTAAAGCTGTTCTGTAAAATATGTAAATATCATTGAAATAAAAAAAACTAAAAATATATGCAATTGAATTCGAAAAATTTTAAAATTACACTGAAACTCAGGTCAAACTCCGGGATGAACTTAAGCTGAGGAGAACCTAAGTAACACTGAACTGATGCAGTTAAACTGATCAAAAAAGTGGACAAAACAATGGTTGAAAACTAACGGTATTAAAACTGAACTAAATTATATGTGCGCTGGTCTCTAGTAGGACGCTGACATATTGAGTTTTGCTTTGCAAACTGATTTGCTGGGGGGCTCTATGTTCACCGGCATTACGTGACATAACAATTGACCCACAGATCTGACTGTTTCAGTTACCGATCAACTATCGTGAAGTTACCAATTCAAATCAAATAAATAAGGGGGTTATCGATTCGACTGAATGTTTCCTTTTAATGTTTGTGCTTCCAAAACTCAATAATTTCTGAACCGACTTCGATTGGTTCCATTTTAAAAACAGTTTGTAATTTAAAAAAAAAATTAAAAGGTTTTGCCTGCAATATACACGTTTTTATGTGTACTATGAACTGTTCTTACATTTAAACAAGTAAGAGTGCTATATTCGGATATGTCGAATCTTATATACTCTTCACCATCTATTTAAATCTATTTGAGTGAAGTTACTCCAATCAAAAAAGCAAATATTGATTTGACAGAGAATTTAAATGTTAAAAAGTTTTGTTACTGCATATATAAAATTTTACAAAAAAAATTACATTGGCTCTTAATGGGTTAAGCATTTTTAAAAATTTTTAGTATTTCCTTAAAAATCTCTTCAAAAGCTTTAAAATGGTACCCATATTGACATTTTAAAAAAATTTGAACATTTCTGAGCCCCGTAACTCACTTGACAGAGAATTAAAAATATGAAAAAAAAGAAAAAATTTACTTTTTTTAATTCTCTATCGCCCCATATATTTAGTTTTTTGATTGGAATTACTTTATTTTTCTAAATGACGTGATTTTTTCACGTAGGAGAGGTAGGCGTGGTGTTTTGCCTGCTGCCTCGAAGGACATGGAGCGATCATGCTGATTTCCAATAGCACCTCTTTCGATACTATTTGTAATCGATTAAAGTAGTTTTTTTTTTGGTGAAATAAAGTTTGCCTCAGCAAATTTCAACACTAATATGGACGGGCAGACGGACATCGCTCAATCGACTTCGCTATGCATAACAAGACAGAAATTACACATGGAAGGACAAACTAATATTATACGAGGGCTGATATATATATATTTCTGGCCTGGCAACACCGAGTGCTGCCAAGTGCAATCTGTCATTTCCATTGGAAAGTTTGTCATTTTTAAGCATAATCGTACTCAAAACGTTTTGATGTACGACCATTTTTTGTGTTGTTTACAGTGACTTGAAAAAATTAATATAGAAAAAAATGGAATTAACTCGTGAACATTTTCGTGCCATCATTTTTCACAACTTTCGACGTTGATTATCACGATGAGAGTGCATTGATGAACTTAAATCTTTGTATAGCGATGAAGCACCATCCTATAGCACTGTGTAAAATTGGTATAATGAATTTAATCGTGGCCGAAGCTCGCTCAAAGACGAATTCCGTGAAGGTCGTCCAAAAACGGCTGTTGTGCCAGAGAACATTGATGCCGTGCGTGAACTCATAATGCAAGATCGACATGCGACATACCGAGAGATAGAGACATCCTTGGATATTTCTTCCACCAGCATACATTCGATACTGCATGAACACCTGGCCGTAAAAAAGGTTTGTTCTCGTTGGATCCCGCACAATTTGAAAGTCGCTCAAAAAAGGCTCGTGTCGATTGGTACAAAGAAATGTTGCAAAAATACGGTTGCGGTGCTTCAAAAGACGTTTATAAGATCGTCACAGGTGACGAATCATGGATCTATGCGTATGAGCCCGAAACGAAACAACAATCGACTGTGTGGGAATTCAAAGACAAGCAAAATCCAACGATAGTTGTTCGTGGAAGAAGCACTTCGAAGCAAATGGTCGCCTGTTTCTTCGGCAAAACTGGTCATGTGGCGACTGTTCCGCTTGAGCAACGTAGGACGGTCACTTCTGAGTGGTACACTACAATTTGTTTGCCTGAAGTCATCGGAGAAATTCGAAAAACTAACAAGAGAAGACGAATCATTGTTCACCATGACAATGCGAGCTCTCACACCTCGGCTCAAACCGGAGCGTTTTTGACCGGCCAAAACGTTGAATTAATGGGTCATACGCCGTACAGCCCTAACTTGGCACCTAATGACTTCTTCTTGTTTCCGCACATCAAGAAAAAAGTGGGTGGTCAACGATTTTCGTCGCCAGAAGAAGCTGTTGAAGTGTTCAAAAACCATGTTTTAGAGGTGTCTCAATCGGAGTGGAAAAAGTGCTTCGACAACTGGTTTGAGCGCATGCAAAAGTCTATAAATCATGCTGCAGAATACTTTGAAAAACAATAAAACCATTTTTGATTAGAGCAGCCCTCGTACCCTTTTTCCAATTTTTGTGGTGAAGGGTATAAAAAAATGCGTCCCGCTATAGCTCCGAAAACCAGAAGGTATTACAAAAATTAATCTAAAAATTAATTTTGAAAAATTATAGACAAACATTTGAAAATTGGAAAGATTGTGAATTGCTATCAACGTTATATAGTTCCAGTAGTTCGTATAATTTTAAGTATATGGCCATACTTTTGAACAGTTGTAGACAGATTAGAGACATTTACAAACAATCTCTATTGCTAACTCCCCTATAACAACAAGTATAAAACTTTGATTTTGAAATTAAAGAGTGTCCCTCTAGCCAGATGGTTAAAGATTACAAGAAACTTTAATTGCGATATAACATTTAGCAAATTTTACATTAGAAATGAAAGGGTCCCCATAGCAAATGTCATTTTACCTATATGACACAAATTATTTTCTATATTGAAATTCTTTTAAAAAGTGCAAAATTTAAAGAAGAACAATGACAATAAAATGTGCCTTGAGGTTGAGGATTGAAGGAAAAATCTTATTTTAATGTAATAATAGTCGTATTTTCTAAAATTTTAGGATTATGCGGAGGAAACCGGCATCGAAAATACAGCTGGTTACAAGTTTAATTTTTAATTGTTGTTTATCTTAAAGTGTTGTTTGGCTACGAGTTGAACAGTTTTTTCAGGGTTCACTTGTACCTATGTACTCTTCCCGGGGGTACTTCGAGTCTGGCTGAGAGAACATAGGTTTTGACGCAGGTATCTTCGGGGTATAGGGAAACCAGTCCACTGGTGTGCAGGCACTGAATATGAATAGACAGAGGGGTAACTTTCGAGGGATGCGCCAGTGTCTTTAAATGATAATAACATATATATAATAATAGCAAAAAATAAACTGGTACTACGGGAACCACTAGCCCATACAGAGAAACCTCCTTGGTCTATATCTTTAGGTCTGGTGCGGAATAGACGGAATAACTGTTGCACTCTCAACATAGGTGTTTATGGGTAGGCTCCGACCCTTTAGCAAGGAGTAGATTCATGGTCCTGCTAGCAAAGGTCTGAAAATTGCACAGAGTAGTTGTTGGACCACCGTCTGGTAAGGGTTTCGCGCCAGATACAAACGTTAATCTAAGTCCCACATCCTGTACCTATGTACTCGAAATAAAGCCTAATTCTGCGTGTTTTGGTTTACAAATATTTTTTGTCTGTCTCTAAGAGTCGAAAGATGTAACGAAATTTAGCGCGCATAGTTTTTTTTAGATTTTTGTCTTTTTTAAAACATAAGAACTGTCATATTGCGCCCACTTTCTTACATTTGTGAGCACTGTCATGAACAGATTGCTAAACCCATAGTTTATAGATAGATAGTTGATTTCAAAAATGAACCTGTCAATTTGCCTCAAAAGTATTGCGATTTAACGCCTCTTGATTATTTCTAGTGGGGCCGCGTGAAGTCACTAATTTATGTTGTTAAACCAGCAACAATTGACGCCTTAAAGGCCAGGTTTGATCTTCGTTTTTTTGTGACATACGGCCAGCAATGCTGGAAAAAGTAATCAATAATTGAAGGTCGAGAATGTGCTTCATTAGGAAGAGCCATGGTGAACCTATATCCAAAATTTCAACTGCATTTAATTATTATATTATTTTTAATTTTTTTTTTTTGCATTTAAATTTTGGGTTGTTTGACTGTTTGATGTGAAAATTTGCGCACACCCAAAGAAGTTATTTCAAACATTTGACTGTTTGTCGCCCGCTTAAGCCAAACATATTTTTATTTTACACACATATGAAAAAGTTGCTTTAAATGATTATTTTCCTATAGCGGTTCTAACTGTAAATTTCAAAAAGTGTTTCTTTTAAAATTATTTTCTCACAATATAAATGTTAGTGTGTGTGTCTTTTTTATTAATTTGACATATTTAGAACCTTTTAAAATATTATTTAACGCTTCTGATTTCCGCAAAGTGTTTTTAATATTCTAGAGACTTTAAAACACTCACACAGCTTTCTTATGTCGGCTTTAGTGTTTAAAAGGAAGTACAAATAAATTTAAAAACAAATATTTTATGTGTTGTACGTGGCCTGGTGTGGTCAGTTGTGTGACAATTGTAATGCACGCGTCAAATATTAATATAAATCTTCTTTTTTACTTCAAGTAATTATAAATTCCTGGCACATTGTAAATTGTGAAACATCACAAACTAAATGGCATTTTATTAGGTCTCTATTACAGAGCACATTTATTAGAATTTCCTATTTTTATAGATGACAATTAAGAATTCAAAATTAACTGCACAATCAAAGAGAACAATCACTGTAGAGACAAATAAACAAGAACCCCTTTGAATTTTAATGAAAAATTTTAGTTGGTTTAAGAGACAAAACGGCTGCATAATGTTGTGTGTACTGGGCAGACACAATGACTATTAAAATAGTTACATTATCAAAAAGCTGAAATTTAATGTTGAAAAAAAGGGAATTGATTTAATTTAAATTAATTCTTAATATTGTCGTGTGTATAAATCCTAGAAAGAAAAAAATAAGAACAAAATTTCTAGTGAAAATCACATTAAATATTAAAATCAATGAATTGCATTTATATTAAGGTGACACACAGTGGGGGATTTGCTTAAAAGAATGCCAGTCTAACTGAAGAAGGCTGCTAATGCATTCTGTAAGTATTAATTTGTTGATTTCTGTAGCATTATGTTAACAGAAAATCTTATTAAAGTTTTATTATTTATGAAATAAAGGCTCTGTTTTTAGTAAAAAATAAGGTTTAGAATTATAAATTTAAAATATTTCATTTGATAGAGATTAAGATTGGGTTCCTGGAAGAGTTTACCCTGCTAGCGCTGCTACTTAATAAAGTTCTTGAAAAGATGATAAGAACGTGCCCTGGAGAACTGCACTAAAAGGCCGGCTGAACCATCTTGACCCTCTTGACACTACGAATAATATCTGTTTCTTGGCAAACAGCTTTTCAAAACTTGCAATAAAGTTACATAGCATTGCTACATTGGATTGGTTGAAGAATCAACAGGTCTGTAGATAAATATCACAAGGACAAGTACCACTCTGTTTTAATGCGACGTCCCAGTAATAACTTGCAATTGGCAGGGACGAAACTGAGTATGATCATCAAGTCTGCTATTTTGGGAGTATTAAATCTGGAAGGAAGGGCGAGATTATTTATGATCATTTACAAAAAACCTGTCAAACATTTGGTCCTCTAAAATTAGTTTGGAACTCATTCAAATTACCCTTGTGCACTTAAAATTTCTAGATATAGAATAATATGATAATTGGGACTTTCTGAAGATGCAATCGTTCACGCAGAAAAAAACATGGTCGTGATATGGTCACAATAACCATATTATGTTCTTTGTAACAATGTATAGTTGTAGAGAACCAATCATAGTTGTTTTTACCAAAACTTTAGTCACAAAAAATCGTGGATAAAGAAATATAAAGTTAATGTTGATTATTGTTGTTTTGGCTTAAATTTTGATTTTTGTCTATACTTTATTATTTGGTCATAAGTCTTTAATTTTTTTTAAATGTTTGTGAGAAGTTTCCTGAAGAGGTAATTGAGCGATAGTGAAAGGGCCATCTAGACGAGCTTTCACCCTCAATAATCAATATCGGTGATTTTAATAATTTTTCCGGGATAACTAGCGCGGAGTTTTTCAAGATTAATTAATTTAATTTAATATTCTCGTGATTTAATTTTAATTAAAGCATTGACTAGTTTCAAAATTACACATACACTATAACATTAATTTTTCTTATAGCCTACCCTCTGAAGGCAAAAAGGTGCCATTTCAAAAACTTAATCTCGCCCCACTGTGTGCTGGCACCGAATAATTTTTTGGACATTCATTGAAGTAAAAAAAAAACTAGTGTTAAATCCTTTTTCAGTGAATAAATTTTAAATAAAAATTGTATATATTTTACATTAACAAAAAAGGAGAGCATTATAATTCAAATAGCTAGCAAGAGAATACAATAGATTACTGAATATTAATGTGAATAAAAAGAAGCAACAAATATAAATTATGTATTTTTTTAGATTCACCCTATAGACAGAAAAATATACATAATGTTTTTTATATACTTCATAAAGATGGGACAATAAGCAGGGTTCTTTAAAAATCCCGAAAGAACAGTTAGTGCAAAAAGATTGCATCGCCATTAGTGTACAAAATCAGAAAACTTAAAAATGTGTCGTTAATATTAAATATTAAAGGATCTGAAAAAAATTATCAATATGTGATTTACAGAATAATATATTGTACCAAAAGGGAGAAAAAAAAAAAAATAAAAATAAAAAAAAAATAAAAAAATTTGAAATGACTAGTAAAGGGAATGTAGAAGAGTACTTAACAGGAATGCCAATGATTTAATTATTTTTAGCTTATTTCTTAGAGAAAATATTATTTCATATAGGCAAGACTTATACCAAATTTGTATGAAACTTGTATAAAGCGTTTTTTCGAATAGTTTTCTAAATAAATATGTCTGAATAAAACTTTTCAAGGAATTTTACCAAGAAAAATTCAATTTTCAAACAATTAAAAAAAGTTTTTGATGTGTTATACCAAGAAAAATTTTCGACGAGTCTTTTTAACAAAACTTTTCGACGAGTCTTCTTGAGAGAACTTTTCGATGAGTTATTTAAATAAAAATCGGCGAGTTATATTAAAGATACTTTTCGACGAGTTACCAATAAAAGTCTTTTCGACGAGTTTTCTGAAAAAAATTTGACAGCGCCTTTTCCCAAAATAGTTTTCACTGGATTTGGTTTTTATTTTTTAAGGCGAGTTCTCTTAAGAATACTCTTCGACGAGTTATCTCTAAAAGACTTTTCGACGAGTTTTCTTAAAAAAAATTGTCATTGACTTTTTTCAAAAAGTTTTCACTGGATTTGGTTTTTATTTTTTAAGATAAACAAAACAGTATTATGAGTGGTTCCTGAAGACTTTAAAAAATTTTTTTTTGAAAATTCTACTAAATGTAGAATTTTTTTTTAGAGTTATCTGATAAAAGGTTGCTATTTATCTTAAGAATCTTCTTACATTTTTAACAGTTTTCCGCAGTGAAACAGTTTTTTGTTTTTTTTATTTTTCGACGAGTTTACAAAATAATTATTTATCAGAAAATGTTGAAAAAACACTAAGAACATTCAAATATAGGTAATTTATAAAAAATTTAAATAATTTGCAATAAAAACCTATTAGACGGGTTTTCTTAACAAACATTTTCGACGATATTTTTTAAATTCTCTAAAGCATTTTGAGCTTAAAGAGGTATTTCATTAGTTTTTCTTTAATAATTACTGAACAACCTGTACTCGGTAGAGCATTTTACGTTCGTCTACCATATCTCATATTTGCCCTGTTTTTTACCACTCTTAGTCTAATGCATTATTCAGTAGCAATAACGGACTTGAAGTGCTATCACTTTCTATGTGGTATTTTTTCGAGTAATAAGTTGCTTTGTTTATACTAAAATTCATATATTTTGAATTTAGGCAAGTGACCCAAAGACTTTTAGAGTTTTTTATTACGATTATGTTTGTTTCTCTGTCTGTCTCTTTGTCTGTCTGTTTGTATATCGTTTATAATTCTTTTATATGTGCGTTACTTAACACTATAGTCATCGCTGGGTTATTTTTCACACAATAACATTTTAACATGGACACAAAAATAGTAAAAGAAAAATATTGAAACTAAAAATATTTAGGAAATGTTAATAGCTTTTTCACAGATTCAAATGGTTTATTTTTACAGGCTATTTAAAAAGGGTATTTCTGTCTACTTTTTTGTTTTTTTTGTTCAGTTGTTGTAAGTGCACGTAAATATATTCAAATCCATTCATCCATCGAATGATAGTGAATGGATTATTTATTTATTTTTTTTCAATGGCTTGTAACTCTTTGATTTTCTATCAGCCGGAGTAAATTTTATTCAATATTATAATATTGTTGTTGGTATTGTTGAATTTATTACAGGAAAATTCTATGGTAAATATTTGATGATACTTTATGTTAATACCGGTAATGAAAATAAGTTTTTTCTGAAGTTACTTGTGTTTTTTATGATATTGCTGGAGGGTTGTGTGGAAAATCTTTAAATTTAAGGCGAAAGATTGGTTGTATTTTAAAATTGAATAACCTTGACCATAGTAACTTTGAGGAGAAAGCTTAGAATTTGCTTTTGAACATTACTAACTTACCCGCAAATTTTGTTTTTTTTTATCTTATATTCTTTGGCTTACACTTAGATTTGATTAGGCTGATCTCTAGTTCGTTTTTAACAGGTAGAGAGAGCTCCTTTTTATTATCATTTCTTGGCCGAATCGATGCTACTGAGATTTCTCCAATGCCCTCTCATCTGCGTCAATATTACTGAAAAAGCTAAATCAATAATCAGATATTTAAAAAAATTTGCGAATACTTAACAAAATACTTTATGAATTTTCAAATTCTGTTAAAAGAAGTGTTTTAAAATAAAGTCAAGTCCCTGTTCGTTTTCCCTTTTTTTAATAGAAGTAACAGCTTGACTTTGGTGTCAAATAATTTACTTCTTTTATTATCTTTGAACACGGAAAAAGTAGAGAAAATAAGTGATCAACCAGTGTAATAAATAGAAAAGAGTTACTTTTTTAAATCCTGCAAATTATTATGCGATCATATAGCAGCGCCTCTGGTGTTAGCTGCTAATTTATTTATTATTTTACTTGGCCGACTATTTGATACTATAGCATAATAACAGCGAAGGAGTATAGTCTAGAAAAACAAGCATTTTTCTAAAGAAGCTTTTGGGATGTGAACTCAGCCCATTAAAACAGTGACGTTTTTAAAAGGCAATGTGATAACTATAAAAAGAACTTTTAAAACCTACCGAATTCAAATGATTATAATTTTTAAAAAGGTATAGATTAGTTGCATTTACAATACGAAATTGGATAATCTCTTCAATGGCAACAAATCCACTGTATTGCACAAGGTTTGCTTGGAGTTGCGGTTGTCGATGTGAAGTAACGAATATTTAAAATATATTCTACGTATTTTTTTTTGTCATAGAAATGACTAGAAATTATTGTTCTAATTCCAGCAATTCACAGAAGCAGTTTTAAACCCCATGCCACTCAATTTCCTTCCTATTTAGTCTTTTAAATGACTTTAAGATACATTGCGATTGATTGATTGACTGATTGATGGCTCACTTTTCCAACCTTTCGATCTTGCAAACGATTGTAACAACTCATGAAAAGTTGAAACTTTAAACGACATTATGTTTTATTTAATACCTTCATGGCAACGAACTATTTAATTAAACTTTTAATTTATTATTGTTGTTATTTTTGGCCACTAAATTTCTTTGTATGTATAATCTTATGATTCTTGCGAAAGTGAACAAAAAATTCACGAAACGTTGGGGAAAAATGTAATAAAAATTGTTTTTTATTTACATGGATAAATTTTAAGCCTCATTAGCTTAAAACATAAGATTAAACTTTTAATTTATTTAACAAAATTTTTAATTGAAACTTTTAAAAATTTTCAATTTGTTTTTTAATTGCTTGCCTTTTTTTAATTTAGCCAAGCTTGGAGTCAGCTTTACTATTTTTTGATCAAAAATTTTACTAAAGTGCAATTAATTATTTAATTGTGGCAATTATTTTTTTAATTGAGATTTAAAAAAATTATTTAAACTTTGTAGTTAGTAGAAATTTTTGTAGTTTAAATATTTAGTTATTACTATAAATTTCGTGATAGGTTAAAGTATCACTATTTTTTAAAGCTGATTTTTTCAGTGTATTTTTGAAAATTTAATTTAAAAAACAAAAAATAATTAAAAATAAACGACACTATGTTTTATTTAATAGCTTCACGGCAACGCACTTTTTAATTAAAGATAAAATTTTTAATTAAACTTTTAATTTATTTAACAAAATTGTTAATTGAAATTTTTTAAATTTTCATTTTATTTTTTAATTGATTGCATTAATTATAATTAACGTTGAATTTTTTTGTATTATGGTTAAAGTAGTCAAGCTTGCAGTCAGCCCTACTATTTTTTTGATCGAAATTTTTACTAAAGTGTAATTAATTATTTAATTGTGGCAATTACTTTTTTAGTTGGTATTTAAAAAACTAAATTAAACTTTGCAATTAATAAAAATTTTTTTAGTTTCAATATTTAGTTATTACTATAAAATTCGCGATAGGTTAAAATATCATTATTTTTTAAAGCTGATTTTTATTTTTTCAGTATATTTTTGAAAATTCAATCTAAAAACAAAAAATAATTTTGCTTGTTTGCTAACTCTGTAGCAGTGTTGATGCTGAAACCTCAGTTATTTCTAAATACTTAAAAAATCAATGAAAAGTGAATTAAACTTCTCAAAAACATCTGAACTTAAAAGTATTTTTTATTTTCTTTACCGCAACTAATTCGTTAACTTCTCGCATGGCCCTCTTTTAAGTAGCTTAAACACAACACTTCACATTTTTCTGGTTGTAAAATTTAAATATATTTTTTTTTTGTCGAAAAAGGGTCTTAAATATAAAAATGTGAACATTTTGTTTTTTTTTTAGCCTGCTATTAATTTATTTAGTCTAATGTTTGTCACCAAAAGGAAATAAAAGATATAAACGTTTGTTATATTGAGTGTGTTTATAGAATTATGTTAATTTTTATTTAAAAAGTATAACAAAACATTTAAATTTTATATGTTTTTATTCACTGTTGTAAAAAGAAATCACTCAATAAAATTTGGTATTAGTCGGCTTAAGTTTAAATAATCCATTTTAACAGAAGAAAAATAAAAAAAAAATAGTTTTTATTTGTTTACACTTGTATTTTTGGTATTTTAAACTAAATTTAAAATTATTTATAATATTTTTTATATTATTAAAAAAATTGTTACAATCAAAATCAATTTGTTAAAGCGAGTTAATTACGAAATGTTTAATCGCTAAAGCATTAAATTTAAAGCTTAAGCATTTATAAGTTTTCTAAGCTTAAATGTTATTAGGGATTAATGTTATTAAAAATAAGAAAACAAAACCACAGATTAACATTAAGGTGGTCTGCTGGAAGAGGCGGCATTGAACAAACATTTAAGAGACATGCTAAATACACAATTTTATGGCTGTTATTGAAATTTTAAATCTCCAAATTTATTTTTATTATTTTAATTAAAAATAAACAATTAATTTTTATTATTTTAATTAAAAAATTAATTAGTTCAATCAAATGGTTCAATAATAATTATTAGAATACCAAAAAAGTTTTAAGCTAAAATTTTTGCTTGAGGAAATTAAATAAGTTGAAAGAAGGTATTTGGTAGTTGGCATAAATGTTAAACCAGACGTTATTCGGTTCCGCTGAAGAAATAAAGCAAGCTAGCTGATCCTGGTGTGTAGTGGATAGGCCTTATATTTAATTTTCGATACTGAAATGTTTTACATATGTTTCATCTTAGTCAAACACTTCTTTAAAAAGGTTACATGATTTTGCTTAAGGTCGGTGGAAACTAATTGTGTTACCCTTCACACGATAAGTTTTCTCATCTCAAAATACTTATTTATAATATTTGATTTGATCAGCTTCTAATCTCACATTTCGAGTGATGACTTCGTTAGAGCGGTTAAAGACTAGTTTTGGTACGATTAGACAACAGAGTTAAGAGTAAATATTTTGTAAATAATTTGTAAAGTTAAGGGTGAGTACTTGCAGTTCAGAATGTCTTCTCTGTGTATATCACAGCTTCCTTTAATAACATTCGATAACTGTCGATAATCGTTGCAATAAATCAATACAATGTTAAAATACACTTCTTTTAGCGTATCATTACACCTCATCTTATTTGTAAACAGGGGAGGGCCTGTGACACTTTATACCAATTTTACAGAACCCGGTCGTAAATTTTATATTACTACGTAGATTAATTAGCGAGTGTAGTGAACGGGAAATATCTTTAACTTCACGGCATAATCTACAGGACTCTGTGAATTTGTACGAATTGATTGAAGGACGCAGGCTTGCACAAGTTTTTCTTTATTAGAATACTCTCCATAACTTTGGAGAGTGCAGAACAAATTGCGATTGGGCGGTAATTTTCAGGGTTGTTAGCCTTTCACTTTTTGGGGATAAGCAATCTTCCAACATGATAGAAAATGTTGTAAAGTTTTACTAATGGACGCGCTAACGTCGAAGAGCACTGCTTCAAGACCAGTGCTGAAATTCCATCCGGACCAGGGGACTTGTTTATGTTGAGATCTGATAAAATCCTTTTAACTACACGTACTCGTGTTACTAATACTCATTCCAGTGCGGGCAGTGGTTGATTGCTTTCCGGAAAGTAAGAGTTACTTGCAAAGATTTTAGCCAAGAGGTTTGCTTTGTCAACCGGGTCGTTATATATTTGATCATCCCTTAAAAGAGGCGGAATTGAGGAACTAGCATTATCCTTCACTTTTTTTTACGGATGACTAAAATCGTTCTCTTTATAAAGAGCTTTATAATATTTGATTTCCTTTATTCTCTTGTTTACAAAATTAAAATCAGCAAAACAGATATCTATTTAACTTTCACCACCAAACTCAATTTTGAATAAATATCGTGGAAAGAACAAATCAGTGCTTCGAGACAGATAACTTATTCATTCTAGCGGCAGAATATATGGGAAACATGGGATGACAGATTAATCAGAAAAAATGCAAACATTTACCCTCTGAAACATGCAACAACGTAGTTAAAAGGCTTAAAGCATAGCAGGATCTTAAATAATAGTGAAAGTAGGTTTGTCTTCCAGTTGAGGTATATATATTTTTGTCTACCACCAGATAAAAAAATACGAGATGATGACAGCAACCATTAAAAATATTAATTTTTTTCTACCACAAATTCTTTAATTTTACAATAATTTAATAAATAATTAAAAAAAAGTGGTGCTTTACCTACGGATACGTTGGATAAACTACTTAATTCCTTACACTCAGTACATACAAGAGTAGTGTGGCAGAAAAAGAGGTCGTTTAATTTATAAAGATGGCTAAAAGGAGCACGTAGGATTTTAAAACGCATTTTGGGTTTTATAGACCTTGAGGCGCACTGTCTGGTATTTATCATAACCAGAGAAGACATTATTTTTTGCCATGTACAGCAATAATTTCTTACCAAACTTATAAATACGCGTATGAGAAGAAGTGATTAAAGCAGCACAAAATTCACTGCATTGTTAAGCTGTAATGCAGTCATATATTGTTACATATTTCCCTTGATTGCAAGTACTAGCAAATCAATTTTTATTTTATTATTTTGTGGCGCTTTATTTATTCTCTTCAGCCACAGTTTCGAAAATTTTGAAAATCAGTAAGATCGGTCCATTTCTTTCGAGGCAGCGGGCACAACATCACTCCTGCTTCTAAATTTTCATATCTTTTGAAACAAATCTACTTTAGTAAGGTAACTCAAATCAAAAACATAAATATATATATCGCGATAAAGAAGTAAAAAATGATAAAAAAAAAACATTAAGTAAATAAACTGGCGCTCGCCAATATTTTTTGAATTATTGGCCTCTGAACATTTCATTAAAAGCACGATTGTGCACCACATTTTTTAAGATACCATTATGGGCATCATTTAAAAGCTTTTAAAGATATCATTCAGGAAATACAAAAAATTGAAAAAAATGCTTAACCCATTAAGAACCAATGAGTTTTGTATGTAAAATTATATGTAGTACTTAATTTTTTATTTTTTAATTCTGTGCCATCCCAATATTTCTTTCTTTTATTAATTGGAGTTTTTTCACTTAATTGGATTTGTATATATGGTGAAGGATATATAAGATTCGGATTAGCCGAATATAGCTCTGTTTTTTGTTCTTTTTCTGTTTAACTATGCATACGCTTTTACAAACCTAGGCAGTCATCAATTGTTATACTTTGGCGAGAATTGAACTACCGGACTTTTTGTTTAGCAAACATGTACCTTTAACCCGCGCAGCCATCCAGAACATATTAGGATGTAGCTTCAGTGTGGGACTCATATCCATAATCCATTGTTTTGCCATAAGGTCAACTCAGCCGTGACTTTCCTACAAAGGTTTTGATCACGATTTCCTTGTCTTTTAATAAACAGGAGCTGTTGATCAGCTGCTGCTCTAATATAACGACACTTTAGCTACCTCATCTAGTGACCTCCGCCAACTCAAACACCGCGTTTCCATAACAGTTTTGTTTTTTCCTATTCCTAACAGCACAGTAGACACGTAACGCTGTTGCCAGAGACTTGTCTTAAATTACGGCCTTCCCATTACTTCAAAAAGGCTCCTTACTAATAATACTCTTTTTTTTTAGATTTTAGGTCTCAGAAAAGCCTTGGCATTTTTTGTTATTCTACGGATAGAAAATCGAAGTTTATCACAAAAAAAAAAGAATAAAAATTTTTAAAGGAATAAATTAAATAATTTTTTATGAAGTTCATAAATATTCAACTTTTATCTTAAAAAAACTTTTAACCATGAAAATGTGTTAAAATAAATACGATAAATAAAACACATTTAAAATGTTAATTTTTCTTTCAAATTTTATGAAGTAACAATTTCTTAGCATGGGGTGTTGGACAACACAGAATGAAAGCAGCAGGCGTTTAATACAAAGTAGCGCCACAGTTAATATTTAAACAATAATATTTTCTTCTTCAATATGTTTACGTTACAAAAGATAATTTTGTATGGTAAAAAGAAAATGATAAGCAAATGATAAATGTTTCAAGAAGACCATAAATAAATAAGAATGTGGGGGAAAAAACAATGTATTTCATATGCAGCTACAGGTCGGTCAATGGCACGCGTAAAAGGTTTGATTGTTACCCAAACAGCGTCTTAAACTTTAAAACAAATATCTTACATTTTCTTAATTAAAAGTCACAATTTATAAAGTTAAGATTATGTATTGTCAAAGACATCTATCTAATCACTCATTCCAATACAGCCGAATATTTGTTAATATTTATTTTACTATTTTGTGGGATAAAGTTCTCTGTCAAGTTTATTTATGTTTAATGTCACAGTAAGTGTTCAAAGTTGTATTTAATTTTTTCTTAAGCTTTTTTTTTTACTAACAAAATTTTGTGTTGCTGCTCTTTGCTCTCCATCACTGCTGCTGTTATCTATAAGAATAATGATTCTTATTATCATTTTAACAACAAACTAAGAAGGTATTCCTTTCAAATAGCTTCGATAACACAATTAATGGCATTTTTTTAAATAAAAAAACAAGCTCTCAGTATGTTGCAAGTGTTACACATTAAGGTTGCTTGATTTTTATTAATTGCTCGTAAATCCGTTACAATGATAAAGTGAGTGTGTGTGTGTGTGTGTGTGTGTATCTTGTGTTTCAAAACTTGAATAATTTATAATGTTAATTTTATTTTTAACGTTTGTTTTTTTTTATGTTTTTGATTTAGATAAATATTATTTTATTGTTATTGTGAAATGCCTCCTTTTCTTTTGCCGATAAGCCGATACATTAAATAAAGAATTATCAATGTTTTCTGTAATGTTCTAAGGCCATACAAGACACCTGCCTTTATTTTCTAATTAAGAAAAATTCTCAATATTATTATCATTTAAATAAAAGCGACAATGAAAATAAGTGATAGGAATATTTTAATGAACGTATTCATTAATTAATGGAAGACTAGTAACCATAAACTTTACGTGTCATTTGATTATTAATTAAAACTTCACGGTAAAAAATTTTATTAATATAACATCACATTTATTTCAACATTATACTTTAGTTAATTTTTTCAGACAGAGAACTTAAGCTATTATGTAACAAAGCTTTAAAAAATGATAGACTTATTTATACATAAATTCACATGTGACTTTTATAGAAACACAAGCAAGAGTGCTATATTCTGCTATGCCGAATCTTATACACTCTTCACCATCTATGTAAATCTAGTTTAGGGAAGTAACTCCAATCAAAAAACCAAAAGCTGGGGTAACAGAGAATTAAAAATTAAAAAAAAAAAAAAAATTTGGTACATAAAACTGACACCGGTTCTTAATGGGTTAAGAATTTTTAAAAAATTTTAGTATATCCTTAAAAATTTCATCAAGAGCTTTGAAATGATACACATATTGATATTTAAAAAAAAATTAAAATTTCGGAAAAAAATGGCCAGCGTAAATTATTTCAATTGACACTTTTTTCTTATTTTTCAATTCCATATTCCTCCATATATTTATTTTTTTGTTTCAAATGCTGCCTCCAAGCAGATGGACCGATCATGCTGATTTCCAATAGCACCTCTTCGTCACTATATCTGATCGATTGACACATTTATTTTTGTGGCAAACTTGATTTCAACACTAATACGGACGGACAGATGGACATCGCTCAGTCGACTTCGCTATACATAAAAAGTCAGAAAATATATATTTTATGGGGTCGAAGTGGATACTGTACAAATTACAAGCGGAATGACAAACTTAGTTATAACCTTTTTAAACTTTTTGTGGTGAAAGGTAAAATAACAATTTTGCCAGCTGGTCCATGCAATTACTCGTGACTGCAGGATTTTTGGACAACTATTACACAAACATTATCAAGCTCCTTTCAGTCAGACTTATGGCAGAGATAGTAAATTGGAACTCAATACTTTTGGTTCCTCTTTAAGTTTTCTTTTGTTCATCAGTTATAAGCAGCAAGTTAGGTCGGGTATACCGATATTCCTTCTCTGTAAAAAGTGCAACACATCCGAAAAAGCATCTTTTACTATGATTTTTGTTTAATGGGCAATAATGGGCAATTTTTAGTTATATAACTGAGTTCTGTATTTGGTGGAATAAAGTGTAGCTTATTTTACCGGAGATGACCTAACGGTCTGGTTATTTTACAGACGGCACGACATTTATACGAGTATGACTACATATTCCCTTATATTTTTGGACTAAGTTTCAACTTTGGTACTTCTGAACTTATAAATCTATCCACATGGTTGAAAACCTCTTGGGTTGTTTCCTCAAGTTTACAGCATTTTCTCTATTTCGCCTTTACTTCTAGTGGTTCACTATGCTCAACTTTGCCTCTGAATCCAGTTGGGAATTTTTGGTATTTAAAAGAATGCTTCTGCGCCGAATTTAAAGGGGACGCCTTCTACTCAAATATATATCAAATATCTTAGCGGATGTTAATTAACTAGTTTTCTAAATCTTATAGAACTTTCTTGTCTGTTCCTTTCATTTCATACCAGACAATCTTTTTTATATTGCGTCGATGATATGAAGTCCCATGACTTTTAAAGAAAGAAGATAAACCTGTTGTCAGCTACATATTTAAAATAAAGTCTCCAAGTATTCAGATTCAATATAATAAAAACCAAACTTTCATATTTTTCCTTGCCTAACAAATTAAGCAAGAACCTACAGCAAAGATATAAACGAATTAGTCAGTATATCAGACTGTCAGCTTTTCTAACGATTTGTAGCTGATTGTGTTGTAGATATTCTGTCCTTCTACGTTGACAGTTATAAGCCTTGAGTTTTTAAATAACATCTCCAATCAGATCACCTCAATCAGTAACACCTCAATTAAGTTATATCCGAGTTTAACTTGTTGTAAATATATTCAATAAAATAAAAGCTGAGGCTGCTATAGTTAAGGTGGTCGGCATGTTGATTATATATCTGGTTGGTCAGGGTTCAACCCTTGCGGAAATCAAAAAATAAAAAGATTTTTTTATGTTTAATGGTACAAATACATATTCAGAATTAACATTACAATATACAGCGTCCTACTTCTTAGCATATTCGCCGGCGAAGTAAAATAAAAAATATAAAATGGCTATATCTTTTGCCTTTCACCATCTGTCTTATCTTTCATCTATCTCTTTCTTAAAAGAATGTAGCACGGTTACGAAAATAACCTAATAGATTATGCCTGAAGTGCTACTTCTCTTTAAAAATTCCCATCAGTACCATAAAGATAGAGTAGCAGCGATGGATTATTTTACTGAAATAGGAAATACTGGGAAACCGAATTCAAGACCACCCGGAATTTAAATTAAGCAGGGAAACCATAGTCCAAATGGGACATTGGTTATAAAGAAAAGACACAGCATAAAACAGTGTATAGCAAACGCTGCAGTGTTATTTAAAGATTTATAGTTGATGCAGAAGGAGATCATGGGTTCGAATCTTTTCGGGAGGGCGGCATCTTGTTATCTGCGCAGTAAATAATTCTTGCAAAAGAACTGGCTTCAAAACAGATTTTAGATGTCTATCTATGACGGTTCTAAAGTTTGGCTACATACACTATGTAACATCAGCTATTGGGGCACCTTTTAATTTCCAAATCAAAATTTTATACTTGTTGCTATAGTAGACTTAGTAATACAGATTCTTTGGAAATTTTAACCCTCTGTCTAAAACCCTTTAATTTTAAATATTTATACTTCTTGTCGAATTTCCAAGTGTTTGCATGTAACGGTTTAAGGATAGGCCCTTAAAGGACAATTTACTTCACCTATGGGGACACTTTTTAATTTAAGATTATTTTGGTATTACTTTTTGCTCTTGCGCGCTATAGTAATACGTAGTTTTTTTTTATTTAAAGTAGTACTCTTTACGGCTTATAATACACATTAAAAACACATATATTGTGACATTTAGACGAATTGATTAACTAATTCTTTTTTTTGCAGTCGGTTAACTTATTAATGTCTGATCATTGATCCGTTCGTACATTAAAAATATTTTTTTTAACATTTACCTGGTGGTCCGAAGAAGTTGTTTGGAGTGAAAAAAAAGGACTGCCTTACACATCCGAGATAGGACATGGGTATTTAAATACCCAACAGGCCTTAGTGTGATATATATTTTTAATGTTGTAAGTATAATAATATTTGTTATTTTAATTTATTGTTGTTTATGATAGCTTCGTCAAAAAGAAAAAAGTCTTTGTGTTGTACCTTTGATGAGCAAATGATTGGATACTACGGCCGACATTCATGCAAAATATTCATCAAAGAAAAGAGAATTCGATTTCATTACAAGGCACCTTTCGAATGCTACTTGTATCAGTGAATTCCATAGGATGGTGCATCGGAGTAGGATGGCTTACACTTACAGTTAGAAGAAGGGTGGTAAATCGCTGCTTTCGCTTGTGGAAACCACTGTCAAGCATACGGTAACGTTTGACAATATTTTTACTAGTTATAAACTAATGATGCGCTTGTCAAATGAAGGGGTTTTCGCCTTGGGATTTGTACAGAGTAATCGAACTAACCAAGCTCCTTTGATGGACGGCAGTAAAATGAGTAAGCAGCCTGATGAGACGTCAGATTTTTGTTTTGATATAAACAATTATATTGTTGCTGTTCTTAAAACGATAATTCTGTGCGTCACACATTGAAATATTTTATGTCATTAATTTCTTATATTTTTAGGTTGTAACGTTATAATCGAATAGTCTGGGCTCAATAGAATATTGTTACTATCGTCACGTTTTTGTGTGTTTAAATACCCATTAGACAGGAATAAACATATAAAATATGGCATAACAGTGAAATAAAAATTAACATACTGCTATTTTATATTAAAGAAGCCCCTGCATTGAAAAGCGAAAAACTAAACAATTCTCCACAAGCTGTTTTACATGACTTAAGTCATCGGATTCCACAATAGTTGTACACATGTTCTTGTTTATGTCTATGAAAATTTTTCATAGAACACTTACAATATTTTTTTCGTATTTTTACTAAATTTCACATGAAAAAAAATGTTTTTCTTTAAAATAAGATTTTGTTTTTAGTTTTGATCAAAATTTTGTTATTTTAATTTCTAAAATTTTGTTATTTTTAGAAGTTAAATTCAAAATTTCAATTAATTCATTGAATCCAAATATTTTATCATAATATTGTTAAGATCATAAAAAGTTAAAGCGTGTTAATATGGACATTAGTTCTATAAAGTGTTTAATAATATTAAACAATACATTAATAGCAATGTTAAGAATTTTATTATTTTTATTATTTCTGCTTTGAGCTTTTATTTTTGTCTTAATTAAGCTTTCAATAAAACATGAGAATACGAATGGGAATTTCGTTTATCTTCCGCAATTGTTAAAATATACAATTTTTATTATAATAAAAACTTTATTTAATCTATTTTGCTAAGTAGTCTTTTCTTGTGAATAAATTTTAAATAAATTTTAAAAATTCTGTAACAATAATTTTCTAAGCAAATTTCTTGTCTTTTAAAACACAGAAATTACAAAAGATTGAAGAAATATGATTAATAACTTATAAATATAAAAAAATCTTGCTGAAAGCAACCATTAAATGCATAAAAGTAAGAAAGAAAAAAAAACGAGAAAAAACACTCCTTCGAAAGCAAGAAATATGCTCACGAAGCAATACACCTGTCCAAGATCAAATACAATGAAAGCAGTTTTAATATAAAAAACCCATAACTAAAGATAAGATAAGAACAATAACAAAAAAGCAAAAATGATTCAAGAAATACACCTGATAATATCAAAAACTCAATGAAATAATGACTTTAACGGTCAGCAGTTTGCTGTTGTTAACCTAAACCCAATATTAAGGTTAAAAATAAGTGCAAACAAAATGATAAGGCATTCAAACGAATAAGAAGAAGAAGAATAAAAAAATATATATATTAAAATATGCAGGAGTTATCCTGACAAACATAACCTATAATCTTTAACAGAGCAAAGCAAAGTTAGCGTGCGTATGTGCGCACCACATTCGCACCATAATTCTTTCACGGTTTAAAGGCAAAAAAAAAAACAACTAATGGTTTTAATATCAGGTCAGTGAGTGAGTGTAGCTGTGTTCTCATAAAATATATATTATGGCTTTTAATAAAATATACAAATGCATGTCTCAAGAAAGGAAGCAAGAAAATAAAACAGGACTGTATGGACTCCTTTAATAATATTGCTGCCCATTTTATGTTCTTTTTCCTTTTTAATAATATCTTAGAGTTTAATCACCTGTACTTATTACCTGTCTTGACTACCTTTTTTATTTCGTAAAAACCTATTAAATGAATAATGATTTTATATTTTAACCGATAACCTTTTTATTGTTGCCAAATGTTGGGTATGAGAAAAGGTTTTTTTCAAAAACAGTCAAATCGGCAAAGGTTAGTTGAAAAGTCAAGTAAGAAGAAAATTGTTTGGAGTTTTAAAAGTATTTAAATTTAAATTTTCTTTCATAAATATTGCAAAAATTTTTCAAAAGCAAAAAAAAATGCGCCAAGAATTGGTTAATTTGTCAAAGCCAGGTCGACTTGGGACTTGGACCTTGATGGTAAATGGGTTAAAAACGTAATAATTATAAAAGGAGAAATAGGAAGAGTAATTTTAGAAATCGTTCAGATTTCACTTAAGGTGAATTTATAATATTGTACACTGTGGCTCAATGGTTTAATAAAATGGAGGGAGGTTGAGTAAAAGAATAAAAAAAACTCCACATTCCAGGTATCCGCTTTATATAAAAAGTGAAATTAAAAAGTGCATTAATTATTCCATAGATCGAAGACAGAAAAATTAAAGGGACTTAACTCAAAACTTCGAAAAACTATAATTGAGTCGCTCAGAAGCCAATATGATTAAGTCCAAAACACAAAAATATAGAAAATTAATATATTTTGATAAATTAGTTTTTAAAATTCTTGGTTTATTCATTTAATTAGAAATGTGTATAAAGTATTTTTACGAGGTGTAAACTCTGCAAAAAAATCAAGATATGTACAGGAAGTGTAAGTAAAAACTTAAGTATATATTGAAATAATGACAGCATCTTAAACATTTAAGGACTTATACCTTTCGGCTGCTGAAATAAAAAAGAAATTTATGTAGAAAATAATAAAATAACATTTTTTGTCGTAAGTTTTATATTTACTGATCATAACAAACATCTTCTTCTTCTTCTACTTCTTTCTTGTGTTTCAGTGTTATTAACAATTATCGAAAAAAGATAATAATCTAATACTTTTTTCAAAGTTTATGTAAAAAAAATATTGATAAAAGGTGAAATTATTCATAATGGCTTCTGAAATTATTATACAATATATTCAGAAGCTAATAATAGGAGGGCTGTCTAAGCAAGAAAAATGTAACAAACGAGTAGATTATTTAATAACTAAGAAGGTTATTATTTATTTCATTAAAATTTCCAAAGATCAGAAAATATCAACAAATGGACTTAACCGCAGTGGCTTCTAAACGACTCATATATTAAAACTTTCAAAAAATATCAGTTAAAATATAAATTAAAATATAAACAAAAATGATCCGCACGATAAACGAAATTTCAATATAAAAAAACGAATAAAAATCAACAAAAACCAATATGCACTAAAATATTAGATAAATACAAGTATAAATTCACTAAGATATACCAAATTAACGGAAAACGCAAAATTTCGCCAAAAACGCAAATTTTTAAAAAATCAAAGTTTCCTTAAAACATACATGAAAGTAATTAATTAGATAGAAGTATTAATATACGATTTCATTAGCATTGAAGAATAAATAATGGCAATGATTATTTAAGCATTATCATTATTTTTTTTTAATGGTAATGCTTTTTAATAAAAATAATTTTATGATAATTAATTAAAAAACAGAATCATTACCATTGGCTAATGATTAAATGGTTTAAAATCATTATCAATAATGAATTTGTTCCTTGTTTTTTGTACTCTAGAAAAACATCTTACAGTATAGTAGAGTAATAATTTCAAATAAGACACTATTGGAAACTATTTTTGTTTTGGTGTAAATTACAAGGGCTGCTTATTAAAGTTTTAGATGACTTTTGATAACAGACATCAAGTGTTACACCTATCTCATTTAGAAATGATATAAAGAGTGTTTATTGATTTTATGCGTATTTTTTTTTAATTTTCTGCGAACAAAAATTTGTGTTTCATAGAAACAATTAGTCAGTTGTAATTAGTAACGAAACGATTTCTTTGAAATTTTATTACCATTATTTTAAACAATTATAATTAAAATAACATCATTAGCATAAAATGGTAATTAAATTTTTTCATTGTCATTATTTGATACAATGTCAATGAAATTTCAATGGTAACGAAAAAAGCCCAAGTATGCCTTAAAACAGCAAATATTCACTAAAACCATATTTAAAAAAAAAATAAAAAATAAAATTTCGACAAAAAATCCTAAGCTAAAACAATTATTCGGAATTATTTGGTTTTTTTCCATTTTAAATAAAACACTTAAAATTAAACTAAATGTTGGCCGTGGCTACGCTGGATGTAATTCACTAGAAAGGTCCATTTTCAATCTGTCTTTAAAGCTCTGCTACCAGTATTTCTTGTAAATTAGGCGGGTAATCTTGACTTTAAAGTGTTCTATTTACAAATACTTCTTTCATACAATCCAAAAGAAAAAGAAAAAAGCAGCGTTATAGCACGATCTAGGAGCTCACATTTGGTTGGAAAAACTTATAGTGGCACAAGAATATGCGTGTGGCAATAGTGAGCTCAAAAAGTCTTCAATAAACACAATAGAATGGCAGTATGACATCAGTTACACGAGATCTATAAAAGACCTCACTCAACATAAAACTAAAAAAAAAAATTTCCTTAAAAGGTCTCTATATCACTTAAAGTAAAAATTCCTCAATTAGTAATTTAAGCAATCAATAGCGTAATTTTAATAAAAAAAATTAACTTCAGCTTAAAACGAAAAATTAAAATAAAAAATTAATTTTCATTTTAAATACGCTTGGAAAAGGAGAAGAAAATTTAGACTTGAGTAAAGTTATTTGGTTAAATCGAAATACCCCAAGAAATGAAAGATCCAAAATTTCCAAATAAACAACAAATTGCAAATTCAAATGAAGTTTGTCTCTAAAAATATTATAAAATAAAAAATAAATATGTCAATCGATCAGATAGTGTCAAAAGAAATCAGCAAGATCGGTCCATGTCCTTAGACGCAGCGGGCAAATCTCCACACCTACTTCTAAATTTTCCATTTTATTTCGGGCAATGACGTAACTCCAATCAAAAATACAAATTTATGAAGCGAAAGAGAATTAAAAAAATAAGAAAAAAAAATCACGTGAGAAAACTGACGCTCGCCTATATTTTCCGAGTTACGAGGCTCTAAAAATTTTCAAATTTGTTGAAATATCAATATGGGTATGATTTTAAAGCTTTTGAAAAGATCTTTAGGGAAATACTTAAATTTTCAAAAAATGCTTAACCCATTAAAAGCCGATGTAATTTTTATGTACCAAATTTTTTTTTTTTATTTTTTAATTCTCTGTCACCCCTATATTTGCTTTTGTGTATGGATTTACTCCACCAAACTAGATTTACATACATGGTTAATTACTTGATAATTTTTTTCTCGGTAAAATAATATTTTACCACAGCCGATCGCATGTTGCCCGTGTCAGTTTTTTGTGAAAATTAAATTTTAAAAAAATTTTCACGTGTCTTTAATTAAATAATTTGCAAAGTGCCTGTGAATGTAAATAAATTATCGTAGTGTTTTTGATATTTTATTTTTCATCCTCTATCAACTGTATAAAAGAGTGGAAAAAAAGTCGACCGTATACAGTAGAGAGAGAAAAATAGAATTACTGTTGGTTATTGTTGTTTTTGCTTAAACGTTGATATTTGTCCTTGCTTTATTGTTTGGACAAAAATCTTTAGTTTACTTAAAATGTTTGTCAGAAGTTTCCTGAAGAGTTATGTAAGCGGTAACGAAATGGCCATCGAGACGTGCTTTGACCCTCAATAAGCAATATCGGTAATTAATTTAATCGAGATAATTAAATAAAAAATAGCACGAAGTTTTTTTTGTGAAAAACAAGATAAAGTTTTTGGAAGTTTCGGAGATATATTCTCTACTAACGAGTGCTATTAAACTTTCCTGTAAAAAAATTAATTCTTTTTCTTCCTATTAGGACAGGTTCGACCGTTTCGCTAACATCAATCTTTTATTTAACCAGATTTGTTCACATATTACTTGCATTTTTCTCTCGTATTTATCTATAAGGGCGAAGAGTAGAGCGAATGTTTATGTTTGCAGCCCTCCATATTTTCTACTGAGTGCTTTCTAGTATTCAAAGTCCACATGCAAGCCATTTAGCCTCTTCTCATGACGTTTGCCTCTACTCTTTCTATTCTAACGCAGATCATTGTTATTTGCTGTTAGCTCTTCCTGCCTTTCGTATTAGTTCAACACCACAATTAGAAGTCTAGTTACGATCATTACCCCATGATAGTTTTATGATTTCACTTTTGCCTTGGTCCTTCGCTCCAAAGAACACTTCAGCTAAAGAAAAAAAAAACGCAAACTTAATATGGAAATTATTTAAGCAAAATTTGAATTTATTTTTTATTCTACCGAACATATTTATTTTCTTGTATATTATCCTTAAATAGCATTTAAAGATGTGGTATCCTGGCGATGTATTAATTAATTTTAAAACATTCTCAAAGAATTTACTACAACACAATTGTTGAGTTTTTAGTTTTTTTCCTGTTAATGTTTTTGTTGCATTTTATTTGCCATCTCACTCTCTCCCTCTCTTGTTCGTGCTTTTTCGAACATTTTGGTATGTCCGTAAATTCACCTGTTTAATTTATAGAGAAATGAAAAGTAAATTACAGTGATTTCGTTAACAATTAAATTTAAACTGCCTGTCAATAACTGCGAATGAAATGGTATTAGTTACTATACATACACACATACATACATATACTCGTACATAAGTGTGTTTAAGTATTTTATATAATTACACGGCTTGTCGGAATTCAAGTATGTAAGAAAGAGTACAAAACCAAAGGTATGCGTAAGTTAACTGTAGTCAATATCCATTCATGCAGCTGAATTGAAAGGTGTGTGTACGTGAATAAAGTGTTCCCTGCTTATGCCGATCTAGCAATTAATTCTATCTTTGTAATTTGTTTCTCAAAGATATGATTAGATTTTAATTACACATTTTAAAATTTTATCTAAACTTGTGCACTAGTACGAGTATGATACTTTTGCATATACACACGCACATCTGTTTTTCATGTTAATTGATGTAAATTGGAGTTGTTGCTTGATTGCCAGCAATTATTGCAACCAATTTACACAAATACAATAATGTAATTATGGTCAGTATATTGCAAGTAACCATTTAATTCTGTTATATTAATTAACTGTGCTTGGCAAAGACGATGGTAATTTTAAACAAACAAATTAAAATGCTAAAGAAATGTTACAATTATAAAGAGTAGACTTAAAGGGAGTAGTAGTGGTAGTTAGTAAATTTAAGCTCACTTCCTTTATATGCACTGGCCAAACGATTACCTGCTGGTAAACAGGAATTATATAAGAAGAAACTAAAAAGCCACACTGCTTTTATAAGTATGAAAACTTAAACAGTGTGAGAATTATATAAGAAAAGCAATACAAATAATTAAAGGTGCGACACTTTCTATAATAAAAAGATTGTATACATCTGATTTTCAAAAATATATTTTAACAATTTATTACTTTTAATTACCCGTTAATATTCGCTTCTGTATCTATCTCACTTACTCTCCAAATTTCGTGGGTGGCTAAATGGGCCAAATGATGAATAGAAACATTGAGTACAGGCACAACAAAGAAATTAGTATATATTGCACATGAAAAAAGTTAATTTTTTTGTCAATATTTAAGTTTGTTATTGAAATTTTTTTGGTTTTAATAAAGTTTATTTTTTTTTATTAATATAACAAACATTTTGGTAAAACTCCGATTTTTTTTAAACTTCTTGTTATTACGAATTCTTGTTCTAACATTTCTTTGAAGAACCTGCCTTAAACAGCACTTCTTAACAAACCGGAACATTTGTAAGCACAATTTTATATTGTGGAATTACAAATTATATATTATTCAAAAAAGAAAATTTTAATCGTGTAAAAACTATTCGAATAAATTATTCTAAAAATTATTTATTCGATTAAATGCTATTTGAATAAAAACGGTCCATTAATATTATTCGAATAGAAACTATTCTAATAAATGTTGTTCGAAAAACATTTGTCTGTTAAATCTTTCTATTCGGGTAAATATTATTCGAATACAAATTATTCGAATGAATATTATTCGAATAAATTCAACCACAACTGCATTTTCTATTTTTTAACTTAAAAAAATACAGCGAGATTAAATAAAGAAACCGTGCTAGGAGCATCATTGCAAAAATCATAGATTTATGTTTAATAAAAAAGACCTTTGAATGAATACATTTTATGTGTATATAAAAATGATTTAAGACAGTAATTCGATTTCGGTATATTAAGGAAGACCAAAATTATAACTGCGGATTAAAGAACTTAACAAAAATTTTTCTTCTGTAAGCTAAACATTAAAAAAAAATATCCGAATAATTATTATTCGAATAAAAACTACCAGTTAATATTATTCGAACAAAAACTATTCCAAATAATATTACTAACAAAAAAACTATTTGAGCAAATATTATTCGAATAAATATTATTCGAATAAAAGTTGTTCGAATAAATATTATTCGAATAAATTACATACAGTTGCATTTTTCATTTTTTATGTCCTTGGACGTATAAAATGCCACGTTTAAATTAATTAAATGTTCATATACAACTTTACGCCGGATTTTGTAGCTTACTACCTTTGAAATGCAATAAAGAGCTGCTACAATTATAAGGATGTACCAACTTAACTGAATTCCAAGTTTTCCTAAATTTTACCCTAATTTTCGTGCAGTAGAAAAACTCTGAAACAGTAATGCCAATTAAAATTATTTATTTTTACTTTTTCGTGTTTGAATACCCAGATAAGTAGACTTCTGCAACTATAAGTACATGATATAGTTTTTTTTCTAACCAATTGTAATAAAAGCCTAAGTCCATCCGAATTTCAATCGAACAAAATTTCATAAAGCGATTAATTTATACAAAATAGAATGGGATGAAAACTTAGTAAATATTTTATAACGCTGGAGGCAAAATAAAGATTTTTTTTACACATTTTTGTTTATTGTGTTGTCGAACGTGGAATTTATTTCCTTTTTTCTTGTGTTCCCCCATTAATTTTAATAATATATTTCTTTTCGAAGAATATTTGATTGCTTCTAAAATTAATATAATTATATGTTTAATATAATAGTTAATGACCAATAGAAATCAAATATAAAACTTTTAGTATCAATTCACTTTTATGTCATATTGAAAACTTTAAAAGAAAAATATTTCATAAATGGCTTAAGTCACGCAATGACCCTTTGAAATTATTAATAAATACAGATAATTACTTTTTATTGAATTTGTGTATAATTTATTTTGTAGCATTTGATTTTGAAAATTATAAGCAAGAAATCATTTTTAGTAACATTTTATTAGGGGTTTTATAGTATTCGCTGTAATTATTTTTAATAAATATTATTAATCTTTAAAGACTTTGGTTTGGAATTTTAGTAAGTTTTTTTTTAATTCAAATAATAACAGTAAATAGTGAGTGACTTATCTCAAATATAAGACATGTGATAATAAGTTACGAGAAAATAATTTGTATTAATAACAAAATCAGCATAAGCCATTTGGGATAAAAGAGAATAAAGTTTTACCAATCGCACTTAGAAAAGTTGGTTTTTTGGGATATCAAGAAAATTTTAAAAATAACAACGCTATGTTAGAATTATAGTCTATATGCAACTTAAAGGAACTACAGTCATGTCTAACCATTGATAAGATGTAGCGTCCAACAATTTCTTTTTGAGAGATAATGGGTCATTGTGTCTTTTTATATATTAAGTCTTCGTCATTTTTAGCTGCCGGTGCCTCGTTTCTGTAATAGAAATGAAAAACTTTTAATACGAAACTATTAAATCAGCTTGTTTTATACAGCGTCAGAGTTATTCATATTTTTCATTACTTTATTCATAGAAAAACGTTACGATAAACGAGGGCTGCTCTATATATTTCTGGCCTAATAGTGAAAATGCGAATATTAATAACCAGAAATGGTTTTATTGTTTTTCAAAGTATTCTCCAGCATGATTTATAAACTTTTGCATGCGCTCAAACCAGTTGCCGAAGCACTTTTTCCACTCCGATTGAGACACCTCTTCAACAGCTTCTTCTGGCGACGAAAATCGTTGACCACGCATTTTTTTCTTGATGTGCGGAAACAAGAAGAAGTCATTAGGTGCCAAGTTAGGGCTGTACGGCGGATGACCCATTAATTCGACGTTTTGGCTGGTAGAAAACGCTCTGGTTTGAGCCGATGTGTGAGAGCTCGCATTGTCATGGTGAACAATGATTCTTCTTCTCTTGTTGGTTTTTCGAATTTCTCCGATGACTTCAGGCAAACAAATTGTAGTGTACCACTCAGAAGTGACCGTCCTACGTTGCTCAAGCGGAACAGTCGCCACATGACCAGTTTTACCGAAGAAACAGGCGACCATTTGCTTCGAAGTGCTTCTTCCACGAACAACTTTCGTTGGATTTTGCTCGTCTTTGAAGACCCACACGGTCGATTGTTGTTTCGTTTCGGGCTCATACGCATCACCTGTGACGATCTTGTAAACGTCTTTTGAATCACCGCAATCGTATTTTTGCTACATTTCTTTGCATCTTTGCACCAGAAGAGGTGACAATCAGAAGAGGTGTCCACAATAATTGATATGTCCACATTCAGCCTATTTTAATGCGACCATTGCAAGGCTATTGGTGTCTTTACATCTTTTTGAATACAAAACAAGTAAGAGTGCTATATTCGGCTATGTCGAATCTTATTGATAGTTGCGTAAGATTAGTTTTTAGAATATATAATATTTACGTATTCCCAAAGTTTCGTCAAGAAGCAGAGTGGATCCTAATTTTTGAAGGTTATAAAGTTTAAGCTCAAGACTAGTTTCAGCCTGTTTTAAAACTCCCCTAATGTGCATTGTACAGCGACGAACAGCAGGCTGAGTGGTAATTATTAATAAAAATTTTAATAACACAGGGTATCCGCTGGGAAGGTATACTACTTTGTTTTGCTGCCATTTTGGTAAAGACTAGTCTTCACAGTTCATATGCAGTAGTCATGCAGTAGACACGTGGCAAATTTTTTATCGAAAAATATTCGACAACCAACGTGTTTTAACTGTTAAAACATTTTACCTAAATCAATCATCGATTACTGTGGCAATGGAAAAGTTACGTGAAATTTTTGGTAAAAACAATGTGACCACAAAACGCACTATTTTTTCGTGTAGTGAATGATTTAGAAGAAAGAGGGTATGAAGGTGACAGGCCAAAGCATGGATCACAACTCCCTGCAAGATCGGCAGAAAACATTACTGCTGCTCAAGAAAGTGTTCAAAATAATCCACCAACCTCAATTCGACGCCATGCGCAGGAACCTGATTTTCAAAGAACAACTTTGGCCAAAATTTTGCACAAGAATTTTCTTTTGTTTCCATTTAAGATTCTGTTGACGCAAGAGCTTCTTCCACAAGACCATTTACGCCGCCGTACACATGCCAATAGGATAATAGGATGTTACAGCACACCCACGATAACCCTGATTTTCTTGAAAATTTGAAAATGAGTGACAAGGCATATTTTCATTAGGATAGATTTGTGAATAAACAGAATAGTCGATGCTGGACAATGGAAAACCCTCAGTCACTTTTGCATCCGTTAAAAGTGACAGTCTGAAATGAAAACGGCATAACGGTAACTGCGAATGGGGAGCGATATCGTGATTTGATTGAAAATTTATAAACGCCACAACTGCATGTTTTATACTTGATTAATATGTTGTGTCAACAAGACGGTGCATACAGCCAGGATTACATATGGAATTGCTGCGAGTAGTATACCTTCCCGGCATATCAATCAAAACAACCGCTCCATGTTAAGAATGAAATATATAGTATTGATCCTGATAGAATGCTCCAACTAAATTTACAGTTGAAATATGTATCAGATTATTCTTAAAAAAAAGTTCAAATTTTTTACATAAAAAAATTATTCATAACAATTTTAAATTTTTTTAAAAATTTTCTTTTCCTTTGAAATAAGCAACAACAAAGAATTGTGTAGTTATTTTTGCACAAGAATTTGCATTTATTTCCATTTAAGATTCAGTTGACACAAGAGCTGCTTCCACAAGATCATCTGCAAGACGGTGCCACATCGTATACAGCCAGGATGGTGGTTTTTGTTATCACTGATTACTGAGATCTTTACTTTTATGACTGCAATCATGAAAGATGTTGTCGAAGAATTGATGGAATAATTTTCACTTCAAAAATTTTGAGACATGAAGAAGTATTGATAGACATTTGATAAGAAACAGTAAATATATTCTGAGCCTGGGTACGCTCATCGCAATACCATTGCATATCTTAATTTTATAGAAGAGCAAGGAATTAATTTTTTTGGCTTTAAGGCCACTTTTAGTTATTCTGTGCGATATAGTAACGAAATCATTTAAGGAATTTAGCTTAAATTTATAATCTATTCATTGCTTCCACTTAACCTTTTTAGGTACTTCAAAACTAAGAGATCCGTCCGTTTTTAAAACAATGTAATAAAAACAAAATAGATCAGCAAGAAAGAATTGTCGTTACAGGGTTTTGGGGACAACGTTAAAATATTAGTGCTGCTACTCACTGCTGAGTTGAATTAATAAATAAAATCGCATAAAAGAAAGGCTTCGCATCCAGACAAAGTAAAACTATGATAAGATTATGTTGTCTTTAGTTGGGAAACAAATTAAACT
This sequence comes from Gymnosoma rotundatum, assembly GCA_916610165.2. Taxonomy (NCBI): domain Eukaryota; kingdom Metazoa; phylum Arthropoda; class Insecta; order Diptera; family Tachinidae; genus Gymnosoma; species Gymnosoma rotundatum. Next base: position 119,702,847 of record OU744338.1, read on the forward strand.
TTACTTATTTTAAAAAAGAAACAATAATTTTGCATTTGTAAAATCGACGTATAAGGCCACATTTAAAAATTTAATTTTATATAGTCATTATAAAAAAATCAATATTTAAATATGATTTGGAAACATTTTCTCCAGCTTTAACCAAAACAGCTTAAAGAAGGAATCAGGCACTTGGCTACTTGAAGAAAATTGGCAGCTTTTGCTTTAAAACAAATAAAAAATGTATGTTGATATATGAGCCGTTTTCTTTAAAAACAGTCTAAGTCCATTTTTGCAAAAAATTAGTTAATGATTAAAAAAATACAAGTTACCATTAAATCTTTATTTATAATCTTTCTTCAACGAAATTTTTTCAGAATTGTCATTCGTTTAAATATCACGAAGTTCTAAAAACATCAAATCAAAAATAGATAATTTATGAAAACACACTAAAACTAATTTTTATTTAAGAACATTAATTGAATTATCTTCTTCTAAAATAATACATTCCATCTTGATTTATTAAATTTTAAAAAGCATGATAATTTTTTACGCTAAAAAGTAAATCAAAGAAAAAACATACAATTTCATTTAAATTTTATTTCATTTAAAAATATTTTTCACCTGCATCCTTTTTTTTCTTGAGTTTTTATTTAAAAACTAAACTAAACTAAAGCAGGTAGAAACCTTTTGACCATCCATTTATTTACAATGGCTTATTGGGGTTTTGTTTGTTAGCAAAGCAAAACAACAACAACAACAACAAAAAAAGAAAGAAAAAAACCAAACATTCCTTAGTAAACATTCTTGCTTGTTGTGGTTGTTGTTGCTTTCCAATATATGCTGCTTTCGATTAGCATTTGAAAACATTTGTATTGCAAGGTGCAATTTTAATGTTTAAAAAGGTTTTTGTTGTTTTTGTTTTTAGTCTGAGTCTGGTATCTTTGCTTTAAGTCAAAAGGTATCAACTGTGGTACACCATCCCATTATCTATATTCATCATCGATTTATACACTTTTTTTGTATTTTGTGTTTTTGTTTTTTTCTTAGAGTTTGTGGCTTAAAACTTAGAATTTACGGCGTCAAATTTTTTTGCTTAGCAGCTGTAAATTTTGTTTGTTGTCTTTCCTATTTAAATACTTGTTGTGTTCTTTGGGCCTTCCTTTCAAATTTTGACATTTGATTTGACATTGTCAAAGGAAAAATCAATGTACATAATTACACGTGTATTCAAAAGAAGTTTTGTTAGATTAAAAAGATTATAGAGAAAAAATTTTAATTTTCCTATTGTGAGGATTCATATGCATGATTTGAAGGCTTGTGAAAGGACATTTAATCCTTTGGGTTTTTGGTTTGTAAATACGCCGAGTTTCTTTGAAAGAGTTAGGAAATGAAATATGAGAAATTTCGTATGCAAAAATGCTTAAAAAAACCCTTTCTAATCTGTGTTAAATTTTGCATGGTTTTTAAATATTTAGTTTCCTGTGCCATAAATTAATCATTTTAATCATAGGAGTGTGTAGTTGAAATTGCAATTCTCAAAAGTATTGTATTGACGTTCAAAAAAGTAAAAATTATTGCTTTGAAAATGTATTATTTTCAGTTTTAAACCTCGCCTTTTTAACAATATGGTTAATGATTTTGTCATTTGTGGCCTTTTGAAGTAACTAAACGATTCTTTGTTGTTGCTTATTACAAAGGAAGAAGAATTTTCCAAAAATTTTAAAAATTGTTATGATTATTTTTTTTATAAAAAAGACTTTTATAGTGGCTAAAAAAATTCACAAAAAACTTAAATCTGCTCCATTTTTGCACTGCAGATTAAGGTGAAACAATAAAATATTTTTCACTCTTAACACGGAGCAGATTTTCTGATTGTATATTCTACCAGCCATTTTGTTTACCGACTTCAAAAAGAACAAGAGTTAGTCTGTATTTCTTATAATTGTGCCCGCTGTTTAATATTAAACTATAGTGTCTTCTTCCACAGGCTGTCTTCCATTAAGTTATACTACTCGCAGCAATTCCATTGTAATCCTGGCTGTTTAACTTATGGAATCGTCTTGTTGATACCACAGGTTAAACAAGTCCAAAGTATGCAGTTGTGGCGTTACGCCGTTTCCATTTTCAAAGAAGTAAGATCTAATGGTTTCTACTAATAAAATTGCACACACTTGACTGTCACTTTTAATGGATGCAAAAGCTAAAATGAATAATTTGGGGGTTTTCCATTGCTCAGCATCGACTATTCTGTTTGTTCACACAACCATCCAAATGAAAATGTGCCTCGTCACAATGATTTTTTTTTTCATGAAAATCAGGGTTGTCATGGGCGAGCTGTGACATTCTATTGGCATGTGTACGGTGGCGTAAATGGTCTTGTGGAAGAAGTTCTTGTGTCAGCTGAATCTTAAATGGAAACAAATGCAAATTCTTGTGTAAAATTGTGGCCAAAGTTGTTCCTTGAAGACCAGGCTTTTGAGCACGGCGTCGAATTGACGTTGATGAATTGTCTTGAACACTTTCTGGAGCAGCAGTAATGTATTCAGCCGATCTTGCAGTGCGTTGTATTCCATGCTTGGGCCTATCGCCTGCAGATCCTCTTTCTTCGAAATCATTCACTACACGATATATAGTGCGTTTTGTTGGCACCTTGTTTCGCATAAAAATTTCACGTAACTGTCTCATCGTCACAGATATCGATGATTGATTTATGTAAAATGTTTTAACAATTAAAACGCGTTGGCTTATCGAATAGTTTCCCATAACAAACTTGTCACGTGTCTGCTTTACGACTGCCAAATATGAACTGTCGAGACTAATGTTTACTAATGGTGGCAACAACTTTTTAAATCTCTATGACGATGTTCGCATTCATAGGAATTCAGGCTTAAATCTTTTTAAAGCTATAACGAAGGATTGTACAAAATCATTAAACACTTAAAATGTTTTAGTCAACAAATCATTGAAAACTTTGTCATCTTCAATAACGCACATAATTTGTAACTTCTTTCTACAATAGCCGACTGGCACTAATTTGGAGGAACCCCACAAAAGACTGTCTATTTCGAAGTTACAAACTTGGTTTTCCATTTTTTCATATCAGTTTCGTTATCCCTGGGTTTGGCATTGAGCAAAACAGATGATTTGGCAATTTAGGGGGGTTACTTTGATTTCTTAGCAGCGTAAGCCGCAACAAGTTCTTCACGGATTTTGGCAGCTTAAGCATCTTCCTCTTCATCGCAACCGAAGAGACCGACGGCATCATTATCGTCAGCAGCAGCTGCTGAGGAGCATTGCGGCACCGTGGGTTGGCACCGGCAGCTTGTGGCAAGGGAAAACTGCCCCAAGTAGCCTTTTCGCTGGCATCGAAAGAGGCAATGTGACGGTACCAACGTTGTAAATGTGATAGGTCGCCTGTAAGAGCCTTGCCTAAATCTCCGAACACAGATAAATCAGCCTTTGAAGGGTTTATAACCATTGATGTAGCTGTTATTGGCCAAGAAATTGTTCAATTCTTTAAGTCCTTGTGGAGCTTTGACATCACAAAAAGTAATTTTTAGCAATTACTAAACTTAATTAAAAAAATAAATTTATTTAGTCCGTCAACCTAAATGCTTGCTGCTTGCAAGTATATAATAATTGGAATTATTGGAAATATAATTAAATTTCAATCTTAAACTAAATGAAACAATATGTAGGTAGGAATGATATCTTCAATATAAAGACTTACATACGAGGGCTGCTATATATATTTCTAGCCTGGCAACACTGAGTGCTGCCAAGTGCAATCTGACATTTCCATTGGAAAGTTTGTCATTTTTAAGCATAATCGTACTCAAAACGTTTTGACGTACGACCATTATTTGTGTTGTTTACAGTGACTTGAAAAAATTAATATAGAAAAAAATGGAATTAACTCGTGAACATTTTCGTGCCATAATTTTTCACAACTTTCGACGTGGATTATCACGACAAAAGTGCATTGATGAACTTAAATCATTGTATGGCGATGAAGCACCATCCTATAGCACTGTGAAAAATTGGTATAACGAATATAATCGTGGCCGAAGCTCGCTCAAAGACGAATTCCGTGAAGGTAGTCCAAAAACGGCTGTTGTGCCAGAGAACATTGATACCGTGGGTGAACTCATAATGCAAGATCGACATGCGACATACCGAGAGATAGAGTCATCCTTGGACATTTCTTCCACTAGCATACATTCGATACTGCATGAACATTTGGCCGTAAAAAAGGTTTGTTCTCGTTGGATCCCGCACAATTTTAAAGTCGCTCAAAAAAAGGCTCGTGTCGATTGGTGCAAAGAAATATTGCAAAAATACGATTGCGGTGCTTCAAAAGACGTTTATAAGATCCTCACAGGTGACGAATCATGGATCTATGCGTATGAGCCCGAAACGAAACAACAATCGACCGTGTGGGTCTTCAAAGACGAGCAAAATCCAACGAAAGTTGTTCGTGGAAGAAGCACTTCGAAGCAAATGGTCGCCTGTTTCTTCGGCAAAACTGGTCATGTGGCGACTGTTCCGCTTGAGCAACATAGGACGGACACTTTTGAGTGGTACACTACAATTTGTTTGCCTGAAGTCATCGGAGAAATTCGAAAAACCAACAAGAGAAGACGAATCATTGTTCACCATGACAATGCGAGCTCTCACACATCGGCTCAAACCAGAGCGTTTTTGACCGGCCGAAACGTCAAAAACGAATTAATGGGTCATCCGCCGTACAGCCCTGACTTGGCACCTAATGACTTCTTCTTGTTTCCGCACATTAAGAAAAAAATGCGTGGTCAACGATTTTCGTAGCCAGAAGAAGCTGTTGAAGTGTTCAAAAACCATATTTTAGTGGTGTCTCAATCGGAGTGGAAAAAGTGCTTCGACAACTGGTTTGAGCGCATGCAAAAGTGTATAAATCATTCTGGAGAATACTTTGAAAAACAATAAAACCATTTTTAATTATAAATATTCGCATTTTCACTATTAGGCCAGAAATATGTAGAGCAGCCCTCGTATTTACAAAATAAGCAGATTTATTGTTTTAATAAATGCAGTAAATAAATTTTCAAAATAAGTAATGTATTTTTTTTATTGTTGATGAGTATCCAGGATAATTTAAATTAAAAGATCGATAGTGGCTTAAGAATCTATATTTAGTTGATTGCTTTAGACTTTTGGGGCTAACAACCACTGATTTTCCAACTGAAATATTTCTGATTCGTACCCTTTAATTTCCTTCTTCTCTGCTCAATCTTAATTGTTTTCCCATAAGTTCTGCTGCGAGGTTCTTAATTGATTTACTATTGAGTATTCAAAAGATTAAAATTATAAGTTTCTTTTATAATTGAATGCAACATATATTTTTCATTCTATCAACTGCTTTATACTCTCATCAAAAAATGTCACTTTGTGTTTTAAATAAAAATACAAAAGTATTTTTGTTACCGGAAATTTCGTTATGATTTTTCCAATCTCTTAAAATTAATTTTCATTTAAATACTCTGACAATATAAAGGGGCTATAAATAAATATATTTTATTTCTTGTTTTTATTTGTATAGGGTGTCTCGTTCAGATTGCTCTAATTTTTTGTGTGTTGTTCTTCTTCTTTTCTGGCAACTCTGATAATAAACAGCGGTCAGACGGCAAATGACCTCTGAAGCTCTGATGATACCTCATTCCTTTTCGCATAAAATGTTCACTGGCATTTTGATTTTAGCGATCGCGCGTTGGACCTCAACCTTGAGAATAGAAATTGTTTTTGTGTTATTTACATACAAGAAAAAATCATTGGTAACAGCTGTTAAATTTTAAAGTTGCCACTTTGACAAAAAGTTTAAATGTTGGACTCCTATTGGGATACCCATTGTTATCGTCTACATTGTTATCGTCTACAGAATTATATATTATAAAATATTTAGCAGAATTATTGTTGAGGAAGAACTCGTTTTTGAAATTTTCAATGTCTATTTAAAGTTAAATAGCCACAGTGTGACAAAATCAATAATGATTTTTTTTTCATCAGTTCGCTAGTTGTTATTGTGTTGTATCTACACACCATTATTAAGAGGTGTATGTCCCACGGCTTAGGGGATCAATAAAATTACAACCAAGACATGTCTAAAGCAGTTATTAGAAAGATTTATATGCTACAAATATAAGATGCCCCGCTCAGAGTTTTATTACTTTCTATTAACACGCTTGTTTTTTTTTATTTCAGTATGAGTCACACCAAGAATTATATTCTTCGCTGTAACACGATTTTTTTGTGGCTCTTTAATAATTTTGCTGGTAATACTGTTTAACAGTTCACACTTTACTACTAAGTGTATATAACTTATAAGTGCGAAGTTTTGCCTTAACTGATATATTGCTCGCAAAAGCGATTTTTATTTATAGGCGAGTTAAAACGTCTAAATTTTTCTTATATGAAAAGATATGGCAGCATCATGTAATTTTTTTTCTTAAAATTTGTATTTATATACGTGTGAGTTTGAGGCCATGCCAAGAATTCTGGAAGTAAAATAGCCGAAATGCCACTAAAGCAATAATGATTTATTTTTCTTTCAATTCGCTGGTTGTTATTGAGTTGTATACACACACTTATATTTAAAAGTGTAAGCTTAGGGGATCAAGAAAAATCACAACCAAGAAATGTCTAAAGCAGTTATTGGAAAGATTTATATGCTACGAATATGCGAAATGTCTAAAGCAGTTATTGGAAAGATTTATATGCTACAAATATGCGATACCGCTATCAACGTATTATTACTTTCTATAAACACGCTGGGGTTTTTTTCAATTTCAGTATGAGTCACACCAACAATTATTTTCTTTGCTGTAACACGGATTTTTTTGTGGCTCTTTAATAATTTTTCTGGCAACACTCTTTAACAGTTTACACCTTGCTGCTATATGTATATAACTTTTATGAGCGACGCAAAAGCGATTTTTGTTTATAAGTGAGTTAAATCGTCTAAATTTTTCTTATATAAAAAGACATGGCAGCATCATGAATTTTTTTTTAAATTTATATTTATATACGTGTGAGTTTGAGGCCATGCAAAGAATTCTGGAATTCAACAACTGGAACAAATAAACAGTGTTATTTGTTGTACGTTTTTTATGTTCATTCTTCGGTTATTGAAATAAGTATTTTTGTATTAGTTATAAAATGTAATTTTCGTATTAATTTGTGCCTTATTTTCAAAGCAGTGTGGTCCCACTGGAGTCAAAAAATATTCTTTAAGCTAAATATGATTTGGGTCGAAATATCAGCAGCCACTGGTTGGACTGTGATAACTCAATTTCTCTACCGTTACTCACCCGAAGATATCAACATCCAAATTTATTTCGCTTCCATTTAAAAAACGTTACTACTATCAACAAAATTAAATGTTTAAAATGTAACACCCATTATTATGTCTGCAGTTAGTTTACGATATTTCTATTTTATTTCAAATCCATCCATCTTTTGGCAATTACATAATCTGACTTGAAAAGTATAACAATAAGCCAGTTACAACTGAAAAACCCATGTAATCCTCAATTAAAATCTTCACATAATAGAAAGAATAGGAAATTCTAATGCCATTTGAATTGTTATTTGATTAACAAAAGTGTATGTAGAAATTAAATAAACATTCATCTCTGCTCAACAATGACATTCTTATTTCTTTTACATCTTTTATTTTATGTTTTTTTCTTCTCATAGTTTCCGCCCCTTGAAGCCTTTGAAAATATTTTCCAACATCCTGGTTTGTTGTACTCACTGTGACATGCAATTGTTGGGCAATGAATTGTCATGATTGATGCAACACTAAAAAAAAAAACAAAATACAAATATAAATAAAAAAAAAAAATATTGAAAGAAATGATTTGTACGTGCTTCTGTTGGTTGGTTTAAACATGAAATAAACGAACAAACGTATGACCAGGGGAAGATTAGTAAACAATTTCCATTTGCTATGGACTTGAATGTTTGTAATAATGTTTCAGTTTTTTTTCTTGCAATTATCAAAAAATTTCAAAAGAGATGTTGCTAAAAAATATCAACAACAACAAAATATTAAAGGCGGTAGTATGTAAGTAACCTACACAGGAAGGGGAAACGGATATGTCACATGAATTTTTATTACTTTTTGGTTTTGTTAACTGTAACAATAACAAAAATAAAGAAATTATATTCTTTTTTGTATGTTCTAAGGAAAATCTTGACAATGAAATAAGTATGTAATATAGAAAAAGGTATGGCTTAAACTTTAACCCAGTATTACCAACAAATATATATCTGAATTAAGTAGAGACAGCACAGAAGAGTGAATAATAAAAGCACTTTTTGGGAGGAGATTTCATTTTTGCTAAAGTGAACAAATTTCGTTGAAAATTTCTACAAAATTAATAAAAGAAAAAAAAAAAACGGGTTTTTAATTCCTTAAAAAAATAAATGAACCCTTTCTCACATACAACATGGACAGTTTAATTAATAAAAAATTAAATTTTTTTAAATTTCAGTCTAACTGCCTGAATGCAACTGTGACGTGAAGGCCAGGGGACTTTAGACATACGGCCATTTTGGGATGTTTCTCGGTTATTCCTGACAACATCGATTACTGCACGCCCAGCCCATTGCCTGATATTAGTTTCGTGGTATCAAAGTCGGGCACGTCGAATATGCCTCGTAGAGATGTGCTTGATGTCTATACTGGGTTTCAGATCAGGATGAAGTTTAGGCTACAGGATCAATGTAGCGTGATACAGGCTGATATCTCAGCCATTAGAAGGGCGGCTTGCTGGATGAGGTACCACAGGATATACGGAGAAGATATCCGGATCTGTACTGACAGTAAGGCCGCGATTAACTCCTGATCGGGTGTCTATACGATATCCAGATTAGTTCGTAAAGGCCGGACATCTCTTGACGAGATCGCGAGACATTCCAACCTGGAACTATTTTGGGTGCCGGCTGCCTCGGGCATACCCGGAAATATAGTTGCGGACGAACTCGCCAAAATTGGAACTCGGTTGGGAGACCGGGAGATAGATCTACTGGTGGGAGTCCCGTTAGGCTGCTGCAGAGCTTTATTTCAGCAGGATATCTTTAGGGCTGCGCAGTCTAGATGGTCTGAAGAGGTAACCAGCACGGTATTGAGGACATTGTGGCCTCAGTATGATAGTAGGAGATACTCAAATCTACTGAGGATTCCTCGAGGGCAGCTGGGTACACTGGTGGCTGCGCTGACGGGGTACTGTGTCATTGGTACCCATGGAGACTGAATCTTCCGCATCATGACTACTGAAGAAGTTGTCAAGATGAGGAGGAGAAGGAAACGGTTGAGCCATTGTCCAGCTTTCTCTGGGAATAGAGCGGCCATTTTTGGCAGTCCGAGACTCCATGGTATTGCAGATTTATCTGTCTGCGATGTTACTGGGATAATCTTGTTTATCTGGTCCTCGGGGTGGTTTGGGGATGGATCTTTGATGGTACCGTAGGGACCTGAATCTTGCATATACTATTCCAGGTGACACAACAGGACCCAAGTGAGTCGGTCTCATTGCGCCGACAGTCTGTGCAACCTAACCTAACCTAAGTTTAAAATTAAAATTTTTAAATTAAAGGGTGTCCCTATAGTTGAAGTAATTTATTGTACATGGCCGAACTCTTAAACTGGTATTGCGACACAGCTGAATTTTGAAAGGAACCCGTATTAATATGGCCGGTATAACAACAAGTATTAAAATAGAATTAAGAACTTAAAGAGTGTGCCCATAGCTGATAAGATTTGACATTTAAAAAAACGTGTCACAATGTTTCTCGAATATAATATAATTAGAGAAATATGATTTTTAGTTTAGTTGTCAGGTTTTAAAAAAAATTATTTTGCTAAAGTTTTTGTTACTACTGTTTTCTCTATTAATTTTATTTTTATTGTCATCATAACACTAAAAATGTTTTGCAAAATATGTGACAAAATAAGAAATATAACCAGTAACTACACAACAACAACAAAACAAATCAGAATAATAACATTCTTAAGCAAATATAAGTTTCCTTTTAACTGACTTTACGATTTAAGCTTTTATTGTCTGCAGCATATTGTAAATAATACAAAAGTAAAAATCTCAAATCTCTACTCTTTAACCAAAAAAAGCTACCCAAAAAAGGAAAATGAAATAAAAGGTAACTGAAAGAAATCTATGACATATTTTCCAATTTGAAAGAAATTGACTTAACCTACAGAAAATATTGAATTTAACACACAAATACTTTTAAACGACTTTTCTATTTGTATATGTGACAATCAGTATTGGAATTCTTTATCCCTGGGATGATTGTGCTTCTTGTACGGTTTAAGGAGTTCGATTTAATGTATGTGTCAGTTTATTTGCAGTACATAAAATATAAGTTTTTCTTATTTCTTTTGGTTTTATTCCACAGAATGCTTTTGCTAATTTTTTTCGTTTGGTTTTTCAGTACAAATAGTTTCAGAATTTTTTTTTTGTTTTTCTTATTTTCTGTATTTCTTCTATTGCTTGGAAAAATGTTTGCATTTTTTATAAATTTTTTTCTACTTCTGTAGTTAAAGCAAATAGTTTTCAATCTTTCTGTTCACTGCACATATTTTCTTGTTGTCTCTGGTTTCTTTTTGAGCAGTTTCATATTTGGTGAAATTTTGTGTAGTAAAGGAATATGCATAAATTCCTTGTTCTTATGAATTGTTTATTTCATTAATTTCCTTTCATTTGTGTTTAGGTTTAAAACTTAAGAATTTTTGTGCCATAAAGTGGTATTTTGTATATATTTTTTTTTTGACAAATTTTAATTTTTTATTTTCGTTTGTGTTTCATTAAACAAAAATTTTTTGCCATTTTAAGGATTTCCATGTGGGCGTTATTAAGGCACTTAGAAAAATATAAATGATGTCAGTATTTCACTAGCACCACAATGAAAGACATAGAAGCCCAAAAATTAGTTTTGCTGCTTATAATTTGGAAGAACATAAGATCGTTTGTGATGACCACACCATTCGTTAGAGTAGATAGATATTAGAGACAACCTGCAGCAGTAAAATATCTTGAGTCTGGATGCAAATTCTTCTACAAGGTTAACTATTTCGTACTGACCAGGAATCTGTGTCTCTTGACAAATAAACGTGACACATGGCTTGTTCCTACAGCTGCTGTAATAATGATGTTTTAAGAAATACCAATAAACCACAATCTTGACACAATCAAGAACCCTTCACATGTTTCAGAAAGTATCTGAATGCACTAATTTAAATAGATCCCGTTCTGGAAATATCATATAAAATAATGAGCAAAAAGTGACCCAGCCCTGAGAGGTCTTTTTTGCAATTATAAAATGCCTTCTCATGGCTTCGTAATGTTGAAATTAAAAATATATAAGCACAGTGTTTTATTTTTTAGAAAAACTGGACATGTCAATTCTTAAAAAATTTCCCCATAGAGTTCTCTCTGCAAATGTATTGTATATGAGGTGCGGATTTGCCTATCCCTTGATCTGGCATTTTTGTTTGTTGACAAAGCCGCCGCGATGACAGATGGTTTTTCATTTAAAATCAATGTTCGATAGGAGTTTTAAAGGGTGTCTTTAAGCCGATAGAACTTTAAATTGTAGAAAGAAACACAAAAAATTATATTGTAATAAAGAAAGAAAGAAAGAAAGATCAGAACATGGCGTTAATATTTAGATATAATTTCGGCATTATATCCATCGCGGCTGCTCATTACGAAGCGCATTCTAAATGTCCAATTTTGGGTCACTTTTTCAAGTACTGCTGGCCATATGTCTTGAATAACACGAACAATGTTGACCTCTAAAGTATAAATTGTTGCTTTTTAATCAATATAAACCAGTGACTTCACGTGGCCCCACGGGAAATAATCGAGAGGTGTCAAATCCCACGACCTCTAAGGACAATTGACAGGTCCATTTCTCGAAATCAACTTATCGCCAAATTTTGATTTTAATAACTCGATGGTTGCGGTCACCGTATGGCACGTAGTACCATCTTGTTAAAACCGCATTTTGTCTGGATCAATATCATCAATATTAAAAAAAAAAATGATTGATCATGGTGCGGTAATGATCTCCATTCAGCGTAACGTGAGATCTGGCCTCATTTTTGAAGAAATAAGGTCCAATAATGCCACCAGCGTGTAAACCACATCAAACTGTGCATTTTTCTGGATGCAATGGAGTCTGTAGGATATGTTGTGGATTGGTCTCACTCCATATGCAGAAGTTTTGCTTATTAACAAACTCCTTAAGCCAAAAATGAGCCTCATCGCTAAACACAATTTGGCGATAAAACAACGGGTCAATTACTAACTGCGCTAGAGCCCAATCAGCTAAAAAACGGCGCATATAAAGCACTCGTGGCTTTAATTCCTGCACCAGCTGATTTTATACGGGTGTAGGATAAGATCTTTGTGCAAAATTTTCCACATAGTAGACGGACAGAGCCCCAATTCCTGGACCGACGACGAATCGATAAATTTGGATCTTTTTTCTACACTTTTTTTTTACAGCAGCGATATTTTCTTCAGTACACACATTCCTACGACGTGTTGGTGTTATTGCATCCTCTAGAGAGTATGTGGTACGAAATCTCTCCACTGTTCGACGGATGGCTTTCTCAGATGGACGATTATTTGCACCATAAAAATCACGAAGTCGTCTATATTTTGCTTGAATGGATGACTGATTTTCAAAGTAAATTTGGATGATTTGATAGCATTGTTCAAGCTTGAGTCTATTCACAATGATTTGCCAGAGGTTACTGAAAATAATAGGAATAACATTTTTATCAAAACTTAATTTTGAGTGTTTTTTTTTATAATCTAAAGTTCTATCGGGCTTAAAAAAAAACACCCGGCTCAAACTTAAAAACTGTTACGAAGTTGAAAGTCGTTTAGCATCAAGCGAATAATCCGAGATATTTGCGCAAAGTTGTCGAGATCGATGTCAACTGGACGTTCTTGCGTTTACTTTCACATTTACGGCCATAGCAGCCATATTATCATCCGTACGCTGTATAGAACTATGAGTGTTAGTCAACAAAAAGCCAGTCATGAACAGGAAAGTCGCATCATAAAGAGCTGAGATGTAACCAGAAAGGGAAGAGTATTTTTATTTTGTTAAAAATTAAAAATATCATTGAAACTATATACACGCAAAGAAAAAACATGGTTAAGGTAACCATAATCTAAGAGCAACATGTTATGGTTGTATGATATAGTATTGTTACATTTAATAATAATAAAGCTGGTCTTGTAACATTGTAAAATCTAAAAATATTGTGTTAAAATATAAACATTAAATGGTTGATTTAAAACATCATAATATGGTTGAAAATGTCAAGCTATATAAGTGATTTATTATTATTATTATTATTGATTTGTTACATAAATTTACAAAAACAATAATTCTTTGCTTATGATATATTATTTTCAATTATTTATTTTGTATATAAATATTTATATTTTTCATTTTCTCTAACAATAAAAACAATTTTAACTTTAAGCTTACAAAAAGTTACTAAACTGATAGAAAATCATTCTGTCAAGACCTAGAACAAAATATTTTTAAGCGCAAACATTATTTTGTTTGCTTTTAATCATACTCTGATTAATAAAACTATATTATGGTTAAATATATTATATTATTATTAATAAGATATAACTTTGGTCGTAGTGCAAATGTTTTTACATTAAGCCAACCAGGTTGTATTTTTTGTGCACCAGTAATGGTTAAATATCGACAAAAACGTGTTTATCGTGACTGAAGTATTAATGAAAACAACTAGAATTTTTGTCTGTAACTTTGCAATGTTACAAAAAAACATATTATGGTTATTGTGACCATATCACAACCATGTTTTTTCTCTGCGTGTAGAAACTTTGTTGTAATTACTTTATAGTATAAATCAGGTGTTACACATGGTTTAGTCATTCAAAATTTAAAATTTAGAATTAAAATATTTTTTTTAATGTTTCTTATTCATAAAAATCTTTTAATCAATGCTAGTAAAAGAAAATAAATTTATTCAAAATTTTATTGATTCAATTAAAATTTTAATAGATTTTTTTTAACATTTTAATTAAAAGAATTTCGTTCATAAATATTTTTGTGGGAGGTTCTTTGTTGTTGTGGAAAAAAATAATTCGGCTTGAGTCTGCTGTCACTCTTGGATATTCACTCGATTTTGTGAAATAAATATTTCCCAAAAATTTTTGATTGTTTATATTAATGATTTTACTTGGTTTCAGATTAGAGTTTTATTAAGTTTTTAATTGATTTAATTATACATTTAATAAAACAAAAATTCATTCAATTATTAAAAACGAACAAAAGAAAATCAATTTCTAATTAAATAAATAATTGAATTAATAAAACAATTGATAGAATTTTAATGTGAATGCAAAATTTTAGCTTAAATTAAAAATTGGTTGTTTATCCTGATAAAATCTTTAATATAAACTTTAAATAAAATATTTAAAATTAAGAGTTTAAATTACTCGTATCATTTCTTTCTTTTAATTTACGATTATTACTACTAAATACTCATGGACTTGAAACGAATAAAATGTTCATGCACTGGTGTGAGTAAATTCCATTTTGTGGGAAAGTTCACTAAGCGATTGACAACTAGATAAATGACGGAAGTAAAATAATAAAAGAAAATAATTTTAAAGATTTAAATTGCAAAAACGGAATAAATGAAGGGCTTGAGTGAAAAAAAAATATATTCACACAGTTTCAACACCATAGGATGCGAAAAAAGACCTGAACACAATAAGCAATTTCAATATTCCTGATGGCAAGAAGATGAAAACTCCTACACATATTTGCCAAACAGAGACTGCGGTAAAAAATTAAATTTTGTTTTCTTTCTTTGTGGTAAATGTAGCCAAAGGACATCAATTTTTATATAAACTACAAGAAACCAAACACATGAACCAGCAGCATTGAGCTGCAGGAAAAAAGAAGCTCAAGATTAAATGAGAAAGATACAGTGATACAGTATGCGGTAACGGATGTAATTGCAACAAAAAATATATATACTGAAGTAACAAAACCCTGAGAATAAACTTTTACACACACACACACATATACAAATATACATTTTGAACTTGCACATTGCACCAATGATTAATTGCTTCCGATATGTTTCCAACAAGATTCTTTTGCCACTTTTAAAGTTTTAACTTTGACACTGTGTAGGTATGTATGACCGAAAGAATTTTGTTCGCTAGCTGTTTGCCATTTATGGAGACAGAGTTCGTAAAATATAAAACAATAACTAAAAAGAGGAATAAAGAATAAATTGTACGCAAGTTGTTTTTATTTAAACGAATGTATTTTACGTTTTCACAGCAATTTCCTGTTAAAATTTCTCCAATATGTTTTTGTATTCTGTTTTAAGTTTGTTTGTTGTTTTCTTACCGACTAAAAATGGAAATAAAGGATATGGTCCATGGGAAAAATAATTTTATAATAGTTGACCAACATCAGTTTAAACAGGACAACAGTTAAAACAAACTTCATTACTCATACACAAGCTCACACAGATATCCTTTAACCTTCTCTCTCTTTTTCTCTCGCTTTGTCTCTTTGTCTTTGCCTTGTTAAAATTATATACTCCTTTAAACAATTTATTTATAGTCCTTTAGTATATTTTATTTATTATTGAATTCTGTTTGTACGAAAAATGCAATGAGAAAGAATATTGTGTTCTTGCATTGTGATTTTAATAACGGAAATTGATTTTTTGTTTATTTCTTTTTAAGGAGTTAAAGGAAAGACAAAAATTCATTAATTTAGGATATTTAGTGACAGGATAATGAAGTCTTAAAATTAATTAATTAATTCTAAAGATATATAAAGGTAAAGGTTAGAAGCATTTTATTCCAGGGATGGCAACAGCAATTTCAATAGTGAATAAACCAACTTTGTTTTTAAATTTAATTGATACAAAAAGAAGGTAGCGATCAGGCAGGCAAAAAAGTGTAACCGTTACCTTATTTTTGCAAAAATTATGTCATAATTTTGTTTAAATATTTTCAGTTTTGATGAACCATTAAATGTTTTCTTATACTTTGTTATAGCAACTTGGTAAATAATCTCAGTAATGAGCTGGCTTAAGCAACCAGCGAAATACAAATGGATACCAGCTTTTCTACTGACTTCAAAAAAAGAAGCAGGTTATCAATTTGACTGAATGTTGCTTTTGTATGTTTGTACCTCCACAACTCTGTCATTTCTAAATTTATTTTATTTTTTTTATTTGAAAGGTGATGCTTTCAGATTAGTCTCGTTTTAAAAACATTTCATTATATTTAAAAATTAAAGGTTGACCTCGTATTGTGTAAGTGTATTATGAACCGTAAAGCACGCCGCTCCTTAATTTAAAAAATTTAGTATCACTATAGCTCCCAAAGGAAAAAAGTATAGAAAAATAAATCTCAAAATTAAAGGGTGTCCCAATAGGTGATACACATTAACCTGTATGTGCCTACACTTTAAACCGTTAAAGGCAACTCTTAATAATTTCTCTGTATGTTGATTGCTTTAACCGTAACAGGTAATAATATTTAATATTATAAATTAAAGGGTGCCCCAATAGTTCATTTAATTTGATGTATACGTCCATACTATTGAACAGTTTTAGACAGACGTTTAAAATTTACCAAGAATTTGTATCCAAGTATAAAATTTAAATATGCAAAATAAAGGGTGTCCGAATAGTTAATGTAATAAGATATATGTAGTCAAACTTTTGAAGCGTTATAGACACACAACTGAAATTTACAAGGCACCTGTATTGCTAAGCCAGCTATATAAACAAGTTTATAAGTTTAGTTTTTAGAAATTAAAGGGTGTTCCATAATGCATGTAAATTTACCTAACAAATAAATTTTTAAAAAATATCGTGCTCTTTTTTTTTTGTTTTTTTTTTGCTTGTAAGAAGTTAAATTTGATATTCCCGTGGTTTAATTTGTTAAAGAAATAAATTGTATATTTTTTTTTAATTTTTAAATTATTTTTTGAACTGTGAATATTATAAATGAATAGAAATTATTTTGGCTTAAGTTCATTTCTTTTTAATTTCTAAAAATCTTTTTTTTTTTAGAAAGAAAATTTATTTTACAAATGTATTCGGAAGTTTTCCAAAGAAAACAAGAAAAATTAGACGCTAGCAGAATGAAATGCTGCACTTTCTGGACCGCTACGACCTTCATCAGCATTCTTCGCATCTATCTACCTTAGTTGTGTATTTTTATAAACATCATCTATTTAACCAACTAACTTTGTAAATAAGAATACGAGAAAACTAATAACTCATATCAACATTAATTTGGTTAGACGAAATTTACACACAAAGTCACGTATTACTTTACTGTTCTCTCTGTATTTCGTAATCAAATCAAATATTAAATAAAACTTTTAGTTCACACTTTGTTTAAATTTTAAATTTTTATCTCTAATGGTTCAAAAGATAAGTCCATATAATCAAATTACATCAACTTTAGGGACACCCTGTAATTTTGGAAATAGTATTATAAGCTTTATTTAAATTTCATGTGTCTGTTTATAGCGATTTAAAAGATAAAGTAATATACATAAAAAAATCTCCTATGGGGACACCCTTTGATTTCCATTTTCTATGTTGTTATTATAACGGACCTTACAATACACGTTATGGGTAAATTTGGTCTGTATGTCTATATCTGTTTAAAATATAAGTTCATATATATCAAATAACATCATCTATAGGGACACCATTTACCTTCCAATTTTATATTTCTTATAGCAGACATAGAAGTTAATATTCTCTGTAATCTTCAACAGTTTGATTACAGCGGTTTAAAAGACAGAGCCATAGAAGTCAAATAACGTGTTCATGTTCTTCGTAAAATATGGCCAACAATGCTAAAAAAGTGTGATAAATTGGACATACGAGTATAGATGCGCTTTGTCAAGAACATGTAAGGTATTCATATATCCGCAGTCATTTTCAACTATTAATTCCACGTATTAACCACCCATTGCCCTTCGAAGGATTTGGGGCAGTGAAATTTAAAAATTCCCCTGGTAGTTTAGAGCCTTGTTGTCTTAGAAACCTATATCCCCAGTGAGGGCAAACCTTTTCCTCTCTAAAATTGTTACGCTCTCACGTACGTACGTTGCTGAAGAAAAAAGAGCGCAGTTTAGTTACATCATTGGGGATTAACGTGAGGAAAAGGAGGGTGTATTTTTTGTGGTTTTATTTCTTCCCATTTAAAAATAAATTCTTTGAAATTTATAGAAAATCTAAAATAGCTTTAATAAAAATATAGGGGATTTATGTGAAATTGTAAAAAAAAATTGATAAGTGCGAGTTGGCCTTGAGAAGGGTTAAGTAAAACGAATGAACCAACTTTAACCGACTTCAAAAAAGAAGGATGTTATCAATTCTTCTGAATGTTTCTTTTCTTAATGTTTGTGCCTAAAAAAATAACTTATTTCTAAACCGATTTTGTAAATATTTTGTATTTGATAAATTATATTTACACAGATTGGTCCCGTTATAAAAACAGTTCATAATCTTTCAAAGGGTGTCCCTATACAACATATATATTTTTTACGTTTATTATGAACTGTAAAGGGCACTTCTTTAAAATATAAAATGACTGGGAATTGCTATAGTTCCCAATACCAAAAATTAATACAAAAATAAATCTAATAATTAAAGGGTGTCCCCACAGGTGACCTATATGGGCCTATCTTTTGTACTGTTGTAGACAAACGCTTGGAAATTGGACAGAATGTTGATTACAACAAATATAAACAATTAAAATTATTAGTAAAGGGTGTCCCAATAGTTAATGTAATTTGATATGTGTGGCCAAACTGAAATTTATGAGGAACCTGTACTGATAACTCCGGTAAAAATTGGATTTGGAAATTAAAGGGTGTCCCAATAGTTCATGTAATTTCACGTATGTGGCCTACATTTTAAACTGTTTGAGACAGAACGTTGAAACTTGAAAGGGACCTGATTGCTAAGTCTACTACAACAGCAAGTATATAATATGAATTTGAAAATTAAAGGGTGACCCTATAGTTTCTTTTATTTAATATATATTACCAAACTGTTAAACAGTTAAACAAGTATAAAGTTTGGAGATGGAATATAAGGGAATCACCGGTATAGACCGACTGATGATATCGGTTTGGAAGTCGGTTTTTTTTGCAAAATGTATTAATTTATAATTTTATCTTTTTATTCACACCAATAATTAATCTGTGAAAATTTTAAGCGCCTGACTGAAGCAGTTTAACTCATGAGACCATATTCGTCAAGGTCACGGGCTCTATAGAAACACCCATGCATTTTTTAATTTATTATTTACACTTATTTATATAGTAAAAAAATTTCAACATATTTTGTGTAAATTTTGAATGCCTTCCGTCTTCGGTTTAAAAACTAAATTCATAGTCACGTCACTATATATTTAAAATTAATTTTTTCATTTTTTTAATTGTTTTCTAACTCTTTGAAAAACTGAATCTAGACATTTTCTTCCAGAATTTTGGTAGATGAAATGTTTAGAAACATGTTATAGAAAATACACACATCCACACATAGAACTTAAATTATCAACAACGAATTTCGTAGCAATGTGTAGTAAAAATGGCTTCGATTAAAATCTTAAATTTTTTACAAATTTCATTTAAGTAATTTAAACTTGTTTTATTTAACTAATGGCCACTATTAAAAATAATTAATTAAATACACAAAAGTTAAGATCATTATTTATTTTAACATGATCTTTAACAATTAATTAACTGATTGCAATCTATTATTTAAAATTAAATGCATTTAGCATTTTCGTTTAAAAGTATTGTCAATATCATCTTTGTAAGATTAAGAAACTAAAGCATAAAAAGTTTTCCCTGCGGAAATTTTATATTCGCTGACAGCTACAAGTTGCTACTCTGATGAAGAAAATAAAATCGAATCATTATTTACTTTCAGAAAAACACAAAAAAAAAAGAAAAGAAAAAAAGTAATAAATACAATCTTAAAGATCAGATCAGTAAATAGCAACAATGTAGCTCTGATTCTTTTTATACTCCGTAGCTTTGTTGCAAATAAACAATAAAATGCAGCCGCAACAATTCACATTAAGTTCAGCAAACGCAACATTGTTGGTTTAAATGAAAAAAGTATGCTCCTGTCAATGTTAAGATTCGTTAAAGATATCTCTGAGAGAAAATGTATGGAATGTTTAGTTTTATGTTATTCAAACTCTTCTTATCAGTTAAATTTGAACTGTACGAGTTTAAAAAGTAAAAAAGAAAAACAGAATTAATGCGTACTAAAGGAAATACAATAAAAAAGAATTTATACCGACCATCTAACAGATGCCTTTTTTATATTTTTTGTAAAAAAAGTTTGAACTTAAATATGTTTGGAAGCTGTTGAAAATCTAAAACCACCATTAAAGCCACAATACAGTCGTAAAACGCCTTTCAAAACTTCATTGAAAACATCAAAAATTAATGGTGTTCCTGGTTTTTCTGTTTTTATTGGTGTTCGTTTTTTCTTTTTGTTAACATTCTACAATTTGAATGTTCAAGCATGGACCACCAATTAAGGTAAGCAACAAAGAAATTGCAATAGATTTACCAGCACAGTGGTGTAGCTTATGACTTTTTCAGGGTTCTTCTTAAGGCAAATGGGATATTCCTATTAAAAAGTTTTGATGAAATAATAAAGGGTCATCCAAATGTAACGCCTAGATGTCAGCACTATATAATTTTTACACGTGAAATCTTTTCAAATGACATAAGCCATTTTATTTTATTAGAAGGTAGTACAGTTTTAACCATGGACAGATACACATTGCAACAACGCGTTTACATCATTTAAAGTTATTATGAAAATGGGCGTTCTTTGAAAAATACCCAAAGCAAAATTTTGTTTAGTGACGAAGCTCATTTCAGAATGGATGGATTCGTCAATAAGAAAAATTGTCGTATCTGGGGTGATAAAAATCCTCGTGTTATTCATGAAAAATCTCTTCACCCACAAAAGTTACTGTTTGGTGTGCATTTTGGGCAAATAGAATCATTGGGCCATTTTTCCTTGAAGATGATGCTGAAAATGCTGTTACTGTGAATGGTGAGCGATACCAATCAATGTTGAGAGACTTTTTATGGACACGGTTGAATCATATTGATGTGTCTGACGTCTATTTCCAGCAAGACGGTGCTACATGTCACACAACTCGAGAAAACATTACGCTTTTGCGATCAAAATTTCCTCAACGTGTAATTTCACGAAATGCAGATTTCAATTGGCCTCCAAGGTCATGTGATCTAACACAATTAGATTTTTTTTGTGGGGTTTTTTGAAAAGTCGAGTGTATGCTAACGAGCCACAAACAATTAAAAATTAAGTTGCAATTCGTGAAATAACACCAGCAACATGTCGGAAAGTCATTGAAAATTTCGATATTCGGATTGATGTCTGCAGACGTAGTCATGGTGGACATTTGAATGATATTCTATTCCACTTATAATTGTAATGGATCATATTTCTAATAAAAAAAACAGCTTGAAAAAATTGCAAATAGTTTGTGTTTTATTTCAAAGAAACATGTAGGCGCGTTTTTTGGATGACCCTTTATCTTTCCTGGTAAAAGCATTATATTTTGGTGAAGAATGTTTTTTCTTGTGAGGCTTTATATAAAAAGGATTTTTTGTAAAGAAATTTTCAGGCGAGAAAAGGCAACAGGATTTTTTTTTATATTTTTGTTGTTTTAGGTGAACGGGGACTTGGGGAGAAATGGGATTTTTGAAGAAAAAAGAACTTTTGCTGCAAAAGGAATTTTTTATGTAAAATAGTACTTTTTTGATTTTTGATGAATTTTTTTTTAGTGAAGAGCGGTTTTTTTTGGTGAAATGACAGTTTAGTAAAAAAATATATTCAAAAAGTATTTTTTTTGGTATAAGAAACTTTTTCGTGAAAAGTGGCTTTGGCTTGAATAAGGATTAGGGATGAAAAAGGACTTATTGGTGAAAAAAAAAAAAAACAATTAGTGAACATGATATTTTTGGTGCAAGAAGGCTTTTTGGATATAGAAAATACTTTATATTGAAGGATGCCTTTTTTTCAATATCACACTTTTGAGAAAATGGACTTGGAAACGGATTTTTTCAATAAATAGTATTTACTGGCGTTTGCTTTTGGAGAAAAGGGAGGTTTTGATGAAATAGTGAATTTTTGATGAAGAATTACTTCTTGATGAAAAAGGAATTTTTGTTGAAAAACAGATTTTTCGCAGAAGATGGCTTTTACTGGAACAGGGTTGGATATTAAAAATTCCTTAGTGGTGAAAAAGTATTTAGTTTTGAAAAGTAATGAAAAACATGTTTTTGGTAAATATAGAGTTTTAGATGAAGAAGGACTTTGTGATGAAAAAAAATATTTTTTTTTTTAATTATTAATTTTTAAATACAGCAGAATTTTTAGACGAAGAAAATCATTCAGGTTATAATGGTTTTATACTAGAAAGTAAAAAATAAAATCTATTTTGTACAAGTACATGATATTTGACGAAAAAGAACTTGAAACACAATTTCTTAGTGAACATGGAGTTTTTGGATAAGAAGGATCTAAAGTGCAAAAATACTAATTTGTTAAAAGAAATTCTTGGACAAAACGTTTTTGGGGTGAATGCCTTTTCGGTTAATAAAGGTTTTTTGTGAAGGAAAGAGCTCAAGCGAGACAATGGAACAAAAAATATATTTTTAGTTATAAAGATATCGGAAAAAAGCCTATCAAACTTGTTCATAAAAAGAAAAAAAATATTCTTCTTTATAGACAAAAAGTACTTTTTTAACAAAGGCCCTTTTTTTAGTTTTGTATAAAATACAACTATTGTGGGTAGAGGGACTTTCCAGTAAATAAAAAGATTTATTAGTGAACGAAATTAAATGTTTGATGATTGAAGAAAAAGATTTATTAGAGAAATTATAATAGTTTTCATTAAATTAGAGAATATGCTTTAATAACTTGGAACATTTGTTATTGTTTGTTTGGTAAATAATAGCCTTGGGTTAATAATAAGTGGGTTCATCCAAAACATTCATTAAAAAAATTCTGCTTTTTAAAAAGAGGGAAAAAATACCCTGCTCGATGAGTCTAATCTCCCAGGCAATTTTAATATTCCAGAAAAAATTCTGTTATAGAAAAGCGTATTTTTGTTGTTGTTGTTGTTGTTTTTTAGGTCACTTTGTGCCGAAAGATGTATATAAAAAGTGCCGATTTGATGAAGAAATTCTTTTTAGTGAAAATTTGATCCTGTTTTTAAAATATGAGCGTTCTTGGTAAAAAAAGTGTCTGTTTAAATATAATATATTTTTCCTAATGAATGTTTGTGGAAAAATAAAAATGTAGTTTTTTAATTTAATGGTACAAAATTAGAGTCCGGTGAAAAAAAAATAATTTAGATAAACTCTTTGCTTACGTATTTACTGCCTTAAGGTACATTTAGCCGACCGTAAATGTAGATGCGTCAGCTGATCATTTTTGTTATACGAAAAGCTTTGTAAATGCTTAGCCGACTGAAATGTCACTTTATCGTAACGTTTCAACCTGCTGAAACTAGAATTTCAATACGAGGTTACGTGACAAATGTAGGCAGTGATTGTAAATATTATAAAAAATTGAAGTGAAGTACAAACACCCTTTTAAGTACTTATTTGTCCTTTTTTACTTATGCTTTTAAGTTGTTAAAATTTTATCACACACAATATAATTTCAAACAAATTATGAAGTTTTATTTTCCAAATTAAATATGTTATAACCGTAATGTTTTGTAAAATTGTTACCCTGGAGTTAATGTCAACGCCGAAAAAGTTGAAACAGATTGAACTTTTACAGCGTTGCAACGCGTTGAGATTAACTGCTCTCATACAATTTCATACGATTCAACTTTTTTTTTGACATTTGACGCCGTCAACGACGTCGACATTAACTCCAGGGTTAGGCTTAGTATAACTTATACAATTATTAAATTTTTTATTACTCGTATTACAAAACAAAAACATTTTTAGTACCATTAAAATATTTAAGCACTTGTTGCACAAAATCGCTAAGTGGCCATCATTCATAAACAGAAATATTTCAAAAACCCATGACACGATTTTACATATTCTATAAGCACAACTACTTTACATTTAGATTTCTACGGTCGGCTAAACGTCCCTTTGTTCGTAAAACATTAAAAGAAATTTTAAATGAATTTTAAGACAAATTTGTATGGAAAATTTATCACTAAACATATTTCAAAATATTTTATTTTTTATGAATATGGCAGTTAGTACATAATAGGCTCTTAGACTAATGATTGCAAAAATCAAAAAAAAAAAAAAAAAAAAAAAAAAAGAAATAAATAAATAATTAAGAAAATAATCAAATAATTAAACAAAACAGTGTTTCTTGGTAAATAAAGAGTTGTTCTTAAAAAAAAAAACACTTTATAAAAAAAGGCAGCCTTGGGGAAAAAATCTTTTTTGACAAAAATATTAATAAATAAGGAAGGTTTTGAAGAAAAAAAAGACCTTTTTGCCAGTTGTATAATTTAGATTATAAAATGGACCTTTCAGTTAATAAAAATATAATATTTTTGGTTAAAAAATGGAGTTTAATAATTTTTTTTTTGGCTGGATAGTCTTGTATCAAGCCTTAAAAGGGTTGTCCTTTTTTTGTAAAAATTAAATATTTTTTTTTAACTGTAAAACTTAAACTTTACAAATTGAACTTTTAATTAAGTTAAACTGCAATCTGCTTTTTGTAAAAAAACAATTTTCTATAAGATAGCCTTTTGTTAAAAATGTGACAAGTGACTTTTTGTGGAAAATGTGTTAGTTTTTAAAAGTGACTTTTGTACTTAAAAGCCTTCTATTAGAACATTATCTTGTAAAGAAAAACGTATCCTTTTGAGAGTAAAATGCATTCATACCACTGTACCATCTTAGCCAACACATAAGCAATGTATGTAAATGCCGTAGACAAAGCAAAGCCTTTTTGATGTGTTTTGAGGTTGAACTCTTTTTCAGCATGTTTTTGTTTACTTTTTTTAACAAACGTCTGGCCTGGTTGTTGTTGAAGGTTTCTTTTGTAGTTCAATATTCGTTACCAAAAATAAATATTTGGTTTTGTTGTCAATAACCAGAAGCATGTATGCACAAACCCGATCAAAAAAAGAAAAAATCAAACTAGTGAAATAAAAAGTGAATATATTGTTAAGACAAAAAAAAAAATTAAAGGCGTTTTAAGGGTTTTTATTTTCTGTTTAGCTTCTGTATTGTAGTTTTTTAAACATATTTTTTTTTCTTTCAATTTTTCTGTAGATGTTTAATGATAATGCTGCTGATGATGATCCATCAGAGACACTCAACAACATCAACACGAAAATGCAATTTGTAGACTATTTTTTTTTCTTTTCTTTATTTTTCCAATTTATGTTTTTCTTAATGTTTCTTGGTTGCTGTAGATTAAAGGTTTATTTTGAATAATTAAACCTTTAACATTTTATCGTTATGATTTTTAATGAGTTGTATGATATGAATGGTTTTAGAGATTGTGTGCTGTTTGTTGGTTTTTTCTAAAAGTGTATATTTTAGTACACACAACTGTGTGTGATATTTGCATGAAATAACTATTAACGAAATTCATCGAAAGATTGATGTGCTGATAAAACAAAAAATCATTAACAACCTAAAGCCATGAAATGGATTATAAACCATCTAATATTGGTTTTTGTTTTATACACGTGTGTATGTATGTGAATTAGTAATTGTTTTTCTTTGTTTTAGCTTTTTAGACAGTTTTATAAAGAGGCAGGTTGCTACAGGTTCTCACTATATGAAAAACGAGCTGAAGAAAATTTTTGACATTTTTGTATTCTAAAAGAAACCAGTTGAAAATTAAACGACTAAAAAGAAATAATGTTTTGTTAATAGTTTTTTTTTTATGATTTATTGTACGCGAAAAACTCATTAGGTTTGGAGGTTTTAGAAAAAATATATTTTCTTTTAATTTGTTTTTGTTTTTTATTTTTCTTAATCACAATAAACTTCAGCTGGGTAATTTTCTTTTCTTTTATAGCCCATAAAGTAAGATTGCTAACTTGGCGTGAATATTGGGTGAAGAAAGCGAAGTTTTAAAAAAATTTTGCAATAAAATCAAAGAAAGTAAAGCTGACATGAAAAAAATATACATGAAAAATGGTGTCAGCAAACAGATAAAATATATTTATGAAAGTAAATTTATTAAATTTAACTGAACAAAAAAAAAAAAAAAATCCTATATAAAGATTTACAATAGCAAAAAACTCCTTTTAAAGTCACACCTGTAAACACCTGTAAGTTCGTTTTAGTTCATGTTTTAGAATACTTTTATATAAAGTAGTACTAAAGAAATAGAAACAACAAAGTTACCATATCTTTCCAAATTCGAAAAATCTAGACGTTTTTACTCGCCTACAAATTAAAAAAGCATTTGAAGAGGTATGTCAAAATTTATTGAAATATACATGAGAGAAGTACATGTATATTATTTTAAAACTCTTGTCAAAAGATCTTTATAGAGCTGGAGAAAGGAAGTGCTATCACAGAAAATAATTGTTGTAAAGTTCAACTTTGAAATTAAGAGAACTTAACGAAAATATAAAACGCAACAGTACAGTACATTTTGTGTACACAGCTAATATATGTTGTGTGTGGCTATATCCAAACCAAATAGTATCAGCCTAGAGATTCTAAAAAATTTAGCAAACTGTTCTCAATTTTTTTTTGCAGTTTTGCTTATTTCTGGCAATGAATTGAAGTTTCGACTTAAGTATGTTCTGAGGAGTATAGCAGAATTTCTTGACAATTATTTTGCTATTTTAAATGTAATACCAACTAAGTATTGCTTATAATGTTTTAAATAACTTTAGTATCACACGATTTTCTATAATTGTTTTTTACTGCACAAAGGTGAAACTTAAGGTGTTCCGTAGAACGAGTTTCAGATGTTAATTCTTAAAACGCCGATACCTGTTTATCTTTTTTTAGTCCCTCTGCAAGCATCAGTTAGTAGAACAATAACATGTTTTTGTGTGTTAGACAGTGTTATTGGATTGATATAAGAAAAAATTTTGTTTCTGTTAGTTTTCAGAGCACTTGAATGTGAATTGCATTCACATTTTATTTATTTAATTTTAGAATGAGAGTTTTCTTTTTGTACGATAAATAAAATAATAAAATAATTTCCTTATAACACTTCCTTCAGAAGATATATGGACCTGGAAAAATTTTTAATACGATCTTTTCTTTCGCAATGTAAGTATAGGAATGCAACTAGACAAGATTGTATTCTCTTTCATTCTGTTTAATATTGTAATGGTACTGCAACGAAAATGGTGTCTATAAAATAGCTTTATAGAAAATTATTCGGCCTGTTTTATGCATTATGAAGAATATGGAAACTCCATTAGCTTAAGAGCTTTTCAAAGCCCTTTAAACTAATAATGTTTGGCAACGTGCCAAGTCTTTTTGAGACAACTGCGGAGTAGTTTTATTGGAAGTACTTCATCATTATTCTAATATTTTTTTGTCTTTCCAAGCTCTATACGAGACATGTGCAGTTGTTAATTAGAGCAGCTCTTCACAACATCCATTAGCTCAATAATATCGTTTTTTCCGATTTCTGGTGTAGTTGGAACCAAAAGATTTTTAATATGTAGTTACTGACTACTTTTAAACTCCATATTTTTTAGGTTACATTGACTAAAATTACTTTTCCCAGATCTTTAATTTTTACAGCCTAATTGGCTGTTGGTTTGCTCCTAACTATAGCTACATGACCAGGCACCCAAATTATATACAGGTTGCCATATATCGAGTGATTATTGATAGACCTTTTTCAACCGGCATTTAGCTATACGTAAAAATTAAAACCTCTTTTGGCTTTACAGCTTTATTAAGCCTGATCAGTCGAACCATCGCGTTACTAATGTTGAGCTTACGATTCTTCTATACAGAGTCACACCTGTGTTATTTCATTAAACTTATAAGGGATCAGTGTTAAAAAAGTGGTCAGTGGATTTCAACGATCCACAGAGAGGGACAAAGATGGTTATTTAACGGATATGGTCGAATTTTATGTAACGTAAAAACTAGAAATCTACATCAGTAGGCAAAAAATAAATTTCAAAAGGTAAATAATTTATAACAACAAAACCGAACTGACAAAATTAAACATTATGAAAAAAACTGAAAAAAGGCCAAAAATTTTATTGTTATATACAATAACAATTTAAAACAAGTAAGAATACTATATTTGGCTATTCCGAATCTTATATATACTCTTCACCATATATGTAAATCTAGTTTAGTAAAGTAACTCCAATCAAAAAAGCAAATATTGGGGTGACAGATAATTAAAAAAATAAGAAAAAAATTAAGTACTACATATATATAATTTTACATAAAAATGTCATCAGCTCTTAATGGGTTCAGCATTTTTTAAAAAATTTTGATATCTTCTGTAGGATCTCTTCAAAAGCTTTTAAATGATACCCATATCAATATTTAAAAAAAAATATGATGAGAATCGTACTTTTCTATGAAAATTTCAGAAACCTATAAATCGGATAATATGGGCAAGCGCCAATTTTTTCACTCGAATTTTTTTCGTATTTCTTAATCCTCTATCGCTCCGTATATTTGTTTTTTGCTTTTTTTTGACAGGACCAGCACTCAGGGGATGACCCCTACCTACTTATGCATTGCATTGTGCCAGAACTATGAAATTAGGTTAAAGGCGGATAGAGGGAGTAGTGCCTGTAGACATTTGATTTGAATCTTTGCACATTGTAAGTGGCAGAAAAAAACCTCTGCGGGGAGTTTGTTCCATATACAAACTGTTCGGCTAAAAACGAATTCTCTCTGTAATCCGTAGTGCGATTCACTGGCTAATCGCCAACAAAAGAATGTGCTCTTGATGCAGAGTGCGTTGTGCTTACGAAATTACGGTTTTCAGGAACAAGATCCCTGATTTTATAAGAACACATTCCGTTTTAGTAACGATAAAATAGAAAAACACACCCCAAATTGCGTCGATGCTCCAGTGAGTCAATAGAGCTTGATACCTTACTGTCACCGATGAGCTTCTTCGCTCACTCCTGCACCAGGTCGAGTAACTCCAAAATAGACTTTGAAGCACCGGGCCATACATGAGAGTTGTATTCCATTTTTGGTCTGATAAAGGTGGCATAAATAGTAAGGAGATCAGATGGAGTGAAGTATTTCTTACACCATTTCACTTAAATGCTTCTTTTGCGACATTTAAAATATGCTGGTTCCAACGAATATCACATTGTGTTTTCATGCCAAGAACATCGAGAGCTTCTGATTCCTTAATATATATATCACCCATAATTACAGATGATGTAGCATATTCAGCCGTACGCCTGTGCAAAAACACACAGCACTGGGTTTTATGAACGTTAAATTGAACCCTATTCGCAAGGTCCCATTCGGAGATTACCAAAAGGTCGCTATTAAGGGTATCGTCCATGTTCTTTCGGACAGCCCCAATTTCCCGAAGGCTTGGTCTATTGCAAAAAGAAAATGAATGGCATATGCTACTGTCATCTGCGAAAGAATAGATAGGGTTGGAAGTCTGACGTAGAAGGTCATTGAGAAAAATAAGCAATAGGGTAGGGGAAAGAACGGAACCTTGCGGTACCCCTGAATTAACCTTGAACTCGTTTGATGAGATCCCATCTATAACAACTCGATTCCTGAGAAAGCTCGATATAATTCGAGAGAAACTATTACCGACACCAAGAGCAATAAGTTTTGATATAAGTGCACCATGCCACACTCTATCAAACGCCTTGGAAATATCTAAAGCCACCACCTTACTTTCGCCGAAATGGTGAATGGATTGATACCACTTTTCCGAAAGGAAGGCCAGTAAGTCACCCGTAGAGCGTCCCCTACGAAAGCCATACTGCCGGTCACTAAGTAAGCTGTTGGACTCCAAATACTTCACAAAATGAAAGTTAAGCATACTCTCCATACCTTTGGAGAGTGCAGAGCAAAATGCGATTAAGCGATTATTTTCAGGGTTATTAGCCTTTTCTTTTTTTGGGGATTGGTGTTACATTAGCAATCTTCCAACATGATGGGAACTCACCAACATGATATAAAATGTTGCAAAGTTTTGCTAATGGACGCGCTTACGTCGAAGAGCACTGCTTCTGGACCAGGGGACTTGTTTGTGTTGTGATTCGCTCAAAGCCTTTTGACTGCACGTGCTTGAAAGAATACATCTGGCATAGTTACTCCTTTCCGACAAATAAGAGTTACTTGCAAAGATTTCAGCCAAGAGGTTTGCTTTATCAACCGGGTCGTTAATTATTTGATCATCCCTTAAAAGAGGCGGAATTAAGGAACTAGCATTATCCTGCAATCTTTTAACGAATGACCAAAAGCTCTTGCTACTCCTTTAGCACGAAGGCGCTGCTGGTTTTTGATTGGAATTACATCATAAAGCTACATTTGTTCCAAATGATATGTAAAAATTAGAGAAAGACATGGTGTTTTGCCCACTGCCTCTAAGGATAGGGCCCGATCTTCATGATTTTTAATAGCAAAATTTTTAAAACTATGTCTGATCGAGTAGGGTATTATAATTTCCCTAGCTCATCAAGTGCCTTCGCAAAGTTGATTTCAACCCAAACACGGACGGACAGACGAACACCGCTCATGCGACTTCGCTATGCATAAAAACTCAGGATATATATAATTTATGGGGTTGGAAATTACAAATGGAATGAAAAACTTAGATTTATCCTTTTTCCACTTTTTGTGATGAAAATACATGCGAGACTTTTAAAATTTATTTCTCTCGCGCTCATGCACTTAGATTCGAACTCTTGGATAATTCGCATCTGAAGGCAATTCAACAGGAGCTTGCGTGAATAAAATGTCATATATCTTAATTAATTAACAATTTCTTTGATTGAGATTGAAGGTACCAATTCCTCCTCGTAGGCTTTTTATCCCATTGTGCAATACCGCATTTAACTTTATTTGAAAGTATGGAGGGTCAGTATGACCACACTTCTTCTCATGAAAAGTGAAAGATTTGCTGTAGGATAAATAGTTTAAAAATGGACTTCTTTTAGCCTTTACTTAATATATTGAATAAAGTTAGAAAAATAAACAAACCTTAGCACGCCTTAGCACGAGTTTGATCACGTGTCCTGCTGAGTGCCTTAAAATTTTTTTAACATTATTTTTTTTTAATTTAAGCAATAGTTATGA
Organism: Gymnosoma rotundatum; assembly: GCA_916610165.2. Taxonomy (NCBI): domain Eukaryota; kingdom Metazoa; phylum Arthropoda; class Insecta; order Diptera; family Tachinidae; genus Gymnosoma; species Gymnosoma rotundatum. The sequence goes on from OU744338.1 coordinate 119,734,248, forward strand.
TGGTTAACACTTTAATTTAATATGAGCTCCTGTAGTGAATAAATTTAATATTAGAATGACCCTTTTAAATTAGTGCTTAATTTAAGAAAATTAAACACCTTTTTTTTTTAAATGTTTGTACTACTGCTCGCTGTTGTATAAGTTGCCATGTGGCCAAGAGTAGATTAAAACTATAATTTATTCCCGCATATTTCTGTTAAATAAATTAAATAATTTTCTAGCAAATAAAATAAAATACTGACACATATGTCCAAACAAACTAAGACTCCAGGCAGATGTATTTGAAAAGGGAGTAAAATAAAATATAAAACAAAAATTATTTTTTTTTAGCCAGCATTTTATATATTTTTTTTCTGTTGTCTGTAAAATTCTTAATAAAAGGCGTCAATATAAAATATAAATTTAAAGAATATCGAATTGACATTAAAACAACTAGCATTAGCATCCACAATTGTTTATACAAATACAAGAAAGGATCTAAACTAAACACTAAAGCATTGAACAATTCATGGCTCACGAACATTTAAAAACTGCAATTTTAACGTTTTTTTTTTTGTTTTTGCCTTTTCCTTTCTTTGTCTGAAGGGAAGCAGGACCTTATATTTACAATTGCATTTTTGTATGCAATTTTCTTTATTTATGTGTCTGTATCATTTTGTCTCTCTCTGTCTGTATATTTGTAATTGTATACAAGGACATTTTCATTAGCTATAAATCACTTTGGGTTTTTTCTATTAAATTCTGTTGTTTTCTAGACTTTTAATTTATTTCTTTGTAAATTGTAATTGAATTTTGAAAATCCATTTGTTTTTCTTCACAATATTGTAAAACATTTATTATAAAAACACAAAAGACTATTATCAGTGACCATAATGAAATCATAATTGGCATTGACTGCAACGTCTTCCTATTTCTAGTTTGTTTTTTTTTTCTTTCGGTAATTTTATCTCTATGGTGTCCTGGTTACACAAAACAAATGCAAACACATTTTATTTGAAATGATAGGGACAAAAATTCGAAGAATTGCTTTAAAATAAGTGTGAAAATATGGGGAAGGATAGCTTAGAATATTTTTTAAATGGCGGTCTTGTTGTTTATATTAGGAATCTCAATTTATTCTTTAAGAGTCAGTTTTATCTTTGTGCCGACATGCAGATTGGATTGTGAATGCCGGATACTTTCAAATGAGATTGGCGAAAAATTGCCACCTGGAATACTTTTGGGAATATAATTGCGAATGGTTGGGAATCTGTTTAAATTACAGCGAGATAGATCGACTGTTTGCTAAGCCGTAGTTTGATAATGCCGCGAATATTACTATAACTGTAAAGACCAAATGATTAGAAGAGGTTACCTGCACCATATAGATGCTCTTAAAGCTGCATTATGACTGCAGAAGAACTACAAATATTCTAAGGACCCCTTAGGAACATATGGGCAGGTCGGTGGCTGTGCTGCCAGGACACTGTACCACTGGTGCTCATACTAACAGGTTAAAACTTGCGTACAGCAACTTCTGCAGTAGCTGCTAGGATGAAGAGATGTTGGATTGCTCTACCATTCTTTAAAGCTCCCCAATTATAGGATAATTTTTTTCTTGGCAGTCCAAAGCTGCCCAATCTTACACTTTATCTGAGATGCGGTGGGGATAAATTTCTAATATTCTTTCCTTTACGCCCCAAAAGAATTCTTGAACATTACTAGTGCTTGAGACCTTGAATCTTATTTTGACGCTGCCGAAAATAAAATTGTTGTTGACTTATAGTTGCCAAACCCCTAATCATTATTGCTTCTAAGCATTCGATACGTAGCTACCAGATGTTATTTAAATTTGTTCTATCACTAATACGACAATTCATTTGAGAGTTTTACACTATTTGTTAAATTCATATACCAACTGCACTTCTAAGAACGGCTCAATCTTTAAGTTCGCACTGAGCAAAACATATGCTGCAGGAAAGATTTAAAAAGTATCGAGGAGTTGACTAATTGTTTTGGTAGATCAATCAGCGACACTAATTGCCGTGCAATCCAGGAGGCACTAATAACAAGAGGTCAACCAGAAAGCAATAGAGAGTGCGATATTTTAGGCACTCAAAGGTGAAAGTCCGCTAAGGAGAAAAGGCGTTTGGCAAGAACGGACTACTATGTTTGAACTCTATAAATCGTAAAGAATGGTGAATGATAATTACATGTAGGCAAGCCTTATTAAGATGCTGAGACACTAGCCCTCATATTGTGCGAAGGTGTAGAGTATAGAGTAGTGCCTATAAGAGACCCCCGGGGGTACTAATTGTTGAACCCGATTATGTCGATGCAGTGCTTCCGTAGTATCCAGAGGAACCATTTATCTATTTTCCTGGATCATTAATCTGGATAGACAGGACGGCATTTGGCCTGTCGGAAGCCTGACCATTGTCCTTATGGACTAGTACCACAGGAACCGGTAGCCCCACAGAGACCTTATTCACTCTTTTGCAGGTAACAGCAGCATCTGCCATTCATATTTATTCGGCAAACGTCCAAGCCTGTTAGAGGTATTTCCAAGCGACTGAATATGAATGATTCGTTCAATCAAGATCTCATGAAAATATCTTAATGGGGACAATCGAATAGAGTCGATTTAAGTGAATGTAAGAGTCAATGTTGTATGCTTACGCACAGACATTTAACCTAAAATGGTGCTTTATAGGTACGTATAGGTGGTATAAGTATTAAGGAATCAGAACCTCTTGATGTTCTTTGTATGAAAATTCAGTGTAATGTTTGATGGCAAAATGCGTTTTTCAAGTCTAAAAAGAAGCTTTCAAGTGCCCTGGTTTTTTTGAAACGGTGTAAAGATATTTTACTCTATCCGATTTCCTTACTATTGATACTACTTACATCCTACAATGGAGAGGGCAAAGAGGCTCATAGGTAGGGTTTATAACTTAATTGTCTTTCTTAAACATCGACGCAATGTGTGTTGTGTTTTGCAGTTTTATCGATACTACAATGGAATGTGTTCTATTGAGATTAGAGAACTCGTCCCCGATATCTGCATATATTTGCGTACAATACGCTCTTCATTAAGAGCTCATCCATTTGTGGCTGATTGGCTAGTGAACCGCACTACGCATTACAGAAAGAATTCGTTTTTTAGCCGAACAGTTCGTTTGTGGAATCATCTTTCTCTATAGGCCGTTCCTGTCATTTTCAATGGATGTAAGTTTGAATGGAATGTTCACAAACACTCCTCCCTTCATCCTCGTTTCAATAAGCCAATTTCCTAGTTCTGGCACAAAGTATTGCTTGAGAAGGGATCATCCCCTGATTGCTGGTCCGAGATCTAAAGGATCACAAAGTTACAAGTCTGCACAAAGTAAATTATAAATCTCATTTATGTAAGTGGCTGGTCATTTACAGCTGTAAGAGTTATTCTTTAGACTGTGATTAAATACTTTGTCTTTACTCGTAAAAATTTAAAAAAACGGAGTAGATGTTCTTCCCTACTTAAAAAACTATATTTATTAAATTGTCATTGCTGGTGTTTAACAAAAAAATATTAAAAATTTTTTATTATAGTCATGCTCCTTTTTCATTCCACTCCATGTCATGACATTGACAACACTTGTACACAGCATGAGACCAAATATCTCGTTAAATTTCAAAAGAATTAATTTTAGATTGAAAAGACAACAATGAAAACAAGTGTACAAAAATTTTTTTTTAAAAATATTGCAAAATTAGAAATTACCAAAGTCATCATTTAATGTGAGTCTTAGCGTGGGTCCTTCTTTTATGAACACTACAAATCATTATTCCTGGAAGAAAATGAAATAAAGTAAAGAAAACTCAATAAGAATATTATGAAAGGACATTTAAACATTTGGTGAGAGTGTAAAAATTTCACACCATCATCTTAGCTAGTGGACAACAACAACAACAAAAACCAAATAATAATTTTTGTGATGTTGAAAAACATTTTCTCTACAATCCAGCAGCACAGTTTTACTTGCATGTCTAAAGGATGTTTGTATATGTGTCACTTTTGTTGTTTTGTTAAAGCACTCGTATACGCGTGCAAACATTTTGTTTTAAAGGTACACAATAATACAAAAGGACACAATTGTCAGACGAACACACACGTTTACCTTGGCGTAATGAAAAAATAAAAATACAATAAAAACAAAAACATTGTAATTAATGCTAAACAATGGTTACTTTTGTCAGTTTTTATAGACCTAAATTATACCCTAGAGACTCAAGGTTATAAACAATGAAAAAAAAAAATTTTTAATATTAAACAGGACACCAATAGCACATAGAAATGACCTTCAGTACATACGCATACATTGATTATTTTTTCAATTACAATTTGTTTTATTTTGACTTTGAAAGATCTATTGCTGTCCTTGAGCTATTTATTATGTCAAATGACATTGAAAGTGTATTTATTGACAGGTAAAATGAAAAAATCAGTAATTTATTAACATATTGCCAACAAGTTATTAGACCAAGGACTATTTAAATTTATGTTATTTTAAGAGAAACAATTAAGGCAAATTGAAAATTGGGAGAATTTGGGTTTTTTAAGCCTGGAAAAATTAGCGAGCATGTTTTTATTGTTTTATCCTTTGAGTTATTCTACCTTTTCATAGTTAATACAATGTGTATTTTTGTAGTTATTAGAAGCTTATATTTGTTTCGAAAACCTTCGATACCCCACCAGTTATTTAAGATTTATTTTAATACAAAGAATTTAACGACATCAAAATTTCCCGGCATGCTTCGCCCTCTAATAGGAATAATCACACCATATGTAGCCTTCCAACCAGCCAACTTTCTATAGTTCTCTAGTTATATGATAATGATTTTTTAGCTTTTATGGGTACCACACCATCTACTCCAGTTATGTCTGTAAATAGGCAGATCAAAAAAACTTATATCTGAGTTAATTGTGCAAAGTTTCAAGACTCTACCTATAATAGTCCTCGTGCTGGAAAATAATAATTTAGCATTTTGTATGGTTGTACCAAGCCCATTGTTCCAATGTGTATTAATATGAGAGTTGCTTGTAAAATATTTCAAGAGTCTATCTATTAAAATTTTCTAGGTATTTAATTATAATTATTCACTTTGTATGGAATGTACACGACTACTATTCCAATCCACTTTGTATTTCGTTTGTTTGTATGGTGTCCCTATAGCACTTTAAATTCTAAAAAAGTAACATAAAAATTTAAACTGTAACGAGGAATTTTAATTTTATACAAACGATCAGAGCATGGCATTAACATTTTGAAATGATTGCGCGCATATGGTTACCGCGGCTGCTCATGACGAAGCGCATTCTGGGTCACTTTTTTAAGTACTGCTGGCCGTATATCACGAATAACACGAACAATGTTAGCCTTCAAAGCATCAGTTGTTGCTGGTTTATCAGCATGAACCTGTGACTTGAGGAAATAATCAAGAAGTATCAAATCGCACGACCTTGGAGGCCAACGGACACGTCCATTTCTTTAAATCAACTTATCGCCAATTTTTTATTTCAATAACTCGATGGTTGCGGTCACCGTATGCAAAGTAGTGCCATCTTGTTGAAACCACATTTCGTCTGGATCAGTGTCATCCATGTTTTGAAACAAAAACCTATTAATCATGGTGCAGTAACAATATCCATTGACCGTAATACAAGATCGGGGCTCATTTTTAAAGAAATTAGGTCCGATGATGCCACCATCATTTAAACCACACCAAACAGTAAATTTTTTTGGATGCAATGGAGTCTTTTGGGTATGTTCTGGATTGGGGTCACTCTGTATACGGAAAATTTGCTTATTAACAAACCTGTTCAGCGAAAAGTGAGCCTCATCCCTAGACACAATTTGGCGATAAAACAACGGGTCAGTTAATAAGTACTCTAGAGCCCAATAAGCGAAAGGACGACGCATATAATGGTCTCGTTGCTTGAATTACTATACTAGCTAGATCTTATACGGGTATAGGCCATGATATTTAAGCAAAATTTTTTATGTAGTGGATGGGCAGAGCCCTATTTTCCGCGGCCGACGACGAACTCGTCTTTAAGTTTCTCAAATTTATGACTGAGTCTAGTCATAATGATTTGTCAGAGTTTACTGAAAACAATAAGAAACAGTTAGTCATCAAAATTAAATTTTTTGTGTTATATTTTTATCGGGCTTAAAAAACACACGAACATTAATATAAGATGCACTGGTGCGAAAATTAACATGTTGTTCGTTTTCTGCACACAGTCTCAAAAGAGTTTTTAAGCATACAGTTGTAAAATAAATTTTCTTTCTAAAAAAGATTTTAAGTAATTAAAAATAAATTAACTTAAGCCAAAATAATTTCAATTCGTTTTAGCAAGTATTTCATAAAAACTAAATTTTTTAGGGCAATAACAAAATTTGTCAAAGTATTTAAGGGATTTTTGCGTTCTCTAAGTAATTGGTTTTGAGAAAAACAAAAGTGTTATTTTCTATTTTCCATATAATTCTTAGAGTTCAAAGATATCTAAAAAAGCTAGATGTTCAGAAAAGTACTTAATTAATTTTCATAGAAACAATTATTTCTTTCGACTGAATGTTGCTTTTTTTATATTTGTGCCTCCATAACTACGAGGGCTGCTATATATATTTCTGGCCTGTCAACACTGAGTGCTCCCAAGTGCAATCTGACATTTCCATTGGAAAGTTTGTCATTTTTAAGCATAATTGTACTCAAAACGTTTTGACGTACGACCATTATTTGTGTTGTTTACAGTGACTTGAAAAAAATAATATAGAAATAAATGGAATTAACATTTTCGTGCCATCATTTTTCACAACTTTCGACGTGGATTATCACGACAAGAGTGCATTGATGAACTTAAATCTTTGTATGGCGATGAAGCACCATCCTATAGCACTGTGAAAAATTGGTTTAATGAATTTAATCGTGGCCGAATCTCGCTCAAAGACGAATTCCGTGAAGGTCGTCCAAAAACGGCTGTTGTGCCAGAGAACATTGATGCCGTGCGTGAACTCATAATGCAAGATCGACATGCGAAATACCAAGAGATAGAGAGATTCTTAGACATTTCTTCCACCAGCATACATTCGATACTGCATGAACACCTGGCCGTAAAAAGGTTTGTTCTCGTTGGATCCCGCACAATTTGAAAGTCGCTCAGAAAAAGGCTCGTGTCGATTGGTGCAAAGGAAATGTTGCAAAAATACGATTGCGGTGCTTCAAAAGATCGTCACAGGTGATGAATTATGGATCTATGCATATGAGCCCGAAACAAAACAACAATCAACCGTGTGGGTCTTCAAAGACGAGCAAAATCCAACGAAAGTTGTTCGTGGAAGAAACACTTCGAAGCAAATGGTCGCCTGTTTCTTCGGCAAAACTGGTCATGTGGCGACCATTCCACTTGAGCAACGTAGGACGGTCACTTCTGAGTGGTACACTACAATTTGTTTGCCTGAAGTCATCGGAGGAATTCGAAAAACCAACAAGAGAAGACGGTTTCGTCGCCAGAAGCTGTTGAAGTGTTCAAATATCATGTTTTAGATGTGTCTCAATCGGAGTGGAAAAAGTGCTTCGACAACTGGTTTGAGCGCATGCAAAAGTGTATAAATCATGCTGGAGAATACTTTGAAAAACAATAAAACCATTTTTGATTATAAATATTCGCATTTTCACTATTAGGCCAAAAATATATAGAGCAGCCCTCGTAAGCCATTTAGGACTGATTTTCAACATTATTTTTTATTTGAAACATGATGCTTATAGATTCGTCTTGATTTAAAAACAGTTCTTAAGCTCAAAAATTAAAGGCTTTGAGGCTGCTTTAGTCAAGGTGGTAGGCACATTGACTACAAATCTGGTTGCCCTGGGTTAAAACCTTGCGGCAGTCAAAAAAATAAAAATGTTTTTTCTGTTTAATGGTGTAAATACATAATACATAATTAATAAAATGGCTATATCTATCTGCTTTAACCACCTGCCTTCTCTCTCATCACTCCCTTTCCAAAAGAATGTAGCACGGTTACAAACTTAGTAGGTATTTAATGCCTGAACTAATGCCTGAACATACATGTTTTTACGTGTATTAATGAACAGTAAAGGGCACCACTTTAAAATTAAAAAAAAAAACTCTATCACTATAGCTCCCAATGGCAAAAATTGATACAGAAATAATTCTAAAAATTAAAAGGTGTCCCAATAGGTGATGTAAATGAACCTATATGGGCCTACCTTTAAACCATTATAGACAAACGCTTGCGATTTGGACAGTATATCGATTGCTATGATCGTTATACTACTGAGTATTAATATTCAAAATTATTAATTAGAGGGTGCCCCAGTATAGTTTTTTTTAGTTTGGTGTATATAGCTATACCGCTTTAACAACAAGCATAAAATTTTGATTTGGAACTAAAAAGTGTGTCCCAGTAGTCGAAGTAATTTGATGTATGTGGCTAAACTTTTGAACCGTTATAGACAGACAGCTGAAACTTACTTAATACCTTACTGCTACGTCCGCTAAAACAATAAGCTTATAATTTGAATTTAGAAATTAAAGGGTGTTACAAAAAATAATGTTACTTTTATTTATATGGCCGGATATTTTAAACCGTTATATACCAATACTTGAATATTAGACAAATAATCCACTATTTTATTTGGTACAAGAAGAAGTATAAATATTTTAAATTATAAATTAAAGGAGCAAACTATTGAACCGTTATAGTCAGACGGTTGTAAATTACAAAGAATTTGACCTATATTTGGGAATTAAAGGGTGCCCCTATAGCTGCTGTAATTGGATATATATTGCCAAACTGTTAAACAGTTGTAGGCAGACGGTTAAAATTAACAATGAGCTGCTATAAAAGAATAAAGTTTCGAGATGGAATATAAGGGGGTCCCAATACCTAATGTAGTTTATTGTATGTGGTCATAACTTTAAACCGTTATACACAGACAGATGAAGTTTATGGTTTTATGTTTAATATCAGATTTATAAAATTTATTGTTATATATATTCTTAGTGTTATATTTTGATCTCCCTTTGGAAGTATTATAAAAATTTAATTTTTGTTTCTTATACAGAGATTTCGTCGCCGAAAATTTATTTTAAATAATTGTAATTTCTTCTTAATTTAGTATTAACTTTGGAAAAAAAGTTTTGAAACTGATTATGTTTTAAATTTCATTTTGCTTGACTTCCGAATTTTCAAATCAAAAAACAACAAATCTAATATTTTGATTCGTTATCGATTTCTAGTGGATGTTGAAATTAATCAGATCTACTTGGATTTTTGAGTTTTACAAAAATGTGAGCTTTAAGTTTTTCTTAAAAAAGTGAATACCGTTTGTTGTTCTTTTCACTTTATTACGGATGTATTTGGCCAGAACCATGTTTTTGTTTAAAAAAACAGAGTATTTCAACTATTCATGGATTATTGGGGAATTTTGCAATTATTCGTCATTCATATTTTCCAGAAAAAATTCTTTTTATTTTTTTTTTTTGGCACAAAAGATTTCTTTCTATGTAAAAATTATTACTTTTATTATTTTTTGGAAAATATTTACTGTTTCTTAGAAAATAATTTTTGTAATGAACCTTCGAATGTTGCAATTTCCGAAGGTGTAAAATTGCTAGGCACAAGACTTTAAAACAAGGTCTAAGTGCCTTTATATGCTAAAAGTTAATCTAAAACATTATTAGAAAAGGCATTTTTTTAAATACGCCTGCCTTTTCTTAACTAACGACCATTACAAAAGTACCTGAGATGGCATGTATGTTCAGCTTCAAGGACTTATTTAATTAGTTCATAATATGACCTTTGTTGTCAAACAAAAGTACTTTCAACAGTCAACAATAATTACACACACCAAGTGCAAGAAAGTAAAACATCCTTTTCCTTTTTATTTTTTTTTTAATTATAATTCTTAATGTTGTTAATGTTTCCTTGAGCACTTCCTCTAATTATAAATGCTGTACTATAAAAAAATTCTTTTACATATATCCCTTTGTGTTGTAAGTATGTAAGGAACGCGTTGAAAGTAACACGTGGCACTTATGATGCCAATTTTATGTTTGTTAGTTTTAATTTATAATTTCGAGGTCATGCACAATCCCTGAAGATTTGAAGGTAGTAAACAAACACACAAACAAAGCAACAATGTATCACTTTAGCACAGCTAAAGTCTTGTCCTTGTAATTGCCTTGTTATCCCACTGTGCATATATTTAATTTAAATATATTTTTTTTGGAATTTTACTTTAAAAAATAAGCAACAAAGAAGCTTATTTTGTCAGAGAATTTTAATAAACACAATCTTAATATATTTTAAATTCAAGGTTGTTGGCTCCGGGTGGCTGGCTGTATGACTTTATTTGCCTTGAGTTGAAAATATAAACATGCCATTTGATTTATGTGTCAATTATCATTGAAGGTCATCAGGATTTTATATGTTTGTTATTTTTGCAGAAAGATATTGTTTACATTTTATTCTTAGATTTTCTTTGAAAAATATTTTGTATTTTGTTAACATTCTTTGACTCTTGATTATTTTACTGAAAAGTTTTTAAAAATATTTTGTGCATTTGAATTCGTCTTTTTTGGTTGCTGGAGGACGTGTGGCAAGAGAATATTTTTTTCTGTTTTTTTTTCTTCTTTTAATATGAACATCCTTGTATTTAATGCTTTTTTCAAATTCAAAGGAAAAAATGAATATTGTATATAAATGATTTCCACTGGAAAAGATAATAATTTTTTGGCCACTAAATGAATTATAGATAATTATTGCTTATTTTTTCATGAACTTAATTCATTAACAAAAAAAAAAAAAAAAAAATGGCAAAAGTAAATGATAATAAAAAAGGAACTTGTTCAACACTGTCTTGCTGTGACCTTCTGTAGCTCAATTTAGCGAATTATTCTAGGAATTAGGAAGAACGATTTTTTTAAACTCTTAGATAAGACAGTGCATTGCTTGGGAGCAACTTGAAGACAGTTGCTACAGTAAAACAAACATTAAATATATGCTGAGCTTTAAATGAATGTGTTCTTGCTAAAGGACAGTTGGCATGTACTGCTGGGATGCCGTAGTAAATAATTTTCCTATTTTCATTAAAGTAAGCTCTATTGCAGTGATCGCAAAAAAAACTTTGCAACTCAATAAGGTTTTTATTTATTTGATTTTAGATTAAGATTTTATTAAGCTTTTAATTGACTCAACTATTCATTTAAAAAACATATACAATTTTTTTTTTGATTAAATGGATTAACTTAATTTCAGCTTGAATTCATTTTAATTTTAAGTTTTATTTTTAAGAAATAAAAATTATTTACAAATGTGTGCAGGCATTTTCCAAAGAAAGTTTCGTTGTTGTAAAATAAAACCAATATTTTTTGCAAAAGAATAAAAAAACACGATTTCAAAACAGACGGCTATGCAGAAGATTATTAAAACTGAAATAAAAATTGTAATAATAGCTACTTTATTAAGATTGCAATTTTAAATATAATATGACCAACAATTTTTTTCCATATACATTAAATTGCATCATCTGTGGGGTCACCCTTTAATTTCTTAAATTTACGTATTTAAGCTCGTTGTGACAGCAAATATAGAAAGAAGTATATATTCTATGTAGTTTTAAAGTTTTTAACTATAACGGTTCAAAGATAGGGTCACATATGAATCGCTCAGAAGTCAATCCGGTTAAGTCCAAAACACAAAAATAAAGAAAATTAGTATTTTTTGATATATTAGTTTTTAAAATTCTTGGCTTATTAATTTTATTAGAAACATGTATTAAGTATTTTTGCGAGGTGTAAACTCTGCAAAAAAACAAGATATCGCTCCTTTATTGCAACATAGTCGTATCTCAAAAAATGAAAAATTTGTAGTTACTTAAGCAAAACTGCTCTTTTAGACCTTCTGTACATGTTGAAAAAAAAAATCAGTTTTATATCCCAAGCTGAACCTAAATTGTAGCAATTGCAATTGCGGCAATTAGATCATAGGACTTATGTCTTGAAAACTTAAATCGCATTTTGCCAAGTTCAAGTTTTTTTGAGATATGACTATGTTGCAATAAAGGAGCGATATGTGCAGGAAGTGTAAATTAAAACGTAAGTATTTATTGAAATAATGATAGCATCTTAAAAATTTTAGGACTTATACCTTTTGACAGCTAAAAACGTAAGAAATTTTTGTAGAAAATAATAAAATAACATTTATTGTTATAAGTTTTGTGTCTATTAATCATAAAAAACATCCTCTTCTTCTACTTCGTTCTTGTGTTTGAGTGCTGCCAACAATTATCGAAATAAGAATAATTTAATATTTATTTCAATGTTTAAGTAAAAAATTATTGATAAAAGGTGGATTTGTTTACAATGGCTTCTGAAAATATTATACAATATATTCAGAAACAATTAATAAAAAGGCTGTCTAGACAAGAAAGATGCAATAAACGATTAGAACCTTTAATAACTAAGAAGATTATTATTTATTTTATCAAAATTTTCAAAAATAAGAAAGTATCAACAAATCGACTTATACCCATTGGCTTCTGAGCGCCTCGTATATCACATAGCATCACCTTCGGGAAAACCCTATAATATCCAATTTTAATTAAACAATAAATATTCTAAGAAATTTCAACTGTCTGCTTATGGTGGCTTAAAATATATTTCCAGAGATATTAAATAATATTACCTATGGATACATCATTTAACTTCCAAATTTATACCTGATATTATAGCAGATGTAAATGTAAACATTCTGGGTAATTTGAGTGTTTGACTTTAACGGTCCAAACAGCCATCTAAGTCGAATTAAGTCACTTATTGGGAAACGATTTTATAAACATATAAATTATTTCTTTTCTTTTGATGTAATTTTTTTAATTTCTAAAAACTTTTTTGGAAGAGAAAAATTATTTTACAACTATATACGGACGTTTTCCAAAGAAAACAAGAAAAATTACACACCAGCAGAATGAAATGCTGCATTTTCTGAATCGCTACATCATTCATCAGCATTCTTCGCAACTATTTACTTTAGCTTGTGTACATTGTAAACATCATCTTTTTAACCAACTAACTTTGTAAATAAGATTACCAGGAGTATTAATATCAATATTATTTTGGTTAGACGAAGTCCACTCACAAACCAAATTATTTTCTCACTCCCAGTAAAAAATTAAACATTACCTTAAAAAGTACTTGCCATTTGACTTACATTTGTGATTGCCATATTTTGTTACTCGCTTACAAAACACATTACATTAGTTCCCAAAAAAAGGAAGTAATAATGGAACTAGTTCTTTACGTCAAAAGAGACTACTGTACTAATTGTACTCATTACTTCCTACAATTATAAATGTAATCGATTCTCAGGAATTGATTATAAAAGTCTCTTGCCTTGTTAAAATCATTAAGTTGGCAATCTAGTTGGGAAGTACTTCCGCCAAAAATGCTTAATTCCACACTCGATTACCTTTTCAAAAATTTTTTGCTGGGCTGTTATCTATTTATGTAACTCGAAATGAACTTAAGCTAAATCCATTTCTATTGGTTTTTTTCTTTTATTAATTTGCGTTATAATGAGCTATAGCGATACCAACTTTATTAAAGTTTTATATGTGCATTTGTTTCGATTCATTTGACATGTAAAAATTAATCAATTTTCAATCTAAGAAAAAATTTCCAAAATTAGTTTAGAAATTACACAAAACATTATAAAAAACAGATAACTTTTCTCCCTTTTTGAAGTCGGTTAAAAAGAAGTAAACAATTTTCTAATTAAATAATTAAAACTATAAAATTTTTAATAAAAGTCTAATCTAATATTAAATAACGAATAAATTGGTTACTATTGGTACGCCCTTTAATTTTTATATATTTTTTTTTGTATTGCTTTTTGTTATTGGGAGCTATAGAGATGGGCATTTTTGTAATTAGAAAGCGGTACGGTTTATGGCTTACAATACACGTAAGAAACATGTAGGTTGTTTGGGGACAACCTTTAATTTTTAAAATTATAAATCGATTTTAAATCTGTAATCAATACCTTTCAAATAAAGAAAAAATTTTGAAAATCGCTTCAGAAATGACTGAGTTCTGCGGACACAAAATTTAAAAAGCAACATTCAGTCGAATTGATAACCTTTTTTTTCTTCTTTTTTTTTGAAGACAGTTAAAAATAATAATATCAAGAGTAACAATAATGTTAATAATAATTGTTATGATTTTAATTATAATAAAAACAAATGCAACACGTGCAAACGAATGAACATAATTAAAATATAATTAATTTTCCAATTTAACAATGAAAGCTGACTTTGTGTAAAGTCAAGTACAGTTTTCAACACACGACCACTTATAAAAATTACAATACCTCAAGGTTTCTAAAAATGTTCATCCCAACTATTTTACTGAAAATACCACCCATCCTCTCTTTATTTTACCTTATCGTTCAGTAGTACAAAATATACAAAATATTAATTTACTAAACCTTTAGCTACAAGTTGCTGGTGTTTAATCAACAAAACAATTTCAAATGAGTGCATTTAACCAAGCGTAAATATTCAAGTACAAATGCATTTTCCAAAACAGCTGCAATGAAATACGGTTTTCTCGGTTAACGAAATTTTGTTGCATGTGAGTGAATTTTTTTTTTCATAAAAAACTACAAAATGCATCAATCGTATTAAAATTTCAAAAGAAAAAAAAAACAACAACAACACCAATGCAAACAAAATTGTCACTAATGGTAATCAGGCGCCCAACAATTTTTCAAACAAATCTATTTTCAAAACTATTTTCTCTAAAGCCATGCATGCAACTTAATTATGACGTATGTACGAGTGGTTACATATTACAAAGATATTGAATGGAAAAAGAAGAATTTTTTGCCTAGTTGTTGTTAGTCCAACTTACATGTCGATTATTTACCATTTTCAATTTTAACAATCATTCATGCATGAGCCAAATATTCATCCACCAATGTGAACCCTTATTATTGATTAATAGCCGCACAAAAATTTCAAATGAAATTGAAGTTTGGTGGCTGTTGCCTGCTTTTTTTTGGTGCATTTTCCAAGGCCCATCTTTGTTTGTTTGTTTGTCTTGATGTGGCACAGGCAGCCTTAGTGCAACACATGCTATTGTATTTGTTGTAAGTGTAAAATTATTGTGCCACTGATCTAAGCCCCTCTTCTACACATACTTTAACATCAATATTTGTGAACACAAAATGAATATTTGAAAATAGAAATTTTTAGCCACTAATTTCAACGATAACTGCAAGCAACATTAATGAAATATATAACGAGAACTTTATAATTTAGTGGTTGTTTGATAAAATGCTTAAAGATACATTTATTCATTCATTCGTTCATCGTTTGGTTGCCTGTTTATTTGTTCGTACTTCGGTATGGTTCGATTACATGTTGATTTTTAAACATGCGGAATAATAATTAAAGGCTCGTTATAGTAGGCATGTGTTAAAGGATTAAAACACACACAAACACACTTATACATAAACGCAGCCCACAGGCATTGTAAATATTTTTAATTTCCTTTTTGTGCTCTAAAATATTATCGACCAACAAAATGTGATGATGTGTTGATGTTTTATTTACCCGTTGTAAGCGTATCTTTTGCTTTATGAAATGTTTAGAATTGTAATTAATTCAATAAATATGAAAATAATTTAAAGGGAGAATCAGGAAAAATGTGTGTGTGGTAAACTCTAAGCGCGCTAAAGGATTTTCGCATGTTTTAGTAAAATATAAAGTTTAAGGAATTACGCACACATACAGCACTTATACTAGAGATATTATTTGTGTAATAAAATCTAAATTTCACATTTATTCGAATTATTGTAGATTTATTTATTTTATCCATGTTTTTTCAAGCTAAATTTGTTTTAAATTTATAGAGGCAAAGAAAATTATAGACAAAGTTTTCAATTTCGTAACGATAAAGTAAAAACTTGAAGCCGCCCGATCGATAAAATCGGTAGCGTAGACGAAATATTAAAATACTTGTTGTATTTGCCGAACTTTCTTTATTAACACACATGCATACCTCCATAATTGCAAGTATAAAAAACAACTGCTGCCATATCTTTTCAGATCACAAAATTCTACACGTTTAAACTCGTCTTTGAATAAAATTCGCAGTTGCGCAGAAAAGTACATATTTTATTCGTTAGAAATAAAATTGTGTGTGGTAAAGAAGACAAATAAAAATGATAAATAAGAATGTGAGGAATATTTATAATCAATAAATGTTTAATTAGTAAGATGAAGTCCACACCCAACCTAATATTTGTTTCGTTGTTCTTTTTATATATCTTCACACGTATATTTCTTCTTGATTTCTACAAATGAATTTTTTATATTTCATAATTAATTTTATTAAATACGTGAATTTTAGCTGCATTAAAATTCTATATTAGATTGAATAAAATATAATATTTTTCCAGCAAGACCTCATTCACAAGCACTTTAATGTAAAATCGCCACATTTATAAAAACAGTAAAGGGCGGAATTGCTAAGCATTTTTTCATAATTTTTTTAACCAAGATAACAACAACCTGAATATTTAGAATTAAGTTAAAAAAAATAAAATAAAAATCCACAAGAACTAAAAATCGTTTTTAAGGAAAATTAGGGACCCCTTTTGACGCAAAAAAATTTAAAATTTAATTTTTAATTTATTTCTTTTGAAAGTTATTATTTGAACTGTTTGATATTTTAATATATGGATTGATTAGCTCGGCTTTAGTTTTTAATTTTAATTTCTACTTTTTTTAATTAACAAAGAAAAATATTTACTAATTTTTCGGACTTTTTCTAAAGAAAACACACACGAGCAGAAAGTTATGTTGCACTTTTTGGAGTCTTCGATCTATCCACCTTAGGCTGCACACAATGTGAACAATATCTGTTTAAACAACTCGCACACCTAGTTCAAAAGTTACACAACTCAAAATTTAATTAAATTGTTCGTTATCTAGTGTATAAATACTAAACAAATAAAAAGAACTTTTTATATTATAATTGGTATGGATTTTCTACTAAGTAGTCCAAAGTTTTGGTTTTTAACCATTTTTATTCAGGTCAAAAACAGTTTTTTTTGTCGATTTCTAAAAAGTTAAAATTTTGAGTTGTGTCACTTTTGAACTAGGTGTGTGAACTAAATTTGCAATTAAGAATACAAATAATATTCATAAAAAATCAATGTGCAGAAAAACATATGAAAAAATAGAAATAAAATCTACATTCAAAGCTAAACTGGCGGTTAGAAGAAGGGCAAAAAAATATATGTGACGATTTATAAAGAGAACAAAGCGAAAACTGCTGATGAGGAATGTAATAATAACATTTTACTGGTATATAATTTTATTTTTCTTTAGAAAGCTTTCAAAAAAAAAAATTATAATATTTTTTATTTAGAAATTAAGAAGTTAAAATGAACTTAAGCCGAATTAATTAAATTATATAAACTAAAATTGTTAAACTAAAGTATATCTGTATTGGCTTCTAAAAAAAAAACTCTCATTTTATTTTTGATGTTTTTATACTTAAAGGAAATGTTTTTGGCTTTTCTAAAAATTAGGATAGAGGTTTCCTGATGAGCTGGCTTAAGCAACCAACGAAATACGTACAAAGACCTGCTTTTCCAAGCCAACAAATAAATTTTTATTTGAAAATATTAGAGGATATTACCATAATATAATAAATAAAGTAAATCTTTAAGCTTAAAAGCAAACAATATTTTTCCTTTATCCACTATTAATTTTTTGCGCGCTAAAATTTTTCATAAAGTATTTTCTTATCTAAGTTTATGGAATAAACAGCCGAAAGAAATGCTTAGATTTTCTAAAACAGATGCCATCGAAGATCAGTGTTTCATCTTTTTTGTTCGTCACTGTACATCAAAAGTAAATTTTTTTAGAGTCCCTATTAAAGCCATAAAAACTGAATTATGTTTTCTAGAAAACAAACATTGCTTTTTAAAATATTCTTATTTGTTTAAATGGTTTAAAAAAGGTTAAAATAGAACTACATGTGGTTTCTTTATTTAAGGAAAAACACGAAGGTGTGATATTATTTTTAAACAAAATTATCCTAATTAAATTTTATTTTAACCACTTTTAAGCTCCAAGGAACAAAAAGTGATATAATATGAAAATTAATCCTGTTTTTGTTGTTGGCCTTACAAAACAGAAACAAATGTAGAAAAAAAAAGATAAAAATAAATAAACAAAGTATAAAAGAAATTTTAAATAAAATACTTTTGACAACTTAAGATTTAAATGTTTAAGAAAATGGTTCCTTTTGTTTTATTGTGTTACATGTACGAGTTTATTTTTACTTTTCATGTAATCCTGCCGCCAAAAATAATATTAAATACAGTTTGTTTATTAAGGAAGATATTTCAAGATATATTTATGTTGGTTCATCCAAGTGTGTTCATACGTGTGTGTTTAGGCGCAAGTAAATACACACATGTACATTTTTGTATGTAAAAGAATAAAGACCTTATGAAATCATATTGTTGATATTTTTATTATTATTTGTGTGTTATTTTTTTAGCCTCATGTAGGTGTTATTACAACATTCCAAATTGGCTTAATTTATGCGAAAGTGTACCTCTCGGTATTTCTTTCAAACAATTATGAATACATAGATATCATTTACAAAATACCTATTTTTTTGCTTTTTTAAGGATTATATCATATGAGAACAGTGAGACAAATATATAAAGAAACAAAAGAATAGGAATTTTTAAATAATATTTTGATGTATCAAAAGCCTTCTAAATTATTTTTGCAAAAAAAAAGTGACTTAAAAACACATTTTAGCTTTCTATCTCTAACAGTTTAAAAGTTTGTCGACATGCATAAAATAACATATTACTTTTGGAACACCTTTTAATTTCCAAATAAAAATTTTATACTTAATACTATTTCGGCTTAGCAATTCAGCTTCTTGTAAACTTAAACCATCTGACTAAAAGTGTCAAACAGTTTGTTAATATACATCAAATTACATAAACTATAGGGACACCCTTTAAATTACAAATCCAAATTGTATACTTATTGTTATAGTGGACTTAGAAATACAGTTTAGTTGTAAATTTCAACCGTCTGTTGACAACTGTTCAACAGTTTGGCCTTATACATCAAATTGCATTAACTAATGTAACACCCTTTAATATATATTTTTAAATATTTGTACTATTAATGACATTTTTTCAAGTAATTGTATATTACAGTCCAGAAGTTGCCCCACATAGGTTACATTAAATCAATTATGGGAACACCCTTTAATTTTTAGATTTCAAATGTACAGTTTTTCTTATAGCAGACTTAACAATACAGGTTCCTTACAAACTTAAGCTGCCTGTTTATAACGGTTCAAAAATTTTGTCACATTCATCAAATTAGATCAAAACTATTGGTACACCCTTTAATTGTTTTTGTAGCGAACTTACAGCGAAAAGGTTTTTTAAAAATTTCAACCGTCTGTCTGCAATTGTTTTAAATGATATTAAATGAACTATTGGGTCACCCTTTAATTTATAATTTTGAGCGGTTATAGTAATCGGATTTTGTCCAATTTTCGAGCATTCGCCTTTAACGGTACAAAAGATTGGCCCATATATATAAATTTGCGTCACCTATGGGGATACCCTTTAATTTGACATTTATTTTTCTATTACTTTTTGCTATTGGGAGCTATAGTGATACTTAGTTTTTTTTTAATTTTGGTGCGGGGCCCTTTACGGTTCATAATACACTTAAAAAAACATTCAGTCGAATTGATAACCTCCTTCCTTTTTTGAAGTCGGTTAAAACTAAAAAAAACTTTATTTTTGTATTTGGCCATTTATCACTCCTTTTTTCACAGATATAGGGGGTAAGTAAATTTGTCATTCCTTAAGTAATTTCTAAAAATGCATTGTGGACAGCATCTGAATCTTAATGAGAAGCCTAAACGGTTTTATACTAACTGTTGTCGTTCTCAAATTAATTTTCGAAAGGGCTCAGATGACCTACTGTGGCTGACAAATATACAAGGTATCCGTTGGGAAGGTTGATGACCCCGAATAACTCCAAAAACCAAATGCTACACACAAAAAATAGTAATTGAATTAATTAATTATGCTTTTTCTTTACTTAATGGAGTATAAAATTTGTCCCAAAAAAATCTATAGGGCAATTTTTTTCAATAAATTTTGTTTTCTTTATTCAGTTTCTCTCTGTTCTTCTTCTTCTTTTTCATCTTCTTAATTCTGTTAAGGCATAAAAACCCAGAACCTTATGATG
Organism: Gymnosoma rotundatum; assembly: GCA_916610165.2. Classification (NCBI taxonomy): domain Eukaryota; kingdom Metazoa; phylum Arthropoda; class Insecta; order Diptera; family Tachinidae; genus Gymnosoma; species Gymnosoma rotundatum. The sequence goes on from OU744338.1 coordinate 119,754,609, forward strand.
TGTGTAAATCATACTATTCTTGGTTTTTATTCCTTAAGACTTAATCCCATCTTTATGTCTTTATTTATAAACTCCAATAGGGTTTTCATTACTGCGCCTTAAACCAAAATTATTTTTATTTTTATTTTGTTTTTTTTTTTTAATCCTGTCTTGACGGCTGTTTTCTTTGAAAGGACTATAGGTATGTGTGCCTTTCATAAATGAAACAAAGTAATATTAAGCCAATTTTATTAAGCCAATGATTGTTACACCTTTTTATTTGTTGTCTTATTTAAACATTATTATGTGTGGCAGGATTGTCTCAGCTTGTATAAAAATATTGTGTTTAAAATCGGTGTGTATTAGCACTAGTGTTGCCAGATTTAAGAACTTATAATTTTAACCGCCAAAATAGAAATTTTTTCTTTGCTCTAAACTGTGCCTACAATTTTCATTTCTAAATAGTGTTTTTTAATTTCGATATAGATGGAATTGTAAAAAAGGGAAAACTTAAATTTTACTCAAACATCTTTTGGTATTTAAAATATCATTACAGTTGAAAATAATTATAATCATATGGCCACTGTATCTGTGCATGAGGCAATGCATCTCGCTTCTTTATTATGTGTATATCACGAACAACTTCGTCCTCCAAGGCATGCATTTTTACTGATTCATCAGCATAAATAAGTGGCTTCTCGTAGCCTCATAGGATATAATCGAGATGATTGTACAACCATGGAGCCCTATTGACAGGTTCATTCCCTGAAATCAACTTATTCCGAAATTTTAATTTTAATTTGCTGTATGTCACGTAGTGCCCTTCTGTTGAACTTCCATCTTGGCCTGAACAAATGTTGTCCATATTTTAAAACAAATACCCATAGGCCATAATGCGGTATCGCATAACATTGACATGTTATTTAGCTCCTCTCTTGTATTCTTGTATATCGTGGACGGAAGTGAAAAGAACGGTTGAGGAATATATCTCTTAGGTAACTCTTGAAGGTTGATAATAAAAAAAAACTTAAGAGTGATAAATTTGGAAACACACCTGAGGTTCAACCAAGATAGTTATGGAATCTTCGCGCGAACTCGAAAAAATTAAAAGAGACGAGGTAAGTTCTCGAAATACATCTAGAAGAAATGAAAAGTGCGAATTTACCTGTTTTAAACAGTCTCAGAAAAACTTATTTCTAAATTAAATCCAATGGAAGTAAAGATGAGAAATCATAAGTAAATAAAGTGTGGCAACGTAAAGATATAGACTGTATTTTTAGAAATTCACAACTGTAAAATTTAGAGAAAGTAAAGAAAAATTCTCTTAATATCAATGAAACTTGCTTTAATGCAAATATGTATGTTACCCTTGCGACTGATGATTAGAGGAGTAATCAATGATATTACATTTCCAGACACATACTTTTCGAAGCAATTGCGGTGCTCTTGCGTTAGTAACTCGCCGACTGTTATGTTTCTAATTTGCTAATCATCTCTGCATTATTTGTGTAGACACCTGAACTGACATAACCTCAAAAGAAATATCTTACATTAATAGATCATAAGATTTTAACTAAATTTATCGTAAATTTATCGTCAGGCTTATAACCCTCTCTATTTATATTTAAATGCCAAAAAGATTATTGGTAGTCAGTGCAGCAACAAACAAAGTTTGGTATCACACTCGAATAAAACAATCTGTCCATCATCATGTTTGAAGGTATGTAAACCAATGATTTAATAAGCTTCCAAACTGCGAGTTGGTTTTAATTTTAAGGTTTTCCCGAAACGGCCAGTGGATTACCCTCTACGTAAATACAAAAACTCTGTAAAAGTTAAATTTATCGGGTAAAAAATATTCTATTTATTTCAAAATAAAGAAAAAAAAAGAGCACAAACTAACAATTAGCTGTTACATTGATTGTTGAACAAAACAAGATGAAAACGTCTAAAACACATACTTTTAGAGTACGATAAAATGGGATGAATAGAAACAGTGAAGCCAACCAAACATCACAATCTTTACACAGCGTCTTAACGTAATCCAACCTCAGTAAATAATTATTAAGAGTATTTCTCTGTAAAGGAATTAGGCCTTTACTCCGGTTTTTTGTACTACATTGCAGTTCTTGCTTATTGGCTAATTTGCTTTCACCGCTGATCGATTATTCAGTAAAATTAGATTTTTCTTTTAGTCATCTTGCCTTGTTAGCAAAACATCTAAACGCTTGCAAGTCATTTTACAGATACATCGGATTCCGATGTTCGTTTATCCCTTTCAGATTTTTGGAATAAGTGGTCTCTATATCTATATCCTTTAAGGATTTTTAGGACACACACAATTGATGCATCTCAGTGAAAATTTTAAGTAAAACGCCTTTTATTGAATCAAATGACTTCACTTGTTTACAAACATTAAAATTAAAATTTTTTTTAGTTAAAATTTGACCACTTCTTACATGGGAGTAATTAATTAAATAAACTGATTAATTGCCAATTTCATTAGCATTGAATTATAGATAATGGTAATTAGTTTTTAGCATTACCATTATTTTCTATAATGACAATCCTTTTTAATGAAAAGATTTTAATAATAGTTAGTTAAAAAAGAAAATCGTTATCATTGACTAATGATTTAATGGAAAGATGAATACATATAAATTTAATGAAAAAATAAATATATACAAATTTATGTTTCTTGTAAGTAATAAGAACTGCTTGCCTTGGTTTTAGGTGACTTCAGATTTCAAATATGAAGCTAAACATTTACCTCACTTAAAATTTCTATTAAAGTAAACTGTTAAAATATAGATCTATCTATAAGAGAGATAGATTGCTTAAGTCTCTGTGATCATAAAAAACATTTTTTTTATTCAATTTTAATTAGTCATTAAACGATTTAATTATAATATCATTGCCATTAGCAGTAAAAATTATAATTAGCATTAAACTATATTTATTTTTTTGGCATTGCAACTATTTCAAATAGTGCCAATTAAAGAATGGCCCAATTGTAAAGTGGACGATAACGATACTTTTGTAATTAAAAACTTACTTCTCCGGCTCATTTTGACAAAACTGAAATGTGATTCAGAAGTTTGTAATATAATTTAAGTAACGGCACAGCGAACAGCAGAGTAATGTGAGAATCGAAAATATAATGTTGTGAGCAAACACGTATGAATAATTAAAAATAAAAGTTGCATTTCGTAGCTATACCGATGGTTAGTACAAAAGCAGCAAAAAATGTACAAGACGAGTTACAAAGAGAACGACAAAGAAATGCTTTAAGTTGTGTGTGGACTTCGTCTCACCAAATTAACATTAAGATAAGTTGGTGAAATAAATGATGTTTACGACGTACATAACATAAGGTAGATATATGCAAAGAATGCTGATGATGGATGTGGCGGTCCAGAAAATGCTGCATTTAATTCTGCTAGCGTCTATTTTTTCTTGTGTTCTTTGCAAAATGTCCGCATACATTTATATATAATTATTCTTTCTAAAAATGTTTAGAAATTTAATTAAAAATTAACCAAAAAGCCGAACATAAGTCCATTTTTATTAATTTATAAGAATCGAAAATATTAAGACCGAAACACAATTAATGCATTACGGTCTGTCTCTTCTTATTTTGCAAGTTTCCATTAGCAAATCCCAGTAACCTTATTTTTAACAGTTCCTAGAATACACTGATGACTTTTGCTAGTAAGGAAGTGTTGCAGTGTAGTCGTTTCGAATCGAAAAAATTTTGGTTGGCATAAACTCTGTACAGGTATGTGTGGTAAATAAAGAAATCATTTCTGTTACGCAGGATATTGAATATAAGATTTATTAATCCATTAACTAGCTATTCCTGTTGTGCTTTCCTGCCTAATCCAGCCAGTTTTTTATTTAATTATGCACGCTAATATGAAAGTCACTTGTACGAAACTTTAAAAACCTTCACTTTAGAGTTCCCTAGGAAAACTACAAAAAATTTTAATATTTGTATGGGAGGTACCAATCCAACTCCTTCAATCGGAGAATAAGTAAGTTTCAATTAGAAAAATTCAGCGTATAGTGTTTCTATGGGGACAAAATCACTTGCTGTCATGAAAAGCCGCAGCTCACGAACGCCTCTACCGCTTTCGTAAAAACTTTAGATAAACCATCTACACAGCTCTTCGAACAAACTCTAAGAATTTAATAGCATTCGGTTTGACTGTTCTTGAGTTATAAAACACACTTGCAACAAATTTTTATAAATATAGATTAATGCATTAGCATCGCAGTAAAGATTCTTCTGTTAATGATTTTTTTTGTAAATTTCTATTTAAGGTGGTATTGAGTAAAAAGAGTTAAAAAATTTGTCAATTACAAAACTTTCCTTCTTCATTATAATTAATGCAGTTTCCCTTTTGTTGTTGTTGTTTACTAAGTGATGAAAAAATTACAGAATTTCATAAATCTTCCAACAGTCATTGAATTAACAAAATAACACTTTTACTAAACTTATTTTTCAATGAGGATAAATGCATTTTATTTTCAAGTAAAACAAGACACATCAACCCATCTTGCTTGTTTTTCTTTTTATTTTGTGACATTTATTAAACAGTTGCTTCCGCTGTTTATTTTTAAATTTTCTCACTTTATTTTCCAATTACCTGATTAAAGGTACACATTTCTTTATTTTCTCTGTTAGTTTTATGACGATGATGAAAGCCGTGAAAATATATAATAAAATTATACAACAAACACACTTTATAAAATTTGTATTAAATGTAAAGAAGAAAAAATTTTAAAGGAAACCGGAAGCTTAAGGGTGACATTTTAATTTTCTTCGTTTATTTTTTTATTTTTAATATCATTTATCCATAAGGTGATGATGTTGTGCATGACATTTATGTCAAACATTATAAAAATGAATCGATCATGATTGTGTATTTAGGGAGGTTGGTTTGGCAGGCAAAAAGGGCCAGCCCCTATTTGTAACAATAAATTCACATTAAAAAAATATTTATAAAAAAATAAAATTAAGGTACAAGTAAAAGTTGTTTTACTGCTTTTTTAGGATTTTTCCCTTTTTTCGATTTACCGCAATGATTAATTATGCTTTGGCTTGGCTTTTTTATACATACAAAACAAAATATCCTTGCTTAGGATGCAACATTTTTGTTCATTTTTATTTTTTTAATTTTTTTATTTTGTGCACTCCTTTTTCTTTCTGTTTTTATTATGGCTGTTTGAAAATTTTAAAGCAATTTCCGGGTGGTGACTTCTGGGTTTATCTACGTATATTGTTTTCGTTTTTTTAATGTCTGTAAAAAAAATAAAAAATAGACCACTTCTATTTAATTTTATCGGATTCCCGTTTTGTTTTTTAATAGATCGATTTTGGCTGATAAGCGGTTTGTGCTCATGAAAAATAAAAAAAAAAACTGAAATAAAAAAAATATCTTTTAAAAAACTACAAACTCATATATTTTATATGTAGCTGTTAAAGCTGTTGGTGTTGTTTTGAAAGTCACGCTTTAAGGGATATGCTATGTAAGCATTCACACGCACTTCGCCTGTTTATTTTAAAGGAAAAACTGCATCTTTTTAATACTTACAATATTACATCTTCACAATTATAAATACAGTACTGATTAAAAATCTAAGACCCACCATAACATTTATTTTTATTAAGTGTTTGCTTGTTTCACTTAGTCCAATTTCCAGCCAACATTGAGGTTAGAAACGCAACTTGGTCTGACGCCTAAATTAATTAGTAAATTTTTGCAACCTTGCTACATTCTTTAAGATAGTATAGGTATAGATGAGATGTAGCCATTTTATTAGTTTTTTTACTTCGCTGGCGAACATGATATAAATTAGTACCGACGAAGGAGACTGCATGTTGTGACGTTAATTCTGATTATGTATTTATTCCATTAAACAGAAAAAATACCATTAAACAGAAAACACATTTTTATAATTGGATTGCGGCAGGGATTGAACCCTGGCCAAGCAGACTTGTAGTCGACGCGCTTACTATGACTAATAGTGCGTTCACACATGCACTTTTATTGAGTCAGTATTCTGTGTATTGACAAAATTAGTTCGGTTTAGACACAATTGGTGTGTATCTCCGGTTTAAATTTCGAAATTTTCTTTCACTCATATCTTCCGAACAGTGTTGTATTTTTATTTATACTCAATATTATAATAATTTCGTACTTATTGCGCAATAAATAATTGAAAATTTTGTATGGAATATTGAGCTCAATAATGGTTTTTATTAAGAAAAACTGAATATTGAGTAATGTCAGAACAGGCTAGATGGAGATTAATCCAAGGTCAAGGTGTATGTCGTTCAGTACACAGATAGAACCACGTTGACTGACTTTTACAAACGGTCTTACTTATTAAGCCAACACTTTTAGCACAAAAATATTTGTTAGAAGTCTGTTTGTAATTTTATTTAACTTACCAGCTGATATCCTATAATTTCATTACACACACATGATGTTAAACTATAAAAGTACTAAGTTAAGACACCGTCTGCATAGAGTGAAGCTAACATCACTCAATCGCCTTCATCACGGGTAGAAAAAGAGTATATATAAATTTGTCATTCCCTTGTACGCAGCGATGTCGATTGTCCGTCCGTGTTCGGTTTGAAATCAACTTTGCAAAGGCACTAGATGAGCTATAGAAAATTTTCATACGCCAATTGATCAGACATCGTTATGAAAATTTTTTTGTTGCAAATCAGCAAGATCCGTCCATGTCCTCTGAGACAGCGAGCAGTTTAGTAAAGTAACTTCAATCAAAAACACAATTTTATGGGGCGATAAAGAATAAAAAATAAAAAAAAACATCAAGTGACTAAATTGGCACTCGCCTATATTTCTCCAGTTATGGTCCTCTGAAATTTTCATAGAAAAGTACGCTCGTGCACCACATTTTCTAAGATATCAATATGGGTATTACTTTAAAGCTTTTGAAGAGACCTTTAAGGTAATACTAATTTTTTTAAAAAGGCTTAACCCAAAAGAGACGATGACATTTTAATGTAAAATTATAGTCAGAACTTAATTTTTTTAATTCTCTGTCACCCAGGCGGAAAACGGAAAAACAAAAATTTTAAGTTTGTATGAAAAAATAGCAAATGGTTTAAAAAAAAATAAATTTTTTTCTAAGCTTAAAAACAAAACAAACAAAATTTTTTATATATACACACATATATTTATAATGTACAAAATAATTTTTAATATGCAAGAAAAAATATACAAATATCTTTTTTATGTACATTAACTTTTTTTTGTACAAATAGACTTTTTTAGTTAAAACGAATAAGAGTGCTATACTCGGTTATGCCGAATCTGATATACCCTTCAGCATCTATGTAAATCTAGTTTAGTGAAGTAACTGCAATCAAAAAAGCAAATATTGGGGTGACAAGTATAAAAAATTTTAGTGCTGCATTTATATAATTTTACATTAAAATGACATGGACTCTTAATTGGTTAAGCACTTTTACAAATTTTAATATTTCCTTAAAAACCTCTTCAAAAGATTTCAAATGATACGCATATTGAGATTTTAAGAAATTTGAAAATTTCAGAGCCCCGTAACTCGGAAAATACCGCCAGGCGCCAATTTTTTCACTTGATGTTTTTTTCTTATTTTTTAATTCTCTATTGTCCCATATATTTATTTTATTTTTTTTTTTTTGGTTAGAGTTACTTTATTGTGCCAAATGACATGAAAATATTAAAGATAGGCGTGGTGTTTTGCTTTTGTCTCAAGAGACATAGACCGATTATGCTGATTTCCAATAGCACCTCTTTCGACACTATATTTGATCGATTGACATATTCATTTTTTTGTGAAATGGAACGGACATCGCACAGTTGACTTCGCTATGCATAAGAAGTCAGAATGTATATACTTTATAGTGTCGGAAATGGATATTGTAGAAAATACACACGGAATGGCAAATTTAGTTATGCCCTTTTTCTACTTTTTGTGGTGAAGGGTGTAAAAAGGCAATAAATAAATAATATTAGCAACTCAATAGGTAATTTATCAATTAGTATTGTATCAATTTTTAACAAAAATATGCTTGCAGAGTGTTCTGCTACTAAATTTTGGCATTTCTTCGTTATGGTAATAGGTAAGGCGCAAAAACATTTTTTTTTTTTAGTTTTAATGGATTAATGGATTCAGAAACAGGGCAACCTATTTTACATAAAAGATTTAATTAAATAAATAATAATTTAATTTAATAAATTTAGTTTTTATTTCAAATGCAATGAGCAAAAAAAATGTTACTTATTTTTTTTTTAGAAAACGTTTTGTTTCAAGAAAATAATTTTTTTCCAACTTTAGAGATGTTTATATAAATTTGTTTTTTATTTTAAATAATTATTTTGTATAGTTTAAAATTTTTTTTTCAACTTGAATAAGAGATAATTTTTGTTACAACGAAATTAAAAAATTTTCCCGTCCCTGCTGTCACACCAATAATTGTTGGTTATTGGTGGAGTTACTTCACTAAACTAGATTTATAACATATATGGTGAAGGGTATATATGATTCGGCTTACTTACTTGTTCTATATTGTTTTTTTGAGTTGAAAACCCCATTGTTATTAAGATCAGCTATTGTTTGATGCATTTACCTTATTTAATTTTGTTACTCACTATGTTTTTTTCACACACACATATTCCTAATGGGTCGTCGTACTTCACTGAATGACTCGTAAATATATCCACATATGCCATTGATATGGGTGTAAATATAATGCAATATTTAGCTAGGGGTGCTATATTTACTAACGCAAAATTTTACAAAAGTATACTTCATATGTTACAGTCAACTTTAGTTAAAAAGTTGGTGGTGGTTTGGTTGAACATATAATTTTTGTTTAATATTTTCTAAAAATTTTTTATTTATTTTTTTTTTTAATTTTTTTAGCATTATTTTTTCTATTACTTTATTATTAAATTTATCACCCGTAGAGTCAAGAGCATGATTTATTTTGACTCTGTTGTATGTTATTTTTTTTTTTTTGCTTTTGTTTTAATTAAAAGGGGTGTTTTCAGGAGTTTTATATTTAGTTTCTTTTTTTGTTAATAAAATATCAGAACATTTATTTTTTAATATTTTTTTTTCTAAATACAGTAACAAATAAACATGATGACAAAATTTTGTTACTGCTTTAATAAAAACTATTTTTTGCTGAAATAGTTAATTAGAGGTTTATTTAGGGGAAATATTTTTATATTTTATTTTTATTATATTTTTAATTAAGTTTATAAATTTAATAAAAATCATTAAAAATACGTTGGTAATTTTTAAATTTAATTTAATTTCTACTATAACTAAATGTTGTACGAAAAATTTTTTTTTTCGACAAAATAAAGATGATGGTATTTGATTTTTTATATGAACATTTTGTCAAGATTCAGTTCGCTGTGGTTGCAGTTTTGACACAGAACCAAATGTCACATCAACCAAGATAGAGCCACACTATTGTCTATCGACATAGCAGCTATTGCAATGAAAACATCTTATTGATACCATCCTTATTATTTATAACCTTTAATTATTAAAAAAATGGCAAATCCATGTTGAAACAGAGCCAGCGAAACACTATTATTTTTCTGACACATTGTTAACTTAAACGGATTGCCACAACTGACTCACGTGGGTTCGTATGTTCTCGTTATGATACATAAAAGAGGAAAGTGCAGCAGGTCCGTTGTACTCCAAAATTTTGCGGAACCATATGTAAATCCAAATGAATAATAAATTTAATAGCTCGAGATAGCTGCAATGTGTTGTAGCCTCAGAACCCTAAGAGAAGCCGCACTGTAGAGAGGTAAAGACAGTGGAAGGAAACGTGCTCCCTCAACGTCTTTTAAACTACAAAAAAAGTTAATATATGGTCGGTTTACTCTCCCACCGTGAGTATCAATGATAAATTCCAAAATGGCCACTTGTATACTCGATAGGTTGTCAGAAGATTTGAAGTTATCTTGCAGGAATACCAAGGTCACCGAAACCTCTAAATCGTACAGAGGAACCGACCACTAAGTAGTTGGACAGGAGGTTGTTCTACTAGATTGGTTTCTGGACTGACAAGTTTGTCCGAAAATTTGCGTTTGAGCATTCTTACGGTTAACCGGTACTTAAAAGATTTTCATGTTGGAATATTTTGCCATCGAACAAACCATTTTGAATGTCGTGTCTTAAGCCATGTGTCCACTAGCAAGTCACTAGCGGAAGAACTACTGCAAGTATTTTTTGAAGTGTTTCCACTCAAAGCGAAACGTGTGGCAGTCTACTTTCAGAAGTAGTTTGAAAAGTTAATACGACGAACTTGCTGCAAGAAATTGCAGACATGTGTCTAAAGAATGTGAGAACAGCTTGAAGTAGAGTTTGCTTTTTTAACAAATGACAGTACAAAAAATTACATTAGCTATTGCCTGAAATAATAGGGTTTAAACTTTTTCATTTAAAAAATTTTATTAAAGGAAAAAATTTAGTTTTTTAAGTGTGTTTTCTTTTTTAATTTTATCTTTTGCAGCCCAATTATAAACAAAAAACCCGTGCGCGTTTTTTCACTTTTCCTATTTCTCCCATTAAAATTTTTCTCCACTTTTGGTTGACTGCGGAAAGGAAAAAAATTCGGAGGAAAAATAAACAAAACAACTTCCTTCAAATTACGATGATGCCACTTTTTTATTATTTTGTTCCCATAGAATTTTGTGAGTATATTAATGATTGCACTACTTAAACACAAAACAAAACTAACAACAGAAGAGCATACCACAAACCATTAACCTGATGTAAATCCGACTTCTTCTGCAATTCTTCAAAACACTTGCACTTCACAGCAAGTCATTCAAGTTAATTTCAGCAGGCAACAAGCATGTGTTTCCTTTCACATAATTTCTGAGCATATATGCTGTGACCAGAAAGATGGTGAACTATACTTGATCAGGTTGAAGTCAGGAGAAACCCTGATGGAAGACCGAACCAGTTCTGACGTGCAAATTGATTGTTAGAATTGAGTATAGGGGCGTCGAAAGACCAATCGAACCATCTAGTAGCTGGTTCCCCCCGAAGTTTCCCTCAGGATAGCTGGTGCATTTAAAATTTATGTAAAATAATCTTATCTGGTAAAGCGAATGGTTAGAGGCCTTAGGGTCGAAACGACCTTAACCTATTCTCAAACTTTAAATGGGTAAGAACCTCACCTTTCTTGGTATGAAGGTTGTGGTTGTGATAAAATGTGCCCAGTGGGCCATTTTTGGTGAGCAGAACTGGCGCTGTATGATGAACCAAACGTAATGTTACGGTGCCCAAATTAACAACTCATGCAGAAAGGCGTTGGATGCTTAAAACAGCGGGACGGTGCAATCCCTGACTTCTGTAAGTTGACTTCTAATGAGTGTTTATATGACAAAAACTTCAAGAATTCACTTCTAAAAGCAACTTCAACAAGAAAACTTGGTAGTGGACACACGGCTTTGGAATTAGGAGACAAATAAAAGTTCCTTTGTAGTAGCTGACAACTCTGCACATACATGGACAGATTTTTTCTAAACCGATAACATTAAACCTTGTTTTCTCTTGAGTTACTCCAGAAAGAAATGCCTCTTCTGTGGAATCTAATTGTTTAATTTTTAATTGATTTCATTCCATTGGACAAAGCTCCAAATTACGAAAATAAGACTTTATTTATTTATTCTTTAATTTTTACCGATATGAGTAGAAGATATATTTCACATTTCTGACACTAAGTCATATGAATAGTAGTAAAAAAAAGTTCCAAAATTTTTAAATCATTCCCTGATCAGTCAATATCAATTCTTAGACGTTACAGGCAGTTTTTGGTTTTTGATTTTTTTTAATGATTTAAAATACCGCGAAAATCACATTTTTCACAATTTCTATGAAATTCTTGATGTGATTTATTTTCAAACCTATCAGAGGCAAATCAAGTGACAGAGCAGGGTCGAGTAAAAAAAGTGTAGACTTTAAATTGGCTGCATAAAAAATTTAAAAATATTCATAAAGTTTGAAAGTGAAACTGATTGAAAATTTGTAACTAATTTTTGAAACGTTAATAGTTTTTAGTTATTTTCCTAAACTTTCGGTTTTTAATAAAAAATTTTTTTGCAAGTAAATGTTCTTTGTAAATTTTTCTATATGAAATTTCAGTGAAACGTGATATTTGCATGAAATTTCGATTTCTAGTTTTTATCGAATTTTTGAATTATTGATAGTTTTTTATTGTACATTTTCGGTTTTCCTGGAAATTTAAATTTTTTGATAAAATAATTTACTTAAGTTTAATTTTTGTACGAAGTTTTGGTGAACATGTGATATTCAAGTGAAATATTCATGGCTTAGAGAAACGCCTATTTTTGGACATTTATATTTCTGTTTATGAATTTTCGAATTGTAATGAAATTAATTTTTTTTACACGAACTCTTTTTTTTGTTTCATGAAAATTTTTAATTTTTTTTGTTGGTGAAAATGTGATTTTTTTTGGCGAAATTTCGATTGCAAATTTTTTAGCGATTTTCTAGTCCCGATCGATAGTTTTTAATTTTTTTCGGTTTTTATTGAAATTAAAATTTTTCGGTTGTAAGTAAATATTTTTGTTTTAGAAATCATGAAATGTAGAAATCCTTAAAAGTAGTTTTTAAAATTACCAGGTTAAATTCACTCATCTCTTTTAAAAAAGTGCAATGGTTTTTCCTGTAATACCTGCATTTTTTAGACGTTTTTGTACTGCAGTAGTTGAGATGGAAATTATTCAAAATGCTGAAAATATTTTTAGTGCATTGTGAAATACAAGGTTGCCGTACTATACCATTAAATAAAATCCCTTACTTTAAAATCTCTTAAATGTCTGTAATTTCCCAGATTTCCTTCCTGTTTCATGTAATGCAAAGTTTATTTTTTAAATTCTAATAATTTCCTTTGCAAGTTTAACAATATTTAACATTTTGCCATCATCCATCAAGATCTTTCAAAATGCTGTACAAGTTCATCATCCAAGACATCAGTTGCTTTATGAAAACATATGATTGTTGGATAGAAGCATACAAGACGTAGAAGAAAATAATAAATGTAAGAGATAAACTCAGTGTCAATAATAGTAAAGGAATTTTGAAATATTACTAGCAAAGGATATAAATCCTGGTAGAATATTAAAAGTAACAGCAACAGCAACAGCATCAAACCACAGAAGCAACCGCAGTCATGGCATAAGCCGCAACAGCAACATCGTATATAGGAAATCCCATAAAATTGATGATGAAGTTAGAGTGAGAGGTATTAGGAACGGAGGAAAAATAAAAATCCAGACAAAAAACAAATTGTGTTGCTAACAGTTTTAGTGTTGCTTTTTTAATGGTTTTACTTTTAACACCAACTTTAAAGGTAAAGGAATTGCAAGTAACATAGTTGTAGTATAAATCATTGTTATTATCGTCAGTGATGAAATGAATTTCTTTAAGGAAAAATAAAAAAAAAAATAAATTAATTAATAAAAAATTTTAATTAAAATTAATTAAATTATAAAACTATCGTGATACTTTCCAAAATCAAAAAATTAAATCTTGATGGCCATGTCGCTACCGCTTACTTGGATCTTCAGAAAACATTTTAAATAAACTAAAGATTTTTGTTTAAACGTTATGGTAAAGGCAAAAATCAAAGTGTAGGCCAAAACAACAATAATATCGCTGGCTGAACTTTAACAGCCAGTTTACAGAACACAATTTGCCGATTAGACACACAAAAACGTTAACGTTTCCCATGTTTGGGTATTTAAAACGCAAATGGCATTTTCTTTTTATAAAAAACGGAACAAATGGCAATTGTTTCTGGTTTATGTATTGAGCACTGTAGTGTCAGACACGTTGAAAATGAGCGAAGAAAAAAAAACAATTCGTCGGGAGTTAATATTGTTGGGCAATTGCCCATCATCACTTCCAATTATTAAAAATAGTTATAAGTATTATTCATACATTTAAATTGTTGTCTATTTCTATAACTATTGTTTAGACTTTTTTATTTTCACAAATTTTTATTTTGCAGATAAAAATTTTTACTTCATTGTTTGATAATTTTGTTTTGTTTATTTAACTCAGCTGTTTCTTTTTAAGCGCCGAAGCAGGGCTACCACCATTTAAGGCAAAAAAAAAATGCATAAGAAAAAGAGTAAATAAAAAAATTAATTAATACATTGGCAATACTACGATTTGACACAACATTTATTTATACGAAACACAACGTAAGTTAAACAAAAAAACCGGAACATATTACACGGACGCTAATTATAACGTATTCGTCCATATGCCATCCAGTTTTGTTTCGCTCTTAACGTGTTCTATAAACAGCCCATAAAACTTTTAGTTTAATGATAACAGCAAGATTGGTACGTTTGACCATCCCAAAATTTACATACCCTTCACCAACATGCGATTTCATTTGTACTGATATGCTCAATGCAAATTATAACAATTTTGAATGAAAAAAATTCTTATGGCAAAAAATCAGCTACTTGTGAATTGCTTTCAATTTTTCCAGTTTTCAGCTTCACTTGTGCAATTTTATACAAAAAAACTTTTTAAGTTGTTTTTTAGGGAATTTAAAATTTTTTCCAACTTAAGCCTAAGTATTAGTAATTATCTGTTTATAATCAATTATTATTTTTTTTATAATTTTTGAGCGATAGAGCAGTTTTAATTCGAAAAACTGGGTTTTTTAGTGATCTCTTCAATTAATAATTTTTATTTTGATTGCAAGTAAAATTTAATCACAAGAAAAAAATTTTTTTTCCTCAATTAAAATTTTTAATTGGTTTAGTATTGAGATTTAATTGAGTGTTTAATTGAATTAATTATTTATTTAATTAAAAAAAAGTATTTTATTTTTATAATAATAATTATTTGATGATATTATTAATTGCATTAAAAGTTTTTTATAATTGAGAAAAATTTATAATTGAGTCAATAAGAAATTAAATTAATCTACATCTAAATAATAATATCAATACCTTGAATGGTTGCAATATATATTTTACAATAAAATTAAACTCTTTGTGAAATTTCGTGCAAATGAGATATTTAAGTGAAGTTTCAATCCTTTAGTGAAATTCCCACTTTTGGGTAATTTAGACTTTTTTTTTTTCCAAGTTTACGGTTTATAATGAAATATTTCTTTTGTATTGCAGACATAATTTTTTGTGAACTTTCGATTGAGAATTCTTAAGAAAATTTTTGAAATATTAATAGATTTGAGTTTTCTTCCGAATTTCCGGATATAATGAACATTCTTTTTATAAAATTAATTTTTTGTGAAATTTTAGTGTGATTTGTTTTTTCAAATTTTTAATTACTGAGAGAGAGTCTAACTTTTGTTTCAAAGTTTATGGTTTTTATTAAAATTTAATTTGTTTTATTTTAAGTACAATTTGTAATAAATTTATGTTTTAATGTAAAATTTTGATAAAGATGTGATATTTAAGTAAAATGTCTATGGCTAAGGGAAACTCTATTTTTTAGTTATTCAAAGTTCTTTTTATTAATTTTTGCTTTTTTTTTAATATATGTGAAAATATAATTTTAAATTCCGATTGCATTATATGATTCAGTGAAAAAACAAAAAAATATTTGAAATTTTGTGATTGACTGCAAATAAAACTTTTTGCTTTTTAAATTTTAATATGAAATTTTGGTGAAAATGTGATATTTTAGAGAAATGTGTGTCATTTGGGGAGATTTATTTCTATTGTTTGTTATTTAGAGTCGTTTTTATAAATTTCGATTTTTAATATAATTTAAATTATGAAAATATGATATTTTATTTCGTTTAATCTTCGAATGAAAAATATTTTAGCGTCTTTTTGAATAATTGACGAATTTTTTCTGAATTTTCGTTTTTTTTTTTAAAGAAGTTTTATTATTTTGTCAAAAGAATTTATAGGTTTTATGAAATTTCGATCCTTTAATTATATTGCAATCTATAGTTGCAGTAAAAAAATTATAATTGTTTTCAAGTTTAAAGAACAAAATAAATAAAGTTTAGAAAACTTAATTTATAAGTTGTCGCTGAAATTGAACTCTTACTCTTTTAAGTAAAAATGCTATAATTATCTACTCTCCTTTAATTTGTTGTAATATTATTTTTATTTTATGAGATCCAGCTTAGACTCAAATCAATTCGGTTTTATGTGCAGTTTGTTGATGTTTTTCATTCATTAGCCGCAAAATTTCCAAAATTTCCTTCAGCTGTAAAAATTTGCTTCATGAGGAAAATAAAAGAATATAAAAGTAAATAATAATAAAAATAGAATGATGATTATGACCTCATTCTTTGTTTTCACTTTTTTATTTAATTACATTATTTTTTGGCTTGTATTTATTTATTTCCTGCTCCAGTTTCTTTTATAAAGAATCCTACGAAATCTAAACAAAATTGTGTAGCATTGTTCAGCAATTGAATTAATTTTTTGCGTGTGTATTATTTGTTTGTATGTTGTTTTAACTGAAATATGTGATTTTTTTTAAACAAACGTAAATGGTCATTAGCACAGACATATAAATGCAAATTTTATGGTAACTTTTTAATATGATTGGAATTTTTAAATATATTTTGTTATAAAGTATAGCAGCAGAGGTTCAAAATTAAGATTAACTCTTTAATAAACATTTATTTTGAGGACCGTGGACTGTCAACTTCAAGGGAATGTTAAAAAGTTGAAAGTTTTTTACACGTCACCAGATTTAAAACTTTGATTTCTATTTCTGTTGGGATAAATTGATGATAAATTTATCCTTTCAAGCACAGTTATTACGGTATATGACATCATTCGAATGCCGCATAGAGTTTTAAAAAGGAAGGACAGTCTATGCCTGGGTCTACTTTCGATAGCTCATATACATAGTTCAGGTCAAAATAAATAGATATCAAAGGGTTATACTGACTTCTGTAGTACCAACCAGGCTTTGCTAGGCCGAATGAAACTTTACGTTGAAAAAGTGGGGGAAAAATTAAAAAATTGTTCTAAAGCCAGCTATGCGTTAAGAAGTATTGCCCGTCTGTGATTACATAACGCTTATATTTATTTTTATTCATAGAACGCGCGGAACATTTTGCTCGAAAGAACAGTTTTCGTTGTAAATTTTTATTCTTATTTGTAACATCGGATAATAGATTTGGTCTTGAGACAAACAACAAACAACCAGTCATAGAAGACTTAAATCATATCTATACTTAATAAACACAATGCGGTCTGCTCATGAGATCAAGATATTATAAAAAAAATTTTTTTTTGTTTGAGTGCAAATTTCAGATAAAATTTTCCAGGTGAGATATTGAAACAGATGAGCTCTGCTATGTGAGTTTGTATTATTAAATTATTGCTATCGCTGTTTATACTCGTCAAACAGCAAATATTGCCTATGTGATTGATTTCTTATGCCAAAGGCTGAGAACCGAAATGGCATCTTCATTACGGGTGCAGTTGCTTGTCAGGACAATTTGCAAGTCAGTAATAAAAGTCTTCGTTTACCAATATATCGGGTCTAGCGCTAGGCTGGCATTAATGAACTATTTTGTACAAAACAAAATGATAGAATATCTTTCGCCATCAAAGTTTTTAATAGAATTCAGGTTTTTCAGATATAATGAAAAACCAAAAAAAAACATTATTGGAACAGTATTTCATTTTTTCTAAAACTTAAATTTAATTAAATTTGTAATTCCCGTAATTATATATTTAATTGAAAACAAATGCATAATTTTTGAACTAAATGTTTATTTGTATCAAATATTAATTTAGTTAAAAATAGGAAAATAAGTTTTTAATCAAATAAATAATTGAATCAATTAAAAATTTTATTAAATTTTACCCTAAATAATTCTTCCAAAAAAACGACTTTCAAACAGTTTTTAGATATCTATCTTTAAAGGTTTAAAAGTTTGGCAGCACGCCTCAAATTACATTAAATATTGGGACACCCTTTAATCTTAAAATCCAAATACTTATTGTTTTAAAGGACATAGCAACACAAATCCTTGTAAATTAATTCCCTGTGTCTAAAACTGTTCAACACTTCGGCCATATACATCAAATTAAGCAAACTATTAGGGTACCCTTTAACTGATCACTTTGAATATTTTTATTTTTTATTATACTTCATTGTGCACAGAAAAAAGTTTTGCATCTATTAAGGTTTAATCTGTTTTTAGGTCGAAATTTAATTAAATTTTTAATTGATAAATTATTCAATTTGTTAATTTTTTTGTCCATTTTAATTAACTAAATAATTTATACAATTGAATTATCACATTTTGTAATGGTGTGAAATGAAGTTTTTAAGCAAAATTATATTTTACTCTTGCTAGATTTAATAATTATTAAACTGCCTACGTATAACCATTTATTGTGATTGTATTTTTTGCATTATTAAAGACAGTGTGTTGCTATTGTGTTGTTTATTTTTAATATTGCCTGTTGTTTTTGTTTATTTTTATTTGTTGTAATTTAATATCTTTGGAAATACGTCCTTTAACAAAAATGCTCCTTGTCATGTTTATGATGATGAGACAACGTTTATGATTTTGCTTATCAAACATGATTTTTACTGTTATAAATAAATATTAATAATACAAAAGAAAAAAATATTATATAACTAATTTAGAAAAGAATAGAAAAAGTTGAAAGGGCGATCGACTGTGAGAATTTGTTGTGGGACTTATGAAATTTTTGGAAATAAATATTTAAATTGTAGAAGGCAACTTTAGTAGGAAAGTTGTGGGTCAGCTAAAATTAAAACAGTTCCAATACCGCAGGCTGAAAATCATAGTTACCATGCTCAGTGAAATTACATTTATGAAAACATATAATTTTCAATTTCCTTTTATGATTAGCACGTTAATTTAAAGAAGAGGAAAAATTTTAAAAACTCAAATTTTATAAAGCAAAATTGAAGATTCTCTTTTGATATTTTCAAAAATATTTTATTTATAAAATAGAGATTGTCATTAATTTTTAATTAATACAAAAGCAAATCTAAGGCACATTTAACCAGGCGCATACAGAGCGACTTCTTTATTTTTTGCTGGACTGACTGCGTGTGTCATAAAATTTGGACTAAAATACATAGAAAAAAAATTAAGACAACAAATTTAAAATCAAAATATTTTCTTTATACTTTAAGGTTAACAGTTACATCATAAAAGTTTAAAGTTCTTTTCCAAAAAAAAAGACGAAAGAAAAATAAAAACTGTTTCCATTCATATTATAAGAAACATTTTCTATTCCAACTCCAATTGAACCGAGAACATCTTAGAGTTGCATATCTTTTTTAATACTAAAACTCAGATTTCAAGCTGATCTCTTGGACAATTATATTTAGTTTAAATAAAAGTTTGTCAAGGTGTAGTAAAATGTCCATCGAAGTTTTCTTTTATTTTAAATAATCAATATTCTTGAATTTTAATTTAACCAAAGAAAAAATTAAAACAAATGTGGATGACCTAAAGGGCTACGAATATCATTTTCACGATACAGTCATACAACATCAATCACGGCAGAGAGGGTGCAGTTATGTTCTGAGATACTATAATGTATTACGTCATGATCGAAATATAATTTCAAAATATACATAGACTGTAGAAACCTACGCAAGATTTTGATACAATCAGCTTATGCTAGATAATTCTTGAGCCGATTTCATGGATTCTGCTACAAAAAAAAAAAAAAAATAAATAAATAAATAAATCATATTAGACATATTGCCAGTGTTGTAAAAAAATTTATTTTAAACCAAAGTGTTCGTCATTTTAATTTGCAGTCATATTTTGCCGACCTAAACAAAATTAAAAAGCCCTTTTGACTATGATTTCACTTATAAAACGGAAAACATTTCGACAATAGGGAATAACTAATTCCTGGAATAAGATTTCTTTGGGTTATTTAGGGTCATTTCTTTTAATAAAAACCACCACAAAATTGTATAATATATTACCAAAAATTTTGATGATTCTTATCATCACCTTTTAACTGTATAACGTATACAGTGGATAAAGGAAAATAAAATTGGTTATTGTTATTATGCCCTTCACCACAAAAAGTGGAAAAAGGTATATACAAGTTTGTCATTCCGTGTGTAATTTTTACAATATACATTTTCGACCCCATACAGCATATATATTCTGACTTCTTATGCATAGCGAAGGCGATTGAGCGATGTCCGTCTGTCCGTCCGTTTGCCTTGGCAAGCATGATTTCACAAAAAAAAAAAAAATAAATATGTCAATCGATCAAACATAGTGTCGAAAGAAGTACTATTGAAAGTTAGCATAATCGGTCCACGTCCTTAAAGGCAGCAGGCCGTATACCTCGCTACCTCTAATTTTTTCATATCATATGGAATAATAAAGTAACTCCAATAAACAAATAAATATATGAGGCGATAGAGAATTAAAAAATAGAAAAAAAACATCTAGTGAATAAGCCCATATTTTCCGAGTTACGGGGCTCTGAAATTAATTTTTTTTTTTTAAATATCAATATGTGTATCATTTTAAAGCTTTTGAAGAGTTCTTTAAGGAAATACAAAAATTTTTAAAAAATGCTTAACCCATTACGAGCCGCTGTAATTTTTTTTTAATTATACATATGCAGTACCAATTTTTTTTTACTTTTTTTTTAATTATCTATCCCCTCAATATTTCCTTTTTGATTGGAGTTACTTGACTTAACTAAATTTACTTAGATGGTCAAGGGTATATAAGACTCCGCATAGCCAAATATAGCACTATTACTTGTTTTTGTTTTAACTTAATTTTTTGTCTATACTTTATTGTTTGCACAAAAATCTTTAGTTGAAAATGTTTGGTTGCAGTTTCCTGCAGAGCGGTAGTAAAACGGCCAGCGAGAAGTGTTTTACCCTCAATACTCAATATCGGTGATTAAATAATTTAATCGAGGTAGTTAAAAAAAATAGCATGATATGTTTTTTTTAAATTATTTAATTTCAGTGTTTTAATTTAATTAAAAAACAATTACTTTGAAATGTAATTACTTTGAAATGTAATTTAATTTAATATTTTATGAATACGGCAGTAAGTTTTTTTTTCTCAAACGTGACTTTAAACAACTATTGAAACGAATTATATTTTGTAATCTTAGTAACGTTCTCTTTATGACAGTATTAAAATTTTAGCTGTTGACAAAAAATTAAAAAATCGAAATTTAAGTTGTTTTAATCATTAGATCGAGAATATATAATTTATTACTGCCGTATTCATAAAATATAAATATATATTCGAATGTACTTTAGGACAAATTTGTATGAAAATTTTTTTTATAGAACATATTTCAAACTAATTTTATTTTTTATGAATATGGCAGTTACTAAAAAAATTTTATATGAAAATTGAAAGACACATTGAAAAATACAAAGTAGCAAATGATTTAGAAATAAATTTGACGTAACAAAAAAAAAACCCATTAAGATTTTGAGAATTATATGAAAAAAAAATCTTGCTTTCTTGCTTTCCATTAAAACAAGATCAAATTTTTAGAATCTATAGATAGAACTTAAATATTTAATTTCCTAATGTGCAAAGTTTTATTATTTGTATCAGCAAATTACCGAGATAAAGCTTAAGCAGCCACTGATAAAAATTTTGTAGAATTGTTGTTGTATTAGAAAATACACCGATTTTTGGCAGACATCCTTTGGGCGGTGTTCTTTAAAAAAAAGACAATAACTGCCGTATTCATAGAAAATAAAGTAACTTTAAATTATGTTTTATGACAAATTTTTCATACAAATTTGTCCTAAAATATATTTCAAATCTATTTTGATTTTCTATTAATACGGCAGTAAGAATTCTTTCTTAGCCTGTGCTGATGTGTATATGTTTTTGTAGAACAGGAATACGAGTAAACATATCATTTAATAGTATTAATTATATTGCTAATGTTCCTTATCACAAAATCACAGTCATAACCAAAGACTCTAATCAATATATAATGCAATAAAATGTGACAAGCATCTCAATTGTTGAAAAAAATACATATTAATAAACACATTTTAATAAACACAAATGTCATTGGTGGCAATCGCTTAGAAAACTTAAACAGATGAACGCCATTAGCTTAATCAAAGCGTTTCAATCAGAAATCAAAGTTAGCAGCCACAAGAAAACAAAATAAAAAAAGAACAATGAACAAATGTCAATAACTACTTACATCAATACATTCAATTCTAATCAAAAGCAACCATATGGTCTTTTAATAATCACAATAATATTGGTTGACATAAATTGAAAAAAGAGCATGTTTGTATTTACGCTTGCAAGGACATTATAAGGACAACATTTATAATGAACAAAATAATTATGATGCTGGCATTGTCATAATGCACTTATACTCACTCACGCACTCACTCATCGTCCAATACAATGGGAACAGTTGCAAAAAGGCATTGAGTTAAAAAAAAAAACGAGGAGAAAACAAATAAATGCCAACTAAGAAATTTACGCAATAAGTTTTGATTGCGGTAATAAAAACATAATTTTAACACTTCAATGGCAACAGAAAACTGAAAATTGAAAAAGAAAACAAACAATGGCAACTTAATTATCGTACATAAACAGCAGCAGCTACGAAAATTCAATTATAATAGGGATGTTTTATAATCATAATGGAAAAAAAGGACACACGCATTTTAAGTACAATAGCAACAATATTTTTATTATTTTTAATTTTGAAAAACAAACTGCATTGATTATATTGAGGAATGGATGATTTTAATGTTTTTGTATGACAGCAGCGAAAGCAATCTCTATTGATTTACAGTAAAGGCTATAATATTTGAATTAACCTTTTTATACAGTATTATTATATAAATTAAAATCATTCGCAGAAAATTGTTTTTGCAACAATTGAAGATTTTATTTGTTTTCAGATTGAAATTGTATTAAATTTTTAATTAATTGATTGATTGATTTATTTAATTAGATATTATAATTCTTTTTCTAATTCAAGTAGATATTTAATTTAAAATTTTTTTAATATTCTTCAATTATAATAGAACCAATTAAAAATTTAATTTAATTTCAGTCTGAACCCAAATAAAACTATTAACTATTATTATTTTTAAAAAATTTTAGTGTTTCCTTAAATGCCTCTTTGAAAGCTTTAAAATGATACCCATATTGATATTTTAAAAAGTTGAACATTTCAAAACCCCTTTACTCGAAAAATACGGGCGAGCGCCAATTTTTTCACTCAATATTTTTTTACTTATTTTATTCTCTGCACGCTGAAAAAAATATGTTTATTATATGGTCACAATAACCATATTATGTTCTTTTTTTAACAATGTTTAGTTGCGGAGAACAAATTATAGTTGTATTCACCAAAACTTTAGTCACGATAAACATTTTTTGTTAAATTTTAACGATTATATAGTTACTGTGCACGAAAAATGCAACATGGTTGGTTTTAACTTAAAAAAATTTCAACCACAACCAAAGTTTTATATTTTTTTAAAAATAAAATATAAAATATTTAACCATAATATATTATTAATCAAAGTATGGTTAAAAGCAACAGAATAATGTTTACGCTTAAAAATATTTTGTTCTAGTACTTGACAGTTTAGTAATTTTTCTGGTGGCTAAAATTTGAAATTGTTTTTGATTGTTACAAAATAAATATTTAAAAATAAAATGCAAAATATGAAAACAAATAAAAAGGGAACCAAAACATTTAAAAAAAGTTGAAGTAAATATCTATGTATTGTAAGCATATAAATCTTTATTTTTGTGTTTGAAGCATAATTGTGAAATCATTTATTTGTTATTTTAAGCAAATAATTGATTTTTTTATGAATTTATGTTTTTAAATAATTTTTATGACAAATCGTTTATAAATAAAAAAACATTCAGTTTTTTATATCAGGAAAATTTTGCACTTGCGAGACTATATTATAATTCAATTATATAACATGACATTTTCAGCCATATTATTATATTTTGATTTGACCATTTAATGTTTATATTTGAACATAATTTTATTTATACTTTGGACAACAATATGGTTGCAAATGTAACAATACTATGTTTTGTTAGCAACCATATAATGCAACCATATTATGTTGCTCTTAGATTATGGTTACCTCAACCGTATTTTTTCTTTACGTGTAGAGAAAAATTAAATACGCCAATCGATCAGACATAGTGTCGAAAGAGGTGCTATTAGAAATTAGCAAGATCGGTTCATGTCGAGATGCAGAAGGCCTAACATTAATTTTTGAAGAGAATTAAAAAAACATTAAGTTAAAAAAATTACGCTCGCCCATATATTCCATTTTACGGGGCTCTGAAAATTTCAAATTTTTTTAAATATCAATATGGGCATCAGTTAAAAGCTTTTGAAGAGATCTTTAAGAAAATATTAACATTTTAAAAAAATGCTTAACCCATTAAGAGGTGATGTCAAATTTTATTTTTTAATTCTCTGTCACCCCATATCTTTGAGTTTTTGATGAGAGTTACTTCACTATACTAGATTTACATAGATGGTAAAGGGTATAAAAGATTCGGCATAACCGCATTTAGCACTTCTTCTTATTTCTGTTCTGTTCTTTTTCTTTCTTTCTTTTTAAATTTAATCGAGTTATTTATCTATCAACGCGTATGGAATATTTTTAGAAACTTTACCTCTACGCAATTCATCTTATAAAATCTTAATATCTTCATCCCATATATAGGAGATAAAGAAATATACTGTTCTTTGTTTAAATGTATATTTTTTAGCAAATCTTTCACAAACAAATGACAATCACAAGAAAAATTGTAAAAGAACATCCGAATAAATTTGGTAATTTAAATTACAAGAGCTACGAACTGCTTCTCTGTATTTTTCTGGCAGTGATCCATTCATTACCAAAAGTTTTACCACATATGTGACAAAATTTGGCGCTATTGAAATTTTCCCTTACTGAGGGAGTTGGGGAGTGCATAGGAACAATTTCATTGAAATAGTTCTTCGATAATCTCCCTGCATTTCCTAATTAAACTCTTGACGAAGTGTTCGCTTAAATTTACATCCCTGTTCCTATCTACAAATATTTTAAATCTATTTAAATTTTCTTTAAAACTGCAATTAATATTAAATACGCAGGGCATATGATCTTTAATAAAATTTGACTTATTTACATTAGCTCTACTTATAACTATATCCTCCAGCATATATTCAAAGTTAGCGTAGACTGTCAAGGGAATGCCCATTTGTATTTAAAATTTTTTTTAGCTTAAGAAAGCTTTTTTTCTTGGGCATCCTTATAACATATCAACTGCATTCTTTTGATTTTTTTATAGGTGTTCTGTCTGGTAAATATGTATAATAAAGGCAAGAACTACATATAAGCATATTTCCATTATGACGGGATATTTGGGTTGATAATACACTATAAAAAAATTAAGAATTGTAACAATTGTAATTCTATAAAATAATTTAGAAAAAATTATTTTGATATATTTTTTATTAATATGTGGCGATATTTATGTAACACCACTTTTCTGTGCTGGTTAAGGCGAGGATTCACTATCATACACAATCGTACGATTTAATCACACAAAAATCTGACAGAATTCTGTCCTACTTTAAAAATCGTTTCAAAATGGCGTCGTATGTGCCACACTATTATAAAAAAAAGATGCAAAAATATATGGTATCAATATTTTGTTGTTTTTTCTCCTCAACATCTTAAAAAAATCAACGCTGATCGCATGGAGAAAAATATTTTATGAATTATTTCAAAAGATTATAAAATCGTACAGATCTGTCAAAAAATCTGTCACACACATACTATTTTAATCCACACTATCATACATTTTGAGCACACATGCAATTTTTGACAGATCGTATGACTGAGTATGATAGTGAATCCTAGCCTTTATGTAGTATGGTCCAACTGTTGTTTCTGCATTTCTATCATAACCAAACACATTATTGCTGATAACGTCATCCTTTATTTTTCAAATACATTGATGTCCTTAATGTCTGTTAAAAAATTTGGTCCATTGATTATTGGTATCTAAAAAAAAATATTTAACTTTTAATGCTAATTATTTCCAATTCCAATGTTTGAAAACAAATAAATAAATAAATTTAAAAACAAAGTATTAGTTTTATTAAATTATAAAACTCCTGTCAAACTTTCAACACAATTTATGCCTGCCTGTCCCCAAATAACCAGACCATAACATCTCATAAAAAATACACACATTTTAAAATCCTTTCATTTGCATTTAATCTTTAAAACTTTGTTTAACTCTGACATTTCTCTTTTAAGAATTACCGCAAAAAAAAAAAAAAGTCAAAAATACAAAATTTATTTATAACGAAATAAAAAATTAGCATATCCACTGTTAGAAAATGCTTTAGTTTTTATCAAAAAAAAAAATATAGTTCTGCTCTGAAAACCACAACTGAAAGAACATTCAATATGCCATGAATAGATATTTTATGTGAGTTTCTACAGTAACAATTTGGCACTTTTAAGCCATAAACTGTGTAAATTTGTCTCCAAACTTAATAACATTAATCCCCAAGTATTTGCCATAAATATACAAAGACAACACAAAATATATACAGATGATTGCAGCAGTATGCAAAATAACCAAAAAAAAAAAAGAAACTGCCAATAAAATTCCATGGTAAGACTTATAGAAGTGTGAAACAGAAGACTCATAGTGCAGTTTTTCATTGTCAACACAGATGCCATAATAGATGACTCCCACAACAGCAGCTACAAATTTGGAATGAAGTAACAACATCAAGAGTGTCTTGCACTCTTGATTGCTTTTGCCAAAGTTTTCCATTGGTCTTATAAAATTGACTATCAATTTTTTAGTTGGTTTTTTTTTGCTTTTTTTGTTGGAAATTAATCTATATCGAAGGCAAAAAACCATTTCGAATTTACAAACTAAGCAATTTAGAAGTTCTGTTAAAATACATTTAAAATGTTTCCTTACAGAGCGTTTCAATAAAGGAAGTTTTCATCCTGTTTTAATTTTTGTGTGAGTCATAGAATCATTTTGAGATTTAAAAGAAATTCTTAGATAAATTTTAAATAGAAGTTTTAAAATCTTTGAAAGCAAGAGATTTAAAAAAACTCACACACAGCTATTAAGTCATGCATATTTGTACAACTCACATGTTTCAAAATAAAGTTATGGTTATTTGCTGAGATGGAGATGTATCACTGAAAAAAATTTCTGCATGATCAACTAAGAAATATAAAATGTGGACTTGCCGCAAAAAAGTAATAGCAAAACTGTTTATACAGATTTTTCCTTCATCGTAATGTTTAATTGGAAGTAAAGCTACCAAACGGAGAATTAGTTAGGAGAACATTAGGTCTAACGTGATCATCCTAGTATAAAAATTCCCA
Organism: Gymnosoma rotundatum; assembly: GCA_916610165.2. Taxonomy (NCBI): domain Eukaryota; kingdom Metazoa; phylum Arthropoda; class Insecta; order Diptera; family Tachinidae; genus Gymnosoma; species Gymnosoma rotundatum. The sequence goes on from OU744338.1 coordinate 119,782,071, forward strand.
TTCCATTTGACGTCTCTACGTTTCTAGCGAAAAGTTAGTGAATGAACTGCACTGCAAGAAAAGGATTTGCCTCTGTAATAAGCAACACATTTCATTAGGCCATTAAACACAAGTGTGCACCATGTTCCTAAATTGTATGACCATCAGCTACCATTCGCCCGAAATTTGTTTAATACCTCTCGTGGATATGATTTAAAGCGGAGGCTCAGTGGTGGAATGGTACTAAAAGCAGATAACCGTTAGAGATGTGTATTCCTAAATTAAAGCTAAAAGCGTTAAAGCCAAAGACGATAGTGTTAACAAAGTCAAGATCAGAAAGTGTCGAGGAGGCGTACATCTTATTCTTTAAATTATTGAAAGAAAGAACTAAACGAGAAATTAATGGAATTTTAAACCCTTTCCGAAAAAAGAGGAAGAGAAACGACAGTTTTTATCATCCAAAATAGCAGACACTCTTCCGGGGTTTAATCGAAATAGTAGGTGCTTTTTACAAAAAATAGATCTAGTACTGATTGAATTATGATGTGACTAGATGACAGCTATATACAGACAGGCTATAGTTATTTGGTGACAATCGCGCAGTTGCAGCAGCATAATGTACTCAGAGAAATGTGATTACATGAAACATATTATATATGTTGGAAAAATATCTGGTTACGGTAAATATATTATGGTTGTTTTTAACAATATCTTAGTCATGTTAAACAAGGATTTGCTAACAAAACAAAAAGAACAAAAAATAGGTTAGATGATACATTTTTCCGTTGCTAAATTTCTAACCACAAACAAATTTTTATAACTCTCTGAAAACAATATAATTTTTTTATAACAAAAATATCTGTATATGTATATAAAAAATTGTTGCAACTTCGTTGTGACTTTATAACTACCGAACGATCAAACTGAGTTCGTTTAAATTTTTAGAGTTTGTTCGTAGGGTGGCGTAGAATGTTGCACAGGCTGCCTGTATGAGAAGACCTAAGTCGTCCCGTGTGTTCGTGTAGAAAGTTTAAAACTTGCACGAATTCGGTCGACGCGTTTGTGAGTCATCACTAAATGGGACATTTACAGCTGCACCGACTTAAAAAAAATTAAAACAGAGATACACATTTATTTAGAATTTCCAAGTGGGTATGTTCATTAAAAAAAAAGAAACAAAATGGGTAAGTAGGAAAGAGAAAAAATGTGCGAAATCGATTTTAACAAAAATCAATATGAAATACCTGAAAGATAAATAAGTCCTAATTCATAAGGTCCCATAGGCAGAAGGAAATCTGTTATAACTTCCATAATAATTTAATAAAACCTTGCCTGGAAGAGTGGTCGTGGTACGATTATTCTCACTGGGGTTGCGAAACGCCTCCGGAACAGCTATTATCTTCAGCTATGCCGAATCTTTTATACTCTTCACCAAATTCCCATTTGAATAATATAAATTTAAGTTGGCATTGAAAATTCTTTCTTCCGTAAAGTTTTCTGTTAAATTTTTTTTTTAAGTTTTGCTTATGGTAAAAAGTTTTTAGTAATTTTTTATTTCATAAGCAAGAAACCTTTTTCAGAAATAAAAAAACGAAAGATGAAAACAAAATATGGAAAAATTAGAAGCAAGCTTGTTGTTCTTTTCACTGCCTCGAAGAACATGAACCGATCTTGCTCAGTTTCAATAGCAAAATTTTCAAAACTATTTCTGATGTATAGGCGTATTAAAATTTTCTCTAGCTTATCTAGTGATTTGGCAATGTTGATTTTAATACGAAAATGGACGAACAGACCTAGAAAAATAATAGAGAAAACCTTATATTTTTCAAAGAGAAATAGAACTTCAGGAAACAACACATTTTTAGTTACATTTGTAATCGCACTACATTCTATAGTGAAGGGATTGATGAGTGATGAAACAGTTGGTGAAAAAAGGTGGAGGAGAAAATGCTTCATTTTAAATTCAACACTATCCGCTTTATGTTGTTTATTAGGCGGTCGATTATGAAGCAATTAGCCATTTTATTATTTATTTTACTTTGCCAGCGATTTATACCATTATATAGAAAAAAACTTTTACTATAACCTTCACCACATATAGTGGAACAAGGGTATAACCAAGTTTGTAATTCCGTTTGTAATTATATTTCCGACCTCATAAAGTATATATTTTAAGTACTTCTGTCCGTCCGTGTCAGTGTTGAGATCGAGTTTGCGAAGACAACCAAAATTTAAATACGCCAATCGATCAGAAATAGTGTCGAAGGAAATTGGAAATCAGTAAGAGCGGTCCATGTCCTTAGACGCAGAGGCAAAACACTATGCCTACCTCTAACTTTCCATATTATTTGGAACAACAAAGTAGCTCCAATTAAAAAAAACAAATATATGGGACGAAAGAGAATTAAAAAATAAGAAAAAAACATCAAGTGAAAAAATTGGCGTTCGCCCATATTTTCCGAGTTACGGGCCTCTGAAGTTTTTAAATTTTTTAAAGTATCAATATGGGGGTCATTTAAAAGTTTTTGATGAGATCTTTAAGGAAATACAAAACATTTAAGGAAATGCTTAACCTATTTAGAGCCGATGACATTTTTATGCAAAATTATATATTTTTAGTACTTATTTTTTTTTTTTAATTCTATGTCACACAAATGCCATGATTGCAGTTACTTCACTAAACTAGATTTACATATATATTGAATGGTATATAAGATTCGGCATGGCTGAACAAAGAACTCTTACTTCTTTTTGTTTTCTTAAATGCCGCTGGAGTTGAACCCTGGCTAACTAGGTTTTAAGTTAACGTGGTTACTACCACGACTAAGCAGCCTACAATTAGCTATATGTCCTATCATAGATTGACAAAAATTTATACTTCCTAAAGGCCAGGACTGACTCATTAAGGATTGAATCATGGTTTCCTCTCAGAATTCCCGTTTCGGTAAACAAAAATATAGTAGATATATATCTTCGAAAACCCAATTTTGTTATGGTCCATGATTAGTTTAATTCGTACTGATGAAGCTCATGGATATAAATCTAAGATTTGAGAATATTTTATCTCTCACCGGGATCGAATTAAGAGAAAGAATCCAAAATTCTCTAGAAACTTAAAACGGAAAACGAAAGTTGACGCTTTTTTAATTTAAAAACTTAAAGTCTGCGTTTAAATGTTTCAGTACACATAAATGTTATTGCTGATTTGTTCCTATTATTCAATTGAAATTGTTTCTTTATAAAAAGCAGTCATTTTAACAATATCTGCGTTATTTGCTTTTTTGGAAAAACATTAGCAATTAACATATTTTGCAGCATTCACAGTTAAAGTGATATGAAAATGAATCACATAATAATATATATTATAAGATTCGGATAAAAGAGCACTATTATTAAATTAATTTAAAAATATTTACCTTCTCCTCTGGCTCCCATGGTCCGACTTTTTATTGCGTTGCAAATCAAAAGAATCTACTAATTATTTCCCAAATAAAAAATTTTGAAATTAGTGAACGAACCGTAATGCTTGCTATGCTGATTGGTCTTGACTGTCTGAATCACCAAACCAACATTATCACCACTTACACACAAAATCCTCACATATTAACTTAAGAATACTAGACTTGAACGAATTTCATATATTTTTATAATACCCTGTACAATAATGTAGTTTTGGTAATATTGAAAATAAAAATTAATGCAAATTAAAGATGCTTTACAAAAACTGCAATAATAAAAAATAAATAACAACGCTGATGATGATGAAGAAAAAAGAAAAAACCAACAATAAAACATTAAACCTTAAAACAGCAAAAAAAAAAAAAAAAAAAAAAAAAAACAAAACAAAACGCTTTCTATGAAAATACAAAAGTTCTACGTTCTTCGTCTATTTGGTCTAACCAAAAGAATCGCTTGAACAACAAACAATGAAAGTGGTAACCTAATCGAAAAATTATAAAACGTAAAAGTTTTTTTGTAAGAATGCAAGTAAGAAATAATGACAATTGCAATGGAATGGAGAGTAAAAGGCATCATCACCCACTGTGCGGTTTTGCATTGTTTATGTTTGCTGTTTAATGGTGTGCCAAATGAAAAATTGCAAGTGGTTAAATATATTGATGGTGAAATACGAATATCTGATGTCCTATAAAATATTTCTTTTTAATTCTTTCCGTTTAAAAATAAATTCCTTGTCGATTGTGTGTGTGCTATAGAATTGGCTGGAATAGGACTCCAAAGGGCTGGGTAAGTAAATTATTGACATTATGAATCCTATTTTTTTCCTATGTTCCTCAAACATTTTTGTAACCTGATGGGCAATGTGTGCCTTTACTTCCGATTGCAGTAATTTAAGATTATCGAGAGCTAGCTACCGACCTTGTTTCTTACTGCAAAGTCTCTTGTAATCGCAAATCCGTAACTAACATTCCCCCTAACATTCACATTTAATATGTATTGCCATTGGTTCCATGCTCAGTGATGGAAAGTACTTGGCATTAACTTACAAGGCGAGCTACCGTCCTAGTTTCTTCCAGCCACAGTCTGCAAGTTTAATCTTCTTCGATGTTCATCTTTGACAGAAAATACCAAGCTGAAGGTTATTTATTTCTAGTGTTCCTGGTGAGAGGTAGCTATCTCAGGACTGTTCTTAGAGGTTAACCTACTAATCTCTGGCATGGTAATCTCTGGCATGGTACTTCTAAGATACTCCGTTGGCCTATTAAACTAGAGTCCCTTTTGAAACTAGCCTCCCTACGTCTTGAGAAGATTTTTGTTCTATCTTTGTAGATTGATAAAGGTCATCTCCGACATTATCTAAACTTTTATTCATAAAATTACAGCCAGATCTTCATATAGGCAGGTAAGTCTTTATCAATTCAGAAGATCGACAGGCATCCAGAGTTTGCAAGACTTAATTAAGCAAGCTTCCTATTAGAGCAAAGACCAAACTATGATACTGTTAATGGTCGCATAGCGAGGAGGTACAAATGAAACTACCGACAGGTAAATTAGTTATATTGTGCCTACCAGCCGATGACCATCAAGAGGGATCAAATAATTATGGCCACAGGGAAAAAAATGAAACTGTCACGACAAGGAGTTTGAAAAGAATTATTATTTGCTTCAATACTACAGTGAAGCACCTCTTTATGATTTTAATCAGATTCTTGCGAATAGCGCTAGGACAGAGTTCGAGTAATGCCGTTATGTTAATTGGCCCACCACTAAGAGAATGGAAACAACTTATTCATGCAAAGAGTGAAAACGGTCAAACTTCTATAAGACCATAAGTAATCGAATTCATGCTAAACAGCGTATTGTTTCTAAAACGGGGGAGATAGCGTTAAAATCTCAGATTTAGTTAAAATATATTATACTTTAACGGCGGTAGTAGGCTGTAAAAATCTCAGTTACGTTATGCCCAACTCTGCCATCATTACCAATTATCAATAACGAAAAAAAGATCTGAGACAGATAAAACATAGGTGCTAATTGTAAAGTATAATATTTCTTCAAGACGCTTTATTGTTTTAATTCAGACTTGTGTAAGGTGTAAAGTCTGCCAAACACTACACTAAATTCTTATCACAAAAACATAGTGAGTAAAATACTCCTTAATATTAATATCGACCTTAGCAGCATATTCGATCGCACATCTATATAAAAGTTAAGCATTGGGAGTTAACAACAGTAAAATCCGTCATACTCACTCGACCCGTTGCTGGGACTGGATTTAGTTTAGGTTTCGTAGGCTGGCAATATATCCAGCGGGCAAAGATGACTTACTTGTATACAAATGGCCTCTTTATGATAGATGAGTTATAGCAGTAGGATACACCACGGATACAAATCAACCCGATGCCCGGACTCATGAGTTCATTTTTCTTATGTCGTCGTACGAAGGTCTTGAAATGCTCCATTGCCTTGAACTGCTACAATAGCGAATATGTCTGCAGATTTCTTGCCTCTAGACTATGTCCAATGTGAAGAAAATGTATCCAATATGGAGAGAATGTAATCAATTATCTAAAATGATATAATTACATTTTCAATGGGTAGCTTCAACTGGTGTTTAGATTTAAATGCCTTTTTTAATAACTTCAAAGAAAGGCGAAGGTTATCAATTCGTCTGAATGTTGCTCGTGTTTGTGCCTGCATAACTCAGTCATTTCAGAACCGATTTTAAATTTTCTTTATTTGAAAGATACTGATTGCATATTGGTCCCTTTTTTTTAAATCAGTTCATTTTTTGAAAAATTAAAGGGTGTCCCCATTCATCATACGTGTTTGTTACGTGTATTATGACCCGTAAAGGGCACTGCTTTAAAATTAAAAAAACCGCGGTCACTATAATTCCCAATAGCAAAAATAAATACAAAAATAAATCTATAAATAAAAGGGTGTCCCCATAGTTGACGTAAATTGGCTTATAAAGGCCTAACTTTTGAACCGTTATAGACAAACGCTTGTAAATTATACAGAGTGTAGTAACCAGTATTAATACTCAAAATTATGAATTATAGGGTGCCCCACTATTATTTAATTGGATGTATTTGGCCATACTTTTGAACAGTTTTAGACAGACACATACAATTTTCAAAGAATCTTGGTGCTAAGTCTACTACAACAGCAAGTATAAAATTTTAATTTCGATATTAAAGGGTGCCCCTATTGTTGCAGTAATTTCATGTATATTGCCAAACTGTCGAGTATTTTTAGACAGGCGGTTGAAATTAACAAGGAGCTAAGGAGTGCTAAGTCCGCTATAACAAGTATAAAGTTTGGAGATGAAATACTAGGGTGTCCCAATAGTTAATGTAATTTGATGTATGTAGCCATAGCTTTGAGTCGTTATAGACAGACAGCTGAAGTCTGTTTAGCGTAAGTACAAAATTTTGAACATTCGTCCCCAAATTCTATTGTCACAAACTTAAACTCAAACCTTTGGTGATCTCTTCGTAGTTAGTGCATAAGCGATATTCAAATGCAGCCATCAGCCAATTGAAATGATTCAACCATAAATCCTTTAGCTAAGTTTTTTTCTTTTCTTTTTTGTTGTAAAAACTAAATGTTGAGGTTAAGGTTAACAGAACACAACACTAATAACAATATAACAATAAAAACTAACATAAGAAAACAATAAAAGAAGAACTTAAGTATAAAAAGTTGTTTGTAAATTGTTAACGCCCTGCTGCACTAAAGTGCGTAATAGTCATTGAAGTCATCGTCTTAGTTTTACAAGTCTCAAATGAGTTTAATCTTTTGCATATTGTCGCTTTTATGGTAATTTTGTTAAAACCAGCAACAGTCATTTGTATCAACTGTAAACAGAATTAGAGAAAAATTATCCAGCATTAGTTTTTATTTAAACTTAAAGAAATAAGTAACAGTGAGTGTTTCCAAAAGGGGAGGAGGAGAAATTTTGCTTTTTTATAGAAATAAAAAACGCTGTTGGTTTTTATTCGCTTTTATTCATAGTTGTGGTGTTGTATTTTTGTCTTTAAATTTTTTTGCGATTTTATTTCTTCTTCTGGCCATCCCGGGAAGTTTTGGTGTTTACCACAATTTCCTTTTTCCTGCTTGAGTTGTTGTTTCTTTTTTTTTTTTTTTTTTGCAAAATTTTAATTCACTTCTTTTATATTGAATTCAGATATCAAATTCACATTTTTATAGAGAATTGAACTGGCAAAAAGTGAGGGATAAAATACATTGAATAAAATACCGCATATAAACGCACACTGTCATTCTTTTAATATTTTGTGGTTTTTGGCATGCGTTGGTTGAGCTTTAAAATTTAACTGCACTGCATTGACTCGGCCATATAGCTGAGCTAAGCTGAGTGACTTCGTAGTGTGTGCTTCATAATATACTTATTATAAATGCATATTTTCTTTTCATGCAGCTGCATAAAATTTACAGTGAGTGAGATAATTAAGGAGGTATTCATAACGTTTTTTTTTTAATTAAAGACAGAGGGCGGAAAAGGCTTTTTGCGATATATAACACAAACAGATCATAAAAAGCTGTTCGAGAGTGAAATCTCACTAGAGTTGTGATAGACGAACGTTTAAAAACAATTACTTTGGCATGACCAGCATTCGATAAGATGATAATGAATTGAAAAAAATGAATAATACTTTTTAATAGTAAAAAAAATTATCCATTTTGCCAGCAAGACTTATTTTAGATTTTAGTTTTTATGGTTTCATGGAGAATTTATATTAGATATAAAATATAAAACGTTTACCGCCCATGTTCTATAATAATTAAGTTTTTAAAGTTGTAAATTTTTGCATCTGGCAAATATCACTAATATCACTTTTAAAGTGTTTCTCATTGACCTTTTATTTTTTCACACTGTTGCCACCTTGCGCCAATTTGGTTTTGTCTTTCAGTAAAAATCTCTTTACGACATTTTATAATTTTTTAACTTAGCGATTGTTCTTTTTGCATTTAGCGAATTTGCCCAACTTTGGTTTAGCGCTTTGTCTGTTGGCTAATATTTAATACGGTTGTCTTTACTATTTTTTAATTAAGTGTTTTGTAGACAACATTCTTTGTGCTCTTAAAACCACGTTCTCTTCACAATTTAAGGTCTATTTTTTATACGAATGATTTGTTCCCTTTTCTTACTTTTAAATCGTCTGGTTCTTTTTCTATTTTAAGGGTTCTGTACTTAATTTACACAGACCATATCGGCTATAGCGATTAGAATAAAATTAAAATATTGAAGAATAATTTATTTTTTCTTATATACCTTTACCTTTGGAATAGTAATAGACAGACAAATGTTGCCAATTTATACACAGTGTTCGCAATAATAGCAAATATGAAAAATTTAATTTAATTTTAAATGGTGTCGCCATATTCTAATTCGTCAAAAACAAAAGTACGAGTTCGAACTGCTTGTACTGTGTAATATTTGTTACGATAGCGAAGAAGTTTTTCGCACTTTAACTAAAGAAAAATCCCACACAAAAAAAGTAACTCTCGATTACAGAAAACGAAAATACCTTTTATAAGGTCAACTCTGTAGTACGAGAACAAGCGTCAGTCACGCAAACATCGCTAGAAAATAGATCGACAATTTAAAAAAATAATAAATAAATAAATAAAATATGAAATTTTTTAAAGCTTTTTTTATAAATAAAAGATATTAGGTCTGAAAATTTATTATTTGGAATCTTTTTTATTATAATTTACTTTAATTGTGCTTGATTCCTTCAAATAATAAATTTTCTTATTAAAGTATTTGTATGTGCACGTTGCTTATTTATAAAAATTGTTTACAATTTTTATTTTTATTTTTTCATTAAATCTTTCAAATGCATATGAATGGTTTCCAATGGCAACCCTTAGGTAGAAAAATGAAAAAAAAAAAATAATAAAAATATTTACTCAATGGTTACTGTGTTTTTGTATTAAATATTTTGAGTTTTTTTATGGCTTTTTTGCCTTATTGGTTCAATGGAGTTCTCATTTAATCAATTTGGCTTAAAGTATAAGACTCTGAGGTTTTTCTTACAAAATTTGGGTAGAATCCACTGATGAGCTATATATGAGCAGTAGCGAAATGGCCATATGGATATGCTTTCCCCGCAGTAATACATTTCATTTTTTAGTTTGGTTTAAAAAAATAAATATTTCATGAAATATTTATATTTGAAGATTTCAAGCACAATTAACGTAAATTATCCTATAAGGTCTGTTTCTTAACATTTTTGGGTAAAGTTCGTGAAATTGAGTGCAAGCATTGTTTTTTCTTATAAAGAGACAAAATATAAAAATACGGGAACACAAAATCTAAATTTTAAATACAAAATAAAAACTCAAAGTATTTTGACTGTTTTAATAAAAAAATTAATTTTAACAAATAAACAAAAATAAATATTAATTTATTTTGTATTTTTTTTTTTGTGTTTTAAGGCTGTTGCACAAGTTTAAATAACTTGCACGAAGAAAAAGTTTGGGATTTTTCATGAAAGAACAAGAACAACTTTATTCTCTCAAAACCGCTCTCATTTACCCAACTTTAAAGTAAGAAAACAATTTTCGTGCAAATTAGTAGTTAGTTAGTGCAAAGTAGAGTAAAGAAACGGACCTATTATATGATAAAAGGGTTTTTTATATTAGAAATTAATTAATATTTATTTTGAACTTTTAAAGGAATACTCCAATAAGAAATACATACTCAAATAAAAAGCAATATGAAAAAATGGTACATTTTGTGTCTAAGCATTTAGAATTAAAACATCTTAATGTTCCGGATGCTTAGAATAAATGTGTGGGAAAAATTGTGCCCTGACTTAAACACACTTGGACCCCCTGAGCGAGAATAACATTTTCATAAACATATTCAAGGTTTAGGCGGACAATAAAAATCATATTAAAAGTAAATGCCAGTATTTCAGGAACAGATGAGCCAAGCAGATATGGTTTCCTCACATCATTGGAACAGTAAACTTGTGAAGTGCTTTCAATTCAAGTTAGTGGATGAATGGTACGCTGGAGTTTGGCGCAAAAATTTTAGAGTGGTTGCCAGTAGGTGTTATGGCAGTAGATCTTTGTACACTTTTTAATTCAGCTTTTTTTTAATAGTGAGAACATACGTAAAAGCATCCTTACTAACTCTTAAGTTTTATACATCCTAAACTATATATTTTATAAATACAATACAATTAAAAAAAATTATCTTTATGATTACTTTCTCATTAAGATTCATTATATATGATGAGTTCTTTACAATTTTTCTTTTAACTCTTTCGAGAGTTGAATCGACTTCGTCAAACCACAAATAAACACATCATATTATTAAATTATTTCATATATAAAATTTTTTCAATTAAAAATTTTTTTATATTAAACAACGGGATTTTTTTTTTAAATTATATTAATTAATTTTCAAAAAATCTTTTTTTTTTTATCGTGCTATTTTCCCCATTAATTATTTAAATCACCGATATTGATTATTGTGGGTCAAAGCACGTCTCGATGGCCATTTGTTATCGCTTTCTTAACTCTTCAGGAAACTTCTGACAAACATTTTAAATAAACTAAAGATTTTTGTCCAAAAAATAAAGCAAAGACAAAAATCAAAGTTTAAGCAAAAACAAAAGTAACAGTAATTCTATTTTTCTTTCTCCGCTGTATTGATATTATTAACTGATAATCACGTCTCGGTGATTTCAATAATTCCTCGGCAAAATAGCACGAAAAAAAAAGATTTTTGAAAATGAATTAATATAATTTTTTTTTAAATTTTTAATTATATTTTTGTAAAGGAAGGGGGAAAATTTATGAACTGTTGGTAGCACTGCAACCTAATTGTCACACTTGCTGAAAATAACCCAAACAGCAAGTGTGACAATTAGGTTGCAGTGCTACCAACAGTTCATAATTTTTTCCCCTTCTTATACAAATACAACCCTGTTATCATTTCAAACGAGTTGCGCAGTACGATTTAACATTCGATTTGAATTCTTATTTCTGTTTAATAAATTTGTTTGTGGTTTTGCCAACATTAAGACTAATTTTGTAGCAATTCTCTTATTTTATAAAGTTTTAATTACTTTAGGCTAAACAGACTTTGTTGAAATTCTTTTATTTAAGCGATTGAATAAATGTTTGGGGTTTCTAAGTTTGGAAGTTAAGTGTTTTTTTTTTTTTTTTTTTTTGTTTATTTATACAAAATATTTTAAATATTTTGTAATAAAATTTTTTGTATATATGAATGCAGTAATATCTTCTTTATCGGCCTAAGCTGCGTTATTTATGGTTTCTAGACCCACCAAAGTTGAATTTGACATTCTGAATTGTAGCCACCATGTATCACCACTATATATCGATCAATGGTTTCCACTAACAGGTAAGTCTTGGCCCTCTAGTGCCCATGAAAATAGTTTTTATAGTGAAAGTTTCAGGTCCTAAGAAAACTTTGATGTTGAAGCCTCCAAATAAGTTTGGTAGTAGGACATCATCAGTGTCAGCTACAGCTCTATAGAATTATGTTGGATGAAAAAAAAAATAAATTTATAACGGTCATAGTAAGCGGTATTTTGTCTAATTTTTTAGCTTTTGTCTTTAACTATTTAAAAGATAATCTGATGTAGGCCAATTTGGGTTACGTATGGGGACAACCTCTAATTTTTAGATTTAGTTTTCTATTACTTTTTGCTATTGGGATCTATAGTGATACAGTGAAAACTCTACTTGCGGACACCTCCCGCAAGCGGACGCCTCTACTGAGCGGACAATTTCTTCAGTCACTTCGATGTTCGAGTATGAATTCAAATTTGTTTCACTTACATATCAACACATAATAGAATATTTAATAGCAGTGAATGCCCACCACATCTAATCAACTTTCCCGTAGACGGACACCTCTTCACAACGGACAAATCTGCTCTGACGGTCGGTGTCCGCCCACGGGAGCTTTCACTGTACATAGTTTTTTTAAATTATAGTGTGATGCCCTTAACGGTTCATAATATTCTTAAAAAAGATGTATGTTACATGAGGATAACCTTTAGTTTTCAAAATTATCCACTGTTTTAAAACTGAACCAAACTGAGCCTACCTTTTCAATAATGAAGAAATTTTGCAAATCGGTTGGGAATGACTGAGTTACGCAGGCAAAAACATAAAAAACTTCCTTCTTTTTTTAAGTCGGTTAAGGATCACAGAGTGCCCATATAACCTATGAACCTTAAGTGATACTCATAGAAAATTTTAGCCAACTTTGTATCGTTATAGCTCACAATAACAAGAATTACTTTTAGGTATAAAGAGTGTCCCCATAGCTTGCATTATTTAACTTTAATAGTTCTATCTTTTGAACTACTAAAAACAGACACAAGAAAATTACAAATATAGATATTTAAAGTTAAAAGGTGTGCCCATTGAATATTCAATTTTCGAGTGTTTTAAAATTTTGTATTTTATCATTCAGAACCCTCTGCCATTCTGTCTGTTTTAAACTACGTTCCTTTTTGCAAGAATTAATAACTTCCCCAAACACTTTTTTGACGCACTGTATAATAAACTTTTTCTTCACTATTTAACACACCAGTTTTTCTATAAAAACAACACAAAATATATTTTAAATTTTATATATTTTTTATTAAGTTGTATTTGTTGTTATTATGTTTTATGATTGCTGTGATCTTTTCCTGTCTCTATGGTAGAGTTATGTTGTTTTTGTTACTATAATTTGTGTCATAAAAAGTGATTTAAAAACACTATATGTGTTGTTACAACCGCAATTGTAGTAAAATCTGAATATAAGTTTTTTACTTTTAACAGAACTTCAACAATAATGTGATTGTTTTATAACAAAGAAATCGTAAAATATGTTCGTTTCGTTCTTTTTTTTGTGTGGTGAATAGAGCTGGATTGCTAAAATATGCATAAGCGAATCGTTTCTTTGTTTTTAAGAATCATAAAGAAGACTATTGTAGTTAAAGGTAATAAATAATTGTAGAGAAGTTTCTTTAACAGGGACGAACTCATACGGACAGTAATTAGTCGTTTGAGCTGAAATTCTAACGCCCATAAAAGTGTACAAGAAAATCAGAGATACTTAATTCTAGGCAACACAATATCATTGATTTCAAACTGTCATAAACAGGGCTTAAGAAGTTTTAAATATTAACGTAAGTCTACAAACCAAAACAGTAACAGACTGCTCCAGAATACCCACTTCTATAAGCAGGCCAGCTCTACACAAAATAAGTCAAGTCAAAAGGGAGTATGATTTTTAGTTTGTGGGCTATGAATACCTGCAGACCTCCAGTTAAATAGGGACTTACCTCTGCAGTTGGACTTTGAGCATGCGGACTTTGTTCCTTTATACTCATGTGAAATAGCAAAATTAGGTTTGGTTTAGCAGGCAACCATGTTTCTATAGCCCCTTGGGGTTTTGGTTGTTTTGCGTTTCCTGCCATTAAAAAAACTAAGAAAGAAAATTAGGAAATAAAAGAAGAAATAGGGATAAGGAAATGTGTGCGCGATAGATGCAGAAGGGAATCTGCTGAATTGGTCCCGCTCGCAAAATGTGCGTTCAGTCAAGTATATGGTTCGCAGGTCCGAGTGAACCACCCACACCATCTTAAAAAGGAACTGATCTTCCCTGGTTTTAATGCTAATATATAAGATAGGCTACGTGACACCTTTGACTAAGTTGTTTCTATCGTATGTATCCTACCGCAGAGCACAGACAAAGAAGGTTTTCGACTGTCTCCATCCCCTTATCGTTATGACAACTTGTAGATCATCATCGTTAGATCATCTGACCTCAACTTAATTGTAAGCTATCCGGAAGCAGAGAGTGGTATGCAACAGAAGGTATCAAGGGAAAATACGCCTTTAAGGATGATAATCGCGGCTTTGCTGTAGGTACATAAGAGTATGTCCCTACTAGACATGCTCTGGTACCTCAACCAGCGCGCCGCTCGTGTGAAGTAGATGGAAACAGAGACTGTCAACTGTCCGAGAAGCAAAAATAATAAGAATAAGGCCAGAAAAAGAATAAGTCCCTGCGATGGGGGGCCAGCATTCTTAATACATGATTGTCACCCAGTTATGTTGAGGAAATAATTGTAGGCAATAAAATTCACATTTATTCTTTCGTTTAAAGTTAGAAATAATGTAGTTGATACAGCACGAATAATAGACATATTGCAATTAATCAAAAACAGTTTCCATTGCATCGGTTGAGGGTAAACAAAAGCAGTTGTAAATTGAGTTTAGCCACCGTTTGTACTAAAGGTACTTTCAATGATCCCAGACTGAGAAGTTAAAAAATCACCATTATTCAATGAATTTGCCCTACGCATATTATTGTTTGATTTGGGCGACAATACTGTTCCAGAAGTAGAATGTGTAGTATAATCGTGCAACTGTCCTGCAGTCGGACAGACGCCTGTAACATAAAATCAACCATCTTGACAAACTGTGTTTTCAGATTCCATATTATTAATATAAAGAACAGCAGGAGCCCTTATGCAATGCCTGGAAGTCACCAAAATGACTACACGACTCCATTATGCCAGGCATAAAGAGTGCAGTTGCCAAGCTTAAAAGACGATATTACAGATTTATTTATTATGAAATGTATTTAGCACTCACCTCCATTATGTGCATTATACGCTTTTCTCTAATTAGCTTCAGAGTTTTAAACTCTACTTAGAGATATTTATAATTACGTATCAAATAGTCCAGAAAGACTTCAATTATTCCATGCATTCAAAAATTACTGGAAATAAAACCAAAAAATTACAGCACCCAAGAAAACAAAAAGAAGAAGATAAATATAATATTAAATTGATTTAAATACTCTTGTATTCTTATTTACAAAGTTAGTTGGGTAAATAGATGTTGTTTACAATGTATACAACCTAAAGTAGATGCGAAGAGTTCTGATTAAGGATGTAGCGATCCAGCAAATGCAGCATTACAATCTGCTGGTGTTTGATTTTTCTTATTTTTTTTAGAAATACGTCCGCATATAATTGTAAAACAATTTTTCTTTCGAAATAAGAGGGTTGTAGAAATAAGCCAAAATCAGTTTTAATTTATTTATGAATTCCAAAAATTTATTTGGGATTTGTTCATTACCATTGAAATTTTATTGGCATTGTTTGAAATAATGAAAATGAAAAAAATTTAACTACCATTTAATTGTAATGATTATTTATAATTGAAGGATCGCCGCGAATAGCGTTGCAAATGACAAAATAATAATTTTTCAGGAGAGCAAAAAAACGTATTTAAATGGTTTGATTATCTCCACTGACTGACTCATTGTAATTGCGTTTTGACGGTGATAAAATGCATAATTTTAATGTTTTGTTGTTGGAACAAATGTAAGAGAGTAAAATTAACGGTAATCTGCAAAAAAACAGGTTCTGTAAAATTTGTCTTTTGCAACGTTATTCGCGGCTTTGCTTCAATTGTTTTTATAAATTTTAACGGAAATTAACTGAAATCGTCGAGTTACTAATTGCATTATTTATCATTCAATGCCAATAAAATCGTCGATTAAATAGTTCATCTAAATTATTACGCCCATGTATGAATAAATTACACTTTAACCACTGTGTACCAGCATTCGATCACCTTCGACAGCGTTCTACTACTTTGTTTCAAATAATTAATATCAAATGTTTTTCATTTAGATATAATTACGAAAAAAAAGATGTCTATCTGTATTCTTTTTGTAATTAGATTTTAAGACATTGATTTCCTGCTACAACTTCTAAATATTTCAATATCAATCATATTTTCTTAAAAGAAATCTAAAACGTTTACCTTTTATCATGAACTTATTTATGAATAATATTGCTTGCTATCTTCATTAAACCCTTGTGTATAAATTTTTCCTTTTTTAAAAATTTGTTTTTATCTGTTATGACAGTAGATTTCAACTTAAAACAAAATCCTTTTTTTTTTTTGTTTGTTGATTGAAATCTTTGGAGTTTTTCCTTACAATTGTAGCCTTGATATTAAAAACTGACTTAAGTGCTGCAGTTTAGGTGGCAAACAAAATAATATAAAGATTATAAAAGTGTATTGTGTTCTACAGTAATTGTCAGAATAACAACAGTAGCGCTCAAGCCTTAAGCAACTCCCCTTTGTGGCTTTCTTATATAAAAAAAAAACAATGCAATAAATTTTTTTTCAATTCAATTTTATTCAGAAAAGAAAGGGTTTCTTTTGAGCTGGAGTTGCTAGAAAAAGATATTCAAATCCATATAAGTAATGAAAAATATTTTATTGTTTACAAACAAAAATCTTAGCACACCTTGAAATTTTTGCTTCTTTTCTTCTTTTAACATTGAAATGCAGTTTTCCAAATCATTGCTCTAAAGAAGTCAGTAGAGGAGATTAAAAAAGGGTCTTAACTCACCCTTTTAATATTTTACAATGACAGCATTGTAATGACGTGTTTAACAAAAACGTATGTGATTGTTTGCAATTACTATGAATATAAAATACATAGTTGTTTTATTTTAAACAATTTCTTATTAAGGTACACTTGAAGAAAATTTAGTAAAATTTTTCTAACAAAAATTATTGTTTTCCTTTCCAAAAGGAAATGTCTTGCACATAAAACTTTATTTAAGAAAAATATTTTTTATAACAAAAATTTTAACAAAAAATATCGCCATGACTAAATGCAGTTTTTGAATAAAATAACGTTAAAAAACAATATCCTTATAAAAAAAGATTTTAGGTATTTTGGCCCAAATTTAGCTAAGATTTATTCTAGAATAGTCCATTTTAATAAAAAGGTACATTACTACCAAAAAGTATCTCATTGCCAAGAGGCCTTAAAACAAAAAAAAAATATTTTTTCCTTCAAAACCTGTCTTTTGGATAGAAAAAATTATTTTCCTTTTTCCATTTTTTTAGCGCCATTTAAAAGCTTAGTACCTTTACAACAAGGATCTATAAAACAAATATTTTTTGCAGTGATTTATTTTTTCCTAATTTAGGATAAACTTCAATAAGTAATTAAAAACATAAAGTTTTAAACTAAAGGGCTCCTTTAAATCATAATATTTTTTGCAAAAATTATTTTTGGAAAACAATTTTGACAAAAAATTATTTTAATTTTTAATTTTTACCCTGACCAGGATTCGAACCATCGATTTTATAAATTAATGAAATTTTACTTTATTTTACTTTAAAATTATTTTTTTAAAATAGTCCTCCTTAAAGTACTATTTTTAAAAAGGAATTGTACCTTTTTGTAAAAAAAGGTGTCGTAGTGTAAATATCCAACTTTTTTCCAGCTTTAACTTTTTACAATAAATTTTTAATAAAACCCATTTTTCACAAAAAGGCAGTATTGCTTATAATGGCCTTATAATAAAAAAGTACTTTTTTTAAATGGGTCGTTTTCTAAAATATATTATTGTAAATTTCCAATTTTCTTGAAAAGTCCCACTACAATTTCATCATGGAGAGATATACGCAAGAACAACGTTTACAAATTATTCAGTTTTATTATCAAAATAATCGTTCTCCACTTACAACTTTTCTTGCGCTGTTGTGGTCGTAATAATCGTCCAAGTGTGCTCGGTTTTTGTCGAGTTGTTGAAAATTTTGAGCTAACATTTTCTTTACTTAATGATCAAGTGCGAATAAGACAAAGAATCGCTCAAAGTAATGCAAATATTGCTGCCATTTAGGCAAGTGTTGCTGAAGACAGCAATTTGTCAATGGAGAGCGGTATAGATCGATGATAACCAACTTTTTATGGCCGAAGTTAGAAGAAATTCATCTTCACAATATTTGGTTTTAACAAGACGGCGCTACGTGCCACAAAGAAATGCAACAATTGAATTATTGCGAGAAAAATTTTAAAATTTAAATTATTTTAAGAAATTGTGATATTGAATGGCCTCCAAGAAGTTGTGATTTAACACCATTAGTGTATTTTTGTGGGATTTTTTGAAATCATTGGTCTTTCGAAATAATACAGAAACTCTTTAAGCTTTACAAAACATTATTGAAAGTGCCGTTCATAATATACGACTTGATTTAGTGGAAAAAGTGCTTGAAAATTGGGCTCATTAAATTCATTTCTACAAAAGAAATCGTGCAGAACATTTAAATGGCGTTTTATTTAGAACTTAATTGTACCAATTGTAATTCACATAAAAAAAAATTTTAACAATTGTATTTTTATTTAAATCACATCACTCTTACTGGAAAACTTTTTGATATTAATAATATTTCTTAAAAATTTGTCTAAAAAAGCGTATAGAATATTCTTTACGCTTATTCGAAAATTTGTTTTTATTAAAAACAACCCTTTTTAAAAAATGTCCTTTTGAACTTAAATCATACTTTTACCAAAGAATACTTTTTTATTTTCTTATTAAGTGGTTTTTTTTATAAAACTTTCTTTTTTGCATTATTGTCTATTTAAAAAAAAAACGATTTGCTTTTTAGTACCAAAACGTTTTTTTTCTTAATCCACAAAAGCCTTTATTTAATAACCAGCTTGTTCTTTGTAAAAATTGGCTTGAATTCTATTTTATATATAAAATCTTTTCAGCACTAACTTGTTCAAAAGTTTATTGTTAAAAAAAAATAAGTAAATCGTTTTTTTTTACAAAATAAATTTTTCCGATAAAGGTCTTTTTCCACTAAAAGAGAAAAACTTATATTAAAAGTACAGGACCTTTTGTTTGAAATAAAAATCATTTCACAAATAGTAATTAATATTTCTGTAAATGTAACAATTGGCAAAATTGCGTAATTGTTTAAATTTAAGATAGAATAAGGTATTTATTTAAAAGACCCATATCTTTTTTCCCCACTTTAACTACAGAAAATAAAAAGGTTTAACAAAAATTAATATCTCTTTTCCTGATAATTTTTGGGGTCTGAAAAGGACCGATTGTAAATATATTTACACATTTTAAAAGTTTCAAAATCAAATTAAGCACGCTCTCCACGAATACGTCTGGCCAGTTGGATATCTTTCGGTAGACCAAATAAGTAAGCTTCACTATCTTCTTGAAGAGCCATAAGAGCTGAACTCTGGAAGCGCAAATCATTTTTGAAATCTTGAGCAATTTCACGAACTAAACGTTGGAATAGCTATTTACGAATTAACAATTTAGTACTTTTTTGATAACGATAAATTTCACGCAGAGCAACAGTACTATTGACCACAAAAAGGTCCTTTGCTTAGAAAAATATTTTTCGGAAAAAGGTTTTTTTTTGCAAAAATGAATGTATCATAAGAATTCAAGTTTTGATCAAAAATTTCCGTTTCCAATAAATATCATCATAAGGAAATTTTTTTTAATTCAGAGTTCCTTTTATAACAAAAATAATTTTTTTTTTTTTTGTGAATTGGGACTTGTCTTAAAAAGGCAAATTGAATTCATTTTTTCATGAAAATCCCTTAAATTTTTTTAGTACAAAATATTCTATTTTCTACGGAAAACTTACATTTATTTTCATCAACATAAATTTTGGTTGACAGAAAGTACTTCTTGATTCAAAAAGTGCTGATTTAAATTTTTTTTTTTATAAAAATTCCCATTTTACTTAAAATGTTTACAGTTCAAATACAATAATAAAAAAATTAAAATTGCAACTTTTTTTCAAAAAATTCAAAAAAATTAAATTATTATTTATCGGTCTACTTAAAATAATTAAACGTCTTGTTAGTTAATTAAATTCAATTTTATTTTAAAACTACGAGGGCTGCTATATATATTTCTGGCCTGGCAACACTGAGTGCTGCCAAGTGCAATCTGACATTTCCATTATAAAGTTTGTCATTTTTAAGCATAATCGTACTCAAAACGTTTTGACGTACGACCATTATTTGTGTTGTTTACAGTGACTTGAAAAAATTAATATAAAAAAAATGGAATTAACTCGCCAACATTTTCGTGCCATCACTTTTCACAACTTTCGACGTGGATTATCACGACAAGAGTGCATTGATGAATTTAAATCTTTGTATGGCGATGAAGCACCATCCTATAGCACTGTGAAAAATTGGTTTAATGAATTTAATCGTAGCCGAATCTCGCTCAAAGACGAATTCCGTGAAGGTCGTCCAAAAACGGCTGTTGTGCCAGAGAACATTGATACCGTGCGTGAACTCATAATGCAAGATCGACATGCGACATACCGAGAGATAGAGACATCCTTGGACATTTCTTCCACCAGTATACATTCGATACTGTATGAATACCTGGCCGTAAAACAGGTTTGTTCTCGTTGGATCCCGCACAATTTGAAAGTCGCTCAAAAAAAGGCTCGTGCCGATTGGTGCAAAGAAATGTTGCAAAAATACGATTGCGGTGCTTCAAAAGACGTTTATAAGATCGTCACAGGTGACGAATCATGGATCTATGCGTATGAGCCCGAAACGAAACAACAATCGACCGTGTGGGTCTTCAAAGACGAGCAAAATCCAACGAAAGTTGTTCGTGGAAGAAGAACTTCGAAGCAAATGGTCGCCTGTTTCTTCGGCAAAACTGGTCATGTGGCGACTGTTGAGCAACGTAAGCCGGTCACTTCTGAGTGGTACACTACAATTTGTTTGCCTGAAGTCATCGGAGAAATTCGAAAAACCAACAAGAGAAGACGAATCATTGTTCACCATGACAATGCGAGCTCTCACACATCGCCTCAAACCAGAGCGTTTTTGACCGGCCAAAACGTCGAATTAATGGGCCATCCGCCGTACAGCCCTGACTTGGCACCTAATGACTTCTTCTTGTTTCCGCACATCAAGAAAAAATGCGTGGTCAACGATTTTCGTCGCCAAAAGAAACTGTTGAAGTGTTCAAAAACCATGTTTTAGAGGTGTCTCAATCGGAGTGGAAAAAGTGCTTCGACAACTGGTTTGAGCGCATGCAAAAGTGTATAAATCATGCTGAAGAATACTTTGAAAAACAATAAAACCATTTTTGGTTATAAATATTCGCATTTTCACTATTAGGCCAGAAATATATAGAGCAGCCCTCGTAACTGTCCCTTTTATACTAAAAATCGTTTTTTTCACAAAAAGCATACTTTTTTATTTTTTTACAAAAATATTTTTTTTATATTGAAAGTTTTTCAAAAAGTCCAATAAAATCCCTTTTCGTTAAATTATTCTTCATCGAATTCCCTTTACGAGAAAAAAAAGCATTTTTACAAAAATACACTTTTTTTCCGTGTGTGTGCAAAATGTTTTGATACCTTAAGAACTACAAAATAATCCCTAAGTGCATTAAAGCATTATAGGAATTTCTCGTGCCTTAAAATTAAGATTTTATTTAGAAAAAAAAACAATTATAATTAAGAATAAGGAAAAGAAACAAAGAAATCCTTAAGTCCCTACCACAAAAGCCACAGGCAGTTTAAAAACATGAACGTAAACCTATACATACGTATGTATTTGTAAATGCTTAAGGCATACGTATACTTAGGTTCTTCTTATTCATATACAAACTACATTCAGTTTTATGCATCAAGAAGGATTTTTATACATATTTTAAGGTTTCTATTTAAGACACCTATACATACATACACTTCTAAAACGTATACATATTGGTGGTTTACGCCTTCATTATATCAACAATCAACATTAACATTCGTCTGTCTTTTGCTTGGTTGATTGTAACAATGGTCTCCTAATGTCAACCTCATAAACATCAAGCAATAATGACTAACACAACAAATACAAATAAACATAACAACAACACATTCGAAATAACACCAAACACAACACCAAAATTTCATTGTGATTCTATTCTGTAATAATTATAAAGTGTTTAACCGAAACCGATTTCATGCTCAAATGCCAACATTGAATAACTTTCAAATTGAGTTGTTTCCTTATGTCATGTTCATGTACTCGTACATCTTAAACAACCAGCATCCAACGATTTTGTATGTATTATTGTGCGCTGTATCTGTAAACAGTTTTTTCTTTTGACAGCCCCTGTACCCACAGTAGCAGTATCATTGGGAATAGCACATGTTTTCAATAATATACCTCCGTTTGTAGAGTTCATTTGTTTGATGCGTCTAAAAGGATGAATGTTTAAGATGGTTGGTTTGATTGTTCATAGATTTTATGTTGTCGTACATAATGTGACATTCATTTGAAATTTGAAACGGAAATATTTTGGAGTAAAATACAAAAACGGAAATGTTAAAGAAGTTTTCTTAAATCATAATTTGAAGTTATAGTTTTAAAATCGTTAAAATATTGTATGTATTCATTATTATAATATGTGTTCAATTATCTCGAAGATTTTGGCTGGAACCGCATTCGCCGGTCGCAGACAGTTATACAGAAAACATACGGATTAAGTTCGTTTAAGAATTAATTCTTGCTTCACTTTGATCCTTAGAACTTATGTTCTAAACAAATTATTTATTTTCTGAAACATAAAACAACCCAAAACTAGAATAGAGAAGCACTCCCTAATCAGGGAGTTCTCTGAGGATCGTGCGCCTTCGAGGAATTTCACAGCCAATTCCACCATGTAGGCATCTATGCGCGCAAAATGAATTGCGCCGTAAATTGACCTACATGATGGCCTGCGAATCTCTCCATTTGGCCCTAAAAAGGGCCTCAAGCCGAGGCAAGCAACCAAAATCATTCTCTCCCATCGCCTTAGCTCCTCCATCTGGTGAGATGAAATACCAAACCAAGCTGGAAAGGCATAGGCGATGACAGGGCGAATAACCTGGCGATAGACCAGAAGACGCACTCTCCTATCAAGACCTCCCCTACGCTTCAAAATACCCTGATATGAACAATAGATGCGCTTGGCCCTTTCGAGAATACCGTCAATGTGCCGATAGCTCTCGAAATTCTCATGGAAGGTGACACCTAGGTATTTTAGCCTGTCCGATGTCCCAATCAGTTCTCGTCCGATAGTCACACTTGGTATGTATTGTCTACAATTTGTTTAAATGTATTTCCGTCTTCCCTTAAACATTACGGCCACGGTCTTCACAACGTTCAAGGTAAGACCCCATTTTGTAAAATAGTCCGTCAGTACCGTCAAGTATCGGTTCAGTCTTTCATTAGTATTCCTTGCTCTTGCACCTGATGAGGCAATCAGAATATCATCGGCGTACATAAGTAAAAGATCCTCCCGTGGCGTTTGTGGTATGTCAGAAACAAAGATATTGTATAGCACAGGGCCCAATAACGAGCCCTGTGGCAGATTAATAAATAGAGAATTCCAACTGAATGAATAGAGTGTTTAAAAGTTTTAGATTCTTTTTTTTTAATTCATTCAATCGCGGTTGCTTTAGAATATTTCCAAATGAATATGATCAGAATAAAAACTTCAACGATTACAAATGTGATTTATAATTTTTAAATAAAATATAATAGTGCCCCAAATACCACAAAATATTACAGCTTGGAGGGGTGTTTGATATGAAGCCGTTATTGGACTACGTTACTTTAAACAGATTGACTTTCGTTGTCGAATTTCTGCACGCGGAGAAAAACGTTGTTTGTTATACGGTCTTAATAGTTATATTATGTTTGTTTTAACAAGATATAGTTGCAGTAAACAAATTATAATTTTTTCAACAATACTTCAGTCACAATAAACATTTAATTCTTAACATTTTACCATTATATGGTTACTAAATACAAATTATGCAACAAAAACAAACAAAAAATACCTTTTTGTAGGACTTGATAGAATGGTTTAAGTAAAAACGGAAAATGTGGGCGAGCGCCAATTTTTTCACTTGATGTTTTTTTTTTAATTTCTTAATTCTCTTTCGCCTCCATATATTTATTTTGACAGTAGCATATGCCATTCTTTTTCTTTTCGCAATAGATTGGTCTTCGGAAAATTGGGGTTGTGCGAAAGCTCATGGACGGTACCCTTAATCACTACTTTATGGTAATCCCCGAATAGGGCTTTGCGAATAGGGTGCAATTTAACGCTCATAAAACCCAGTGCTGCGTTCTTTCGCACAGGCGTACGGCTGAATATGCAACCTCATCTGTAATTATGGGTGATATAAATATTGGCATGAAAATTCAATGTGATTATTTTTGAAACCAGCATATTTTTCATGTCGGTTTTCGGAAACGGGTTAAAAATACTTCACTCCATCGTATCTCCTTACTATCTATGTAACCTTTATCAAAGCAAAAACGGAATAAAACTCTCATGTATGGGCCGGTGTTTCAAAGTCTATTTAGGAGTTACTCGACCGCGTGCAGGAGAGAACAAAGAAGCTCATCGGTGACAGAAGGGTATCCAGCTCTATTGATTCATTGGAGCATCGAAGCAATGTGGAGTGTGTTTCACTGTTTTATCGTTACTACAACGGAATGTGCTCTTATGAAATCAGGGAACTTGTTCCTGTAATTTCATACGCGCAACGCGCTCTGCATCAAGAGCGCATTTCTTTGTGGTCGATTGGCCAGTGAATCGCACCGCACTACTCTGTACAGAGAAAATTTTTAGCCGAACAGTTCGTATGTGGAATAAACTCCCCGCAGAGGTCTTTCCTACCACTTTCAATGTGCAAAGATTCAAATCAAATGTCCACAAGCACTACGTTCTCTATCCCACTTCCCACAACCTAATTTCCTAGTTCAGGCACAATGCATTGCATAAGTAGGGGTCATCCCCTAAATGCTGGTCCTAATAAAAAAAAATAGTCACATTTGCGAAACTATGTCTGAGCGGTTGGCGTATTTAAATTTTCTCCAGCTCATCTACTGCCTTGTAAAAGTTGATTTCATTCTTAACGAGAACGGACAGACGGGCATCGCTCAATTGACTTTGCTATGCATAAGTACTCATAAGAATATATTCTTTATGGGGTCGGAAATGGATACTGTGGTAATTACAAACGGAATAACAAACTTAGATAAAGGGCATATCTAAGTTTGTCATTCCACCTGAGGTGAACGGTATAAAAAGAAAAAACATACCTCAAAGTTCAAAAAAAAAAAACATCTGCTCTGCAGAAATTGATATTCTTTGCTTAGTCAATTTGGTGTTAAATTTTGCAACAGCAAAATTTACCTAAAATACTATTTTCTCGTAATAACATTGAACAATCTTGTCTTGATAATTGCATTTTAACAACTAGCCGCTCAGAAATGACGCTCAGTAAGAAGACATTTGCCGCTTCACCACGTATTTCCAAGGCCACGTGTAATTAAAAAATTTGCGATTTTTTTTAAAGAGATTTATTTATCCTCCAAATATCACAAAATGTGGCATTTGAGCAGCAGCTGTTATTGGACTACATTCTTTTAAAAGGAAATTGGCTTTTGTTGCCGATTTCCAGCCTGTTTATATGAGTCTCTCAAAACTTAGATTTCTTTAATTGGAATATACACAGTCAAAGTTATTCTGAGTATGAACAATTTTATTCCACTTAAAAAAATATTCCCGTGTCTTTAATTAAATTTTATTCCACATTTAATTGCATAAATGCAGCCACATAAATTAATTTGCGCTTTTTAATATCGTCACGAACATAAGATTAGTAATTCTTAACATATCTGATGCAATTAAGAAACAGTTCTGCGTGTCTGTTTAATCGAAAATCATAAGTTCAAATTCCAACTGAGCCTTAAGTATAAAATAAATTTATCAGTTATTCTAAATTAGAAAAAATAGAAAGAAGCAGATTGAAATCGCTAGTTTCGATTAGAAATAAGAAAACAATTGTTATGAAGTCGTGGAGGAGTGGCTACTTAAACAGCAGATGAAGCACTTAAGTCGCCTTTATATTTAGACACGGAAAGCATAACCCAAACCCTTAAAAAGCAGCAGCTAGATAAAAAAGTACCATTGTAACAAGAGCGTGTGGCAGTCGTAGTTGAGTTAGTTAAAACATCACTGCGAGTTCAAGCTTTAAATAATGGGATAACTTACAACATAAGAACAAATTTTTGGAGTCGTGGCTAAATTGGTTAAAAAACTCTGGCTTGCAGACAATGCTCTGTAAGTTCGAGTCTCGCCGAAAGCATATCGTATTTTACTATGGGTGGATGCTCAAGTTAAAGGAGTATGTTTTAATACAAAACAGTAAACACTACGGATCTTGCGAGACTCACATTATGCTATCGATTGGTTGGCTGCCTGCTTAGCACCCCCACCCGGGGAACTTCGAGTATGGCAGAGAGAACATAGGCGTTGACACTGGTATCTTCGGAGTATAGGAGGAACCAATCCACCGGTGTGAAGGTATTGAATCTAAATAGACAGTGGGGTAACTGCCGAAGGATGCACCAGTGACCTTAAGAAACTGGCGAAACGGGAACCAGTAGCCCGTACAGAGAGCCGCCCATCCCTGTAGCCGGATGTTGTTGAGGTCCCTTCCGGGTACACATGGTGGCTGTTGGTTCAAGTTGGTGTCCGCAGGTCTGGTGCAGTGCTAACAAAGTGTACTGTTGCATTCTCAACAGAGGAGTTTTATGGGTAGGCTCCGACCCTATAGCAAGTCCTGCAAGCCATAGACTTAAAATTGCACAGAATAGTGCAAATAAGAGAAATCTAACAAGAGAAGCAGACTAAAAAATAAATTTTAACATTCTAGATTTTGCAGTAAAAATAAACCTTGTGTTCGATAAATGAAAAACTTAAAAATATTTATAGAAAAAGAGTCCCTAAAAGAATTTCGTTATTAACTTTTTGTCTGTAGAAGACAAAAGAGTATAAATAGCCATAAATGTGTGTCCTTTCACTTATATCGTAGTGGCGACAGCAACAGGTTCCCTTATTAAACTTGTCTCTGCCCGCCACCGGTTTAACTGTCTTAACTATACCTGTCGAACTGCGGGGCTTTGTAGGGAAGAACATATTTATATGCTTTTGAGAACGAAATTAAATATGCTTTTGAGAATCCGGCTGAGATGAAAAAAGAGAAATAATATGGTTGTGATATGGTTTCAAAAACCATAGTATGTTCTTTGTAACAATGTATAATTGCGTAGAAAATATTATAGTTGTTTTCAATAAATCTTCAGTCACGACAAACATTTTTTTGTTAACGTTTAACCATTATGTGGTTAGAAGGCACAATATTGCAACATGGTTGGTAAAAACTTAAAAAAAAAATTGAACCACAACCAAAGTTTTATTGCTTATTAAAAAGAATAACCATAATGTAATATTTTTAATCAAAGTATGATAATGTTTGCATTTAAAAATAATTTGGTCTAGGTCTTGGCAGAATGTTTTTCTATCAGTTTAGTATTATTTTTTTTTGTTAGCTTAAAGCTGAAAATGTTTTTCACTGTTAAAGAAAATAAAAAAATAAAATAAACATGTATGTACAATATATATAATAGAAAATAATATACATACAAAATATGAAAACAAATAAAAAAGTAGGCAAAATATTTCAAAACAGTTGAAATAAATCTAATTCCTTATATTTGCGTTTTAGGCATAATTGTGAAACCATTTACATATTTTTAATTTTAGAAACCATTTTCAACCATATTATGATATTTTTATCAAACATTTATTGTTTATATTTAAACATAGTTATGTTTATACTTTAGCATGTTATTTTCAAGCTTAACATTGCAAGATCAACTATATTATTATTAAATGTAACAATACCATTTTTTTGCTAACAACCGTGTAATAACCACAGCATGTTGCTTTCAGATTGTGGTTATCTCAACCATGTTTTTTCTTTGCGTGCGAGACCTTATTGAGGAACCATGAAGAAACTAACGAGAATACTTTAAAAAAGTGGATGTGATAGTCCCAAAAAGCACTCCCGAGGCAGAAATCCATCGACCGGAAAACTAAAATGCTGCCTTGATATTATTAAGAATAATGAGCTGACCAACTGCGTTTGTTTCAGGTCCATGAGACTTCAGTTATCATATGATCAAAATGACTGAGTTGGTAATGCAAATTCCATTTAGAAGTTCTGTGCCAGCGAGCGTTGTGAAAAAGGATATGCATGGGCAGAAACATATTAAATATGGACGCCATGAGAAACCTCAACTTTAGAAAAATTGTAATAATTAAGAAAGACTCCTACAGAAGAAAAGAGCTGTTTTTAATGCCAGTCGATGATATCAAGAGACTCAATTAAAAGAAGTAGGTCGTTAATTGCCAATATGTTACTTTAAATTATGAAGGAACCTAAGTGGTCTGCTCCGGATATCTCTTCCCTCGCTACATCTATATTTATTTGGTTTTTGTGGAAAAGTTACATCAATAATTTAATAACAACTTTAAATTATGATTTCAATAGCCGGCACTATTTTCTTTTTGTTTATTAATGGCAGAATTAAGGAAGAAAT
Organism: Gymnosoma rotundatum; assembly: GCA_916610165.2. Lineage (NCBI taxonomy): Eukaryota > Metazoa > Arthropoda > Insecta > Diptera > Tachinidae > Gymnosoma > Gymnosoma rotundatum. The sequence continues at coordinate 119,810,851 of OU744338.1, forward strand.
ACGGTGTTTTTCAATTTATTATGATGACTTTAATAAAAAGAAGAAAATTATTCTTTTCATATTTCGCTTTATGTACATTATGATAATCCACTTATCATTCACTAAAAATGCATTTAATTAAAAGAATATAAAACACAATATTTTCTGCCTGAAAATACAATTAAAAAAAAAAGAAATTAAAAAAATTTCCATAATAATTTTTATAAGTTTTCGTTTCGCCTGAGATAACTTTTTGTTCATAATTTAAATTAAGTTAACATGAAACAATTAACATGGAATTTTTATCTGAATATTTCTCAGAAATCATCACAGGGTTGACTATAAAACCAATGAGACTCCCATTCAAACCAACCAGAAAGTGAGAAATAATAATTTTAATGAAGTTACAATCATAACTGCCACAAAGTTTTTCTTTTAACACACTACTTTTAGGGGTTTGCTCTATTTTTGGTTGAGTTTTATCGAAATTTAACTATTGAATTTATGCATTTGTTTTTTTTTTTCGTTGTATAACAGTTGCAAATCGGTTCTCATCATGCTTATACATGTTGTTAAACAAAAGCATGAGGATTTTAAATAAACATCAAAAAAATTAAAATGTACTTGTGTCTGGTATGTACAACCACCGTCACTGTTTCGTAGTTCATTTTAATTTATGTGTTTAACGACCTAATAAAAATGTTTTATCACTTGTATCTGTAGCACAGAAATCTAATAAAATTTTAGCTGTATTTGTTAAAAATACTGAGGTGGGAAAGAATTAACAATTTTTTTAAAAATTAAGTTTAAGAAAACTTAAGAGCATTAAAAACTTAAGAGCAATAAAAAAAAATAAATAAATATTGGCAGCTCAGGCATAAGTTTAAGAAACTTATAACACTTTGCTCTATAAATTCGCCATTTGGATTTTTTAATATAATTGATACGAAAGACTTCTCTATTACGCCATTCTCCATTACGTATAGAAATTTAATCAAAATGACGCTTAGTTTTTATTTCGCTTATGTGGTGTCATTTTAAAATTTTCTGTTCGAATTTGTGGAAATTGTTACGCAACATTGATTTTTTCATGTGAAAAATTTGACATTATAATAGGGTGTCTTTTTCGTGATTTGAATGTGTTTCTTAAACCATTAATTTAATATTTTTATTTTGATAATTAACATTTTTTTGGCAGGTTTCAATTCGTTTTAACAGCCAGAAACATTTGATGTGTACTACTTCTGCAACACTTTTTCATGCAGTTTTTATACACATTTTGTATGTACGCAGTTTGATATCATTCCGCATGAAGAAGTGAATAGAGTATCAGGCTTAACTGTTAAATTTTTTTTTTTAAAAATAAAGAGAATTTGAGTAGCCACGGCGATTAAAGTAAATTACATAATTTACTTTAAAAAAATAGGCCACAAAAAAGGTTGTTCAAAAACGTGTGTCCGCATTTCACATGTAACAAAGTATGGGCAAAAATTTTTAATCAAATGTTAATTAAAAATTTTACGATAATTTACTTATTTTCGGGTTTTTGTTTAATTTTTAGTTTCTAAACATTTTTAGAAAGATAAATTATTTACAAATGTATGCGAACGTTTTCCAAAGAAAACAAGAAAAATTAGACGCTAGCAAAATGAAATGCAGCATTTTCTAGAAGGCCACATCCTTCATCACCAAAAAGCCGAAAAAAATTTTGATTGATAAGATACTTGATTGTCCCATTGTTGAAATTCAAATCGATGCTACAGCTAAATTAAAAGAGATAACGACCAATTTTTTTTAGTCCTATGTCCACATATTCTCATAGTGTAACGTGTAAAAGAAACTGACAACTAATGAATAACAAAATACTGATCTTACTTCTGGTATATCGCGATTCCAAGAAAAACAAAAATCCTCTTTTCACAGAAATTGTACGTGATAGCAATTTTCTGAAATTTTTCCGTTACCTAATGGTCGATATTTATCCAAGATGCTGCATAAAGTTCGGAGCGGAAAACCCTTAAATACCTGTGTTATTAATGTAGTTAGCAAACCATTAAAGGAAACATTGTTATTACGCCAATGAGAATTAAGTTTGTTAGCTGAACAAACACAGAACCATTAGTTTCGAAGGATACTATAATAACCCAACTGATCGCCATTGAAGGTGTCAGATTCCAACTGTTCGGAAGTATCGCTTTTGAAAATCAAACCAATTATTCAGGTTGAAATTAATTAAATACTGCGTAAAATGTATGTGAGAACGTAATAAAAAATGTGCTCAAAAGGGCTCGAATTTCTGAGGCTAACAAAGGCGGACATCTATTTGGTATTGTATTCGATATATAATCTTCGAAATTAAATAAAATGCTTATCAAATCCATTCTCTTTCATTTAATGAAAAATTATTATTATTGCATCTTCCCAGCGGACACTTTGTGTTAATATTGAAAGTTATTTTCAACTTTCTTGAAAGTCGAAAATTATTACCTGCAATAAATTACTTGTTTTGACCACAAAAAATCCATTATTTATTCTGTTTTGGAAGACAGCGTTAATTAAAAATAATTCAATTTTTAAGGGCACTGTTTCGAAATGCCATAGTAGCTAATATCACTCATCCAAATTTATAGAAAGCACAACCTTAGTTTCTGATATCAAATAAACTGCACTTAATAGTTCGTTGTTGTTAAACACTTTAATCGCAAACTAAACCGGGAGAATAAATATGAATCTGTTATGTATGAAAGATTTCAAATGTTCTATCGATGAATGCAGTGTTACTCCATGAACTAGAGGGTACGATTAAAGATGTGGTCAAATACGTCGAACATTTGACAAAAAAGCATTACAAATTTTTTGTTTACAAATATTTATTCAATCTTCCTTGACACATATCATTACGAAATTAATACGATTAATACAATTTGAAAGTCGCTCAAAATAAGGCTCGTGTCGACTGGTGCAAAGAAATGTTGCAAAAATACGATTGCGGTGCTTCAAAAGACGTTTATAAGATCGTCACAGGTGAGGAATCGTGGATTTATGCGTATGAGCCCGAAACGAAAGAACAATCGACCGTGTGGGTCTTCAAAGACGAGCAAAATCCAACGAAAGTTGTTCGTGGAAGAAGCACTTCGAAACTGGTCACGTGGCAACTGTTCCGCTTGAGCAACGTAGGACGGTCACTTCTGAGTGGTACACTACAATTTGTTTGCCTGAAGTCATCGGAGGAATTCGAAAAACCAACAAGAGAAGACGAATCATTGTTCACCATGACAATGCGAGCTCTCACACATCGGCTCAAACCAGAGCGTTTTTGACCGGCCAAAACGTCGAATTAATGGGTCATCCGCCGTACAGCCCTGACTTGGCACCTAATGACTTCTTCTTGTTTCCGCACATCATGAAAAAAAATGCGTGGTCAACGATTTTCGTCGCCAGAAGAAGCTGTTGAAGTGTTCAAAAACCATGTTTTAGAGGTGTCTCAATCGGAGTGGAAAAAGTGCTTCGACAACTGGTTTGAGCGCATGCAAAAGTGTATAAATCATGCTGGAGAATACTTTGAAAAACAATAAAACCATTTTTGATTATAAATATTCGCATTTTCACTATTAGGCCGGAAATATATATAGCAGCCCTCGTAATATTGTTACGTTTTCCCTTTTTAGATAAACGTACAGATTCTTTTTGTATCTTTTGTAGCTTTTTTGTAGCTTTATCTGGCTATACATCTTGATGCTACGGTCTTGTGAATCCTTTGGTCTTGTACTTATTAAACATGCGTTATTATTACAAACGCAGCCATCTACGCTGCACTATTGTTTTACTCCGGCGAGGAATGAACTAGTCAATGCCTTGTTTAGTGAACTTAACCATCGACACACAGCTCCACTATGCCTTTTTTCCAAGCCAGTCATCCCCTTTAATCCAATATCCACAACATACGTCTGCCATACACTGTTCTTATATGCTGTTACACTTTCCTGCGCTAACCGCTACCATTCTTTCCTTTTATTAGAAAGGGCGTCTTGATAATTATCTTTTACTCTTGTATTAAATTAGGCGTCTCTACTTAATTATCTGCCATGGCTTCACACAATAAGCGTCTTTTGCCTCTCAGAAGGTTTGTATTGCTACTTCATTATCTTTAATTGCATTATAACAATTATTATTTTCCATTTTACGATTGTCTGTAGCTGGGCTCGAACTCACGATCTTCTCATTTATAGCAAGCACCCCTACGAACGCAGCCATTGAGGTTGCTCAGCTTTTGTTAGATAATTGCGGTATTATTCTGTAACACATCATTAGTGGAAGTAACTTAATCAACACGCTCATACGGACAACAAGATCAAGAGGTGTTGCCAGATCTTATTTTTGTAACAAATAATAATAATCAGTAGGATCTCATATTTCTTAATAGGTATTCTGGAAGGAAAAATGTATCTTTCCATAATTCACTGGTTATGCCTTTTTGGTCAAATTTTCGACATATGTGACCGTAACCTTAGTTTATAATAAAAAAGATTGTCAAGTACACAAGACTCTACAGTTAAGGAGCTGTTAAAATAAAACAACATCCATAAAAATTTTTAACATAAAATGAGTGTAGTTCTATGTCGCTTCATATATGTTCGACTTAAATTTAATTGAGTTAAAAAATTAAAACACCTGTTTTAATTGCTATTTTGTTGCCAGTAGTTAAGTCGTCACTTGTATGGTTATATTTTTATCTTTATTTCTTTTAATTCAGTTGTACACCATTTTATTCATTGGCTTGTCAATAAAAAATTATGTTGCCTCCTTTGTCGTTATTTTTGCTCTTATTCCAAAGAATTTCATAGTATTTTGTTGAATTTTAAGTACATACTAATGTGGGAATTTTTTGTGGAAATGTGTTAATTAAGTAATTAATGAGCCATTAAAAAAAATAAAGATTGCGTTTTATGAAGACATAAAAAAATTGGCTTGAAAGCCAGCAAGCTGTTAAATGAACTATATATTGCCATGAGTATTTTCTGAAGTTTTCATTTTAAAGATTTAAAGGTTTTTATTTGGAGTAAAACAAAAAAAAAATTAAAAAAAAAAAAAAAATAAAAATTAAAAATCAACTTTATTTAACAGCAACTGTAATTAATCATATGAAAAGGGCTACAAGTTGATTCAGTAAATTACTTAATGGAAAAAGGTAGTTATTTTATTTTTGGAGTTTGTTTTTATAGTTTTTCAAAACATCTAGCACTTGTCTTGTACCGACAGCTAATTCCCAGCAAGTGCAAAGTTGCTTAAACTAGGCCTCTATGTTTTACAACAGAATTTATAATTTTAAAATTAATTCCTAGGAAAATAAGTCTTTGAAATAAAAATTTTTTCATGTTGTAAAATTTAGTGGACAGTAATCTGTAATAGCATTCTTTGGGTTATTGCTTTAACTTCAAGGCAGCGGCAAAATCATTATACATACAGATTTTAAGAAAAAGTATTCGAGAATTTAATTCACATATTCTACTATATTTTCTTCTATGTTAAAATAAAATAAGAATTAACACTATAACTCCTTCTCAATCTCAATCATCTGCCTACAATATTTTGGCAATATACATTACAATTACAGCACCTTTAGGGGCACCCTTTGATTTCCAAATTAAAACTATATACTTTCAACCGTCTATAAGTGTTCAACAGTTTGGCCATAAGCATCAATTTACATCAACTATTTTAGCACCTTTTAACTAATAATTTTAAACTTTTATACTTCTTATTATAACAGACAAAGTAGTGGACATTCGATCTACTTTTCAAGTGTTTGTATATAGGGGTTCCCAAAGATACGGTCATATATCTCAAATTGTATTATTTAAGGAACAACTTTTTATTTCTATATTCAAATTATAAACTTGTTGATATAAGGGACTTAGCAATATACAGGTCTTTTATAAGTTTAAGCTGTTTGTCTATAACGGTCAAAAACTAAGCCACATACATCAAATGACATCTACTCATCTACTATTGGAACACCCTTTTATTTCCAAATTAAAATTTTATTTTCTTGTAAATTTCAACAACAACTGTTCAACAGTGTGGCCATATACATACAATTGAATGAACTATTGGGACACCCTTTAATTTATAATTTTTAATGCTTATACCTGTTATTATAACGTTAATAATTATCGACATTCTGTCCAATTTTTAAGCGTTTTTTTATAACGGTTCAAAAGATAGGCCCATATAGGTCAATTGACGTCAGCTATGGGGACACCTTTTAATTTTTGAAATTATTTTTGTATTACTTTGCATTTTACTATAGTAATCCGCAGTCATTTTAAATTTTAATGAAAAGCCTTTTACAGTTCATAATACACGTAAAAAATATGTATGTTGTACGGGGGCACCCTTTAATTTTTAAGATTATAAACAATTTTTAAAACTGCAAGCAGAATCTATAAAATTACAAAAAATTTTCAAAATTGGTTCTGAAATGACTGAGTTCTGCAGGCACACACATTAAAAAAAGCAATATTCAGATGAATTGATAACCTTCTTCTTTTTTTAAGTCGGTTAAAAAAAATTCTACGAATTCGCTAAATTTTCTCCAAAGCCCTTATCAATTGATGAATTTTTTTTTACGTTCTGGAAGGCAAAGAACAAAATAGTAATTAACCGTACTCAGGTAAATTATTAGAAATATAGGATCATCCAAAAAACGCGCCTACATTTTTCTTTGAGGAAATTTTGATCGCAAAAGCGTAATGTTTTCTCGAGTTGTGTGACATGTAGCACCGTCTTGCTGGAAATAGACGTCAGACATATCAATATGATTCAACCGTGTCCATAAAAAGTCTCTCAACATTAATTAGTATCGCTCAGCATTCACAGTAACAGCATTTCCAACATCATCTTCGAAGAAAAATGGCCCAATTATTCCATTTGCCCAAAATGCACACCAAACAGTAACTTTTTGTGGATGTAGAGATTTTTCATGAATAACACGAGGATATTCATCACTCCAGATACGACAATTTTGCTTATTGACTTCGTCACTAAACAAAATTTTGCTTGAAAACAATGGATCTGTTGTTGAATGATGTAAACGCGTTGTTGCAATGTGTACCTGTCCATGGTTAAAACTGTACTACCTTCTAATAAAACAAAATGGCTTGTGTCATTTGAAAAGATGTCACGTGTAAAAATTATATAGTGCTGACATATCTAGGCGTCACATTTGGATGACAGCACAGGCAAATATGGGGATAATCTTCTGTGCTCTAATATTGGAATTGGTGTTGAGCGACCTGCGTTCAAATCTTTTTGCAAAAAATTTAAACTAATAAAATGCAAATATAGACTCAATAAAAAGAGAGAATGTGAAAGAATAAAGAAAAGAAAAACAAACAAAAAATGGTCAGTGTTGTCAATCGATCAGATTTAGTATCGAAAGAGGTGCTATTGGAAATCAGCATGATCGGTCCGTGTCCTTCAAGGCAACAATCTAAACACCATTCCTACCTCTAATTATTCCTTGTCATTTGGAACAGTTGCGTAATTCCAATAAAAAAAAAATAAATGTATGGGGCGATAGAAAATTATGATATAAGAGAAAAAAGTGAAAAAATTGGAGCTCGCCCATATTTTCCGAGTTACTGGGCTCTGAAATTTAAAATTTTTTTCAAATATCAATATGATTATCATTTTAAAGTTTTTGAAGAGATCTTTAAGGAAATACTAAAAAGGTTTGAAAAATATTTTTTATGTAAAATTATATATATGCAGCACTAATTTTTTTTTTATTTTTTAATTCTTTTGCTTTTTTGATTGGAGTTACTTCAATAAACTAGATTTTCATAGATGGTGAAAGGTATCAAAGATTCGAATTCGAATATAGCTTTTACTTGTTTTGTTTAAATTTTTTGGAGACTTTATATCCTGTTTCGTAATCTTACATAGAAGGTAGCTAAAGAGAAAGCCGGTTTTGTATTATATTATTGCAACGCAGTGTGTTAGTTCACATATAAATTTATAAAATAAAATTTGAATAGTTTTTAATTTAGCAAAATAAAGCCATGATTTATGGTCAAGACGATCTATATGATAAAACAAACGGAAAAACAAAAATTAATAAAAAAATATAAAACTATTGTTATTTCATTAAGGATATAAAAATTTTATATGTGTGATAACAACCACCGTTATGTGGACAATATAGGAACAAAAGAAATTTGTCGTAAAACTTTTAAACAAACAAAGGCTGAGTTTAACACAACATTAAAAAAGGACTTGACAAATGAATAAAAATGTAAATTTGTTTCATAATTGTATTTCATATTATTCTTAAAACTAATTGAAAAACAATAAAATTACAAAAACTGGCATGAAAACAGACAAAAGAAAACAATAAAATAATAAAGGAACTTTAAGAAAATCTATTAAAGAAAAAACATAAAATAAAATAATAAAACACATTAATTTATTATCGTTTGTTGATTTCTTATCATTTCTTTTTTACTACATGATTGAATAAAATTTAACTTCTTTCATAATAATTATTAATCTCCGTTTTTTTTTCTCCTTTTCGTTAAGGTGAAATGACTTGACTTTGACGGCGTATGTACAGATGTTTGTGTGTGTTCACGAAAGATTGATTATTTGATACAGTGATTGTGTACGGCGTATTGTGTCATTCATAGTTTGGTTGTATTTATTTTATTATTGATAAAAAGGAATAAAACAAACTGTCAATCATAATCCAAATTAATTATACGATAACGTTTAATTTGTGTTAAAAACATCCGTCATCATCTTCATCATCATCTTTAACGTTTTTACAATAATAATCATCAATATCATTGGTGATGATATATGAACCAACTAACAACAAAAAAAAAATATAACATTCCAGTTCTGAGAGAGTTGGTGCTGGAAAAGGAAAATTTCCACAACCATCTTCTTTGCGCTTTGAGAAATTTGTTGAAGATTTAAACGAAACTGGCAAAGTTGAATGAAAGAAAGAAGAGTATGAAAAATAAAAATATTCTCTAATTTAAAAGAGTGTTTTTAATTTGCGGGAGAATTTAAAACAAATTGAAATATTTTTTTCCACGTGGTTATTTCATTGAAGGAATGAGTAGAGAGCACAGAGATTAATGGAAAGTCCAGTCTTGAAAGTCCAGTCTTGAAAACATAGTTGCAGCAAGAGGACTAATTCATCGTACTTACCTTTTGACGCCGTAAATTTGATCCTGATTTTGAGAATGAAATAAGGTTATTGCTGGAGCAAAGTTTTATAGGCATCTCAGAAAAATCTCACTTGATCAGAGCGTGTAAATAATTTTCTGTAAAAAAACTATACAGTCGAAATAATTAGGCATATTTTAGACAAAGGTATATGAATATCAAGGTGAGAGAAACCACTCTAAGATCTAGCGCAAAGACTGTTTTCAAAAATGAACTTAAATAAGGCTAAAATATGATATAAAATAAGAATGAGAATAAATACAAACAATTGCGAGCAATTCTATTTGTTACGAAACATTAGATCCATCTTAAGAAATGGTAACTCTTAAAATTCACATATATAACAATTTTAAAAAATTAAATTAACTACAGCAAAATTTAATTAAAACAATTGCCCTATTCACAAGCCCCCTAGTACGTGCTAAGTGCTAACAAAATACAACGGTGCTAGCTGTGTTGTTGGTAATTTTCATGCAAACATGCGATACAATACTTAGTACTTTTTTCATATGTTTTTCAAACGTTGTATTTGTTTAAATGTTTTATGTTTAAATGAATTATTATTTTTGTGTTCATGTGTGAATTATATTAAATTAAATTGAATTAAAAGATGTTTTTATTAGTTTTGTTTATTTAATTTATTGATTTGACTGATTTATTAGAAAGTTGAAGTTGAAAGTTGAAAGTTGGCAATATAAAAACTGTTCTTTAAGATTAAATATTGCTTTAATGACTCGATTTCTAATATTTTGTATGGTACCGCCATCACCTATACCAAAAAGAGATGCTACCTTACGAACACAAGCACCATTTCCTGAAGATCCCAAGCAGTAAAGTACAATTTTAAGCTGCAAGTCAATGCGTAGTTAGAGCCTTTCGCCAATTGTGTGAAAAACATCGTCATTTTTTTTAAGGTTCAATATATAGGCAAATTCCTCTGGCCGTAGTCGTATCATATGAAGAAATCTGTTTTCATCAAAATATCTCAAAACCCGATTATGCCATAATTATATTTTGGTAGCCCTAAATGTATAATTCTGCGACTGGAGAGCAAGTACATTAGGTTCATCCTAAAAATGTCTTGAATTTCATCCTCACACAAAAAATTTATTAATTTACTTTTTCTGTTTTCTCCCCCATTTGGCTTATAAATAACAAATGATGAATGGCACTTTTCTTCTTCTTATTTACTTTTTGACGTATGAAGTACAATGTACAATGGCACACTGATACAATGGTTGTTCACAAAGAAGTAAACAAAAGGTAGTATGCAATACTACCTACACCTTAGCAGAGCTTGTGAATACGGCAAATATATTATAATTTTCAGTAAAACTTGTAAAAATAAAAAACTGATTCCTGGGGATTTTGGGTTTTAAAACTTTAAGTTTGCGAATTTGATTTAAAAAGCATCTAGAAACCTCATATAAAAACTAAATTATTGCTTTCTTTATATATAACTCTAGTTGCAGTAGATTTATGAAGTCATTATGCCTTCTAAAGGGTGTTTTATTAAGCCCGATAGAACTATTAATTGTAAAAAATTAACACAATAAGTTAAATTGTAATGAAGATTTTTTTAAACAAAACATCAGATCGTGGCAATAATATTTTAAAATCATTTCGGGCATATAACCACCGTGACTGATCCTGACGAATCGCATTCTGAACGTCCAACTTTGGGGCACTTTTTTAAGTACTGGCCATATATCACGAATAACACGAACAATGTTGGCCTCCAACGCGTCAATTGTTGCTGGCTTAACAGCATAAAGCAATGACTTCACGTGGCCCTACAGGAAAAAACCGAAATAATTTTGTTAAAATCACATTTCGTCCGGATTAATGGTATTCATATTTCCTAACAAAACAATCATTAATCATGGTGCAGTAACAATCTCCATTGAACTCCATATCCTAAGATCAGTCCCTCATTTTTGAAGAAATAAGATCAAAGGATGCCACCTTTGTGTAAACCAAACCAAACGGTGAATTTTGTTGGATACAATAGAGTCTGTGGAATATGTTGTGGATAAGTCTCACTCCGTATGTGGCGATTTTGCTTACTAAGAAACCCAGACGGATGGCTCAGACGAACGATTATGTGCACTATAAAAATCACGAAGTCGTGTATAAGTTGTTCGAATTGATGACTGATTTTCAAAGTAAACTGGGATGAATTGATAGCGTTGTGCAAATGTTAGTCTATTTATAATTATTTGCCAGAGTTTACTGAAAATAATAAGACAAAATTGTTCATCAAAATTTAATTTTTTACTGTTATTTTTTTTTTTTTAATTTAAAGTTCTTTTTGTCTTAAAAAACACCCATTATTAGTTGCGACTTTTAAAATATTTGACGGATTAAAGATAATTCGTCGAAAAACAAGAACATTTTTACACTTAAGAGTTTTATTTTTATTCATTCCGCTGCTATTAAAGATCAACTTAGCCCTAGAGGAGCTACAGGAAATTTATGACCACCATTCTAAAAAGCTGCCATTGAAATTTAGCAAAAGTTAGCGCCTTTATTTTCCTATGTTTTTCGATTTAATTGTGCTTTTTTGTCGGCTTCTTGTTTTTTGTTTATTTTAGTGAAAATCGAAACTATAAATTAAGCTGAAATCTAAATATCTGATATCTTCAAAATATTCCCTTTAGCGAAAGGTTGGCTTAAACTTACTTTTCTCACTTATATTTTAATAGATTATTTTGTGAAGGAGAGTGCAGAGCAGATTAATATAGAACTCAAGTTCAGCCCAAATATTTCTATTATATCGAAAAACAAATATGGCAAAAAAACTATTTAAAAAAAAATATAAACAATTTTTTTGGTGAAAGGTAATTGGAATTCGGCACAGCTAAACATAGTTCTCTTACTTGTTAATATTCCTGTTACTAATTTCTTGTAGAATGGACCAACAAAAATCTGCATGCCTTCCTTCTAAAGGCTCTTTAATGTGCCAGTTTTCTATGTCCAAATTAGCTGCAAGGTAGTATACGTCATTCAAATCAGATAGCCCGCCCTCGAATAGTGTAGACACTAATGTGACCGCCTAAATGTTTGCACGCGTCTTGAAAAGAAATCTGTATATAACAGAAAAAAAACACACAAATAGAAAGCAACTTCTATTAAGCTCCCGGTTTCATTGCAGAATCCCGCGTAATTGCTTTAAAGTTATTTATTATGTTGCTGTCTGTGATTTTCATTCTATTGTGACATAAGCACTTTATGTGCGCTGTTGTTTTATCATTTTTTCGAGCCTGTAAGTATATATTTCACTTAAGCCTTCCTTACGGACTTATAGAATCGAAACATTTTAAGACTTTGACGAGTACTTGCACACTGGTAATTGATGCTCCCTAAGAAAACTTATCTTCTGATTCTCTGCCAGAAAGCACGAACTTTTTCGCCAATTTGCAAATATGCGAATTTTTGAATTCAGGCCCCTCTATTTTATAAAGTGCGAGCAAAATATGGCAATAAGAATGTTAGATAGAGTTCTAGTTAGACCATAATATAACTTTATTTATAAAAATATATGCTAGCTTTAAGATCTAAGAAATATTTCATAGCCTACAACTCCTTTAATTGCCGTCATTAGTTGAATATGTTTTTTCTACTCACTAATACCAATGATTATGATTGCATAACATTTTTTATTTATTTATGCATTTCCGTCATAATACTTTCTTAAGGCTTAAAAAGTCTTCCATTTTATCTTTACCTTTACTTGTCTTCAATTTTTCTTATAATGCTTCCCCTTTTTGTAATATCCATATAATAAGCATGAACATAATAAAAGTATAAAAAAGAACTTATCGTACCGTCACATCGATATATGAGTTCTTAAATTTGGTGGTATGTGTTCCATCCAAAAGTAACAAAAAACTAAATAATATAATCGAATAAATAAATTATTGCAAGTTCATTAAATAAACATTGGCTGCATTATTACTTACACATCAAATCGATACATTTTTTTACGCCATTCGCTTTTAAATCCACACAGAAAGAAGTCAGATGTGAGAGAACAAACATGACGCGTAATGTATTGTAAGAACGGAAAAAAAAGGCGTGTAATGAAGATCAATTCTTAAGAAAACTTTAAATCAAGTCGTGTTAAATAAACAATGAAGGGAAAATTTTAAAAGAAAAACTTAAAGAAAAAACTAAAAGATCACTATTGTTTCGAAGGTTACATTTCAAACAAATGCAACTGTTGTCTATATCTTCAAAAACACCTTTTAGTTGCCAGTTGTTTTTGTTGTTATTGTTATTGATTTTGTCCATTTTTTTTGCCAAGTCATTCCATCAATCCTTTAAAGTATGCGCATATAAAATGAGATTCCAAAAAAAGTTAGTGTTAAAATAATAAAAACCGAATGTTACCAAAACATATTCATTAGAAGCAGACGATCAATTTGGTCTTCGGGCAGCGACATGGTATACAAGACACGGTACACTATAATAGAGTCTTTATATCTGTTATTCCGTATGTTTTTTATGTTCAGTTATATTGGTGGCACGCCATAAGATCCAAAGACATAATATGCCCATGGACATTATGCCGCACCAGACAGTGTTATAATGTCCACGGACATTATGTCACACTACGATTCGACATCAACGCAGAGTCATAATGTCCATAAATATTATACATAGGTTTATTTAAGGGTATTCTATATCTAAACTGGGTTTCAGAAAATCCTGCCTGGTAAGCAAAGCCGGTACCATAGAGAAGAAACCTGTGTGCCTGGCCGAAGTGTGGCTATGCACAATATATTTGGTAGGTAAAATCGTTAGTGGTGTAAGAGCCGACATTATGACACTTTTAAAAGTGACACTATGTCCATACTAAAAATGACACAATGTCCATGGACCCTGTGACGTTCTTCAAAGCGTCATAATGGACACTAAGTCCTAGGACACTGTGACATGTAGGCATGTAATTTTTATGGTTTCCCATTTTAAACTTATTATTTGAAAATAAATAGCAGTGTACCTTGATAGCCAAAAAAAAAATGTTAGTGAACAGGGTGATTCAATATAGATTTTTGCGCGCCTTTAACCCTGACAGCTTAAGATAAGAAATTACCTCAAGATTTAAATTGAGCAATTGGAAACCAACAACATTATTTTCTACAGCCGAGGGATATATAGGGAAATGTTAGTGTGGTTCAGCCCGCTAAACTTACAATTAAACCTAATTTCCCTCCCACTTAAAATTGTCAGGCTCATACAAAAAGTATGAACCAATCGGCGTCGACTAAACCCGATTTTGTCACTGCTTAGAGAGTGAAGCCGGCAGATTTTCTGTTGTTCTCAGGTCAATCGAGCGATTATTTAATTTCGTTCTGTAGGACTTATTAAACAAGAAAAGCTAAAACTACTGTTCAAGACTCCACGTTGACACTGTTATTTAGTTCTAGGTTGCATTTTCAGCTCAGAAACCGAATTAAACCGACATAAAACATTCCGATCGAATTTATTTTACGTTTTTCAGATTCTCATCGATTTTGAACGAGTATAGTTATAAAATGCTAAATCTTTACTTTTTATTTTTAATAAGGCAACATTTCTCACACCAAGTTGCCGACTTTGCAGGAATTCTTTGGTAAGCGAAACCTTTGTTGTTTTAAGTGCGGACATTATGACACTTCTAAAAGTAACTCTTTGTCTGTACTTAAAACGACGCAATGTCCAAGGACACTATGACGTTTTTCAAAGCGACTAATGTCCATGCACTTTATGTCACTTTTGACTGCGTCCTGTCCGTTTGTCTATATGTTTTAATATTTTATTATTATTATTAAAATTTACATCTTCGTTTTCTGAAGAACCAATTTGTTTAATTGAAACCACTTTCGATTGGAATTGAGTTCTGTGACATGCCTCATGGTCATTTATCTATACAAGGTGGCCTAGATTTTATCGTGAGCTTTTTAATATTTAAAAGTTAGAAAGCCAAGACTAAATATAGACCACTCTATGTTAAATAATCTGCATGATATTTTTAAATGGAATTTTGAAAGGACCTACAAAATGACATCGAAGAGCATAAGTCGAAATAACAAGTGAATTGCTGCATAATTGTAGCTGCGTATAAAGTATGAGTTCTTATTTCAATCAAGGTGACGCACTAAAAGAAACGCATAGCGGTCAAGATGTAGATGAAGAAGCTGACCTATTTGTTCCAGTCAGTTAAAATTGTTTGTAATGAGGAGTCCTAGTCAAACTTTCAAACTTTTTTAATTATCTAAAAATTTTCAAGCTCTTCCCTCGAGATATACTAAATGAACTTGTACCAAATGTAGGGTACTTATGTAATAAAATCAAAGAATAAATTTTTTTCCTCAATATGTTTCCTTTAAAAATCAACTCCTTAAAATTTACACATTTCAATCCAACCAATGATGAAAAAAAAAACTTGAACACTTTTGGTTACTGTTTGGTATTTTTATAATAACCATATACACACACACACATCTCTTACACACTTAAATTCATCCATCTGTGCTGTTTGTAACTTCACCAACCTGTAAGAGTTTATACTTTAAAGAGTTTATATCAGTGCACATGTGTGTGTCTGTTGCTATATTTTGAAGGAAGGTGCCGGCTTTCAACGCTTATACGTCATTGTTATTCTTTGACGATTGTTGATGTTATTCTTAGCGCTTTAAAGGCTTGATGAGACACTTCAACAATAGCAACAAAAACAACAACAAGAACATACTTGAACATTCTTTAAAAGTATGTTTATTTTCAGATGTGGTCGTTCTTGTTGCATGTTCAACGATTTACTTCATGATGATAGTGATGGTTTTGTGTTTACAATGATGATGATGATTTTAATGATGATGTTGATGACGATGATGACTATGACAAAAATAAGATCTTCTTTTCACCTGCCACCATTATTTGTGTAAAGTGCAGTCTTATTAAAAGTGCCACAGTCTCACACCTTAAACTTCAATCCCAATTGCCGAAACATCAAAGTCGCGTCAACTCTTAAAGCTGCAATCATGTTAAGAAATTTTTGTTATTTAAATTATGGGCATTTCCTCAATTATAAAAAGAGCAAAGATTTACTTAAGTCTGTATCTCAGAGACAACTCGTAAAAGGTAGTATAGCTAACTACGGGATAATGTTTTTAGTAATTAACGTAAGTCAAAATATGAAGTATAAGTACTCAACGTATAAGATAGTAGTATAGGACAGGAAATATAAGATAGCAATCTTATTTCAAAACAGTTCATAATTATAATTCGACAATCTACACATATGTAAATCTTTTATATCATAGCAGGCCGAACGCCTCAGTATAATGAAGTTATATAGCCTCAGATAGACAAACGATAGGTGCATAACTTATAAGATTTCTAATATTAGCGTAAGTTTGTAAACTTTATTGATGATAGTCTTAGTATATGATGGTGGACTTAACGTAAACTGTAATCTCTGCCTATAAGATAGTAACTTTTAGTATTAAACTGATGTAATAAATTACCACAATGCCCACATTTAAGATATTAGGCCCAGTAAAAGGTCAAACTCCAAATATAATGTGTAAAGCGATGATCCAAATATAAGACAGTTGTCTCAGTATAAGAACGTAGTTCCAGTAGAGAATAAGGCAGCAGTATTAGCATGAGATGGCTGTCTTATTGTAAAATATTGAATAAATACAATTCAGTGGACGATAGTCTTAATACAAATAATAAATAAATACGAGTATTATTTGCTAGTTGATAGTCCAAATACAAACAGCTAAAAGACGGTACAGTCTTATGGTTGAAATTAATACGCTCATCGCTGTAGAAAATGTTAGTGCGATTGTAGAATGTATGGCAGAAGTCCTTGAATTAGGTGGTACTCTGAATTTAAAATTTGGGATAAATTAACTTCGGTGAGCGATAATTCCAATTCGAAAAGTTTAAGTTATATGATTGCACATTCACTACAGAGAAGTGATTAGATTAACGTCTGTACCTGGCCCGGGACCCTTACTAGACGGTGGTCTTACCACTACTAAGTCTCAATTTTAAGTTCATGGCTTGCAGGACCAAGAAACTTCCTCTTGGTGTAGGGTTGGAGTCTAGCCAAACTCCGTCTGTTGAGAGTGCAATAGGTCACTTTCTTCCATTCCACACCAGATTTGCATAAATAGACTTATTTTAACCACAGCCACCACTTAAGGACAATGATGCATTCTTCGACAGTACCCCATTGTATATCCAGATTTGGCGTCTGCACATCGAGGAACTGATTCCCCCTTTATCCCCTCGCCTGGGCCTAGATTAGATCAGCACAGAATCTTGGTAGCCGCGGGAGGAGGTACATTCACTATAGATGAAAGCCTTAGGCAAACATAGTATTAGGAAATAAAGTCAATGTACTGTCTCAATGTACACACTTATACCTAATAGGGTGCCCGCCTAGAAGGCATACTTATTCGTTTTGCTGCCAATTTGGTACATGTAGTCTTCACAGTTCATATTTAATAGTCGTGAAGTAGACACGTGGAAAGTTTATTATAGAAAAATATTTAATAAACCAACGGGTTTTAATCGTTAAAACATTTCATTAAAATGAAGAATCGATTACTGTGATGATGAAAAAGTTAAATGAAATTTTTAAAAGATACAACGTGCCTATAAAACGCTCTTCTTATCGTGTAGTGAATGACTTAGAAGAAAGTCTGTAGGTGATAGGCCAAAGCATGGATCACAACGTACGGCAAGACCGGCTGAAAACATTACTGCTACTCAAGAAAGTGTTCAACTTCAATTCGACAACGCCCTCAGGAGCTTGGTTCTCAAAGAACAACAGTTCACGCAAGAGCTTCTTCCACAAGACCATTTACGCCGCTGTACATATGTCAATTGGATGTTACAGCGTGAATCATGACAATCCCGATTTTCATTTGGTTGGATATGTAAATAAACAGAATAGTCGGTGCTGGACAATGAAAAACCCTTAAATTATTCATAATATTACATCTACTAAAAATGACTCCCTGGTTTGGTCCAGTTTGATTAGGAGGAATAATTGGACCTTACTTCTGTAAAAATGAAAACGGCGTAACGTTTACTATTAATGGGAAGCGATATCGTGGTATGATTGAAAACATTTTAAAGCTACAACTGCATGCTTTGAGCTTGATTAACATGTGGTATCAACAAGACGGTGGCACATTACCTACAGCTAGGATTGCAATGAAATTGGTGTCATTCCCGGCGGACACCCTGCATTAGCCGGTAGTCAACGCATAAAACTTCTGTACTATTTTAACAAAAGTTTTGTTAAATATATATCCCCCTGTGAAAGCTAGAAGTCCAGGTATTA
This sequence comes from Gymnosoma rotundatum, assembly GCA_916610165.2. NCBI lineage: Eukaryota > Metazoa > Arthropoda > Insecta > Diptera > Tachinidae > Gymnosoma > Gymnosoma rotundatum. The sequence continues at coordinate 119,829,413 of OU744338.1, forward strand.
TATCTAACTATAAATGGGTATTTGAGCTATAAAACAATACTCTCCACATAACACCCCAAGATGTTTGTCTTGGTATAAGATTGCAACCGCAGAGAAAATATTAGATTTCTAAAGGAATAAAAATAATATGATAGTGTAAGAATAGGACTTGGCTTAAGTCGTTATTATCAGCATAAGATTTCAGTCTTTGTATAAAAAAGAATAAATTGGCAGTTTTATTATAAAATATGACAGGCTGTAGGAAGCATAAGTCCAAGATTAAGAAGGTGATTTCAGTATAATATAATTCAGTGGACGATTGTCTCAATACAAAGCAGTTCAGTCATAAGATAGTACATTTAACTAGATAAATAAATAAAATTATAGCCTTAATAAGTATTATAGTTTTAATGCATAACAGGGTAGTTTTAGTTTTAAATCAAGACAAAGACAGTATTGTCGTTGCAAAATGTTGGCCTCAGTATAAGTTAGCAGTCTAACTATAATATAAGGATCTAAGTATACACTCGTTATCTAAATATAAGGCTAATGTCTTGTTTTGCAACTAGGTTCCAGATATAAAACAGTACTTTCGGTATAAGACTGTAGTGTCAGTACAAAACCTTAGTCTTAGTAAAAGCTAGTAATCTCAAAAGAAGTCTCAGTAATGCCGGTTTTAAGATTATATTAGAAGTATAAAACATTGGCATAAAAACCGATTATATTCGACTACGAAGTTACTTCTATCAAAAAAGCAAACATTTGGTTGGCAGAGAATTATAAAATAAACAAAAGTTGGTACTATATATAATTTTACATAAAAACGACAATGGCTCTTAATGGGTTAAGCATTTTTAAAAAAATTTTGCATTAACTTAAAAATCTCTTTAAAAGCTTTAAAATGATACCCATGTTGATATTTTAAAAAATTTGAAAATTTCAGATCCCCATAACTCGGAAATATGGGCGTATACCAATTTTTTCATGATGTTTTTTTTCTTATTTTTGTATCTCTATCGCTCTTCTAATTTAGTTTTTTGATTGGAGTTATTTTATTGATCCAAATGACATGAAAAATTAGAGGTAGGCTCGGTGATTTACCTGTTGCCTCGAAGAGCATGGGCCGATCATGCTGATTTTCAATAGCACCTCTTTCGACACTATACCTGATCGATTGACACTAACACACACGGAAATGGATATTGTAGAAATTACACACGGAATGGCAAACTTAGATATACCCTTTTTCCAATTTTTGTGATGAAATATGATGAAATAATTTAAATATAAGATGGAATTTTTTTTTATAATGGAATTTCTAAAAAGTAGCTTTTTATAAAAGGGTTATAGAAACTTTTACTAGTATAAGATTATAGAAGTATTATATTCAAACTTTTTATGTTTATATACAGACTTAAGATATGTCCATTTACTCATCTGTCATGTACTCACCCATATATTTTCGAAAAAGAAACGATTAGAAAATTGAAGCCCAACAACATGATTTTAATGTTTCAAGTTGTAAATTGTGTGGCCTAGTATTGTTTGGTCTGATTTTGATATACTCAAGTGCAAAGAAAATATATGTACATGTAACTTAACCAAATACTCACGATACTTCTATCAGCAACATATCATTTTGCCATATGTCTATGAAAAACACTTAAATAACAAGTACGAGTACTTGTACTTGTAGATAGAATCACAACATACAGATACATATTTCCATGTGAATAGGAAAAATTTAGAATTTAAAAGGATGTGAATCTTAAGCTACATATTTCTCCGAATTACATTATTTAAGCTAAAAAAAAAACAACAAAAACAAAAGAGACTGACAAAATTTGGCAAACATAAAGAAGATAGGCCTGCTTTGGTATTAAGGACTAAAGCAAAGGCAAACGTCTGCTTGTGGCGGGAGTTAGGAGAAGGTATAGAGGCTTGTTTAGAAGGAAAATGCCTTAACTGCTCTACTAAGAAAGATTTAACTGACACAACATTCGGTGAAGGTGAAGAGATGAATGATGGTTTAGATGGATGACTGCTTGCTTGCTAGCTTGTAGATTTACTAGCAACATTCATTGTCTGTATCTAGTAACATTCTAAAATGTGGCCATGTTTTTAGGTAATTCTTAACATAATCATGCTGCAATATAGTTTGAATTTTTTTTTTATTTGTTAAATTCTTTGTATGTTGTTTATTGCCTTTGCACATCCTAAACATATTGTTGTTGTTGCAATTTAAGTCTTGAAGAAATAACACTTTAATCGAATTGTTAAGTATTCATACTGTTGCAGTTGTTTGATTTTGTTGCACTTATAATTGTGTAAACAGGAAAATTTCATTTATTTAAACCTTAAGATAGACGACATCTTCAATGGCTACATATGGATTAGTATTTTCTTATAAAATATATACAGAGAAGTAGCAGGAGGAGTAAAGAGGTTATTCTATTCTATTCTATTCTATTCTATTCTTGTGTTTCTTTACATAGTTGGTACAAGATTACGAGTGTAAGGCTTGATTTGATTTTTAAACTTTAATAATTAGGACCTCGATTCTTATTGTCGAAATGATTTATGTTGTAAATAATTTCTATTGTCAGTAAGTCACTATTAGATCAGCCTCAATGGTGATACATAAAGATTTATATATTGCCTTTTGCGAAAAATTTGAATCAAACAGTGCCACTTGAATATGTTTTTCGAACAAAACTTGGGGGTTTGCCAAACATCAAAACCAACTCATTGGTGAAAATGTAAAGCACATGGATTAATATGATTTTCTCAAAATCTTCTTGTTTCAAAATTTTCATTACTTTTCAATATATTGTTACATGATAAAAAAGAGTCACCCTCTCAGGATAAATGCTTCTCAACTTAAAGTCTAGTATCAGATTATAAGTTGGGCTCTCGACATTTTCTACAATTTTTATCGTATTTTATTTCAAGTTTTATAATTTTATAATTTTTAATTTTTTTTACCAGCCTTTTTTACTAGCCTTCATTACAAAAAATGGAAAAATGGTATAACGAAGTCTGTCATTACATTTGTAATTTCTACAATATCCATTTCCGACCCCATAAAGTAATTATATTCTGACTTCTTATGCATAGCGAAGTCGATTGAGCAATGTCCGTTCGTTTTAGTATTGAAATGAAATTTTTAACATAAAGCAGTTGTTTTAGTTTAATAAGAGTTCTAATATTACAGTGAAACCTGCCTATTATTCGATGGTGTTTTGAGTCCATAAAGTAGGCACTTTGCAGTACCATTACAACTAAACTGTATTTTTACCAATTGTAATTTAATTTTCATTTCCACTAGATTTGCAGTACGATAAGTCCGATTTTACTGGTAATGGGATTTCAATTTCAATATCAGTAAAAAATAATTATTACTGCATTTATTTAAAGAGATGTTTGTCGAAAGCAGGTATGAAAGTGTCTTGAATAGTGATTACTGCTTTCCAAAATGGAAGGTTTTTAATTAGTAATGCAATAAAATTAATGAATTTTGTTCAGTAAAATGTAAAAATTAATTGGTAATAAAAATTAAACAGTATCAGTAAATATGCAGTTATTACTTTGGTTTTTTTTTTTTTTGGTAATAAGTAAAAATTTACTGATGTTGTACATTTAATTTTATTTTCACTAAAAATGTACTGATTACTGCAGTTAGTTGCATTTAAAATATACGGATTAAAAGATAAAAGATGGCACATAGGAATCAAATGCCCTTTTCGTAATCTGGGTTTAAAATGCAGCCACACCGTGATATTGTAAGTACCACTGTTGCAACGAAATTGCACATCTGTGTTTGAACCACAGCCACACCGCGATACTAGATGTTAGCCACTTTTACCTCTAAGTTTAAGCACCCTGCAAGCTCGGATAACCGGATCCGCGTTGTAGTATCATTAAAATCAAGAGTCAGAAGTTTCAAGAAAATATGTTTTTCACTTAATTTAAACACAGTTTTGGACTGCACCACGAATATAGAACTGTACTCTTATTCTACAACTTTGGCCGCAGTAATCTCAATACGAGGGCTGCTGTATATATTTCTGGCCTGGCAACACTGAGTGCTGCCAAGTGCAATCTGACATTTCCATTGGAAAGTTTGTCATTTTTAAGCATAATCGTACTCAAAACGTTTTGACGTACGACCATTATTTGTGTTGTTTACAGTGACTTGAAAAAATTAATATAGAAAAAAATGGAATTAACTCGTGAACATTTTCGTGCCATCATTTTTTACAACTTTCGACGTGGATTATCACGACAAGACTGCATTGATGAACTAAAATCTTTGTATGGCGATGAAGCACCATCCTATAGCACTGTGAAAAAATGGTATAATGAATTTAATCGTGGCCGAAGCTCGCTCAAAGACGAATTCCGTGAAGGTCGTCCAAAAACGGCTGTTGTGCCAGAGAACATTGATGCCGTGCGTGAACTCGACGTGCGACATACCGAGAGATAGAGACATCCTTGGACATTTCTTCCACCAGCACACATTCGATACTGCATGAAAGTCGCTCAAAAAAAGGCTCGTTTCGATTGGTGCAAAGTATTGTTGCAAAAATACGATTGCGGTGCTTCAGACGACGTTTATAAGATCGTCACAGGTGACGAATCATGGATCTATGCGTATGAGCCCGAAACGAAACAAAAATCGGCCGTGTGGGTCTTCAAAGACGAGCAAAATCCAACGAAAGTTGTTCGTGGAAGAAGCACTTCGAAGCAAATGGTCGCCTGTTCTTCGGCAAAACTGGTCATGTGGCGACTGTTCCGCTTGAGCAACGTAGGACGGTCACTTCTGAGTGGTTCACTACAATTTGTTTGCCTGAAGTCATCGGAGAAATTCGAAAAACCAACAAGAGAAGACGAATCATTGTTCACCATGACAATGCGAGCTCTCACACATCGGCTCAAACCAGAGCGTTTTTGACCGGCCAAAACGTCGTACAGCCGTACAGCCCTGACTTGGCACCTAATGACTTTTTCTTGTTTCCGCACATCAAGAAAAAAATGCGTGGTCAACGATTTTCGTCGCCAGAAGAAGCTGTTGAAGTGTTCAAAAACCATGTTTTAGAGGTGTCTCAATCGGAGTGGAAAAAGTGCTTCGACAACTGGTTTGAGCGCATGCAAAAGTGTATAGATCATGCTGGAGAATATTTTGAAAAACAATAAAACTATTTTTGGTTATAAATATTCGCATTTTCACTATTAGGCCAGAAATATATAGAGCAGCCCTCGTATTTAACACTACTCTGTATAAAAAAAGACATAATTAGTCAAAAAAGTTGTATCAATTTAAGCATATTTCAGATGCCTATTTAACTATAATATGATTGTTACAAAAGGCAGTATGACGATAAGCTAAGAAAAAGACGGCTACGTAATAAAATGGAGTAACTTCAGGTGTGGTTAGATTAGTCAAACATTTAACAAAACATCGGTTATACCGAAGCTTATCTATGCTTCACGATTAATGTAAATAATGTTTACTGAAGTAACTTTAATCAAAGGGAAAAACATTGGAGTGAGTAAGAAAAAAAAATAAATTCTAATTTTATAAAGAAATGTCATTGACTTTAAATTTTAAATAATTTTATTATTTCCTGAAAGATCTCTTCAGAAGATTTAAAATGATACCCATATTAATATCTTAAAAAATATGTTGCACAATCGTGATTTTCTATGAAAAGATCACAGGCACATAACTCGGAAAGTATGGGCGAGTGGCAATTTTTTCTTACTTTTTAATTCTTTATGGCCTCACATATCTAATTTTTTTTTTGATTGTAGTTATTTCATTTTTCCAAATGATAAGAAAAAATTGAAGACAGGTGTGGTGTTTTGCCCGCTGCCTCGAAGGGCACGGACCGATCTTGCTGGTTTTCAGTAGCAAAATTTTTTAAATTACGTCTGATCGATTGGCGTGGTTAAATTTTCATTAACATATTTAGTGCTTTGACTTAGTTGATTTCAGCACTAACACGGACGAACAGATGGACATCGCTCAATCCACTTCACAATGCATAGGAACTTAGAATATATATACTTATTGGGGTCCGAAATGGATATTGTAGAAGTTACAAACGGAATCTCAAACTAAGATATACCCCTTTTCCATTTTTTTTTTGGAGAAGGGTATTAACCACTCTTTTTGCTGATGGCACTGTTACTTTTAAAAAACTTATATTTTAATATTATTTTCTGATCCAACCGAAATATCTTTTCATTATATTTATTTTTTTCCCCTAAATCACCTTCTTTGTACTACCACCCTTTTTTAACTTCTTTTAAAATAATTTTCTTAAAACCCGATGAAAACACTTCAAACATTTTCGGCTTGTTTAACACTTAAAACATAAGCGCACTACTGGCAGCAATCACACTATAGTCAAAGTCATGAGAATTGCTATCTTAAAGTATTTTTCTTTCTTTGGAGCAAACACTAAGCACTGCACAATTCTTGTATAGCTGTTAGTAAGAAAAATAGGTATGTACGAAAGTATTAATGTGTATCTAAAATAAGTCAGATTTAAAGCATTTCAAACTTGACATTTGAACGACATTTTAACCTATTTAGTGGCGGTTGTCTCTTAAGAAGATTTTTCTTCAAGTAAGACACTGTTGTCATTACCACATCATCACCATCGTTAACATATTCTTCTATATACTGACACAACATATAAATGGGCAAATAAATTCTCAGGCTTTGCCGGTTATTTCTTGCATTTCTTGTTACTGTTATTTCAAATAGACACTTATAAAGATGCTTTAGATTGTAAAGGCACGCACACACTACTTGCTGGAAAATGTGGACACTTGCAACTTTGTTTTATGGTTTATAAATTAAATGTTAAATAAATATATATTCAAAGGAATTGATTTAAATTTATGAGATACGCTGAGTTTGAAAAGTGTAACAAAATATAAATCATGCAGATTTTAAGTTAATAAAATATTATTTTAGGATGTACAAAACTTAGAGCTTTTCTGAATAGTAAAAGATTTTTAATTACACCATAACATGACACGTTAAACACATTATAATTGCATAAGTAAAACTGCAATCCAAATAACTGCAACCTTCAGAATATTCTTTTTAACAACAGCTCGGCTTGCCTCGCTCACTTAAATTTCAATAGACTCTATAATGAAGCAGAGTGCAGAGCAGACCTCAAGAGGACAAAAAAACAGCTCAAGTTCACCACAAATATCTTTACTAAATCAAAGATATACATGCATATTCCGACAAAAAAATATTTTTAAGAAAATAAATACATACACAATTCTTATAGTGTAGGGAATATAAGATACGGCACAGACGAATATAACACTCCTACTTGTTATACAGGCAATTATAAATGTAGTACTTTACACTTTGTTTAATTTTAAAGTTTCTGTCCTTATCGGTTGAAACTAGAAGACCATAAGCATAAAATAAAATTATTTATGGAGACACCCTTTAAGGTCCAATTAATCTTGTTACTATAGCAGACATAGAACACATTCTGTGTGATTTTCACGTGTTTGACTGTAACGACTTATGAGATAGATCTATATAAGGCAAATTACTTTACCTGTGGGGGGACCCTTTATAATTTAAGTTTATTTTTTTTTTTTTTTAATATTTTTAGCTGTCCGTTGCGGTTCAATAGACATGTAAGAATCATGTGCTTGTTCTATACGAACAGCTTTTAATTTTAAATATTATGAACTTCTGTTTTTAAGTGGGAACAATCTGCGACACAAACACGAAAAAAAGTTATATATCACCTGTTGAACGATTAGGGTGATTTCATTGGTAGCAGTAGCTAAGTGCTAATTAAAACAGAAGATCATGTGTTTTGTAAAGTTTGAAGAGGGAAATAGTTTACTTAAAACTATCACTACTAACGAATGAGTGCAAAAGCTATCGATATTTAGCCAAAAATAACATAATCGATAGTATCGATATTGCTATCGATTGTTTTGCAGCTCTATAGAGAAGGCGCCAGATTATTCACCCCTATTCTGCGTTTCGATTCGAATTTAAATTTTTTCCGTCTATCAACTTTGGTACTCTGCGTTTCGATTCCGCTCAGTTTCTTTCGCTTTTATGTATTCTGCATTACGATCGGGGCTCCGTTTTTCTCAGTTGTTTTTTTTTTTTTTTTTTATTGACGGAGAGGTTTTCTTTATTTGTGTTTTTTAGTTAGAAAGTTAAAAATTGAAAAAATTTAATAGAAAATGATATTAAATATTCAGAAACGATTTAAAAAAAGAACAAAAATTATTTTAAATTAATTTATTTAATTAAAATAATTTTTTTTTAATTGTTTTGTCTGCGTTGTTTTTTTATGTATAACAGGTTAAAAACAACAACACCAAAACAGTATGAAAAACTGGCAAATTTAATGGCATCTAAAGCAGACATCCCAAAATTAAAATCTGCTCCAACTCTGCTTTGATAGCTACCTTCTGCAAAGAATCCTAAAGCGGTCACAACTCGGTCAAGCGGTGAAGAAAAAGTCAAAGAATTTGGCTGCACCTCATGAGCAAAAATGTTTAAAACATATTTGAACGCTTCTTTATTAAAACGAAAGTTCTTTTGAAATCTGTAAAAGTAAATTATTTTACAATTTTAAAATTTTACTTTAAAATAAAAATTACAATTGACAAAACTTACAATTAATTCATTTCAAATGGATTGCAACATTCTCTAATTTTGAACTTTTCAACCCTTGCCTCTGTATTTCTCGCCAACAATAATGCAGCTACTATACACTCCATTCCTCCTTGAAATTTAAAAAAAATAATTACAAACGCACTGAATTCATCCTCTACAAACAATTTTTATTAAAACTTTTGTTTTCTGTTTTTCTATATTTAATCACAACACTATTAATTTTTTTAATTATATACCTTTATCTTCACAAGATTCTTTGCACTGCAATATATTTATGAATAACTAATTTTTATTTTGTCTTTAAATTTTTATTTTATTTAATAGTTTGTTTATTAAATTTTATCAAGAATTTATTTTTAATTAGGAATACATTCAACTTTTTGTATTAAATTTGACATTTGTTTACGAAAATTATAACAAACTTGTTTATTTTGCTATTTCATTTCCACATTCCACAGTGATGCTATTAATTAAGTAAACATTGTTGTCTTCTTCTTTTTCTTTCGATTCCGTTTTTCTGCAGAATACCAATTTTCGATCGCAACGGAACTGAATGCGGAGACTTAATCGAAACGGAGAATAGGGGTGATTAAGATAAAAGATAAGATGTTCGAGGCGCCTGTATGATATGTAGTGAGGGAGAACCAAAAACACAACACAAACGTGTGGCTGCCGTAGATGAGTTGATTGATAGGTTCAGGTAGTTAATATATGTAGAATTGAGTTGGAGTGCTTGGCGGAGTCACAGCTTAGGTCTCCTCGAGGTGATACAGTGGAATAACTTGGATAGCTGACTAAGAATCCAAAGGTACATGTTTAGTAGGAAAGTCATCGAGAATTAAAAATCTAGCCAAAACTTCATAGAAAGATAAAGAAGAAGTACAGAATAAAGTCCCAGAAAAGAGTAGAATAAAAATAGATGTACAGAGTTCTGCAACCGCTCGAAAGGGAAATCCTAGCAATGTAACGAAAATCTATGTCTAAATGAATTTCCCTGACAAGCCGGTTGGGCAATGTGCGGACATGTAAAATGTATACTTTTTATTCATACTGTCAGCTCAATTCTAATAATACATATATGTATGTCGTTTACACATATTTATCTTTTTTTTTTATTCATTTCCACTTAACAAAATATTTAACTACATAAATTTGATGTTTTTAATGATTATCGTCAGACCACATACGAATATCTAGTCATACAAAACTATTTCAATATGTGAACTAGACACAGTTATTACATTTGAAAGAAAGTACAACATGTATCTTTAAGAAAAAAACTTTCAGGTTGTTATTTAAAGTTGTTTCTTTTTTTTACCACTAACATTTGTACAGAATTGCATTTAAGCCGGAAATGTTATAATCATTTGCCTTGACATACAAATGCATGTCTGTTTTTTATGTCTTGTGTCCACTTTTAAAATAATAATTCTTTGGATTGTTGCTTACTTAATTTTCTTAATGTTTATTTTCCCAAAAAATAACATTTTAAGACAGGTTTTTGTTTTTTGTTGTATGTGAGTGTCAAATAAAGTTTATTTCATATTTAGGCTGAGAATAAAAATTAGCTAACAAATTCTTAAAATACTGCAAAACATGCATGATATCAGAGGTTGACACTTATAAATGAGACTTAAAGAAAGTATGACGGTAGACGTTTGCTTCTATAAATTTTAGTGCTACAATTAAATTTCTTATTACTTAATAAAATTTTTTTAACACTTCTTTGCTTGGGTGGTTTTCATGGAAATGTAGGGTACTCTCTTTTGGATTAATTTCGTGATATTAATTCGTTTTATAACATGAAAAACTTCGTAAAAGAATCTTAAAAATAAAATTGTTTTATTATTATCACGTAATGTTACTTTTCATTTATAAGGCAGAACCTTGAAAGTGGGATAATACTTTACCTAAAGAATATTTTAAAGGCCGGTGTAACTTTAAATCTATATATATATAAAAATGAATGTCTGTCTGTTTGTTTGTGCTTTATAGGAGGCCAAACCCTTGGACCGATCTTCCTGAAATTTTCACAGCATGTTACTGTGACTCTGGAAGGAATAATAATATGAAGTTTTAATTGGACAACCCAAAAATTTAAATCGCCATATTTTGGCCATTTTTTGACCTACGTCGACGATATTTGGTACATATGGTATTGGAATAATTAGGAATACGTACCAGGAGAAAAGTGGGTGGGACCCCGCCCCTTTTTAGAAAAATTAAAAATCGTAATATAGTCTTAATTACTGGACCAATCGTCATTAAATTTTCGCAATAGGATATTCTTGACTATATAAAGTTGGGAGTGGACAAAGGGGCATGGCCTCGCCCATATAACCCAAAATTTAATATCGTCATATCTTGGGCATTTTTTGAAGTAAATATATATATACTTTTAATTTTATTTAATAACGAGGGGGTAGCGAAGCACACCGGGTTCATCTAGTTGTAAAATATAAGGAAAAATTACTTAATAAAATATCGAAAGATTAATAAATGACGTTACTATTTAAAAGTTTTTTTGGGCATATGGCCACAATGCCTGTTCTTGATAAGCACAATTTGGGTAATAAATTTTGGGCCAATTTTTAGAACATTGGACGTATGTCATAAACAATAAGAAGAATGTTAGGTTCACCAGAAAAGATCATTGATGTTACTTATCCCTACAGGAAAAACCCTACAGTTGTCAAATGGCCCTTTATTGGAGACTAATTGATCCAGAGGTTCACCTTTCGTAAATAATTTTTTGCCAAAGTTTGATTAAAAAATTGATGGTTGCAGTTGCCGGACACATAGATCCATCCTGTTGGAACCACGTCTTTCCCCGATCAGTGTCATCCACATTAAAAAATACATTGATGGACAGATTTTGGATTTTGATTGTAGGGATGATGATCTCTTCAATACATCCATTTCTGACTGACTTTCAAAGTAGATCTGGATAATTTGATAGCGTTGTTCAAGTCTCAATGTTTTAATGATTATTTGGCAGAGTATTCTGATCCTAAGTGTGAAAAAGTGACCGCATTGTAACAGCTCTTTTGATAATGCCCGTAACTTTTGCATAAATACCCGTAATGTTTAAGGGTTCTAAGTTTGTCATTCCGTGTGTAATTTCTAAAACATCTATGTATTTTCGATCCCATAGAGTGTATATATTCAGACTTCATATGCATAGATAAGTCGGTTGAGCGATGTCCGTCTCACCGTGCTTGTTTATAGTCTCGAAAGAAGTGCTATTGGAAATCAGCATGATCGGTACATGTCCTTCGAGGCAACAGGCAAAACACCACGCCTACCTCTATTTTTTTCATGTCATTTGGAACAATAAAATAACTCCAGGTAAAAAAATAAATAAATAAATGGGGCGGTAGAGTATTGAAAAATAAGAAAAAACATAAAGTGACAAAATTGGCTCTTTGCCATATTTTTCGAGTTACGGGGCTCTGAAATTTAAAATTTTTTAAAATATTAATATCGGTATCATTTGAAAGCTTCTGAAGAGATCTTTAAGGAACTACTACAATTTTTTAAAAATGCTTAACCCATTAAGAGCCGATGTCATTTCTATGTAAAATTATATATATGCAGTACCAAATTTTTTTTATTCTTTAATTCTCTGTCAAGATATATATATATATATATATATATTATATATAATGAAAGTCTTAAAAGACCTTAAAAATAAATGCTTCACCTTTAACCAACTGTTATTAATTAATTTCTAACTTAAAACAAACTTTGTTTTTTATTGTTGTTATAACTTTCGGTAAAAACCGTCGTCTCTGGCTGTGTACTTCGTACGTGGCTTGAAAATGATGTTATCAAATCGAAAGCGCTCGCAAAACGTACGAAGTACACAGCCAGAAACGTCGGTTTTTACCGAAAGTTATAACAACAGTTTAATATATACTGGCGGATTTAATCGAATTAATTAGTTTTTTATTATTATATTAAGTATATATTTTCTTATTTGGAATATAAGTATGAAGTAATTTAACAATGTTTAAGAGTTTAAGATTATTTTTTCCTTTTCTGTTTAATTATATAATAACAATGAATGATCATTTATTTGCATTTAAGTTTAATATTATTTTAGGGATGAAGAAATTTTTCAAAAAAAAAAACTTTCTAAACAATTTTTATATTAAGTAAAAGAAGACTAAAGTTAAAGCGATAAAATTATGATGAGGTCAACTTACATATATGGATAAACTCAGACTTACAACATCTGATTGCAAAATTTTTATTAAGCCTGTGGAGTTGTGTCTTGACAAGTTTAATGTGAGCCAGAGAATAAAGGCGTACAGTAGAATAATGCCAAGGCATTAGCTTATTTTAGGCAAGAGTTTTATTCACGGTACTTAGTCTGGAAGTTCTGTTTATTAAAAGTAGAGTAGTCTTATTACGCGGCCTTCTCTATATATTTCTGGCCTAATAGTGAAAATGCGAATATTTATAATCAAAAATGGTTTTATTGTTTTTCAAAGTATTCTCCAGCATGATTTATACACTATTGCATGCGCTCAAACCAGTTGTCAAAGCACTTTTTCCACTCCGATTGAGACACCTCTAAAACATGGTTTTTGAACACTTCAATAGCTTCTTCTGGCGACGAAAATCGTTGACCACGCATTTTTTTCTTGATGTGCGGAAACAAGAAGAAGTCATTAGGTGCCAAGTCAGGGCTGTACGGCGGATGACCCATTAAATCGACGTTTTGGCCAGTCAAAAACGCTCTGGTTTGAGCCGATGTGTGAGAGCTCGCATTGTCATGGTGAACAATGATTCGTCTTCTCTTGTTGGTTTTTCGAATTTCTCCGATGACTTCAGGCAAACAAATTGTAGTATACCACTCAGAAGTGAAGTTCTACGTTGCTCAAGCGGAACAGTCGCCACATGACCAGTTTTGCCGAAGAAACAGGCGACCATTTGCTTCGAAGTGCTTCTTCCACGAACAACTTTCGTTGGATTTTGCCCGTTTTTGAAGACCCACACGGTCGATTGTTGCTTCGTTTTGGGCTCATACGCATAGATCCATGATTCGTCACATGTGACGATCTTATAAACGTCTTTTGAAGCACCGCAATCGTATTTTTGCAACATTTCTTTGCACCAATCGACACGAGCCTATTTTTGAGCGACTTTTAAATTGTGCGGGATCCAACGAGAACAAACCTTTTTTACGGCCAGGTGTTCATGCAGAATCGAATGTATGCTGGTGGAAGAAATGTCCAAGGATGTCTCTATCTCTCGGTATGTCGCATGTCGATCTTGCATTATGAGTTCACGCACGGCATCAATGTTCTCTGGCACAATAGCCGTTTTTGGACGACCGTCACGGAATTCGTCTTTGAGCGAGCTTCGACCACGATTAAATTCATTATACCAATTTTTCACAGTGCTATAGGATGGTGCTTCATCGCCATATAAAGATTTAAGTTCATCAATGCACTCTTGTCGTGATAATCCACGTCGAAAGTTGTGAAAAATGATGGCACGAAAATGCTCACGAGTTAATTCCATTTTTTCTATATTAATGTTTTTAAGTCACTGTAAACAACACAAATAATGGTCGTACGTCAAAACGTTTTGAGTACGATTATGCTTAAAAATTACAAACTTTCCAATGGAAATGTCAGATTACACTTGGCAGCACTCAGTGTTGCCAGGCCAGAAATATATATAGCAGCCCTCGTATCTTGTTAATTTTGTCTATCATGTAGCTTAAACTTGAATTTCATATCAATAAGCTATTGGTTTGCGGCGTCGCGAAAAGTAGATTGCTTGGGTCTTTTGCGTATTGACTATAATATTTTGTTTCGTAAAATAGTCATGGGCTTCTGCTAACACATTTTGAAGTTTAGAGATTATATCATAATGAAGTATTACAGCTACTTAATCTGGGTAAATCTATGGTATACATTATATAAATTAGGGGATATACACGACCCCTGAGGGCATCCAGCAAAAATCTCCGTCTGAGTGGAATGTACATGACCAATGTATACTTCAAGAATTCGATATGAGAGAAAACTTTGATCAGACGAATTGGAAAACTATAATTCATAATTTTAAAAATAAGCCCATTGTATCATAATAAGGCAAAAGCAGCTTTTAATTCCAACAGAACCATACCAGTAAAAATTCCATTATTAAAATTTGATGTATCCAAGTTTTTTATCCGAACTAGTGGCTGAACTGTATTATGTTGTTTGCGAAAACCAAATAAAACAAACTCCGTCTGAGTGGAATGTACATGACCAATGTATACTTCAAGAATTCGATATGAGAGAAAACTTTGATCAGACGAATTGGAAAACTATAATTCATAATTTTAAAAATAAGCCCATTGTATCATAATAAGGCAAAAGCAGCTTTTAATTCCAACAGAACCATACCAGTAAAAATTCCATTATTAAAATTTGATGTATCCAAGTTTTTTATCCGAACTAGTGGCTGAACTGTATTATGTTGTTTGCGAAAACCAAATAAAACAAACTCCGTCTGAGTGGAATGTACATGACCAATGTATACTTCAAGAATTCGATATGAGAGAAAACTTTGATCAGACGAATTGGAAAACTATAATTCATAATTTTAAAAATAAGCCCATTGTATCATAATAAGGCAAAAGCAGCTTTTAATTCCAACAGAACCATACCAGTAAAAATTCCATTATTAAAATTTGATGTATCCAAGTTTTTTATCCGAACTAGTGGCTGAACTGTATTATGTTGTTTGCGAAAACCAAATAAAACAAACTCCGTCTGAGTGGAATGTACATGACCAATGTATACTTCAAGAATTCGATATGAGAGAAAACTTTGATCAGACGAATTGGAAAACTATAATTCATAATTTTAAAAATAAGCCCATTGTATCATAATAAGGCAAAAGCAGCTTTTAATTCCAACAGAACCATACCAGTAAAAATTCCATTATTAAAATTTGATGTATCCAAGTTTTTTATCCGAACTAGTGGCTGAACTGTATTATGTTGTTTGCGAAAACCAAATAAAACAAACTCCGTCTGAGTGGAATGTACATGACCAATGTATACTTCAAGAATTCGATATGAGAGAAAACTTTGATCAGACGAATTGGAAAACTATAATTCATAATTTTAAAAATAAGCCCATTGTATCATAATAAGGCAAAAGCAGCTTTTAATTCCAACAGAACCATACCAGTAAAAATTCCATTATTAAAATTTGATGTATCCAAGTTTTTTATCCGAACTAGTGGCTGAACTGTATTATGTTGTTTGCGAAAACCAAATAAAACAAACTCCGTCTGAGTGGAATGTACATGACCAATGTATACTTCAAGAATTCGATATGAGAGAAAACTTTGATCAGACGAATTGGAAAACTATAATTCATAATTTTAAAAATAAGCCCATTGTATCATAATAAGGCAAAAGCAGCTTTTAATTCCAACAGAACCATACCAGTAAAAATTCCATTATTAAAATTTGATGCATCCAAGTTTTTTATTTGAACTAGTGGCTGAACTGTATTATGTTGTTTGCGAAAACCAAATAAAACAAACTTTAAATACTTTTTTCTCAATATAATTTAATTACAAGAGAACTTGCTCTTATGGTCCTCTTGTACTAATTATATTGCATACAAAATGTTACTGCTGTCATAATAAAACCATTTTTAAAAATACAAACATATAATAAAACTTAAGTTATTAAACATACAGGTAATAAATAAAGTTTTTATTAACTAAATAAGATTTCTATTGCGACGCATTCTTACCTTCTCAAAGAAACAATACAAAAATAAGACAAAACAAACAACTACATGAAAATTATGAATGTGTGTGTGTGTGTGTGTTTGAGCGCTTGACGCCAAAAAAGTATAAAACTAGAATAAAGACACGCACAACACTGACAGATAAAGCAAAAACAATATTATCAGACAAACATAATTTAATAATAATTCGGAAGTGCTGACAAGGTATGTCTCTGTTAACAATTTCTAGAGAAGAGTAAAACAGAACACAACAAAACATTTGTCTTTGATATAATGCCGCAATCCAATCTCATATACAATTATTGCTTTAAAAGTAAGGATAAATAAACATAATCATCTACTTCTAAATTGCCTCCATCTAATCTCTTGCCATGCGACTTTATGATATTAGACAGAATAAGCAAAAATATACAAATATGCCAGTAAAGGAAGATACATGTGTCTCGAGTATAAACCATTTGCTGCTTAAAGCCTTTCACTACAGGAAGAAAAGAGAATTTAAAACTCATGGCTGAGCTTGCAAAAACCATTTCCATTGGAAATTCAAATTTATTTATTTTTTCGGAGTCTGAAAGGTTTTCTATAGGCTTCAGTTTAAAAGAGAGCTCTACGATTATAGAAGAATATTTTATTCTATGGACCTAAAGAACTTAAATTGTTAAACATTCCTTATGAATCTTATAGTCATAGCAGAGGATAATTTATTTTCTTCTAGACGGTTACTTCAGCTAATAATTTTTTCCATGTATAGGGATGTGAACCCTACTAGAACAGTGACAAATATTTGACCGATCATTTGACAATCATTTATGACAGAAATACCAATCATTGATTAAAAGAAATATTCTATCACATTTTTAAAAGTAAAATGAAAAAAGTGAGGGAAACTTTTCTACACATGTGATCATGCATCTGCCTTGAACTTATGCATTTTATGAATTATAAGACACATATATCTGCACGGCTCACTCTACTAAAATTATTCAACGATTGTAGAAATAATTATCACAATTAATGGATATCCGGTCAAAGTTGGAAGATCGTACGTAATTGATGAATATTAAATATAAATAAACAGCCATATGCATAACAAACCCTTAAAATGAGTTTGGCATGAGTGAAGATATTAATGAGGGTCCCAGTTTGTTTTGTCGTACGGCCTGGCACCTTAAATCATTGTAGATTGCTGTCGTTATCCATAACTATATTTTGGGAAAATTTACGGTATTAAATTGTGTAAAGAGTCTTGCAGTGATCCTGCTTAGTTTCGTCACTTATGCTAACATTATGATAAGTTTTTGTTATGAATACGGCTGTAAGTTGTTAACAATTTAAACTTTCGAAACGAGAAAAGCGGTGTTAATATGGAGTTCGTGTACGTTTTAGTTTCTATCAACCATTTCTTGCTGGCAAACATGTGAATAATCATAAATCAGTCTTATTCAGGTCCAGCTTCGTCAGAGTTTTGCAAATATCTATGACATATTTTCCCTCTACTACGGAACGTTAAACTTGACCTGTTGACATTATATAAGGGATCTGAAAGTATTTCCCTTAAGTGAGAGCAACATCACTTTTGCTTACAGTGTTGTTAGAGTGTATCGAAACATTCCAGAACTATATCAGATGAGAAAGTTCATGATAATATGAATTGTAGGAACGGTCGACTGGTAGGAAAAGCAGCCGCTTGCACTGTGGAAACTTTCGCAAAATAAATATTAATAAATTCTGCTTAAAAAAAACACCTTTTCAAATCAATTCTGAATTGTTGAATTTTTTCCTTCTTTCTGAGTGAAAGGGTATAGATTATGACAAGGTTTTTCCCCAGTTTTATATACAATTTTATAAGAGTCAGATAAATTAATAGTTACAAAAAAGGCTTTATTTTTTCTTTTGCGTAAATATCTTTTAAAATGTGAGAGATACTGAAACAAATGTAAGGTCGTTAGTTATTCATGTTTTCTAGCACAACCGGAATTAATTTAAAATTTTAATGTCAGATAATATATCACAAAATTAACACCTTTATAAACATCTTTGAACCGGAGGTGGTCAAATTTGACCCACTGTTCCTTCGTTCATTCTTAAGCTATAAGACTACCGAAATACGGCATATCAAGCCTGAATACTTCTCTAAAGACGTTCCAAGTTTCAAAAAAATTGAATTTAGAATTTTTTGTTATTTATTTTGCGAAAGTTCTCACAGTGCTTTTTGTCTATGACATTTAAGACTAACAAAGATTTTACATGGAAAAACAGTTAGTCCTATACCCGTAGGTATGATTCTTTTCTTTTTTAGGAAAAGTACTTGCGCCAGCTACATTTGGCTTTTACGAACCATCACACAATAACTTCAGCTGTTGATTGTCTACTTTTGAGTCTCTTTCCTCCCTGGGTATAATAAACGAAAAATAACTTTACTGTTTTACAGATTTACTATTGTATTTGTTTGGTAAGTTAGCTTTCCTGATATTGATAATACCAAAATAACTTTTCTATTTATAAAAGATTTCTTTGGTTCCAATGGAACCTACGCCAGGAAAAGATCACACAAGGTTAGAATCATCTAAACCTATAAGTAAGCTGAGCTCGATTCTAAGTAGAAAGGAGAGATTTATGATATTAAAGTCAGGTTCACACAAAGACATAGAACCATCCAACAGCAATTGCGGTAAAAAAGTTTTTGAGAAGAAAAAATGTTGTCCCGTGCTTTTAGCCACTAGACATTTTTCAGGGGTTTGACTAAAAATGGTCAGTCGTTTTATTGAAAATTAAAGCAAAACTTGTGTAGAAACTTCCAGGAGTTCATAGAAAGCTTTATAACTGGTCAAAATATTGCGTCTAGAGTTTTCCAGGAAAGCATTATATGACTTATCTTACACCACCTGCGGCATGAATCGTATGTTTTAACAAGCAATCTTATCCTTACATCGACTTTTGCTGACGACACACCTTTCCTGGATATTTAAAAGAACCTTTAAATAACAACTCGATCTTTACACGACAATTTTTTCTGTTTTGAAATTGCTGTTAAAGTAGGTTTAATATTCAGTTAATAACTCGGGAAAATAATTTACTCATCCTGATAAGTCCGAAAAATTATTGCTCTTGCATTTTTTGATTAGAATCAGTAATAATATTAAAAAAGCTAAATCTCTAAGTAATGTTAAGTTAAATAAAAATATATAAATAAAAATATTTTTTTTTAATTCCACTTTGTTTTAAGGTTTCCATTATAAGTTCCACAATTAAGGGTTGTGAACAACTTCGGCTCTTGGGAAACGGAGACCGGATAAATAAAAATATTTTAAGTTTTAATTGTCTTTTTAACCGACTTAAAAAAAGGAGGTTCTCAATTCAACTGAATGTTGCTTTTTTATGTTTGTGACTGCAGAACTTAGTCATTTCTGATTTTGAAATTTTTTTGCAATTTAATATATTATGCTTACAGATTGGTCTCGTTTTAAAAGCAGTTCGTAATCTTGAAAATAAAGAGTGTTCCCCCATACAATATACATATACGTGTATTATGAACTGTAAAGGGCACTTGTGTAAAATTTAAAATGACTACGTATTACTTTAGCTCCCAATGACAAAAAGTTATACAAAAATAAATCTAAAAATTAAAGGGTGCCCCTATTATGGAGGTAAATTTACTTGTATGGGCATGTCTTCTTAACCGTTATAGAAAAACGCTTGCCAGTTGGACATAATGTAGATTGCTATAGCTGTTATAGTAACAAGTATTAATATTAAAAATTATAAATTAAAGGGTGCGCTAATAGGTCATTAAATTTGATGTATATGGCCATACTTTAATACAGTTGTAGACAGACGCTTGAAATTTACAACGAACCTGTATTACTAAGTCCGCTATAACAACAAGTATAAAATTTAGATTTGGAAGTTAAAGGGTGCCCCAATAGTTGATGTAATTTCAAGTATGTGGCCGAACTTTTGACCTGTATTGCTAAGCCCACTATATCAACGAGTTCATAGTTTGAATTAAGAAATTAAAGGGTGTCCCATAATTGATGTAGATTTACTTATATGGACCTATCTTGTAATTCGTTAAAGACAAACGCTTGCAAGTTGGACAGAATAACGTTTGCTATGGCCGTTATTGTAATAAGTATTAATATTCAAAATTATAAATTAAAGGGTGCCCCAATTATTCATTTTTTTGTTGTATATGGCCATACTTTTCAACAGTTGTGGACAGACAATTGAAACTTGAAAAGAAACCTCTATAACAACAAGTATAAAATTAGAATTCGGAAATAAACGGGTGTTCCAATAGTTGATGTAATTTGGTGCATTGAGCCGTTATAGACAGTCAGTTGAAACTTACAAGAGACCTGTTTTGCTAAGTCCACTTTAACAAAAAGCTTATAATTTAAACTTAGAAATTAAAGGGTGTTCCCAAAATTAATGTAATTTGACCTACGTGGCCGTATTTTTTAAACCGTTAAATACAAACACCTGAAAATTAGACAGAATGTCCACTACTTTGCTTGGGTGACCCTATAGTTACTGTAATTTAATGTATATTGCCAAACTATTGACAGGTGAAAAAGTATAAAGCATAGAGATATAAGGTTGTCCCAATAGTTAATGTAATCTAATGTATGTGGCCATACTCTTGAACCGTTATAAGCAGACAGATGATATCTGTTTTGAAGTCGGTTTGTTTTTGCAAGAATTATTGCTTTATTGATTCAATGAAGCTGTCATTTCATCAATTTGGCTTTTGGTATACGAATCTGAGGTTGTCTTTACAAAATTTTTGGTAGAATCCCTTGATGAGCTATATAAGCAGTAGTCATTTTTTAGTTTAAAATATTAAATATATCATGAGAATATCATGAAATATTTATATTTGAAGGAATCAAGTGCGATTAAAGTAAACTAAGATAAAAAAGATTCCGAATAATAAGTTTTCATATTGTTAAATTAAGTCTCTTGGAAACAGTGTTCTTACATTAAATTATGACAATTTCTGGACAATAGTTGACAATTCAATATCTCTTGTCATAAATGTCACAAAGTATTACAGCAGCAGCAGCAGCAAAAGATACAAAATGCAACATTAAATAAACAACAAACACTGAATTGTAAGAGCAAAAAGCAAATTGTAAGATTTCAAAGTCTCGTATTGAAAAAGTTTCAAGAAGAAAAAATATATGTAGATTGAAATTTATGATACATTCTAAGACTGTTTCATGTTGCCAGCATTGCATTCGTATCATAAGCTGCAATTGGATTGCTACGCCTATAAAAACTATGAAGTGTGTGCAACAATAGCATCATGTGGAATTATTGAAACAACAATAAATATTTGTTAATCCGTTGAAAATGATGTCATAATAAATTGTTATTTATGTACATAAGTATGTATGTATGTATATATCTTAACATATTCTATTTTATATTGTCTTTTAAATAATTTTTTTTTTGTTTTGTTTATGTGAAATTTTGACAAGTGTCTTCAATATCATCGGTTTATATTAGAACATTGATCTCAAATATAAATTTCCTTTAATTAATATACGAAATTTTATCATGCGTCTAGGTTCAGCTGCATTTGACTTTTTTATGATCTTACGATCATAAATTTTTTATATTGTGTCTGATTAACATGACAAATTTGTTAAAGATTTATTGGAAATTTTGGAAAAAGACAATTTTTCAAATGCTGTTAATAAAAATGTCGATATATTTCTTAATATTTTCAAAGAAATAAATTAAATTTTATGAAATACAAAAGAAACGAAACGTTTCATAAGTTAGCAAATAAAATAAATATTATGGGAAGGTCTTTTCATTTGTACTCTTACTAATCGACTTCAAAAAACGAGGAGGGAGATCATTAATTTGACAGAATGTGGCTTTTTTATGTTTGTGCCCGCAAAACTCACTCAATTCTGAACCGATTTTGAAATTTTGTTCTTTATTTGAGAGGTCATCCATTTTAAAAACAGGTCCTAACCTCAAAAGGTTTATTATCAAGTGTACATGGCACCACTTAAAAAAAAAAACCTGCGTATCACTATAGCTCCCAAGGGAAAAATGTAATACGAAAACTAAATTTAAGAATTAAAGGGTGGCCCCATAGGTAACGTAAATTTACCTATATGGGCCTATTTTTTGGAAAAACTGTTGCAAATTGGACAGCATATACCACGTTAAAGTGCCAAATATTTATATTCAAATTTATAAATTATAGGGTGCCCCAATACTTCATTAATTTGATATAGTATATGGCCATACTTTTGTCCATTTATAGACAGATGCTTGAAATATACAAAGAACCTGTATTGTTCTATAACAATAATTATAAAATTAGTATTTGGAAATTAAAGGGTGTCCCAATAGTTAATGTAAGTGGCGATATTTTTTAACTGTTATAAAGAAATATCTGAAACTTACAAGGGACCTGTATTGTTAAGTCCGCTATATCAACAAGTTTATAACATGAATTTAAAAATAAAGGGTGTTCCCATAATTGATATTAATTGACGTATACGGGCCTATCTTTTGAACCGTTGCAGGCAAACGCTTAAAGATTGGACAGAAGGTCCACTTCTTTGTTTAGTACAACAGGAAGTATAAATATTTTAAATTATAAATGAAAGGGTATTACAATAGTTAATGTAATTTAATGTATTTATCCAAACTGTTGAACCGTTATAGACTAGAAAGAAGCAATCAGGTTCTACTAAAACAGAAAGTATATAATTTGAATTTGAAAATTAAAGCGTGCCCCTATAGTTGCTGTAAGTTGATGTATATTGCCTACCTGTTGAACAACTGCAAACAAATGGTTTAAATTAACAAAAAGCTGTAGTGATAAGTCTACTGTAACAAATTTGAAGATGGAATTTAACGGTGTCCCAATAGTTAATGTAATTTGATATATGTGGCCATACTTTTGAACCGTTATAGACAGACAGAAGAAATCTGTTTTTTTTACAAGAATCAAAAAGAAATAAAAATAAAAAATAAATTATTCAGTATTCAGGCCTTTAGCTCAACTTTGATTATACAAAACTTATCAGATATTTCAACCCACTCGTCCCGTGGAGTTACTCTAAAGCTATTCGTCGCAAGAGTCCAGGGGAGTCCTGCAGTTAAGATAGCGTAATGCCAAAAATGTTCCTTGCGCCCTTTCATTTCGGAAACAAAGACATTCAAACAAATATGTCCTGCATCTCGTATATGTTTTAATATCGTGTTTAAAGAGATATAACCTTGAGTCTTAAATCATGCATGTACGCTTAGCAACTCTGTTAATTCCAAGTCACTATGAACCTTTGATTACCACACACAAATATCAGGGGTCAATGAATATGTCCACCATCCTTTTGTGGTCGCTAACCATCTGCTTTTCCAGCCGTCCGTTTTATATTGGATAGATGGCTGTTATTATTAAAAATACTCAAATGACTCAGATGTTTTAACCATATTTGATGGTACTACTAACCACCTCTAGATTTATTTAAGCCCTTTAGGTTGTGTCATTATTCCCGGTAGTGCAATACCGATGATGCCTTTCTACCGACGTACCAAACGTATTTGGCAAAGAAAATTTAACAGTCTATTTATTGCAAGGAAGCTCCTTCATATACGGGAGTTTTTGAGGAATGCGTATAAGGTTCAAGTTCGAAAGGTAGGTGACGGCTAAAGTGTAAAAGAATAGTTTTATGTCCCTGCTTTTACAAAAAATTATTTGGATTGCATTAATTTATACTAAGTATCAGGTGTTGTTTAGAACACGGTATATTTTTTTAATAAAGGTCTTTTTGTACAAGGCAAATCTGGGCGGGTTTAAAACTCATTATTATACTTTTTTATTGAATCCTACTTTGTTTACTTTAAATTTTATCAATAACTGATTTATCTAAAAAGTTGCAAGCAATCGAGGTATACATTTTTTTAAAGTAAATATCGATATTGTAATAAATGTGAGGACGTTATTTCTACACATTTTTTTTAGCAAAACTCAAAGCAATTTCATGTTTTGAAATTGAATAATATTTAAGAAAGTTGCAAGCTTCATAAATATTTTTTAGCCGAGAGTGGTCAACTTTAGTCCACTATAAACAAATAAACTTTCTGAGTGAATTGGAAGTGGGTACACATTTCAAAATATCAGGCCATATACCCCATATAACATCAGCTTTGTAGACACCCTATAAGGGTTTATATTTGCTAATATCAATAGAGTAAAACACATTTCAATTACGTTTCAAGTTTCAGTCTATATCGGTTCAAAAGATAATCAAATTACATCACCTATGGGGCCACCCTTTACGTTCTAGTTTTTACCTTTATACTCGTTATTAAAGATGAATTATTCTTTCAAATTTGTTAACTTATGACGCTACTCTTTAATTTGTAATTTAAAAAAATATTAAATGATTATGAAGAATTTTTTTATACGGAAGATCAGATAAGGCATTAATATTTAAAAATAATTTCGAATATATGGCCACCTTAATTGCTCATGACGAAGCGAATTCTGGACGTCCAATTTCGGTCACTTTTTCAAGTACTGTTGGTCGTATGTCACGAATAGCACGAACAATGTTAGTTTCCAAAGCGTCGTTTTTGCTAGTGTGTCAGCATAAATCAGTGAATTCACGTGGACCCAACGGAAATAGTCGAGAGGTGTCAAATCGCACAAACTTGGAGGCCAATTGACAGGTCCATTTCTCGAAATCAACATATCGCCAAATTTTGATTTCAATAACACGATGGTTGCGGTTGCCGTATGGCACGTAGCGCTATCTTATTAAAACTGCATTTTATTCAGATTAATGACATACATATTTTCAAACAAAAAATCGTTAATGATGGGGCGGTAGCTATCTCCATTAACCGTAATGTTAGATCAGGTATAATTTTTGAAGAAATAATATCCGATGATACCACCAGTGTGTAAACTGCTCAAACGGTGCCTTTTTATGGATGCAATGAAGTCTGTAGGGTGGTTCGTGGGTTCGTTTCACTTCGTGTGCAGCAATTTCGCTTATTAATAAACCCGTTAAGCCAAAAATGAGCCTCATCGCTGAACACAATTTGACGATAAAAAACCAAGTCAGTTACTAAAAGCTTTAGAGCCCAATCGGCAAAAAAAAACGATGCATATAATGGTCTCATGGCTATAATTCCTGTACCAGCGGGTGCTTACACAGGTGTAGGCCAAGATCTTTGCGCAAAATTTTCCACGTAATGGACGGACAGAGCCCCAATTCCTGCCACCGATGACGAATCGATAAATTGGAGCTTCTTCCACACTTTCATTTACAGCAGCGATATTCTCCTCAGTACGCACATTCCTTAGACAAGTTGATGTTATTGCATCCTCTAGAAAGTACGTGGAACAAAATCTTTCCACAGTTCAATGAATAGCTTGCTCAGACAGACGATTAAGTGCATTATTAAAATCAAGATGTCGTCTATAAGTTGCTCGATCTGATGACTGATTTTCAAAGAAAACTTGGATGATTTGATACTTATATCAGTATGGATATCATTTAAAAGCTTTTGAAAGATCTTTCAGGAAATACAAAAATAAATGAATAGAAATTATTTTGGCTTAAGTTCATTTTATTTTTAATTTCTAAAAATCTTTTTTAGAAAGAAAATTTATTTTAACAAATGTATGCGCACGTTTTCCAAAGAAAACAAGAAAAATTAGACGCTAGCAGAATGAAATGCTGCATTTTCTGGACCGCTACGACCTTTATCAGCATTCTTCGCATTTATCTACCTTAGTTGAAATACAAAAATTTAAAACAAAATGCTAATCCCATGAAATTTTCATGTAAAATTACATAAAGTAATTAATTTTTAATTTTCTGTCACCCCAGTATTTGTCTTGTTGATTGGTGTTACTTTACTAAACTAGATATAGATTAATGGTTAAGGATATATAAGATTTGCCATAGCCCAATATAATATTCTTACTTACTTTGCAATTCGATCAATCTGTTAGCATCAGCTTTCAATTAAAACCAAATTCTTAAAATCGGTTCCGAAACGATTGAGTTCTGCGGGCACAAAAATAAAAAAATCAGACGAATTGAATAACTTCTGATTATTTAAAGGCGTTAATTAACTGAATATTTATTGAAAAACCGTAATGTTGGACAGAGATAATCATAAAAATTTTTAATAGAAAAGCCAGTATAGCCTTACTGAGATTATCTGTTATGATAAAACACTTATTATTATTTAGTAAAATCTATTTCGAAGCCACCAATAGGCGCCAGTTTTTTTCTCACATTCATTGAGTTCAAGGCTTTTGTTTAAAAAAAGACCTAAAATTAAAACCTTAAACTGATTACTTCTACGAAAACTTAATCAATTTCTAGCCTTAAGTGTAAAAACGCAGTCCAATTAATTTTGTAAATGAAACAAGCCGCTTTAACTTAAACGTGGCTCCCCACAACTTTGCAAAATTAAAACTAAGAATAACAAAACCAAAATGGAAAACAATGATAATAAGTATGTTTAAAAATTACTTTGTCTTCTTAACACAAGCGCAAACAACTCATTTAACATACTTGCAGCATTCTTGGGATAAACTCTTAACAAGATGCACGCAGGATCCTTGAAATTCATATGCAAACATTGTTTAAGACAAAAAACAAAGAGTGACTTTAAAGTATTTAGGTTTTGCACCTTTATAAATATACTTCACAGCTATTGTTGTTGTTATTGTTAGTTTAGATTTAGGCCCAAGAAGTATATATAAATCAGTCATGTATCATTCTTAAGCTTTATAGACGAGGACTCTGTTAATCTTTGGCGTGTATCTCTTTAGCATTAAACGCAGTCTTAAGGTTAACAAATATGTTTCCACTATGGGATGCAAGAGCAACTACAGCAACAACAACAACTTGAAATACAGACACGTTTTAATATTTACACTCTGTAGTTGAAGTGGTCAATAGACTGGCTAATACAACACGAAACAAGGTAAACACAATTGCAAACCCTTTAAACATTTAAATGTGCCTAAATATGGTCGCAAGTCAACAATACTGACAACAGCACGATAAAGTAAACAAACACTGCCGCAGCAAAAATGCATAAAAGGAAATCATTTTACCTTAAGTTGTGTTTGGTTATGCACATAAATAATCCTTTAACGAAGACAATACACGCGAGATAATTTAAAGCTATAAAAACATAGTTTAAGAAAACTGAAGTCAACATGGCACTTAAAGGACTCTACATTTTTTGTTGTCCAAAAAACAATACAATTCTTTAAAAAGAAATGAATTTGTGACAATATTATTTTTTAAACCCTATGATTATCAGTTAGTAACACACTTACTATTATAAAAAGTGGTCCGAAGCAATTAATTTCGTATAGAATTTAAAATTTGGGACAAACTATTTCAGTAAGAACAACAAAACAAGTAAATAAAAATTTTTGGGACAAAACACCTTCGCAAAACTATTTTATTTAATACATTCATTTTAAATTAATTTATTTAATTAAATTTAAAATTTATTTTTGTAGAAAAAAAAGCTAAAGGTAAAAATTTGTGACAATTTTTTTCTAAAAAGACCAAGTTGAGGCATCATTTTCTCTAAAGAAAATAATTTGGAACAATTTGTTTTATAAACAAAATATTTTGAAAAGAAATTTTTCGTAAAAAAAATATTTTGGGACAAACTTTTGTCTTAAAAAGAAAACATGAAAAAATAAAAAAAATATCTTCCAAAGAAAATATGAAATGGATTATATTATTAAATTAATGCCTGAAGTATTGTCTTCTCTAAACACAAAAAATTTCAAAAATTTTTTACTTCAAAGCAACCTTTTGTAAAATTTTCTTCTAAGAAATCAATTAGGAACAATTTGTGTCTATTGGAAAATATTTTTTTTAAAGAAATTAATTTTTTACAAATATTTTTAACTAAACAAAAACTGTTGTAAACAGTTATTTAAATCCAAAATAATATGTTGTTAGAAGCCGGTTAATTATTACTTTTTTTATTTTATCAAACAAATAATTTGCTTGAAAATTATTTGGGACTAATTTTTTAAGAAATTTTTGAAACCAGCTCTAGACAATTTTATCTTAAAAAAATAAATTAATTTGCAGCAGTTGTAGAAAAAATTATTTACAAATAACATAAGCCAATTTGGGACAAATTTTTTGTCAAAAAAATCATTTGTGACAGTTTTTTTAACAAATTTTAGGATCCATTTTCACTTTTAGGGATATTTCAGAAAGAATAGAAATAACTATTTAATTTCAAATTATTATTTTTTTTTAAGAAATGAAAATGTAATGAAATTAAAAAAAAACAATTAAATATTTTTTTCGAAGGAATCTAATGTTAAACGCCTTTTATCAAGTGAGTCAATATTTTCAAAACAAATTCGTAGAAAACAGTTAATTAAAAATAAGTTAACTCTACGTGAAAGTATTTTGGAAAGATTTGCATAATTTTTTCTGTCCTACCCTTTTTTGATTCGCTTTAAATGGATTTTTTACGAAGTAAATTTTTGCCTAAATAAATAATTATTTAAAAATAATACCAAACCAAGATTTTTTATACGTAAAGGATATAACTATAAAAAAATATGTTTGGTATAAATTTCACCTCTACCGACAAAACAAGAATAAAATTTTTCTTTAAATAATTTGTAAAAATGGTTTGTTAAAAAAATTTTTTCGGTAAATTAAAAATATAATACGTAACTATTATTTATGAACGTGTTTAAAAGAAACACAGTTTGAGAAAAAATTTCCCAACAAAAAGATTTCTATAATTTAAATCTAATATAAAACAGCAAAAACAAAAATCAAGACCTTTAAAAATACTTGTTTTCATTGGTACCAACTTTATACAAAACCCAAGTATAACACCCAACAATGATACAGCTGACCAGAACTAAACAAAACTAAAAAGAGGAAACTTGCAAAAAAAAAAAATCCTAAGTGTCAGTTTTAACCTTGGTCATGATCAAAATCGGCAGGTGCAAATCGCATGTATGAAATCATTGACGGTGGTATGTTATAAATAAACATACAACTCTGTACGTGCATTCGCATGCACACTCCCTACAAATGCACTATCACACACAAACCCCAGCACTAACTTTGTTAGTGATTTTGCATCTTTGGCTTCGTGTTCTTGTTTAAACTGCATGTTTTCGCTTGGCTGTAAAGTTTGTATTGACTGGCTGCTTACTAGACAGTAAACTTTAACAAACAACAAATACAAAACAAACTTTTAAATAGTTGTTAACGCTTTTGTTTTTGTTTATTATTAAACTTAAGGTTTGTTAGGGATGGGCAACCATAGGATGTAAAAGTTTTTGTTTTTAATTAGTTGAAAACTAAGGCGATTACAAATTTAATGCATATTGCTAAAAACTAGGAAATAAGGTTATTAGTTAGAAAATAGAGTGAAAGTAATAAAAAAGACATTAGGAGCCAGTCTGTTCTATAAACCAACGGTGCACCTTAAAACACCAATTTGAAATGTGCTGTGTGATACAGTCGCGCATAGTGCACATAAAGATAACAATTTAGGTTATAAAATGTCATTAGGGCACACTTTTTATCCCACATTGCACCGAGATTTATTGGGTCAATAGGTTTGCACACTCTAGTATTTCATAATTCAAAAAAAAAATACCGACTTCAAAACAGATTTCATCTGTCTACCTATAACAGCTTAAGTTGTATGGCCACATAAACTAGGTTGCATTAACTATTGAGACACACTTATAACATTTTAATTTATAGTATAATATTTTTATACTTCTTATTATGCCAAATAAAGCAGTGGACATTCTGTCTAAAATTAAGGTGTTTGTATACAATGGTTATAGAACAAATTACATTAGTTTTGGGAAAACCCTTTAATTTCTAAATTCTTATTATAAGCTTTTTGTAATAGCGGACAGCAAAACATGTCCCTTGTAAATTTCAGCTGTCTGTCTATAACGGTTCAAAAGTCCGGCCACATACACCATATTATATCAACTATTGGGACACCCGTTTATTTCCAAATCCAAATTTTATACTTGTTGTTATAGAGGTGTAAGTAATACAGGTTCTTTGTAAATTTCAATCGTCTGTCTACAACCGTTTAAAAGTATGGCCATACATCAAATGTAATGAACTATTGGTGCACCCTTTAATTTATATTTTTAATTATTTATTATCAGCTGTTACTATAGGAGCCCATAGCAATTGACATTGCGTCAAATTTACAAGCGTTTGTCTATAACGGTTCAAAAGATAGGCCCACATAAGTAAATTTACATCAATTATGGGGGCACACTTTAATTTTTTGATTTATTTTTGTATAAAATTTTGTTTCTGCGAGCTATAGTAATACGCAGTAATTTTAAATTTTACAGAATCACCCTTTAGAGTTCAGAATACACGTAAAAAATGTGTATTTTGTATGGGGACACCCTTTAATCTTTAAGATTATGAGCTGTTTTTAAAACGGGACCTATCTGTAAGCATAATCTATCATATTACCAAAAATTTTCAAAATCGGATCAGAAATGACTGAGTTCTGGAGGCACAAATATGAAAAAAAGCAACATTCAGCCGAATCGTATAACATCCTTCTTTTTTTGAAGTCGGTTAATAAGAAGGCGACGTCTTTTGCAAAAGGTACATCAGCTGTTTTCAATTTTTGTTTTACTCTTCTGTGACATTTAATACATTAAAGGATGTCTTTATACAACATACATATTCTCATACAACGTGTATTATGAGCTATAAAAGGCACCATTTTAAAATTAAAAAAAATGGGAAAAATTATTACAAAATAAAATGTAAAAATTAAAGGGTGTCCCCATTGGTGACTTAAATTGACCTAATCGGGCCTATCTTTTGCACCGTTACAGACAAACGCTTGCAAATTGGACAGAGTGTCGATTACTATGACCGTTATAATTATACTTTTGAATAGTTGTAGACAGACGCTTGAATGAACCTGCATACAACCTCCGCTATAAAAACAAGTATAAAATCTGGATTTGGAAATTACAGGGTGTCCCAGATGCAATCTGTTTTAAAGTTGGGTTCATCTATCGCGGCTACACATCCATTGTTTTTCTTTTCTGGGAGCTTGAAATGCTGTTTTACTTATTCATATTTTTTAAACAACTCAATAAATGTTTCAATTGGAATACACGATGTATTGCTAGTTTAATATACAACGCATCCAAAGCAGCTGTTAAGCATGTGTAAGCTTACTTTCCTTTTATATTATTCGCACACTCCACACATATTAGTGATGGAAGAAACAACCAATTTTTTTTAGCACTGTTTGCTTTAGCGAAGATTCAGTCCAACACTTTTAAGGGGCAATAAGCATTATTTTGTTACAGATGTGTTAAGGGTTGCCAGATGTTATGTGTGTAACAATATGAACGCTTTCTAATATTAATTATATATTGAGTTGATCATTTGCATACGATCACATTAATGATTTATGATCTATATTCTGCCTAATCTGCCTATTTTTTCATTTGTTTTAGATGTCTACGGATAAAAGCGAATAGTAATTCCCGGGCTGTTGAAGGCAAAATGGTAATAAAAGTTAGAGACACAAAATCAAATTAACGGAGCCATGCAATATTGTGGATAAACTCTTTCTTAGCAGAAGTCTTTTGGCTACTTTTTGGACTTCCGCTTTTGGATACACAAAAGTAAATGAATACTGCAAGTATTCGCGGTAAATTCCTCCCTGAAAAAGGGAAGCCGCTAAATAAGCGAAAAACAGTTTTCCAAACAAGTATCAGCTTACTTTAATCAAATAAATCTTAAGAGATATCAGTTCATACGTAGACACTGTTTCGGGGTTTTATTTTAATTATTTCTTTCGAACTTTGGTCTAATAAACAGTCTGCAGCAGGAGATAAATACTACAAGTGTGTTTAGGAGAAGCATGTCACCAACATTGAAGTCCTGCATTCGAATGCCATAAAGTTGAGATGTGCTATAGCGTGCTTACATGACATTGTGTTAAAAGTTATTCGATTTATAATTCTCAAGAATATTTGTGGTAACGATATGGGCGATTAATGAGCAAGGGTTGGTTCGAATCTGGGTACGTGTGTCAAATATACAGGTCAACATTTATATTCTCCCGGTCGAGTAGGCATAAATGAATCAGAAATATTTACTATTGGAAGCGGAGGATCGAATTTGCTCAACAATTACTATAAGGATGTTGCTCACAAATATTTCTTCCACTCTCGATTGGGGAAGAGCTTCTGGGATCTCCTGACTTTCAGGTACTATCCTGCAGGCTATTGTGTGATTTCGGTGCTTTTCTAGTGAGTCTGGCAACTGCCTTTTTTTTTGAATTTTTAGTAGGAAGTCAGAATTAAATATTTACATAAACAATTCTCTGAGAACATGAGCTATTTAAGGCAACCTCACTGTCTGATGTAACTGGTTTTCTGAAGCATTTTTGGTATTTCTTAAGGTAAGAGTATTCTAGGACCAGAACTATGTGGACTGGCTATTTTAATAAGTAGACTTAATACAGGAAGAGACCACAACAATTTTGGAACCCTTCAGTTCTCTTAGTATTCTACAGCTGCTGCTTCATTATTGTCCACCTTTTTAAGTACCATTAAGTTTGTGAACGCAGTTATTAACACTTGTTTTAAGTGTAACTGAGCTATGACTATCGACTAGCAATTTGTCCTCATTTCTAGAATGTAATTCAATAATTCGTTTTTTATAAGACTTTTACACCAGCGCAACATGATGCAAATATAGCTTAACGATGTTATGTCACGAAAGTGGTTATTGAACTTAAAATAACCACCTACTCTGCTGTCCAGGAGTTTCTTCAGTACCACTCGTGTGTCTGTGTTTTGTCTGCTTTATAATAGTTCAGCTTTCATCAAAGATTCTGCATTCATTTAACACTTTTGTTTGTTTTTACGTGAAAAAGTTGCAGCTGTTGGAATTGGTTAATATAACCAAATAAGATATCTGTATATCTTATTTCTAAATCTCTTACTTCCAAGGGGTTTTTTCTTTGGTCTTTTTTTCCAGATTTCTCTACTTCGCTAATATTTCACCAATCTGCTTCCTGTACGATCTCTTTAAGACTAAAAATCTATTAATCTGCAGTAAGGTTAAGGCCCCCTAGAACCTTTTAGTTTTCCCACCATGGCATTTATTTTCTTGGCTATTATTTCTGACCATGCAAATGTTTCTGCTGTTTGTTTTGAATTTTCTTTTCAATTGTTTTTTTTTTTTTTTTGCTATTTTTCTAAAATAATTTACATATAAAATGTTTTCAATATTTATCGTTCAGCAATCGTGACTTTTCTGTTTAGCACATCCTTCAAACAATTGAATAAAATCTATTGAAGTTGTTGCAATTGTTTCTTACTGCAGATGTTGTTGCATCGCTGGAGTTTCATTTCAATGCTCTGTTAAGCAGAAAAGAAATAAACAATTTTACATGAATATCAAAAGTATGATAATTTGAATAATTTTAATTTTTAATAAACAGTAACTATGTAAATGAAATGTGTTTAAGGAAGTAAAGTGATGCCCAATAGAAATTATATCAGTGGAAAGTATTGGCTGCACAAAAATTTCGTTTTGAATTTTTTATACATTACAAGTATTTAGTTTTTATTAAATTATTAGTTGAATTGTTAGGATATAAAAAATGAATTAAATAAGTTTTGACTTAAGTTCAATTCCACATTCTTTGTAAAAATTTTTAAGAAAAAAAATTATTTAGAAATTTATGCGAACGTATGTTTTCCAAATAAAACAAGAAAAATTAGATACCTGCAAATAGTAATGCTACATTTTCTGGATCGCTACATCCTTCATCAGTATTCATCGCATATATCCAATTAAAGAAAAACAAATGTAAAAAGAAATACTTTGGTTTTTGTGTGGACTTGTTTAAACCAAATTAATATGATATGAATACTCCTCGTATTCTTATATGCAAAGTAAGTTTGTTAAATAGATGATGTTTACAATGTAAACAATAAAAGGCTTTGCCACATTTAAATAAAAAGGTGAAGATTAAGCATTAAAAAAAAAAAAAAAACAAAATCGATAGGAATCTGAAGAAGGTAAAACAAAATCGATCGGAGTAGTTAATACGGAATTAAAACCAATCCGATCGGAATTTGTGGCATGCCTGTACATTTGAAGCAAAAGCTGCAAAATTGTTAACAAAAGTGTAAAAGAAAACATAACCGTCTTTTTCCTTCATTTGATGACATCGTAGTTTATGAGAAAAACAGCAGGAAATTGAACAGTAACATCCGTCTTGCTTTTTGAAAATGTTGCTTCTGCACTATAATAATTCGAAAAATTTCTTCTAATTAACACCGAACATGAAAAAAAAAAATTCATTACGAACATTCCTAGATCAAAGTAAAATAAAATTTAAAGTAAAATATAAATTTCTTCGTATGATGGGTTAAGAAAGGGGTTTTGTTTAATGAGATGGTAAACTTCTTTACTCTAGAAAATGTTAGATGAGGAGGAAAATAAATGAAAATTTTCTAGTATCTTTTACCTTGGCAACACACATTGTTGCGATATTAAAAAAATTATTTGGAAAACAGCGAACAGAAAGTGTACCACATCCTTCTTACATTTGCGAAGGTGGAATAACCTGCCTAGGATATTTTTTCCCAAAAAACACTTTAGGAATTAATTTCAATTGTTCGAAAAAATTATTGTTTTGCCAGTGACCTGTGAAGAAATCAGTGTGAGGTAATAAAAAAAAACAAGTTAAAATATAGAAAAGGCAGGCTCTAGCTTAACTAACTGTTACTCATTTAAAATTGGTTATCTTATTTAAGAATACAGAAAATATTTAAAATTGCAATAAAACCCGCTGATTAATAAATAAGAATTCGAGAATTTTTACAACCTATCTGAACCTGTTTTAGCATATTTTAGCTCCTTATAGTTTTAGTTTTAATTTTAATAATTAATTTAAATTTTTTAATAATTATTATTGTTTTTTATTCTTATTTCCATGTAAGATTTATTGTAGATCTATAAATCACTTTTTGGGATTTTTCTTCACTTAAATACTAAACTGAAAATACTTTTCTTATCTATAACCATAATTAAAATCTTAAATATATATTTATTGTTTACATTTTCTATATATTTTGTTTCAACAGGGTGTCCACCGGAAAAAGTTTCTTAAACTTTTTGGGCGAAGCAACGTACCAATAATACGCCCAATTTGTCCTGTAGTGAAAGGTTTTGAAAAAAGAGGTTATGTAGGTCATAGGTCCAAGCGTGAACCATAACGGACTGCAATACCCGCTGCTCAAGATAGTTTTCGAAACACTCCATCACACTTAATTCGACGCTGTGCTCAGGAGCTTGGTTTTCAAAGGACAACTTTGGCCACAATTTCGCACAATGATTTGCATTTGTTTCTTCCCAAGATTAGGTTGACACAAAAGCTACTTCCACAAGACCATTTAAGCCGCCATACATATGCCAACAGGATGTTATAGACCGCCCATGACAACCCTGATTTTCATTAAAAAAAATGATAATCAGTGACGCGGCACATTTTCATTTAAATGGATTTGTGAATAAACAGAATAGTCGGTTCTGGACAGTGGAAAACCCTCAAATTATTCATAAGTCATCTTTGTATCCATTAAAAGTGACAGTCCCGTGTGCAGTTTGGTCAGGAAGAATCATTGAATTCTACGTTTTTGAAAATAAAAGCAGCGTGATGGTAAATCTGAATAAAGAGCGATATCATGATATGATTAAAAACTTTTTCACACAACAACTGCATGCTTGGGGTTTTATAAACATATGATATCAACAAAATGGTGTCACATCGCATACAGACAGGATTACGATGAAGAATGCTGATGTTGATTGGTCTTCACAGTCGCCTAATTTGACTGCTCTGGACTGCTTTTTGTGGGGATATCTGAAAAGTAAGGTTTATGCAAGCAAACCAGAAACAGTTGAACAACTCAAACAAAATGTTCGTAATGAAATGAATGAAATACTGCGTAAAATGTGGGAGAATGTAATGAAAAATGTGCTCAAAAGGGCTCGCAATTGTGAGGCTAACAGAGGCGAAGATTAATCTGATATTGTATTCTATACAGAATTGGCAACATTAAATAAAACATTTATCAATATAAGATCCATTCTCTTTCATTTAAAATTATAAATAAAAAAGTAGTATACTTTCCCCGCGGATACCCTGTATTAATTTAAAAAACACATGAAGTTAATAAATTCGTTTAGAAAGGCCACCCTGAATAGAATCTAATAAAATATATTTTTGTTTTTTTTCTATGTTAAGCAGAGGATTTATTGTTTTTGCCATTCTTATTTCACCGTTATATTGTTTATTTTAAGAAATTCCATTTATTTTCATTTTAAGTGTTTTTTCAACATAATGGGCTACGAATAACAATGGTATTAGCTCGACTTAAGTGCCACTCATCTATACAATTTTTTGGTCAATTGTTGGCCAATCGAAATATTTTTATTGTCTAAGAACAATTATTTAATAGAAGAAAATGCCATTAAATTGTTTTTTGCTGGTATTTCAATTAAAAAGATATCGAAAAGGTTGTCGTTTAAAATGGTTTAAAGAAAAACGCATTTAAGTGTTTTTTTTTTTATAAGATACTAAAAATTGGAGTAAGAAGTGTGTTATAAGAATAAATAGCAAGAACTAATGCAACTTACTTGTAAATAAAAAAAAATATTTTCCTTCAAGAGAGAAAAAATTTTAAGTGGATATCAAAGGCACTATATCAACTTACATTTCGTTTGACGTTTTTATTTCTAAGCTTTCAAAGTTGGCAAATCGCACGGTATAAATCGAAAATTATAATATCCTGAGAGATAAAGGAAAATTTCACATACTGGCCTTAGTCAATTGTAAGTTGTATCAAATAAAACCAGAGTAGTTGTGAACATTCTAACGGGTGGTTAAATTTTAAGGGCTGATGTTGGATGTGAACCACACCATAACGCCAATCTTTTTTTACATTTAATTTGACATCTTTCAATTTCAGACTAACTCAATTTGAATTACGGAAAGATACACAATCGAGCAACGCTTTAAAGTTATTCAGGCTTACTATAAAAATGGGCGTTCAAATCGAAATGCATATCATGCACTTCGTGATTTTTTCGGTCAATTTATTAATCCAAATGTGCGAACAAATGAAAAAATCTTCCAAAAATTTGAGAAACTGGGTCTGTATTAGATGAAAAACTCCAGTGTATGCTTGTATAGCTCGTCCTGCAAAAAATATTGCTGCTGTTCGCAATAGTGTGGCTGAAGAGCCGTCCACTTCAATTCGTCGTCGTGCTCAACAATTGCACGTCTTACGTTTCTCGTTGATGAACATTATGCATAAAGACTTTACATTTACACGCTTACAGAGTGAAATTGATTCAAGAACTAAAGCGTCTTGATCATTCCAAACGTTAAAGAAGAAGAAATGGTAATATTGAATGATAAATTTTCGAAGAAAATCATCTTCAGTTATGAGGCTTTTTTTCACTTCAGTGGATTCGTCAATAAGCAGAATTGCCGTATTTGGGCGATGATAATCCAAGAGTGATTGTCGAGAAACCAATGCACCCACAGTTTATGGGCTGGCATCATTGGATCGTATTTTTTCTAAAATGAGGCCGGTTAGGCAGTTACTGTAAATGGTGTTTGCTATCGTGAGATGATAACGAACTTTTTATGGCCCGAATTGAAAGACAGGGATGTGGACGATATGTGGTTACAACAGAACAGAGCGACTTGTTACACAGCTTACGAAACAATGGCTATTTTGCGCGACAAATTCAATGCCTGTGTTATCTCACGTGTTGGCGATGTCAGGTGGCCGCCATGATCATGCGATTTGACACCGTTGCACTTCTTTCTTTGGGGTTATTTAAAAAAAACGGTGTACGTCGATAAGCCAGCAACAATTCAAGAGCTAAAGGATGAGATAATTTGGCACATTAAGGGCATAGAACTCAACAATACCTCAGCGTCATCGAAAATTTTGAGCATCATAACCTTAAAATATTAAGAGTGTCCCGATACAACAGACATGTGTATTAAGAACCTTAAATAGCACCACTTTATAATGGCAAAAAGTAAGAGCAAATAATTTATAAAATTAAATAGTGTCCCGATAGGTGACGTATACTTACCAATATGGGCCTTTCTTTTGAACCGTTAAAGACAAGCGCTTCCAAA
Source organism: Gymnosoma rotundatum (assembly GCA_916610165.2). Taxonomy (NCBI): domain Eukaryota; kingdom Metazoa; phylum Arthropoda; class Insecta; order Diptera; family Tachinidae; genus Gymnosoma; species Gymnosoma rotundatum. Next base: position 119,868,119 of record OU744338.1, read on the forward strand.
TTGAACAAGCAACAAGATATAGTGCTCAAAATTATACATTAAAACAAGAAAAAATATTTCACTTCAAATCGAAAAAAAATCATTTAATTGAATGTATATGACCATGCTGTTGCACAGTTGAAGACAGACGCTTGAAATTTACAACGAACCGGTATTGCTAACTCCGCTATAACAAAAAGTATAAACGTTGGATTTGGAAATTAAACGGTGTCCCAATAGTTGATGTGATTTAATATATGTAGTCAAATTTATGAACCATTCTAGACAGATACATAAAATCTCTTTTAAAGTTGGTTTTTTTCGCAGAATTGTCGCATATGGAATGCAGCCAATTCGTAGCAGACCGTACAGAGTCATATATGGTTTATTTACTAGTGGCTTCTTTGGACATTATTATTATTATTTTTTAAGGGAAGTAGCACTTCAGACATTAATACCTACTTAGTTTTGTAACCGTGCTACATTCCTTGGGAGAGGGATAGATGAGAGAGAAGACAGGTGGTAAAAAGAGATAGATATAGCAATTATATTAATTATTTTACTTCACCGACGAATATGCTCTGAAGAAGTACCGACGAAGGATTATGTATTATACCATTAAACGGAAAAAAACATTTTTATATTTTTAACTGTCGCAAGGGTTTTACCCAGGGCAGCCAGATTTGTAGTCAATGTGCTTACCACCTTGACTACAGCAGCCTCAGACTACAGCAGCTTTTGGACATTATTTCTTCACAAATAAAACTGAAGTTCGACGGAGATGATTACTGCGCTTTGAGCAATGATTTTTTTATAATATGGGTGACATTGAAATGTGATTGCAACACGATGCCGCCTTGTATCATATAGCAAACGCAACCATCAACTTATTTAAATCAAAACCAGACGTTTATTCGCTTCCAAAATATGTGCGTATCGGCCTCGAAATTCGCGCGATGTGACACGTCTCGATTATTACCTGGTGGCCACTTTAAGTCACTGCTGTATATTAATTAACAAAGTACAATCGAGGCATTGGATCCCAAATTTTGTTCGTGCTTCATGTCGCATACGGCTTGCAAAAACTCCAAACAGCTCCGCTAGGCATACAGTAACTCAAAAAACCGTCTCAATGTTATGCTAGTGTTAACATATATAAGTACAACAACAAAACTACAGTCTCAATCTTTTTGATATTTTCTCCATTTTCTTATTGCTCTTTTGTTTATAATTACAATTCAATATATTTGTTGTAATATTTACCGTTATCTAAAAATAAGCAAAACAAGTTTAATAAATCATTGGGATGGTTTTTTGAGTTTACTTTATTTAACTAATTTTTTGAATTTATAAAGGCTTAGTATTTTGTATAGCCCCCTTTGGCTTTAATAACAGCATCAATTCGGCGAGGCATACTGTCGACTAAATTCTTGCAAATGTTTGCGTCAATACCAATCCAGGCGTACCGACAACACCTCTTTTGAGAACACCCCAGAGGTGTTCGATGGGGTTAAGATCGGGTGACTGGGGCGGCCAATCGAGAACATTATAGCGGTTGTCACTGAGCCATTTTTTTGTAAGTTTTGCGGTATGTTTCGGGTCATTATCCTGTTGGAAAACGATATCCTCCTTCTGTAATCCGAATTTTTCTGCAGCTGTAGGTAAGATAGTACTTAAAATATTTACGTAGGTTTGAGCAGTCATCGTACCAACTATTCTGTGGACTGTTCCAACACCCTTAGCTGTCATGCAACCCCATACCATCACGGATCCACCGCCAAACTTTAAGGTCGGTCTGACATCTTTCGCTTGCAAAGTTTGTCGCCAACACCATTCCTTACCATCTGACCCAAGACGATTAATTTTGGTCTCATCTGACCAAATAACATTTTCCCAGTCCTCTGCTGTCCACGAAGCATATTTTTTTTGCAAAATCCAAACGGATTTTTTGATGCCTTTTTGTGAGCATTGGCTTTTTCACTTTGGCACGTCCTTTCAAGCCAGCTGCTCGCAAAGTATTTCTAACTGTTTCAACCGATACATGAATATTTTCATTTTCTGCTAGTTGCTTTTGGATTTGAACTGCATTTTCAACTTTTTGCTGCCGAAGATCTCTTAAAATGCGCCTTTCTGTAGTCTCGGATAAAATCTTTTTTCTGCCTCCTCGTGATGGAAGTGGTAAATTTGGCAACGACTTCCGTACTCTACCCACGCTGGATTTGGAAATATTAAGAAGCAACGAAATTTCACTAAAACTTTTACCTTGACGTAAAAACTGGTGAATTTCGTTGACTTTTGAGGACCGCAATGGACGAACCATATTAAACTTAAAAATTTGTTAAAAAAGAATAAAGCAGTAAATTTAAGTTTGTCTTACTTATTTAATTATACTATTCAGCCAAGAAAAATAAATTCCTAAAATTTTACACTTTTTTTTAACGAAAAAACACGTGTAGCTTCCTCAAGTAATTAAACTCAAAAAACCATCCCAATGACTTATTAAACTTGTTTTGCTTATTTTTAGATAACGGTAAATATTACAACAAATATATTGAATTGTAATTATAAACAAAAGAGCAATAAGCAAATGGTGAAAATATCAAAAAGATTGAGACTGTAGTTTTGTTGTTGTACTTATATATGTTAACACTAGCATAACATTGAGACGGTTTTTTGAGTCGCTGTATATCCGCCATTTTTTTTTTTTTCTAAATTTTAATGCCATGATCATGATCTTTCGAATAAACAAATTTTTTTGGTTTAAAATTAATTTTTTATTTTTTTTTTCAATGTTAAGCTGGAATTAAAAATATTTTCTCGCCTAAGGCGAAGTAACAAAAAATAAAGTAGTAAAACAATTCTCTACAATTTTTAAATGCTGTGCTTTTAATGCTCTTTAACGGAATTGTTTTTAAGGAATTATTTCAAATCTCTATAGACTTTAATTAAAACACAATAAAAAAAATTTTTATTTCACTTAATTTTCCATGGCCATAACAAATAAAATAACTCAAATTATAAACGAATAAGATTTTTTCTTCCAAAAGAATCTATAAATATTCATGTTTTGCCGATAGTTCTAATCAAGTTCTTTTGTTAATACATTTAAGCAAGTCGTTAATATCTACGAGATGATTAAAAATTTCATAATTCCCCCGACAATTAAAAATCTAACATATGTCATGCACCGCTGTGCAGTGTCATAAAGAAATATTTTTAAGTGTCAAATAAAATAATGCAATTGTTTGTAGGAAATCTCCACCTTAAACATTTGCTTTTCTAACAACTCTTTACTCATAACTCAAACTATAAATAGGGCTGTTCTAAAGAGGTGTGTCTTTTACAAATCTATATCATTTGCTTATGTATATACATACCTTCTAAGCCGTTAAACAGTTGCCATGTGCTGTAAAGAACTTCTTATTAACACGCTAGATATTTCTTAATGATATTTATTAGGTGTGAGAGTGAATGCCACTTACTCAGGAAGAAGCATAATTATGGAATTTAAAGATTTTTAAATAAAAATGTTTCAATTATTTCCACATAGAGAGAAGAGGGTGTATGAAGAAATACCACTGAAGCAGAAAATATAATCAATCTAATATTTATTAGCAGCCGTAACAAATACTGACACTATAAATGGATGAATGATTTTTATCTAAGATTTAAATATTTCATTATTTTGAATTTATTGCTTACAGATTGTCATACATTTTCATCTAATTAATTTTAATTATTACACACAATCAAGGAGCACATTTAGGCGAGAAGATTCGACACAACTATTGTACAACATTTTGGAAAAGTCTAACACATATGCATACGTAAAATTTACAACCCCTTTAGAGCATGAATTATGTATTTGAATACACTATTGCTTTACTAAGTAGCGAAGTCCCAAGTTAAAAATTAACATAATTTTATTTTTTTTAATTTTGGAAATTATTAGTGGAACTATTTTAGCATTGTCACCAAATGAATATTATTAATTCTGCTTAATAATTTTAAGTATATTTTAATTTCTAAATATAATAAGTAAGACAAGTTATTTACAAGGTGTTGTGTAAACTAAAAACAAAAAAATAATAAACACTGCTTTTGTTCACCCATCTTTTAAACCGTTATAAATAAGCGATTACAAATTGCACAGATTGTGCCAATAGTTGACCTTATTCAACGTAAAGTGTGTTTTTTAAGCATGATAGAACTTGAAATTATTAAAAATAAAACTGCTGTAAACGAAAGTTTGGAAGAAGAAGATCCACATTTTTCGATATGTCGTCGGTGGCAGGAATTGGGACTCTGTCGCTCCACTACATGAAATATTTTGCCCAAAGATCTTGGCCTACACCCGTAGAAGATACAGCTAGTGCTGGATTATATGCATCGTTCTTTCGCCGATTGGGCTCTAGAGCAGTTAGTAACTGAGCCGTTGTTTTATCGCCATATTGTGTTCAGCGATGAGGCTCATTTTTCCTTAACGGATTCACTAATAAGCCAAATTGCCACATATGGAGAGAGACCTATCCACAACATAATACACAGACTCCATTGCATCCAGAAAAATTCACCGTTTGATATGGAGGTTAACGCTGCTAGCATCATCGAAACTTACTTCTTCAAAAATGAGGCCGGATCTCACGTTATGGTCAACGGATTGATTTCAACAACGCAACATTCCATACGGCGACCTCAACCGTCGAGTTCTTGAAATCAAAAGTTTGCGATAAGCTGATTACGAGAAATAGACTTGTCAATTGACCTCCTCTTATTTATTTCCTGTGGGGCCACGTGAAGTCACCGCTTTATAATGATAAACCAGCAACAAATGATGCTTTGGAGGCCAACATTGTCTTTGTTATTCGTGACATACGACCAGCAGTACTTAAAAAGGTAACCCAAAATTGGACGTCCCTAATGTGCTTCTCCATACTCGTAACAAGCCGCGGTGGTCATATGGCTAAAATCATTTTTAAATATTAATTCCATGTTCTGACGTTTCGTGAAAAAAGTTCTTCATTACAATTGAATTTTTTGTGTTATTTTTTAGAATTTGAAGTTCTATGGGGCTTAAAAAAACACTCGATATGTGGCGAAACATTCGAAGCGTTATAGACAACCAGAAGAAACTTACAAGGGACCTATATTGCTAAGGCCGCTGTAACAACAAGTTTATAATTTTAATTTAGAATTTAAAGAGTGTTCGCAAAATTAATGTAATTTGACCTTTGTACCCGTTTCTTTTAAACCTTTATATACAAACACTTGAAAATTATACAGAGTGTCCAATAATTTCCTTGGTAAAGTAATTTATACTTAATAATTATTTTAGGTTATAAATTAAAGGGTGTTACAATAAATGAAGTAAATTGATGTATATGGCTAAAGTGTTGAACCGTTATAGACAGGCGATTAAAATTTACATAGAAAGTGATTGCATAGTCTACTACAACAGCAAGTATAAAATTTTAATTTGGAAATTAAAGGATGCCCCTATATTTGATGTAATTTAACGTATATTGCCAAACATTTGTAGACAGATGCACTTTGCAAATATAGCCAGACGTCACCTTTTCTTTAGCTTATATTGGCTCTAAAAATTTAACGAGTACCACTAGATTATTAAAACTTGGCAGAAAAATCTATCTGGTCAAAGGCTGGTAAAGCTAGAAAACAATAAAAATCGGAGCAAGGGGAAAAAGTTCCCCTTAAAAGAACTAATCCTACCTCTGAAATTTTCAAGTTTTTTTAGTTTCTTATTTTGTTTAGCAATTACAACTTTTAGGATCAACGAATGTTAAAAAACTTGAAGTTGCACTCAACCGATTCTAAAATACCATTTTAGCCCCGTCCCTTTTTGTGGGCAGCAAAATAAAATTTTTTTTGGAAAAATAATATAATTATTTAATGAAATGGATTTCATACGCCTTTAAACCATAGAAATTATTTTATATGGGCAGGGGGATGTATCCTTCCAAGCCAGACCCAAAATTTTCCCTGAAAAAAAAATTTTTTTTGTTGCCAATTTCCTAAGAATATTCATTATTAAGCTTTCCAATGCCTTGCTAATCCCCGCCTCTCGAGAATATTATTAAAAAGATATTTTTGTAATTTGTTGCTTCATAGTATTTTACTTATCTAAAAAAACAATGTATTTGATTATTGGTAACATGCCATAATTCCACAGCCATAACCATAGATATTAATTAAATTTTGATTTTAACCATATAAAGTTGACTATTGAATTTAGGAATTAACTGTTTGTTCTTTTATTTTGTTCTGATTCTTAAGGTTTGCTGCATTGTATTGGCGAATTTTAAGTTATACTTTTCATTGAGATGCTTTCCTAGCAAACAGCAAAACAAATAAGAGTTGCTTATAGCTATACCACCACAATTCGCTGACAGTAAACATGATTATGGTTATGGCCATGGTTACGGCTATGGCGTTATGGTATGGCACGTCTAATTTAACCTTAATTAATTTCTTCATAGTTATAACTTATTTATCGTTAAGTAGGTCTTAGGTGAAGTGGGTCTTAGTAAATTGTTGATTAGGCAGTGATTTTAAATTTTATAGTGAACGCGATGGAAATCATTCTCCAAAAACCTTTTTAATTTTTTTTTGTCAAAAAATTTAACAAAATGTCGAACTGATTTTTTTGTGGTAAAAATTTAAAATAATATTTTTCTTAAAATTAATATAAAATAAGCTGCTAGCGTAGCATTTCTAAAAAAATCAATACAAAATCTTTATTCGTTTAGCCACAATAAAATATATTGCAAACCTCTCAAACTCATATAAAAGTCAATAAAAACGTATGCGATTTATTCAACTTTCCTGATTTCTAACAGTGTCCCAAAACGACAAATCTTAAGCAAAAGCCTTGAAAATTTACTATACAGATACTTTATATCTTCAATGTAATCACTGTAATTTGTCCAGTAGTTCTTAAACTTTTCTTACTATAGGCGCCTTGAAATCAGCGTTTATGGCCAACGATTTGCTTAAATATGATAAAAGACATTTTGGCTTACGAATTCTAAGGTATGTAATAGATTCGGCAAAAAATTGGAAGTCTCGATTTGCCACAGGTTTTGTATTAAAAACAGTTTTTTTTTAATTTGACAAAAGTCAACTAAAACTTTTTATTTTCAAAAAATGTATTTCCTTATTTTTTAATGCTTCCAGTCCTTAAATTTGTTATCACATGTTGAACTACCCTCGTAACAACCAAATGCTCTTTTATCCGTATCAAATGTTTTATTTAGGTGAAGTATAAAATATATTCATTTATGACGACGTATGGTATAATATTATTAATATATTATGGAAATGAATCCCTTAAGATTCCTTTATAATTATTAATAATACATATATTCTACGTAGGGTAACAAATGTATAAAATGACATTTATAAAATAAATTTAGGATTCTTTAAATATTTAATCGCAGTTAGAGAAAGACTTTATTAAATACTTCATCTTTTGTTTAAACCCCAGTATATTCTTTGTCAACCTTTTCATTATGATTAAGTTATTCAGATAAAGTGTTAATTTTTGAAAATATTTAAACAAAATGTTACCATTTTAGTAACACAACTTCCATATGCAGACCTCCCACAAATTTTTTAAACCCTTCAAACAAATCCCTTTCGAATGAACAGAAATAAAAATAATAGAGATAACAATAAAAGGTTTTCAACTTCTTTAATAAGTGTGTGTGTGTGGAAAGCCATTGTGGAGAGCTAAATGACAATTTCTTTATAATCAAATTATATTCAAACTAAAGAACAAAGTCCTGCTTTTCGATCCCTGTAAGTCAACAATGTTAAATAAATGAATGCAAGTCAAAAAGTTAGAAAACACCAAAAGTGAGTAGTAAAAGGTTGGATATAACAAAATTAAAAAAAGGATACTTTATTGCAGGAGGACATAAATCTAAACTGTCTTATAAAATGTGTCTTTTGTGGTACACAACAATAGAAAGAAGCCAATATTATTTTTACTTACATATCTTTCCTTTTTTAATATTTGATTTAAAATTTATTATAAGAAAACTATTAAAAAGCATAAGAAAAGGGATTGAAATTCTAATAACATTTTTATTATATTTTATTGGCCATCAAGTAGGTAAGTGTGTGTGTGTGTGCGTAAAAACTTTTACAATTAATTCTTTGTTCACAGTTTTAAATTTTAAAAGTGATGCTTAAAAATAATAGATGAATAATGATTTTTAATAAAAAAAAGATAAATAGTTTAACGTGGATGCGTCAGCAAAAGAGCAAACAGAGGTCGACTTAGCTTTTACTAATAGTGAAAATGCGAATATTTATAATCAAAAATGGTTTTATTGTTTTTCAAAGTATTCTCCAGTATGATTTATATACTTTTGCATGCGCTCAAACCAGTTGTCGAAGCACTTTTTCGACACCTTTAAAACATGGTTTTTGAACACTTCAACAGCTTCTTCTGGCGACGAAAATCGTTGACCACGCATTTTTTTATTGATGTGCGAAAACAAGAAGAAGTCATTAGGTGCCAAGTCAGGGCTGTACGGCGGATGACCCATTAATTTAATGTTTTGGCCGGTCAAAAACGCTCTGGTTTGATGTGTGAGAGCTCGCATTGTCATGGTGAACAATGATTCGTCTTCTCTGGTTGGTTTTTCGAATTTCTCCGATGACTTCAAGCAAACAAATTGTAGTGTACCAATCAGAAGTGACCGTCCTACGTTGCTCAAGCGGAACAGTCGCCACATGACCAGTTTTGCCGAAGAAACAGGCGACCATTTGCTCCGAAGTGCTTCTTCCACGAACAACTTTCGCTGGATTTTGCTCGCCTTTGAAGACCCACACGGTCGATTGTTGTTTCGTTTTGGGCTCATACGCATAGATCCATGATTCGTCACCTGTGATGATCTTATAAACGTCTTTTGAAGCACCGCCATCGTATTTTTGAAACATTTCTTTGCACCAATCGACACGAGCCTTCTTTTGAGCGACTTTCAAATTGTGCGGGATCCAACGAGAACAAACCTTTTTTACGGCCAGGTGTTCATGCAGTATCGAATGTATGCTAGTGGAAGAAATGTCTAAGGATGTCTCTATCTCTCGGTATGTCGCATGTAGATCTTGCATTATGAGTTCACGCACGGCATCAATGTTCTCTGGCACAACAGCCGTTTTTGGACGACATTCACGGAATTCGTCTTTGAGCGAGCTTCGGCCACGATTAAATTCATTATACCAATTTTTCACAGTGCTATAGGATAGTGCTTCATCGCCATACAAAGATTTAAGTTTATCAATGCACTCTTGTTGTCATAATCATGGCACGAAAATGTTCACGAGTTAATTCCATTTTTTTCTGTATAAATTTTTTCAAGTCACTGTTAACAACACAAATAATGGTCGTACGTCAAAACGTTTTGAGTACGATTATGCTTAAAAATGACAAACTTTCCAATGGAAATGTCAGATTGCACTTGGCGGCACTCAGTGTTGCTAGGCCAGATATATATATATATATAGCAGCCCTCGTATTTAGTCTGGCCAGTTGCTTGTCTGCTATTTTGCACAAAAATTAAAATAAAGTTATTAAAGATGATTTTTTGGGAATGTTTAAAAATTATTAATTTTTGAAAATATTGCTCCCAATATTTAAAAAATTTAACACAAAAAATTTTTAAATAATTTTTCTATTTAAATAAATTTAAAAATTAAAATATACGTGAGAACTTAAGCCGAATTAAAATAATTCCTTTGTTATATTTTATAAAATTTTTGAACTCGGCAATTTCCTTTATCACCGATAACTTGCAAATAGATTATTCAACTGATATAAAATGCATTCAGCCAGAAGCGTAACGGACTACTTTTAGAATCAAAAATTTCTTATACTTTAGTTACACTCTGCTATCATCAGAACAATCTTAAAATGTGTTTAATTGGATCTCTTAAATTTTAAATAAATAAATGTCATTAAGATTTGAAAATTATTTCGGGTATATGAACACCGCGACTGTTCTTGAACAAGTGCATTCTGAACGTCGAATTTTGTGCCACTTTCACGGATAACATGAACTTTATTGATACAAGGCTTCAGTTGTGCTGGTTTAGCATAACTCAGTGGCTTCACGTGACCCCACAGGAAATAACCAAGAGCTGTCAAATCGCATTTACTTCGAGGCCAGATGACATTATTTGAAAATTTTGATTACAATATGTCAATGGTTGCAGTTACCGCATGTCCCGTACCACCTTGTTGAAACCGCATCTCGCTCGATTCTATGTTATGTATTTATTTCAAACAAAAAATCATTGATTGATTGTAGTGCGCTAACGTTAGTCATTGACAGTAACGTGGGCTCTGGCTCTAGTTTTGAAATATTAAATGCCCAATGATGCCGCCAGCGTGAAAGTCGAACTAAATGGTGGATTTTTCTGGATGTCACGGAACTCATAGAGCAACATCAAACCCATATGCAACAGCTTTATTTTTGTTAATAAACTCGCTAAGGAAAAAAATAAGCTCTATCGCTGAGTCTATATGTGCCGTGAGCTGACGGCTGCTTTTCAAAGTAAATCTGAATAATTTGGTAACGTTGTTATTTACAATGATTTGTTAGACTACACTGCATGACAATTGTTGTCTCTCGTTACTTGTATCGGACTTTTATCATTTTGCAATAAAAAAAAAACTGGGGCTTGAATGCTGTCCTTAAGACTTAAAAGTGCGTTTGATCGATGGAACATCACACTAAGTTTTCATGCTAAAAATACCAAGAATACTGGGGGCAAACTACAACGATCGATGTCGATCGAAATCGCACTATAATTTAAATGTAAATTTCGATTGATATCGAATGCCATAATTTGCCTCCTGGACTTCTTTTCACTAATATCAATCACCACTCAATAGAAATAAGTAAATTTGGCCGGAAGTCCTTAAGTATTAAAACTTATTCTAATTTCACGATTTCGGTTAAATGACGTTATTTTTATAGGGTTTGACTTAAACCGAATCCATAAAAATAAATAGTGTGAGTAATTTGGTAAACAACATTATTAGAAAAAAAGAGTAGAAGAGTTGCCTTGCCTTGAAAAAAGTCTTAAGCTCTACTGACAGGCTTTCCATGCTTCTACCTATTTTGGAAACTTAATAAAAAGAGGCCAACTGCCAACACATATGAAATTTAGGAATATGAGTAGCAATAATAAAATATACTGCGAAAACATAGATGTACTTGCAAATTAAATTTTAAAATTTTTCCCCTTAAAATAATCTAAATTGCTGAACCAGCAATTCCTTTTATATTTTTAAGGAAATGTGATCTGTTGGTGCGCAGCGATACTGGTACCAGAAATTTTTAACAAAAAGAAAACTTTCGATGTTTTTGAAATCTGAAACTCATTTAACGAGACTACAATCATATAAAGTATTCGTTAACCTCGTTTAAACATCTTCGATGGAATAAACACATTTTTCAAGTCACAAAAAAAGCTTTAAATTTTCTCGGTTTTATGAAATGGTATAAAAGATATTTCACTCTATCTGATCTCCATACTGTTTTTATCACCTTCATCCGGCCAAAAGTGGAATACCCCTCTCATGTATGGAACAGTGATCCAAAGTCTGTTTTGAACTGCGTGCAGGAGAGGGCGAGAAGGCTTATAGGTGACAGTAGAGTATCCAACTCTTGCATTTCGACGCATTGTTGGTTGAATTTCTCTGTTTTATGTTTACAACAAAATGTACTCGAATCCGATTATGGAACTCGTTCCTGATATCTGCACGTTTCATAAAGAGCTGAAGCACTTGCGGTCGCACTATTAATACAGAGAGGATTAATTTTTAGCCGAACAGTTCGTAGGTAGAGTTATCTTCCTGTTATCTTTAATTTAGGAAAATTCAAATCGAATATCCACAAATACTATTCTGTCTATATCCTCCTTCCCATAATCTAAGCTCCTAATTTATGCATAAAGTAAGCTAGAGTAAAAATCATCTCCTGAGTGCTGGTCCGAAATAAATAAAAATCTTACTACGATTGGTGTTTAAAGTAAACTATCTGCCCAGAAATAAATTCTTTCTAGTCTTCAGTAGAGCTACATCGACGGAAGCCACACATAGTGGTAGCTAAGTTAACACTTTGACTGAATGTATTTTAAAAGGTATTTCATACATTTTATTAGCAGAGGAGGAGAGATCCGCGTGAAATTAGCGATATAGACGAGGAAGGTTTTCAGGTTGAGAAAAGATTATTTTCTGAGGTTACTGCTGCGGTTAGTGAGTATTCAACTCTGAAAAATTGTGCATTGGAATAGAGCCTTCAGGTTGACAAATCAAGAATAGAAATAGAGTCCTCGCAACTACTCGATCTAAACGAATAACCTGGATTGTTCATTTTCAAAAAGAGTAGAGAAGTAGCTCTTAAGGCAAGGTATAGATAAAGAGACCGCTTTAAAAGAAGCCGAAAGAAAAAACCATAAAGGGTTGCAACAGATTTTGCTTTTTAAATTTATTGACTGGGACGTGATTAGAACACTTTCGAACCCTTAATTAACAACGAATACATAAAATGTACATGAAAGAACCATGGAAAATAAATAATAATTTACAAGTTTTTAGGGGAACTATCAGGGATGTATAAATTGTAAAAATATTACGAACCGTAAAGAGCAGCTTCGGAATTAACCCAACAAACATGATAATATTTAAGTACGAATTTTTTTTGTCGTTGCAATACAATCGTGAAAGTGTATAATTTAGATGATAATTAAAAATATCCATTAATTTCTAAAGCAGAACTAGACATAATGTTTGTATGTTTCAGAACGTTTCCTTTCAATTTTATGAAAAAATAATAAAACGTCATTAATGAGTTATTACGTAAAAGGCAATAACTTTATGTGTGATAGCGTGAATGTGAAAATTAAACTGGTTGATAATGCTTATCTCCTTCCTAAAGTACTTTCCTTTCATCTGTTTCCTGTATTTCCCTCCGAAAGCACTAGGAGTCTGGCTGAGCTAGCTTAGGCACAGACGAAGTATTCTCGGGGTACAGGGGGAACTAATCCCCTGGTGTACAGGCACCAAATCTGAATAGAGAGTTAGGTAATGTCAAAGTATTTACCAGTGTCCTTAAATAAATTGGCACTGCGGGAACCGGTAGCCCATACAGAGAGCCGCTTCTCGCTGTAGTCGGTTATCGGTAAAGTCCCTTCAGGGTAGACGTAGTGGCTGTTGGTTAAAAGTCTATATCTGCAGGTCTGGTGCGGAATAGATGGAAGTGTGCTGTTTCACTCTCGACAAGGGGGTTGAATAGTCTCCAACCATCAAAGTATATGATTATTTCTTTTTTTATATTTCGGTTTACTCATAAAGTAAAAGATACAGCAATAATGCAAATGTTGAAATTCAAAACTTAAATAAAAATTTACCCATAAAATTCTTACAAGTCACCAGGTCCTGCCTGTGAATAAAAATACAGCCAGTAAAATTAGTTACCTAAAATAGATTTTTGTTTGTTTATTGACTGGATTTTTCTCATTTTTTATTATTGCTTTACCTCAATACTTCGTGGAATAACATCTGTACATAGTTTTCGCATTGAGTCCACAAGTTTTTAGCAGGTTTCTACAGAAACATTTTTCCACGCATCCTGAATTGAAGTTCGTCTTTATTGGATGGATTTATTCCTCGAAAACACACTTATACTATTTGCCATAAGTTCTCTATAGAATTTAAGTCTGGGGACTGCGCCGGCAAGCTTAAAACCTTGAAATATTGTTCTTTAAACCAGGCTTTTGCCAGTCTCTTTTTTGTTTCGTGTCATTGTCTTGGTGAAACACCGATAGAAGCGGCATTTCCAATTCGGCATAAGGCATCATAGTGTCATTAAAACTATTTGTATAATTAGCGGCATCCATTCTACCTTCAATCTTAAAACAGGCCCAATACAATAATACGAAAAACATACCCATGATTCCACCTCCATGATTAATGATTTTTGTGGTGTATTGTGGACGGAAATCGGTGTCTTCGAACAGGAAGGTTGCTTCTGTCTGAATTAAACAAATTAACTTTCGTTTCGTCAGACCATAGAATATTTTTCCATTTGCTTACAGGCCAATCTAATGATTTTGGGCAAATTCTAATCTTTACTTTAGGCGCTTTTTACTTATGTATGGGACCTTTTTACTACTTCTAGGCTTCAAACTATTTCTAATATGAAGGTTGAGGTAGAAACATCTAGATTATGCTAATTTTTAAGGATGGAAGAGGTGTCAAAAGATCTTTTATTACATGGCGCAAAATTTTTTACTCTACTAGAGGTGTAATTTTCGACGGTCTTCTTCTATTTTCTGCCTTGTTTTCATATTTGATGGCGTTTTCTACCATTTTTTGGAGCATCCAATTATTTCGGCAATTTGTCTATAATTTTACAAATAAAAATTTGTCTATTACTCTTTCTTTTATTTTGGAGTTTTTTTTATTGTCTCCTGGCTGTCAAAGGTACAAGGTTTTACTCTGCCCGTTGTAAATACCGTTATATAAAAATGTTGTCAGATTCCTTTAGAGTTGTACTTAAGATTAATGACACTGAAGCTATTTTAAACATAACGGGATTACATTCGTACGAGATGTGTAAAATTAGTGGAACAACTCTTTTATGCGTACTTTTTACGTACATAAGTATTGAGGATCAGGTGGCTCTATTCTATTGCCATCACTGTACTTCTTTTAATCTGTAAACTGTACTGAGTGTCTAATGTGCCGCTAAGTTGCTAATGTAATTACAACTAAAAAAAGGAGATTAAGTCATATTGCAATTCTTAATAATCGACATAACTATCAAAAGAACTTAAAAGTATAACACATTAGCGGCGGCCATAATTCGCCTACAAGTTAAGCAGCTTTGTGCTTTAATACCGACAGTGATGCTGCTAGCTGCATTTGCATTGCTTTAGTTCATCAATTTTACAAATGTATTTACGTATAACATAAAGTCATGCCTACAGGTGCAGTCCATATTGAATGTAAACAATTTTAACAAATTTTCTACCTGCTGTTGAAGTCATCTTTATATTTAAACAAGCATTGATTCATTTTTTTTCTTTCTATTATTATTTTGCCCTTTTTTGTGTGAGCATTTAATTAAAGCATCCTGCTGGGAGTCGATTATGTGTAAGCGGTTTACATTTCACATTTCTATAGAGAATCATAACAATTACAAGTGAATTTCTTATAGCATTTTTTCAAACAATTTCTCTTTAAATGAAAACA
Organism: Gymnosoma rotundatum; assembly: GCA_916610165.2. Classification (NCBI taxonomy): domain Eukaryota; kingdom Metazoa; phylum Arthropoda; class Insecta; order Diptera; family Tachinidae; genus Gymnosoma; species Gymnosoma rotundatum. Next base: position 119,883,390 of record OU744338.1, read on the forward strand.
TTTTTAAAATTTGTTTTCTTTTTTCTTATTTTATTAAATTTTGTGATTGAAAGTTTTATTTGTCATTTATATTGAGATTTTTCCGTTGAGTATTTTATGAAATTATTTATTCATGTCAAACAATAGAGAAAATCATTTTAAAATATGAATTTTTATGATGATCTCAAACATAAATATTATTCAAGGAAAACAACAAAAAAAAGCTATGATTTTATTTTAATTTAAACTCAAACAAAATCAATGACAATTAACAGCAGGTCATCATTATTCTCTTTTTTTTTAATCATCAGTTGCATTGTCGTTGTCATATTTTGTGAAGAATAAAAAAAAACTTTCTTCTTTTTTAAACAGGAAACTATTGATTTACTGCATTTATGTTTTTATTAAAAATTCATAAATAATTATTTAAAGTTTTATAGTTGCTGCACAAAGCTTTTTCTTTATGTGAGTAATTTATTTGTTTGTTATATTTTATTAAAATACACAGAAAATTGATTTAAATTATAGTATTTTATTTTATTTGTATAAATTTTTTAATTAAATTTTATTAAAATTACTATATGAATTTATTTGATATCTTTTTGTAAAAAACAAAATATTTTAATTTCTTTACAATGAATTGAGAATTAATTTTATTATTTAGTTTCAAACTTGCTACAAAATTTATAACAACAATTTTTAAATATTAAATAAGGTAAATCAAATTACTTTGTTTTATAAGGTTTACTTAATGAAAGCTTATATTGTTGTCAGTGCAATAAAATAAAATTTTTAATAAAAACAGATTCCGAAAGCAATCGATCTAATTAATACAACTTATAGATTGCATCCTCTAAAATACTTTCTATTTCGCAGAAATATATAAAATAAATCCGCCTAGCGAGAGTTAATGTCCCTTATGGGGCCACCCTGTCTGAATTCTATTTTATTTTTTATGCTCATTATAGCGGACATATTAGTACCAACTCTCTCTTAAACTCAAGTTAATAACTGCAAACTATTCAAAGATGAGGTCATATTTTTTAAAATCCCTGCTTCTATGGGGACACCCTTTAGTATTTTATCTTACTTTTAACATTGGTATTATAGCAGGAATACACTTTCTGTTAATTTTAGTAGTCTAACTTTTTCATTTTTAACGTAAAGTTCGAGTATTGTATGGATCACCCTTTACTTTTGCAGTTTTATACATGCTTTTTAAGCTGACATACTCTGTGTTTATTACAAGCATCTACCCGTAGCGGTTAAAAAGATAATACAATATAACTGAAAATTATACCTTTTAATGGGCACACCCTTTAATAAAAAAATTTTATCATACTTTCTGTGACAGTACATATCAGCTGTTGTCTCTATAGTATTTTAAAATATAATATCAGTTTTATCAAAATCAAGTCATGTACAGGGACACCCTTTAGATTTTATTTTATTTTTGAAAAATGCCACTGGCCTTATAGAATCAGAGTAAATTTCAAAGGTCTTTCTAATATGGCTCGAAAAATAAGGCTATTTGCATGAATATCCTGGGGACACCCTGTAATTTTTAATTTTATGTTGTCTAACTGCGCAAAGTCAAAGGTGTGCCTATTTTGGCTAAAAAAAATTAAGCCACACAGCGAAACACTTTTACATTTAACTTCATTTAATTACTGTTTGTCACAACGGCCGTAAAAATAAAACTTCTGCAAGAGTTTAAAGTCTCTATTTCTCATGGTTCAAGAGATGGGAGCCTGTAGAGGACAAGCAGACAGAATTATGTTTTTGGTACTGTACCCTAAAAACATCAAAGTTATCTTTAGGCAGTCAATATTGATTTCCAATTTAATTTGCATCTATGTGTAGGTGTGGATGAAGTCATCCTTAAGTCATTTTATGTTTCAATACAGCGTGACGTCATTTACATCTAAAATCGTCTTATTGCTATTAAAAAAACTTAAAATTTAATTTGCAATTACTCCTTCTTTAAAAAAAATTAAAAAAAATTTAGAAAAACTTAATCTCTTTTTAATCGATTATTCGATTGTATTCCGAATTCGATTATTCGAATTTATTTGCGAAATAAAGTTTTTTAGCCAAATCAATCTTTTTCAAGTAAGAAATATTTTATCTTCTTTTTGTTATAAAATTGGTCAAACCAAACATTCCCATCCAGCCCTTTCCTTCCTGAACATGGAACACTAATTTAATAATTATCCAATAAAAATTAAGTAAATCTACATATTAAATCTCCCAAAGCTTCAGTAAAGTAAACACTAGCTTCTTATCAGAAATGCTAGACCAACTGCTAGAACCTCTTGGTTTCTATACCTTGTTTCTGTAATACAAGTGAATTACAGAAACATGATAAAATTTTAATTTTGATAAAATTAAGTTTGAGTTAATTATTAGTTCTGCAATATAAAGAAAGTAATGAAAAACTTATTTTTTAACTCCAGCTCAAGTTTTATAAAACAGCAAGGCTAATATTGTAATGTGAGAAATTTCTCACTTAAATTATAGAAACGAGGCAGGATTTACACTATGCACTCCTTTAATAGAGTTATGCATGAAAAAAACAACAACATTAAGAATTTAGCAAAAGCATCTTAGAAATGATTTTTTTATACGGAAGTGACCACGCCCCCTTAACCGATTTTTTTTTCATTCACGTATCTTCCAGTTAATTTTTCAATAAGAACTTTATGAACAGCAAACCTTTAGGTTTCCCAAATACTTTTTTTTACTGTAATAGTTTAGAACGGATGCAAAGTAAATTAATGGACAAAATCTTCTTTTTATTTAAATTCGAAACAAATTGTGGTTTCGTATGTAACTTCCAATTTGACTTGCTTGAAACAAGTAAATTAAATTTATTCTAAACAAAATAGGTCACTTTCCCCATAAAAGGTTTTATTATTATTTTTTTTTTATTTTTTTGTTTTAAAGGAAACTAAACGAAAAACACTTGTTTCTAACTAAAGTTCAAAGATAAAGTTGTTATAAATTAAATTGTATTCATTTAGAAAATCTTTTGTTAATCTTAAATCAAAAACAAAAGAAGAAAAAAGTAACACACACAACCACAACAACAACAAGAACAACTTATTTTGATTGCTACTATCAAGATGCAATAAAGCAACAATAAAAAGAACTCTTTTTCCCCTCTTAATTTCGAAAAAAGAATTCTGTTGAAATGGGTGCTTAAAATCGAAATGTGAAAAAAGGTGCATCTTAAGAAAAACATCTTTTTTTCAAAAAATATTTCATCGGAAAACTAGAAGATGAAGGTTAGAAAGCAGACACAATAACAAACAATTCAAGAAATAGAAGTTGAAAAATCATGTGTTACAGTATAAATGTTCTAAAGCTGTTGTAACATACAGTGGTTCAATCGGAGAGTGGAAACAGTCAATTTTTGTTTTATTATCGAATAAAAAAATCAGTGACTGAATAGAAAAAAATAGAACATAATAGAATAGAAAATAACTGAGTACTGATAATCAATAAACCCTTATAATAAAAATGGAATTTATGTGATAAAATGTCAGCTGGTATTGATAGGAAATATTTGCAGTTACATCCTTTTTAAAGTTATGGTTCCGTTGAAACTTGAAGGCGCGATCTCCTATTTTACCGAAGAGGCTCTAACTGTGCCTCTACTCTGGTTTGTATAACGGTTTCATTGTTTTATTCTACTGGCGCGTTAGCACTACTTCATTCGCGTGGTTACATTTACAGGCTCTTTAACAAACTTATCTTCAGCGGCTACGCAAGTCTTTCCAGGCTTTTCAAACATATTTAGCAGCTGTTCATCTACCGCGTAAGAATATTTTTCTTTTTCCTATTTTTCCCTTTTCTACTTGAGACTCCTGCAAGTTTGAGTTGCCATTATATAATTAATTTAACACGACTTATTTCTTTATCTATACATGACACTATTGGGATTTGAACTCTGATCTTATTTTTGACACCTCTACCAACGCAGCCTGCCGTTATTATATTGTATATTGTTCTCACCTAGTGGGGTGGAAGAAATATCTTCTTCAGCTCTGTTTACCAAACGCATGCAAGCACCATAATAAAACTATCTTTTGTTGCTTCAGACGTGTTACATCTCTCCACAGTTTTGCTGGTGTAAAGCCTGACACTACTTCGTTGTATTTTATTATTTAGTGGCTGTAGGCTTTTAATAAATTAGAATTCAGGTTAAAATATGCGATAGGAACAGATGAAATAAGAAACTATAGCTGAAATTGAATTTTGAAGTCTACATTGAACATAACACTCTCTTCTATTATGTTGCGATGTCGAACATGTTGGCTCTGACCACGATTAGACTAAAAGAAATTGGTTTCGACTGATCTTTATAAATGCTGATTTTAATTTAAGGCAAAGAAAACGTTTTGAAAGATTAAAACAATTTAGAAATAAAGAATTGAAGCAGCTTTCGATGAATAATCTGCAGCCTTAAGGCCCAACTATAATGTGCATAAACTAGCTTATGCCAACTTATACAACTGTGCAAATACATTAAATTATATGTGGTAAACTATAATGTGATTAAGCTAACTTTTCGTCAAGTTTCGTTAAATTTCATTTCTTTATGCAAGATACGAAACTGATCGCACTTTCCGTACGGAAACAGCTGATTGTGCTTTGGTTTTTACATTAATAAAGAAATTTTCTAATTAAGACCTAAATTGTTAAATTTTTTAGGTTTAAATTCAATAAAAAATGTAGAAAAAACAACATATTTCTTCATGGCCAATTTTTTACAATTATGATATATTTAAATTAAATTTGTATTTATACACACATATGTATGCCATATAAACGATGAACATCGTTGCAGTTTTTAGTACGGTTGGCCACAAACACAAAACAGAAAATAATTTGTAATAATTTTTTTTTACATTTTCTTAGAACATAAACCAAAGTATGTAAATGTGATTGTGAATGTTATTAAATATATAAAATATTTTCTTTAAAGCCTTTTAGTTTTAAAATTTTGTTGATTTATATAGAAATTATTTTTGGCAAAAGTACGAAATAAACATAAATGTGCAACTGTGGCAAATAAGTTACTAAATTTATATATGTACAATGTACATTGTAGCCACATAAATTTCTTTAATAAGTTACATACGCATTTGACAGGCTTTTCGTTGGATTTTTGACATAAGCTAAAGCTAGCTTATGCACATTATAGTTGGGTCTTTATTCTGTAAATCGCTAAAGCTAAATCTCCATCGCTTAAAATCTAAAAAATCTATTTAGCGATTTTTGGCTACAAATGCAATTCTGTAAAACTTTTTCACCTAATTTGTCATGGTTTTGAAATTCAATTTGCAACAAATGTAGCGTTTGTTCTAATTTTGTATTCTCTTATTCAATTAAGCGGTTTTATATGCCAAAAAAATTCTAATTTTGTAGCAACCAATATTTGCTTTTTTATTTAATGTTAATTGTGTAAATTTAATTTATTTTAGAGAAAAAAAAAAAATGAAAATGACAACCAAACGTTTTACAAAGGACCAGAAATATATTTGTGTTAATTCATTTTTGAAGGAGCATAGAGAATTTGGTCTGACACCATATTTAACTGAAAAGAGTTCATTTTCAAGTTGGTTAATTCCACCGGACTTAAAAATCCAGTACCTATGATTCCAGCGCTTGATTGTTTCATATTTGACTTATAAATTTTATATTAAAATACGTGTCTGTGTAAAGTATGTTACAATAATTCTTCCACAAAAAAAGCGACTTCAAAATTGATTTTAGCTGTCTATCTATAACGGCTAAAAAATTTGGCAACATGCATCAAATTAAATTAACTATAGAGGCACCCTTTAATTTCCAAATCTAAATTTTATACTTGTCATTGTAGCGAACTAAGCAATACAGTTGTTGTAACCGTCTGTCTACAACTATTCAAAAGTGTGACCATATACATTAAATTATATAAACTCTTGGGGTACCCTTTACTTTATAATTTTGAAAATTTATACTTATTTTCATGACGGTCATAGTAATCGGAAACTTGTCCAATTTTCAAGCCTTTGTCTAAAGACAACCTTATATAGTTTAATTTGCTTCACCTATGGGGACACCCTATAATTTCTAGATTTATTTTTCTATTACTTTTTGCTATTGGGAGCTGTAGTGATACTCAGTTTTTTTTTTAATTTAGAGTGGTGCCCTTTACGGTTCATAATACACTTAAAAAGTATACATGTTGTATGGAAACACCCTTTAATTTTTAAAATTAAAAACTATTTTTAAAAAGGGACTAGTCTTTAAGCATAACCTTTCTAATAAAAAAAATTCAAAATCGGTTCAAAAGTTACTGATTTATGCAAGCACAAACATAAAAAAGCGACATTCAGTCGAATCGATAAGCTCCTCCTTTCTTGGAAGTCAGTTAAAAAGAGACAATTTTAGTATGCATTTCAAAATAACTTTTAAAAATTTTCATTTCATTGTTTATTTTAAAAGCAAATTAGTTACGGCGAAAATAGTAAATTTTAGCTAATCGATTGTATATACAGAATACAAATTTGGAGATACAACTAAAATATTTGCCGTAATTTATTTTTAGCTTTTTAGCGATCGAGGTTTAGATTTAGCTACGAAAATTACAAAACAAAGCTGCTGGTGTATAAAAAAACATGTTTGAATTGATTTATTTTAAGATAAAAATTAATTTCCTTTTGTGTGAAGCATAAGGGTTATATTGCCAAACAAAAAAATTTCGGTGTAAGAACAAGAACTAAAAACAAGTCACAAATGTTGTTTTTACGCTTTGAAATTCCACGATTTAAAAACTGAAAGGTTCAGAAGAATATTTTGTTACAGAGTTGCTAAAATTTGTTTAGAGTGCCAGCGGAAAGTTGTGCAGGCAGCAATTATGGAGGGTATAAATAATTTGAATTTAATATAGAATTTTTCTATTACAAGAAAAAGGCGAATAAGGCACGCCTAGCGATGGCCTGTTGCTCTTGTGACATTTTAATTTAATTTAAGTTTTTTTTTAATTTTGTATTTTAAAATATTCCGTGTGCGTCACAAAACTATAATATATTTTATTTTATTCAAATTAAAAATAAAAATTATTGAAACACATTTTCTTTCAAATGAAAATATTATCTGTTATATTTTCCATTTAAACCACTGTCATTCATTCTGACTAGTGCATATTTGTAGCTGTATCTGGTTGTCAGCATCAACATCACCAACAACAACAATACGATCATCTATTTGTTTCATTTTTATATCACATTTATTGGAAAACTTATAGATTTATTTCTATAGATATCAACCAATTGTTATTATTTCTTGCTTTTCTTAATTCTTAAGTGTTGTTGGTTTATTTGTCATTAAGTTAAGAATAATATTTAACTTTAAAAATCTGTGTTATTAAGAATCATTGTTATTTCATTGGAAATTCTTAAGTTTTTCCTTAATTTGATACTTGATGGTTGCTTGGTTGGTTGGTTTGTTATTTGTTTCAATCAAATTAAAGATAAACCTTTAAATTGAAAATTAAAATAAAACCAAAATCTCGATAATTATTTTTATTTGTGTGTGAGTATACAAAACAAGTTATAAAAACAAAACTTTAAAATCAAAGAATTCTTTGATAACAAAATCTTAAGATGACTAATAGTTTTGTAAGAGATTATTGTTATTTGCTTTTTTTTGTGGTGAGAAATTCTATAGCTAAATAAATAAAAGTTTAAGAAAATAAAATAGACATTTATAAAATATATGACTAATACAACAATTTATTATTTCACCCACTAGAGTTCATTGTAAAAAATATAATAGCGGTTAATAAATCTAACAAGGAAATTGTTTAAATTTAAAGAATTTTAAGAAACGATACATCAGTTAATTAATTTCTTAAATGGTCTTTGTGTCTAAGACTAGAATAGAATGACAACAAAAAGGGAAATAAATATAAAATGGAATAAAAAAGCCATCACTAAATATAAAGAAAAAGCCTTAAGAATTTTTCGCCAAAAAAACGACTTCAAAACAGACAGACAAAGGGGCAGAGGGCCATTAAATATGCAATAAAAATTTTAATGAAATTAAAATTAAATATGATTTTTCTATTTGAAAAATTTAAAAGGTTTAATCCATTTACATTAAATAACATCATCTATGGGGACACCTTTTATTATAGAATTAAAAATTTTTTGCTTATTATAGCGCACATACAAGTTCACATTTCATTCTTTAATTATAACGGTTTTCATTTTTTTAATGTAGCGGTTCAAAATATAAGCCACATAAACAAAACAACGCTACCTAAGAGGATACCCTTTGCTTTTTTCTTGCTAAACTTTTAATTGTGGACATAATATTATGAACTTTGTTTAAATTTACAGTGTTTGTCTACAACGGTACAAAAGATAATGCCGTTTGAACCAAATAACATTACCTCTTGTGACACCCTCTAAATTACAATCTAATACCTTCTGTTAAAGCAGAAATAGGAATACATTTTGTGTAATCTTAAAGTATTTGGCTATAATGGTTCAAAAGATGTCATCCCTGATGACACCCTTTAAATTTAAAATTAAAATTTTATTACTTTCTGTTATTGGAAGCTATAGAGTTATTCCAACTTTGTTAAAATTTTATATAGGTGTTCCTTACAGTTCAAAAGACATGTAAAAATCATTTCAATAGTATTGGGGCGCCATTTAATTTTAAATATTACGTATCAACTTTTTTTAAATAAAAATAATCTTTCAATAAAACAAAAAGAAATCCATTCAATGTAACAAAAATTTTTATATTGGTTTAGAAATGACGGAGTTTTTTGCCGACACTAATATAAAAAACAAGAAGTATAGAGGAATTGATAACTATTTCCTTCTTTGAAGATGGATAAAAATAAGAAAAAAATTATGAATGCAGTATTGTGAAAATTTATTAAGAGAATCTTTTTAGAGAACAACAAAATAAAAGGTCTGGTGGAAATTGGTGGACAAAAACTTTCACCTATCCCTAGTAAATAAAGTGCAAATGCGCAAAGAGCTCAATACCTCAGACCAGTTTAAAGACAATGTTGGATCTAACTCCCCTCAATGTTAACTCAGCTAACCGGACGAATTAAGGAATATCAAGTTAGGCAGCTATATTCTATGCCGAATCTTTTATACACTCCAATCTATGGAAATCTAATTCAGTGAATTAAGTCCAATCAAAAAAAAAAAAAAAACAATATTTTGCTGAAACAGAATTAAAAAATAAAATAAATTTTGGTACTGCATATATATAATTTTACAATACAATGCTATCGACTTGTAATAGGTTAAGCATTTTAAAAAAATTTTAGCAGTTCTTTAAAGATTTCTCAAAACCTTTGAAATGATATTCATATTAATATTAAAAAAATTTTAAAGTTTCAGAGGCCCGTAACTCGGAAAATATGGGCGAGCGCCAATTTTTCACTTTTTTTTTAATTTTTAAACTTTCTATCGTCATATATTTTTATTTTTCTGATTGGAGTTTCTTTAATGTTCCAAATAACACGAAAAAATTAGAGGTAGAGGTAGAGGCCTTGAAGGACATGAAGGCCGATCACGCTAATTTGGAATAGCACCTCATTCGACACTATGGCTAATCGATTGACATATTTATTTTTTTCCAGCCGATCTAGTGCCTCGCAAAACTTGATTTTAACACTAACTTACACGGACGGAAAGACGGACATTGCTCAATAGACTTCACTATGCATAAAAAGTCAGAATATATATACTTTCTGGGATTGAAAATGTATATTGCAGAAATTCCAAATGAAAATTTGTGGTGAAGAATATACAAATATGAAAAGTTAAGAGACCCATAATTCTAAAAATATGGGGCGAGCGACAATTTTTTTAAAGTGATGTTTTTTCTTATTTTTTAATTCTGTATTGTTCCGTATGTTTGTTTTTTTTTTTATTGGAGTTACTTTATTGCTTCAAACGATATGGAAAAGATAGAGGCAGGCGTGGTATTTTGCCTGCTGCCTCGAAGGACATGGACCGACCTTCCTGATTTTCAATAGCAGAATTTTTAACATTATGTATGATCGATTGGCGTACTATAATAACGTTAATGATGGCTTCAATCTATGTGTAATAGATAGAGATATCTTGTGGTCAGACATATTACTTGAATCTGCAAGTCACTTGTTGTAAAGACAGCAAGCAGGGCTAAGTAAAAGAAGAATTTTTAATCCATCCTAAAAGGTACAGGTTTTGACAGTCGATTTTTAGAAGGGACACAACGAGGTTTTTTTAGCGATCTTGAGCTTTTGAGCTACGAGGATAATTGGATAACTTAAAATGAAGACTGTGACATTTTAGCCACCATTATGGCCCTAGAATCTAAGGTGGTGAAAAAAAAACTTTTTCAATATATTTCGGCTTCTGAAGCATAATGGTATTCATGGCATCCAATTAAAAATCGAGCAATGGTACGACATGGACATGGAAACCATACTGAGTGTTATTCAACACCTCCCTGATCGATATCAAGCACATTACGGGAATGGGCTCTAAATGAAACGTCTCGCAGGTGGTCAACATGCAGGTTGTCTACAACACCGTTTTTCTCACTCTATAAGGGAAGCTCAAGGGCGCAACCTAGACTCCAATTGCTCCTACAACTCATTAAAATGTAGCACTGTATGGTTGGACTTAGTTCGGCGGAAAGTATGGAAACATCTCGCAGTTAGATCTGTAGCATTTTTCTTTGTTAAGAGAAGTAGGAGTCAGTTAAGCACCTTCTCTACCATTGTTCGAACGTTTACTAAAATATTAAGCTCAAAGGTTCTTTTAGTTCCCTACGGGAAGTTTCAGTTAGTTGTTACCTGCTGGGAATACTTGAGTTCTATACAAAACTAACGATGAAGATGTATGTCGGGATAACACAATGAGTCACCGTGAACACTTTCTTCATGCCAACATAGGTGGAATCATGGGGTTATTTAAACTGATGTCCGTAAGAACAATTTTAAACCCATCTATTGTTAGAAATTCTTTATTAACCCCTTAAAAACTCCATTTAACGAAGCAATAGATTATTCAATAATATGACTACAATTCATTTTAAATCAAGAAAAATTGAGTAAATTTTTTTTTTATTTTATTTTTTTTTATTTAAAAAATATATTTTTGAAGGTCATTTCATATTCAATTAGCCTTAAAACCACAAACAGACTGTGTATAGTAAATTATTTTCTTCTGTATGGTCACGTCTGGTATGTCCTTTTCAAAATATTTTAATTATTTTCATAAATTTTTGTTTCTTGTGTTTTTGTTTTATTAAAAAGTTGCAAGTTAAAGCCAAAAATTACTCAAGCTTCATTGACAAAACATCTTTCAGACCTTGATTTTGAGCAATTAAAGCCGCCTTTAAAAAAAAGCCCCCAAAAATGTCTGATTTGATTTAATTAATACGAATGACGAAGAAAGAATAAAACCCCTTATAAAAAACAATACAACAAACTGTCATAACTTCTCTTCAATTTATGTCATCTTAAGTTAACATAAACCGGCAAATTCCGTAACAACTTCTTTTCGCAAAAAAATCCTTAACAATTTTCCTGCAGACTTTAACTAAACAAAAACCATGAAGAAGAACAAAAAATAAAACTAAATTCCTCAGGAGCTTTAAAGAAGCAAAAAATAATGCAAAACAAAAAAAAACCGAAAACCTTGTTGCATCAGTATAAAATTGCCCAAAGGCCGTTTTGCAACCGTAACGAAATTTAACCAAAAACGTCATTGCTTTAGTTAAGAGAGAAAATGAGAATCCGACAAGCAGTAAACATCATCAACAGCAACGATGCGTGTGTAAACATTGTTAACAAACAGACAAACAAACAAACAAACAAACAGACAAACAAACAAACAGACACACAAACATAGGCCTACAAACATTTGAGCTGTCACAGCACATACATACACGCAGTGCAGCCGCATGTGGCAAACAAACTGAATGTATGATGCTGAAGGCCTAAAGTCTTGCACATTTTAAGGCGATACGTTGTCAGAGATTGCTTATACAATGTATACGTACAGACACATGAGATACACGCTTCTCTAGATATGATGCAGCGTTCGTGTGAATGTTTGACTATATACGACTGTAGTCCAAATACAATTTATATTCGAATATAAATACAATAGACTTTGAGACAGATCTGTATTATTTTAGTGTGTTTTTGCTTTTTGTATTTTCTCTTAGCGAACGTTTTTAGTCCAATGCAATAACAACAGCAGCCTTGTCAGTTGAAAAGAATTCTTTTGGGGGAATTGAAAGAAAAGTGCGCCCAAATTTAAATCAAATAATGAGAAGGTATCCCTGCAGACACATTTTTAAAACAAAATTCAATATTTGTAAAGATGTCTCTTACACATATAGGATATGGCATAATGGAACCAAGATGCGATCGGGGAAAAAGTGCGATTGTGGGTATTTAAAAATCGGGAAGTACTTTAAACTGAATTGGCAACTTAAATTAATAGCGTAGATTTTTCTAGTTAGAGTAAGAAAAATTTAGGTAAAATATAAATACGTAAGTATAGATCGAGGAGAACAAAACGTGCCCAATGTGGAAAATATCCATGGCAACATTTCTTAGCAAAGCGGCTTGATTTGGAGTGGGTACTCAAAAAAGGGTTGCTCATTTTGCTTTCAAAATTACGATAATTTTGGCTGGTGACTATAAAGATGAAAGTATAGATCTATAAGAACAAAATAAGTGCTAAATATACGGGAAAATGTATCGGGTACTTTTTTTAAGCCCGATAGAACTTTAAATTATGTAAAATAACACTACAAATTTAATTTTAATGAAAATTGTTTTCTTATTATTTTCAGTAAACTCTGACAAATCATTATGAATAGACTTACGCTTGAACAACGCTATCAAATCTTCCGTGTTTACTTTGAAAATCAGTCATCACTTCGAGCAATTTATAGACGACTTCGTGATTTTTATGCTGCACAATATCTTCCATCCGATCAAGTCGTCCGACGAGCTGTAGATAGATATCGTACCACATACTCTCTAGAAGATGCAATAACACCAACACGTCGAAGGAATGTGCGTACTGTACAGAATATCGCTGCTGTAAACAAAAGTGCGGAAGAGGATGCAAATTTATTGATTCGTCGTCGGTCGCAGGAATTGGGGGTCTGTTCGTTCACTACGTGGAAAATATTGTGCAAAAATCTTGGCCTACACCCGTATAAGATCCACATAATGCAGAAATTAAAACCACAAGACCATTATATGCGAGTTCTTTCGTCGATTGGGCTCTAGAGCAGTTAGTAAATGACCCATTGTTTTATCGCCGAATTGTCTTCAGCGATGAGGCTCATTTCTGGCAAAATCGCCGCATATGGAGTGACACTAATCTGCAGCGCACCCTACAGACTCCATTGCATCCAGAAAAATGTTCTGTTTGGTGTATTTTACGCGCTAGTGGCATCATGGGACTTTATATCTTTAAAAATATGGCCGGATCTCACGTTACGATCAATGAAGATCATTACCGCACCATGATTAATGATTTTTTTTTAAATATGGACGTCATTGATCCGTACAAAATTTGGTTTCAACAAGAGGGGAGACGGCAACCATCGAGTTATTGAAATCAAAATTTGACGATAAATTGATTTCGAGAAATGAACATGTCAATTGGCCTCCAACGTCGAGCGATTTGATACCTCTCGATTATTTCCTGTGGGGCCACGTGAAGTCACTGGCTTATGCTGATAAAATAGCAACAATTTTCTCTTTTGAGGCCAATATTGTTCATGTTATTCGTGACGTACGGCCACCAGTACTTGAAAAATTGAACCAAAGTTTGACGTTCCGTATGCGCTTCAACATGAGAAGCCGCGGTAGCCCTATTCCGCAGAACAATTTTTAATATTAATGCCATATTCTGATGTTTAGTACAAAACAACTCTTCATTACCATTTAATTTTTTGTGTCTTTTTTAAAATTTAAAGTTCTATCGGGCTTAAAAAACATACTTTACTATCCATTTTTTTCCCGGTGTTTGCAACCCCACAATCGAAGCTATCTTGGCACACGTTATATCATGGTAGAAAGAACATTTGCTACGAATTAAGACGTTCCTATAAAACAAAATACTATAATGTCGTTACTAAGACTGTAATAACGGACCCGTATTGCAGCAGAACCACTTAATGCTATGTGAAGGTGATGTTACTTTAAATAAAGAACGAGTTTAGATTTACATTCGTCTTCATTAACGACAATTCTATTCAAACACACATTTGTGTAAAAATATTTAACCACAGCCTGTATTTAGCTGAGTGGCTTGGTCTCAGCAGGACATGTTAATTGACGTGATCCCTTTACTGATCGTAATATAAAACATGTTTCCTGAGTTGATAGATAATTTCGTTTTTTCAATTTTAGCCAGGGGTGGTACTGTATCTTGTAAAGCTAAAGGGAACATTTTTAAGAATAGAAATTTTAAGATGAGCTAAATTTATTCCTAGGGTGACTTAACTCTTCAATGCAGGTGAGGTTATATTATGTAAAATTGCCTAACCGAATTCAAAACATTAAGGGGGATATCAATTCGTCTGAATTTTACTTTTTTATGTTTGTGCCCGCAGTACCTTTCTTTATTTGAAAGGTAATACTTACAGATTGGTCCCGTTTTAACAATACTTCAAAGTTTTAAAAATTAAAGAGTGTTCCCATACAACATACATATTCTTTATGTCTATTATGAACACCACCTATAAATTAAAAAAAAAAATTGCGTATCACTATAGCTCCTGATAGGGTGTCCCCATAGGTGACTTAAAATGACCTATATGACCCTATAATTTGAACCGTCATAGAAAAACTTGAAAATTGTGTAGGATGTCGAATGAAAAATTTTAAATTACAGGGTGCCCCAATAGTTCATTTAATTTGATTTATACGACTATACTTTTGAAAGTTGAAGACAGACGTTTGAAATATACAAAGATGATGTATTGCTAAGTCCGCTATAACAACAAGAAACAAGTTGGAAATAAAAGGGTGTCCCAATAGTCAAATTAATTTGGTGTATTTGGCCAAATTCTTGAACCGTTAAAGACATATAACTGAAATTAACAAGGAAACTGTATTGCTAAATCCGCTATAACAGGAAGTAAAAAATTCGAAATTAAAAATAAAAGGGTGTCCCCATAACTTATATATTTGAACCTACATGGCTCTAACTTGTATATAATTACCGTTTTAAAGAGTTATAATTAACAACCACCGGCTGATGTCAGAGAGCGTATTAGAACCACAGATAGCAGCGATAAGTAATCAAGCTTTCACACAAACAGAGATTTATAACATGGTTTCTAGCGTGTCATTTAACACACCTTAAAGAACGCAGACTAAGAAATATATTCACTACGAACGTATGACTTATATTCTTCTATATAAAGCTTTTCAAGCTTTAAAAGCTACGTATCTCACCTAAACTAAAATCTGCTAGATGTTAGAGTGTATAACTTTAAATTTTAATATTGACTTTCTAAATTTTCACCCAAAAGCCTTAAAATATTTTAATTTCTACACAAGAAATAAAATGATTTAAATGGTATGATATATCAACGCATTTAAGAGATGAGTTTTGTAGAATAAAAGCTTTTTAGTTATTTTTTAATCGACGGCTTTTTGAAAAGCCTCTTTTTATATTCTATATGGATTAGAAATAGTGAATGTATTTGCATTACCCTCTTATTTATTTTAATCTTTTTACTTCAGCAACAAAAGCTATCAGGACACTATAGTGAAAATTTGTAAATTTTTTTACAGATTACAGCCATAGAAATGTTGATTTGCTTTTTTACCAAATTATACGATATTTTTTGGTAGGAAAAAATATTATTTAAGTTCCTTTAACATTTTAGATTTTAGACTTAAAAACCGATCAATCATATTTAATATTAAAGCACTAAAACTCGTCCATCATGCCCACTTAGATATCTGTCCCTGGTGTCAGTGTTTAGTTGATGGGATAAATGTTTTACCAACCACTGCTGACCAGGCCAACTAAAAAAGATCTGTCTGTCCATCCGGCAGGTGTGTTTCTCACGCAGTTTTTTTTTTGTTTTTTTTTTAATTTTTTGTTATATCACATGTTGCTTTTTATATGTTTCCTATAGTTTTTGCTGTCTTATGTTTTGTTATCGTTCTGTCATGAGTTTGTTTTATAATTTTTTTTCATTATAATTCATTTCATCTTGCAGTTTTAGTAAAAGTTAAGCTTTGCTTTAAACAACCATTGCCTGTCAGCTTTATAGGGTGTGACAAAAGTTACGTTATACGTTTATGGGGGTAATTCAGCATAATAAGGAATATTTGAAATCTTTATAAAGGTTTTTTGGGTGATGAAGTTTGTGGAAACACAGAAATTAGAAAGTTTTATAAAATGGTTTGAAGGGTTTTCGTTGAAACAAGCATATTTTACAGGTCGCAAAAGAAGTATTCAAGTTCCTAATTGTTATGAAACAGTGTAAGAGATACTTCACTCCATCGTTATCTATGGCATCTCTATCAGATCGAAAATGGAATACAACTCTCATGTGTGGGCCGGTACTTCAACAAATATTTTCTAGTTATTCGACCGCGTGGAGGAGAGAGCGAAGAAGCTCATCGGTGACAGTAGAGTATGCAGCTCTATTGATTCACTGGTACATCGACGCAATGTGGGTTGTATTTCACTGTTTTATCGTTACTACAACGGAATGTGCTCTTATGAAATCAGGTAACTTGTTCCTGAAAACCGTAATTTCATATGTTCAACGCGCCCTGCATCAAGAGCTCGTCCTGTTGTAGTCGATTAGCCAGTAAATCGCACTATGCATTAAAGAGAAAATATGTTGTTTAGTCGAAAAGTTTGTATGTGGAACAAACTCCCTGCGGAGGTCTATCCTTTAACTTTCAGTGTGCAAAAATTCAAATCAAATACCCAAAAGCCTTCTCCCTCTATCCTTCGCTCCCATAACTTAGCTTGCCCATGCTTATACGAGTGAAACATGTGCTTAAGCTTATTGACCATAGAAAGAATTCTTTGTAACTTATTTTTAAATTTTCGAGCGTACTTCATCTTAAAAACTATATCGTTTAGAGTTCAGAGAAACCACCTGTGGTCGCTAGAGAGAAACTTATTCAATATGTATCGCTAATATTAGGTTAGAGCTGTCATTGATTTGAAGGACCTTAAAATAGATTTTCTATTGACAAACTAGATGATATTGATCTTAATAAAATAATTACACGGGCGACACAGTTTCTAAAACTTTCAATTGTCAGATTATGTCATCTAATGCTTTTGGATTTTTTTTCTTATAGAGCTTCTGGAATGAGTTGCACTCATTTATTAAAAAGTAAAGATTATTACTTTAGTGCCCAAGTTTAGCCACATTTCTGCCAGGATTTCTAAAGCCCTAAACTTAGTTTTTGATGATTTATCATTCTACATGTAAAAATCTCCTTTGTCTTCCTTCCCTAAAAAAAACTGCCTTTATTATCGAACTCAAAGATTGCATAAATTTTGGAGCACTCTTTAAAAGTATTTAAACAATTTTCAAGCCACGTCTAAGGCTCTAAAGCCGTTTCCTTTTTTGCTTAGATTTTATTTCAGTTCTCTGTTGGCGAATGTGTTTAAAGGAAGCTAAATAGTTGAGGTTGGAAGCTGTTTATCTTCTTTTCTATTTTGAAAAGTTGTATAGTTCAACAATAAAATCAAATTTTCTATTCCTCCAATTGCAGTTGTCTTGCAGAATAAGATGAGCTGAGGCCTTTAATGCCCCATAATAGCGGATGCTTTTTTGTAATGTGTAATGTTTAAGCTTTTGAAAGGAGTTTAAAACTATTTGCCTGTGGGCCAATTTGGTAACCATCTATCTGTCTATCTATCTGCCCTAGACAACCAAACTAACAGCTAAACATGGGATTTAAATTGAAGACTGTTTGCTGGGGTTTGTAAATATTCGAAAGAATGACGGTGATGATGATGCTGATGCTGATAAAAAAGACAATGATGTGTGTTTCTTTTGTGTGGCTCTAGTTTCATGTTTGTTAAACTTAAATAGTGTGGATATTGTTGTTAAAATGTGAATGCGTGTGTGTGTTGTACAGGTTCATGGTGCTACATTACAATTTTATTGTTGCAAAACTGACTGTTGTTTAAAACAACCAAAGACCAGTCACTAACAATCAAAACTTAATGTTTATAAAGATTCCTTTTTTTTTGTTGCTTTTTGTATATTTTTTTGCATTAAAATAAAAAGACCTCATGTGGTTTTTATAGTTGCAATAACAACACTAAATACTAAAGCCGGTGTTTAGTTAAAAATAATATTCAACTGGAATTCACACTGCCTAGCACCTCAGGCTTTAATTTTAGATTTCTTTTTGCTGCTGCTTGTACCTCGACATGATCTTGTTTCATCATTTTAGTTGTTTTGAAAAACAAAGATATGTTTTTCTTTAAGCTTTTTGCTGCTGGTATGTGTTGTAGTGGCATCACTGCTTCCTTTTTAATTGTGTCGTTTTCCTGTATGTTTATGCTATTCTTTATATTTGTTTTTTTTTTTTTTTTTCATATACTATTGTTGTGGTTTAAGAGGTTTTAGAGGCCATGTTTTAGGGTATAGGCTAATGCCACCAACATGCTTGTTTGAATATCAAATATTTAAAATGCAACAAGTTTAAACGACAGGGCAAGTTAGATAAAAAGACAAGGTGTTTCTTTTGCTTTATATTGTGTTGACGGGCTTGTTTATTGCTTCAGAATATTTCGTAGAGTTAAAATTCAAAATATGTTGTGTAAGTATAAAATAATACAACACTACAACCCTTTATATTATAGCTTCCAACAGCAAAAAGTGCTAAAGTAAGTTATGTATTTATAAGAATCATCTGTTACAATCATATATTTTTAGATTATTGCATGACTCTACAAATTTCTAAAACGTTTAATTTAAATAAATTATTATTGTTGCAGAAAGTCCTTCGTACACGTGAGTTTCACACAATTCTATACAATACAAGTAAGAGTGCTATATTCGGCTAACCAAAATCTTATATACCATTCACCGTCTATGTAAATATAGCTTAGTAAAGTAATTACAATTAAAAAACAAAATATTGAGGTGACGGAGAATTAAAAAACAAAAAAAAATTCGTACTACATATACATATATAACTTTACATAAAAATTACATCCGCTCTTAATGGGTTAAGCATATTTAAAAAGTTTAAGTATTTCCCTTAAGATCTCTTTAAAAGCTTTAAAATGATACCCATATTGATATTTTAAAAAATTTCAAAATTTCAGAGCCTCTTAACCCGAAAAATATGGGCGATCCACGATTTTTTAACTTAATGTTCTTTTTCTTATTTTTTAATTCTCTAAATATGTCAAACGATCAGATATAGTGTCGAAAGAGGTGCTATTGGAAAGCAAAATGATCGGTCCATATCCTTCCAGGTAGCACGCAAAACACCACGCCTACCTCTAATTTTTCATGTCATTTGGTACAAAAAAGCAACTGCAATTAAACAAACAAATATATTGGGCGATAAAGGATTATAAAATAAGAAAAAAAAAACATCAAGTGAGAAAATTGACACTCACCCATATATTCCGAGTTACGGGGCTCTGAAATTTAAAATTTTTTTTAAATACCAATATGGGTATCAGTTTAAAGCTTTTAAAGAGATATTTACAAAAATAATAAAATATTTTAAAAATGCTTAACCCGTTGAGAGCCGATGGCATTTTTATGTTAAATAATATGTACGCAATTTTTTTATTTATTTTATTTATTGCTCTGTCACCCCAACATTTGCTTTTTTAATTAGAGTTACTTCGCTAAATTAAATATACATAGATGGTGAAGGGTATTTAAGATTCGGCATAGCCAAATATAGCACTTTTACTTGTTTATTATACCCTTTACAACGAAAAGTGGAAAAAGTGTATATCTAACTTTGTCATTACAAATTTCATTTCCGACTCCTGAAAGTTGAAAAAGCGATGTCCGTCTGTCCTTCCGTGTTAGAGGTAATATCAACTTTAAAAAGGCACTGGGACAGCTAAAGAAAACTTAAATGCTCTACTCGAACACACATAGTTTCGAAAATTTAACTATTTAAAATCAGCAAGATAGCTCCTTCGGCTGGGAAAACATCACGCCAGCCTCTAATTTTTTCATATAATTTGGAACAAATCTAGTTTTGTAAAGTAACTCAAATAAAAAAAATATAAATATATATATGGGGCAATAGAGAATATTAAAATAAAAAATAAAACATCGAGAGAAAAAATTGGCTCTCGCCTATATTTTCAGTGTTATGGGCCTCTGAACTTTTCATAGAAAATTACGATTGTGCACCGTATTTTTTAAGATATCAATATGCCGGAATCATTTAATAGCTTTTGAACAGACCTTTCAGGAAATCTTAAAATTAAAAAAAATGCTTAACTTATTAGGAGCCGATGACAGTTTTATATAAAATTACCTCATCTCAATATTTGTCTTCTTGATTGGAGTTACTTCACTAAACTAGATTTACATTAATGGTAAAGGGTATATAAGATTCGACACTCTTATTTGTTCAAATTATCTTTGATGTTATGTTTTTTTTTGAGCAAAAAAATCTTATTTTATTCTTTGTAGCCATTATTTTCATATGTTTTTACCCAAAAATATGCATAAAGTTAAAACAGTTGTAATTTTTAAAAACATTTTTTAACCATTTCCCCAAATTAATTAAACAGTTTTTAAATTATTCTCTCTATATTTTAAGTAAAAGTCTTTATTCATAAAAACTGTTCTGAAATAAGGAAAGGTAAATTTTTTTCGTTTATGTTTTAAATAAAATTTTTTTGATTTTCCTTTTCTCCTTGTAAAGCTTAAATTCGTTTGAATATCGTAACAATGACGCCAACTTATACCAGTCAATAGTTGAGGTAAAGGTGGCCAAATAAAAGACGACTTTTCAGTGGCCACTTGATTAATATTAGGCCCTCAACGGAGTTCAGGATCTCCAAGGCAGCGTGCTATTTTATTTTTAAGAATTTGCAAAACAAGTCGGAACCAAGCGGTACATAGTTGATGCCATTATGAAGGTTTTTTTATATTTATTCTTTACTGCTGAAAAACTTTTAAATGTTTTTTATTATTTTTTATTAATTGTGGCCTAGTAGTAATTTTGTACATTTTTCCCCCCTAAATATTTACACAGAATAACGCCGTTTTTCTGTTTATAGCAGTAACATGCAATTACTCCAATTTTTATACAATCTTGTCTGTGCAAATAATAATGAAAAAAAGAGCCCAGCCAACATCTATAATTTACAACTACATCATCATCATCATTATCATCAGCTTTGTGAGATTAAATTTTTATTGTTGCAGTTGTATGAAGTTCTTTGTGTTTTTTATAACAAGTTAAAGTTGTATAATTTTCATGTTTTATTCACTTTTTTGTATTCGTAGATTATACTCCACTTTGTAATTTAAATTTTAATTGCTGGACAAGTTTCAATAAAAAAAAGTTGCAGAACATGAGGCTGAGTATAAGAAAGAAATCTTTGTAGAACAAAGTATTTACTTAGAAAGGTATTTTAAATATCAAACATACAGAGTAAATGATGAGAAGAATAAAAATATATAAGTTTTTTTTTAAGTTATGCAAAAGCTTGTGGAATGTCAAAGGTTTTTTATTGCATAATTTTCTTCCTTTCTGGTGTTATTATCTGAACTACTGGTCAAATTTTATTTACAGAGATCTGTGGTTAAGTAAACCTCTAATAATGGCACTTGTTGCAGTTACGAAAGGGTATGAGAAATATTTCAATGTGCGTGTGTCCTAGTTTCTTGGGATATGGCCAATTTAAATGCAAACAGAAGTAACACTTAACGAAAAAAGAGCACATTTATTTTCTATGGAAATGACAGCCAATTTTAATATAAAGATTTTATCGCTTTTATCAAAGTCACTTCCACAAATTTTGTATCTTTACATTCTGTGTTTCATATAATTCAAACCCTTCACTTCCTTTAATTAAAATATCTCTCGCATCTTTCTTGTTCTTAAAGAGATTCATACATAGACAAACTAGACTGACAATAAAACTGGTAACGGATTAATTCACTTAAATCAAAACTGTTTAAATTGATTAAACATTTGTAAACTTTTGCATGTCTCATGACGGGGGGCTTAATCACTATGTTACTCCCCTAGGGGGTCCGTAACAATGATCAGATTTTTTGTCGTTATTTCTGCTGGTTTCTGACATCCTCTTCTAATTGAAGGTTCCTCTGTCTTCAGAAATTCTTGATTCCAATTGATCCCATCCTTCCAAAATACACATACCAATGAGAAAACCAGGATGTACGTCACATATGTTGAATAATATTCTTTCTTGTTTTACTTAACTGTTTGATTAGAATGATAAGCCGCGACTTCACTACCCCGCACTTTTCAGAGGTAGGATTAGTTCTTCTAAGGGGAACTTTTTTTTTCCTTAGTTCAATTTTTTATTTTAGAGCCTTGATATCCTACGATAGATTTTTCTGTCAAGTTTCATTAATGTAGGTGCACTCAGTAAGTTTTTAAAGCAAATATAAACTAAAAAAAAGTAATGTGCGGCTAGATTGGCGAAATACCCCTCTGCGCATCGATCATCTGTTTTTTCGACATTCTCATTTTCTTGACAATATTTTTAATTGCTACGAACACCATTCCTGAAGGTCACATAACATAGTGCGAAAACTAGGGCAACGGTAGCTGAGGTTAAATTTTTTGTATGACTTATCCAGAAGAGAGACCGAGAGTGGGGCCAAAAAGCTTCATTGCGCAGATGTGTTCACATGTTCACAACAACAAAAGTGCACATTAAATATAATATAAAACAAACTGCATGCTCCACTAAATTATTAAAGGTATAGATGCGAGGTTGGTTCTCCCAATCAAAGTAATTATTTATTAAAAAATTAAATAATTAATTTTTTATCCACGCACGCTCCTGCTAAATTTCCTTCTATTGTATGACTTTGGGTACGAATTTCAAAAAAATGAATTTTTTAACACGCCTAAGAAAGTTATTTCGTGAGTGCGTGAGAAGTAAAATTTTTAAAATCAGGCACATTATTTTTTTTAACGACTTAAAAAAGGAGGTGATTATTGATTCGTTTGAATGTTGCTTTTTTAATGTTTGTGCCTCCATAATTCAGTCATTTCTGGAAGAATTTTGATTTTTTTTTGTAATTGAAAGGTTTAAAATAGTTCATAATTTTAAAAATTAAAGGGTGTCCTCATACAGCATTCATGTGTTTACGTGTGTTATGAACCGCAAAGGGCGCCACTTTAAAATTAAAAAAAAATGCGAATCACTATAGCTCCCAATAGCAAAAAGTGATACAAAAGTGATTAAAGGGTATCCCCATAGGTGATATGAATCAACCAATAAAGGCCTATTTTTGAACCTTTAGAAACAAACGCTTGAAAACTTGACAGAATATGAGCTACTGCAATCG
Organism: Gymnosoma rotundatum; assembly: GCA_916610165.2. NCBI lineage: Eukaryota > Metazoa > Arthropoda > Insecta > Diptera > Tachinidae > Gymnosoma > Gymnosoma rotundatum. Next base: position 119,906,961 of record OU744338.1, read on the forward strand.
CTATAGTAACAAATATAAATATTCAACTTTAAATATAAAGGGTGCCCCAACGTTCATTCAAATTAATATAGGGCCGATCTGTTGAATATTTGTAGCCAAACTGATGAAATTTACAAAGAATCTATATTGCTTAGTCCGCTACAGCAGAAAGTAAAAACTTGGATTTGAAAATTAAAGGGTGCCCCAATAGTTAATGTATTTGGATGTATGTGGTCAAATTGTACAAAACTTAGAGACAGATGGTTAAAATTCACCAAAAGCTACATTATTAAGTCCGCTATAACTAAAAATATAAAAATTTGAACTTGAAGATTAAAGGGTGTCCCAATCGTTAATGTAATTTAATGTATGTGGCCAAAATTTTGAACCGTTATAGATAAACAGCTGAAATTTGCAAGGAACCTGTTTTGATGTGCCTTCTTTAACAACAAGTGTACTATTTGGATTTTGAAATTAAAGCGTGTTCCAATAGTTAATGTAATTCGCCCTATATGGCCCTATCTTTTGAACCGTTCTACACAAAAACTTGAAAATTGGAGAGAATGTTCACTTCTTTATCTAGTATCATAAGAAGTATAAATATTTAAAATTATAAATTATAGGGTGTTGCAATAGTTCATGTAATTTGATGTATATGGCCATTTCTGGAAACGTTATAGACAGAAGGTTTAAATTTGCAACGAATTTGATAGTTAAGTCCCCTAAAACAGCAAGTATAAAATTTAAATTTGGAAACTAATGGGTGCCCCTGTATGTGATATAATTTAATGTATATTCTTTCAAACTGTTTTAGAAAGACGGTTGAAATTTACAAGGACTATAGTGCTAAGGCCGCGATAATAACAAGTATAAAAGTTGGACATCCTAATATTTAATGAATTTTTTTATGAGGCCAAAGTTTTGAATCTTTATATAGAGATAGCTGAAATCTGTCTTGTAGTCAGTTTTTTTTCTTTTTGCTAGAATTATCAATCATTATTATATACAAACATGCCCGCGATCACGCGTGACTCACCTTTCTCTCATAGCAAAATGTGTTTTTTTAAAAATTTCTTTAATAAGCATATTCTTTTGCTTTATTCGGGCTAAATATCATATTTAGAATTTAAGTGATGAAAATAAGGTTTGCAGACTGCGATAATTTTAAGGAAATTATTTAACCGAAAGTTATAACAAATTATTTTTAATTTATCCGGGATTTTAGACGTTTAACGCAGGAGCTAGATAAGAGTTTTAGTCATTAATTTTCTCTTGTAGCAGCCAATTTATTATTCTTCAATTCATTACACTTGTAGTGAAGCTGTTGAAGCTGTAGTCAAACCAGTAGGTTCACGAATCTCTATATACTGTTTTAATATTTTTAATAATAATATTACTCTTAGGTTGAATTCAAGCCTGTAACAGCTTTTCAATATTTTTTATTTACTTTTAATAATAACATATTATATTCTTCTAAAATTTTCCTTAACACAAACAAATATATTCGACAATTTCATATTGGTTGTACTGAAATAAAGACGCATACTTTGCCAAGCAAATCTACTTAACATGTATGTTAGGAATTTATATAAAACTAAGGCTCCTGTAGAGTTTCATAAGCAAAATTCTCTTCCTGCCTTCTAGTCTTCAAATTGCTATTAATGTTTTTAGAAATTTCGATTAAAATTTTGTTTTTTTTTTTACTTTTTTGTGTTTGTCAAAGTTATGAAAAAACTTACTTAATATTCATAATTTTTAATCATGCGTCACAGTCATGTTGTACATTTGTCACTTTAAAGGACATGCAACAAATATTCAATATGCACAGACATGCAATGCAAAACAACGAACCATAGACAGCCATTTAGTCAGCCGGCTAACTAAGCAGAGTCGAACTAACTAAAACTGGAAAAATTCTGCGCTAAATTGCTTTGAGAAAATTATTAAAACCACATTAGAAGCAAATGTTGCATGCGCTGACGAATTACATGGACCCTCTACTTGAAATTAAAAAAATGTATTTTAACACAATGCGTTACAGGAGTACGAAAACAAAAATGCTTAAAAAAAGGGGCAGAAATAATAAAATAGTGAAGCAAATTCTTTAAAAGATTAAAGGTTTAAAAATGTAAGACAAGAGTAGATTATTATTTTTAGATGTTACTTATGGTATGACAAACTTAAATAAATCATGGAGGGTAAAAAAACACCAACAACGAAACTTTATTTAAACCGTCATGTAAAACGTTAAAACTTAAATAGAAAATGAAGTTTTTTTTGTTTTCGATGTTGTCGAAAATTGCAACCGTGCTGTGAATAGTTGCACGCACTGACTACATTTTTTATACAACATGCAACACTCATACTTACATTCATACATACATATGTGTGCAGATACGCAAAAATGCTGTAGCCAACACATAAATACACGCAAATAATTCATTTAACAAATGCGTCTCGTAAACATTATTCAAATAACAACGTAGTAGTGATTTAGATTACACATGTGTAAAATATTTTTTTTTGTTGTTTTATGTTTCTAACCATTTGCCAATGGCTTTAACAGGCAACGCAAAAATGCAACAATACCAATAACAAAAAATATGATGTATCTTAGATTACGAGACAGAATCATATATTTAACACAAAACTACAAAATTGTTTATAACATGCTGCGACTGGTCATATTTATCAAATGCATACAACGGAAAAATACAAGAAGAAGAAAATGTGATTAAACTAAAAATTAAATTACGCAAGAGTTATTAATGTTAGAGGTTTTGATTAGAAAGAGGCATTAAAGATTTATAGAAAGCACTACAATATTTTATTATTTTTTTATGTCTTTAACAACTAAAATTTGACTTTAACAGCATAGGACTAAATCTTGCACTCTACACAAAGTATGTCAATGAGGAGTTTAACTAAATGGCTGAGAAATTCAATGCATAAGAAATATTTCGCCTTCAAAAATTAGCCAATAAGACTATTAAATTGATTTAAATACTTAATTCTCTTCAGGACACTTCTGACAAACATTTTATTAAAATTTTTTATTTTATTATTTATTTTTTATTTATTTATTTTTTATTTGTTTATTTATTTAATTTATTACAAATTAATAATAACAGAAAGGAACTGACTGCAGCAGCCTTCGTCCTTGTTATTTATTTTTATTTTATTTAAAATGTTTGTCAGAAGTTTCCTGAAGGGCGCATAGAAATAAATTATCGTAGTGTTTTTGATATTTTATTTTTCATCCTCTTTCAACTGTATAAAAGAGCCGAAAAAAGTCAGCCGTATACACTGGAGATAGAAAAATAGAATTACTGTGGGTTATTGTTGTTTTTGTTTAAACTTTGATTTTTGTCTTTGCTTTATTGTTTGGACAAAAATCTTTAGTTTATTTAAAACTTGTGTCACAAGTTTTCTGATGAGTGAAGTAACCGGTAACGAAATGGCCATCGCGACGTGCTTTGACCCTCAATAATTAATATCGGTAATTAGTTAAATCGGGATAGTGAAGAAATATAGCACAAAGTTTTTATGAAAATTATATATTTAAATAATATTCCCGTGTCTTTAATGACTTCAATTTACATTAAAAACTCAAACAAGTCGCCAGAATATATCACAAAATAGTTCCATCTCTTCCTATTAATGATAATATTGAAATTACTTTTGAGCTAGAAAACAAAAAAATAATATAGAAGCATTATATTGCTGAAGCCTTTAGCAATATAACTCGATCTACAAATGAAAGAAGGACTTAAATGAGTTATCAGGTCCGCCAATAATAAAAGATGAAATCGTTTAAGTCGTAATAACAAAGTCAAAATACAATAAATCCCCAAAATCAGATTAAGTGCCATCGAAATTTTTGAAATTTGTTGTTGTTTTTTTGTTGATTAAATAAATATTTGTTTTCCTGATGATGCTACACAATGGAGTAGCGAAATATCGAGAATATATATAAAAATAAAAAGGACCTATTGCTTCAAAATTAAATAAATATATTAATTATTGAAAAGGTCAAATAGAAGCTTTATTAAAATGACATCAATATTTCAGTTCTATTAAACATCTTTAACAAAGTAAATGAAACAGGGAATTATCTTCCAAGTGGCTAAAATCTACTTTTATTGCTTCATCTAAATATCAATATCAATTCTGGTTTAAAGAAGCCACAAGTACTCATGAAGCTTTATTTTGTTTTAATGTGCTGGTACAAAAGACTGTAAAGATGTGCATATGGACGTATTTTTATGTTTAATTGCTTGTGGAAAGGTATTTGGTACTGTCCAGCACGATAACCTTATTGATATCCTACGGTCCACAAACACTGATTCGAAAGAAATAAAATGCTTTTGAAATTTATATTCGTAACAAAATTCTAAAGCAAAGATTGATAATTCTGTGACAAAAAAAAAATGCTATACATTGAAGTACAGATGTAATCAAGATTTGCGTCAGTACCTGCCAATATTGCCTAAACTGACGGTGGTCCTACCACTTACTGGAATACAAAGTGTCGATAAGCGCCCTTCACTGGCAATTCTAAGAACATTGCTGGCATGACCATGATATACCTCTTGCTTTGTTAGCACCGCACCTTCTCAGCGGACACCAACCTAAACCAACAGCCACAACATGTACCCCATACGGGGGATCCCAGTATAATTAAGGACACTGATCGGTCCTTCGACAGCACCCAGCTGCCTATCCAGATTTGATGCCTACTCACTGTGGGCTTAGTTTCCCCAATACCTCGAAAGCACTTCGTCAGAGACTAGGTTAGACTTTTAGTGCTCCCGGGGGGGACACAAGAGTGTCTGCTGTAACTGTGTCTTTTAAATGTATATTCTGAACCGGCAAAAATGTCAATAATAATAGATCAACAAAAGTGTCGACTAAGACTTCGTATCGAAAAAGCAAGAAGCCCATTTCTTAAAAGCAATAAAATTATTATAGCCGAGAGTTTTAACGGAATCTAAAACTTCGATTCGTGAAATGTTATTGTTTATATTCTGTTTTATTTATTTAATGGAAACCTGAACATTAAAAGTTACCGATATGGACCGCTTAAAAGCCTGTGATATGCAGGTTTTTAGAAAAAGATTAAAACTAGCATGGGCTGATCAAAGAAAAATACTGAAGTTTTTGTAGTCACAGAGACTGTGAAATTTTAAATTTAGTAAAGCATAGGAAAATCAGAAATCTGAGACATATCATGCGTCAAAAAAAAAAACAACAAATTGTAGATAATACTTTAAAGAAACAAATTTAAAGGTAATCATAGGCGAGGTAGAAAACAGGTATCAGTGCTTCGCAACATACGGCAGTGGAGTGGAATCAGAAGTGTTGGCGTTCTACTTAATTTAGAAAGGAATAGTGATGCTTTATCCAAACTTATCAAAAATAGCATTAAGCTAAATACTTTTGCTGAAAAAACAATACTTAATATAATAAAATATGTATGCTCGCCAACATTCGAGTACGGTTAGGCAAATCAAAAAGAAGAGCAGCACTACTTCTTTATAAGCGCTTCATATAATTCTAATGTTCATTCCCTAATAAATTGACAGAACACTTCCTTTAATTATACTTTATGGCTTTTGTTATACATGTCAGCACAGGTGGCGAATGCTTATAGTTTTGTGCCAAACCTTGATCGCAAAAATCGTATACCAATTATTTAAAATACTTTCTGATTTTTCAACAGTTAAAAAGGCGATTCGTACCTTCATTTTGATTAAAACATAATGGTTTCTAAGATTTTAAATTTTCTGATTTTCAATATTTTTTAATTGTAGACTTTACTCTGCTTTCGGAGTATAAAGGGAACCAGTCCCCTAGTGTGTTGGATTGTATAGACTGGAACCAAGAGAACCAGTATTATATTTCACTCAGTTGTAAGACCACCGTCGTTAATTTGTTTAACATTATCACTTTCAGAAACACTTTTAATTTCCAATTTAATACTTATTGTTATAGCAGACATGAATAATTTACGATTCTATGATAAAAATAGTTTAAAGAATAGAGCAATATAAGTCAAATTACTTCAGCTATAGGGACACCCTTTAATATTTAAAATTATAATTTTTCTTTACTTTTCTTATTGTGAGCTATAGTCGTGCCAATTTTTCTAAGGTTTTACATGGGTGTCCGTTACAGTTCAATAGAAATGTAAAAACTATGTGTGCGGCATGTGTGTAGCCTTTAATTTTGAATAGTAGTAGCTGTTGTTAAACAGGTGCAATTTGTATGCTTCAGGTTTTATTAAGAAATCGCAGTTAAAATAATAGAGGCAAATTAAAAACCTTCTCATATTTTTGAAGTCGGTTAAAACTAAGGAGTTTTATAGCACAAAAAAACATTTTTCTTTTAATTTTTGTCAAAATAACGGGATTCTCTGCTTCAAATGGTGACTCGACTTGTCTTAAATTTAATGGTACATAAAGTTCTTGCATACTGAAAACATACAATTGCTAAACATTAAACAGTTCATATCGTCATCACGTGTCAGTTTCACGATATAAATATTTATTATGGAAAAATATTTGGTGCCACATCGCATACAGCCAGAATTACAATGGAATTGCTGCGAGACCTCCTTCAAGAAATTTTTTATTTCCAGAAATGGAAATGTTGATTGGTTTCCTTTGTTGTCTGCTTTGACTGCTCCGGACTTCTTTTTGTAGGAATATCTGAAGAGCAAGGTTTATGCAAACAAACCAGAAACGCTCGAGCAACTCGAACAAAATATTTATGATGAAATTGATGAAATACTGCGTGTGAGGTGTAAGAATGTGATAAAAAATGTACTCAACGCGGTTCGTTTTTGTGAGGCTAATAGAGGTGAACATTTATCTGATATTGTATTCCATACAGAATTGCCGACATTAAATAAAACATTTCTCAATAAAAGCTCCATTCTCTTTCATTTAAGACTATAAACAAACAAATACCTTCTCGGCGGACACCCTGAATTATTTGGACAGGTCCTACTGCAACTAAAGATTTTCCTTTAAAAAAATTCATACTTCTATTTTCTTCCTTTAAGGTTTAAATAGAAGACTACTTCATTTTGCGTATTTAATCAACTATAGCGCAACATTAAATTAAAACTAAAAATATTCATTTAACTAAATATCATTTGTTAAAATAAAATCTTTTCACTTGAAAAGATCTTTGACTTATGCCTTGTTGCAAGTCAAGTCTTCCTGTTGTCTTTGTATCTTTTTTTTACAGCCTGCTGATAGCCTTAACATCACAAACCATTATTGTAGGCAAATTCTAACAAGATTTTATAATTTACATGGCTTAAATATTTTATGGTTAATACGTTTTTCATATCAAGAATTTGTTGTGTATTGTGTTTTGTTTTACTACAACTTTTTCTTCTTATTTTGTTTTTCATTAAATTTCATAAGATTGATTGTAATCGGTAGTCAAGTGCAACTTGTAGATGCCTGTCGCTTGAAGGCATGTTCTAAACAAAATGCTGTAACTGTGTCCTGACCATGTTACACACATTTACATACGTTTACGCACTTAGAAGGCTGACTGGCTGACTGGCTGACTGGCTGGCTGTTGTTTTAACCACAAAAAGGTGAATTGAACAAATGAAGACTAAAATGAAATATACAAAAAATTATAATTTATGACACAAGTTGAGTGTGGTTTCGAAAGCTGACTGGATGTTTCATTTCTTTTTTTCTTCAGTATGGTTAGGCTTGTCTCCATAGTTGCATTAGTATATGTGTGTGTATGCCTGTGCAATGCAGTTAAAGTAGCGTTTTGTTCAAATTTTTCTTACATTAAATGAAGGTTAACAATGACTGCATTGCATGCAGCAATTGTATACAAACACGTAAACACTGATGCGTTATCTTGAATTGATGATGGTAAAGATCATGATTATTTCATGCTGGCTTGTGTGGTTTGTTATTTAGAAAATTATCTTGAAAATATCTTTCTCAGTCTTAGAAATTTAATTTAATTCTTAAAAAAAAAAAAAAAAAAATACAGACTTCATCAATTAAATAAAAAAAAAATTAACTCAACAAACCTTATGGAGCAACCAAAAATTAGTAAATTTTTGACATTTACTGCCATTAGACTCATAAATGGTTTTATGTGCTTGGGTTTTTTTTTTAATAAAATTATGGCTACTTTCTCCAGTCAGGGTATAGTTAATTAGAGATTTAATTGCTGCCCAAAAGATTTTTTTAAAGAATTATAACGCTCCTGTAACTAAGTTTCATAATATCATTAGAAAAAAAATATGTATTGGCGCCTGCTTTTAATTCTTGTTTGAGTGTATTGCTCATGCTAATTCAATCAACGATTTTTATAGAAGTTTTCTTTTATAGGGAACGTAGCAGGTGATTTTCTTAAGAAGCCCAAACTAATGTGTTACTGTTTGTATTTTGTTTACTTAGTTATAATAGGGGTTAATTATTAGTTCATCAATCAGAAAAATGTCAAGTTTATGGTAATTTGATTGATAGAAAATGTATAGTCTCTACTAAGATATCAACAGATAGTAAAAATTCTTATCTTGTAAGCCAAGATCTAGACAAGATTTTAGATATTATTTACAGGAAGTAGTTAAAACCTTTAGTTATTTAAATATTAAATAATATAAAAATTAAATAATATAAGGTTTTATCTGAGCTATAATTTATATACGGCTTTAACCAATTTTTTTCCATTATAATTTACATTTCAAAATTTTTCTTATATAATATAAATTTTTATAACATAAAATAAATACTTTTACATGAAGTAAAATTGATTTTGGAAGTACTTCGCCTAACCAAATTAATATTGATATGAATTCCCCTCGTATTCTTATTCACGAAGTTAGTTGGTTAAAAATAGATGATGTTTACAATGTATACAACCGAAGGTAGATAGATGCGAAGAATGCTAATGAAGGAGGTAGTGATCCAGAAAATGCAGCATTACATTTTGCCACTGTCTTATTTTTCTTGTTTTCTTAAGAAAAAAATTCGCATAGATTTATGAAAGATATTTTCTTAAAAAAAAAAAACTTAATATAAAATCAATTTTAATTCATTTACATTATCCATAAAAAAATTAAGGTAAAACTTTTCTATATTTTAAGGAACGCAAAAAGGTAACAAATTCATTTATTGAACAAAACAAAAAAAAAAAGGTTAGAGTGCTATGTTCAGCTATACCGAATCTTATATACCCTTCACCATATATGTAAATCTACTTTAGTGAAGTAACTTTGATCAAAAAAGCATATATATTGGGGTGACAGGGCATGAAAAAAACAACAATAAGGTACTGTCAGGCATACTCTGAGTTTTAAACGAAATTTTCAATTCAAATTTTCCAAAGCATTGTTGCTGTAAAATTATTTTTTACAAAAACAATGCCTTCAAAAATACAAAAGTAAAAATTTCGAGTGGAATTCAGAACATGACCGCATATATAATTTTGCATAAAAATGTCATCGGGTTAAGAATTTTAAAAATTTTTTTAGTATTTCCTTAAAGATCTCTCCAAAAGCTCTAAAATGATGCCAATATTGATATTTAAAAAAATTTGAAAATTTCAGAGCCCCGTAACTCGAAAAATATGGGCGCGCGGAAGTTTTTCACGTGATGTTTTTTCTTATTTTTTATATCTCCATCGCCCTATATATTTGTTTTTTTGATTGCAGTTACTTTATTCTTCGAAATGATATGGAAAAATTAGAGATAAGCGTGGTGTTTTGCCAGCTGCCTTAAAGGAAATGGACCGATCTTGCTAATTAAAAATAATATCAGTTCCTTCGTCACTATGTCTGATCGATTGGCGCATTTAAGTTTTCTCTAGCTAACTTCCACACTTACCCGGATGGACAGACGGGCATCGCTTAATCGATTGTGTTAAGCATAAGAACTCAGTATATATAAATGACGTCTCCGAAATGTGCAATTGTCGCTTCACGTCACTTTCTCCCACAGCAGCAATATTCTTGGGTGTACGCACTGTTGTTGGCTTTTCACGCTTTGGTTTATCAATGAGGATGCCAGTTTCGTTTTACTTTTTTCACAAGATAACAAACATACGGAGCTGACGGTACATCTCTTCTTCCAAAATCCATACGCAATTTTCGCACACATTCTGCAACATTACCATGATTTTCCAAAAAAATGTCGCAATATTTCCTAGCGTTGTTCAAGCGTATACACAACCATATTCGTTCAGCGGAAGGATAAAACTGATTATCTGTCAAATCACACATGAGCTAACTGTTACCATTCACGAAATAAGCACTAGTTGAAAAAAAAACGTTAGATGGCAGACCCTGTACTTTATGGGATCATTGGATATTGCAGAAACTACAAACAGAATGATAAACTGAGTTATAAGCTTTTTCCGCTCTTTATGGTGAATGGTGTAAAAACGTATTAAAACATTAATTCAAGAATAGTAAATTTTAGGTCCATGTTTCCTGTTTAAAAATTCAGAGAGTTTTATCAATAATTAATATTGCTGGAAACGTTGGACTTATAAGTGTCATAGTTTTGAAGGTTTTTAATATTTTGTTCAACCATAATTAAAGTAGCTATTGTATCAGTATTCAATCGGGTAAGATAGCCAGTCATTATAATTTTCAGTTGATTATATAACTCTCATATTTCTTTTTCTTGCCATTGTTTAAAAAACAGAATAGTGTGTTACATTTATTGGGGTCCGAGTTATGTTTGATAATTACTTTTGCTTTTACCTTAGACACAGCCCTGGGTTTGGGATTTATAGCACTGCTAACGACAACAACTAGTAGGACAAGCTTGTCGAGTTGGCGGCTCTTCCACAGTGCTGGCTATATATCACAAATAACAAATGGTTTTAAAAAATAAAGCAGACAGAAATAATTAAATCAAATTAGTGCCAAAATTTTAGTTCAAGAAATAGATGGCTCATATCACGTAGCGCTATTATGTTATTATACATTCTGCCCGGATCATTTTCTTCCATATTTTCAAACAACAAATCATTGATTATGGTGGAGTGATAATCTCCAACGTGCAAAGCCCAAGCGCTGGCTTTTTTCTAGAAGAAATAAAAATCAATAATTTATCCACGGTATAATTCACACCAAACGAGGTCTTCTTTCTGGGTTTTTATAAGCAAGCCTGTTTAACAAAAAACTCGCCTTATTGCCCAACACAGTTTTAGACGTAGTTGCTCGAATTAAAAACTGTTGATAAAGTAAATTTGGCTAATTTCGTGGTGGCATTGTTCAAGCATTAATCTATTCAATATGATTTGTCAGAGTGTACTTCTCATAATAGTCAAAAAGTGAGTATAGAATGAAAGTTCGTTTGAGAGTTAACAAAATACTTATTATAACGTCGCACACTGCGGGTTTCGCGGAAAAAAGTCAAATTGTCAACATGCTCTGCATTTTAGGCTTTCACGCTTTTATCTCTATTTTCTCTACGAAATGACTTATTAAAAAAAACGTATTCTATATTGGGACAAAGTTTCGAAGGAAGTGATGCGAACACAGACAAGCAGAAAGGCAAAATTTCATATCATTAGTATCTACATCAACAACAAAATTTTCAAAAATATTTTATATTGGTCTTCATCATTTTGACATAAACATATTTCAAAATATTGCACAGGATTCAATAACAAAAAAGAAAACGAGAGGAGAGTTTTTTATTGCCAATAAAGAGTCTAATAAAAGATTTACGTCGAAGTTAAACTGATCGCGTTCAACTTAAGAATGTTAAAAACATGAAGCTGCAAGTCACTTTCGCAATATTGGAATGTCATCTGTGGAGATTATATGACAACTTAGTCGAGTTTTGACACGTCACAGTAAGACAAATAAATTAGCTTCATGGCACTTGCGAAAACCAAAAACTAAGCAAACAATAAAAAGCTCATACATTATGGTAAGGAACCAGATACTTTGACTATAAGAGCAATAAGGACTTACAATGAAAGCACTAAAAGCAGAAAGACTTAGATGAGTGTTGCAAAGCTCATTTTAGTTATTGAGGAAATCAACGGCTCACAGCATATTTGCTTTGCTTAAACGATCGTTTCGTCAGAAATGAATATAAATTGTAATAAATATTTTCTCTTATAGTTTTTAAATAGTTACACAAACTTTACTGCCAAAAGGTTCGAATAATTAACAATATTTCTATGAAATGATTTAGCAGGTAAAATTTTCTCATTATTTTCTACTTTCTGTATGTTAACAAGCAGTTAAAATTATTTATGCAGCTTTAAATCATTATCTAGTTATTGGAATTTCTACACTTTACTCTCAACAAAAAATATCACTCCATAATAAATTTTGTTTTTTTGAAATATTAAAAAGCTGAGTTTTCATCATAAATAAAAAATAATTAAAAAAGGAAAAACTAAACACCCAAAAAAAAAAAAAAAAGAAACACAACATAAATACAATTTAAGTTTTAAAGAGCATAAATATAAAAGCAACAAAAAAATAAACTATAAAAAAAGCAAGTACTTTCTGTCAGAATATTTAAAATTATGATGTCTCTCCTCAAGTAACCACGAATAACGAATTTTATTCAGTAACTCATTCACTTGTTTGTTCGTGTTAGCATTCAACATAATTTACAGACGAGATACTGACTGACAGAACGTTAGTTATTGTCAACCATAAACTTTGCTTGCATAGTGTAAATGCTTGGACAGTTGAAGTTAATGTTGTTTTGTGTTTTTTTATTCTTTATTTTTTATTTATATCTTTTTGTTATTGGGCGACCAACCATAAACACCGTCAGTCATAAACAATACTTGAGCAATTAGTTAATATTAAAATGTTCTTAAACAACGGAAAACACGACAATGCTATTTAAACAAAAAAAATTAAAATATTTTTTCCCTGGCACATAAAGCCTTAGACAATAACAACAACTTCATTGTCATTATAACAATATGTGCAATAAAAAAAGAAATAAAAAAATATTTATGTTAGTCTTGGAAAGAAGGGAAAAACATGCCACCTTAAAAATTACGATTTCAAAACTACAAGTTAAAAAACAACAAGAACATAAAGCAACAGGAAAAACTCTCCTACTAACACACCCAATAAATAAACATTTTGAAATACAGCAGGGAAGTTTATGGCAAAATTAAAAAAATAATTAGTAAAAGTAGGATTTGAAAGTATAGAATTGCGTTTGGATATTATCGAAGTACCTTAAGCCACATAACTGACTTAGTGAAGATCATTCAAACTTCAAGTATCATCTATCCCTAATGAAAATCGGGAAAACTATTACTTGCAAACTGTGCCTAGAAGATGGTGGCTAAGTCGCTAGAAAATATTGTATTTGAATGTCCAGCACTGTCCAACATCAGGCTTGAATCTGCAGGCAGACGAATATTAAGTATGGGTGCTATGGGGTATCTAAGTCTTATACGATTGTAAGCAGCTACGTGAGTTTAAAAGGAAGGTCTTAAATTACTAGTTGAATGTTGAAAAAATCGCAACAGTCGAGAGTAAACATTTTTGACAACACTAGACTCAACAGAAGATTGATAGTACTAAGTTACCAGGTGCCAGCAGTCATTATAAACCAACTGTGTTCGCTAAGAGACCCATTACTGCATTATTACCCCTCCTGCATATTGTAACGGAAAATAAAATCTGGCAACTCCTACATATCTAAAAACAACAGTGTTGATCAGGAGTGTGTCATTAAAAACATAGGTGAATAAAGTTACTTCTACCATGAGTGGTGTGTATATATAGAATAATACGACAGTTAGCGGAGATAAGTTAACTCTACTTTTACATTTTGCAAGTTTAGTCGTTGCAATTTATGTTGTGTATACACATACGCTTGTACTCTTGAAATTCGTTTTTTCCCTCATTCGGTTTTAAACATGTATACATCTATAAAAATTGCTGCAATAAAAATTTTACAATGTAGAAGCAAGTGCGATTTTAAAGAAGAAACGAGAATAATTGCAGCGACAAAAGTTGCATAATGTAAAAGTGGACTAAGCAACCTCGGCGACTTCATTGCTTGTTTTTGTAACAGCTCTAATGCTGTCGAGATATAAAAAAATTTACTCATGTTTGTAATGGTGCGGTCAGATTAGTCAAATATTTGACCAAAAAAGCGTAACTACTAATTTAACAAATGTTTATTCAACCATTCCTGACACGTATAAACATGAATGGCGATTTGTAATATAACAGATGTGATATCTTAACTTTTCTATTAAGTAGGGCTCGTGAGAGCTTTGAAGGTAGGCGGGGAAACGTTTTAAAGTGCCAACAACTATTCGTTCACGATAGCAGTTGATTATGCTACACCAACGGGTTCTTAATTATGCTAGAACTGCACTAATTTGCCTGCGTAAAAGCGTCTCATTTTCTGAAATAGCGGTTAGGGGTTTTCGTTCAGGACCCTATTGCATCTATATCCATTTATATTTTATTTATCCTGAGGCCGCCTGAAGATGTAATAGTTTTCGGGTTTTCGCAATGGCCATCCTGTTTATCGTAGATGGAGTAAATATCAGTGATGTCAATGCTATAGCACCTGAAGTCCTACCGGATGTGTCGAGGAGGCGGATCCTAAGTTACCACCTCATAGTTAGGATGACTGGACAGATGACAAGTCACTAGAAATTGCTTAGTCAGTAGGTTATGACTACATTGGTAGAGCTATGTACTTGTTACAAATAGAAGATTGCGAAGTTAGAAAAAATGCATGCATCTACTCTATCGCCAGTAAAAGAAGATGCCTCTTCTTGATATGAAAGTAGTTTCTGCAGTTTTTAAATTGTTCCCAAATGAACAAATTAAAAAAAAATTTATACGGTTGTATACTTCTAACTAATATTCTTTACAATGTTTTCAACTTTTAATGGAAATAATTCAAAACAAGTAAGAGTGCTATAGACGGCTATGCCCAATCTTACATACCTTTTATCAATAATATAAATCTAGTTTAGTGAAAAGGTTTTAATCAGAAATTTAAAAAAAAACAAGAAAAAAGAGCCTTAAAATTAATTGTGCTACTCTCCCTAATAAATTATTTTAATCACCGATATTGATTATTGAAGATCAAAGCACGTCTTAATAACCATCTCGCTACCGCCTACTTAGCTCTTCAGGAAACTTCTCACAATTATTTTGAATTAACTAAAGATTTTTGTCCAAACAATAAAATAAAAACAAAAATCAAAGCTTAAGTAAAAACAACAGTAATCAACTATGACTTTATTTTTCTTTATCCACTGTATACGGCTGACTTTTTTTTGGCATTTTTATACAGTTTGTTGATGTTGAAAAATAAAATAAAAACAATAATCAAAACATCACAAAATACTACGATAGTTTTTTTGTTTGCTTTATGCACGGGCACTTTCAATTTAATAATTAAAAGTTAAAAACAGGGGAATATTAAAATAAATTAAAGAAAAGTAAAATCAAAGCTTATTATTAATGTTTTTGCTTAAACTTCGATTTTTGTTTTACTTCATTGTTTGGACACAAATATTTAGTTCATTTAAAGTAATAGTGAGAAGTTACCTGAAGAGCTAAGTAAGTGGTAGCGAGATGGCCGTCGAGACGTGCTTTCATCTTCAGTAACACTGTTCTGCACGAAAATCCTCCTTTAAACCAAAATATGCTTTCTTACTGTTTTCAAATGTGCTGAAAACGAATTTGAAGTTAGATTCTGTCTATCACGCACAGTTTCTTGAGAAATTCTAGTTTTTTATCTAGAAATGTGAGTTTTTGTAAATTTGAGGAATTTTTTATTGGCATCAAAACAAATTCAAAAGCCCGATGATTTTGAGCGCAATAAAGTATATTTGAACAAAAAAAAATTTAATAGGAATATTATAAGTGGTTGAAGAAATATGACTAAAAGTTTTTTTCCTGTACTCGTATGTATAATCTTACAATTTTTTTTATTTTTTTTATGGTGGTATCCTTTTCGTTTAAATCAATACCTGCCTACCTTTCACCCTCAATACCTTAACTCTCCCCCACCACTCAGCCGTTCTCTTGTCAGTATTTTCTTCTAGGATTTGATCAGTACTCTCGAGGATTTCGCTCGAAGTTTCTCCTCTTTTCTCTCAAAATCAGAGGGTGATAGAATTTTTCTGAGTTCAAATTCGGACTCAGCACACCTGAAAACATGAGAAACAGGCGAAATTGTTCAAGGGAGGGGAGCAAAGTTATTTTTTGTGGAACAGTGTAATCAATATCGGTGATTAAAATAATTTATTCGGGAAAGTAGCAGATTTAATTTCAAAGTTTATTTAATTTAATTTTATATTCCCATGTTTTTAATTTTTAATTTTATATAAAAATGTAATTGTTTAAAAAGTTTATGAATTTCCTGAAAGATATCTTTAAAAGCTTTTAAATGATACCTATATTGATATTTTAAAAAATATGGTGCACAATCGTACTTTTCTATAAAATGTTAAGAGGCCCATAACTTGGAAAGTATGGGCAGGCGCCAATTATGTCACTTGATGTTGTTGTTCTTATTTTTTAAATCTCTATCTATTTTTTTTATGATTGGAGTTACTTTTTTGTTCCAATTCATATTAAAAAATTGGAGGCAGGCGTGGTGTTGGGCCCGCTAACTCGAAGAATATGGACCGATCTTGCAATAGCAAAATTTTCGAAACTATTTTTAATCGATTGGCTTTTTTAAATTTTCTCTACCTCATCTAGTGCCTTGGCAAAGTTGCTTGCAAACCGAACACGGACGGACAGACGGACTTCACTATGCATAACAACTCGTGCATGGGATCGGAAATAGATGTTGTAGAAATTACACACGGAATGACAAACGTAGACATACCCTTTTAAACTTTTTGAAGTGAGGGTATTAAAAAAAAATATTTTGCCTTTACTAAAAATTTTTAAATATTCACTTGACTCTTTTTAGAGGAAATTTAATTTAAAATTGTTTTAAAGAACAAAAATCAATTAAAAAAAAAATTTTTTTCTAAAACTGAAGTAACTGGACCTTAAATCCTTATACTCCTTTAGATCTCGTGTGACGTATTGAAAGAGTAAGCACTATCTAAAAACTTTCTACTGTTATGTCTTAAGGTGGTGTTTCCTTTGGGCTTTATATTAAAAAGGGGAACAACTGGGCTGGCAAATTGCTTGTTATCCTGCAGAAAAAGATTCTTCTTTTAAACATTTTTTATACAAGGAAGTACAGGAAACATTTTATTTGTTTTGCTAACAATGAACTTTCAACTAACGTTTTTCCACTTTTTATTTTATTGGCATTCTTTTCTTTGTTAAATTATTTTAAAAAGGACCTTAAATTTTCATAAGATGGCTAATAACGTTATGTGTGACCATTTAGAAAATTTGTCTTTTTATTTTTATTTTCTTTCCATAACAAAAAAATTAAGAAATTTTCGTTTAGCTTCCGGTTTAATTGTTTAACTATTATATTTGCAGCATGACTTTGATTTGTTTCCTTGAAAAATGAATTTTATACGGTTTCATTGTTTTTAATGTTTAAATGCAATTTATGGGGTTTTTAAAACCAATAAAATATCAATTGACTAACAATTAATCATATTCAGGCTAGATGGCAGATTTCTAACAATAAGTAGTTAAATGGCATTTTTAGACAAAAAAAAAAAAGAAAAAAAAAACAGCAACAAAGATTAAGGTGATGATGCCTTGGCGAAAGCATTGTTAACTAAACAAGCAAAATATATTTCATTTCTAATGCTTCTCTGTGTATAAGCAACTATTCAAGTATTTTTATTGACGTTTGCTATGAAACGTATATTCGTTGTTTAGCTCAGTTTAGTTCAGTTCAGTTCAGTTTCGCTAGTTACACCGGAAAATGTAAGAAAATACTTATTTATTGTTTGGTATTGTTTGCTGTGTAACTTATTGTTTATTATATTCCACTTTTCCTTCACTCTGCTTTGTTTTATATGTTTGTGTATGTTTGTATTGCATTTTAACTGCAGCAACTGCATTATATTATTTGCAGTTGCTTTATCGTTTTATCTTATTTAAGTTGAAGATGATTTTCTTTCTCACTTTTTTCTTAGTTACTGGCCTCTAGGTATTTTGCTTTTTCAACACAATTGTCTTATAAATAACATAATAAATGAGCGTTAAATTTATAATAAAATATGTCCATATGTCTTTTGTTTGTGTTTCTTTTAGACTTTAAGCCAACGGCAAAGAAAGGAAGAAGTCAACGGAAATGAATTTTATACTAAATTCTGTGATGTCTAATGTGACAAAAAAAAGGGAAAAGTTCTTATGAGGTAAAAATAAAATGTCATATAAAAATGTTGTACAACAGATAATTAAGCAGATCACTTTGATGTTCGAATCTGTTTCAGCCACACTCAGTTCTTGAGTGATTTCCAAATTTCTGCTGAACCTTTTCTTTAGGCTTTCATAAAATTAGTCACCTTTCTCATTCTGTGTGTAAAAGCGAAAGCCTAAGGGCTACTACAAACCTTAAACACCACACTAGAAAAACAATTATCATTGTTTGTCTCTTTATTCTAATTAATAAATATATTTTTTTTATTTTCTGCCATTTATGTGTTTTTTTGATGTAATGAGTCGTCTACTTAGAAAGCTACAGTACATTATTTTGGTTACGCAAATAAGATTTGCATATCTGCCAAAGCTAATGTTGTTGTTATCGTTACTTTCACCACCAAAAAGTGTGGTGCCTGTGTTTGTATAAAAATGAATTGAATTGTAAGTGATTGAAAAATCATAGGAATAGGTTAGAGCCCCAACAGAGCCTTTAAGTATAAAGAAAAATAATTTTTGCTGGACAGCCACCGTGCCGTGAATTAATAAAGAAACTGTAGTTCAAAACTCTAAAAATCCTTCCTGAAAAGGTGTCGCACTAGATCTGCTCGGAAAGGCATCTATATATTACAACAGCTTATGAATTTAAGCTTTAAGAGCCTGTATACTTAAACAAGGTAATCAATCACCTCATTTCAAAACGGCATTAGTTAGAGGGAAAATAAGAACTTAACAACAGTGAAATGAATACAAGAGCCATAAGATTCAGTAGAGCAAAGGCCACAGCAACTCGTTGTCTAGATAGTTGCGTTGGTAAAAATACCATATTTGCTTAACGCGACATCGAGAAGTTTGAGTCTTGCTGGAGACTAAATTTGTAAAAGAGTAAGAGATCATAGGAACAAATCTAGCCAGAGCAACAAGAACGGCTAAGCCAGTTTAAAAGCGCATGTTTACTTAATAAAACATCGAGACGATCAGGTGTCATCAAAATCACAGAGTATTTTTGGTTGGATGGCAACGTAAGTTTGTTAAAAAACGCTTATTTATTTAACAAAAGATCATGTGAGTGTATGTACAGGAGGAGCCACAGATTAAGCAAAGCAAACGAATAAGAAAATTTTTTATTATATTAATTAATTTTCAAAATAAAATTCTATTTTCGTGCTATTTTCTGTTACCCCGATTAATTATTTAAATTACCGTCTCTATGGTCATATCATTACCGCTTACTTTAATCTTTAGGAAACTTCTGACAAACATTTTAAATAAACTAAAAATTTTCATCCAAAAAATAAAGCAATGGCAAAAATCAAAGTTTAAGCAAAAACAACAATACCCAACAGTAATTATATTTTTTTTTCTCCACTGTATACGGCTGACTCATAGATCATGACTCTTTTAGGCAATTGAAAGAGGATGAAAAATAAAATATCACAAAACACTACGATAATTTATTTATATGCACGGTTGCTTTGCAAATATTAAATTAAAGAACCGAAATTTTTTATTATATTAATTAATTTCCAAGCAAAATCTTGTTTACTTCTATTCGAAGCAACTCCTACAATACACGCAGAGAAAAAGCATAGTTTTGATATGGTCACAATAACCATATTATGTTCTTTGTAACAATGTATAGTTGCAGACAACCAATAATAGTTGTTTTCACCAGACCTTTAGTCACACTAAATATTTTTTGTTAACTTTTACCGATTATATGGTTACTGTGTACGAAGAATGCAACATGGTTGGTTTTAACTTAAAAAAATTTCAACCAAAACCAAAGTTTTATAACTTATTGAAAATAATATAAAATATTTAACCATTATATATTATTATTACTCAAAGTATAGTCAAAAGCAAACAGAATAATGTTTGCGTTAAAAAATATTTTGTTCTAGTTCCTAACAGCTTACTAATTTTTTTTTTTTTTGGTAGCTAAAATTCAAAATCGTGTTTTATTGTTAGAGAAAGTAAAAAAATTTAGTTTTTTATTATTATTTAATTTTTATATAATTTACATACAAAATAAATAACAAATAAAAAGGGAACCAAAAAATTAAAAAAAATAGTTGAAGTATTTGTGTATGCAAGCATATAAATCTTTATTTTTGTGGAATCATTTATTTGGGCTTATAAACTATATTTTCATAAAACTGATTGTTGGAGCCTATGATTGAATACATATTATAATCATATAATTGATATTTTGTGAATTTATGGCTTTAAATAGTTTTTTTTTTATGCCAAAAAAATTTTCCACTAACGAGATTATATTATAATTTAATTATATAACATAATATTTTCAACCATATTATGATATTTTAATTTAACTATTTAATATTTATATTTAAACATAATTATATATATACTTTAGTATGTTATTGTTTTGCTAGTCAACAATATGGTTGCAAAACTGGCTATTTTATTATTAATATATATTAAATGTAATAATCCTATGCTGTGTCAGCAACTATATAATGCAACCATAATATATTCCTCTTAGATTGTGGTTGCCTCAACCATATTTTTTCTTTGCTTGTACTACTTCGACTGAACAGACAAGTGATTTTACTTTCTAGTTAACAAACTGAAGTTTTCATCATAATATTCTTTTACTCCTGTTCTAATTTTCTTTCTTCTTTAAAGGCATTATTTAATAGTGCTTGAGGTTTTTATTACAGAACCTAAAATATCTGCATAACTTTGGACATATTTGTTCATTTGGCCCATGTCCCGTGGAATTATTTCAGAAATTAATCTCTCCATAGCTTCTTCATTATTCGTGTCATTTAACGCTTTCTAGTTTTTGAAATAAATGGAAATAAAATATTCCCACATAGAGCTCATAAGCCAACCTCATATGCCAGCTCCCGTGGCCAATTCTTCTTCTTCTTCTTGGGTTACGATAATTTTTTTCAAGGGTTTTCTTCTCTTCGCCCTGATTAAATTTTTTTCATCAATCATTCATCGTTTTCCTCAATCAAACGCGTTTTTCTCGCTACTACGAAAATATTAAAGTTGGCCAAAACGAAAATAATTAGATGCCGTTATACAAAACAGAATTCAGTCCAATAACTAAACGTTTTATAGGAGCAGGTTGATGCCTCGATTTAAAATTTAGTAAATAATAGCCTCAGGGCATGCTTTTTTACACTTATTAATGAATATGTAGTCGACTAGAAAACAGGTACTTATTCTTTTGGAAAAGCTTCAAGATGGTAGAACTTACGATTGTATTTATTGTCTGAGAAATAAAAATTAAAAACTGGAGAGTTTACATTATGAACTGGAGAGAAGTTTAATGGAAAAATTGAAAAAATGTATATTTATATAAATATTTTAAAAGCTTCTGATTATATTAGAGGTAAGTAGTGTTGTCAGTTATGGCGACTTCTCGCCAAAAGTGGCGATAAAAAATCCTTTTTGGCGATAAAAATTTTAAAATGGCCAGAAGCGAATTTCTTGGCGGTATTTAAAATACGTGACGAAATTTTTGGCTGTTGTTTATGATTTTTTCTACAATTACATTGCATTAAAAAAAAACTGGCAACTTTTTTTGATACGTATATTGACGTATTAAGTCAATTCGCTTTTATTTGCCTTGTATATACAAATACATGTACATATATTAATTTTAGAATTAAATTTCAAATAGTAAAGGCTCTTAAAGAAAAATGCAGCGACACAAAAAAAAAATTCAAAATTGTCAAAACTAAACGAGATATGGCATCGTCAACAAAAAAAGTTCTAATAAAGAAAATAGCGATGAATTAATGAAAAATTGAATGTGTTTACATTTACAAAATTCGTTTTTAAATATGGACAGCATTAATTTTTGGACAAAGTTTTAAGCGGAAACAAGATTGTTTTAAATGTAAATGATATAACATACATTTTAAAAGAAAGTTATTTTCTATATTTAAAAAAGTTTATAAAATAAATGCTTCATGGGTTGCCAGAAAACAGGTCTATTTTTGAAGTTTATTGTGAATTTTTTATTTTTTCAATTTTTTATTAAATTTTCTGCAGTCCAACAAAATTTTTAAAAGATTAAGGCACGCTTATTAACACCTGATATTTATGAAACAGTTTTTTTTAACTAATATTACCTATTTTTTATATTGACGACATTCGACAAGTCATTTGGCGAGAAAGCTCGAAAAAAACTGGCAACACTGGTGGTAACCATTCATGAAATTATTTTTAATTTTTTTTCTTTGGAAGAATACTTGATTGCATTAGAAAAGACTAAAAGTTCGCTTATCTTATGTTTATTTTAATAAATTAACAATTTATACCTTCGTTGAACAGCAGGTCAATAACCTTTTTCATTGACCTTTTTGTGTCCACTAGATATTCGATTTTAGCATAAAAACAATATCCAATTGATAAGATATTTTTCCACAATTTTATTCTACATTATTTCTTTGCTTTACTTCACCCAAGTTCACTTTGTATTTTGTTTAAATTGTTTTTATATTTTAATGCATCTTACTGGGATCATTCTTTACAAACTTTATTTAACTTCTTAGGAATTTTTATAAAAAGTTTAAATTGAATATTTTACAAAATTTTGTTGTGATTTTAACAGTGTGTTTTAATAATGAATTTTCAAGACAACCAGGTGGTGTTGTTTAAGTTGACTTGTGCATATTAAATTGTGTGAAATAAGAAAAAACCCAAAATACAAGTATTCATTAATATTAAATTTGATTAAACAACATACATGCACTTCATGCATTTTAAAGTTCATTGTTAATAAAACTTTAACTTAACTAAAAGTACACATATTTTTTTTTTTGTTTGTAAATTAAATTGCAGTATAAGTTTTTACACAGTAGATTTTTTATTACATATTTAAGCTTAAAATTTGATTCGTTTTCTTAAGAGTCGTGTGAATGGTAAATTCCACACTTTTGTTGTAAGACAAAGAAAATAATCAAATTAATTACAAAAATGGTATTAAATTAAATATTATACTTGAGTCAGGTAAAAATATTTTGCAATCAAAATAATTTTTTTATTATTCGAAAAAATATCATTTATCTTGATTCGAAATAAAATTAATTTTTTTTTGGCCTATTCTAATATAAGATACACACGAGGTAATATTGAAGGAAACAGCAACATTAGCAACATTTGTCAATGCAAAATGTTTTATTGCATTTTTCGCAGCCCCCACTAATTTCTATTATGACAAATGGTATCACACACACGATTCGGTAACATCTTTGCAAAAAAAAAAACCTACTTCAAAAC
The DNA here is from genome assembly GCA_916610165.2 of Gymnosoma rotundatum. Classification (NCBI taxonomy): domain Eukaryota; kingdom Metazoa; phylum Arthropoda; class Insecta; order Diptera; family Tachinidae; genus Gymnosoma; species Gymnosoma rotundatum. Next base: position 119,930,521 of record OU744338.1, read on the forward strand.
AGACTTCATCTGTCTGCCTATAACGGTTAAAGAGTATGGCCAAATAATTTAGATTACATTAACTATTGGGACACCCTTATATTTCACCTCAAACTTTATACTTGTTCAACTGTTCAATAGTTTGGTGATATACATCAAATACCAGAAACTAAATACAGAAACTATAGGGTCACCCTATAATTTAAAATTCAAATTATATACTTGCTGTAGTAGTAGATTCAGGCAATCAGGTTCTGTGTAAATTTCAACCGTCTGCCTTCAACGGTTCAACAGTTTGCCCATATACATCAGATTATATCAACTATGTAAAACCCTTTAATTTATAATTTACAATTTGTGTACTTTTTATTGTACCAAACAAAGTAGACATTCTGCCTAAAATTCAGGTGTATCGAACGGTTCAAAATATACGGCCACTTGGAAACACCCTTTGGTTTCTAAATTCAAATTATAAGCTTCTTGTTATGGCGGACTTAGAAAAACAGGTCCCTTGAAAATTTCAGCTGTCTATTTATAACGGTTCAAAAGTTTGGCCATATATACTAAATTACACCAACTATTGGGACACCCGTTTTTTCAAAATCAAATCTAATAATTGTTGTTATAGCCGAGTTAGTAATACAGGTTCTTTTTTAATTTCAATCTTCTGTCTACAACTGTTCAAAAGTATGGCTATAAACATCAAATTAAATGAACTATTTGCGCACCCTTTAATTTATAATTTTTAATATTAATACTTGTTACTATAGCGATTAAGATTAGCGACATGATGTCATATTTTTAAGCGTTTGTCTATAACGCTTCAAAGGATATGCCCTTCTTTCCTGTATAATCTTCTTCTTTTTTTGAAGTCGTTTAAAAATTAAAGGATGTCCCCATACAACAGACATATATTTTACTTGTATTATGAACCGTGAAGAGCACCACTTAAAAATTTAAAAAAACTGCGTATTACTTTAGCTCCCAGTATTACAAAAAGCAATGTGAAAATTAAAGGGTGTCCCTATAGGTTACGTAGATTGGCCTATATGACCAAATTTTTTGAACCGCTATAACAAACGCTTGATAATTGAACAAAATGTCAATTACTATGACCGTTATAACAGTAAATACAAATTTTGGAAATTATATATTAAAGGGTACCCCAATAGTTCATTTTATATTGCCATACTTTTGAACAGTTGTAGAGAGACGGTTTTTGTTTACAAAGAAACTGTATTGCTGAGTCCGCTATAACAACAAGCTTAAAATATGGGCTTAAAAATTAAAGGGTGTCCCAGTAGTTGTGTAATTTAATGTATGTGGCCACATAGATAGACACCTGAATTTTGCAAGAAATTTGTATTGATTAGTTCGCTGTAAGAACAACTATACGATTTTAAGGGATGTTCCCATTGATACACACGAGGAATTAATATGCTTTAAAAGGGCTTGATTTTACTTTAGTTCAGGTTAGAAGTCAGTTTGGAGTTTGCAAGGATTCTATACAAAGTAATTGTCTGCTTCATCTAATGCAATCCACCCCTGCCCTTGCTATAACTTTAAAACAAAAATGGAATTTTCATTTCAGTTTTTCTTTCTTTTCTTTTCTTTTCTAATTCCATTTTGCCCACTGTGTGTTCTGGATCATAATAAACGTAATTGCTAGCCTTTAGCGGATCAAGAATATCACACAGTTTTTATCCTATTTATAAACAACAAAGCTTTTTAGAATTTTTAACAATCTTCTTTAAGTTAGCTTTTTTGTTCGACTGCGCAGATTATTTCCTGTGGCATAAGTCCCACAGATGTTCTTGATGCTGAGGCTGTTGTAGTTAAGGTGATAAGCAAGTTGACTACAAATCTGGTTGGCCAGTGTTCAATCCCTGCGTCAATCACGAAATAAAAACGTTTTTCTGTTTAATAGTATAAATACATGTTCAGAATTAACATTACAACATGCAGCCTCCTCCTACGGTACTTCTTCAAGGCATATTCGCCGGCCAAGTAAAATAAGTAATGAAATGGCTATATCTTTTTACTTTTACCACTTATGAGACATCTTTCCCTTTCCTTTAGAATGTAGTACGGTTACATAAATTACTAAGTAGGTATTGTTGCCTGAAGTCCTAAAAAAAAAATTGGTAAAAAAGTTATTAAAATATACTTTGTGATTGGCAGGCCTTGTATTCAATTTATTAAGCAAAATATTCTTTAACACGATCAAGGGATTTTCTGTAAAATGTGTCAAAGCAATAACAATATACGGGGAAACTACCTGCAACTCAATTCAATTAGGTTTGTGCCAAATAAATAGCACTGCCAGATAAGCGTTATCTTTGTACTCCTATTGCAGTAAAACTATTTTTTATTTAACTCCACATCAATTTCTTTTAAAGTGCATTTGTTAAAGCCCTCGTTAAACAATTAGTAAGAATTAAAAATATGTTTTTTTTTTTTTTAATTTCTTTCAACTTGTTTGAATGTTTTATTATTTAATCAAATTCTCACTCACACTAGTTAAGCCAAACACATTACAACTTCCCCATTTTAACAATATTTTTTTTCTTTTACTCCTTTTTTGTGAATCATTGTCATTCATCCGTTAACATGGCTTAATATTTTTTCAACTACCGCATTTTTGTTCTAAACAATTCTTAGCCATGTTTTTTCTATTTATTTTGTTTTTATAAATGCATTAAAACATTGCAATGGTTGATTTGTTAAAGACAAATAAAAGACAAGAAGCCGCCGCATTTTAAGAATTGCATACATAAAGGCACTCTAATATATCAAGTTCTAACACAACTATATTATTCTTTGTCTAAAATATCAACAGCAAAAAGAAATGTTTATAAAAAAAATCCATTAAAATAAAACAAAGATTGACTTAACGTTTCATTTTGTTTGTTAAGTTGATTATGTTTTAACCGTTTGTGAAAATTTGTGTTTAATTTTTTTAATCACTTTCTTGTTAGCAGAGTGCTAACAACTGACTAGACGTTCAAATCACATATTTTTTACCTACAGTCGATAATATAAACGTTATTCTTTACGCATTTAACTTAAAACTAAATTGCTTTGTGCGTTGGTTTTTTTTTTCATTTATATAATTTTTCAATTAAGTCGCAGGTGGCAATTGAGTTCTGATGTTTAAATTTTTTAAAAGCAATTTTTTAGAAACTATTTCTAAGATATCTATAAAAAATTAATGTCTGTCTGTCTGTTTATTTGTGCTTTATAGGAGGCCAAACCCTTGGACCGATCTTCCTGAAATTTTCACAGCATGTTACTGTGACTCTGGAAGGAATAATAGGCTATATGAAGTTTTAATTGGACAAAGGGGCGTGGCCTCGCCCATATAACCCAAAATTTAATATCGTCATATCTTGGGCATTTTTTGAAGTAAATATATAAATACTTTTAATTTTATTTAAAAACGAGGGGGGTAGCGAAGCACACCGGGTTCAGCTAGTTCTTTGATAAATTGATCTTTTCAACAATGTTATTTTTTTTAAAGAACAAATTTTTGAGGGTAAATTTTTGAAAGGTACATTTTTGGAAGGTACTTTTTTCAAAAGGTACATTTTTAAAAGGTACTTTTATTAAAAGGCACTTTTTTAGAGCTAATGTTTTAAATGCTTCTACTTTCCAAATACTTCCATCTCGTCACAGTATTGAAATTTTGGCAAAAAACACTGTTTTCAACAGGTACTTTTCTTAGAATTTAATTTCTTCCAAAAAATACGTATTTTATAAAATTGAAAGAAAAAAACCGTTTTGAAGATTTTTTCCAAAACAATTTTTTTCTGGAGGTAATCTAAAAGTATATTGTGAAGAATGTTTTTTTTTTACACTTGTTTTCGAATTGTTGTTCAAAAAATAACTTGATAAGTTAGTTTGGACGTGATGAAAAAAAAAACTTATTTCAAAAGGTTCTTTTTCAAAAATAAACTAAAAATATAAAATTTTTGTAAAATAATTTTTGACAAAAAGTACTTCAATATAAATTTATTTAATATTTTGTTGTTTATTAAGATATGTGGAAATGATATTTTTATCAAATCTATTCTTTGTCATTTGCTATTTTTATCTAATAGAATTTTATAAAATACTTTTTTCTCAAAGTAATATTTTTTTTTTAACTGTGGTATTTTGAGTTCTTTTTTAAGAATTTTTCGCCATTTAAAAAATGGCATTTTTTCTATATGGAAACATAAATTAATCCGCAAAAAACATGGACCCTCTTTGTTTTATTACAAAAATTCTTTTTCATAAGGTACTTCTTGCAAAAAGTTTTTATGGTACTTTTTGATAACAATTTTTTTTTTAATTTTTCATTTGATGCATGTTATTCTAAAAACTGATTTTATTTGCGTTTATTTTAGTTTTCTGAAAGTAACATTTTTTTTAAGCGCCCCTTTATAAAATGAGCTTACTTAATGGGCACTTCTGTAAAAAGTATTTCTTATAAAAGGTACTTTTTCGTAATTTTATTTTTAAAATGTATTTATTTAAAGGGAAGTTAGTTAACTTAATTTAGGTAATGCATTGTCTTGAGGGTGTTTTAGATTAAACTGGACCGGGTGAAGAATTCTCCAGTGTCTTAAGTGAAGACTACTAATGATGGCGATGGCAATCGAAAAGAAGCTCTAATATTAACACAAAAATGTGTGCAAATTCAAATCTTTTTGAAAAAAATAATCATTAAGAAAAGTTTGCTATATAAAAATCAAAACTAATTAGAAAACAATGCTAGCACTGAACAATAATTCAGATAGGATTCCTTTTAAAGAATAATTAGAGGCTCCCTCAGTCAACTGCATAGCAATCATAAAGAATAAAAAACATCGTTGACGATCTGTAACTCACAATTTTTATATTTTTTTTTCGGAAGATTTTTCTTGCAATTTTAATGAAACTGAAAATATGTCTAGAGATCTCGAACGTGCTGCTCAATTCGAATGCAACAATATTTACACAAATGGTGAGTGGCTGCTTTTTATTAGTTTTTAGTATAGATCTGTTTTCTTAAGTTCCGAGGCTAAATTGTCTGAGCGTAGAGTAACAAAAATTTAAGTAGAAAAATTCCAACGTGATCCGTGATTCTATTTTGTTAAAGTTTGCTCAATGACAAGTTTGATATAATTTGATCCGAAGTCCATATTAATAAGTATGAAAAAAATTAGGGCTTAGGAAAAGCTTGCTTTAAATATAGACAAATTTAATGGGTAGAAAGAATATATAAGCGGGGGTGCTAAGTGATGCCTAAGTCCTTTTAATTACGTAGTTATCGTCGCATTTTTTATATAGAGTGTTTTTTAAGCACCATAGAAACCTAAAGTATAAAAAATAATACAAAAATTAATTATTGATGAAAAATTTTTTCTTATTATTTTCATTAAACTCTGCAAATCATTATTACTAGACTAACGTTTGAACAACGCTATTAAATCCTCCAGGTTTACTTTAAAAATCAGTCATTAATTCGAGCAACTTATAGACGACTTTGTGTTTTTTATGTTGCACATAATCGTCTGTCTGAGCCGTCCTTCTGGGTGTGTTAATAAGCTAAATTACCGCATATGGAGTGAGTACAATCTTAAGCATACCCTACAGACTCCATTGCATCTAGAAAAATCCACGGTTTGGTGTAGTTTACACACTGATGGCATCATTGAACCTTATTTCTTCAAAAATAAGGCCGGATCTTACGTTACAGTCAATGGAGATCATTACCGCACCATGATTAATAATTTTTTTGGTTTAAAAAAATGGATGACATTGAACTGGATGAAATGTGGTTTGAACAAGATGGCGCTATGTGCCGTCGCACATACCGCATCAGTCGAGTTATTAGAATAAAAATTTGGCGATAAATTGATTTCGAGAAGTAGAGCAGTCAATTGGCCTCCAACGTCGTGCGATTTGACACCTTTCGATTATTTCCTGTGGGGCCACGTGAAGGCACTGGCTTGTGTTGATAAACCAGCAACAATTGACGGTTTGTGGGCCAACATTGTTCGTGTTACTCGTGCCATACGGCCAACAGTACTTGAAAAAGTGACCCAAAATTGTACGTCTAGAATGCGCTTCTTCATGGGCAGCCTGGGTGGCCATATGCCCGAAATCATTTTTAAATATTAATGCCATGTTCTAATCTTTCGTATACATCAAATTCTTCATTACATTTTAAATTTTTGTGTTATTTTTTACAATTTAATGTTCTATCGGGCTTAAAAAACACCATTTACATTGGATTTCTGACGCATGATAGAACCACATAAGTTTGGTTAGTGTTATATATTGTTACGAAGGTAAGATCTGGTAACCCCTGTTGTTGTTAACAGTATGAGAGTCGTGAATTAAGTTACTTCCACTAATAGTGTGTGTGTATAGAATAATACCACAATTAGCTAACAAAATCTGAGCAACCTCAATGGTTGCGTTGGTAGAGGTGCGTGCTGTAAAACAGAAGATCGTGGGTTCGATATCGCCTTCGGGCATGCGTACAACGAAAAATAATAAAATAATTGTTATAAGCGGTTAAAAAATAAAAAGCAGCAGTACAAGAAGCCATGGCAGATAATTTAGTAGAGACGTCCAATTTAATATAAGAGTAACAGATAATTGTCAAGAAGCCCTTTATAATAAAAGGTAAGAACGGTAGCGGTTAGCGCAGGGAAGTGTAACAGCATAACAACGGTTTTTGGCAGACGTGTACTATGGTTATTAGATAAAGGGGATGACTGGCTTGGAAAAAAGGCATAGTGGAGTTGCCTTTGTATGATTAAGGTTACTAAACAAGGCATTGAGTAGTTAATGTCCCACCGGAGTAACACAGTGGTGTAGCGTAGATGGTTGCGTTTATAATAATAATGCATGTTTAGTAAATACGAGACCATGGGATTCACAAGACCGGTAGGATCAAGAAATGTAGCCAGAGAAAGCCATAAAGTTTAAATACAGAATAATAAGCCACAGTGGTATTTGCAAAAACAATAGAATCCGTACGTTTGTTACCAAAAAATTAAAACGTAACAGTATTTTATATGTTCGCGATTAAGCAAGTTACATCTGTGGTATTCTGTGTACACTAATGACATTTTGTTTATACACAGCTCTATATCTGATAACTAGAATAGTTTATAATGGTGATCATTTACTAGAGGCAACATCAATAAGTGCTAATCTTCACAGCCTAGGTATCCTTTCTTAAACAAATACACCTACCATTTTACTATGTTAAAAGAAGTGTGGAAATTCTAAAAATTCCTCTCAAGAGTCTCTAGGGAGGGAAGAAGAGCTTTGTTTCTAAACTAATGTTTTATCATGCAACATCCAATAAAATAAAAATAAATTTTAAAACAAATTAATTTCACAGAAATATTCATTTTAGAGACTATTATATTTCAGTTTCCTATACCACAACGCAGTAATTTCTGAATGGTACACTCTTCCTAATAAACTAATTATGATAAATTATTATTTATTAAAAACTTTTATTGCACTTAAAAAGAAATAAAACGCCTAATTTGTTTACATACAACTTCAAACTTAATTTTTTTTCTATCAGAACACAGGAAAAACTTAACATGAAAATGGAAAAATAATTATTACATTTTCCATATTTCGACAATTTCAATTAATTAATTTGTATAGACGCTTTTTGAATAATCATCACTGCTGGTAGAGTAATAATAACTTTATTAAAAACTAAAAAAGTTTTTTTTTTTCATTTTTATAAACAAAGCCCACATAATAATTTCATGGTTGAGTCTGTTAGTCTGCGACTTAACTCGTAATCGTAGTGATTATGAAAAATGACTTAATTTCAAAACAGGCAATAAACCAATATAAAGAGAAAAATTTCATAGTTATGGTTCAATTGCTCACATGTTGATTAATTAGTTCTAAGAACGGCAAATAAAAAAATTTGAAATATACATACTACATGCCACAAAATGTGGCAAGTATAAATTTATTTTGAAAAATTAAAGATGATATGCGCACAACTTGAAATATTTTCTAATGTTTGAATATGAGTTTCTACATGGGCTCTGAGAAATTTAGAAAAACCATTAAAATTTGGTTTTATGTGCTCGACTTAAACTACATACATACACACATACGTACACACATGTGTAAATTGCTTTTATCCTTTACATTTACTTATACAGACTGCATTCATTCACTTGACTGTCAAAGTATCAGATTACAGTATAAATAATCCACAAAAACCAAAGACATCACAAATTTGAAGGTGATTGAATAGACAAGGATTTAAAGGATTTGAAAAAGATAGTTTGAATTAGAGACGACACTAAGAAAAAAAAATGTGAATTTAGTCGGACGATTTAGCTAAGCTGGAATAGAATTATGGAAAAGAAATAAACATCTTTAGTTGGAAGTGAGTTTTTGCTGAAAAAGGAGAAAAAAACTTATTTTGCTGTTACAAAGAGTTTTACACAGGTCATTCTGCGGAAGAAGTATATATATTCCTAAAGGCAGTGGCTGTGATAAAATTTTTATATATGGTGAGAAAAGAAATAATCTGATATTTAAGTTCTTCGCTTTGAATCATGTTCAGTTTATTAATATCTTTAAGATTCGATGTCTGAGACGTTGCCTCATAACAACTCTGTTTCGTGCATACAAAAACTTCAGAGACGCCAAATTAAATTTTAAAACGTAAATGTACCGCTGTTTAAGGCAGAAATCGAGAAAGTTACTCATCAGTTAAAGAAAATTAAAATACATCCAAAATCTCATGTAATCTTAAATAAGAAGGCTATATTGGTAGCGACTTTCTAGGGGAGATATTTATTTTTATTTTAGTGCTAAATATGAGTTTTTGTGATAAAAAAAATAAATAAAAATAATTTGTCCCAAAGAAAAAATTAAAAAAAACAGTGAAACGTCTTATCAGAAAAACTGCTCTCTACAGAAAATATCCTGCAAAACTTAAACAAAATATTTGCATTTGCTGCTTTATAGAATCAATGGAAAAGCATCTTTTCTTATTTTAGTTTTTTATTTCTTGCTTTTATTTTTAGTTTTTTTTAAATTTTAAGCTTAAGTATTAAATAAATTTTCAGTAGTCATATACAAATGTGGTTGGACGAATTTGTTACGAATAAAACATCAACTATGTGTTATATGACAGAAACCGGCGCCATCTAATTATGTAGAGAGTGGTGGCACGTGAACAAAACAGCCGGCGGCGGTTTAAAATCTGCTATTAATCGCCTGAAAGCATATAGTAAATATAGTAAGATTTTTTAGAATTAGAATTAAGATGTAAAAAGTAAAATGAAGTCATTTTGAGCATAGACTTGGAATAAATAGAATATAAACAATTAAGAGTGCTATATTCGGCTATCCCTTACCATCTATGTCAATCTAGTTAAGTAAAGTAAGTCCAATCAAAATGTAAATATTAGAATGACAGAGAATAATTTTATATAAAAAAGTCATTGGCTCTTAATGGGTAAAGCATTTTAAAAAAATTTTAGTATTTTTTTAAATATCTCTTCAAAAGCTTTAAAATGATATCCATAATAATATTTTAAAAAGTTTGATCATTTGAAAGGCCCATAACCCGGAAAATATAGGCGAGCGCCAATTTTTTCTTGTCTTTTAATTCTCTATCGTCCTATTAATTTGAATTTTTGATTGGAGTTACCTCATGGCTCCAAATAATATGGAAAAATTAGAGGTAGGCGTGGTGTTTTGCCCGCTGCGTCTAAGGACATGGATCGATCTTGCTGACTTCCAAGTAGTATTTCAATTTTTGTTAAAATCAAGTTTGCCCTTGCACAGACGGACCGACGGACATCGCTCAATCGCCTTCGCTACACATAAGAAGTCAAAGTATACTTTATGGGGTCGAAAATGTATATTTTATTAATTATATACGGAATGACAAACTTTGTGATAGCCTTTTTGAAATTTTTATGGTGAAGGGTATTTAAATAACCTAATTTGAAATATTGTCAGTACCAGCTTTTGTTTTGTTTTGTTCCAGATATTGAAAATTTTTTGTTTGAGTATCATAAATTTAAAGTGAAAAAAACAGTATTTAGTAAAAACCGTCAAAGCTTTAATTTTTAGCATTTATGTAATAATTTCCAAAAAAAAAAAAATATTTTTTAAAAAGCGACTTTTCCCAACAACACACATATTATAAAAATAAATAATGGATTTTGATATTTTAGCATGGTCACATTGCAAAAGTTTTTTTATTCAATAAAGTGTTGCCCAATTATTCTAAAATATTTAAATACTCTAGCAGTGCCCACGACTTCGTCTGCGTGCCATTTATAATTTTCTTAAAATTAAAAGTTTACATATGAATGTTTTTTTTTTTTGACCTTTTTCAGTTAATTTTTGTTTTCTAATTTTTTAAGCACTAGGTCAGTTTATAAATAATAACAAATGTTTATTTATATTTTAATTTTTGTTTCCTGTTTCCTGATGATGCCACCCAAAGGTGTGGCGAAATATTGAAAATATAAATAAACATTTGTTATTATTTATAAACTGACCTAGTGCTTAAAAAAAAATAGAAAACAAAAATTAAAAGTTTACTATTTATTCCAGAGTTTGGTAGACAGTGTTAAAAATTCTCCATCTACAAAAATAAAAAGTGCTGGCAACTGTTTTAGTACCATTATACAGGTAAAATTAGATGCTTTTCCAATTGTATCTCTATGTTTTCACGAAATGACCTATATTGGTAATGACTTGGTTGGAACAAAGATTCTTAGGGACTTCTTTACAAAATTTTGTACAAATCCATTCAGTAATTTGAACGTGATATGAACACAGACAGACGGATATGCAGGCAGACAAAAATTCTACAAATAGGTGTTTTCTATTCCATATCGATTATTATCTACACCAAAAAAAAAATTTTCCAAAAATATTTCATGTACAGAAATGACCCCGTTACTGCTTTATTATATGTATAGATACCTTTCTATATACTTATCTATATATTTACACATTATTTAACACGTATATATACTAATACATATATTTTGTAATTGTAAAAAAAACAATTGACGGCTGTTTTCAGCCACTTTCAACTTTCATTCGGTGGCGGCGACTAGTTAAAATTATTGGTGGCTGGGCTTAGCCGCCGTTCAGTCTGCTCGACGCAGATCTCTGCCATATGTGCTTTGTTTGCGCCTGTTTTAAAATAAGCGTTATCAATTTTCTTCTTTCCTTGATTATCAATTCATTCACCAGGCCTTCTCCTAGGCAAGGTGTTGGCATTTAATACAGACCAGCTTTAGCTATATTCTTCTTAAGCAAATGAAACTAACTTTGCTTTTCTCCGGAAAGACTGTTGGCTATTTACGCATTGCGATAGAAGAGTAAAAACCTTAAAGTGCTATTGCAATACAGGAGTCTAATCTAAGCTCGGATAGAAACTAATTTTAGCTCAGGAGATGAATTAGTTCCTGCATTAATCTAGACAGCTCCCTCGTACAGATAAGTCAGCTGTTTGATTTAGTTAATCACGACTACATATGAGAAAGAGAGAGTGAGGAAAAGAAATCAGAATTCGCTTCGAAGACGAACAGCAGAGCACTCATTCATTAGGAAATGCCTTAACTTTGCATAAAGGGCGTTGCTTTATTGAACAATAAACTTAATTTATTTAACGTTGAAGAAAATGTTTTCAAGATATTCCCATAGATGTCAACCAACAATCAAATGCTCTAAAGGAAAAAACCATATTATCAATGTGGAGTCATTATTTGCGTCATATATACTTTGACATCCTGTCCCGTACCAAATTTCAAACGATGGCCATAGTGAAAGCTGAACAAAATATCCGCTTTATCTTAAACAATACTTTCTTCTCCTTTTTGGAAAAAATAGGCACCAGGCAATGATCCCAAATGCTCGAGTCACTTAGAAAAGTAGGCAGTCTGCTTAGTGACAATAATATGCCTGTTTTGTAAGGAATGTCACAGTTCCTAATCAAATAACCCCTAGAAAAGCTGATTGAGTGGTAATCAAAAAAACGTTCTTAGCTTCAATAACCTACCTGTGTGGCCATAAGATTCCATTAGGATAATGAAAAGAAATTAGTTCTCTTCTTGTTACATTTTTCTTATTTTAAATACAAATTTTTTCAGTGTATTCATATTTTAATGCCAAAAACACTTAAACATTATACTTTCAAGTGCTTCATTTTTTACAGTTTTTTTTTATTTTTTAATAAATATTCAAAAACAAAAATATCTATTTAAGTAAAACCAAAGAAACACTTAACACTTTGCCATTTCCATTAACCAAAAAAACGAACACTAAAACAACTTTAATGACATGATTATTGAATGTTCTCTTGTTTAACTGTGACTGTTTATTTGAATCCTCTTAAAAAGAGGACGTGATCACACATATGTTGAGAGTCTGTAATGAAATCATTAATAATCTATAGGATTTTAAAAAACAATTTTGGTGTGGGGTGTTTCCTAACAAACTATTTGATGATATTTTTATAATATTGTAATTTAAAACATGTAAAGGAGAGAATTTCGGTAATATTTAAAATAAATGGAAAATTTATGTTTAAAACGATACTTTTAATATTCTTTGAATTTTTTATTTGTTTTACAAAGTAATAAAAATGTCAAATGTAGATACAAGTTCAAGGCTTTTTTCCATAAAGTTAATTTGGTGTGCAAAAAAACTTATTTTTTATTTTTTAAATTTTGAAGGTCTAGCGGGTATGGTAATAATATTTTTAGTTGAAACTGAGCTAAAAAATCGGAATTCGGTCAAAAAATTTAAAATTGCATTCGTTACTAGTTGTCGGCTGTCAGAGACATATAAGGATCATGAAAAATTAAAACAGTTTTAAAATATCTTAAGCTAACTACCAGTTCAACTAATAAGTAATTAAAAAAATTAAATTTTACAAAACAATATAAAGATTTCTATTAAGAATGCCATACTTCGGATTATTTCATTACTATTAAAATTGCATTGGCTTTTTTTGAAATAAAGACAATTAAAAAAATCTAATTAACATTTAATGCTAATGATTTTATTTTAATTATAATTGTTTTTAATAATTTTTATTTAATTTTAATAAAAACGTTTAATTGGTAATTATAATTGAATAAAAAATAATTTTTATTATGAAACATAAATTACGATAAGAGAAGCTTAAAAACAACTATGTATACAACAAATGAAAAGTTTTGTAGATAAATATTTACATTTAAATATTTTATTTTTAATAGTTTACAAATTTTAAGCGCCATAAAATTATAAATTAATATCTGAGATCTAAAGTAACCTAAAAGCCTACCTAGTAGATCATATTACTCAAACGAAAAGGAAAGCTATGTTCCCATAGTGTCTCATTCTGATAAAAATACCATTTTATAATAATGCTCTAATACTCTTTAAGGTGTTAATTTAGTTAACAAAGACAAGGAGTGAAATTAATTAATGGTAATGCTTTGCAACCATTTAATCTTTAGTTAATGATAATGCCTTTATTTTTAATTAAATATCAATGAAACCTTTTCATTAAAAGGCATTACTATTGGTGAGAATAATGATAATGCCAAAAAATCATTAGCATTATTTATCAGTCAATGCTAATGAAGTTGACAACTAATTAGTCCATCAAATTAATTACTGCCGTGTATGTAAAATATGAGTTTTCCCAAAACCAGAAAAAATTACGGTATAATCATACAAAAAACAGTAAGAACTGACATCCTAAAAAATAGTGGCAAACTATATAAGAAAATTGATACACATTGAAAAAATTGATTTTTTTCCAATTGCATTTTCGCTGAATTTTTACAGAAAATGGAATTGATTCGATACACAGAATTTCAGCAACCATTCATAAAGAACAAAAACTTATAATAATATTTTTAAATTATTCTTAATTTAAGAATCAAATCGAAGCAAACCCTTCTCAATACCATCTATAAGCTTCAAGAAAACTATATAATTACTCGTGCGTTTTTATTTCATCTATTAAATAAACGTTTTAATTTAATCTAAAATTAGTCCAGATTTGCTGTAAAATTAAATTGTTTCATCCTCTACTATTTTAAACTAAAAACACCTCTTATAAAGCTCTTAATGTTTTATTTAATGTTATTGTTTTACACTTGTAATAAGTTAAGGTACACACATATGTACCCACGGTCTGAAGAGTGTAGTAGGCGTTAAAAAATAATGAAAACTTAAGCATCACAAAACACTACGATAATTAATTTTCATTCCATGGACGGGCACTTTGCAAATTATTAAATTAAATTACACCGCGGTAATATATAAAATAATTAATTAATTTTCAAAAAATATCATTCGATTTTTTATATCGATTAAATTATTAAATCTCCGATATTGATGATTGAGAGTAAAAGCACGTCTCGGTGGCCATCAAACAAACGCGTTGCAGTGTAGCATTATCTGGCCAATGGCCGAAATAAAAACAATATAGAATTTTCAGTAAATATTTTTAATAAAAACTTGCAACAATTTTTGTAGGCGACGTGCATGTTGGAAACCGTAAAACAATTCTGCGTTAAAAAGCCAATTACGATTAATATTAGGTATTTATTTAAATTCAGTGACTGGCGTTTCAATACTATCGAAAAACGTAATCAAATTATTCAATAGCTTGGCCAAAAAATGTTGTATTTTAACAAAAAAAAAAAAAACAAAAAAAATATATATAATAATAAATAAAAAAAAAATAAATTTGAACTAAAAATTTAATTTTAAAATTTTTATTTATTTATTATATTTTAATTTATACACACAGAAAAAAGATTGGTAACAATTCGCTTGATATGTTAAAAATTCAATTACTAATATAATAATTTGATTTTTATTATTTATAATTTATAGTCTTAATTTATTTTTTATATTAAAAGCTAACCAATGATATTTGCTTCTAAATGTTAGTTGTAACACCTCCTAGAAAAGTTAACATGACCGATTTGTGTCTTTACTAAAATCTATTCTATTAAATGGAAGATGCAACTAAACTTATTCAGTACATTACTACTGAAAACCAAATTTTGAAAGTAAGAATCATAAACTTCGATTGTATATTTTGAAATCGAAAAATGTTTGACACAATATAGATAAAATTTGTACATCTTACAAAAATCAAAAATATTTTAGTTCAAAAATAAAAAGATTCAAAATTATCTCAGAAAGACATTTATATATAAAAATAATTTTATAATATTTAATTTATTTCGCAGCGCAAAATGTACGGTATGGGGTAGCGAGTTGAAGAAACTATGAGGAAAAGAAGAAAACATCATGTAAAGGAAGAAGAAAGCTGCATTGAATACTTCAAATCATGAAATTTATAATGTATAATCTTATTCCTATAATTTATTATTAAAATAAAAGTAAATATTAAAAAATTATTTTGTTTTGTTTAATTCAAAATAATATTTAATAATCACCCAAGAATCATTTTTTAAAATAGTTGTGACTGCTATATTTATTCAGTTACTACAACCAAATTCAAGATAATAACTACAACCGACAAAATTCGATTGGCAACAAATTCGGTTCTTATAACGAATTACTTTTCTCCGTGTAGGACTCTTTCTAATTATCTACGATATATTTCTTAAGCTTAAAGCATTTTATTTATTTTATTTATATTATTAACAGAAACGATCTGCAGCTTAAATAAAATTGTCGATCATTCAAAATCTTTCAATCTTGGAATGTAATTCCATTAAATTTCTCACTCCTTGAGAATTTTCCTGAAACCTAAAAATCTCGTTTTGACCGCAGTTAAGTAGAAGATTTCTTTTTAAATAAAATCTGGAAATTATTTTATTACTGCAATTCTTTACTAATTAAATATGTACACATTTAATTTTTCTGTTATATTTTTCATTTTGGTTTAGCAGTTTTAATTTTCCCATATAAAATTGTTTATTGCCTATTTTCTAAGGATTTTATTTTAATAAAATTGTTCTATTATTTTTCCACTTTAGGAGTTTTCTACCCTCTCAAATACTTAAATTAAATTTGTTTTTTATTTTAAGAGAATATTTTCCATTTATCGGAAATAAACTATTTCCCCATTGACGTTTTTGGTAAGTTTCTTTATATTAAATCCTTTGCGAAATTTTAACAAAAAAAAAAAAAAAAAAAAAACGTTAACATTTTTAAGCGCTAAATCAAAAAAGACCTCAACTGTTACACAGAACAATTGACAATGAATTAAGGAGATTTTCTTTAGATGCACAAACTCCAAAAACATTGAGCTCTTAAATCAAACAAATAAATATCTCACAAAAATATGTATTTTTTACTCTAAATTATAACCACTAGCGACATCTATGTAAGATACTAAAAGTTAATTTACTCTTTTATGACTCTCAAAATAAGAATAAAAACATATTTGTATCTCCTTTTGAGACTCTCTCTGTCCTTCAATAGTATCTAGATACAAAATTTATGCTAAAAACTAAAAACATCTGCCGCTTGAAATCTACCTAAAAACATCTGAAAGTTATCATTAATTATTCTCAGCTGTAATAAAACCTGTTTGGTTATCACTCTTTTTACACATTTGCTTTATGCCTTTGCTCTCGTTGTACTCTGCAAAGAGTTTAATATTTATTTATTCTCTTTTCTTGGGTGATTGTTTCTCGCTTCCACCCTTTTCATTTGGTAGAGTTGTGCATATTGTGTTCATGAAATGTAAACAAGTATTATGTTTATTTTTTTTTTTAGCTTCATTTGAGAATTCAAACATCTCATTTAGTCACGCTCTTGTGAATTTCTATAGATTTTGCTCGCCACCGAGGTATAGTGAGGAGGTTTGGTGCAGTACAAAATCAGTGTAGTTCGTTGCTTCATCGTGTACGGTTGTGTACTCCAAAACTAAATTAGAAGTTTTCTTAAAAATAAAGATACAAATAAATCTCGCATAATAATAAGTATATTTCAAAATACGAAAATATATGGAAACGTTATTTATAGAAAAATTAATTAAGTAAAATATAAAACAAAACGCCGTGGTTAAAGCGAACACTTGGATTATCGCTCACGGTTAAAACAAACAAAATAGTAAAAAATATCAAACAGATTATTAAAAAAAATTTTTCTTATAAAGTGAAGAAAAGACGCTGAAAGTGCTAAAACATTTTTTTTTTAAAAATCTTGCTGAGAAAACAACAATTTTATTTGATTGAAGTTTGTTAAATTGGAAAAAACAGTTTCCAAAACTACAAGTTTTGAAGGTGGGTTTAAAAATCAATTTTTCAAACAGAAAAAGTTGTTAGGCATTTGAGAGTAAGGAAAAAGACTCTAAAAAATTAAAAATAAAATTTTCCTTTATAATATTTTATGTGAAATTGGATAAAACTTTGAAATACTAAAACTGAATTTCTATGTAAAATTCTAAGTGAAAACCTTTAATTCTGCTAAAAACAAAAATTGAAATTTAAAAAAATTTTAAAATTGCGTATGATATAAATTGTTATAAAAAATAATAAAAATAAATGTGTTACAAATTAAAAAAAAAAATAAAAATAAAAAAAAATTTTTGCTTGAAATCAGTATATTTCTTGAATATGAGGAGATTAAAATTAAAAATCAGATTTTTAAAAATTTAAAAGCCAATTTTTTGTTTGCATTAAATTTTCTACACAGTTTTTAAGAAAATAAAAAATAATATAAAATTTTTTTGCAAACATTAAATTTTTGGTTTGTGATTTAACCGCCAAAATTTTTTTATATTTGTAGACGAAAAATTTCAGAATTTCCAATTAAAAAATTTAAAGTTGCTAAAGTTGAATATTTGAAAAACCTTAAAAATATTTAAAAATGTATAACTTTTAAAAGGAATCTAAACATTTTTTCCGTTGAAAATTTTTTCCGTTGTGTAAAAAAATGCCAAATGATTTTAAGAGTTTATGAAATTTAAAGAAAAGAAAAAAAAAAAAACTCGGAAATTTTATTCATTTAAATTCTGTTTTAAACTGCTTCAGATTACAAAAAGAAGATTCCTCGTTTTTTTTTTTATTTCAAATATTTTATTTGGATTAAAAATATATTTTCCAAATAATTAAAAAATTTTAAATAATTTTAGTTTTTGTGATATTTGAATTTACAATAAAATTAAAATTAAAAATAATTGTTTGTTGTATTTGTAGTGGTCCAAAACCATTTTTTTTTTAATTTAAATTTTTTTTTTAAGAATTCATTCAATTTTAAAATTTGAAATATTTTAAAAATACGAAATAAATTTTTTTTTTAAGATTTAATTTAATTATTAAAAATCCACTCTTGCTCTTTTAAAAAACAAACATCACTAACTTTATGCTTTTTTTTTCTTTCTATTTTAGATAATGGAACTTTAACATTCTTCGCCTGCCAGTTGAAAGTGACAACATATCGACATTTAAAAATTGTTAAAAATCCCTGTATTTTTAATTATTGGAAACGAATTTAAAAATTTTCTTTAAACTTGAGCTGCACAATTATTTCAATATAAACAACAAAATGTTGCTTAAATTAATAATCTTTAGCAGCATTCTTGCTTTGTGTGCCATACAGACACAAGCCTTGGCTAATTGTCCACCCGGCTGTCAATGTGATGACAACACTTTAATTGTACAGTGTGGTGAGGGTCATTTGGATGTCTTGCCCATTGCTCTTAATCCCTCCATACAACGTTTGGTTATTAAAAACAATAAAATCAAAACTATTGATTCGTCCATACAATTTTATGCTGAGTTAACATTTTTGGATTTATCGTCCAATCACTTGATGAATATACCACAACGCACCTTTGCCTATCAACGTAAATTACAAGAGGTTCACTTGCAGTATAATAAAATTGGCCAAATAAGCAATAAAACCTTTATTGGTTTGGCAGCTGTAACCGTTTTAAATTTGCGCGGTAATTTGATATCGGAATTGCATCAGGGCACTTTTGCCCCTTTGGCCAAAATAGAAGAATTGAATCTGGGTGAAAATCGTATTGGTTACATAGATCCCAAAGCATTTGATGGTCTGTCGCAATTAAGAATTTTATATTTGGATGACAATGCTCTGACCTCAATACCCGATCCCATACACTTTCAAGCCATGCCTTTATTGGCCGAATTATATTTGGGCATGAATTCTTTGCTAACAGTACCTGCTTTAGCCTTTCAGGATTTGAAAGGTTTGAATCGTTTGAGTTTAAAAGGTGCTGGCTTGCGTAATCTATCCCATGACTCGTTTCATGGTTTGGAAGCTTTGCGTATTTTAGATTTATCTGATAATAGATTGACACGCATACCCACTGTAAGTTTAAGTCATTTGGAACGTTTGGAGGAATTATTTTTGGGCCAAAATGATTTTGAAGCCATTTTGGAAGGTGCTTTTGCTGGTTTGAAACAACTAAAACGTTTGGAAATAACAGGAGCCTTAAAGTTGAAACGTATTATGAATGGAGCTTTTGCCTCTAATGCCAATTTGGAGTATTTAAATTTGGCTTCGAATAAAATGTTGCTGGAAGTTCAAGAAGGAGCCTTAAGCGGTTTGCCCCATTTAAAATATGTCAATCTAAAAGCCAATGCCGTAACTACTTTGGCTGAGGGTCTATTCCCCTGGAAAGATTTGCATACATTTGATATCTCTGAGAATCCCATGGCCTGTGATTGTAGAGTTATGTGGCTGAGAAATTTGTTAATCAGTAAAAATAACACCAATGATAATGTTGGAGAAGTGATATGTGAATTTCCGGAACGTTTGAGAGGTGAAGAATTGAAAAATCTTATTCCTGAGGTAATGGGCTGTACACATACCGATCCACGTAAACAGGCCTTAATAGGAGCTTTGCTTGTGGGTACAGCAGCCACTATTACCTCTTTGGCTTTGATTATCTATAGATGTCGGCGTAAGATACGCGAATACTTGAAGGGTGGTGTGTTTGGTAACTCCGCCTTGGGCCGCAAAGAACGTGAATACCAAAAAACTTTCTGTGATGAGGATTATATGACCCGTCATCAACATCATCCATGTAGTTTGGGCATACATTCAACTTTTCCCAATACCTATACACCGCATCATATCAATCAACATCATTATGGACCCATGTGTACTTTGCCCATTAATGGTGAGCAAAAAAACTTCCAACAGCTGCAAGTGCCTACAAACAGCATTATGAACGACAAGCAACTGGGAAAGACCTCAAAAAACTTAGAAGATTCCGCTTCATATGTCATGCACATGAAGACGCATTCGACGACTCCTGTACAGAAATTGAACCATTACACCAAACCTCATTTTTTGCAACAAACAGCGAGTGTTGGTGATTCTTGTTATTCGTATGCTGATTTGCCCATCTGTCATGATGGCGTTCATCAAGAACATCTACAACAAAATGTTAACTATCAACAACAGCAGCAAGGGCAACCTTTGCACTATGGCACTTCGCATGACTATACCAACAATGCTTTACCCAATGATATGGATCCGAATTATATTTACAGTAATACCCACTATTCAATGCCTTTGGAACAGCAACAAAGTTCCAGCCAGCGAACAAAAACTCCTACACCTCCACCAGTGCCACCAGCATTGCCTTTAAGAAACCCACCCCAAATGTTAACAATCTCCACCACTGGCCGCCGATCGTTTAATCATAGTAACAGCAAATCCCAAAACAATCAAACCAATAGCCAACAGGTAACGGCCAACGCTCATGCTCAAACTATGCAGTATCAACACTGATCTTGGCTAGATGCGGGAAGTGTTAACAGACCGAAAAAACGTTACTTAACAACAATGGAAAAATATCCTGTACAACAAACTCCCTTAACATATTATCGCCAAAATCTAAGTATATGTGCTTAAAAAAGAATTCCCACTATATAGGGGAACTACTGTGATGCCAGACTATCGTAAATATTAAACTAAAAAAAAACAAATCAACTGTATAGAACCAATTTTATTTTTTAAACTAAAAGACAAACAAACCAACAAAGACATTTTAGTTTTAGGAGACAAAAAATTAATTTTAAGCCACTAAAACATACATTTTTCGTATGTGAAACCTAAATAACATTCAAGAAAACTTGTGTAAATAAAACAATCATCTTAAGCTTGCCCTTAAAAATTGTATAAATTTAGTTATAGATAATAAAAAAAAAACCAGCACTGAAGTCATATTTTTTATTTTTTTATTTTTTATTTATTTAAATTAAAAAATTATATTTAAAATCTCATTGTATAAATAAAAGCATATAAATTTATAAATTGCATAATTTATTAAATTTCATGTTAAATTTGTTTTTAAGTTCTAGTTTTAATATTAAAATTACGAATTAAAAAACACTTGTAAAAAATATGTGTATTTTTTTAATGTAAATTATTTAGTTAGTGATTTTTTATTTGAAAAAAAGAAAAAAAAACTTAAAAATTATCAAAAAGAATAAAATAATAACAAATAAAATAATTTTATTAAAAATAAAAATTTTCAAATTTTTTTTATAAAAACAAAATTGGCGGGGAAGCTATAAATAAAGAAAAGGTTAAACAATATTAAAGATTTACATTTAATAATGTTATTTTAGAATGTGAATATAAGTTTTTTTTATTTATAGAGCATAGTTGTTTAATAATAAATGTACCAATTGCGAGCAGGACTCGCACAAAAGGGGTAACGCTCCATGTATAAACCACCTTTTAATCTTTAGCTTTATGTTTTTATTTTTCGCTGTTAAAAATTTTAAGTGTCTGCCTGTAATCTTATTATTCAAGAGATAAAATAATATACATCAATATTACGTTATTATTGGGATACCCTTTATATACATTTTTAATTTTTTTCATAGCAGACGTAGCAATATTTACTCTATGGCCATATTCGTCAAAATCTTTTCCTCTATGGAAACACCCATAAATTTTTGAATTTATGCTTCACACTTATTTTTATAGCGGACATTTTTTTGTATGTTTTCTTAAGTTCTGTTTGTAAAACTAAGCCCATATACATTAAAATCACGTCACTATAAGCACACCCTTTATATTTCAGTTTTGTTTTTATTTATTTTTTTATTTGTTCTTATAGCGGACATAAAAGTATTTAAAACGAAAGTGTCTGATTAATGGGGGAAAAAAAGTCACGACACTATTAGGAGGCCTTTTAATTAAAGTTTTTTTTTTTTAATCGATGCTATAGCGAACATAGTTTTGCATACACTGCTATGCATTTGAAGTCAATTTTACACCACCCTATTAGTATTTGTTGTCACAGCAGCAGTAATATACCTTCTGTAAAAATTTTAATAGTCTACCGTACCAGAGATATAGTGCTGTGACCCACCGTCGATCAATAAAAAAGTCAGTAAAAACATAAAAACGTGAAATTTTTAAAAAATCGCAAAAAACGGAGTAAAAACGCGCAACGTTTTTTTCTACTGTATAAAAACAAACGTCGCAAATTGTATAGTGATATATAACATTTTTAGGATCGCGGGTGAGATCACTCTCAAAAGCCTTTTCAGTTTTTTTTTTTAAAATTCAACAGAAAAAAATCTTTTTTTTTAATCTCGACCGAAATTTTTTATCATAATAATTTAAAACAAATTTTTTTTAAATGTTCATCAGTAGCTGATAATAAAAGCCTTTTACAGAAAAATATCGTTCAGCCACAAAAAAATATACTGCAAAAGTCTTAAAATAGCTTGACGATTTATCCAATTTTCCTGACTTTAACAGCGTCCCGAAACGACAAATCTTAAGAAAAAGCCTGGAAAAATTCACTAACGCAGCAGAATTTTGTTATCTGCCTTGCGTATTTTAATTTTTACATATCTTAAAATTTGTTTTTATCCTAATGTCCGGCTGGCTTGGCAAAATACCCCTATATGCTGTGTGCAGTCATCGTAGCAAAAAATTGGATTTTTCCCTTTGGGTACAAATTATATCCTGTGATTATTTTGGTGATTTGATCGTGCGATTAAATACCATTAGATGTGGTTTTTGAGGTTGACAAACCACAAGAATCTATCCAAACTAGCGAATAAGAATGAAAACATTTCGCCAATCATATGTCTGTTATTTTTCTTATAGAGGTAGAACTAAAACTTTAAATTATCTCTAGATGTCTGCGTTTTAATTATTAAAAATTTCATATCACTTTTGCAGCGCAGGCAAAGAAATAGATAACACATTAAAGTGACATCATAAATATTTAAGTAAATGTATAGATAATTTTTGTAAGTTCCCATTGCGGTTGTTAAACACAAGTTAAAATCTTAGTCAATATTTGCAATTTATTTATTTGTTTATTATTTTTCGATTGCTCTAATTTAAACTCTTAAAAACTCTCAGTCTATCTACTATTTAAAGGAATGGTGTCATTATTTGTAAAGAACAAACAGTTGATTTATTTATTTGATTGAATTACTCATCTGTGTTTCATAAATATTTATTTTACAAAATAAATATTAAAAATTAGGACTTAAGAATTCAAAAGAAATGCATAAGTATATAAATTAGTAAATATTATTAACACTTCTACAACATGTGATACCTAATTTATCAATTTGGAAAAATATTTTGATGAAACAAACAAACCATAAAATTAAAAGGGTATTAAAATCGTTAAGTTAGTGATTTTTTATTTGAAAAAAAGAAAAAAAAACTTAAAAATTATCAAAAAGAATAAAATAATAACAAATAAAATAATTTTATTAAAAATAAAAATTTTCAAATTTTTTTTATAAAAACAAAATTGGCGGGGAAGCTATAAATAAAGAAAAGGTTAAACAATATTAAAGATTTACATTTAATAATGTTATTTTAGAATGTGAATATAAGTTTTTTTTATTTATAGAGCATAGTTGTTTAATAATAAATGTACCAATTGCGAGCAGGACTCGCACAAAAGGGGTAACGCTCCATGTATAAACCACCTTTTAATCTTTAGCTTTATGTTTTTATTTTTCGCTGTTAAAAATTTTAAGTGTCTGCCTGTAATCTTATTATTCAAGAGATAAAATAATATACATCAATATTACGTTATTATTGGGATACCCTTTATATACATTTTTAATTTTTTTCATAGCAGACGTAGCAATATTTACTCTATGGCCATATTCGTCAAAATCTTTTCCTCTATGGAAACACCCATAAATTTTTGAATTTATGCTTCACACTTATTTTTATAGCGGACATTTTTTTGTATGTTTTCTTAAGTTCTGTTTGTAAAACTAAGCCCATATACATTAAAATCACGTCACTATAAGCACACCCTTTATATTTCAGTTTTGTTTTTATTTATTTTTTTATTTGTTCTTATAGCGGACATAAAAGTATTTAAAACGAAAGTGTCTGATTAATGGGGGAAAAAAAGTCACGACACTATTAGGAGGCCTTTTAATTAAAGTTTTTTTTTTAATCGATGCTATAGCGAACATAGTTTTGCATACACTGCTATGCATTTGAAGTCAATTTTACACCACCCTATTAGTATTTGTTGTCACAGCAGCAGTAATATACCTTCTGTAAAAATTTTAATAGTCTACCGTACCAGAGATATAGTGCTGTGACCCACCGTCGATCAATAAAAAAGTCAGTAAAAACATAAAAACGTGAAATTTTTAAAA
The DNA here is from genome assembly GCA_916610165.2 of Gymnosoma rotundatum. Classification (NCBI taxonomy): domain Eukaryota; kingdom Metazoa; phylum Arthropoda; class Insecta; order Diptera; family Tachinidae; genus Gymnosoma; species Gymnosoma rotundatum. The sequence continues at coordinate 119,955,138 of OU744338.1, forward strand.
AATCGCAAAAAACGGAGTAAAAACGCGCAACGTTTTTTTCTACTGTATAAAAACAAACGTCGCAAATTGTATAGTGATATATAACATTTTTAGGATCGCGGGTGAGATCACTCTCAAAAGCCTTTTCAGTTTTTTTTTTTAAAATTCAACAGAAAAAAATCTTTTTTTTTAATCTCGACCGAAATTTTTTATCATAATAATTTAAAACAAATTTTTTTTAAATGTTCATCAGTAGCTGATAATAAAAGCCTTTTACAGAAAAATATCGTTCAGCCACAAAAAAATATACTGCAAAAGTCTTAAAATAGCTTGACGATTTATCCAATTTTCCTGACTTTAACAGCGTCCCGAAACGACAAATCTTAAGAAAAAGCCTGGAAAAATTCACTAACGCAGCAGAATTTTGTTATCTGCCTTGCGTATTTTAATTTTTACATATCTTAAAATTTGTTTTTATCCTAATGTCCGGCTGGCTTGGCAAAATACCCCTATATGCTGTGTGCAGTCATCGTAGCAAAAAATTGGATTTTTCCCTTTGGGTACAAATTATATCCTGTGATTATTTTGGTGATTTGATCGTGCGATTAAATACCATTAGATGTGGTTTTTGAGGTTGACAAACCACAAGAATCTATCCAAACTAGCGAATAAGAATGAAAACATTTCGCCAATCATATGTCTGTTATTTTTCTTATAGAGGTAGAACTAAAACTTTAAATTATCTCTAGATGTCTGCGTTTTAATTATTAAAAATTTCATATCACTTTTGCAGCGCAGGCAAAGAAATAGATAACACATTAAAGTGACATCATAAATATTTAAGTAAATGTATAGATAATTTTTGTAAGTTCCCATTGCGGTTGTTAAACACAAGTTAAAATCTTAGTCAATATTTGCAATTTATTTATTTGTTTATTATTTTTCGATTGCTCTAATTTAAACTCTTAAAAACTCTCAGTCTATCTACTATTTAAAGGAATGGTGTCATTATTTGTAAAGAACAAACAGTTGATTTATTTATTTGATTGAATTACTCATCTGTGTTTCATAAATATTTATTTTACAAAATAAATATTAAAAATTAGGACTTAAGAATTCAAAAGAAATGCATAAGTATATAAATTAGTAAATATTATTAACACTTCTACAACATGTGATACCTAATTTATCAATTTGGAAAAATATTTTGATGAAACAAACAAACCATAAAATTAAAAGGGTATTAAAATCGTTAAGTAATAGAAACGTTATTTGCTGCAATAACTTATGAGACAAACAACGAACTTTTTGGTATGAGTATTTGTCGTCAGAACTAAAACACTTTTGTGTATTTGAAGATGCACACAATTATTCCGTGGACCTAGATTATCTGTGTTTTTTACATATACTAACGACAAATATTTTGTTATAGAATGACCGTTTTTCTGTTTATTTTATAAAGAAAAAGAATATTTTTCGCACTAAAATAAAATACACTATTTTTGTGCCTTTCACCACAGTTAGAAGAGTATATCTTAAATCGTCATTCCGTTTGTAATTTCAGCAGTATCCTTTTCCGACCCCGTAAAATATATATTATATATATTTTGAGTTTTTATGCATAGCGCAGTCGATGGAGTGATGTACGTCTTTTTGTCCTTCTGTGTTCAATCAATCAACTTGTGTTGTAATCAACTTTACCAAGGCACTAGATAAGGTAGACAAAATTAAAAATTTGGGCAATTGATCAGACATAGTTTCAAAAATTTTTCTACTGAAAATCAACAAGATCGGTCCATGTCTTTTGAGGCAGCAAGCAAAGCAGCAAGCTTGCCTTTAATTTACCCAAACCCTTTTTTCAGCTTTTGTTTCTATTCCTGCAGGTGGCTGTTTTTTATAATTAAAGGCAATAACACTTGGTAGCTTTTACTAAGATGGTTTTAACATTCGTTTTGCATTCCTGCAGGTAATTGTTGTTTATAATAAAAAATTATTGGAATTAACTTGGATGGTATGGTTAGAAAGAATTTCTTATGCCAATTTTTATTTAAATCATTTAATGGGAAATCTGCCGTTCAAATTCAGATTTAATTGTGCTTTTTCTGTTTGATGTTGTTTTTTGCTTTGTTATATTGAAAGCCAAAATCAAAAAAAAAAAATATAAATTACCAGCTAATTCCAAATTTCACAAAATTTTTATTTTTATCACCAAAAACTTTTTCGAATAAAACTTATATTCAAAACCGAAAATTCACAAAAAACAACCAAGACTATCAACAATTGAAAAAAAGAACACAAGTATATAAGATTGAGAACGGATATAGCAATCTTACTTGCTGTTTTTATATTAAATTATTACTTCCTTTCTTCTGAAAGACATGGTCACTCTGGCACATATAAGCAGAAAAATATTTTCATATTAATTTTTTTTGTCATCCTTATTAAATATAAGCTTGTACCAGTTGTGTTTATAGCGTTCTAATTAAAATTATAACAGAATGGAGTTTCCTTTAATTCTAAAATTTATTGAATACTTTTTAAACTTCTTATACTGATACACGAAATCCTAATACAGCGCTGACGTAATGGCTTAACAATGACAGCTTGACATGAAATATCTAAATAACATCTAAAGCCTCCACAAAAACTTGAACCTGTTGCTTAAAAACAGGCGCGTCAATGGCTTATGATCTAAATCAATTAAATTAAAAGGAGCTGTAATATATCACAGGGTGTTTAGCTGCGGCTTAAGGGATAATGTTGCTCTGTAAACTAGTTATCCTTCCTGACATAAGTGGCATAAAATTTTAATTTATTTCTCTACTAGAGAATCTCTTCTATGAAATTTAAAATAGTTTGAAAAAAAATACGTCTTGTCTTTATATTTTTGCTTTCCAATATTTTTAATTTAATTTACTCTTAAAAAATTTTTAATAATTCAGGCCCTTGCCGCAAGAGTGTCATAACTCATAAATAAAAATTTTAAATTCTGAGTTGAGCATCTAGAAATATTCTTCACAAAAATATCTCTTACTCTTAAAATTTTGGGTATAAAAGGTATTTCTTCAAATAATATTAAAAATTAAATGAGCATTTTTCTCAGTTTAAATATTTTAGAGATATGACTTTCTTGCACCAAACGCTTGTTTTGTAGCTCTTTTGTTAAATAAAATAACTCCAAGCAATTCAAATATTTTATATTAAAGAATTCACCTTCAATAAAAACTTAACGATAATGAAGACATCGATATCTTTATAACTGCCATGATTAATTCTAAATCTTTTGAACTTTCCCATAATAAAGAAAACAGTAGTATTTTATATTTGCAGTTCTTTCTTGAAAAAAAACCCTTTAAAATAATAATTTACCTTGTATTTGTTTTCAATCTAATGAAGATAAACAAACCAACCCACCACCTTGCGCTTGTGTTATAAAAACTTCTGTCAGACAGAGTCTGAAAAAATTAATAAAAAAAAAAAAATACAATTCTTTTGTTAGATCCATTTATAATCGTAGTTGTCTTGTTATTTTTCATATCTTGTCGCAATATGTTCTACTACACCTTGCAACTTGTTTATACAACTTTTGCTACTGCTACGCGTATGCATGTAGTTGTTGTACACAGCATACAAAAACTTGTATTTCAAATTGTTTTTTAACTCATTGCAGCATGAATTTTCTTTGTAGTTTATATATTTTTTTCATTATGTTTAATATTCTGTTTTTTCTTTAACAAAAATATCAGGAAAGACAAAAAAACCTTTCATGTATTATGTTTAATTTTAACATGTTAACAATTTCCTCATGCAACAGTGCATGTATAATTGTATTCCAACGAAATTGAAAAGAAAGCAATTTAATAGTGTTGTTGTCTTGGCAATGAGAATAAATAATTTAATAAAGAATTATTAAGATCTTTATGATACTTTCACGCGATTAAAATATAATAAAAATATTTTAGAATTTTCTTTGATTGAACGAGAATTGAGTCAAGCTGAATAAAAAATAGGATGTCTTGGTTTGGATAGTTTGCCTTTTGCAGAGTTATTGAGAAGGCTCTGCAACACAATAAAGCATTGATCTTGGGCTGATCTCATGACCAGTAACTGGCCCAGAACATATTGAATACTGCATCCTAATCCTTTTGTCTGACGGAAGACTAGAACTGACTATAACAAATGTCGGTCCACGAAATGAGTACGTTGATAGAGCAGGTATAAGGCCTTGATCGCCACATATAGGTGAGTAGCTCTGCATTATTATTCAAGGTAGGATTTAAGTTGTGAAGAGTAGTTGGAAGGTTAAGGTACTAATTGTTATACTAAGCTTATGTACGGGTATATAGCGATAAATTCCTTACCTGGAATTGAATTCACAATTAAATTGGTTTGTGAGTACAGGACGCCGCCAAACGAAATTGTGTCACATTCCAAAAGTCCACTGATTAGGAATCAGCGACCCAGCGAACTTGATAGGTCCACTAATAAATTAACTACTACTTAGCAAGAGTCCTGTTTAAATGTCGCAAGTCTAATTTTCAGCAGAAATTATTTACAGCGAAAACTAGACTTGGTTCTCAATATTATGTACGCTTGTTTGACAATTGCAACCCTAGTGGGGCTAACTTGAAATTTTGAAAATGTTGTCTGTCCTGACGTTACAGTATATTATTGCATATTTCATCTCCTCTCTAATAACTCTCGTAGAAGCTGCCATTACGAAAATGAAGCTTTAAAACATCCACTAGCTTGGCTAGCGAACTCCTTCATAAAATGCTTTAGAACTTTAACGAAGACTGAAATTGCGAAATGCAGTAGAATTATTACAAAATGAATAGAATTCTGGAAGGGCTAAATTTCTTCTGGAGTCGCTCAGTCTTGCCTGCAGACTTATTTAAGCACATGCGAATATCTCAAATGCGGCTGCCATATGTGCTGCAGAATCTTGTAGAAAATTCGTACTCCGTCTTAGCTCAATTATAAGGGTCATGGACCAGTAAGATCCATGTAAGATAGTTTGAATTAACTGATTCAATTTTTCATATTCTTATTTCCTTATTTAGTTAAGCATATAATACCTTCCTCTGGAATTAACTTTTGTTCATATCTGTTTAAAAAAACTTCAGTTCTTTAGTTTTCGGTTTTTGTGTAAAATTGCATCGGTAGCCAAAAATCAATGGAAATTATGAAAACTTAAGCCTGACTAAAAATGTAGTTATTTATTTATTACAAAATGGTTTTTCAAAAACAAACATTAACAAGCCATGTGGAAGAAAAAAATATGCCTATTATAATGGGTGGTTGAATTTTAGGGGCCGATGTTGGTTTTGAATAATCATTTTTACTTATTTTGATAATATTGGTATGATTTAATTATGTTTGGAACAAAATATCGTTCAATTGGCCGCCGTGACCTCGACGGCAAACCTCCATTCGATGCTCCAAATTTTCGATGACGCTGAGATATTATTGAGGTTCTATGCAGTTAATATGCCGGATTATCTCATCCTTTGTTGTTTGCTTATCGATGTTCGCCGTTTCTTTCATATAAACCCAAAGAAAGAAGTCCAACGGTGTCAAATCAAGTGATCTTCGCAGCGAATTGACATCGCCATCTCGTGAGATAACACGGCCATTGAATTTGTCACAAAAAAGAGCCATTGTTTTGTTCGCTGTGTGGCAAGTGGCACCGTCCTGTTAAAACCACATATAATTCACATCACATCTTCCATTTCGGGTTATAAAAAGTTCGTTATCATTTCACAATTGCGAAAATTATTTACAGTAACTGTCAGCCTATAAACCACACCACACAGTCACTCTTTATGGATGCATTGGTTTTTCGACAATCACTTTTGGGTTATCATTCGCCCATATGCGCTAATTCTGCTTATTGACGAATCCTCTGAGGTGAAATTGTACCTTATCACTGAAGGTGATTTTCCTCGAGAATTGGTCATCCAATGCTGCCATTTCTGGCCACCATTCTGACCATTGAAAAGGTCTGAAATGATCAAGAGGTTTTAGTTCTTGAGTCAATTGCATCTTGTAAGCGTGTAAATGCAAGTCTTTCGGCATAATGTTAATCAACGACGAGCGTGAGAGGTGCAATTGTTGGGCACGACGACGAGTTAAGGTGGACTGCTCTTCAGCCACAGTATCTCGAACAGCAGCAATATTTTCTGCAGTACAAGCTCTACGGGCATGCATTGGTGTTTTCATATCCCCTACAGACCCACTGCACGATTATGATTTTATACAAAAAAAAAAAAAAAATAGATTACTTCAGCCCCATTGTGCAGCCCCTATTTCATTTAAAAGATAATTTTTAAAATTTTCTTTACCCAATACTAATTACTTTCCATTACTCTGTAGGCCTTTCTTTAATTTTCCTGACTGCCATGTGATTTTATATTTTTCCATACATGAACAGGAATAAGAGCAGAGAATCTTAAGTTGGCAGGCTTTTCCAGCAACATGTGCAAGAACATGAGTGAATGTTTTTTGTTTTGTATTGTGGTCTGTAACAATTTTTTTTTATTTGAATGTCAGTGGGCAGTCGTTTAAGTTGTAGGGGAATTGTCTACCATGTGTAAAATTTTGCTATACATTTATATGCGAGGTGTGTTCAAAAATAATTTGTACAAATGTTTTCCTAAAAACATTAACTTCCTTTTTTTGTCTTAGAAGTGTTTCATGAATTTAACAAAAATTAAAAAGATTAATCCTACTGCCGACAAAATATCACTCTCAGCAGTTTTGGCTCACATGTTTTGTTCCTGAGAAGTGTTCTGGTAGGAAAAGCCAGCTTCCAATGCTAATAGAAAACTTAAGTAGAGAAGAACAAGAAGGCCATATGACCATCTGGGGATTGGTTATAAATGAAAGCTTTAATAAAAGAAACCAGTTTTGGTCAAATTTAATAAGAAAACAAAATTCCAAACAAAGTAGACTAGAGTCAAAAAAATTTACATAAATGCTAAACTAAAATAACTTCTTATAGAAATGATTTAATCCTCAAAAAATAAATTTCCAATTGTAAAAAACCTTAACAATAATGAAGCAATTATAGAAAAAGAACTACTCCCAATAAAAATTTGTTATTCAGTATCCCCGTTAGTGCAAAATTAATGACCAGACATTCTATTGAACATTTTTTGGAAAAATTGTAGGAAGTATTTTTGCTAATTAGTTTATAAGAGGCTTCAAACAGGTGTGGAACGCTTAAGTACCCTTCATTCTTAAACACACCTCGTATATTTTATCGCAAGGTTTGTAAGCTGCTGGCTTGATTCCAACTACTTTGTTTACTTGTTTGTAATGTAACGCGTGGATTGCGTGTCAACTGTGTATACATGTGTATAAATGTGTGTGTACTTTGCGTGTACTTGTGTGTTCAAATTAAATGTTTAGTTGTTTGTACTTAAAAGTAAGTTTGTAGTGCAATTTCTATAATTTTTTTTTTCTTTTATATAATTTTGTTTAATTTTAGCTTTTAATTCTTTTGTATTTTTTTCTTCTGTCTATGAATATAATGTGTGGCTGTTGTTTTACAAACTATTTGGTTAGAAATTGGTTTGGCTGGTTGCTTTAGTAAAATTTTTGTGGGTTACTGATTATTTTTCTTTTTGTTGTTGCTTTGTTTCAAAGTTAAACAACATTACATTGATGTATGGGAAATTTGCAAAAAAAAATAATAATTACAAAATAGTTTTGATTTAAAAAAATATTTTGAATTGAATTTTTTCCCCACGTTGTTCAAGAAGAAACCTATCAAAAGTTGCGATTAAATGTTTTAAATGCAAAAATTTTGTGTGGTTATGAAATTAAAGCTGTAGAGTGAGAAATATTTCAATTGTTTTAATTTTCTTATGTTGCGAGTTTTCTTGGGTTAGGGCTAAGCTGGTAAGGAAAATTTACTGTTAAAATTGGGCGTTAAAACTATATAAAATTTTAAATCAGGTTTATAGCAAAAGACCAAATATAAAGTGGTGGCGAGAGCATGAAATTAAAGATTAAATTTTTTTTTTCGTTTATAAAATTTTTAAATATTTTTTTTACTAATCGCCGTTGTAATAAAGAAAATTTATTATAATTTCTTTAGGCCACACTTCAGGTTAGTGGCCACAGTGGTGTTTACGACTAGCACTACATTTAGCTAATCTTTAGATTAATTTTTAATTTGTATAGAGGCAGATTTTCTCTTTTTAAATCAAAATTCGACTCCCTTACTAATTACAAATAAAGACAAAAAGACTTTGTTTTCAGATTGCAATTTCATTAAAATTATAATTGGCATAATTATATATTTAGCTGAAAATTAAATACATAGTTTTCTAATCTTATAATTATTGGAAACAGTTAATCATACATTTAATTAATGGAAAAGATGGTCAATAAGCGGGTAATTTAGTAAATATCACATTTTAAGGATGGACTTCCTAATAATAATTAATATTTTCGTGAATATGTTTTAGTACAATTTATATGCAAAGACTAAACTAAAATTTTAGTACAATATATTGGCAATGTATCAAAAATAAATTTTTATATAGCCTTTGGAATCAACATTTATTCTTTTTTTTAATTAAATTGATAATGTGAAGCTAATTGCAGTTTATAATTTTGGTGTATAATTTAAGTTTAATATTTTAGTACATAATTTAGTACATGATTTATGTGCATAATTTGAGTATAAAATTTAAGTAAAAATAAAGTACTATTTTAGTACATTTTAGAGTAAAACATTTTAGTACGCTATTTTAGTACATTATTTTGGTGTGTTATTTTAGTACATAATATTAGTATACTATTTAAGTATACAATTTTAGTATATTCTTTAAGTACATTATGGAGTACATCATTTTAGTACGTTATTTTAGTACATTATTTTAGTGTATAAGTCTAGTGCATAATTTTAATATAAATATATAAATAATATTATTATTTTTTACAAAATATGCTTACGGATAACGGAAGTTTAATTTATATTTTCTGCTCGTTTTGGTTACTAGAAGCAGTACCGGTTGGGGAGCTTATTTAGTATTCCGTTAATCTGCACAATGATTAAGCGCAGCTCGATCACTGGATCAAACTCTACATTTAGTTTCAACAAATAATTTTATCATATTGAACTACAAGAATTTTTTTTATTATATTAATTAATTTAAAAAAAAAATCTTTTTTTTTCGTGCTATTTTCCTGATTAATTACTTAAATTACCGATATTGATTATTGAGGGTCAAAGCACGTCTTAATTATTTAAACAAAATTTTAAGCTCAAAACAAACAAAACCAGCAAGAAATGCTGACTTTGTTTGTGTGGAACTTCTATTAACTGTGTCATCAATTACTACATTAATTCCCAAATTATGTGAAATTGAACCAGTAGAGTAAACCTCTGTTAATAGAGACGTAAATAACTAACTGCAAACATTTTAGCACAACAGTATAAATTTTTATTATTGAAAAGTGCTTTGCGTAATAAATAGAGCAGCCAAGCTTTTAGTGTCATTTATTCTCAGATAAAAATTACCCTTTATATTTTGCATACTATAAGCTTTCATACACAAATAGCGCTATTTTAATAAACTTGATTAAGAAAATGAAGCAGCTCAACAATACTTAACAGTTCCCTCGGTTGGTCTTTTCATATATTTTCCATTTTATTTTAAATAAAACATTCCACAAGATTTTTAAAAAATAACAATTTAAAAATTTAAATTACTTTGAAATATTCTCAAGGATTATTGCAATTATCATGCTGCTCTTTGACCAATTTGACATAATTACAATTTGTTTCCCGTGAACACCGTTGGTTGCATAACACTTTGTGCCACCCCTAAAAGAACATGCTTTAAATTAAAATTTAATTTTTTCCATTTACATCTGCTTCCTTGTTTTTCCACATAAAAACAGGCAAAAAGGAAAAAAAAACTAGAAAACACAAGAACTTCAAAAGCAATTTGCAATTTAAAATTAAATAAAATTTTATAAATATATTTTAGCAATGCTTAAAGGAAATTCGTTAGCAATTATTTCCTCTTTATTACTTTTATGGTTAATACAATTATCCTTGAAATTGTTGAAAAAGGAATAAAAAGGAACACACTAACCAACTATTAATAGCGATAAATGCATTACACTCTCTGTTCTGTTAAGTATTAAAGGCAAATCAAATTTCCTTAGAATATAAAGGCCAAAGCGTTGGAAATTAAATACCTTAAGAATTCTAATGAAAACTATTTTCAGCCCAGCAAGAGATTTTGTAAGCGGAGAAGAAGATGTTAAAAAGACAATCACAAAAAAAAAATCATAACAAATTTTAAAAACTACCTTTCTCCCTATAAAAATTCATTGTCTTAATAGTCTTACAAAATGTTCAGAGTATAATGTAATGATGAGATACTAATGGTTTGGCAATTTCACACAATCCCACCACAGCATGACACCCAATGTCATCGTCATCATCATCACCATCTACTGCATCGTTATGGCCTTTATATTCGTCAATGTCTTCTATGTACTGCTTTAGCTATTGTTGTTTGAAGGGCGAGTCTATAAAGGATACATAATTTTATACCAACCGTGCAATAAGGATCATATTGAGCCAGGAAAAATAAAAGGTTGAAGAAGAAGAAGAAACAAAGTACACGTAAAAAATGAAAATATTATAATGTAACCTTTTGTCTTTCTCTTTGCAATTTATAGAAAAAAAGTAACAAGTTCAGTCTAAATAAAAAACAATTTAAAACAATACAGCGAAAAATTGAATTGAAAATACCCTACACCAGGTATGTAAATTTCTTAAAAAGTCGCCTTTTACAATATTATTAAGAGGAAAAAGTGGTTTGAAGGCAGTAAGATCAAAAACATAATATAAAAAAATGATTTCTAAACATTTTTAGAAAGACAAATTATTTCTTCATTTATAAGATCGATGGTTCAAATCATGATTGAGAAAAAATTAAAAAAAGGATTTTTTGAAGGTTTTATTTTTTTATAAACCGTTTGAGAATTTATGGTGTTACTTAGCGAGTATTCAAAGTAATATTTGCTTTCAATAAGACAATTAGAACTTTTAAGTGTCGAGTTGAGATTTTAAAGTGATAAGACATGATGTGGATAACCAGTAAATCACTTACGAAATTGTTTTGCAAACATATTTTTACTGGCTGGCCTGACGCCATCCTCGCTTCAAACAAAAAGTGCGTTCAAAAAGTAATGGCCGCTTTAAAGGCACCACAATTTACTTCACATCCTGCAAAGGCAACGGAGTTACAATTTATTACCACAACAATGCTTGTATAAGCTTATGAATAGGAAAAAATAAGGAAGTAACTTGACAAGAAAATGCTTCACTTTATACAAAGTTGGGTTGATTCTTTTGCCTTTATAATAGGTGAACATTTTTTCCTGTACAAAGTTCATATATTCCTAAAATAGAAAGAAAAAAGTCACTGCTACAAATAGAACAAGATAATGAGGAATTTTTTCATAAAAAAAATACCTCAATCGAAGGAAATAAGTTGTATACTTCAGATAACTTACATTATATTTCTGTTTTAATTATTTAATGAATTGCTATTATATAATTGATTAACGATGACAAACAGTAATGATCTAGAAATATGCGTACTAAATAGAATAGAATAAAGAAAATAGCCAAAACTAAATAATCCTGGAAATAAAGAGAAAATATTTTAGGTGGTAAGTACACTAATAAAGGCACCTCAGTTTACTGCGTATAGATGATATGGCTGCTTAGCGAGATATTTTCAGAACATCACACAATAGAGACGGTACCCTAAATAAAGTTTAATATTCTAGCAAACATTTTTGAATAAAATTTATATGCAGAGACTTATATAAAATTTTAGTACAATATCTAAGCAAAATATTCAAAATAATATTTTATGTATTTGAAATCGGCGTTAACTTTTATTTTAATGAAAAGAAATTGTAGGTTAGCTTAAATTAAAAGTATGAAATTTAGTACATCATTTACATACATAGTTTAAGTACATATTTTAGTACCTAGTTTTAGTACATATTTTAGTACACAATTTTAGTACATAATTTTAGTACATAATTTTAGTACATAATTTTTGTACATAATTTTAGTACATAATTTAAGTATATCATTTTATTGCATTAATTTAGTACGCTGTTTAAATATATTGTTCTAATATATAACTTTACTGTATGCCTTTAGTACTAATAAATATTATTGCTGTTTTTTAAAAAGTAATCTAACAGATAACAGCAGTTTAACTTATATTCAACTCTCGTTTTGGTAACTAGAAGCAGTCCCGGTTGGGATGCTGATTTAATATGCGGTTAAAGGGCGAAAGTGAAGGAGATCATAGTTAAGAGAATCTCAATCACTGGATCAAACTGTACTTTTTTAAATTAAGTTCTACATACTTTGTTTATTTAATTTCTCCTCTAGATTGTTGAACACCGAGGTGCCGGTTGACTGCGCAAGTTATTGAGTCGAAAAGATGTACATGTTTGCAGAATAAACGAAGAGACCACAGCTGCACAACTTTGGAATTTTAATATTCTGTATAGAAATCGTAAGGCAACGAATTTAGAAGGTCCAATCCAGTCCATCAAACGACGAGTACTAAGAGTCGAAGACACAGTAAAATAAAATAATTGAAACACAAATTTAATTAAAATTTTCAGTATATATTTAAAGTTAGATTTTCGGTAAAAATTTAAAAAATAACATTTCTATTTTACCTGTAAATATATTAAGTAAAAACAGAACATGCTCAGCTGTAGGGTATTCAATAAAATGTCCTTGTAACCTTAGCACTTCTCATATGCTCTCTATAACTATTCACGCCTTATTTTGCAAGGCATATTTTTTATTGTTTCAATTGTTGTAATAAAAAACTTAAGGAGTGTGTTTGTCTGCAAAGTTAGTACACACAGCCATACATACATAAACATTATTATACAATTAAATTTTTACCTGTTTTATAGTTCTTTTATTTATTTTCTACTTTCAGACACGTTTAGCTGCAGTTGAAAAGAAGTGTTGATTAGATACAACAACAAAAAAGATGCTGTTACTGATATTTTGTTTTCATCTTCTACATAAGCAACAACAACAAAATGGAATAAAGGAAGACAAAATTAAAGAAGAAAGGACTCTACAAATAGACGCCATCTGTTGCCAAAAGGATACTAAATTAGTTAGTTATTATGAAGAGTTTTCTTTAAGAGGGCAGTAAACAATTTCCACTTCGACAGGTTTTTTGATTTTGTTCCAAATAGAATCTGATAAGATTGTTAAAGAAACTGATGCTGTGTTATAAATTGAAATAGAATCTTATTTGTAAAAACAGATTTTTTGGGTTTAAAATTTATTAAAACACCTGTCACAGCAGTGTTTCGTTATGGGATTTTAAATTTTTGCTCATTTACGGTTCATCGGAGTGAAGAGAAAAACAATTTAAATTGCAAATTAAAAGTGCTGAAAGACATTCTTAAAACAAAATTACTTTCATTTAAAGTTAAAATAAAAGTTATTAACATATCAGTGATATGTATTAGGTTTACATATCAGGCGCAGTGTTTGGAAAAAGATTTATTTTAGACATAACGAACCACTTAAGACATCTTAATGAAATTTCACGGAGGCAATACTGTGAGGTCTGAGTAGAGATGCGATTGGCTTGTCTCCTAGGCTAAAGAGGGGCTTCTGGATAGACCCATAAAATTGGTACCTCGAATATAAATTCTTTTGAAAATTTCATAACAGCTTATTTTTAAGTCAAATATTAACAGTTTGTAAATTTAATTAGACCTGGAAAATATCTATAAGTAATTTGCTCACATGGGAAGCTAATCATTTTTAGTTTGGGAGAAAATTGGCTATCATTTTTTTTTTTTAATTTGCCAACCTTACTTAGTATTTATTGCTTAAAAACATTTGCTATATTCCTAAAAAAATTTAGAACAAATAAGTTTTAAGTTTTGTTTTGATAGCACCTTTCATTAAAAAGTTTCAAGCCTCTAATTTGGGAGAATGTAAAAAATACAGTTTTTCAGAATTTTCGTTTAATATACCGGGTGTCCCAACTAGAACGCAATTTTTAAATTTGGCGCGATTCGAAGTGTCATTGTTTGACATTTGAACAATTGTTATTGTTTGCTAGTAGAAGGTACGAGGTTAGTAAAAATGAAGCGCTACACAAATGAACAACGCATTCCAATTGTGAAATAGTTTTACCAAAATGGTGAAAGTTTTGCGGCTACAGTTCGCAAATTGCGATTAATTTGGGATCACAGTAATGCTCCAAAAGAGTAAACTGTAAAGGGATTAATGGATAAACTTGTCGAAACTGAGTCTGTTAGTGATGTAAAGACAGCAATGCGCCTTCGACCAAATTGATCGACCGAAAATGTCGTAGCTATATGCGATGATATCGCTCCAACTCCATCCACCTCAATTCGACACCGAGCTCAGCAAATTGGTGTCTCCAAATCCACTTTGCAGCGAATTTTGACGAAAGGTTTGCATCTTCATGCAGACAAAGTTTAATTGACTTAGGAACAAAAGCTAGCTGACCATGGACAGCGAACGAAGTTCGTTTATTGGGTATTGGAGAGCCAACATGAAAATGCTGATTTTGCCGATAAAATCATCTTCAGTAACAAGGTCCATTTCCATCTTGATAGCTTCGTCAATTGGCGGAATTGTTGCATTTGTGTTGAGGAAAATCCTTGAGTGATTCACGAGAAGCAAATGTATCCTCAACATGCCACTGTGTGGTGTGGTTTTTGGGCTGGAGGAATCATTGGACCTTTTTTTATGAAAATGAGGCAGGTCTAGCGCAAACGGTCAATGGCGTTCGGTATCGTGAAATGATAACCAGTTTTTTCTTGCCTTGAATTAAAGAAACAAATGTGGAGGTCATGTGGTTTTAACAAGACGGCGCCACATGTCATACAGCCAAAGAAACAATTCAATTGCTGCATAAGTCATTTCCCGGTCATGTTATTTCACGTTTAGAAGTTCAGAATTGGCCGTCTAGATCGTGCGATTTAACACCTTTAGATTTTTTTCTTTAGGCTTTTTTTAAGTCGATGGTTTACGCGAATAAGCCGACGACGACTCAAGCCATAAAAGAGGAAATTGGACGCTGCATTAATGAAATACCGCAGCATTTATGCAAAAAGGTCATTGAAAATTTCATTAAAAGATCGCGTGTGTGCCAACAAAGCTGCGGCGGCCATCTGCACGATATCTTGTTCCATGCATAACCTCATTCTGTCTACTTTACGATATAATAAAGTTCCACGATTTTTTTTAAATATCTGAGTTTTATTTATAATTTAAAAATTGCGTACTAGTTGGGACACCCTTTAAAATAAATTTACGTATATATGCGTATATAAATTAAATTACTTCGGTACTAGCAAATTTTTTAAATCATTTTAAAAACAACGTACTGCAAATGCAAATGAAAGAAAAATTAAGTCAAAAATTGTAACGGTTCTTATTAAAAAAATAATTATGTTATTTTGCATTTAAAAAATTTTAACAAAATTTTTTTTTCTAATATTCAAAATTATAAATTCTCGTAAGAGGCACTTGCATATAAAGCAACATTTTCTTTTTACCGTGAAATTCACATTAGTTTCAAATTTGAACATTATTTTTGATGTTTTCCCTGAGCCCTAATTAACTTATTTTCTTTGAACATAATTAAACATCTAAAAAGTTTTATTAAAGTTGATCTAAATGATAATTGATCCTCAACCCGCGAATCTATAATCACTACCAAATGCACTTCTTAACAATACTCTTTCACACAAAAGCAGCAAATTAAGAAGAAAAACACAAAGAAAAAGAAATCATTTCCTGTCTAACAAACCATGAACAATTGGATCACATTCTCTGGCTTTATTGCTCCACGTACTGAATTATAAATTTTTTTTACGGGAAATACGCTCACTCTCTTTTAATTAATCATTTATGTTTAATTTTCCTCTACAGTATTAATTTATAAATTAAACCTTTATTTTTATTTCTAAGAGTTTAAATTGAGTACAGCACAAGATCTAAATATGTTTGACCACAAAACCCCTTGAAATTGTGTGGTTCTAGCAAAGCAAGTACATAGACACCGTTAGAAATAATAATCACAGCAGTGATCTTGTTTTCATCGCTCTGTCTCTCTCGCATTTTTCAACCATCTTAACTGTACATCGCTCGTGATCATTATGACGATTTGAAACTAAAATAAATGATTTTGATTTTTATCAACAGTAGAAAAGAACAAAAAACTCATCAAATATCGATTTTAACTATTGATGATTAAATTTATATTTAAATAGATATAAAGGTAGGAAAGAACAAAAGTGGTAATAATAAGATTTTGAGCATGTCTATACACTGAGAAAAATTTACAGAATGATTTTTTTCTTTTTTCTGGAATGAATTTCTTTTCTGATCGTTTTAAAGTTCGTTGCGCAAATTATGTATTATGTTGTTCATTTACTTCAAGAACGTCATAACTCAAAAAAGTTCATATAGAAATAATCTCAATTTAAGTTTTTGACTTGTTCTCACCATCGATAAAAATTTTAGAATGCTACAATAAGTAAAATGATTCATAATTAAAAAAACCAATTAGGAGAACTTTCATCAATTATATATTAAAGGGGAGGTCTTGAAAGAACTATGTAGGATGTTTGAATTAAGACATGTTTGCTGTAAAAATATATCCAATACTGTGTCGTAAACTAAAATATGTCGTGACTTGTAAAAAGAAAAACAGAGTTTCACTTAATATTTTTCATCAACACAGCCATAATTGAAAATAAAACATTATTTGCGAAAAGTCGATACATTTTAAAAATATGTCTCTCTTTTTCATATATACAGTCACAAAACGAATTAAATTTCCGAAAGCTATATGATCTTTACGTTATGAGATTTACTCCCCAACTCAAAATGTGCCGTTAATATTGACAAACAAAGTTTTCAAACATGAAATGAAATAACGACTTATTCTCTTAAAACGTGGAAAGTACAGAAGACATAAAGATGAAACTTGTACACAATATAAAGCATGAAACAATTCTGCGAACAATTCTGTATGTTTATTTCCAAAATTTGAAATTTTGAGTTATGACGTTCTTGAAGTAAATGAGTAATGAGTAAATATGAAGTATAGAAGACGTTGTGTAACCAGCATGCTGGCCTAATAGCTCGCTGACACTTCACTTAAGACTCTTCTAAGAATGCTTACATATTAAATTGACGTTATTGCGGCTTGCTTTGGATCTTGGCGACGATGGCGACGAAGGTTTTATAATAAATCCACAACTGATCGATTGCTTTATTACACCAACGTAGAAGCATAATGCCCCTTTGGAGCAGGACAATACTTGGCCATCTTTAACAAAGGCCTGCTGTACTCAAAGCATGTTGTGAAACGAAGGGACGATTTATTATTTTTATTAATGGTGCTACCGGGAACGAACCTCAAAATGCTGCAGCTGCAAAATAAATCTGTAAAACACAATTTAAAATTTAAGGATTACTTACTCTGAAAAATAAGCTGCATGGGAAAAGATAGTTTACCTTTGAGTAGGGAGTCGAAGATGGAATGTAGGTATCATCGAAGTATCCTTAATTGCCTTTCGATTTGTTCGCAAGATAAGGCACCTTTAGCAATCGATGAAGATGATGTTATGCATTTTAATGCTGAGGCATCAGCACGCCTACGTATATAAAAGCAACATACAATGAGTGTTTTAAGAAAAAAATTTTGTGGGACTATATAAAGAAGAGGCAAGTTGAGAAATCCCGTCAGAAAGAAGGGATTTTGGAGGTCTTGGTGATACGTAAAAGTTTGATATTCTTGGTAGAACTTTTACCATCGAGTTGGAAGAGAGTTCAAATAAGGGCTTCAAACATTTAACAGTTTGCTTTAATTGCCCCGCTACAATTTATTATTATCCGTATAAAGTACTAATTTTCTTTGGCTTTGTTGCATAGATGTGACTAAATTTAGTGATGTTATATATATCGATATCGGTAATAATGGCATGCGTTCAATGTTGGCTTCAAAAATGCACGGTCCGATGTGGCTGTCAGTTAGTTAGTTACACCAAAAATTTTTTTTTTTATATTAGTACATTGTCTCTTAAATGAGTTCCTCTGAGTGTTGTCGGTATTCTATGAACAATGTGCCCAATTTCGCTCATTGCAGTACTTCTTTTGTAAATCTTGAGTAGGCTATCTTTAAAGCTACTTATTGGGAGATCAAGCAGTATAAGGGAGTAAAAATCAAGCTTAGCTATAATAAAAAAAAAAATGTTGTAAACTTCGTAATGTGAAGCGCATAGAAAACATTGAAAGAAAATAACAATCGCGCATGTCTTGAATAATGCCAGGGTTCATAACAAGTCCAGCCCATCAGAGGCTTATTTATATTTATTTCTTCAACTGGCAAATGAATAGTGGCAAGCATATTTAGAACTTTGTTACACTTAAAGTTAGGCGCGCTACCAACAATATTAGACTGACCACTTTTAATGCCAGTTCATGAGTACCACATGAGAAGCGAGCGGGAAAACTGTAAGAAAAAGAAACAAGTAGGAGTGCTATGTTTGGCTATGCCGAATCTTATATACCTTTCACCATCTATGTTAATCTAGTTTAGTTAAGTAACTCTAATCAAAAAAGCAAATACAGTGAAAGCTCCCGTGGGCGGACACCGACCGTTAGAGCAGATTTGTCCGTTGTGGAGAGGTCTTCGTCTACGGGAGAGTTGATTAAAACTGGTCGACGTTCACTGCTATTAAATATTCTATTATGTATTAATATGTAAGTGAAACAATCTTGAATGCATACTCGGACATCGAAGGGACAGAGTTTTTACTGTATTGGGTACAAATTTTGGTACTGCATATACATAATTTTAAAAATAAAAATGACATCGGCTCTTAATGGGTTAAGCATTTTTAAAAAATTTTACTATATCCTTAAAGATCTCTTTAAAAACTTTAAAATAACACCCGTATTGATATTTTCAATAATTTTAAAATTTCAGCGCCCCGTAACTCGGAAAATTGGAGCGAGCGCCAATTTTTTCGCTTGATGTTTTTTTCTTACTTTTTTATTCTCTATCACTTGATATACTTATTCTTTTGATTGGAGTTACTTTATTTTTCCAAATGACGTGAAAAATTAGTGGTAGGAGTGGTGTTTTACCTGCTGCTTCGAGGGACATGGACCGATGCTGATTTTCAATAGCACCTTTCGACACTATACTTGATCGATTGATATATTTTTCTTTGTGAAATCAAATTTACCTCGGACGGACAGACGGTTAGACCGACATCACTCAATCGACTTCGCTACTGTGGTGAAGGGTATAAAAATGGATTCTCAGAGTAATTTGAGCATGAAAACTTTCTGTATTAGGTTCCCCAGTAATTATCTTTATGAGAGAAAATTATTTTCTTGTTCCACTTAAAATCGTTTGTCTTTAAAAATGTCTAATGGGTAAAATGGAAGCGTAGGTTGTTTTTTATACAGAAGCCTCTTTCCCAATTGGCTCCAGCAGCTATATCTTGTTATAGATCGTGTCCATGTACTGGCAATTTGTATAATAAAAAATCCGTTTTGCACAGGCCCTGTCACTAAGCGTTTTTCCTCTATTGACTCTCCAGGATGTACACTCCTATCGAAAAATTGCTTTAAAAGCAGGACAACTATCACTTTAAGCATCCCTTAATTCTGAATCTCTATCACAGAGAATTTTTTTTTAACTCACTGGCGAGCAGATTGAAACCTTAGAATATTGGAACCTTCATGCAAAGCATTACATTGCACTTGCATAACACTTTCTCTAAGTGTATCAAGTAGTTGCTTTAACTTCTTAAGCCCATCATGATTTTACTTGTTTTTCCAACAATTGTTGTTTGCTTGCTATACAAAAAATTACTATTTCTTTCCACAGAAAAGGTGATTTATAATCATTATAATTTTACTTCAATTCACAGCTTTTGTCAGTAGCACAAAAAACTTCTTAAAAAGTATTCTACTTTCCTCTAATTCTTATGCATACCTTTTTTTCTATTCATTAACTGAGCTTAAGCTTTTCGTTTTTAAAGACTTTTTACTTAAAGTTTAATTAAAAACAAAATAAAACGAAGAAGACAAGATAAAGAACAGAACTTCAGTCGGGTATTCTGTATAATGATCTTAAAATTTTCTGTAATCATAAATTTGTATATATTACGCTTGAAATTATTCCTTTGGTTATAAGTCTTTATTACAAGGCGTTTTTTAAATAATTCTATTTCAAAAACAGTTTAAAATTTGTGTGTGTTTTTTCAAGAGATATTTTGCAGAAGACATTAAATAATTTTTGCTAGTACATGAGCATCTGTTGGAAAATATTTTTTTTAAATTAAGTGGCTTAATTTTTTTTATAAAACAAAACTTTTTTAAGGCCCCAAAATTAAGACCCTCAAAAAAAGAAAAGATACCTTCTCTCGAAAAGTTATTTAGGCTGCACATGTTGTGAACCAGAAGATTATTAGTCGGGAGTTCAACTCCCATCGGCGTCATTAATATAACGGAAAATGATTGCTGCTCTTGACAAGCAACGATAAATAAATCATTTTAAAAGCGAATAAATGAATAATATAAGCTTAAGCCAGAGTCCATAATTTATAAAGGACAATAGTTATTGTATAGGCGAGGTGAATGACTTCGCGAAGGCGCCTGATTAAAACAAAATATGAGATGGTTAAGGCGCCTGTATAGTAGAACTGAAATAATCGTGATCAACATATTATTGTAACAATAGTCAGTAATAAAAATACCTGGTTACTTGAACAGGAGTTGGCAAGTTGGACTTTCGACGGACTTACTGACGCGGCATATTTGTCGTAAGAAAGTTTGAATCTTGCCAAAGAAGCGCTAGTTTGTATATCTTTAGGCTGCAAAAATTTATAAAACTGCATATTTAATAAACGAGAAATGTTAGTTAAAGAAATATGATACACAATAAAGATAGAAAGCAATTGAACGTTATTTTTATTTTTAGAACACTGTTACAGTGATGTTAAATAGGATTATTTAAGTTTGGATGACTTTACAGTCATTTCAATTTATTTCTAACTTCGTCCACAAGTTAATGCTTAATAGTTGTACTAAAAAGAAAGGACGCTGTAAATTAAACTGGCATGAAAACTTTAATGCATTTACGAAAGATTTATGATATACAAGAAGAAATACGTTTGGGATACGAACTCACGCCACCAAACAAATCTCATTTTTGGTAGCTACAGCAGACTCATTAAATAATAATGCTGTTATTTTAAAAATCAGAAATTCTTTGTCTAGCAGCGTCATCAGTTTAGAAAGGAACGGAAGGACCCTTTGGAGACAAAAGACAATTCCATATTTTTAAACCAGCCACTTAATACTCGTAGGGTTTGTAGTTTGGGTTTCGTTAAAACAAAAATTTACGAACCCATCTCGTTATCCGAACCAAGATTCCTTTTAAACCAATGAATTAGTTAAAGCAAGAATAACCTCCTTATCTAGTCTTTCTTGTTTTAGGAATAAACTTACTACAAGATTTTTATTTTTTTCTATGAGTGCTTAAATGTTAAAATGTTTTAAGTAGTTTTTTCAATTCCATAAAAATTTTAATGTAGTTCAGCGTCAGCAAGTACATACAAATCTAATAGTCACTTTTACTTAAAACAAATCAGCCAAGTATGAGTTCAACTCAAACAAGAACGGTCGCATACTATATTTGGGCCACCCTTTAGTATTTAAATTTACTGTTTTAATTATTTGTAATTGAATACTTAGAGCGTCTACCTGTTGTAGTTTAAAGGATAAAACAATACAATTTGAAATCAGGTGTTCTGTGGGGCACCTTTTAAATTTTAATTTTATTTTTATTAGTTTTTTATTTTTGTATTTTACTATGAAGCAACGATTTCAGCTCTCTCTCTCTCTGTACATTAAATATTTTTAGAAAATTTTGTTGTTGGTGTAGATAGTAATCTAAATAGAATACAAAACACCTATTTTTGGAATTTTCGACTGTCTGTCTGTCTGTGTTTGCATCACGTAAAAGCTAATGGATGGATTTGAACAAAATTTTATGAGGAGGACTCTTAGAACCTTAGTTCCAATATAGAATTCTTTTTTTTTTAAATAGATCATTTCGTGACAAAATATAGATAAAATTGTGAAAGCACCCAATTTTACTGTATACTGGTACTAAAACATTTATCAGCACTTATTATTTTTGTGGAAAATGGAAAATTTTTAACACTGTCTACATAACTCTAGAATAAAAAATTTTAATTTTAAGAAAATTCGAAATGACACGAAGTCCAAGTTGTGGGCACTGCTAGTAATTAAAATAAAAGTTATGGCTTTTTATATGTTAACGGTAAGACATGAGTGTAGCAAAGTTTTTTTTTTTGCATTAAGCCTGGTACTCTGTTCAAATTTGTGAAAATTGTTGAGCAACATTGATTATTTCATGTGGAATATTTGACATTTAAAGTGTGGTATCATTGTTTTAAGAACGTAAGTAAAAGACATACGATCAGTTGTTGTATGAAAAATTCCGCATGAAACAATGCCTACTTGCTTTATTTCACAGCTTGGATAAAATGTTGCCAGAAACATTTCATATGTTTTTCCCACAGTAAAAACAGAGTACTACTTCTGCAACATTTTTTCATGACTTTTTCATACAAATTTTTTTATGTATGCGATTTGACAGCATTCCGCATGAAAAGCTGAACAGAGTATCAAGCTTTACGCAACAGTGGAAATTGAAAAAAACTTTTAATAAGTTAATAAAATAAAATTATTTTCGTTTACTATTGTCTAAAATTTAAAAAAATTTACAGGAACAACCCCACTATGCAATAGAATACATATTCATTTCACATAAAATTTCTAATTATTAATAAAAACGTTTTTACTTTGAATTGGTTACCAAAAAAGTAAGAAAATTTTTAATTTAAAATCTGGTTAAAATATCATATCAACTCGCTGCTAAATATTTTGCCGTCGATGAAACCCTGAAAGAAAATATGTTACTGATGTGTTAAATATTTCTATTTTATTATCAAATTAATTCAAATTTACACAAATCATTTCCTTTATTTGATAAAAAAAACAACAACTCCCTTTTACAGAATAAAATTTTTTCCTTAAGTTTATACAAGACACGTTATAACATTTCATAACAATTAGATCATTAAATATAAAATCACGTTTAGAAATAATTTAAATTACAAGCCATTGAAAATGAAGTGTTAAAAATACTGTATAATTGCTTCAATAATATTCTAAAGCAATGCCAAGGAAACAATAAAGTAGAGAAAAAACGAATAATAACAAAAGATAATAATCCGTTTGATAACCTTTTTTTAACCAAATAATTGGAATTTGATAGTGATAAAAACTACAAAAAACAAAAAAATAAAATAAAAAAAAAAAAAATATATATAGAATCCACTTTGTTTGTAGAAAGCAACAGTTTATTTACCCTTAGAAGCCTTAATGACCATTGCTTTTAATAATACTATCGTTAATAATGTGGTATCATTAAAATGGAAAAATCATGACCTCTTTAATGATCTTCTGCGGTCTATTCATAAATGTGTTTTAACACGACTAGAAGTATTAACGCTTTTAATTGAACTTTGGTTGAAAGGGCGATATTGTTGTTTGTTATTTGTTTTTTCTTTTTTTTTTTCTATTACTATTTTAATGTCAATAGGAGCTGCTTATATAATGAGGAATTGAATGAAGATACTCAATACGTTATTAAAATGTTTAATTGCTTAAGCTGTTAATTTTTTTCAGTCTAAATATTTTTTTCTATGCTTTATATTTAGAGTCATTACGATATTGTGTTAAATTTTGTATTAATTTTTAGCATCCAATACCTAAAGGATATAGATGTTAGCCTAGTGTTTAAGTTGCACATTCTTTTATTCCAGAAAACGTTAACGCCAGACACTTGACAAATTCACCGAAATTTTATTAAAATGACCACTACAACAGCAAATAATAAAAGGTCTCTATGAGGGTGTGAGTAACTGTTCCTTTTCAAGGTAATTACAACAAACCAAGGCACTCGCATGCGACTTAAACAGGAGTCGCTTTAAAGGAAAACAGTTTGAATACTGATTTCAGCGAAACTTGATGGAATATTTTAATGCGCCTTATTTTAAAATGCGATGGTTTGATGAATCTGTATAAAAGTTTTTATTTGATTCAAAAATATTAAGAAATTTTTTTTTATTTAATTTAAATTAATTCTATTTACTTAGACATGCGTAAGATGATTATAAATGATTTTTAATATGTTCGATATGTTTCTCGGTTTTTTAATTTAAAGTTTTTGTTTCATCATCATTTAATCTTATCTCAAAAAATCAAAAATTTGTAGTAACTTAAGCAAAACTGATCTTTTAGACCTTCTTCTATCTCTGTGTTTGTAAAGCATTATATTCCCTTCATCATTTCGTGTGATATGCTATCGAAAGTTTGTATGTAAATAAAAATTTACTGTGAAATAAATAAAAACAATGCTGCTAAACTTGTACTCTCTTTAGTTTGTTAAACGTTACAAAATGTTTCTAGCAGCATGTTCAAATCCTTAAAAATGTTTCCAGCGATATTTTGTAAGCTTGTAAACAGTATGCGTTTTTGCCATTTGGTTACATTTTTTGTAACTTTTGAAGGCCCCATATTACATATATTGGCCAAATTTTCGTAATTTTTGGTACTGACATAAAATAAAGAAATATTATTAAAAAAGTACTTGTTTTATTATTTGAGATAAGAACCACTCTGACAGCTATTTTTCTTAACATATAAATTCGATTTTGCAGGTTACACACTTGCAAATGGGATCAAAATTTCACATAAAAAATTAGTTCAAAATAAACAAAAAATACCATTGCTGAATTTTTACCCTGTTTAATTAGAGAAAAATTACGAAATGTGTTTGCTTCATGCATAGAAACATTAAAATGTTTCTGCGGAAAACAAAGTACTCTGTTCAAACTTGCGGAAATTGGTAGCAAATTAAGTTATTCCGCTTAAAAAATTTGACAACTTGTGGTAATTCACCAATACTTCGAATGAGAAGATATTTGCCTTTTAATTTTTTTTAAAGAAGTGCCGGATTATACTATGGAGAAATTGTCAGTAATTTTTTGTTGAAACATTTAGCAAATAAGATTCAAATTTGTTTTTAATAACGGTATGTTTAAAATTATTAAGTAAGTAAATTCTATCGCAGCTTTCTATCTTTAAAAAAGAACCAACGAAATTTGTAACTGTCGAACGAACTGTTATATTGCGCTTACTTTTTGATATTTACCATCAATGTACTCTATAAAATTATCATAAATAGACTGAATCTTGCACAAAGCTACCAACTTAGCGATACATAGTTTAAAAAATATTCATCAATTAAATTTATCGCAAAATTGTGTTCAACCACGTGACACATTTTTGGGCTAACAGCCTTGTTAATAAGAAAACTCTACTAATATAGAGTGAAACTAACCCACAACTGGGTCCATTACATATAGAAAACTGCACTTTTTGGTGTGGATTACACATGACGTAATTAGACCTTATTGCTTCAAAAAATGAAGACAGCACTGGCGTTGTAGTCTATGGAAATGGTTAGTGCACCATGATCAATGATTTGTTGATTGAAAATATAAATAAAGAATGTCGATAAGTTTTATATGGTGATCGCAACCATCGACGTTATAAAATCAAAGTATGGCAATAAGTTTATTTTGAGAAATAGATTTGTAAATTGTGTCCGATATCTTGCGATTTAACATCTCTCGTTTATTTTCTAAAATGAAGTTATTCGTTTATGCTGTGAAACCAGAGGCAACAGAGTTCGTGATATTCGCGACGTACGGCCAGCAAGGCTGGAAAGATTGCTCAAAAACTAGAGGTTGATAATGCGCTTTATTAAGGTCAGCCAGATTGGCGATTGAAGTGTTTTTCAAATGTTAATTTATTGTATTGATTCTTGGAATAAAAGTAATTTTTTACAGTGTACTCTTCAAGCTCTATAGTCTCACTTTTAAATCCATAAGTTTTAAATGCGCCTCCTTATGAATGCCAAATCCGTCTTTATTAATTTCTTTATTTAAAATTTTCAATATTAATTTTGATCGCATATAGTTATCTGTCGATTTTTATTTTATTGTTTTTAGCACACACATGCCTATAAATATTTGATAAGTGAATCTGCTATTGCCATTATGAAGAAGTAAAATGAAATTTTGTTTTATGGAATCGGAAAAATATAACATTTACATACAGTTTCATATACAAAACGATTCCTTAGCATTACCAATTCTATATTTTCATCATTTATGATTTGCCTTCATTTTCAAATGGCGTCAAATAAATATAAAACAAAAAAACATTCAATAATTTGAACGTTATTACCATACGCCAGCTAGAAATTCAATTGTAAGATATTTGCATTTTTA
This sequence comes from Gymnosoma rotundatum, assembly GCA_916610165.2. Lineage (NCBI taxonomy): Eukaryota > Metazoa > Arthropoda > Insecta > Diptera > Tachinidae > Gymnosoma > Gymnosoma rotundatum. The sequence goes on from OU744338.1 coordinate 119,981,679, forward strand.
ACAAGTAATTTTATGAAAAACAAAATTCAAATAAACTGCACTACAATACATTCATACCTCCCATGATCGCTTAGGCATAAGTTATTCCAGCTACAAATTTAGTTTTCATGCAAGCATGCACATGCATGCTTATATGTCCTTTTATGCCATAGCAATGAAAGCAGCCAACCAACCAACCAACCAACCAACCATCTATTCATCATCCGTCCATCTATTAATACAACGAGCATTTGTGCATACAGCACCTCCTCTTCCTACTAACTTTATAATTTACTTCAATGTAGTTTCATTTCAATTGCTGCAACCGAAATAACGTACAAATTCGTCGATGAACAATTTTGCTAAAGCTTTATTGCATGCAGAGAGTTGGCCATAACTTTGCATAACGATCCATTTTCCAAAAGTTCCCTCCTCAATGTTGTATTTTAATTACAAAAAATTCAAACTCGCAAGCACATACACATACTCACACAAACACACACACAGCTACTAAAACTTAATTGCGTACTGTGATGTATGAGCAAATTGCAAAAAGAAACTAATAAAATCACAAATAAAGTTTTCATTTTTCAGTTGTTTTATCTTTTCGGTTTTTAAAACTATAAATATGGAAATTATATTCAATGATTTCTAAATAAAATATGGCAACTTTTGATAGACAAGGCAAATTTACAAAAAATTAAAAAACACAAGAATTGGCTTTAATTTAATTACTAACAGAGAAAGAATTGAAATTGATGCCGTAATTTAGTTAAAATTCATTTAAACTTAAATGATACTAAAAGGCACAAAAAAAATATTTAATTTTTTTATCTAAATAGAATTCGAAACGTTTCTGCATTTTGGCGAGTACATATGAGGAGGAAGGTGTTTGCTTGGTATGGCAAGGAGGAGATAAAGATATACAGGGGTTTTGCACCATGTTTTGATTCGAATTTGTACGGCTCATGCATTGAGTTTAACAAGCGTTTTTTTCCACTCAAAAAAACAGAGTAATCCCCCAGTGATTTCATCCTTTGAAGCGGTGACATCAACAGTAGACAAAAAGATAAAACAAGAAACCATCACAATATGGTTTAGGGCAGTAAGCACCAAGTTGAATAATTATTTAGAAAAATATAAACGCAATATTTTGGATTTATACTCTGTTGGTTTGGAGTCAAATCGACTGCTTTTTATTAATACTATGAATAAGCGCCCAAAGGGTGTCCGCCTGAAGGTATACAATTTTTTTTGCCGCCATTTTGGTAAACATTAGTCTTGACAGTTCATATTTGGCAGTCGTAAAATAGACACGTGGTAAATTTATTATGGAAAAATATTCGATAAACCAACGTGCTTTAATCGTTAACATATTTTATTAAAATCAATCGTCGATTGCTGTGTCGATTAGGAAGTTACGTAAAATCTTTTGGAAAAAACAAAGAGCCAACAAAACGCACTATTTAGTAGTTAATGATTTCGAAGAGGCTCTGTAGACTCAAGCAAATGTTCTAAATAGTCCTTCAACCACAATTCGATGCAGTGCTCAGGAGCTTGTTCTTCAAACTTTAGCCACAGTTTTGCACAAGGATTTGCATTTACTTCCATTTAAGATTCACTTGACACAAGAGCTTCTTCTACACCACCATTTATGCCAATAGTATGATACAGCTTGCCAGAGACAGCACCGATTTTTATGAAAAAGTCATAATGGATGACGATTCATATTTTCATTTGGATGGACATGTAAATAAACAGTTTAGTCGGTTCTGGGTAATGGAGAACTCTGAAGCTATTTATCCGTTACCTTTGCATCCATTAAAAGTGACAGTCTGGTGTGCAATTTGCTTAGGAGCAATCATTGGACCTTATTTCTTTGAATATGAAAACGGCGTAACAGTAACTATAAATAGGGAGCGATATAATATAAACGTTACCACATCGCATACAGCCAGAATTACAATGGAATTCTTTTTGTGGGCATATCTGAAAAGCAAGGTTTATGCAAACAAACCAGAAGCGCTTGAGAAACTCTAACAAAATATTAGTGATGAAATTAATGAAATACCGCGTGAAATGTGCGAGAATATGATATATTGTATATTGATGTTGTATTCCATACATAATTGCTAACATTTATCAATAAAAGATGCATTCTCTTTCATTTATTCAAAAATTATACACAAAAAAAAAAAAACAAAATAGTATACCTTTCCTGCGGACACCCTGCATTTCACTTAAATTAGTATTCGTAAAAGCAAAAAACTGTGAACAAAAATCTATTTTAACAATCAGAGCCATTCTTGCCATTATTGGACGGTACGAACTCAGCAAGGATGGTATCTACATATCCGCAAACGTATCGACAGTCGTAACAAAAACAATTACGTGATAAGTTTATCGTATGAACTGAAGGACGTACGATTCACAATGTTTTTTAAATTCCAAGCTAATTGCGGGTGTAAAATTAATGAAACAGTATTATATATTTTTTTACTACAACTGGGCCTACAACTATATGAACTGCTGTGCTATTGATATTCGTCTAATCGGTATTTGCAGCGGGAATTTTTATCAGAAGCTATTTGATGCATTTAACGCTTCACTCAAAGCCGGCTTTTTCACTTATGACCCCCTCAAGGTCCTAATATTTTTGGTCACCGTTGGTCTTAAGCGTTAAATAAATTAAATAAGAATTATTTATTACCTGCTTTCTCATCTTTAAATCCTTGTCTGGTCGTACTACTGTTTTTGGTCCTTGGCAAGCCCATCCTACAACCTGTGGTTAGTTGCCTTTCCTTGCCCACAGTTAGGAACATGAACTAGGCCATAACCTGGTATTTATTTATTTTGGATATTTAGACCTGAAAAATAATTATGTTATTAAAATCTATTAATTAAAATTATTATATTTGCTTAGCAAAATTCTTTCAATTTTTGATTGATCTAAGTTTTGTTCACAGATAACAATTCGTAGAAAAAGATGGAGTAGTCATAAGCTTACGTATGTAAAACTTTCAAATATTGTAAATTATTAATCGTTGATGTATGCGATAATCTGAAATATGTATTTAACGATATGAGTTGAACGTTTGCGATTGTAACGATTCCACCTTCGGAAGAAACATATCTGGAAAAATAATTTTGGTCTGAGCTTTGGGCCGCGGCATTAGTGCTATTGTGGACATATGCTATCGTAAACTACTAACATCTCAGATCTATGATAGACTACTTTCGTTGGATAATCTACATACATACAAATTCACACTAATAAATACAATAGAGTTAAACAGTTCCGATCAGCGCTTTATATGTGTTCTAAAGGTATATCCATCTAGACGGCCTCATACGCTCTTCTGGAATATTTATGGAAATTTCTCTAGTTAAGGAAATATACGATGGAAATATTTCTTAATATTAAAGGCAACTTCGGTAACGTGGAAACTTCTTCTCGTAATCGCCTTGAAAGATCAGCAGCAAATAATTCACACAGAATTATTGCAGCCTCTTGTATCTCGTCACAAATAAATAGGACAGCCAGAAGGCTAATACCAAAATGAGTAGTTATATTGCTACTGCTGTAGAGTAATTCCTTCCATTAAAACATATTGTAGCGGTAATAATTGCGTAATAGACCGTCTGTGAGAGAATATATCAACTTGTGGTCGAAGCGAACATTTTTTAAGAAGCAGCGAAAAAGTAGTGATCTTACTGCAGCAGCTTTAGCTGCCCGCTTTGCGCATAAAACTCAGCTAGTCGTTAACCCAGCACCTAAGCTTCCTCCACAGTGTGGTTTAAAAAGCGTTTGGGCTTGAAGGAAGGTGGATTGATTTTACTCCAAAATGAAAGTTGTAGTGAATTTTATAAGACAAAAATCCAGAATGAAGTCATTGATTCGGAATCAGTTCAAGATTAGAAGGGGGTTAGCGGTAAGCGATCAGACCAGAAGTTCAAACGATGTTACCTTTAACGTAAGAAGACTTTTATGGTCGCAGTTTGACGGTGGAAGACTTGCAAATCTGCTGCGAACCCTTTGGGGGCACATAGGCATAGTGGTAGCTTTGCTGACAGGGCATGGCACCAATGGTGCTTATGCTACGAGATTGAATATATTCTGTTTCTGAGAAAGTTGTCTGTACGAGAAAGGACATCATTGACCAGCGCCCTCTACGAATAGGGCGGTTTTTCTGGGTAATTAAAGCCTGCAGAATTTTACATAGCTTTTGTAGAGCTATTGAAACACAAGAGAGTCAGTCTGGATTCTAGATACCGGCAGCCAATGTAATCTAACCTGTCCTGGACGGGTACCTTATCCCAATCTGAGTTGTGCTAAAACCACAATGGGTTGGGGTGATCTCCTTTCTTTATATTTTTGTCTGCTTGTTGTTATCGACAGTTTTTTCTGAGGAAAAAACTTTCTGTTAATACAGCTCTTGTTGAGTTGACAATCTTAGGCCTAGTTTGGCTCGGTTCCATTCGGAGACAAAATCTAACTGTCTTGACAATGTCTCTGTGTTCAAAGTTAGGCACGCTGTGGACACAAAAGGGTTATCAAACCTGGTCATAAGTACTCTGGGGTCATTTGCTGCAGGAATTTGGAATCGGCTGCATTTAAATTCAGACTTTCTTCCTTTATCCAAATACTGAAGAGATTTATTTAGAAAATTTACTTAAAAAAGTGAGAAATTCATTGTTTAAAATGACTCGAATCTCAGCGAAAAATGATCTAGAATCAATAAGCCAGCATTATCTGAAAGACTCGTAGAATTTCTTTCTTTAGATAAGTGTTAGGTTCAGTTACTTGGAGCTATTATTTGCCACAGTTTTTATGAAGTTTCTTTCGTTTTTAACTTTGTTTTTTTATCCTTAACTTTATTCTTCTTTAATACAAAATTTCTTAAATCCACTTTAATTCCCAAAAAAAGTGTTCTTTTTAAAGATTTATTAGTCATTTTGTATTAATGATCTGTGGTATCTGAAACTTAAGATCATTTTAAATAATTTGAATAACAAATTACATTGATATTTCAGTGTTGTGTTGTTTTTTGTAGTTCTTGTTGGACAAAATGTCATGTTCTTCATTTAATTCCACATTCTGTTGTTATTGAGAGCATCGTTGTCTTGCTGTTGCTGTGGCTGTGGTAACAAGTGACAAATAGGAAACAAAACACGACAAGAGTTTAAAGACTCATTTGAATTTACAAATTTTACCAATGTTGAATTTAATTGGTGATTAACCACCTATGGTGGCTGTTATAACCAATGATTTTGTTTTTTTTTTCAATAGATGATGCCACACGAAAAATAAACTTTAGTTAGTTAAGCTGGGTTGCAACTGCTTAAGTCTTGGATTTTCTTGTTTTGGCCAACAAAATGAACAAATGAGAAAACGAAATACTTGAAAATAGTTTAGTTTGTCGTGATTTTAAAACTTAAAAGTTGAATGAGTTGCCTTTGAAAAACTATTCTTAAGAGAGCTGGTATATTTTTTCTTTCGTTTTAATTCTGCTTTTGATATGCGCACACAAACTTTTGTTTACTTTTAGTTAAGGATATTTAGTTAAAACTTTTAGCCAAGTTTCGATTAATGCCGTTACTATCGTGTTGAAAAAAAAGGGCGTCCAAAATTTCCCAAGAATTCGTGAATACAGTATCTCGTTCTTTTGTCTTTTGGATGGCCTTTGTTTGTGTTGAAAAAAAAAAAATAAAAAGTTTTTAATGAAATAATTTTAAAGATTTTTATTTCTTTCAAGAGTTGTTATTTTTGTTATTGTTTTAGTTTTATCTAAATTCAAGTTAAAAAACTTTACACAGAATTAAGTTTTATTTAAAGGACGCTACGGTTTGGTTGCATGATGTGGATTTTTTTTTGCTCAAGTAATAAAAATCATGTCATGCAACAGTTGTTTAGTGAGACTTTTAGAGTGTAGAAATGATAATTCTTTGTAGCATTTAACTACTTGATGGTTGCATGAATATTAACGTTTTATCAGCTGCTGCTGTATTTGAGGTTTGTTTGCCAGTGTTGCTAATGAAAATTGTTGCTGGTTTTTAATGGTTTAATGCTTTGCTGCTTAACTTTCTTGTTCTTTTTATTTTTTAAGAAAATAACTCTAATTTTTATGTGTGTTGTTTTGTTTCCTTTTTTGTTGGACTATTACTTTCTGTGAAAGTTTGCTTAACAAAAGTTACATTTTTATACTTTCTTTAGTTTTTTTTCTTTGTTGTTTTACCTTCTGTATTTGTGGTTATTAAACTTTGTTTTTAAGTATATTTTCGTTAATATACTGTTAGTTTTTCTTTTCATTAACTGCATCGTGCTCTTGTTTTTTTTTTCTGTCTGTTCTTTAAACCCGTTTCCGTTGCAACCTGTTAGACTCTGCGTGTTTGTTTGTTAGAAAATGATAAATTGCTAAGATTGTTGCTTGCCACTGAGATTTATTTAAACAAGCTGGTGTTGCCTATTATTCTTTCTTCGAAACCCTAACAAATAACAATATTGTATGCTGCACCATGCCGCTTCTACGTATGTATGAACGTAGTGTTTAGTGGCAAGCAACGTAAACTATTAAATGTTGGAAATTAATTTAAAAGTCAAAAAGTTCTATCGGATTTTTTGTTTTTTATTTCCTTTCACTTTGGCGAACATTTATCAAGAATGTCAAGAATCAAGACATAACATTCAATTGAGATTTGTTAATGGCAGTGGGAAAATATTTTTCTTTTGCATTAAAACTTTTACATTTGAGAATGAATTAATTAAAGCTAATAATGGAAGCCCACCTAAAATAAAGTATTTTATTTCTTAAAAATTCAGTAGCTTGACAATCGAGCCGTAGTTGTTGCCAAAATAATAATAAGTATTGCAGATGTCTTCCAAAGTCATTATTCTTTAAGGTTTGCCTAATTCTAAACTTTGATGAAGTATATCACTCAAAGCAGGATTTAATGCCTCTTAAACTTCAGTCAGCCACTTGTGTTTCGTATCTTTCCCGTTCATCCCATACCAATGTGGAATGTGGATGACAATGTCATTGCTGTCATGTATGCGATTTTTACAGTTGTAAATAAGCTGGTTTTTTTGAAAGTGGTATAAGTCCATTTTTTCATATATTGTGACATTTTCCTTTAAATCAATTTAAAAATATTGGACAACTATACTGAACACTTTATGCATTTTAAACTTTATTATGATCTAATAATTACAAAAATTGTTAAAAAAAATCGATATTTTTGGCTCGACATGGACTTATACCAATTTCAAAAATAAAATTTTAAATGAAATAAAAACACAAGCAAATTTAACTCCGTATTTTTATAGACATAAAATTCACTAAAATAAATTTTTGTGTAAAAAGTAACAGCCAAAATGAAGATATTTATAAGCACGAATAACTAAATTTATAAAAAGTTTATTTTAGTAACGTTATAAATATAAAAATTTGGTAAGTTTTATATTTTAAGGCAGTATAAAATTTCTCCCTTATTTTTTTGAAAACTGGACTTATGCCACTTTGAAAAAACCAACTCAAAATTCCACGTCCAAAATTTGAACTATTCCTTAATTAAGAACCGTTTTCACATTCCTTATTGGTCACCGTAAAGAGAAAAGTAGGTGCTATCCCGTAATCGGAGAATGAACGAATCCGGAATCAATTTTGAACTTATTATTGTTTTAACCTAACGAACATTAAATGAGTGAAGTGGTTTTACATTTACTCAATTTAAGTGTATGCTGCTGCATTAGCGGTTCACAAAAGGGTTTAATATATTTTTTCATATGCTACTCAATTTACCGTTACTCTTATCTATAAGCAAGAAATTAATTTTTTCAGCAAAATCCGGTTTGGCTCTTGAAAATTTTTGATAAGTAACAATTTGTAAAGTAGGAAGAGGTCTCCCATATTTGCTTGCTGACCGTAAAGAGAATAACATGTTGTCCTGCTGTCAATTCTTACTTAACTGTATGTTTAAAACTAAGGGACATTAAATTAATGGTATTACATATCCCCTATGTAAATGAATGCTGCTACGTTTGAAGTGCAAAAAGAAATTGAGATTTTATATTTGTTATACCAATCAATTTTTCATCTAAACTTTTATCTGTCAGAAAGACAGCAAATTACTTAACGGCTCTTGCAAAATAGAAGAGGGCTGAAATTTGCTTGTAAGATTGTAATAGCTTAAGTCGATCTTTTTAAGTCAATAAAGATAGAAAGAGATATTTGGTAGAAAACAGAGGTTTGCCTTTAAAAAGAAAGACGGAGTCATCATCTAATTGATGGAGTATTTATAAAAGTCTGCAAATACCTCATGATAACATTAATTTTCATCCTAGTCACTCCTTAACAAACGGGTGTTTTTGAAAGTATCATTTTCAGGTTTGAACACGATAGATTCCCTATATGACGAAGCTGTGTCGATAAAGAGGAGAGAACAGAACACTTTTTACTACTTATTGTTAAACCAAAAGGAGGATTTACATTTCATCTGCTGTGGAATACTTTCTTTAACTCAAGCATCCAGTAATTATGTAGTAGGCGGTTATGAGAGAATAAACCAAATGGTGGTCAAACATCACCAGAAAATCAAACACTCATTCAGAAATTTTTGCAGTAGTCTTTACTGCTTCCGTTGCTTATTCAATTCAGCTGGATGTTAACCCCTACTTAATCAAAAAAGGCCCAAGAGCATTTGGGCTATACTTGGTTTGTATTTGAAAGATGTTGTAATCTAATCAGGGTAAGTATTGAGAAGGGAGTCATTGATTCTGGATCAATATAAGATCAGATGGGTACACTATTGCATTGAGATGTAGCGACACCACTACGTTGTATTCTGCTAAATTGAGCTTGTCTTCTACAAGGGGTCGAGAAGACTTTCACAAGCATATTATTAACATTTTTCACCGAATATCGATGAATTTTGTTCAGAGCTGCTTTATAAGAGGTTATGTCACGGTCCATATCCTGATGTTAATAGATTCTGATTTTACACTCTCTAAGATCAATCCTGATATGCCACGGAGGAGGGTCTATATAAGTTAGACAAAAAGAAATTTTTTTATTCGCATAATGATTGTAATGTTCTGTGACCTTCATAATCTTCAATCCATCACGCAATTGTTATTAAACAGTAATTGAATGGCAACAACCTCCATGATGTAATGCGTTTACGTGAGATTTTAATTTAGTACTTTGGCTTCTGAACTGAAAATGTTGAGATTCCATATTTTTAGTACGTAAATAAACTATGATTAAAGCAAGCGATTGCTTATTAGTGATAGTGGCTGTGCGGTGAAATTTAATCTCACAGAACTTTATATAAGAAAGTAATTAAATTCTTGCGAGAAAAGCCGACTTTAAACAAATTTCATCTATCTTTCTACAACGGTTCAAAAGTATGGCCACTTATATCAAAATACATTAACTATTGGGATCCCAAAATATTCCATCATCAAACTGTATACTTGTTGTAGCAGACATACCACTACAGCTCCTTTTTTTATTTTAACTGCTGTCTACAATTGTTCAACAGCTTGGCAATATACATCAAATTACAGCAACTTATATTTAAAATATTATATAATTTATAATATTTATATTTCTTATGCCAAACAAAGTAGTAAATATTTTGTATAAATACGATTCAAAGGATACAGCCATATAGGTCAAATAACATTAATTTGGGTACACCATTTAAATTCTAAATTCAAATTACAAACCTGTTGTTTAAGTGGACTTATCAATACAGGTCTCTTGTAAGTTTCAGCAGTATGTCTATAATGATTCAATATTTTGGCCGAGTACATCAAATTACATGAACTATTGGGAGACCCTTTAATTTCCAAAACAAAATTTTATTGTTGTTCTTATTTTGGTTTTAGCAATATTGCTTTCTTGTAAGTTTAAACTGTTTTTCTAAAACGACACAATAGTTTGCTCACATATATTTACAACAACTATTGGTGCACCCTTTAATTTCCAATTCCAAACCTTATACTTGATGTTATAGCGGACTTAGCAATACAAGTTTTATTTAAATTTCACCCGTCTGTCTATAATTGTTCAAAATTATGGTCATATACAATAAATTAATTGAACTATTGGAGCACCCTATGTAATTATAATTTAGAATATTCAGACTTGTTATCAAAGGGATCACGGTTAGTGACATTCTGCCCAATTTTCAAGGTTTGCCTATAACAGTTTAAAAGATAGGCCCATATAGGTCAATTTACTTCACCTAAGGTCACACCCTTTAATTTTAAGATTTATTTTTGTATTAATTCGTTTTATTGCGATCAATAGTAATAAATGGTTCATAATACACGTAAAAGACATGTATATTAAATGGGGACACCCTCTAATTTATTAAATTATGAACTGAAGCATCGCCTTTCAAATAAAAAAAAAAATTCGAAATCGATCCAGAAATAATTGAGCAAATATATAAATAAAATATTCAGTCAAATTGACAATCTGCTTCGTTTTTTGAAGTCGGTGAAATATAATAATGTGTGGGGATCGTGAATGTATTGGCAAAAATTACTGTTTGGTAGAATATAGTTCATGAGTTCGAATCTCTTCGGGGCCATGATTATAATAGGTGGTGCAAAAGTAATCCTCATATCAGAAAATGCTATAAATTTTGCGATTGGCCCCTTATGTCAGTTCTGTTTTGACATTTGTGTTGTAAACACATGCGAAATACACGTTAATAAACAATGTTACGCTACACTGCTCCAGAACGCGGAATATTGGTGAATATTTATTTGACCAATAATAAGTCGGTGACTTTGGCACAACGTGAATTTCGTCGCAGATTTCCTGGCCGTCCAACGCCTACTGGTGAAACACTGCGACGTTTAGCCGTTCGCCTCGAAAAGACTGGCACAACACGAGATGCTGCCAGGCGTGGCAGACCCCGGATTAACCGTTCTGCAGAGAATATTGCTGCTGTAGCCGAGGTTGTCATGGAAGCGCCGTCGACATCGACCAGACCAGATCAGCCACGCAAATGGGTATCAGTCGACGGTCTTTACAGCTAATTTTGGTACAAGATTTGAAGATGTTTTACGTACAAAGTCCAGACGGTGCATCAGCTGTTAGCTGCTGACCGCCAATCGCGTCTAACATAAGCTTAAGCCATTCTTAATTACCACCAACAGGAAGGATAATTTTTCATCCAAAATAATCGTGAGTGATGAGGCCCATTTCCATCTTTGCGGGTATATAAATAAACAAAATTTACGCTTCTGGGGCACTGAAAATCTTCGTTTAACCCACGAAGAGCCATTACACCCGCTCAAAGTCACTGTATAGTGTGCTGTTTTTGTTGGAGGAGTCATCGGACCTTTTTTCTTCGAAGATGTCGCGGGACAAACGGTTACTGTGAATGGTGAGCGCTACAGAGCAATGATCAACGAGTTCTTTTTGCCGCAACTTGATAAACTGGGATTGGAAAACATGTGGTTCCAACAGGACGGTGCAACGACACACACTGCACGTGCCACAACCGAAATGCTGAAGGATGCATTTCCCGGGCGCCTAATCTACCGTGTTGGCGGTTTACAGCGGCCAGCAAGATCACAATACAATATTCGTCAAGAATGTGAGGACCTATCGATTTCATTTATTAAAAAAAAAAAATGTTTAAACTCTTAAACTTAAATGTGGCAATATTGCGGACATCAAAATAAACAACGAGGCTTGTCTAAGTAAAGATATTTAACAAAAAGAAATTTATAAACCGCAAATTAAAAATTTCAAAGAAACTAAATTATACTTCGAAATTTAAAAATGGTTTCATGCCGCTAAAATTGTTCATTCTCGTTTTCTGAAACACAAAATTGCAACATTTAACCCAATTTTGATTGGTACTGAGTTCTATGACTTGCCCAAATACTATATTTTTTCGAAATTTGTATGGAGGAGCTTCAGCTAAAGTCTGTCATTGTGGCTTAAGCTTTTCCACAAATCCTCTTTAATGTAATGAACATTGTTCTTACCTATAACTATAATTAGAAGAAATTATTATTTAAATTTAAGCATCATTATTTTACTTTCATTCCACTTGTTAAAAAAAAAACTATCTGCATAAATCTAATTCAATTAGAATTTGCGAAATATGTAAATAGATTAAGGAAAAATCTACATTTATTATTAACTGCTTCTCAGTTTACCTTGAATTAGAATAAAATTTGTTTTTCAATTTCTCTTATCGTATTTTAGCTGTATGTTTAGAGAGGGAGAGAAAAAAAAAACAAAATCAAAAACAAAAACCCAATTACCCAAAATGAGTGGAAAAAAAGTTGAAGTTTGAAATTACACATGCTGGAAATATTTCATATCTCATGTTACCTTTAAATCTACCAACCAATCACCAGCATCACTAGCAACATTCATCTGCCACTTCTATCACAGAGAGAAGGACGAAATGAAAGTAGTTTGCGATATGTCGATTAAACCAGGTAAACATGTATTCAAATATAATCATGCAAACCAACATCGATACTTCCCATTTTAAAAACGTAACAATTTTACAAGAGTGTAGTGGAGTGAAGTGAAGTGTAGTGTAAAGTAGAACTTTTAACGACACCGCACTTCACGACCAATCAATTTAAACCAATGTTAATCTGATGTGTATCGTTTTGTGCCCTTGAGTTAAAAAAAAAATCGTTTGATATTCCAACATCCTATTTCAATTTAAATTCAAAAGCCACACAGAAACACAAAAATTTTTGAAACAAAAAAAAAAAGAGGAGAAATAAATTTTCATTTCAGTGTTTCAAGTTTAAAAATAACCAGACAGGAGAGGAAGAGGCAAATAACTGTGTTAAGGTTTTTTTTTATTATTATGAATTTGGGTGTTGCCTGTATGGTACTTCAATTTGGTCTAATAGTTACAACAATCCTAAGACACACACATAAACTCTTTAGTTGTTTTGGCTAAAGAATAGAAAGTTTTAGTTAAAGAAAAAAAATAAAAGGAGATTAGAAAATATCCTAACATGAGGTGATATGTGATGTCATTCATACTTGTAATGTTTAGGTGTTTTGGTTATTCTATAAATGAAACCTAAGTTACAGCAGCCAGCTACGAGCAGTGAGTACAATACAATGGATAAATATCTTGCCAATGGTCATGTTACTCTACTAACTTGCTTACATTCACAGTCGCATAGATAGATGTATGATATAGACTACAACTGCATTGAGTAGCACTAGTTCTGTTTAACATTCACCGATTCACTGATATGAAAACTTTATCCAAAAGAAAGAAAAAAAAATTGTTTCATTATCCTTTTTTAATGCTGGTTGCTAAACTTTTCGGTTCAGTTTCAATGTCGATGAATGATTGTTAAAAGTTTGCTTAAAGTTTGTTGTGGCACAGTGCTTGAGATGAAAAGGAAAATGATGAAAAAAATATTTAAATAAGAACTTATAAATTTTAAAAATTATAAAAAAATACTAAGTGAAAAAAATTTTATAAATTGGGTTGCCTTAAACGTTGTTCACGGTGCGCATTGGCCGCATGTTCCTTTAGCATTTTCATTATTTCGTTATCATATTCAGGTGGCGTCGGCTTAGTTTCTGTAGCCCAATAAAAAATATCCTAATCATTATTAACACCATTGATTAGTTTGTCATATTGATCAATTAGTTTGGAACATATAGCACACGATTTGGACCGCAACTTTTTCTTAATCAAAAACATATCGATAATGTTTGCGTTAGAGCGCTTTATTCGGCTATGCCTAATCTTATATACCTATCGGCTCTTCATGGGTTAAGTATTTTTTTTAAATTTTAGTATTTCCCTAAAGATCTCTTTAAAAGCTTTTGAATGTTACCTATATTGATATTTTAAAAAAACTTTAAAAGTTCAAAGGGCCGTAACTCTTAAAATATGGGCGAGCGGTTTTTTTTTAATTGATGTTTTTTCTTATTGTGAAGACTTTATCCCGGGATGTTTTTGGTCAGATTTGTTTTCGATGTGAATAAAAAACTTATTCCATTTTTTTCCCAACGTTTCGCCGGTTTTTTTCTGACTTCTTCAGGGGAGTATTTTTATTATTTATTATTCTAATGACAAATTTTTTCTTATTATTTAATTCTCTATCGCTTTAGGTATTTGTTTCTTTAATTGGATGTAATTTATTGTTCCAAATAATGTGGAAAAGATACAGGTAGGCGTGGTGCTCTGCCCGCTGACTCGATGGACATGCACCAATCTGGCTGATTTCCAATAGCACCTTTTTCGGCGCTATGTCTGATCGAATTGCATATTTCAATTTTCTCTAGCATATCCATTGCCGTAGCAAACTTGATTGCAACACTAATACGGACGGACAGACAGACATCGCTCAATCGACTTCGCTATGCATAAGAACTTCGAATATATATGCTTTATGCTAAAATATACCTTTTTTCCACTTTCCGTAGTGAAGGATATGAAAATTAAGTACTATATATAATTTTAAATAAAAATTTCATCGGCTCTTAATGGGGCAAGTAATTTTAAAAATTTTTGGTATTTCCTAAAAGAAATCTTCGAAAGCTTCTAAATCATACCCATATTGATATCTTGAAAAAATATGAAGCACAATCGTTCTTTTCTATAAAATGTTCAGAGGCCCAAAACTCGGAAAATATGGGCGAGCGCCAATATTTTCACTTGTGGGGTTTTTCATATTTTTTTAATTCTCTATCGCCTCATGTATTTGTTTTTTTGATTAGAGTGATTTTACTAAATTAGATTTGTTCCAAATAGTATGGAAAAGTTAGAGGCTGGCGTGGTGTTTTACCCACTGCTTCGAAGGACTAAGACCGATGAGTTTCAACATCTAAATTTTCAATAGTATGTCTGATCGAATGCCGTATTTAAATGTTCTCTAGGTTATCTAGTGCCTCGGAAAATTTTATTTCAACCCGAACACGGACCGACGGAAGGACATTGATCAATAAACTTCGCTATGTATAAGAACTAGGAATATATATACACTTTATGTGGTCGGAAATGGATATTGTAAAAATTATAAACGTAATAACAAACTAAGATATACCCTTTTTCCACTCGATATAAAAATCTCTTCAATTTGTGATATTAAAGTTGAAATTCGAAATAAAAATATGTCAGTACCTTGAAGGGTCAAAGGATCAAAGCAGTAAAGTTCACTTAATTATATCCAATTCTCTTGATGTAGATAATAGTTTTTCTTGGACGTAGTAGTGCAGTTCCATTGGGGATAGATAGACTAGCTGAAGCAAATTTTCTCAAAAAGCAATTGGCAATGAAGCCATTATTTAGGAGAACAAAAGGGGATAAGTAAAAAACCCATAAGTGGCAGGAGCTAACAACTTCTGATGAAATTGGCTTCTAAACATACCATTGAATAATACTATGCTATCAATATTCCTGCAGTCTTTAAGTACATTCGCAAACCTCGTTCAATCCGTCATGCAGTAGTAACGCGTAATTTTATACTTGTGTGCAAACGGTAATATTTTACGCTGCTAGCGAAACATTTTCACGGTACCAAAGTCAACCAACTCAACGAGCAGGAAAAACAGAAAAATTTTAAATTCAAAGCCATACGACTGATGATCAGAAAATTCAGTAACCTCCAGTACAAATACAATAGTGAGACTCTCTAAGTTTTATAGAGGAGAACAAAGTCTCCTTTTAAATAAAAACCATGTAGTGTAGGGTGACAACCATATTTGAAGAACTACATTAGTGACACATAATGAATTCGCTGTAAATTAAAATAAATTGATATTATATAAATTAGATATTATATAGAAAAATTATATAAAAAATCTAAGTCCTCATATTTTGAACAACACTGACAGAAGACATGATTTTATAGAGGTTCATACTTGTTTAAATCTTCAACAGTTTGGCAATATACATCAAAGTACAGCAACTTTAGGGTCACCCTTTTACTTCACAATTCAAATTATATACTTGCTGTTGTAGTAGATATAGAAATCAGGTTCTGTGTAAATTTCAACCGTCTGTCTGTAACGGTTTAACAGTTTGCCCATATACTTCAGATAATATTAACTCTTTAATTTATAATATAACATTTTTATACTTCTTATTATACCAAATAAAGTAGTGAACAATTTGTCTAAAATTAAGGTGTTTGCCATATAGAACAAATTACATTAATTTTGGGAACACCCTTTAATTTCTAAATTAAAATTATAAGCTTCTTGTTAGAGCGGACTAAGCAAAACATGTCCCTTGTAAATTTCAGCTGTCTGTCTATAACGGTTCAATAGTCCGGCGACATACACCATATTATATTAACTTTTGGGACACCCGTTTATTTCCAAATCCAAATGTTATACTTGTTGTTATAGCGGACTTACCAATACAGGTTCATTGTAAATTCCAAGCGTTTGTCTATAAGGGGACACCCTTTAATTTTAATACTTGTTACTATAACGGCCATAGCAATCGACATTCTGTCCAATTTGAAAGCGTTTTTCTATAACGGTTCAAAAGATAGGCCCATATTAGTAAATTTACATCAAGTACGGGGGCACCCTTTAATTTTTAGATTTAGTTTTGTATAATTTTTTGTTTTTGGGAGCTATAGTAATACGCAGTCGGTTTCAAATTTTACAGAAGTGCCCTTTAAAATTCATAATACCCGTAAAATATATGTATGTTATATGGGGACACCCTTTAATTTTTAAGATTTTGAGCTGTTTTTAAAACGGGACCAATCTGTAAGCATAATCTATCATATTACCAAAAATTCGGATAAAAAATGACTGAGTTCTGGAAGCACAAATATTAAAAAAGGCAACATTCAGCCGAATTGTAGGAGGGCTGCTATATATATTTCTGGCCTGGCAACACTGAGTGCTGCTAAGTCCAATCTGATATTTCCATTGGAAAGTTTGTCATTTTTAAGCATAATCGTACTCAAAACGTTTTGACGTACGACCATTATTTGTGTTGTTTACAGTGACTTGAAAAAATTAATATAGAAAAAAATGGAATTAACTCGTGAACATTTTCGTGCCATCATTTTTCACAACTTTCGACGTGGATTATCACGACAAGAGTGCATTGATGAACTTAAATCTTTGTATGGCGATGAAGCACCATCCTATAGCACTGTGAAAAATTGGTATAATGAATTGAATCGTGGCCGAAGCTCTCTTAAAGACGAATTCCGTGAAGGTCGTCCAAAAACGGCTGTTGTGCCAGAGAATATTGATGCCGTGCGTGAACTCGTAATGCAAGATCGACATGCGACATACCGAGAGATAGAAACATCCTTGGACATTTCTTCCACCAGCATACATTCGATACTGCATGAACACCTGGCCGTAAAAAAGGTTTGTTCTCGTTGGATCCCGCACAATTTGAAAGTCGCTCAAAAAAAGGCTCGTGTCGATTGGTGCAAAGAAATGTTGCAAAAATACGATTGCGGTGCTTCAAAAGACGTTTATAAGATCGTCACAGGTGACGAATCATGGATCTATGCGTATGAGCCCGAAACGAAACAACAATCGACCGTGTGGGTCTTCAAAGACGAGCAAAATCCAACGAGAGTTGTTCGTGGAAGAAGCACTTCGAAGCAAATGGTCGCCTGTTTCTTCAGCAAAACTGGTCATGTAGCGACTGTTCCGCTTGAGCAACGTAGGACGGTCACTTCTGAGTGGTACACTACAATTTGTTTGCATGAAGTCATCGGAGAAATTCAAAAAAACCAACAAGAGAAAACGAATCATTGTTCACTGGAGTGGAAAAAGTGCTTCGACAATTGGTTTGAGCGCATGCAAAAGTGTATTAATCATGCTGGAGAATACTTTAAAAAACAAAAAAACCATTTTTGATTATAAATATTCGCATTTTCACTATTAGGCCAGAAATATATACGCCCTCGTATTATGGTTAAATTTATTATATTATTTTCAATAAGTTAGACAATTTGGTTGTGGTTCTTTCTTTTTAGCTAAAACTAACCATGATGCATTATTTGTGCATAGTAACTATTTACTGATTAAATATTAGCTGAAATATGTTTATCGTGACTAAAGTATTATTGAAAACAAACACAATTTGTTCACCGCAACTACAATATTTTTTGCTATTTTTACAAATAACGAAATTTAATAGAAACACTGGACTTCAATCTGTTTTTTTTTAATCCACTCTTGGATTTGTCTTAAACTTTATCTGTTTAAAAATGTTCCTAAAAAAAAAAAACTATTACCTTTTCTTCAAATTTTGCTGTATATTTTACTCTAAATTCCACTGTTCCGTTGCTAGACAATAGTTTCTAATGTAAAAGACTCTTTTTTTAAATCTACATTATTTTTCGTTACACTTTTGAATGTGTCGTCTTCTTCGCTTAAAAAACATTAGTAACAAACATACATATCATTTGATTTCGTTCACTATTTTTTTCCGTTATTTTCTGTGGCAGCTGTACAAACTGGTGAAGCAATAAGTAAATGATGCCGATGGTTAATAACTATTTTGGTAGAAATGATGATGTTGACGTTGCTGGTGTTAAGGTTGTTAGAAAAATTCTTATAGTGTTGTGAGATGTGTATATGAATGTATGTATGTAGGTCGTTTTTTTTCTCGCAGAGTCTTTTATGCTGCTGGTAGAAAATTGTTTGGCCAAAAATCAGATTTTCAGCAACATATTTTTTTTTTTTTGGTATTTTGAACTTTTATCTAAATTGGATTTTGTTTTTTTATGTTTAATTAATCGTTTATTTTTAGCAGCGCATAAAAATAAAGACTTTATCACGAAATGACAATTGCTTAACGTTCTGTTTCCTCCAGTATAATCGCTTTGTGTTTGTTCTTGTTGTAAAAGTCAATTGTAAATTTTGTAATTTTGCCCTTATTTTCCTTAACAGATATTAGCTTTTTAAAGTATGGGAATTTTGTCATTTAACTTTAGCGATATTTGATTAGTGTTAGTGTTATGTGAAGATATAAAACGTGAAAGGGTAAATTTTTAAGAAGTGTTATTTTCTGATGAAACAAGGGAATTTTCTAGAAGATTTGCTATTTTTATATACTTCACCACAAAAAGTGAAAAAAGGGTATAACTAAGTTTCTCATTGCGTGTGTAATTTCTACAATATCCATATCCGACCCCATAAAGGATTTTTTTCTCAATAGTATTTCTTGTTGAAAGTCATTTTATTTAGATTCTTCTTAAGATCGATGATTTATACTGTTTTTTTAATATGTGAAAAAAAATAATTCTTAAATCCACTGCTATAATTTTTAGGAGCCTAGTTTGCAAAAAGTACTTTTTCAAAATATTTGTTAAGTACTATATTTGCAATTTATTTTAATAGATTTTCTTAAGAGATTTTATTTCTCAAAAAAGTATTACTTTTGAAAGAAAATATTTTTTTACTTATTAATATTTGTTTTTTTTATTTTAAGGTACTTTTCTTGAAGTTGCTTTTTTCAATTACTCCTTTCAAAATTATTGAATCTTTTAATTTGTTGAGTTATAAGTTCACTTTCTGTTTTAAGGGTACTTTTATAAAAATACTTTTTTAAGGTACTAAAATAATTCAAAAGTTGATTATATATTATTTAACTTTTAGAATACTTTTTTTACAAATTACTAAGAATTCATTTAAAACAATTATATCCTTTTTGAAAAGTACTTTTTTAAACAAAATTCTTTCAAACGGTACCTTTTAAATTGAAATTTTTAATTTTTATTTTAACATTGGTTGTTTTCTTAAATATGTAAGGTGTCATTTTTAAAATATCTCTTAAATGGTACTTTTTTAAAAATGTACTTTTTTAAAAGGTACTTTTTTAAAAGGTACTAAATTTATAATTTTCCCTAAAATTTAGTTTTGAAAGAATCTCTAATAGTAAATCTTGTTGAACGTATTTTATAAAACATGTTTCTTAAACATATTTCCATCCAAAGCTTCAATTAATACAAAGTTTATATAGAATAAAGTACCAAATACTATCTTGAATTTACGTTAAAGTTAGGAAAACATTATAACATAAAACGTTTTCGTAAATCGTATCTAAAATATTTTAAATTTGTTGTAAAGGTACTTTAAAAAAAAGTACTTTTTGAAAAAATCACTTTGTTTACTTTTCCTAAGTGAGTTTTTTTTAAGGTTAATTAAAAACTCTAATTTTTCCATCCCCCTGTTACAGTTTTGCTGAACATTTTAGGTGCCTATTTAAATATGCATGAGTTTTTTCGACGTTACCACTGCAAATAAAATTTATTCACATCATAAATTGAATTTTGTTTTCAAATTTATTTTCAGATAATCAATGATGTAGATTAAATATCAATTCATAAAATGTTAGGTAAACACAATATTTATTTTCTATATTTGATTTTATTTTCAATTTCGAATAAATTTGCACAAAGTATTGGTATATAATTTATGCAGATTATTGTGATTAGAACTAAAATGTTAGAAAATTAAATTCTCAATATAGCGAAGCTGTAATACCTTGAAATAAATTATGGATTAAAGATTTTGCAATTATTAATGGCAATATACCGCTATCGTAAGTTAAAAGATGGCAGTGGCATAAATAAAACGATTTAATAGAATTAATTAAATTTTTAATGAATTTCTAATTTAAAGTAAAAAGGTAATAAAATAATTTATGTTTTTAAGTGCAAGGCACAAGGGAAGGCTGCATGAAGGTAATGAATGGTTTAGCAAATATTGATGGATAAGAGGTATTCTTGCAGTAAAAAATGCACTAAACAATCATTAAAAATATTACACGATTTTGAAATATCATTAACTCTCACTAAGAAAAGAATATTCAAGTGTGATAAATATTTCTAATTTGATGATACTTTTCTCTTTCCTTTTAAATTCTAATCATTTTTAAATCAAGGTTTTTTTTATCAGTTTTATAAATACATATTTGCATTATAGTTTTGTTTTTATTTTATTATTGCCTGAATGGAAACAATAACAAATTGAAAAAACTTGAAAATGTCAAATGATTGGCGGAATTAGTAGACGACACAAAGACAGTTTTTATTAATGACAAATGACTTATTTTAATCCGTAAAGTTTTCAACTGTACTTATTGCGCACAGTGTGGAATTTGACTGAAAAAGTGGAAAAGTAAAAAAGCATAAATAAATCTGTAGTTGTATATAAAAGTTGAAGTGTCGCAGTCAAATTAAATTTATCGAATTTGTGTTTTTTTAGCCCGTACCATATGGAAGCCATATAGCATTAAAAAGAGCGCATCAGGAGTACGTTAATTTTGGGCCGGAGCAATTTTTTATCATTTTTGAACTGATTTAAAGATTTTGATTTTGTAAATATGTGAATTTTTATATCATACTTTGCAGTTTTCATCAATAGCGGCAAAAAAACAAACAAACAAGCAAACAGCACTTCATCAATTAAAAGTTAATAATTTTCAGAAATATTTTTTCGAAAAACTTTGAGAAAAAATACTCGTAATAAATCATAATTAAACCAAAAACAGTGGTGTAGATTAAAGTCAGTGCCTGGCATTTTTAGCCCTAACTTTAGATAATGCTTCCATTTCCACATTCTAAAAATTAAAGCGTTCGCGCCTCCCTTACGTGACGTAAATTGACCTGTATGGCCCTATCTTTTGAACCATTATAGACAAGCGCTTACAAATTGGACTGAATCTCGAATGCTAAGTCCGTTATTGTACCAAGTAAAAATATTTAAAATTTAAATTAAAGAGTGTTCCAATATTTATTTAATTTGATGTATTTGGCCACACTTTTGAACTATTGTAGACAGACACTAGAAAACTACAAAAAAAATTTGAATTTTCATAACAATTTTGTGCTATTTTTTTATTTAATTATCCCGGTTAAATTAATTACCGATATTGATTATAAAGGGTCAAGGCACATCTCGATGGTCATTTCGTTACCACTTACTTAACTCTTCAGGAAACTTCTGACAAACATTTTAAATAAACTAAAGATTTCTGTCCCAACAATAAAAAAGAAATAAATTATCGTATTATTTTTTGATATTTTATTTTTCATCCTCTTTCAACTGTATAAAAGAGCCGGAAAAAATTCAGCCGTATACAGTGAAGAAAGAAAAATAGTGTTACTGTTGGTTATAGTTGTTTTTGCTTAAACTTTGGTTTTTGTCTTTGCTTTGGGACAAAAATCTTTAGTTTATTTAAAATGTTTGTCAGAAGTTTCCTGAAGAGTTAAGTAAGCAATAACAAAAAGACCATCGAGATGTATCTTGACCCTCAGTAATCAATATCGGTAATTAATTTAATCGAGATAATCAATCAAAAAAAAAAAAATCAATAAGACAAAAGAAAAAATAAAAATAGTTACTGAATGTTTGCTGTGTTTTTGTATAAAACGTTTTTGAGTCGTAATTATCTTTTATCTTATTGATTCAATGGGGTTCTCATTTAATCAGTTTTGCTTTTGATATAAGACTTTCTAGTTTTCTATACAAATTTTGGGTAAAATCCACTGATGAGCTATTTGAGCAGTAGTGAAATGGCCATATGGATACGCTTTCCCCGCAGTAATACATTTCATTATTTAGTTTAGTTTAAAATATTAAATATTTCATGAGAATATCATAAAATATTTATATTTTAAGGAGTCAAGTACGAATAAAGTAAAAAAATAAATATTCTAAATTATGAATTAATAATTTTTACAATAGTTGATATAATCTGATCTATATGGGTAAACTGTTGAACCGTTACAGACATATGGTTAAAATTTATACAGAACCTGATTTTGAATTTTAAAATTAAGTGGTGACCCTATAGTTGCTGTAATTTGATGTATATTGAACAGCTGAACTAGTATAAAGTTTTTAGATGTAAGGGTGTCCCAATAGTTAATGTAATCTAATTTATGTGGCCATGTACTTGAACTGTTTTAGACAGACTGATGAAATCTGTTTTAAAATCGGTTTTTTTTCGCAAGAATTATATAAATTAAGAAACGAAAATGAATCTGAGGCAGAGTCTTACGCGAGTAGGAAGAACGCGCTTGCGTTGTAGTGTGGCGATCTAAAATTATGCTGATGTAAGTACAGGGTAACCGCCGGGAGGGTATACTATTTTGTTTGTCTATAATTTTTGATTAAATAAATGAAAACCTATCTTATATTGATAAATGTTTTATTTATTGTCGGCAATTATGGATGAAATATAATATCAAATAACAGCCATTTTGTGCACATTTTTATTACATTCTAACACATTTGACGCATATTTTGTTTGAGTTGCTCTAGCATTTCTGATTTGTTTGTATAAACCATGCTTTTCAGATATCCCCATAAAAAGAAGTCCGGTCCAGCTAAATCAGGAGGCCGTGGAGGCCAATCACCTTCACCATTTCTTGAAATAACTTGTTGTGGAAAAGTTCTCGTATCCTGGCTGTATGCGATGTGAATTCATTTTGTTGATACCACATGTTAATCAATTCCAAAGCATGCAATTATGGCATTAAGAAGTTTTCAATCATATCACGATGTCGCTTCCTATTCACAGTTACCGTTAGGCCGTTTTCACTTTCAAAAAAGTAAGATCCTTCTGATCGAACTGCACACTACACTGTTTTATTTAACGGATGCAAAAATGACTGATGAGTTATTTGATTGTTTTCCAGAACCGACCATTCTGTTTAGTTATGTGCCTCGCCACTCATGGGCAAGTTGGATCATTATAATGGAATATGTACGTCGGCGTAAATGGTCTTGTAAAAGAAGCTTTTGTGTCAACTGAATCTTAAATGGAAGCAAATGCAAATCCTTGTACAAAATTGTGAACAAAGTCGTTCTTTGAAGACCAAGCTCCTGAGCACGGCGTCGAAATAAGGTAGATGGATTGTTTTAAACAGCAGAAATGTTTTCAGCCGATGCTGTATACCCCCTTCCTTCGAAATCATTCACTTTACAGTAAATAGTGCGTTTTGTTGGTACGTTGTTTCTCCCAAAAATTTTAGGTAACTCTGTCATCGTTACAGTAATCGATGATTGATTTTGATTAAATGTTTTAACGATTAGAACACCTTGGCTTATAGAATATTTTTCCATAATAATTTTACCACGTGTCTTCTTTATGGCATCCAAATATAAACTGTCAAGAATAATATTTTTCAAAATGGCGGCAAAACAAAGTAGTATACCTTCCCGGCAGACAGCCTGTATAAAGAGCTCCAAGGAAAAACTTTTAACTGCTGTTCGTATTCTCTGCGTAAGCTTTGGAATTTGTTTTTCAGAATGAGATCAGATGGTAACGAACAATATGATTATTGAATTGTGATTTTAGTTTAGACTAAAATGAAATCAAATTACAGGGACTTAATCTTAATACAAGCCTGAAGCAAAATGGCTTGAAAAGATTATTTTTAAGGCCGGTGGAAGAAGTAATATTATGTCTTTAGTTTAAACCCAATTTCACACTGAGTAGAGATGAGATGTCAAATGACCCCTCACAGATAAAGCAAAAGGTTCACTGAAACCTAGATTGACAACTTTTAACAACTGTTAGTGATTTATATCTACTTCTGAAACCTTTTGAAATTGGCTGTTACCGATAGTCCATAATCATTTTCTGCATTGTAAAAAAGATCCATTAAGTGATTTCCCAGCTGAAATAGTATGATTGCAAAACAAAAAAAAATATTTGTTCATGGTTCACTTCATGCAATAAATTTCCACAAATTACTCCAATTAGCTACTAAATATCAAACCGAAATCTTTAAATTAGATCTTTTACGAAAATAATGAGACCAAAAATCAATTGTTGCAATTGCACAAAAATACAAATACAAAAAAAATTGAACTTGTTTCGACACTAAGAAAAAACTCTTAAACTTTTATTTAAATTTTTAATACGAAAGAAGCAAAAAACACAAAGTATCTTTGTTTCCATTCAAATACAAATCACATTGAATGGATCAACTGATAAGATCACGAAGACATTGTTTTCTACAAGAAGTACGACTTTTAAAAGCAAATCGATTGATATCAGTTTTACAGCATTTTGGGTTCATTGTAGGAATGATGATGATGTTGGCGGGGATGGTGGTGGTGGACGGTGGTTGGTTGTACACACTTTGAGTCATGCAACTTTAAAACAAAAGAACGTTATTGCATTTAGCTTTTTGATATTTGTATTATTTTTGTTAATTTTTGTTTTATTTGTCATGGTTTGTTGTTAGGAAGAAAAAAAGGCAGAAGAACAATACATACAGTTTTTTAATACAATTTAAACTTATTTATATTTTGTGTAGTTTATTTTTTTATTTGCTTTTGTGGGTTTATTATATTATTTTAGTTTTATGTGGCATATGCGACCATGCATAACAAAAGTAGAAAAATCTGTTCTTGTAGTTCAAAAAAAAAAAAAAAATAAATAAAATAAAAAAAAAATATCATACAGCAATAGCCAGTAGCAGTAGATTTCAATGAGTTTGAGGTTTTTCTTGGGGCCTCTAAAAGGCAAATATTCTATAAGTTATTAAATGGTCGCTTTAAAAGTACCAAATGATTGCGGATTTATATTTCATTACTTGTCCCATAGCATTTGCTTAAATTTTCATAACTAAAAAAATCTATTTTCAATCTTGCATTTTCTACAGGTGGCAACGTTGTTTGTATTTTATTCGTAATCTACTACTTCACGGTGGAACCTGTAGTGGTTCATCTAAAAAATTTTAAAATTTTCCTTATATTCCTAAATGTTATTAACTTCAAACAAGTAATTTTCAAGTTTGTTGATTAAAAAACGATCTCATTATCAAGATGGTACCGTCTTGTTAAAGGCATATTCTTCATCTAACATATTGATACACAAGATGTTATAAATTTTTTTCGGCTGACTACCTTGATGGAAGAATTCTACTTTCAATATTTTTTTTAATTAACTCTTCAAAACGATTCTACAAAAAAAAAAAACAATTTAACAAGAAGAGATTTCATTAAGAACCTTATTTTCGAAAAATTAAAGTAAATTTCGACCCAAAAATTTAAACCCGTCAATAACAGATATTTTAGAAATTTTAATTTTAAACAAATATATCGAAATTCTAGTATAAAACAGAAATTTCATCAAAGCGAAGTTTCACCAAAATATCAAAAATTAGCTTTAAAAATAAAAAAGTCACTTGAAACCAAATTGCACCAAAAGACAATAAGTCACAAAAAGTTAAGTTTTTTTACAAAAATCACATAACCAGGTTATTTTTCGCAAAAGTTAGGTTTTACTAATAAAATAAAAATTTAATAGAAAACAGAAATTTCATTTACTGAAAGATGTATTTCGAAAACAAAAACGAAATCACTAAAAACGAAAATTTACCAAAAATACACAAAAAAAAACACAAATTTCGAGATTTCACTGAAAATCGAGATTAAAAAAAGAAAAACAATTGAGAGTGCTATATTCGACGATGCGGAATCTTATATATCCTTTACCATCTAATTAAATCTAGTTAAGTGAAGTAACTTCAATCAAAAAAGTAAATATTGGGGCGACAGAGAATTAAAAAATAAAAAAATTTTAGTATAAAATATTTCATAAAAATGACGTCAGATTTCAATGGTTTAAGCAATTTAAAATATTTAAGTATTTCCTTAAGGACCACTATAAAAGCTTTTAAACGATACCCATTTTAATATTTTGAAAATTTTGGAAACTTCAAACCCCGGTAACTCGGAAGATATGGGCTAGGGCCAATTTTTTCACTTGATGTTTTTTTTTTTTTGTTTAATTCTCTATTGCCCAATATATTAATTTTTTTCATTGTGTAGCGTTCTGCCCACTGCCTTGAAGGACATGGACCACTCATGATGATTTCCAATAGCACCTATTTCGACACTTTGCCTGATCGATTGACGTATTTTATTTTTCTCTAGCTAATCTAGTGCCTCGGTAAACTTGATTTCAACACAAACGGACAGATGCACATCGCTCAAACGACTTCGCTATGCATAAGAAGCCGGAATATTGTTACGAAAGTAAGATCTGGCAACTCTTGTTGTTCTTAACAGTATGAGAGTGGTGAATAAAGTTACTTCCACTAATGGTGTGTATAGAATGATTCCACAATTGCGTTAGTAGAGGTGCGTGCTGTAAAACAGAAGATACCGGTTTCGATACCGTTCAACGGAAAATAATAATTATTATAAAGCAATTTAAATTAAGAAACAGCAGTACAAACCTCCCGATAGGCAAAAGACAATTATTGTGTCAAGCCATGGCAGATAATTTAGTAGAGACGTCTAGATTAATAAAAGAGTAACAGATAGTTGTCAAGACGCTCTTTATAATAAAAAGTCATAATGGTAGCAGTTAGCGCAGGGAAGTGTAGCAGCATAACAACAGTGTATGGCAGACGTGTGTTGTGGCTATTGGATTAAAGGGGTTGACTGGCTTGAACAAAAGGAGCAGTGGAGGTGTCTGTGGATGGTTAAGCTTACTAAACAATGCATTGAGTAGTTCATGTCTCGCCAGAGTAACACAGTAGTGTAGCGTCGATGGCTGCGTTTGTAATAATAACGCATGTTTAGTAAATACGAGACCACAAGATTCACAAGACCGTAGGATTAAGAAGTACAGCCAGAGATAAAGCCATAAAGTTTGAATAAAGAATAATGAGCGACAGTTGTGTTTGCAATCAAAAGAATTCGTACGTTTGTTCTAAAAGGGAAAAACGTAACAACATATATACTTTATGGCGTCGTAAATGCATATGTAGAAATTACAAACGGAAGGATAAACTTAGTATACCTTTATAACCCTTTTTGTGGTGAAGAATATAATGAACTTGTATTGAATTTAGAAATTAGAAGTTATTCCCATAATTGATGTTATTTGATCTTATGGCCCTTTCTTTTGAACCGTTATATAAATATGCTTAAAAATTATCCATTGCTTTGTCTTGTATAATAAGAAGTGTAAATATTTCAAATTACTTGGCACTGAGTGCTGCCAAGTGCATTCTGACATTTCCATTGGAAAGTTTGTCATTTTTAAGCATAATCTTACTCAAAACGTTGTGACGTACGACCATTATTTGTGTTGTTAACAGTGACTTGAAAAAATTAATATAGAAAAAAATGGAATTAACTGGTGAACATTTTCGTGCCATCATTTTTCACAACTTTCGACGTGGATTATCACGACAAGAGTGCATTGATGAACTTAAATCTTTGTATGGCGATGAAGCACCATCCTATAGCACTGTGAAAAATTGGTATAATGAATTAAATCGTGGCCGAAGCTCGCTCAAAGACGAATTCCGTGAACGTTGTCCACAAACGGCTGTTGTGCCAGAGAACATTGATGCCGTGCGTGAACTGATAATGCAAGATCGACATGCGACATACCGAGAGATAGAGACATCCTTGGACATTTCTTCCACCAGCATACATTCGATACTGCATGAACACCTGGCCGTAAAAAAGGTTTGTTCTCGTTGGATCCCGCACAGTTTGAAAATCGCTCAAAAAAAGGCTCGTGTCGATTGGTGCAAAGAAATGTTGCAAAAATACGATTGCGGTGCTTTAAAAGACGTTTATAAAATCGTCACTGGTGACGAACCATGGATCTATGCGTATGAGCCCGAAACGAAACAACAATCGACCGTGTGGGTCTTCAAGGCGAGCTAAATCCAACGAAAGTTGTTCATGGAAGAAGCACTTCGAACCCAATGGTCGCCTGTTTCTTCGGCAAAACTGGTCATGTGGCGACTGTTCCGCTTGAGCAACGTAGGACGGTCACTTTTGAGTGGTACACTACAATTTGTTTGCCTGTAGTCATCGGAGAAATTCGAAAAACCAACAAGAGAAGACGAATCATTGTTCACCATGACAATGCGAGCTCTCACACATCGGCTCAAACCAGCGCGTTTTTGACCGGCCAAAACGTCGAATTAATAAGTCATCCGCCGTACAGACCTGACTTGGCACCTAATGACTTCTTCTTGTTTCCGCACATCAAGAAAAAAATGCGTGGTCAACGATTTTCGTCGCCAGAAGAAGCTGTTCAAGTGTTCAAAAACCATGTTTTAGAGGTGTCTCAATCGGAGTGGAAAATGTGCTTCGACAACTGATTTGAGCGCATGCAAAAGTGTATAAATCATGCTGGAGAATACTTTGAAAAACAATAAAACCATTTTTGATTATAAATATTGGCATTTTCACTATTAGGCCAGAAATATATAGAGCAGCCCTCGTAAGTCAAACCAATTCACCGACAGGGACACATTTTACTACTTTTAAAAAAATATTATTACTTTCCTTTATTAATGTGTGTTTTATTTTGGAATTAAGCGAATCGAAAACCTTCTCCATTTTTAAAATTTTATTAAAAAAAAGATTTTTTTATATATTTAATATATTTTGTTTTGAATTTGTGGCCTTTCTAAACATTACGAAAACTCCTTCTCCTACATACTTGTTACACTGCACTGCATTAAGTTTTCAAACATTTCTTATTGCTGCTGCTGTTGTTGGCGTTGTCGTTGTCATCATCATCATTGATCTTAACATAAAACACGACCACTCAGTTGTTTTCATACTCGTTAGAGGAAATAAATTACAAATGAACGAATGCATTTGAACTTAGGACAAAACTTCTAATGATCTCTCCTCTATCCTCTACCCTTTACCGTGTAGTCCCTTAACCCTATTTTAAATAAAAACTCCAGCATAGTTTATGTATAATTTAGTATTCGCTTGCAATTGTTCAAAAATACGAAGAAGAAGAAAAGAAAAATCTAAAATAAACTTTCGAAAACTATGATGTATAAAACTAAACATTAAGAAGCCTAGAGAATTTTGTATTGTATTACAGTCTTTTCATATGGACTCTACTCATTCATGCACATGATGTACTTAAATGTACTTCTTTTCAACTCTCTTTTTTTGTATTCAATTTTGTTTTGCTGGTTTGCAATTGCCAACAAAACCTAACGAAACAAATACTAGAATATAGAAAAATTGTAAGTGTGTAGTGTTGTGTCCTTTTGTCATCCTCTAGTTGATGGTGATTTTTCTTCCATGAAAGTTCTGCATTTGATAATAACATTTATAGAATCTACAACAATGGCCTGAAAAGCATAATGTGATGATATTAAACTTAAATAAATAGTTGACTACTGTGTACTCGTATGTGTAAAACATATTTTTTGCTTTTCAGTTAAGGCAGCATGCAGTTAGAGTCAAAATGTTATAATCAAGAGAAATAATGTAGAGTAAAGAACATGATGTAAATGGTCTATGTGTTTTAATTTAATAAACGCTTGAGGATAAAAAAATAGTTTAAAGTAGTTAAATCGGAGGCGCTTTTATTAACCGACTTGAAAAAAAAAAACAGGGAGTTTTTCACTTCGTCTGAATCTTGTTTTTTAATGTTTGCGTCCGCAGTCATTCCTAAACCGATTATGAAAATTTGTTTCTCTATTTGAAAAAATATCCATACAGATTATTTTCAAATAGTGCGTAGTTTTAAAAATTAAAGGGTGTCCCCATAAAACATACTTACCATACATACAACTTTATATTTTAAAAAATTGCGAAAAGCTATAGCTCCCATTAGCAATAACTATAACAAAAATAATTTTTAAAATTAAAGGGTGTCACCATAATTGATGTTAGTTGTCCTTTATGGGCCTACCTTTTGAACCGTTATAGACAAATGCTTGAAAATTGGACAGAACAATGACAGTTATTATAACAAATATTAATATTCGATAAAATAAATTAAAGGGTGCCCCAAAAGTTCATATAATTTTAAGTACAGGTGAAGACCTATGGTTTACACAAAAAACTCTGTTTAACTAAGTCCGCTGCAACATGAAGTACAAAATTTAGATTTGGAATTTAAAGGGTGTTCCAATTATTGATGTAATTGGATTTCTGTGACCAAACTTTTAAACTAATAAAGACGGTCAACTAAAATGTACAAATAACCTTTAATGCTAAGTCTGCTATAAAAAGAAGTATTAAAGGAAATTCTTATAATTGATGTAATTTGACCTATATGGCCCTATCTTTTGAACCGTTAGACACAAACACTAGAAAATTAGCAAATATCCAGTACAATAAAAAAATATAAATATTTTAAATTGTACATTAAAGGTGTTACAATAGTTGATGTAATTTAAGATATATGATCAAACTTTAGAACGGTTATAGACAGACGATTAAAATTCACTAAAACCTGAATTCAAAATGCGCTACCACAGCAATTATAAAATTTGAATGTGGTTATTAAAGGTTTTCCCTATACTCGTATTTGATGTAATTTAATGCCAAACCTGAACTATTATATCAAGTTAGTAGAAATTTCCAAAGAACCTTAATTGCTTACTCCGCTAAAGCAAGTAGCAAATTTTAAATTAAAAAAATTAAAAAGAGTTCCCATAACTTAAATGACCTATATTGACCTATTTTGTAAACTGTTACGGACAAACAATTGAAAATTAGATGTAAGTTGATGTATATGGTCAATCTTTTGAATACTTATAGACGGATGTTTAGAATTCAAACCAGAGTTAATGTATGCCAATTTTCTACATAAATGTAAACCAACACAGCTCAAAAAACATACAAATATATATTTTACATATCAATTATGTGCGTCTCTAAATTTTGAATGTTGCCGAGCACACACTTATATGATTGTGTAATTTTTTAATATTTGCTTGTTAGACGAACACGTATTTGGAAAAGGAACATGTGTAGTATACCATATACATATTTGAAGTTCGTGTAATTTTATCGAACACACGATTGATGAACGATACCTACAATGGATTTTTTGGCACTAAAACAACAAATACATGACAGTATTATTATACAAAACAAAAAACACTGTAAATCTTACAAAACAAAAACGTATTCTATTAGTTAATGAAGTTTAAAATTAAAATATTGAAAAATAATATGCTGTTTCTGTATTACAAGCGTTCAACTCGTCTGAAAAATTTGTATGGAAATGAGTAAAAAAAACTGAGTGCTTTTCATACAAATTTGTTAGACGAGTTGATCGTTTGTAATATAGGAACAGCACTTTAGTGTATTTTGCAAATCGTAAGTAAAAAACTCTTGAATTTTTAATATACTGCAGTGTGTTAAAGGTCGCAGTAGCGCCATTTTGCTATATTTTATAAAACACGCAAAAAAAAACATGGTTGATGAAACCATAATGTAAAAGCAATAAATGATGGTTGTATTGTATTGTTGTTTGCAAAACATAGTATTGTTACATATAATAATACTATAGCGCACCTTGCAACCATATTGTTGCCGAGAAAAACAATAACATGATAAAACCAAAAAGTAATTATGTGCAAATATAAACATTAAATGGTTGAATTAAAATATCATTATTCATAAAATATTAAAATGAATTTGAAATTTATTTTAGGACAAATTCGTATGGAATATATTTCAAAAAAGGCATTTCAAAACTCTTTTATTTTTTTATAAATATTTCAATTATTGTTTAATTTATTATTGACTTATCACAAAAATTAATTAAAAAATAAAATCACAAAAAAGCAATTATTTGCTTATTATGTATGAGTAACAGTTAAAAGGCTTTGACAATAGAATCACTTATACAAAAAATATAATTTAAAAACCGAAATAATGTCATCTTTTAATACATTCCATTTATGGAGTAAATGTTGTATTTTTGTATTGAAGATATCACACGGTACGTAATGGTAATTCGGAGCTGACTCCATCCACAGTTATCCAAAACATAAATTTTTATATATTTTTTTTTCATTTTCTCTAACAATAAAAACAATTTTAACTTTAAGCTAACAAAAAATTACTAAACTGATAGAAAAGTATTCTGTCAAGACCTGGAACAAAAAATTTTTAAGCCCAAACAATATTTTGTTTGCTTTTTATTATACAGCGTATAATAATATGAATATATTATGGTTAAATTTATTATATTATTTTTAATAAGTTACAAAGCTTAGGTAGTGGTTAATTTTTTTTTAACTCAAACCAACCAAACAAAAGATGTTTATCGTGACTGAAGTATTATTGAAAATAACTATAATTTGTTCTCCGCAACTATACAATGTTACAAAGAACATAATATGGTTATTATGACCATATCACAACCATATTTTTTCTCTGCGTGAATGTAATATTTAAACACTTTTACGTGAAATGTTTAAAATAAGTATATTATTCATATATGTGTGTTCGGCAGCATACAAAATTTAGAGACACACATAATTGATATAGAGTATTGTTCGAAACCTAAGATACTTTTCCCCAGTAAATACTTATGGTCGTATATCTTCTCTTTAAATAGATTAATGAAAAATTTCCCATTTATTTATTTTTATACATATAGTTTGCAAGAAATTATAAAACAAAAACAAAATTAACTTAAAAATTCGCTGTTCGAAACCTAAGCAACTTTTACATTGTGGCATTTGTTAAGAAATATTAGCTAAAACAACAACAAAAATTGTAACCAAAAATTTTAGTCCCATTATGATTGCTATTGAAAAAAATAATTATGTTTGATTATATGCATTTAAGTAGTACCAATTCTTTAAAAGTGCAACCATGACGCGAACACGTTATGGATCCGCTTTTAAGCTAAAGATTTGTGAACTTTTTATTAACGGTAAATCCCAAATTGCTATAGCAAACCAATTGAATATTAATAAATCAATAGTTTCCCCACTTATAAAAAAGTATAAAGCTACTGGGAGAGTAGAGGAAGCCAATAGCGGTGGGCAACCTCGAAAAATTTCTGAGTGAACAGTCCAGAAAATTTTCCGTCTAGTTAAAAAAAATCCATTTATTTCGTCGAAAGATATAGCGAATGAGCTTAAACTTCAGATTAGTTCTTCCACAGTAAGAAAACGTTTATTGGAGCAAAACTAAAGGAGCTTTATGCCATTTAAGAAGCCTATGCTGACTAAGAAGCATTTAAAAAAGAGATTTGTTTGATTGATTGCAACGTAGTCTCTGATTTTCTCAGCTTTTTTGTTGTTTTAGGTTGGATTTTGCTAGAGCACATTTTAATTGGACTATATCCAAATGGAGAACTGTTTTGTTTAGTGATGAATCTAAATTTTACTTACTATATAC
Organism: Gymnosoma rotundatum; assembly: GCA_916610165.2. Taxonomy (NCBI): domain Eukaryota; kingdom Metazoa; phylum Arthropoda; class Insecta; order Diptera; family Tachinidae; genus Gymnosoma; species Gymnosoma rotundatum. The sequence goes on from OU744338.1 coordinate 120,015,794, forward strand.
AGTTGGATTTTGTCACGTGAGAAGACCAAAAAGAAAGCGGCTATAGCCTCGGTACTCAAACGCTACAATAAAGCATGGAGATGTAAATGTGATGTTTTGGTCTTGTTTTTCGGCCAGTGGTGTTGGTCCCACCGTTTTGGACCGTTTTGTTTACAGAGACATTTTAGCACCTCACATGCTTAACTATGCTGAGTGGTAAATGCCACTTCGATGGATGTTTCAACATGACAATGATCACCAAAACACTCATCGAAGTTAGTCAATGATTGGTTATCAGCTAATGGGGTTCAAGTTTTGGATTGGCCCCCACAATCGCCAGACTTGAATCTCATAGAGAACCTCTTTGGAATTTTAAAACGGAGAGTTGGAATTCGGCGCTTTAAAAATAAACAGGAGTTGATGAACTGTCTAAAATCGGAATAGGAAGCTATAACATCTATTCTATCAAATCTTATTGAATCTATGCCCAAAAGATGCGCTGAAGTCGTATGAAACAAAGGATATCATATCAAATATTAAAAGTTTCTTAGGTTTTGAACAGCTAATTTTTAAGTTAATTTTGTTTTTATTTAATCACAACTTCCAAAGAAATGGAATTTAATTTTTGTTGTTATTTTTAGGTTATAGACACATTGTGTAGTAGTAAATAAAAAAAAATATTTTCTATAAATTTATTTCAAGGAAAGATATGAGACGATTGTTACTTAGTGGGAAAAAGTTGATTAAGTTTCGAATAGTAATGTATATGTAAATAACATATGTGTATGTTGCATTTGAACAGAACATGTTGCATATGACATACGTATATTCTGAACCCTGTTTTAAACAAGTTTTGTTTTACTATGTCAGTAATAGAAAAACACGGCTTTAAGTTTGTTCGTTTTTAAGTCGCTTGCTGTTGCAAGAATTATTTTTACTATAAGGTTCAAATTTTGTTGTGCTGTTTCTCTAACCTTTACTGTTACTGTAAGCATTTTATTTAATTTATTTAACTTAATTTAATTTTTCAGTAGATATCAGTCTAAAATACAAGAAAAATATATATATTTCATTTTTTTTCTATGCAATTTAAATATGTTCAGTTCACTTTATTCAAGTTTCTACATCTTGTGAATTTTAAGAAAATTTCTTCATACATTTCTTAAATATGTTTTGTTTGTGTTTTGGTATGAGTTGATACACACATACATGAATGAATCAATGTTTTATTAGTATGTTTGTATGTGAAACAACACTGATAGATTGTATTGATAAGAGATATCAGGACAATACAATGGATTTTCGAAAATAAAATTAACTAAAAATACAAGAACAAAATTCCACAACAATAGTAAAAAATAAAAAAAAATAAAACAGAAAGAAGGGCACTAACATTGATTGCATTCCAAATGAGATGGCATAATATTTAATGTTGGTTTTTAAATGTAATGAAAAAGAACAAAATAATTGCATTAAATAAAATATAAATTTAAAACTAACCAAAAAGAAAAAAAAAATAAATAAATAATAAATATAAATAGGAAATGCATATTGAATTTAGCTCTGTCGTTCAAAGCAACTATTTACTACTTAAATGGGATGGGATTTAATGACTTCAAAAATAAGACTTCGTAAGGTTTTAAGGAGATCATAAGGGAGTGGTCATTTATATATAAAAAACATGTCTTTATATGTTTGATTGTTTGTTTATCAGAAAGCTATGTCTGCCTTCACCACTAAACCGTTCTTTTTGAAATATGCTATATATTTCTCCGAGATTTTAAGCAAAGGTAGGTTTTTCATTGAAATTTATTATCTTACTTCAATAAGTTTTAAAATTTTGCAAGTAACTCCTTTACCAATGAGCACAGCAAATAACTGGCTAGATCGGAACAGTGGGCGTGGTTTTTCACAAAATGAATATTTATTATTGGGTATCTAGGGAACCGCAATAGATAGTGCTTTCAGATATTGTGCTGCACCATAGACCAGCAAAACACTGGCTACATTGGAAGATTTAAACGAGTACCGCCCACAAATAGTAAAATATTATTATCGTGTACCTAGAAAACTATAACATTAATAGGTTAGTTTACACAGGCTGCCGGCATGAGAAGATTCACTTGAGTCCTAACTGGTGCCTTTGTGCTGTCTGAAAAGGGATGTAAAAAGGATCGTTAAGGTCTCCATATTATCAATAGATTCATCCCCAAACCACCTCGAAGATCGCATAAAAGAGTTTATTCTAGAAACATCAAAGATCAATAGATCTGCAAGACTATGCGGTCTCGGATTGCCGAGGAGAGCTTCTCTGTTCCTAGACACATCTGGAAAACGGCATATCAAATGTTTCACCGTTTCCTCCTCTTAAACGTTCTGACACTTTCTACAAAAATCATGTTATGGAAGATTCAGTCTCCTAGTATGGGTGCCAATAACGCAGTACTACTATCGGCACAGCCACCAGCATGGGGAATCTATAACATAATATAATATTTTGTGGGTTATGGATGGAAAACGTACTGCACATCTGACAATATCGCCACAGTCGTCGTATCCTATGCTCAAATGTTACCTGCTAATAACTCACCTCCTGCCACCTCTCAGTTTTGTTGCCATCTCGGGACCGGTTTCGCATTACTTCCAAGTGGACTCTTCATGAAATATTGAAAGCCAATACATTGGTCGTGTTTCTGCGTCTACGTCCGTTTTTGGATTTTAAGCAGCTTTGGTCACGTCAAGTTTATATTACTGGTCCTGCCGTTGTCCAGCTGCTGTCGAGCTGTGATACTTTTCTGATTATATTTTCAATAGAAACAGCGCCAAATTCTCTCTCTCGTCCTCTAAATCGATCGTCTCAGCGAACGCCGTTGATAAAAGTATGTTCAGCGCCATCGAAGGCTTCATCCTCTTCGTACATGCAGTACCACCGTACAGATACTTCCCAAAATACCAAAGCCCACATAATATTTAATTTCGCCTTGCTTTCGGGTTTTCTAAATTTTTACAGGATATTCACCGGGAAGGTATACTACTTTGTTTTACCGCCACTTTGGTTTAAATTAGTCTTGATAGTTCATATTTGGTTGTCTGGAAGCAGGCATGTAGCAAAATATTTAATAAACCAACGAGTTTTAATTGTTAACACATTTTATCGAAACTAATCATCGATTACTTTGACGATGAAAAAGTTACATAAAATTTTTGGGAGAAACAACGTGCCAACAAAACGCACTATTTATCGTGTAGTGAATGATTTCGAAGAGAGAGAGAGAGTGAGTCTGAAGGCGATAGTCCAGAGCATAGACCACAACGTACTGCAAGATCGTCCGAAAACATTACTGCAGCTCAAGAAAGTGTTCAAAACAATCTGTAAATCTCAATTTGACGCCGTGCTCAGGAGCTTGGTCTTTAAAAAATAATTTTGGCCACAATTTTGCGTAAGGATTTGCATTTGTTTCCAATTAAAGATTCAGTTGATACAAGAGCTTCTTTCACAAGACCATTTACGCCGCCGTACATATGCCAGTGGGATGTTACCGCTCGCCTATGACAACCCCGATTTTCATTAAAAAACAATGATGAGTGCCAAGGCATATATTCACGCAAAGAAAAAATATGGTTGAGATAACCATAATCTAAGAGCAACATACTATGGTTGCATTATATGGTTCCTAACAAAACATAGTATTGTTACACTTACAACCATATTGTTGTCCAAAGTATAAACATAATTATGTTCAAATATAAACATTAAATGCTGTAAAAATACATACATACATGCATATTTACTTCAAATTTTTTTAATTGTTTTGGTTCCCTTTTGATTTGTTTTCATATTTTGCATATTATTTTTGATTATTTATTTTGTACATAAATTTTTATTTTTTCTCTTTCTTTAACAACACAAAAAAAAATTCCAGAAAAATTACTAAACTGTCAAATACCACAACAAAATATTTTTTAGCGCAAACATTATTCTGTTGCTTTTAACCATACTTTGATTAATGATAATATATTATGGTTAAATATTTTATATTATTTTTAATAAGTTATAAAACTTTGGTTGTTGTTGAAATTTTTTTAAGATAAAACCAACCATGTTGCATTTTTGGTGCACAGCAACCATATAATTGTTAAAAGTTAACAAAATGTGTTTATCGTGACTAAAGTTTTGGTGAAAACAACTATAATTGGTTCTCCGCAACCATAAATTGTTACAAGGAACATAATATGGTTATTGTGACCATATCACAACCATGTTTTTTTTCTGCGTGTTCATTTAGATGGATACGTGAATAATGAGAATAGTCGGAACTGGGCAATGAAAAACTCTCAAATTATTTATCAGGCACCTTTGCAACCATTAAGAGTGACGGTCTGGTGTGTAATTTCGTCAGGAGGAACCACTGGACCTTTCTTCTTTGAAAACGAAAACTATGAACGGGAAGCGATAGCGTGATATGATTGAAAACTTTTTAACACCACAACCGCATGCTTTGGTCGTGATCAATATGTAGTATCAAAAAGACGGTTGCACATCACATACAGCAAGGATTACAATAGAATTGCTGCGAGACCTCTTGCTACAATAAGTTATTTCACAAGATGGTGATGTTGATTGGCCTCCACGGTCGCCTGATTTGACTGCTCCTTACTTCTTTTTGTGTGGATATCCCAAAAGCAAGGTTTATGTAAACAAACCAGTAACGCTTGAAGAACTCAAACAAAATATTCGTGATGAAGTTAATGAAAGAACCCGTAAAATGTGTGAGAATGTAATAAAAAATGTGCTCGAAATGGCTCTCATTTGTGAGGATAAAATTGTATTCTATACATAATTGCCGACATTATATAGACATTTATCAACATAAGATCGCTTCTTTTTCAGTTAATCAAAAGTTATAAATAGACAAAGAAGCAGTATATTTTCAAGGTGGACACCCTGTATATTCAGAATCAGTGTATGTCTCCATCCTCTCTGTCTTTTATTTCGCCACTGCAGTTACCATCTCTTAACAATTTCCTGTTGAATAATTGCCAGATACTGTAGTGTAGCCATATTTTTTTGATTGGCAATTAAAATCTTTTGGCGTACCATTGGCTGAATATCTATAGGGACATCTACTGCAATCTGATATCACCCGTAAAGCTGTTTCATATTCAATGCATGTGACCTTCACTAGTGCTTTACATGCAAAAACATTTTGGACACCGAGTTGCCACCTGTCTTTTATCTTTGAGACTACTTCTATAAAACAAGCGTAGAGACTTTAGTTACTGCAATTGGACCGAAAGTTCGTTGTTTAAAATTTGTTTTAAGTCTACTTCAGCTGTCACACGAGAGAACTATAAATTTTAGTAACTGAATTTTTTGCCCGGGAATTGCTATAATTTATTAAAAAATAAAGTCCCAAAATATAAATAAATAAATTTGGGTACATTGTATTTATTCACCAATTTAAGTTGCACAGTTTTTACTTAAAGACACTTCCAACCCCTCTTTCTAACTTTCCAGTCTTCCATTATAAAACTCTTTTCCTTAAGAAATTTTTAAAATTTATGCCATTCTATTCAACTAATATATTGACAGATTTATGAAAACTATTGTAAACTTTGTTGGATTTTTTTTGCTTTTCTTTCCGTTCCACAAAAAGAAAGTTTTTAAAATTTTTAAAAAATTTTCTTTTTTTTTCTTTTTTTGTTTCACTCATCATCATGCAAAACAATTCTAGCAGAAATTTTATAATTTTTTTTTTTTTAGTTCTTATATTTTCATAACTTTTTGTCTTTCTTACAAATTGTTGTAAAATTGATGTCAAGGAAAAGTACATTAAAGTTAGAAAATTAAGAAAAAATAAAGAAGCAAAAACTGAAAATTTATAGAAAGAAAACAAGAAAACTCAAAAAAAAAATTATTAAAAGCAAAAATCTCGACAAATTTTCTAAAGGGAACAGAATAAGAACAGAAAAAGAATGAAGAAAAGAAGAAATAATTTTAAAAGTTTAAGCAAAAATCAAATGCCATTTACAGCAAATGACATGTGAAAGTTTAGTTGTAGTTGTGAATATAGAGAAATTGTGACTAGAGGTGAAAACTAGTTGACTAAATTTTAGTACATAAATGATAGAAGATAAATATCCTATTTGAATTCTAAGTGATATTTTTCGTTTCATATATCCTTCACATTTCCACCACCTGATTCTAGTTAATAAAAAAAATGTGTGACAATATTTTGAATATTATTAAACCCAAATGAGGATCTAGTTAAAGCCTGATCTAAATGACCTTAACAATCTCATATCTAAATTACATGACAAGATATGATCCAGGATTCGTCTTATTGTACAAATATTTTAGAGCTTTTTTTTTTTTTTGCTAAAAACTGTTAAAATAGTCTTTGGAAATCTGGGGCAATAAATAAAATTAAAATTATTTTGTAAATAATGCAATTTGCACTTTTTAAATGACGATAGCAAAATCATTCAACAAATGAAAAAAGTTTAAATAAGAAATCATATTATTTTTAAATTGTAATTGAGTGTAAATCAATTGCGTAGAGTTGGCAGTTTTGATCGTGTTTTTAGCACTTATAGCCTCTGATAGAACGGCTGATGTCCGGGAAATTGTGCAGCTCAATGAAAGAACTCACTTTCGATCTCAAGAACTCTACATTTCATGCACGATGAAAATTTTACACAAAGATCTTGATAATTCACTTATTGGGTTCACTACATTCAACAGTTGAAGGCACAAAAGGCCCTCCATTTCAATACGTCTTCTTAGTTTTGGTCTTACAGAAGCTTTAGTCAGACATCGAATTTGGCAAAAAAGTTATTTTAATCTTTTATTTTTTGGGACACTATGTCAACGATCTGGCGGTGGAAAATCTCGCACATGTGTATGCATATGCTGCTGAAAATTATATTTCAGTCAATAGCGAGCGCTGCAGAGCTATTATTGTAAATTTTTGTGGCCTGAAGTGGAGGATATCAACTGGGATAAATTTTGTTTTCAGCAGGCGAGCGGACCATGTCACACAGCTCAGAAAATAAAAAATGTTATGCACACTAATTGCGGTTATCAAGCGTCCGGGCGATGTTAACTACTCTCCTTAGAGCTACGTGTTGAGCTATATAGACTTTTGCTAGTGGGGTGATGTCAAAGAACAATGCTACGCAAATTATCTAGAAAAAAACCAAAACTGTAAAGTTCATATAGTCGGGGCTATTCGTGAGACGCAACCAAAAACCAAAACCCAAAATAAAAATTATGGAAAATTATACTGACACGATTATTTATTATTCATTATAATAGAAATAATGTTTCGCTTCATTTCATTCTTTTTATTGATTCAAAAAAAATCTACTAATATAAAGCGAGACTTTTCTATGAAGTCTTCCAAATGTGTAATAATAATTTTCTCTAATGTAGTGCCATTTTTCAAGCTCTGTTTCGCTTGTGTTCTACATGACTTCGGAATTTATTTTGTAAATAATCTTGAGAAACTGTAGAAGTTAAGCACTGCAGCTTTTATGATGGGAATAAGTTAATACCTTCTATGAGGGGTACCTTTCTCTTGACCCTACATCTTTCGGCTTTGGTTTGAAAACGGACTTCATTCTCAGACAAAGCGATGTCAAATTAAGTTTTTGGCAGGCATCCAGACATGGAAAAATCTACATAGTGTACTTGATGTGAGGACAAGGGGGTTTACTTAAATTCCAAATCGTATATTGCCACACATTTTTATACCCTTCACCAAAAAAAGTGGAAAAATGGTATAACTAAGTTTGTCATTCCGTGTGTAATTTTTACAATATCTATTTCCGATCCCATAAAGTGTATATATTCTGACTTCTTATGCATAGCGAAGTCCATTGAGCTATGTCCCGCAATCTCTCTGTCCGTCTGTCTGTCCGTGTTAGTGTTGAAATCACAAAAAGCAACCAATCGATCGGATATAGTGTCGAAAAAGGTGCTATTGGAAATCAGCAAGATAGGTCTGTGTCTTAGACGCAGCGGGCAAAACACCATGCATACCTCTAATTTTTTTATGTTATATGGAACCATAAAGTAACTCCAATCAAAAAAATAAATACATGTGGCGATAGAGAATTTAAATATGGGATCACAACATCAAGTGAAAAAGTTGGCGCTTGCCCATATTTTCCGAGTTACGGGGCTCTGAAATTTTAAAATTATTGAAAATATCGATATGGGCATAACTTTAAAGCTTTTAAAGAGATCTTTAAGGAAATACTAAAACTTTTTTAAAATGCTGAACCCATTAAGAGCCGATGTAATTTTTGTGTAAAATTATAAATATGCAGTACCAATTTTTTTATTTTTTAAATATATGTATATAAGTTAGACATAACCGAATATAGCACTTTTACTTGCAGTACTGTTCGATTACAAAATTTAGAATGAATAAACGATTAATATCCACATACAGCTACATGTCCACATATTAGTCTTTCCAGAGTTCACTCGATATAATTTAGCAAGCATCTTAGTAGAAATAGTCTAGCAGAAGTAGGCCAGACGACGAGTTACAATACTGTTACTGATAGTGGAAATCTAATTGAAACCTAAGTAAAGCTGTGCATAAAACTAAAACCAAATATTTCATCTTTCTATTGAAAAAACTCATCTATCGATTAAAGTTAATCAAATGTTTCGCTTATATAAAATACTATCTCTAACTTTCCAGAACTGCTTTAAATTTTTTTCTGCAATAAAACCTTGAAAGAGAACTTTTCTTCATGTCGTGTTTTTTTTTTTTTTTTGTATGTAACACACATACAGTTCAGTAAGTAAGTAAATTTAAAATAATTCAAGCATACTAATTTTTACAATATCATGCTTGAACTATATTTTGAATAAATTACTGGGAATATAGAAGAGAAAATTGTTTATACAATAATGTTTTTTTTTACCATTTTTATTTTCCAGCAATTGTATGATTCAATTTCAAGGCATTTTAGAAAATAAATTAATAAAGCTTATTTTCCACACAATAAAAAGAATTATAGTTTTTGTGTGGAAAACCAAATTTTATACTGGCTCATATAAGTCTATGTTTTTAATATTAATAGGTTTTTATATAAAATTAAATTTTAAATTAAGGAATCTTAGTAATCAGCAGGAAGTTTTCAGTATTAATTTTGCAATTCAATTTCAAGTAAACAAAATAAGAAACAATCAATGCGAAGCTTTCTTTGCTCTTTTCGGGAATTTATTATAAGGAAGGGAGTGTAAAGATTACCTGATTATAAGATTTAAATATTTTTAGGAGCCTACTGCAAAGAAGGAGGAAACTGCTGCTGCAACTCGAAGCTCAGATTCTTTAAAGGATTGATCCATACAGCTTCAATTACAATGCAGTACGAGGGCTGCTCTATATATTTCTAGCCTAATAATGAAAATGCGAATATTTATAATCAAAAATGGTTTTATTGTTTTTCTCCAGTATTCTCCAGTATGATTTATACACTTTTGCATGCGCTCCAACCAGTTGTCGAAGCACTTTTTCCACTCCGATTGAGACACCTCTAAAACATGGTTTTTGAACACTTCAACAGCTTCTTCTGGCGACGAAAATCGTTGACCACGCATTTTTTTCTTGATGTGTGGAAACAACAAGAAGTCATTAGGTGCCAAGTCAGGGCTGTACGGCGGACGACCCATTAATTCGACGTTTTGGCCGGTCAAAAACGCTCTGGTTTGAGCCGATGTGTGAGAGCTCGCATTGTCATGGTGAACAATGATTCGTCTTCTCTTGTTAGTTTTTCGAATTTCTCCGATGACTTCAGGCAAACAAATTGTAGTGTACCACTCAAAAGTGACCGTCCTACGTTGCTCAAGCGAAACAGTCGCCACATGACCAGTTTTGCCGAAGGAACAGGCGACCATTTGCTTCGAAGTGCTTCTTCCACGAACAACTTTCGTTGCATTTTGCTCGTCTTTAAAGACCGCATAGATCCATGACTCGTCACCTGTGACGATCTTATAAACGTCTTTTGAAGCACCGCAATCGTATTTTTGCTACATTTCTTTGCACCAATCGACACGAGCCTTTTTTTGAGCGACTTTCAAATTGTGCGGGATCCAACGAGAACAAACCTTTTTTACGGCCAGGTGTTCATGCTGTATCGAATGTATGCTGGTGGAAGAAATGTCCAAGGATGTCTCTATCTCTCGGTATGTCGCATGTCGATCTTGCATTATGAGTTCACGCACGGCATCAATGTTCTCTGGCACAACAGCCGTTTTTGGACGACCTTCACGGGATTCGTCTTTGAGCGAGTTTCGGCCACGATTAAATTCATTATACCAATTTTTCACAGTACTATAGGATAGTGCTTCATCGCCTTACAAAGATTTAAGTTGTCGTGATAATCAACGTCGAAAGTTGTGAAAAATGATGGCACGAAAATGTTCACGAGTTAATTCCATTTTTTTCTATATTAATTTTTTCAAGTCACTGTAAACAACACAAATAATGGTCGCACGTCAAAACGTTTTGAGTACGATTATGCTTAAAAATGATAAACTTTCCAATGGAAATGTCAGATTGCACTTGGCAGCACTCAGTGTTGCCAGGCCAGAAATATATATAGCAGCCCTCGTAGGACTAAATAGTTTTTACTAACATACAGGTAAGCGACAGAAAATATTGCTATATTTAACCATAGTTATGAATTTGGTTGAAATAGGTACTAATAAATCGAGGCTGCAAAACCCGTGTCCATTGCACCGGACTGAAATCATTTTTAATGCTTTCAAGTGCCTGGAATTTTTAAAACGACCCATACCGATCTTTTAACGATTTATACCAAAATATGTGCAGTAGATAATAGAATAAATATCTCATGCATGGACCTGTGACTCAGTATATATTTTAGAGTTACTCGGACATAAGAGTAGAGAGCAAAGAATTTCACCGGTAGCAGTAATGTAATGGCTTAGATTGCTAATATTATTATTTTCAAGATTAAAAAAAAGAGGAGCCTTTTTTAACCTTCATTAAAGCAGCCAGGATGGAGTTATAGATTGTCTCACCAGGGCGTAGTACTAAACAATCGATTTTGATTTTCATTGAAGTAAATCCGTTGATTTTGCTAAAAAATAATTACTTCTATACTTAATGGCAGAGTAGCAAAAGAATTTATTTGAAAATAAAATGTTTGTTTTCTTAAATCACAACTGACTTCCTCATACTAAAAATAATTATAAACGTTTGGGGTTGACTTTTCGACAGAGTTTATGAAGACAATATAAGAAATGACTCATAAAAGGCATTAAGGAAAACTATTTGCACTTACTAAAGGTTCAAATTGTTATAAGATTGAAATTTTATTAAAGTTTAACGATTTAATTATTTATTTAATTACAAATGTTTTCTCCTTATTTTATTATATTTATAGTTGAATTAATTAACTTTTTATTTGGGAAATTTTCTAATTTTTTTAAAATATAATTGAGTCAATTAAAAATGTACCTGAATTTTTTTTATAAACTGTATATTTGTAGTTATTTTAAACAGAAAAGCTATTGGGTGTTTTCTTAAGCTTGATAGAACTTTAAATTATAAAAAAACAGTTCTAATGAAGAATTTTTTTGTACGAAAAATCAGAACATGGCCGTATGTCACGAATAATATAAACAATATTTGCCTCCAAAGCGTCAATTATTGCTGGTTTATCAGCACAAACCAGTGACTTTACGTGGTCCCACAGGAAAAAATCGAGAGGTGTCAAATTGCACGACCTTAGACCACAATTGAGAGGTCCATTTCTCTTATCCCCAAATTTTGACTTTAACAACTCGAAGGCTGCGGTCACCGTACGGCACGTAGAGCCATCTTGTTGAAACCACATTTCGTTCGGATTAAATTCATCCATATTTTCAAACAAAAAATCATTAATCACGGTGCGGTAACAATCTCCACTGACCGTAACGTGATATGCGGTATCATTTCTCAAGAAATAAGGTCCGATAATGCCACCAACGCACAGTGGTGCCCGTAGAGCAATCGAGGTTGCAAAAACCAAAATTTTTATGAGCGCCCACGAAGTTTTTAATAAACCCATGTTATAGGAAACTTTTCAACGATTTCAAATATGCCACTCTTAATAATATCACATTTTTAGTTTAGAAGATATAACCGTTCAAAGGTGAACGACTTTCGTTTTTCAAAAAAACACACAATTTTTAGTAAATTTGTTGTATAATATCAATATCAATAATATTTTTTGTTTGTATTGATTGATGTATTTATTAAATGTATAATAATAAAAAAAAATACCTGTTTGCTTTGTGTTTCTCCTGGTAAATTACTATTTAAAAACTATCCGTTTTTTACTATTTTTCAACTTTGACGGAAAATAAAAAAAAATCTATATTTTTCTATATTTGCCATATTTGCAAAACCTGTTCCTTGATTATTTCTTTACATAATTCAAAAGGTTTTATCTGCCCGTACGTGCCCGTTTGGCTTCTAGAGGTAAAAAAGGTTAAAAAGACATGGTTGCAGAAATTGTATGGCGTCCATCCCTTATATGTTTTGACTGACAGTAGTTTTTTTTTTAGTAGTAAATTTTTGTTTAAATTTTGTTTTGTAGTAGTAAATTTTTAGGCATGGTAGCATAAGCCTATATATTGCAAAACAAGCACAATGCCTGGATTAGTCTACGACTCAAAGTTGGCGCAACAATTACTGAAACCATTAAAGAATTTAAGTACTGAAAACATGGCGTTGAACAATTTAAAATTATTTGAACTGTTGAGAAAGTCAACCACACCAAAGTTTTTCACGGAAGCTGCTTTAGAAGAACTTGATAGCTTATACGGAAATATTGAGAGAAGCAAAATTATAAAAAATAATTTTTATCTGATACATGCAAATATTAAGGCAAAATGGGTGAAATCTAATCGAACCATTCAGAAATTCAACTCCAAATACGAGGACTGGCTTAATGAAGACACCATCCTGCCTATAATGGCAGTAGATAAACCCACCACATCAACCAGAGGAGCAAAAGGAAGGCCAAAAAAAGTATTGAGGAGTGTTCAATTTTCACAAGAAAGAGGAAACTTGCCGATGCCACCAATGACTTGACCACGAAGCATTTATCGGACGCGCTAGCTATTAAATACACAAAGGATAGTGAAAGAGCTAGGTCTCAGATAACCAAATCTGTTGCTGATGCAAGCGCACTGTGACTAAAAAGGATTAAGGAAGCATTCCCACGCCAACAAACGCATACATTAAAAAGTATGGTTCCGAAGAAGCCTTGGCCTTGTTTATGGACTTAGAACTTTCCAAAGAGAAATATAAGAAACTATGGGCATCTTTAACGCGACACGGCGCTGACGTTTTACTCGGATACAAGCATATTACGCAAGCCAAAATAAATTCTCGACCACCGGATACGGAATTTACGGAAGTCTCTACGAAAGCCAATCTGCAGGATCTCATGGGCCATACAGTGAAACGGTTGTTGGAGGGTCTTCCTGAAAATGGGGTGAAAATTCTTCCTGAGAAGTTGACATTGATCAGAAACAAGTTGTACTAAAAGTAGACTGTCCCAAGCACGGATATGGTAACTCAAACGATGGAAACACTTCTAGGAGATTTTTTGAAAATGATGAGGCAGTAATTAAAATCACTGGAATTGACAATCAAATCGTGAAAAGATTGGTAACGATCTTGGATGTTTTAAACTGCAATGAAAATGTCAATTCTACAAAATATGGAGAATATGCGTCGAAAACTGCATCTCTTTTAGCAGAAATGTATCCACAGAAGAAGTTGACCCCGACCGTCCATAAAATATTGGCGCATGGCAAAGATATAATTGAGTTCAAGTCTTTGCCAATTGGAGAGCTTTCTGAAGAAGCACAGGAGTCTCTTAACAAATTTTATAAAAAATATAGATTGCAGAACACATTCAAAACATCAAGGGCAAGGCAAAATGAGGACCTCTTCAACATGTTGGCAGCATCTTCCGATCCACTTATTTCTTCCCTGCGGCATGTAAAGTCACGAAAAGAGTTAGAAAATAATTATAGTTTAGAAATGTTTAGTCTTTTAGATATAACTTCTCTTACGATTTGTGATGAATATTTTACAGAAAATTGAAAAAATTAATTTTAAAAAAATTATTTTTTTTTAATTTGTTGGGTATTAATTTAAAACATAAAACCCTAAAAAAAATAAAAACTATTTAAAATGTAAAAAAAAAATTTTAGTTACCATAAAATTGATTTTTTTTACTAATTTTAACTTTGATAACCCATAAGTAGGCCCCTACAAAGCGTAGCCCTCTTTCCAAACGCTCATTTCTTAGGCTGAACAGTTTCTATCATATGCTGTTTAAACTTTTTAATTATCTTATTCGGTTCAAAAGATATGATTTTTGCAACGAAAAAACTCAAATGGCGCCACTGTGCAACGTGTAAACCATAGCAAGCTATGCATTTTTCAAGATATAGTAGAGTCTGAAGGGTATGTTGTGCATTGGTCACACTCCATATGCGGCAATTTTGCTTATTACCGAATACATTAAGCCACAAATGAGCCTCATCACTGAACACAATTTAGCGATAAAACTATGTATCAGTTACTAACTGCTTTACAGCCCGATCGGTGAAAGAACGACGCATATAATGGTCTCGTGGCTTTAATTCCTGCAATAATTGGATCATATACGGGCCAAGACCGTTGCGCAAAATTGTCCACGTAGTCCAATTGCTGGGAACGACGACGAATGGATAAATTTGGATCGTCTTCGACACTTTCGTTTACAGCAGCGATATTCTCTTTAGTACGCAAGTTCATTCGACATGTTTGTGTTATTGCAACCTCTAGAGAGCATGTGGTATGAAATCTATCCACAGTTCGACGGATGGCTTGCTCAGACAGACGATTATGTGCAACATAAAATCACCTCTTGTTTTTCCCATGCTTTGAGAAAGCAAAAAGAAAATATAGTGCAGAGTAGATCCAATAAGTTAGTTAATTCTGGACATTATTTTTTAAATATACATAATTTTTTATTTATTTTATTTTTCAGGAATTACAATAAGAGCTCTGGTTTTAGAATTTCATTTTGAATATCATAAATTTAAAATTTATTTTAGTAACCAAATCGAATTTTTAAGCATTTTTGTTTTTTACTTCTCATCTTCCAGTTAACTGATTCCAATATCACCTCCCACATAAAAACCTTATAAAATAATTTTACTATTTTCTAATTTAATTTAAAAAAATATATTTGAAAAAAATCTTAATTTACAGAGCGTAATAAAAAAAAGAACTTTTATCAATAAAGTTACATTGAATGGCAATCAAACTCATCACTTATGTTTGCACAATTCGTTTTCATTTACTACTTAAGAACCCAAAAAAGATTGTAAGAAAAAAAAAACAAACAACCGTTTGCTCCTGGCGCTTGGTATTTAATAAAAGAGCAACAGCAGGTAGAAATAAAGTTTAGAAGTTAATATTTAGATAAATACTTGCTCTTTTTCGTCTTTTAAATTCTTTGGATGTTTAAGTTTTTTTTAGCATAAAATAAAAACGTTTTCTAGCTGCCTGCGATTATCAAAGTTTTTAAATTTTTATTATTATTCTTTTTACATTCTTAAAAGCATTTTACAAGATGAAAGAATGAACACTTGGTATACCTTGTGTAAAATGCAATTATTGTTTGATTTGATGGGATTTTTTTGGCCTATTGAATAAAATGTATTTTTTTTCTTGTTATAAAGCAATAATTTAAGGCTTTTTAAAGCTAAATCTTATATATATCTAAAGTTGAAATGAGTTTAAAAACATTAAAAGAGTAGCAATTGCAGCATGCAGTAAATCAATCAATATTTTAATTAAACTTTTATTCTTTGGTAATTAAAAGTTTAATTGAATAACTTAAATAAACAAAAACAAATTTTAAATAATGAATTGTGTCAATAATACTTTATGATATCTTTGGGGAAAAATTAATATTATAATAATTAAAGTAAATGTTAATATGAAAACAGTAAAATAATTTAAATTAGAAATGGAGCAAGTATTTGCTGCAATTTCTTTTCTGGCTTTGACCTGTTCTGCCTATCTTGAAGTGCACATGCTTCGTCTTTGGCAAAAAAAAATAATTTATTGCACCCTTTTTTCTTCCTTAATAAACATTATGCTACATGTTTCTCCTTTCAAGTTCAACTATTAATGAACGCTGCTTTTTTATTGTGATATTTTAATAGTGATTTAAATAGCACCGTTGTCGTGGGTTTTGAAGTAAATTTTCTAAAATTAATGTGCTCCATTTAATTTGCTATTAAAAAAATTATGTAACAATTTTCCAACTTTGTGCTCTGTGTGTGTGTGTTTTTTTTTTTTCAGTATGTTGATTTTTTTCACAACAAAATATTTAAGTGCTGGCGCCTACATGCATAAATAGAAGCATTAAAATGACATGTTTTTCACATAAGAAAATATGATGATTTATGTAGCAAAATATTTAATGTTGTGACGGTTGTATAAAACCACTTAGGTACACCGTCATAAAGACACATAAAATAAGCTTCAAGAATGACGGAAAAAATAGCAAAATGCGAGTAATAAAAATTGTTACATTTAATAAAGTTTTAAAAGAGTTAATTATGGCATTCTAGAAGGAAAACTAAAGGTTGGAATATTTTTCTCGTGATTTTATTTTTTTTTGTTTTAAGGACAAGGGTACATTCAGAATAACATACAGCGTCATTGGAAAAAGGAATTCCTCTTCAAATTCATTCTATTAATTTATAGACTAAACAAAATCAATAAAGAAATAGTATATGGTCTATTCTTGCTACAATTTTTTTTTTTGATAAAAAAATGTCAAGTCCACTATTTATATTGTAGCGATTATTAATCCATCAACGCTTCCTTATACTCGCAAAAAAAATATGGTTGAGGTAACCATAACCTAAGAGCAATATAATATGGTTACATTATATTGTTGCGAAAAAACATAGTACTGTTACATTTGCAACCATATTGTTCTCCAAAGTATAAACATAAATATGTTCAAATATGAACATTAAATGGTTAAAATAAAATATAATAATATGGCTGAAAATGTCATAATTGATTTATAATAAAGTCTCGTAAGTGCAAAATTTTCCTGATATAAAAAACTGATTATTGTTTTATTTATTAACGATTTGTCATAAAAATTATTTGAAAACATAAATTCATAAATCAACTATTTGCTTAAAATAACAAATAAATGCTTCAAACACAAAGATAAAGATTTATATGCTTACAATACATACATACATATTTACTGCAACTTTTTTTAAATGTTTTGGTTCCCTTTTTATTTGTTTTCATATTTTGCATATTATTTTTAATTATTTATTTCGTACATAAATTTTTATTTTTTTAATTTCTTTAACAATAAAAAACAATTTCAAATTTTAGCTACCAGAAAAATTACTAAACTGTTAACTATTAGAACAAAATATTTTTAAGCATTAACATTATTCTGTTACTTTTAAGCATACTTTGATTAATAATAATGTATTATGGATAAATATTTTATATCATTTCTAATAAGTTATAAAAGTTTGGTTGTGGTTGAAATTTTTTTAGGTTAAAATCAACCATGTTGCATTTTTTTTTGCACAGTAACCATATAATCGTTAAAAGTTAACAAAAAATGTCTAAAGTTTTGGTGAAAATAACTATAATTGGTTCTCCGCAACTATACCTTGTTACAAAGAACATAATATGGTTATTGTGACCAAATAACAACCATGTTTTTTTCTGCGTGTAGTATGGCTTTCTACATAAAATTTGAAAATCATTGCGTATATATTTCTTAAAATTATAACGCTAATGTGAGTGGCTGCACCTATTAGCTGCCAGTTTAGCGAATTTAGGATACGATTAAGTCAAGCGATAAATGAGATAACTGATATAGATTTCATAGATTGCTATTTGCTAAAATTCTACTAGAAAATGTATAAAAAACACTGCCTCTACAAATCAATTTAAGTACCTGTTAGTACAAACAGAAAAATATTTGTTTAAATTCGGTTGATATTGTTACGTTTTACCCTTTTTAACGGGCAAACGTACGGATTCTTTTGATTGCAAATACCACTGTGGCTAAATTCTGTCTTCAAACTTTATGGCTTTCTCCGGCTATACTCTTCGATCCTACCGGTCTTGTGAACCCTTGGTCTCGTATTTACTAAACATGCGTTATCACCACAAACGCAGCCATCCACGCTACACTACTAAGTTACTGAGGCGGGGAATGAATTACTCGATGCCTTGTTTAGTAACCTTAACCATCCACAGACATCTCCACTTCTCCTTTTATCCAAGCCAGTCTTCTCCTTTAATCCAGTCGCCACAACACACGACTGCCATACACTGTTGTTATGCTGTTACATTTCCCCACGCTAATCGCTAGTGCTTTTACTTTTTATTATAAAGGGCTTCTTGACAATTATCTGTTGCTCTTATATTAAATTGAACGTCTCCACTAAATTATCTGCCATGGCTTCACACAATAATTGTATTTTGCCTCTAGGAAGGTTTGTACTGCTGTTTATTAATTTTAATTGCATTATAACAATTATTATTTTTTCGTTGCACGCATGTCCGAATGCGGTATCGAACTCAGGACCCTCTGTTTTGCAGCACGCACCTCTACCAACGCAGCCATTGAGGCTGCTCAGCTTTTGTTGGCTAACTTGTTGTGTTGTTGTTCTATAAACACACCATTAGTTGAATTAGCTTATTCACCACGCTCATACGGAAACAAAGGGGTTGCCAGATTTTTTTTTTATTATTCGTAACAATATATTTAAAATTTATTTCTTGTTATTAGTAAAATATAATAAGAACATACGTTGTTCATTAAAAACTATTGAATTAGATAAAAAACTGATTTTCAGACATCCTGTTCTAAGAACCTGTGAAAAGGCAACTAAATGTGGAAGAGCCCTTTTTCCATTATTAAATCGAAAGTCAACTTTGAATTATAAAAATAAAATTTTACTGTATAAAATGTGCATACGGCCTATTATGACGTATGGGTGTCAAATTTGGTCAAATAGATGTGCCAGGACCTATCTAAAGAAGTTACAAATAATCCAGAAAAAAATTTAACAATCATTTTTAATTTACCCAGAAGAAACTCAACAAGTAGACTGCATCGAAATTTTCAACAAGATGTGCTTAAATCAGTAATATCTAATTTAACACAAAGATTTGAAGTTCGAAATAGAGCTTGAAATTATGATATAATAAGGAATTTGTAATATTAATTTTTTTCTTCAACTTCAGCAATGAAGCTGATAGAATGATTAATTCAGAATTTCTTTAAATCTTTACTAGGTATTTCCCTATCTTTTTTCCTAACACTTCGTTAATGTAAATATTAAATTTAAGATATTTTTATACAATAAATTAAGTTCATATTTATTGCAATACTTAATTAAGTAACATCTCGAAAAACGTAATTATTGTAAATATTTTAAATGTATTAATTATATTTATAATAAATAAAAAAAAACATTCAAAACTAACAAATAATATTTATTACTTTAGGTTAGCTGTACACAACTGAATTCTTCTAATTGGGGCAACCAAACCAGTTTACTATTGAAAACAGAATTTTGGTAGTCAGAAGTTTATAAATCTTTTGCGTTACTGCTTCCCAAACGTTTTTGAATAAAAAAAAATATAATAAAACATTTAAGCGATATTCTGGTTTTAAAAATTATAAAGATTTATTGAAAATAGCGCAAGTTGTTCAAGATCTTCAAAAGGTATTTTTTAAATTGTCTAAAAAAGAGATTTGAAAATCTAAATAAAATGTTTCATTTACTTCGTAGTGACAACAAGCTCGGTATTTGCAAATAGAATGTAAAAAGAAAGAAAGTAGGTGAAAAGAAAGAAATTGGGAGAACATAGACTGGCGCTGTGCTGAGGCTATTTGAATTTGTATGGTTCGAATCACAAAATTTATACGTTATCTTATTTTTTTAATGTACTTTTTTAATAAAAATTATTTATGAAAGTTGTTAAAGTTGTTTTATTCACCCCATAATAATATTTAATAGCGACTTTCGAATAACTTTTTGAAAAAATTGTGAGTACCATATTCATTCAGTCATCTCTTCACCGAATTCCAACTAATACCTACAACAGCCCAAATTCGATAGGCAACAAATTCGGTTATCGTAACGAGTCTCTTTTCTCTGTGTAGACAATTTTTGCGAAAAAAATCGTTTTAATTTTTTTTCTTCTCTGTATAATGGTACAAGTTTCAATAGCTATTGGTACTCCCTTATATACCGTCACCAAACTTTATACTTGTTAAGCAAACTAGGCACTACAGCTTCTTGTTAATTTCAACCGTTTGTCTACAACAGTTCAACATTTTGGCAAAACTTCAAATTACATCAACTGTAGGGGCACCTTTTATTTCATAAATAAGCTTACAACTGTTCAACAGTTTGCCAACATACTTCAAATAACATCAATTCTAGGGGCACCCTTTAATTCATAATTTAAAATATTTATACTTCTTACTTCCCCAAACAAAGTGGTAGATTTCCTGTTTTTAAGCGTATGTATAGAACGGGTGAAAAGATACACCCATTTAGGTCTTATTGCACTAATTTAGGAAACACCCTATAATTTCTAAATTCCAATTACAAACTTGTTGTTTTAGCGGAATTAGCAATACAGCTGCCTTAAAAGTTTCAGATGTCTGTCTGAAACGTTTCAAGAGTTTGGCCACATTAACAAAATAACATCAACTATTGCGACACCCTTTAATTTCAAAATTCAAATTTTATACTTGTTATAGTGAAGTAAACGATATTGGTTCGTTGTAAATTTCAAGGGTCTGCCTACTGTTCAAAAGTGTGGCCATATACATCAAATTAAAGAAACTATTGGGGCACCCTTTAATTATTAATTTTAAATATTAATACTTGCTACTATTACGGTCATAGCAAACGACATCCAATCCAATTTGCAAGCGCTTGTCAACAACTCTTGAAATGATAGAAATATTTAGTGCAGTATACGTCCCCTATGGGGACACCTTTTAATTTTTAAGATATATTTTTGTATTCCTTTTTTCCACTGCGAGCAATAGTAATACGCAGTTTATTTTAGTTTGAAGGTGGTGCGCTTTACAGTTTATAATACTCGTAAAAGACATGTATATTGTATAGGGACACCCTTTAATTTTTCAGATTATAAACTGTTCTTGAAATTGAACCAATCTATTAGCATCATCTTTTGAATAAAAAAAAAATCAAATCGATTCAGAAGTTACTGGGTTATGGAGGCACAGATATAAAAGAAACACTATTCAGGAGAGTTGTTAACCGACTTCATTCTCTTGAAGTCGAAAAAAAAATTAAAAAGAGTAAAAAGATAAGAAAAAAGCTTCTTGGTCATTAACCTATTATGCTTCTATTATCATCGGTGTGTTTATACTTTTATAAATATAATTATGGTTATACTTAAAAATGTAATTATTTTATTTAACAGTAATGTGTTTTCAGTAACAACAATATAATTATGTATAATACTATATGATTTGTCTTTAAGCATATAATTTGTTTTATAATATATTGTTTTTAAATTATAGATATCTCCACTATGCTATTATATTTATATGAATAACATTTTTTTTTTTTTTTATCAAAGTGCATCTGCACTATTTGCAAAACATTCAAAAAGTAACACAACATTAATTTGTGTGTGATGTTGATAAATGAAATAAAAAAATTTAATATTTTCTATTTTCTTATTTTTACCATTTTTCCATAAGAATGACAACATTTGCAAATAACTGAAGTAATTTTCACAATTTTTTTTACCATGTAGCGTACAAAAAATTTTACATTTAGAGGCAACCCACTTGACCATAGATTGAAAAGCTAATATCGAGTGTTTTTTTAAGCTCGTTAGATCTTTAACCCTCTAGTGCGCCGTGATGCAAATTTGAATCATACCGAATATCTCTCTGTAGCTTCAAAATTTAAAAACAGTTTTATGTAAATGTTCGTTATATGTTGTGTCCATTTAATAGACGTCGTTTTCTCTGCTTTTGAAGTACCGTTATAGCAGCATTGAATTATTGTGCAATTTTGAAGTGCCTGCTCATTCGTTTGTTGCGCGTAGAGGAAACAGTGTGTTTTTCTGACCTTAAAATTTATTAAGTTCAAAAAGTTTATAAACAGTTTTGATTTTTACATAAGTTACACTCTTTTTTTATTACAATATATAGTGTGTATTGTTTTTTTATGGTAAGTACTTTGCGCTAAATGCGCAATGATGCAAATTTGCATCAAAGGATTTTTCGCCTCCTGCGCCCTTATAAATGAAAATTATACAAACTGCTAGAACAAAAGTTTGCTTTTAAACCATTTCCTTTCGTTTAAGTAGTATTTTACTTAATTTGGTTTTCTTGCGCACTAGAGGGTTAAATTATAAAAAATAAATTTTTATAAAAAATGTTTGCTTATTATTTTCAGTAGACTCTAGCAAATTATTATGAATATACTCACGCGCAAACAACGCTATAAAATTATCGAAGTTTACTTTGAAAATCAGTCATCATTTCGAGCCACTTATAGATGACATTTTTATGGTGCACAATATCTTCCGTCTGAGCAAGCCATCCGTCGAACTGTGGATAGGTTTCGTACCACATACTCTCTAGAGGATGCAATAACACCAACACGTCGAACGAATGTGCGTACTGAACAGAATATCGTTGCTGTAAACAACAGTGCGTAAGAAGATCCAAATTTATCGATTCCTGTTCGGTCGCAGGAATTCTTGGCCTACACCCGTATAAGATCCAGAATTTAAAGCCACGAGACCATTATATGTGAGTTCTTTTGCCGATTGGGGTCTAGAGCAGTTAGGAAATGACCTGTTGTTTTATCCCCAACTTGTGTTCAGCGAAGAAACTCATTTTTGGTAAAATTGCCGCATATGAAGTGAGGCTCTACGTTACGGTCACCATGATTAATTATTTTTTTGGTTTGAAAATATGGGTGTCATTGATCCGTAAAAAATGTGGTTTCAACAAGATGGCGCTACGTGCCATACGGCGACTGCAACCATCGAGTTAATGATTGACGCTTTGGAGGTTAACATTGTTCGTGTTATTTATGACATACGGCCAGTAGTACTTAAAAAGTGACCCGAATCGGACGGGCTGAATGCGCTTCGTCATGAGCAGCCGCGCTGGTCATATGCCTGAAATCATTTCTAAATCTTAGTGCCATGTTCTAACCGTCCGTAAAAAAAAAATTCTTAATTACAATTTAAAGTTCTATTGGGCTTAAAAATACCTTTTATAATAAATCCCCAAAATTTAAATTAGATTCACACCAAAGGGGTTCCCTTCTATATATAGTCCACCCTTAGTTTTTGCTTTTATATTTTATTTATTTTGTGTTGAAAACTTAAAGTATGTGTCTAAACCAATTCAAAAGAAAATGACGTCTTTATGGGGACACACTGTATGGTTTTTTTGTCATTCTAGCGGACCACAATCACTGAAATTTTCAAGTTTCTGTCAATAGCCCCTTAAAAGATAAGGCTATACTGGTTAAAATCGTAGAGTTGATGGAAAGGCCCTTTAAATTTTAAACTTATTGTGTAAACTTTTTGTAAGCGGACATATTTGTACATACTCCGTATTAATTTAAAATCTCTGGCTGTTACGGTTGAAGATCTAAAACATACTATTAACTCAGATCACTATAGGAACACTCTCTATATATTAGTTTTATTTTTAGTTTTCCTTTGCAATTCTTATAGCGGATATTAGAGAACGTAGTCTAACATGCACTGTGCCAGTTTGACTCATCCAGCTATCACAGTTTAAAAAATATATTCATAAATACCACGTTACTTTCGACACACGCTTCTTATTACGGTTCCCGTGATAAACGGACAGACGGACAGACATTCTAGCGAAAACAATAAAGTAACTATTTGTGTGTCCAAAAAAGTATGAAAGTGTGTATAAAAATAAAATGTGTTGAAGATTTTTTGACAAGTCAATGCGAGTTGTTACTCTTCTAAAAAAATTTTTAAAAGAAATAATACCTTTACGTCCATAGTTGCATTGTGCAGTGTCTCTGTCTTCTATGACAATTTAACGCCTAAGCATATATTTTCATGCGATATTTCCAAGTATGACAGGGCTCTATCAGATTTTCTTATGAATGAATCTTAGGGTTGTGTCGTGTAAATAGCGCTAGAATAAAGAGTTCAAATTATCTCCATAATGTTGATCGAAGAGAATTTTCTCTCAGAAAGAAAATTATAATTCATATCTTTGGTCAAGTGGTTTTTTGTATTTTTTTGCACTTAAAATTTACTTCAAAGCATAACATGCATTTGTATTGCACCATATTTCAACGAATGTTGCTACCATTAGAACAATCATACATTTTCTTATACAACGAGACATGCGATGCACGCACACATCGTTGTTGGTTGTTTTCACTAAAGTTTGAGAGACAAATGTAGAGTCAAGTAACCAACGTACGTTACACCTGAGTGCATTTATAAAATACAACGTTGAGCTCGTGTCAAGCACTTAAAATGCAAATTGTTTGTCAGCACTAGATGGGGTGGTTGCTGTAACAACAATATGAAGCGCGTAGCAACTGTTTGTCGACTGAGAATACAATTTTGAAATTATCAAACACCTCTAATGTTTGTTCGTGCGTAGCAATTTTCTCTTCATTGCTTTTTCTATTGTAATTTGTTTTGTTGTACATTCATATGTATTTTCGCGGTGTTTATACAAGTAAATTGCTTTAATTTTCAATTTATTTTTTGTTTTCTTGTTGATGTTCAATAACGTTGCTCAAACTACTAAATTTGAAATTATAGATTCATAGAGATGAAAAGAGATTTATACAGGAAAAGTTATTGGAGGTTTTTTTCTCACAGTTAGTTAGCGGTCCATTGCTTGGGGCACTTCAATAATTTAAAAATTCTTGTGTAGAGAATTTTATTTAAACGGCGGTTATTGGGTAGGAAAAAAAGTTCAAGTTGGTTGACTCAAAAAATATTCAACACCATCAAAATTACCAAATGACTTGACAGGTGTTTATCGTCATTTAAGCAAAAAAAAAACACGAAGTTTATTGGGAAAAAAATAATAAAACTCCTTGATTGTGAAAAATCACCAAAATCAGAGAAAAGCACTCAAATTGCGAAACTTATAAAAAAAGGATTAACAAAATTTTAGTTTCAAAATTTATTAAAAAATAAAAGAATTATTTATAAGTTTTTGTGTTGATTTTTAACGAAACGCAGCATTTTTTGCTAAATGTGTCCATCTTTGAAAATGCTTAAAAATTTGAAGAAAGACAAAAAAGCGCTATTACGTAAATTCTTGCGCAAATTTAATTTTATATTGCTATAAAAATTCTTAACATCAATTATTGCTCATACAGAATAAGTCAAAGACTTCCTGTAAAAAAGAAACCGATTTAAGCGGAAGTATACACAAAGAAAACAGATTCGTTATGTTAACCGAATTTGTTTCCAATCGTATTTTGTCGGTTATGAGCATTATTTGGAATTCGGTTAACATGACTAAATTATTGAGGTACTTCCAACTGTTTTAGAAAATTATTCGAGAAGGAGGACTACTACCAATATAAAATATTATTGTAAATTAAAAAATTGTTTTCGATGTAACATTTATTTAAAAATTAGTTTACAAGAATATGATTATGTTTAATAAATTTAATGATACAACACCTAAACTTCAGCCTCACCAATACGCTTCACTATTTCGCCTGGATTTCTTACTTTTTACTTAAAACCATCCACTTTCCATTTCAACCGAGAATACGACAGGCTTAGCCAATCCTAAATAAATCAAACCATTTTAAAATATTTTTGTGCATAAAAGTCCTTTTTAATTTATCGTGACCTTACCATTCGACAAAACTGGCAAATTTTTGCTTCCATAAAATTTTTTTATTTTAAATGTATAAATTTTATTTTTATTATGTATGTCAAAACTATTTTGATTTTCAGAAGTAATACGGTTGATTTTATAATGCTAACTACCAAAATTCAGGTATTAGAATAAATTTGTTAAAAAAGTTTAGTTGCATCTCCCAATTAACAGAAAATATTTTAGTGAAGACACAAATCCAGCAGGTAAACTTTGTTAACAGTTATTGCGACCAACTTTTAATATCCAATGCCGCTTGTTAGTTTTTAATATGAAAAATGTGTCAAGATTATATTTTATATATTATAAATATTAAATTATGACATTAGTAGTTAAATTTAAAATATATTAACCGATTTTTTTACCAATCCTTTTTCTGTGTGTAGTCGTAAAATTGATATGCAGTCTAACAAAACCTCAGAAATTATCGCATCATTTACTTCAAGAACGTCATGACTCCAAAATATTAATTTCGAGATAATAGCAGTTTAAGATTTGACTCATTCTCACCATCGATAAATATATCAGAATGCTTAAGTTCCCACTACAATTAGTAAAATGATTCATAATTAAAAAACCATTTAAAAAAACTTTCTTCAATTATATATTAAAGGAGAGGTCTTGGACAAAGGCTTATTCTTAAAACGTGAAAAGTAAAAAAGACATAAAGATGAAACTTATACACAATATAAAGCATGAAATGGCGAACAATTCTGTATGATTAACTCCAAAATTTGAGTTATGACGTTTTTGAAGTAAATGAGCGATATGATCAACTATGAAATAGAAGTAACTGTTATGCAAACTTTTTGAATAATCACAGTCTGGGGGCATTTTAAGCTGAAACGGATACGAAATTTACAGAGTAAAATATCAGCAACGCAAGTTAATGAGAAGTGTTCTCAATACTTAAAATTCATTTGTATTAGTTTGTATTTGAGCATTAAGTTGCATTTTAAACCAACTTCAAAAAGAAGGAGTTTATAAATTCGACTGAATGTTACCTTGTTGATTGAAGTCGATTTTAAACACTTCTTTTTTATTAAATTAATTTTTTATTTTTAATTTCTGAAAATCTTTTTTAGAAAGAAAATTTATTTTACAAATGTAAGCGGACGTTTTCCAAAGAAAACAAGAAAAATAAGACAAGAAAAATAAAGGTGCAGTCAGACTAGTCAAATATTTGACCAAAAAAGCATAACAACTATTTTTACAATTATTTTTATATAGCTTTTCTGACTCTTATGATTACCAACGACGATTTACAATAAAATAAATGTTTTACCTTTTATAGTGAGTAGGATCATAAAGTATGTAGTCACGTCTTTTTTTGTCAAATATTTTACTGAACTGACCTTGATATAAAAATTACAAAAAACAATTGAAATTTGCAAGCTTTTGATATCTGAAGGAAAAAGAAAGGAATAAAAATGGGGTGTTGATAGTACTCAGTATCAACATAGAAAAAGCCATTGCACCTATAAAAGTTTTGTTTGTTTTCATATATTAATTTAATTAAAGTTTTAATTGATTCAATTATTTATTTAATTCGAAAATTATTTTCCGTTTATTAAATTAAATATATAATTGTTAATTAATTACATTATTAGAAAAATTTTGTAATTATTTTCTTAATTGAATATATAATTGAGAAAAACAAAATTTAGTTAAATTTCAATCTAAAAACAAATAAAATTTAAAGGTGCAACAACTTTTTTCTTAGAACCAGTTATTAAGCAAAAGTTCCCCTCTAATTTGTATGAAATATTCACTATTACGTCTGCTTTAAGTTATAAATGGTTCTTTTTCTTTTCTAATTTATTAAGCACTAGGTCAGTTTTATAAATAATAAAAATTTTTTTTATTTATATTTTCAATATTTCGCCACACCTTTGGGTGGCATCATCAGGAAACAGGAAACAAAAAATTAAAATTTCTTTTTTCAAAAATAACAAAAATTAAAATGAAATTATTTTTTCAAACAAAAACAGAAAAATTAAAAATCAAACGACAAAAAACTCAAGTATTTAAACATTTACATTTTTATAAATTTAAAACTCAAAAAACATTCAAGTAAAATAACTCAATAATTTTAAACATTTACATTCTTATAAAAATTTTAAAAACAGAAAACATTCAAATTATTTTAAAATTTTAAAAAACTTAATACAAATACATTAACATAAACTTTCACGATAGAAATGTTACAAGCAATCATATACTCTCAAACGTTAATTAATTTTTATGCACTAAATGTCTATAACATTGCGCAACATTATCAGTATCAGCCTTAAAGTTTATTCTTTTTGTTGCTGGTATTTTAATTATTTGTAACATCTCTAACAAAAAGAATAAACTTTAAGGCTGATACTGATAATGTTGCGCAATGTTATAGACATTTAGTGCATAAAAATTAATTAACGTTTGAGAGTATATGATTGCTTGTAACATTTCTATCGTGAAAGTTTATGTTAATGTATTTGTATTAAGTTTTTTAAAATTTTAAAATAATTTGAATGTTTTCTGTTTTTAAAATTTTTATAAGAATGTAAATGTTTAAAATTATTGAGTTATTTTACTTGAATGTTTTTTGAGTTTTAAATTTATAAAAATGTAAATGTTTAAATATTTGAGTTTTTTGTCGTTTGATTTTTAATTTTTCTGTTTTTTTTGTTTGAAAAAATAATTTCATTTTAATTTTTGTTATTTTTGAAAAAAGAAATTTTAATTTTTTGTTTCCTGTTTCCTGATGATGCCACCCAAAGGTGTGGCGAAATATTGAAAATATAAATAAAAAAAATTTTTATTATTTATAAAACTGACCTAGTGCTTAATAAATTAGAAAAGAAAAATTATTTAAAAAGGTCAAAGAAACATTTACATATAATATAAATGGTTCTGTTTAAATATGTTTACGCTGACTGCTTGTTCATTGTAAAACTTCGTGCCAGTTAGCAGGTTAAGCCGAAATTTATTTTTTATTTTGGAGTAAGGAATCTTAGTAAATTATTAAAAAAAAAACTGGCCCTCTGATGGTGGACGAAACGTGTTATAAGGCCCATTGATTTTTGTAGTGGAAGAAGTAAAATATCATTTAGATTACTAAAAGGGATTCTACAGATTTTATGCCGTTCAGTATAACAGTCCTAGAAATAA
This sequence comes from Gymnosoma rotundatum, assembly GCA_916610165.2. Taxonomy (NCBI): domain Eukaryota; kingdom Metazoa; phylum Arthropoda; class Insecta; order Diptera; family Tachinidae; genus Gymnosoma; species Gymnosoma rotundatum. The sequence goes on from OU744338.1 coordinate 120,044,963, forward strand.
AGAAAGCAAATATATTTTGTAAAGTCATTCTACGTCACAGTCTGAAAAATGTACATGTCCAACCATTAACTTTAAACAATATCCTACTTCGATATCATTTAATGCCTTTAGATCTCCGAATAAGTAATTTGTTTGCGGAAAAGTAAATTGTCATCGAATTGGTGTGTGGTTATAAGCTAAAAGTGAAGTATGTTACTCTATACGTCAATAGCCAGGCGGTGCTTAAAGCTTTAAGTGGACACAGCGTCAAGTCAAGGCCATTAATTGAGTGTAAAAAGGCCTTTTGTATATTATTAAACAAGCTATGAGTTGTATGTGTTGGGTTCTAGGTCATTGCAATATCCGACGAACTTGTAAGATTGGGTTAGGAAGGGATTTATTTAGAAGGTGTAGAAGCGGTGAAGCTATCGATTAATCACAACCATAGGCTTCCTTGTGATTATGTAGAAGGAAGAACTAATCAATTCTGGGTGGCTTAGGAGGATTACAAAGTATCGCGGTCCGTTTGAATTAGTCTGAACACTGAGAAGGCTTAACTGCTTTTGATTTTGTACAGGCAAGTGTTGAGATTAGTTGTAGTAGTGATCGCTGGTCATTGCGTCATTAGGATTATAACCAATAGATGGGTACACGTTACTTCAAATTTTTATGGGATGTGGTACGACAAAGAGAAGGTAGGAACTGTAAAGCTCGTTATGTGTCTCTGTCTGGCATTGCAAGGCCGCAGGTGTACATGGCTAGGCGACATTACTCAATGCAATCTGAGAGATGTTGTTTGCTTCATTTTGGGGGTCATGTGGACAATACGCCATCTGGATCTCCAACAGTAGGGTGTATAGCCCTTGTGAACCTAATGCAAGAGACCAGCAAAAACGCATTGTATCATTTTGCTCACAGCTGCTTTAATGTGGCAACCGCAAAGTCGCTTGTACTACTTCAAAAGTTTTGCTGAATGCAATAATATCAACGACACAGCCATCTACACCCCTATTGCCTATTTTTTGTTTAATAAAGTTTGTTGTTGTTTTGTTGTAATTTGCCAGCGGCATTATATGGAGAAAATTCAATTTTCTTGTTAAATTTAATGGCATCTACATTAGCTTTGGTGGCAAACATACAATGTTGCTTTTGTTGCTAGAAAACTGTATTGTTGAATTTAGTGTTGCCACAACTACTGCTGGATTTGTGCTTGTTATTTTCAACTTTCTGCTCAAAGTTCCAGAACACAAAAATATTTTCTAATTATTTTATTGTGTCCGCGTAAACAACATTAGGCGAAACAGTTGAAAATTGTTTCCTTTTATCCAATTTCCCCAATGTCTGCTTTAGTCCTGTTCATAAAGCATGAGTGCATAGTAAAAGGCCCTTTAGTCATATTTTAAGCCGGGCGTTAACAACAATGTCAAATTTAATTTTAATTTTCAATCTGTTAACAATATTCGTTTGTAAAGATATTTTTTTTTCTTGTTGCTTGTTTTTCACACAATTGTTCATGTTCAAGTAACCATCATATGGAAAATTCTAAACTGTGGTCTTTTGTTATGTCACCCAGTCAATACTTTATTACCTTTTTTTCTATTTTATTTAGGTTGCTATATAAAAACATGTACAGGTGTGTTTGAACTGTCTTTAAGGGTATGAATGAATGTGCATGTTTTGGTTTTACAACACAATTTCCTTTAGGTCAAACAAACATTGAAAAAAAAAGTTGTATTGTTGATCTTAGCAATTATTTATCGTTTAAACTAGATCATGTCAAGCACACAATAGTGAATCTATTGTTTGATGTACTATTTTTAGATCTTTTTTTTTGTATTTTATTTTACAAATTTTATGGCCTTGTTTTTTTTAGAAGAAGGTGCATATTAAAGTGTAGTTGAAATTGAATTTATTGACTTCTGCAAAAGTTTAAGCAAAAAATTAAGACAGTGGCTTAGAAAGTTAATAATATTTTAAATAAATTAAATTTTTAAAAATTATTGTGCTGATTTCTAAATATTCCGGCTTGAATTATAAATCACCGGTATTGATTATTGCAAATGGCCATGTCCCCTAATTTTTCTCGTTTTTTTTTTTTGGAAAACGTCTGCATACATTTGCAAAATTAATTTTCTTTCTAAAAAGATTTCTAGAAATTAAAATAAATGAACTAAAGCTAAAATAATTACGACTCATTTATAATATTCGCAGTTCAAATCCCAATTCAATATAAATTAAATTAATTTATTTAATAAATGTTTCCCGAGCTTTATAATTTAATAATATTTTGCTTGTTTATCAGAAATATTAGCAAAGTACGAGGGCTGCTCTATATATTTCTGGCCTAATAGTGAAAATGAGAACATTTATAATCAAAAATGGTTTTATTTTTTTCAACGTATTCTCCAGCACAATTTATACACTTTTGCATGCGCTCAAGCCAGTTGTCGAAGCACTTTTTCCACTCCGATTGAGACACCTCTAAAACATGGTTTTTGAACACTTCAACAGCTTCTTCTGGCGACGAAAATCGTTCACCACGCATTTTTTTTTCTTGATGTGCGGAAACAAGATGAAGTCATTAGGTGCCAAGTCAGGGCTGTACGGCGGATGACCCATTAATTCGACGTTTTGGCCGGTCAAAAACGCTCTGGTTTGAGCTGATGTGTGAGAGCTCGCATTGTCATGGTAAACAATGATTCGTCTTCTCTTGTTGGTTTTTCGAATTTCTCCGATGACTTCAGGCAAACAAATTGTAGTGTACCACTCAGAAGTGACCGTCCTACGTTGCTCAAGCGGAACGGTCGCCACGTGACCAGTTTTGCCGAAAAAACAGGCGACCATTTGCTTCGAAGTGCTTCTTCCACGAACAACTTTCGTTGGATTTTGCTCGTCTTTGAAGACCCACACGGTCGATTGTTGTTTCGTTTCGGGCTCATACTCATAGATCCATGATTCGTCACCTGTGACGATCTTATAAACGTCTTTTGAAGTACCGCAATCGTATTTTTGCAACATTTCTTTGCACTAATCAACACGAGCGTTTTTTTGAGCGACTTTCAAATTGTGCGGGATCCAACGAAAACAAACCTTTTTTACGGCCAGGTGTTCATGCAGTATCGAATGTATGCTGGTGGAAGAAATGTCCAAGGATGTCCCTATCTCTCGGTATGTCGCATGTCGATCTTTCATTATGAGTTCACGCAAGGCATCAATGTTCTCTGGCACAACAGCCGTTTTTGGACGACCTTCACGGAATTCGTCTTTGAGCGAGCTTCGGCCACGATTAAATTCATTATACCAATTTTTCACAGTGCTATAGGATGGTGCTTCATCGCCATACAAAGATTTAAGTTCATCAATGCACTCTTGTCGTGATAATTCACGTCGAAAGTTGTGAAAAATGATGGCACGAAAATGTTCACGAGTTAATTCCATTTTTTTCTATATTAACTTTTTCAAGTCACTGTTAACAACACAAATAATGGTCGTACGTCAAAACGTTTTGAGTACGATTATGCTTAAAAATGACAAACTTTCCAATGGAAATGTCAGATTGCACATAGCAGCCCTCGTACATTTCGTGTTAAGAAGCGTTTTTTTCTATTGAAATTTTATTTTTAAGAAGTTTTTGTTAAATTGAACAGAAAATTATGTTCCCGTGTTCGCTCAAGAAAACTGATGAGCTAGATAAAATTTAAATACGCCAATCGATCAGAAATAGTTTCAAAAAATGTCCTTTAAGGCAGCGGGCAAAACACCACGCCTGCCTCTAATTTTTCCATATCATTGGGAACAACTCTAGTTTAGTAAAATAACTCTAATCAAAAAAACAAATTAAAGTGAGATAGAGAATTAAAAAAAAAAAAAAAAAATAACATCAATTGAAAAAACTGGCGCTCGCCCATATTTTCCGTGTTATCAGCCTCTAAACTTTTCATAGAAAAGTACGATTGCGTATCATATTTTTTAATATATCAATATGGGTATTAGTTAAAAGCATTTAAAGAGGTCTTTAAGGGAATACAAAATCTTTAATAAAATGCTTAACCCATTAAGAGCCGATGATATTTTTATGTAAAATTATATATAGTAATAAAATATTTTTTTTTTATTTTTTAATTATAGGGATGACACAATATTTGTTTTTTTTATTGGAATTACTTAACTAAATTATATTTACATATATGGTGAGGGTTAAATAAGGTTCGGCATAGTCGATTATATCTCTCTTACTTATTCAAGCTCAATAGAACTTACGAAGTCCTTAGTTGTCAAACGATCTGTCATATGGCGGCCACATTTGATATTTATGATCAGTATAACCTGCCATGTCATTATGAATAAATTGGAGATTAAACAACAAATCATCTAGACTTGCTCTAAAATTCTGTCATCAAACCGCGCTACTTATAGACAAAATTAGTTTCAGTGTCGAGGCTTAACAAGTTTATTAATAAACTAAATTGTAGCATATGGATTGACGCTAATCCATAATATACAGCAGAGACTTACTTATATCCACAAAATTCCCCGTTTTGTGAGGCTTGCACGTTGCTGGCATCACCTGACCTTATTTATTTTTTAAAATTGAAGACGGAGCTCGTGTTACAGCCGATGCAGGTCGTTAATGCACTATAATTTATGATTTTTTGTTTGGCAACACTGATCAAATTGATACAGAAGAGATGTGCTCTCAACGACATGGCTCTACGTAGACCGCTACCATTGACTTACTGCACGCAAAAAAAATATGGTTGAGGTAACCATAATCTAAGAGCAACATACTATGGTTGCATTATATGGTTGCTAACAAAACATAGTATTGTTACATTTGCAACCATATTGTTGTCCAAAATATAAACATAATTATGTTCAAATATAAACATTAAATGCTGTAAGCCTACATACATACATACATATTCATACATATTCAACTTTTTTAAATGTTTTGGTTCCCTTTTTATATGCTTTCATATTTTGCATATTATCTTGATTATTTATTTTGTACATAAATTTCTATTTTTTTCACATTCTTTAACAATAAAATATAATTTCAAATTTTAGCTACCAGAAAAATTACTAAACTGTCAAGTACCAAAACAAAATATTTTTTAGCGCAAACATTATTCTGTTGCTTTAAACCATACTTTGATTAATGATAATATATTATTGTTAAATATTTTATATTATTTTTAATAAGTTATAAAACTTTGGTTGTGGCAGAAATTTTTTTAAGATAAAACCAACCATGTTGCATTTTTGGTGCATAGTAACCATATAATCGTTAAAAGTTAACAAAAAATGTTTATCGTGACTAAAGTTTTGGTGAAAACAACTATAATAGGTTCTCCGCAACCATACATTGTTACAAAGAATATAATATGATTATTGTGACCATATCACAACCATAGTTTTTTCTCTGCGTGTGAAGTTATAATTAAAAAATAATGTGTAAAGAAACTGATATATGCGAAATACATCACACTAAGCCATGATATCCAAGTACTTCAGTTGACTTTGGCCTCTTTTCTACCAGTACATGTAAGTTCGAAATGGACCTGAAAGTTGTATAACATGTATGAAGATTAGATAAAGCGCAAAAAATTTTTCCGCCGTTTATAAAAACCAAATCATTTATTACATCAACAATGAAGAGGAAGCAGCACAGTTGATCTTACAAATGTTAAAATTGAGGTTTTTATATGGCTCCATTCATAGATTGTTGTAATATTCTGATCGAACGTTTAATACAAGTTTTGCTGTATAGTCCCACTCACCAGAAAGCTTGGAATAATCACACAAAGAAAAAGGATGGTTCAGGTAACCATAATCTTAGAGCAACATATTATGGTTGTATTATATGGTTGCGAAAAAACATAGTATTGTTACATTTGTCTGTCGACCGTAACAATAACATGGTAAAATCTAAAAATAATTATGTTTAAATATAAATATTGCATGCAATAATCATTTATACATTTTGCTTAAAATACAAAAATACATGTATTTCAACTATTTTTGAAATGTTTTGCTTACCTTTTTATTTGTATTCATATTTTGTACATATATTTTTTTTATTTTCTCTAACAATAAAAATAATTTCAAATTTAAGCTAAAAAAAAATTACTAAACTCATAGAAAAACATTCTGTCAAGACCAAAAGCAAACCATTTTTAAGCTCAAACATTATTTTGTTTGCTTTTAAAAATACTATGATTAATAAAAATATATTATGGCTAAATATGTTATAAAACTTTTGTTGTGGTTCAAAATTTTTTTGTGCACAGTAACCATATAATAGTTAAATGTTAACCAAAAAATGTTTATCATGAATGAAGTATTGTTGAAAACAACTATAATTAGTTCTCTGCCACTATACGATGCTACAAGGAATATAATATTGTTATTGTGACCATATCACAACCATGTTTTATCTCTGCGTGATAATGAATGAAATACGAAGGGCAAATGCTACAATCACTTGTACAGTGACATTAAATTACAACGGCTTGGAAATTTATTTTACTAATCGTAGGTAATTGCGAAATTTATAAAAAATTTTAAAATGGATAAATGAGGCTTAGGTTTTTTAAGCTTTGATAACTGCAGACCTTAATTTTTCCTCTTAAAAAATAGCACTTAGCATAATACTTCATTTTCAATAATCAGCACAATGGAACAACATATCCTAAGATATAAAGATAACGTATGAAAAAACAAGTTCTATTCATGGCAAAAACCGACTTTAAAACAGGCAACCTTAAAATTATGTTCCTCTTATTGTTGACCCAGTAAAACAAAATTTATTTAAATTTTAAGCATTTGTCTATAACTGTTTAAATGATATATATTAAATTACATAACTATTAGGGTACCCTTTAAACTCTAATTTTATATTTATATTTGTTTTTTGGATATTCCGTCTAATTTTCAAGGGTTTGTGTATAACAGTTTTAAAGAAAGTACCATATAAGTCAAATTGAGTCAATTATGGGGACACCCTTTAATTTCTAATTTCATATTTGCTACGAACTTAGCAATCGATAAAGAACTTTTGTAAATTTCAACAATCTGGCTATAACAGCTCAAAATTTTGGCCATATTTATTAAATCAGATCAACTATAGGGACACCCTTTAATTTCTAAAAATTTCAACATACTCGTTTTTTACGTGTACTACTTTAAAGGTTAAAAAAGTTCGTATCACTATAGTTAAAAGCAATACAACAATTAATCTTAAAATTAAAGGGTGTCCCCCTAAGTGATGTAAATTAATTTATATGAGCCTATATTTTAAACCTTTTTAGACAAACAATTGAAAATTATACAGATTATTGACTCCTATAACCGTAACAACAAGTATAAATATTCAAAATTATAAATTAAAGGGTATCCCAACAGTTCATTTAGTTGAATCTATATGGCTTACCGTTGATCAGTTTTAGTCAGACAGTTGAAATTTACAAGGAACCTGTATGGCTAGTTCCGTTATAGCAACAAGTACAAAATTTGGATTTAAAAAATAAAGGGTGTCCCAATAGTCAATGTAATTTAATGTATAAGACTATAATTTCAAAGCGTTATAGGCAGATAGCTCAAATTTACATGGACTCTGCATTACTAAGTTCGCTATAAAAATTAAATCTACAATTTGTATTCAGCAATTAAAGGGTGTTGCCATAATTGAAGTAATTTAACCTATATAGCCCTTTCTTGTAAACCCTTATAAAAAAGCACTTTGAAATTAGAGAGCATGCCTACTACTTTTTTCTGGTATAATAAGAAGCATAAAAATTAAAATCAAAGGGTGTTACAATAGTTCATGTAATTCGACGTATACAGCCAAACTGCTTAAGAGTTTTAGACAGACGGTTGGAAATTTTAAAAGACCTTTATTTTGCTTTTGCTTTAACTGTAGTTATAAAATTTGGATTTAGAAATTAAAGGGTGTGTCTGAAGTTGATGTAATTTAATGTATGTTGCTTAAATTTTGAACCATTATGGGTAGACAGCGAAATATTCCTCGTATTTATATTTACACAAACAAGTGGTTTTATATACAAAACCCAGGATGAGAGCAAAGGATGCTGATGATGGATGTAGTGATCTAGAAAGTTCTGCAAGTATCTAGTTTTTCCTGTTTCCTTTAGTTAAACAGTTTCCTTTTTTTAATAATTTTTTCACGTGACTTTCACTTAAAACATTTCAGTGTCCACATTTTTTCATAATTTTGTATCCCGCTAACCACTGTGTCGACAAAATATAAAGAATGCAAAGAATAAAAATTAAAAATACCTAAAAGGCAAACAAAGTGCAAAAAAAAGCTTATTTAAAAAGGGTCACAAAAATACACTTCGAAATAATTTCAATACATTTTTAAAATGCTGTGACCGCAATCATTTTTTACTTTAAAAAGATAAAAATAAATCTCAAACTATTACTAACAACAGCAACAACAAATCTTGGACCATAGATAAACGAAAAGAGAGGTGGAGTATTTGAAAGAAATAGTAAATTTTGTTAACTAGAGAATTAACTACAAAAGCAAACAAAACTAAGAAATAAATGGCAGCAGATAATAGACATCGTAGACCATCGTATAGCTTTTATGCTTGTGTTTATATTTATATCTTGCAAATAATAAAATTTCTATTAGTGTTGGTGTGTAAAAGTGTTGCTGCTCTAGTTCATATAAATAACAACAATATCTCTACATCATTGTGAAGATATACTTTTTCTTTTCGAACAAAATCAAAATAATAGAAACCTTTATCAACCACAAGACCATTTTTGTTTTTTTTTTGTGTGTTTTCTTGATATAACAAATTTATCCTGGTAGAGAAGGAGAAACGTAATCAGTATTTGTTCTACATCCTTTTAAAAGCTGCTCTATATTTGCCTTTGTAATCACATAATGTTGTAAATGCTTTTGCCATTTTTTCGACATGAATTCTTTATAGTTTTTGTCCCAAAAAATATTTGCAATTTAACATTCTTGCTAAGCAAATTAGAAAATTTACAAGTTTTGCTACACATTTTGTTAGTAAAGGTTTTGCCTGGAAGGAAGATAAATATCAAGCAAATTAAAGTAAAATAAAGTTAAAAATTACAAACTTACATTTTACTTTTTATTTTAATGCAAAAACTTAAAATGTTCCCTATTTTGTTTCCTCAGCTTAGCCTGGTCCTGTTTCGCTAGTTTTTACTGTTTGTTGGTTTCATCGATGCTAAGGTCGAAGTGAAAATTTGTTATGGTTGAAAAATGAATTGATGTTTAAGAAATCTGTCAGGTCATGATGCTTGAGGTGGTTTTTCCTTTTACACTCCCCTACAAAACAAGGAGAAACATTTCGGTTCACTAGACTTTTTGTAACATAATAAACAATCATTCTAAGGTTATATTGCATTTTTCAGTTAATTTAGAAAAACAAATTATTGCCCAAAAATATTAAGAAATTTTGAAAATAAAGAAATTGAAAGTGAAAGAAAGTGAATTATTAACTAAAGAAAAAAATAGTAACCCTTCAAGAAAAAAATATATATATTTTAAGGGTTTTAAAAAAACTTCTTTTGGTACTTTTTTACTTAAAACAACATCTTAAGTTCTGCACAAATATTTTTTTTGAAAAAGTTTCCTTTTCGGCCAAACGTGACCCAAATTTTCAACTGTGTATAAAACTGTAAAAAAAGAAACCCTCTTTTAAAAACAGATTTTAGTGACAAAACTGACTACTCTAAAGATTGCTTTTTTTTTGGCAAAAGTAATATAATTTATTTACCCCTATCGTATTTGGCGTAGGCGTATGTCGACTACGACAATTTTATTCTAGATTAATGATATCTGTTACGAGCTATCTTTAATTTATTACACAACTTAAAAAAACGCTAAGTTTTTGCTATGAAAACGCCAAACACGATAAACCTTATTATTATTTCTATTATTTCTGTTATAAAATATCTAAAGCCAATTTTTATTATAGAAGTAATGATTTTGGAAAAAAATTAATTCAAAAAATTTTTTTTGTGACAACTGTGATTTCTTGTGACAAATGTGATTTTTACAGTAAATGCTTTTTGGAACAAAAGCAATTTTGATTTGAAAGTAATTATTTGGAACTAAAGTATTTTTGTATTATTTTTTATTTGTTTTTTTTTCATTGTAACAAAAACATCATTTTGTGACAAAAATTAGTTTTTAATATAAGTGAATAAATTTAAAATTGTTTGTGACAAAATCGAACATTTGCGTTTGATTTTGGAAAAAAATTAATTCAAAAAAAATTTTTGTGTCAACTGTGATTTCTTGTGACAAATTTGATTGTTACAGTAAATGCATTTTGGGACAAAAGCAATTTTGATTTAAAATTAATTATTTGGGACTAAAGTATTTTTGTATTATTTTTTATTTGTTTTTTTTATTGTAACAATAATGTCATTTTGTGACAAAACTAATATAAGAGAATAATTTAAATATTATATGTGACAGAATCGAACATTTTTGGTGTAGTTGAGTTTTTCCAAAGAAGCGAAGTTCCCATCGCAGTAAGTAATTTTCAGAGAGGTTTTTTTTAAATTAAAAAATAATCATTTATATGACAAAATGTGACAAATGACAAAAGGATTTTTGGCACAAAAATTACACAAAAGTTACATTTATTTCTAAAACCGGATTTTGTAATTAAAGAAATAAAGGGCAAAAAAGAAGAACAAAGCTCTTCCCATAAATTCGGTTCTAGGAAAAACATATTTTTTACAACAATTTTTTCTATTTTTTCTTTATCTGATACATTCAGTTTATTTTAATATTCTTTTAAACATATGATTTCCAAATTATTTATATCTTTTAGTATTGATCTTAATACTTTGTACATTCAAAACATTTGCTTATAAATAGGAAGTAGTTATAGGAAAGGAGGGCTGCAAATGGCAGGAAATTTTTATTTGGAGCTTCCACTAGTAGTGTTGACCTTGTGCGTGTAGTTTCCTCACAAATTGCTGTTGTTTTTTTATAATAATGTGTGTTCTCTCAATCAATTATGAATAATATTAACCGGTGATAAATTTAAAGTTTTAACAATGAAAAACTGTGTACAAGCATTGTTTATTAAAAGAGAATGATTCTGTTCTCTAACGTTGCAATTGACTAAAGTCCTTTACATTAGTCCTGGTTATGGTCGAGTGTGAGCAATCATTGCTTCCATTACTATTTTAATAGCGCATGTAGCCTTCCAAATCCTATTCACTTTCATGCTGTTACCGTTCATGTACTGTTACCACCGCAATTAAAAGAAAAAACTAATACTACAAATATGAAACACAAAGAATATTCTACCGTTCCATTTTAATTATTCTGTATGTTGGTAAACGTTTAAAATTTTAGGACTCAAACTTCCTCGACATGAAATTCATAAAATGTTTATATATAAAACATATCCTAAAACTCAACCAGACAGTTAAGCCCATTACTGTACTTCTACCTACTGAAAATATACAACTCGTTGGTCGTTATCAAAAATTACTTGAGTTGTTAAAGAAATGCGACCATTATTATTTTGATTTTCTGGATTGTGGCAGGTGCACATTAATAAATTAATAACTCACCATTTTATTTGTTAACATTCTAATAGCTTTTTCTTATCCTGAGAAAATGTTCTGATTAATACCTCTTCAAATAAAATAATTATTTGATATAATTTCTTTAGCGCCCTGCATAAGTCGGCTAATTTCTTTTACATTTTCATTAATTTGTTGTTTTCATTCAACATCCAAAAATCTCCTTCGTTTTAACCAAGATTCTGCTTCAAACGAAAATATAAAGGATTTTCTTTGGCTTTCATTAAAAATGTAAGCAAGTTAGTGAGTCTAATGATTTGGTCACACAACCCAGCGAAAAAATTTAACATTTTACTAAAAGTTAGTTTTTAGATTTATTAACGCAGACCATGCCTAATGCTGAAATTATTAACAATTTTTATAAAATCAAATCTATATTTTTTTAACCGGTTTTAGAAAAAAAAAGAAGGAGGTTATCAATTCGACCGAATGTTTCTTCTTTGTGTTCCTTTCCGCAGAACTTAGACACTTCTAAACCGATTTTGAAAATATTTTCTTTATTTTAAAAGGTGATGCTTTCAGATTTGTACCGTTTTTTAAAACAGTTCATTATCTTAAAAATTAAGGTTGTCCCCATACAACATAAATTTTTTTAGGTGTATTATATACCGTAAAGGGCACCACTTTTAAATTAAAAAAGCTTCCAATGACAAAAAGTAATGCAAAAATGAATTAAAAAATTAAAGGGTGTCCCCAAAGGTGAAGTTATTTGACCTATATGGGCTTATAATTAAATCTGTTATAGGAAAACGTTTAAAAATTGGACAGAATGTTAATTGCAATGACCGTTATAGTAACAGTATTAATATTCAAAATAATAAATTATAGGGTGTCCCAATAGTTTATTTAATTTGATGTATATGGCCATATTTTTGTACAGTTGTAGACAGACTCTTAAATTTTACCACGAATCTGTATTGCTTACACCGCTTTAACAATAATAAAATTAAAGGGTGTCCTAATAGTTGATGCAATTTGATATATGTGGCCGAACTTTTAAACCGTTATAGAGAGGTAACTTAAACTTACAAGGACCTGTACTGCTAAGTACGCTATAACAAAAAATTTATATTTAGAATTTTGAAATTAAAGGGTGTCCCCAAAATTAATGTAGTTAAACCTACATGACCTTATCTTTTGAACCGTTATATACAAACACATTAAAATTAGAAAGAACGTCCACTACTTTATTTGGTATTAAAAGAAATAAAAATATTTTAAATTATTAATAAAAGGGTGTCACTATAGCTGATGTTATTTGATGTGTGTGGCCAAACTGTTGGACCTTACAGGTGGTTGAAATTTGCAGAGAAGCTGATGATAATATTACAACAGCAAGTATAACATTTTATTTTGGAAATTAAAGGGCGCCCCTACAGTTGCTGTAATTTGATGTTTAATGCCAAACTGCAGAACAGTCGTAAATAGACGGTTGAAATTAATAAGGAGGTGTAGTGCTAAGTCTGCTTTAGCAAGTATAAAGTTTAGAGATGGAATTTAATGGTGTCCCAATAGTTAATGTAATTTGTTGTATGGGGACATACTTTTGAACCGTTATAGAGAGACATATGGAATTTGTTTTAAAGTCGGTCTTACTCTTGAAAGAACTATTAAAACTTTCAATAAATAATTTTTCTAAATTTTATCAATTCGAGGATCGAAAAATGTTGCTGGGTAATTTGCCCAAACTGTCAAAATGAACACTGAAATATCAAATAATCAATCATGTGGTTTAAATTGCTAATATTTGCATAAGTCAAAATGAAATATTTTTTTTTGGTATTTTGCCTTAAATGAATAGCATTTTTATTCCTTGATCAAAGTTGATGAATGTTGTCCCACATCACTGAGCAGAGTTTTTATGCCTTAAAATGTACAGACTCATAGAATTATTTAAGTCAAAGTCCGTATTACTTAAAGGAAATGAAATTTTCATGCTGGCTTGTAACATTTGTTATTTCTTACGCCTTCCTTCATTAAGGGTCACTAAGCAAGGGAGGTGCTAAACCGTTAGAAATAAAAAAACAAAAGAAAACTAATTTTATTTAAGGGAAGGGGAGCAACCGAAAAAAAAATTTCTTTAAGGTCAGTCCATAAAATAAATAAATTGTTCATTTATTATTTATGCCTACAAGCTAAAGGCGTTTGTTCATTCCTGTCTAAGTATTTATTATGCAGATTGAGTAGTTTTCTTAAAATTTTAATAGCTCTTTCTCTATGTGTGTGTATGTGCGTGCTTGCAAAATTTTGCTGTCTAAGCAGCTTTTGGCTATTTTTCTAAACTTTTGTTTAGATGGCAGGAAATTTTGGCATTTAAAATAAATATTTTAAATCTTGAGGTTATGGATTTTACAGGAAAGACATAAAGTAGCACTTTATATTTAAATATTGTTTTTAAAATTCTACAGAGACCAGACTGGATATAAATTGATTTAAATAAAATAAAAAAAAAGAGCAAAGTAAAAATGAAAATTAAATTTTCTTTAAAATAAACTTCAAGTTAATTTTATATTTTTTTGTGAGTCTGGGATAAGGAGTAAACAAGTAAGAGTGCTATGTTCGTCTATGCTGAATCTTATATGCCCTTCACCATTTATGTAAATCTAGTTAAGTGAAGTAACTTTAAAGGTGACAGAGAATAAAAAAATAAAAAAAATTTAGTACTGCATTAAATAATTTTACATAAAGATGACATCGGCTCTTACTGGATTAATAATTTAAAAAAAAATTTAGTATTTCCTTAAAGATCTCTTCAAAAGCTTTAAAACGATACCAATACTGATATTTTAAAGAATTTGAAAATTTTAGAGCCCTGTAACTCGGAAAATATGGTAGGTGTGGTGTTATGCCTGCTGCTTCGAAGGACATGGACCGATCATGCTGATTTCCAATAGCACCTCTTTCGACACTTTATCTGATCAATTGACATATTTATTTTTTGGTGAAATCAATCAAAAATAACGAGGACGGAAAGACGAACAGTCGGAGAGACAGGCATCGCTCAATCGACTTCGCTATGCGTAAGAAATCAGAATGTGTATACTTTATTGTGTCGGAATTGGATATTGTAGAAATTACACATGGAATGACAAACTTTTATATATCATTTTTCCACTTTTTGTGGTGAAGGGTATAAAAATACAACATAAAAAATTTAAATTCATAAAATAATGTTGATAGTGATGTTATTCGAATTAATAACCTTGATATTACAAATTTGAACACAGCTTTTCTAAATGGAGACATCTAAAATTTCGTTCAAAACAAAAACAAAAAAAAATATGAGCAGGGTCTGTGACATAATGTGTGGAATATCCTTCACCTATGGTACAACACATCCAGCTTCAAAAATTATACTTCTTAAATTCGTTATTAGAACTCACATATCGATGCCAATCAAAAAGCCCGAATCCCGATTCGAGGAATTTTTTGGGATTTTATAATCCCGAATCGGGATTTCAAATTTTTTAATGCCAAATAGAAATTTCAAATCCTGGGATTTTTATGGATTTATTTATTTATATTTTCAATGCCAAACGGCAATTGTGAATACCGGGATTTTTCAATGCCAAATGGAAATTTAAAATCCTGTGATTTTTAAAGATATATAAATCCCAAATCGGTGATCAAAGTTTTTCAATGTCAAACGGCTATTTTGAATACCGGGATTTTTGGGATTTATTATCCCGATTTCCTACACCTGTAGTACAACACATCCAGCGTCTACATATTTGGAAAAATTATACTTCTTAAATTCGTTACTACAACTCAGATGTCGATGCCAAATAAAAATTACGAACCCCGATACGAGGAATTTTTGGGGTTTTATAATCCCGAATCCGGATTTCAAATTTTTCAATAACAAATGGAAATTTTAAATCCTGGGATTTTTTAGGATTTATATATCCTAAATCGGTGATCAAAATTTTTCAATGCCAAACGGCAATTGTGAATCCTGTGATTTTTCGGGATTTATTATCCTGATTTCCTACACCTGTAGTATAACGCATCCAGCGTCAACATATTTGAAACAATTATACTTCTTAAATTCGTTGTTAAAACACACATATCGATGCCAAACAAAAATCTCGAATCCCGATTCGAGAAATTTTTTGGGATTTTATAATCCCGAATCGGGATTTCAAATTTTTCAATGCCAAATGGAAATTTCAAATCCTGCGATTTTTAGGGATTTATAAATCCAAAATCGGTGTTCAAAATTTTTTAATGCCAAACGGCAATTGTGAATACCGGAATTTTTTGGGATTTATTGTCCCGATTTCCTACAGCTGTAGTACAACAAATCCAGCGTCAACATATTTGAAAAAATTATACTTCTTAAATTCGTTATTAAAACACACATATCGATGCCAAACAAAAATCTCGAATCCCAATTCGATGATTATTTGGGGATTTTATAATCCAAATCGGGATTTCAAAATTTTCAATGCCAAATGGAAATTTCAAATCCTGGGATTTTTAGGGATTTATAAATCTCAAATAGGGGTTCAAAATTTTTCAATGGCAAATGGCAGTTGTGAAATCCGGGATTTTTTTGGATTAATTAACCCGATTTCCTTTACCTGTAGTACATTACATCCAGCGTCAACATATTTGGAACCACTATACTTCTTAAATTCGTTATTAAAACTCACACATCCATGTCAAACAAAAATCCCGAATCCCGATTTGAGGGATTTTTTTGGGATATATAAATCCCGAATCGGGATTTCAAATTTTTCAATGCCAAATGGAAATTTCAAATTCTGGGATTTTTAGGGATTTATAAATCCAAAATCGGTGTTCAAAATATTTTTAATGCCAAACGGCAATTGTGAATACCTGGATATTTTGGGATTTATTATCCCTATTTCCAACACCTGTAGTACAACCCATCCATCGTTAACATATTTGGAACAATTATACTTCTTAAATTTGTTATAAAAACTTACATAGAGATGCCAAACAAAAATCCAGAATCCCGGTTCGAGGAATTTTTTGGGATTTTATAATCCCGAATCGGGATTTTAAATTTTTTAATGCCAAATGGAAATTTCAAATTATGGGATTTTTAAGGATTTATAAATCCCAAATCGGGGATCAAAATTTTTCAATGCCAAACGGCAATTGTGAATACCGGAATTTTTTGGGATTTATTATCCCGATTTCTTACACCTGTAGTAAAACACATCCAGCGTTAACATATTTGGAGCAATTATAATTCTTAAGTTCATTATTAAAACTCTAATATCAATGCCAAACAAAAAGCCCGAATCCCGATTCGAGGAAGTTTTTGGTATTTATAAGTCCCGAATTGGGATTTAAAATATATCAATAACAAAAGGAAATATCAAATTCTGGAATATTTAAGGATTTATATATCCCAAGTCGGGTCTAAATGTCAATCGACAGTTCTGAATCTCGGTATTTTTTCGGATTTATTATCCTGATTTTTCAACTTTTATTTGTACTCAGGCGGTCATAATAAATATTAAGTGTTAAGTGTTCCTGTCAATAGAAAAAGTCTATATGAATTGTGACCAAATTTTTGCAAATAAAATTCGGTGATGAAGATTTTAAGGGAACTCCCATTATAAGTGCTATCAGTATAATAATAGCATCGTACGTGTGATTTTAAAAAAGGTTTTCATATTTTAGCTTTTTAATAAATTTCTTATGCATTAAATGGAGACATTTGCAGAACTCCAAGCATTAATTTACTTATTAATATTATTTAAAAATCCCAGAACCAATTTTGCAGATTTTAATATTTCGGGTTTCCAAAAAAAAATTGTACTTTAAAATCAAGATTTTCAAAATTCCGAATCACAGGATTTTTAATAAACAATTCCATTGGGCATCATTTGTCGCAAACATATAACTTTTGAATTATAATCATGGCAATCATGTTGTATAGTAGGCATTTAAAAATACTATTGATTTGTATAGCAGCCAGCTGCTAGCAAGACAGGTGGAAACAGTAAAAAAAGGCTTCTCCAAATTTTTTGCAATTAACTACCCTTATTTTTAATCATAAAATAGCATTTATATTTATTACGTTTCTTAACATTATTTCAAAATATAATCAATTATTACTACACTATTCATTCCATCATTATAAATTTATCAACATTAACCAAAGTAAATTCTTTCGTTACACTAAAAAGTTTTTTAACCCCTTAACTTCTTTTAAATATTTCAGTCATAGTGTTGGGAATTTTATTTTTATTTAAATCTTTAGAAAAAAATTCTAAGCAAATAATTAATCAATTCTGTTGTCATAGAAAGTATAAAATTCATCCATCCTTTTTTTTCTTTTTTTTTTTTTTTGTTAGAATTTCAACAATTTAAATATTTTGTCTGCTAGACAGTCATTAAAAACAAACGACCACCTTAATAGCAATGTTGGTTAAACCTTTTGATGACAACGTTTGATAACCCACCCAAAAGGAGAAGAATAAGAATGAAAGTATAATTTTATAAATGAATTAAATTAACGATAAGAATGTTTCTTTTTTTTTCACTAAACATTTTACAACTATAAAATCCCTCGGGTTACAAACAAGTGTCAAATAATGTTGGGGGAATATAAGTTCACGAATAGATGATTGAGTAGACAGAAGAAATAAAAGACATTTAAAATGAATATAACAATATTAATGTCTAACGTTTAGATAATAATTTTGATGGATGAAACAGTATTTAAAATGGTTGAATTGTTAAGCAGTTTTATTCAGTGTGATTTTTTGTTTTTGCAATTTGGTTTTCTGTGAGTAAAACTTATGTGACTTGTGACAAACATGCAATGTGCCATTTTATCATTCAAACCGAAGAAAATTATTTACATTTATTATCAATTTTAATTGGTATAGTTAGGGTGGCAGACAGTTTTATAGGTGCAATACATTTGTGTTCAAGTGGTAAGTCCCCTTTGTTGCATAGAAAATATTGAGTGAGAAGAAAAGAAAATAGAAAATAAAGAAAAATTTTATAAAAAGTATAAGTCAAAAAACGCTTCGTAGGATCCTTATGAATACAACACCAGAAGATAAAATTGAAGAACTATATTTTTCTTTTTGTCAAGGTCTAATCATCCTTGCAGAAACTTCCACATATTGTCACGGATTATCTCGAAAAAGAGAAGCATGCGGTAGTGATATGGCTACCAGTATTTATTTAAGGTTCCAAAATAAGTCAAGCAACTCTCATTTTAGAATTTTCAGAAGAAGCATCCAAGTTCCTACTAACAGCCAGACCACATTCTTTTAAAAGTATAAATGCTACAACTACCAAGATTTAGATTGATTTAAATAAATAGCACCAGAACAGTCATACAGCTACTGGGACATGGGACCGATATTATTGATTTCGAAAGTGAACTGAGATCACTTTGTATCCCACACGCAAAGAAAAAACATGGTTGTGGAAACCATATTCAAAAGGCAATTTAATATGATTTTATTATATTTTTGTAAACTTAATAAAGTATTGTTATATTCAATTACTATATTATTATAGCTATTGTTGCAACCATATTGTTATTTAACAATATAAAAATATGCTCGAGTATAAACAAAATTATGTTCAAAATGTAAACATGTTATAATTAAATGTTATAAGATTATGTTCAAATGTTAACATTTAGTAGTTCATTTATTTTAAATATCATAATATGGTTGTAAATGTTATGTTATTGAATCATAATATGGTCTGGTAAGTGCAAATATTTTCTAAAATAAAGGATTTAGTTTTTATTCTATTATTTATTGATGATTTATTACAAACATTCTTTAAAAACATTAGTTTATTTTTATATTATTTGTCTTAATAATTTTTACATTATTTTTATATATTTCTCGAACAATAAATAACAGTTTCGATTTGGGCGTTTCATATGAACTGATAGATAAGAAACAAATCACTAATAAAAAATCACACCGTCAATTAACAAAAATGTTTTTAAAAGCTGATGAATATTGCTACATTAAGAAACTCAAATAATTTTTTTTAGTGTACGGACTACATTTTTCTTTTATTCATGTTAAAGCTCATTCAATTTTATTAAAAATAGTTTAATTTGTTTTAAAAATAATGGAATTTAAATGCCCCCTGCTCGTTGATGCATGTGCGGCATCTTAGCAAAAAGTTGTTTAATACAGGCAGGAATAGCCGCAATTTTTGCTCGAATGGATTGCTTTAGTTCATTCAAATTTGTTGGTTTTGCTTTGTAAACATCCTGTTTGCAATAGCCCCACAAGAAAAAGTCAGGTGCAATAAGGTCAGGCGACCTGGGTGGCCAACGGAATGTGGAGTTTCTGGATATCAGCTTATTGGGAGATTTTCGTCGCAATTCTGTCATAACAGGTTCGGCTATGTGAGGTGCACCATCTTGCTGAAACCACACAGAGTTAAAAGGAATTCTTTTTTGGCGTTATTCTGTACAGAAAAACTCTCTTAACATGCACAAGTAACGGTCTCCAGTAACCGTAACGGGGTGACCGTTTTCTTCAAAGAAGTAGGGCCCGACAATGCAGCGTGATGAAACTGCACACCACACTGTGACACGAAGTGGATGCAATTCCGTCTCATGGAGTTTCTGTGGGTTGGAAGCACTCCATATTCGACAATTTTGTTTGTTTACGTTGCCGTTCAAATCGAAATGGGCCTTGTCAAACATGAAAAGATAGTTGAACATGTTTCCATCCTCTTCCACCATTTGAAGCATCTTCTGGCAAAATTCCAAGCGAATCGACAAGTCTGCCGCTTTCAGCTTGTTGGCCATTTGAATTTTATATTTGAATAAGTCAAAATCTTTGTGCATAATTGACTGTAATGACTGTGTGCTTATGCCCATTTGCGTAGATAAGCTTCTTGTCGAAACTCTTGGATTGTGTTGTATCGCAGCAGCTACAGCAGCGATTATTTCCTCCGTTCGAACTGAAGGGTTTCGATGGTAAGGTCTTCTGTCCCATGCTCGGCAAAATTGTTTACAAGTCTCAGTATGGTCTATCTGCTCGGAGGATTGCCGCCAAATTTGCGCCTATACTCTCTTTGAACCGAAACTACGGACTCCAGTGCGTGATAACGGCGGACAATCCAAATTCTTGTTTCGGTGTCCCAGTTATCCATTTTTGTCAAATCTAAGAATCAATCTGCAAAATAAAAAAAATGAACCACATTCATTAAATAGAAAAAAAGTTATTACATTTTTTTTAGTAGCGGCTTTCATCAGCAACTTTTGCAACTACCTGTATTATGGTTAAATATATCAACCGCGGAATATGTCGTTCCGCGTAAACAAATTAAAAAAAAACACAAACAAAAAAATTTAATAAAATTTTAACGGTGGAAATAATTAAATACAATTTTTTTTTATTCAAATCTAGAAATTGTGTTAAAAACATCAGGTTTAAGTTTTTCCGTTTAACTATGAAAACCTAAGAACTACTTAAACTTAAGCAACTCGCCTGACATCGCAGTAAGTTTTCATCTTATGGCACAACTTTTTTTTTTACAAAATTGAAAAAACTAAATAAAAAAAAAATTAAATGTAAAATCTTATTTAAATTTTTTTAACAAGTTAAACAAGTAGGAAAATACATTTACATTAAAATATTCCTTTCTTAACATCACTTTATTAACACATTTGTCTTTTACCCTTGCCACCATAAATGCCCGTAGGTAAAACTTGTTTCAATAATCATTCAAAATATTGTTATTTATGATTCATTAGCAACTTCGATACCCCTTTCATATTAATAACATATATATTATTTCCATTCCTATGGGTGAAAGCCAACACCCACAATATAAATATACGCATACAAGAGCTCGTTTTGAAGGCAAAAATAAGCAACAAAAAATTGCCCAAATATAAATCATGATACTTTTAGAACTCACCCTTATTTATAATATGCCCGCAAGGTGACAGCTAAAAATAGGAATGAGGTAAACCCACCCTTTAACTAAAATTATCATGAGAATGTTTTTTTTTGTCAGCAAAAAAATTCACACTTGCCTTTTACCATTTCTCTGCTACTGAAAATGTCTCTTTTATGTCGCTAGATTTACTTCTATTCATATTTTATTAAGTGAAATTGCGTGTATAAATGTTTGTAAATTTTTAGGTTTTACATAAAGAAAGAACTAACATGGTATTGGTATGATTTCCCTTTTTTGGTTGTTTGGCAAAAAAACAAAAGAGCTTTAAAACCATTATACTGATTAAACAGGAGAATGAGTTGTGCAGGATTCCATATTTGGAATTAAAGTAAAATGTACTCGTAAAAAAAATAAATTATCAGTTTAGCGATTGATAATATTTTGTTGCTCTTTTACAGTCTGAACGTATTGTTCACAATTGTATTTAGAATAGAAAAATATAGGCGTTTATTCTTATATTAAATAGCAACTGAAAAGTCCAGAATCTCTTCGAAAGTTACAAAGTGTCCGTCGGGAAGGTATACTGCTTTGTTTTGCCACCATTTCAATAATAATTATTTTTTTTTTTACTAATATTTGACAGTCGTGAGGTAGACATGTAGCAAATTTATTATGGAAAAATATTCGATAAACTAACGTGTCTTAATCGTTAAAATCTGTTATTAAAATCAGTCATCGATTACTGTGATATTTAGAAATTTTTGGAAGAAACAACGTGCCAACAAAACGCACTTTTTATCGTGTAGTGAATGATTTCAAAGAAGCAGGGTCTGTAGGTGACAGGCCGAAGCATGGACCACAACGTCCTGCAAGATCGGCTGAAAACATTACTGCTGCTCAAAAAAGTGTTAAAAACAATCTATCAAACTCAATACGACGCCGTGCTCAGGAGCTTGGTTTTCAAAGAACAACTTTGGCCGCAATTTTGCATAGGGATTGGCATTTGTGTCCATTTGAGATTCAGTTGACATAAGAGTTTCTTTCTGAAGACCATTAGTGCTACCAATAAGATGTTACAGCTCGTCTATGACAACCCCAATTTTCATGAAATAATCATAATGAGTGGCGAGGCACATGTTCATTTGGATGGATATGTAAATAAACAGAATTTTCGGGTCTAGGGAATTGAGAACACTCAAACTATTCATCAGTCACCTTTGCATGCATTAAAAGTGCCAATCTGATGTGCAATTTCGTCAGGCGGAATTATTGGACATTACTTTTTTTGAAAATGAAAATGGCGTAACGGTAATTTAAATGGGGAACGTTATCGCGATACGATTAAAAAATTTTTTAACGCCACAGCTGCATGCTTTGGGCTTGATTAATATGTGTTATCAACAGTGCCATATAGCTAAGTTTACAATGGAATTGCTGCAAGTAGGATATTTTGCCTGCCTACACCTTGTAGAAGTAAATAAAGATGTAAATTACTGCCCTGCCGTATTCGTAAAGAATATAGAACTTCAGAGGACGTTTACGTTGCGATTAAAAGATCACCTAAGCTGAATGTCCCTGGTATTAAGGCAACACAACTCATTCATTAGAAAACCTTTCAAACATACCGCGTTGTAATGCTGAGTTAGTAACTTGTAAGAAGTTTGCCAATATAAGGCAGAGTCCAACAACTCTGTAAATAACCAATTAATTTCAGTTCGCACGTCACTTTCTTAAAAGATGGCAAAATGGAAAATTTATATTGTCTAAACTCTGTGAAGGTCTATTTTGTCACATAAAGTATGGCCTTCTTACGAGATGCTATGCTGGAGTCCTACTAGGTTTTCTCTCGGAAAGATGGGGTCTTTTTATATGCAATATGAAGCGAAGGCAATATAAAGGATCTATAAAATTCTATAGAATTGTACAACTTATTGTAATTGGGGTCCTAACAGTTATTTTCAGAATCAGCTGAGAAATACCGCCGGACGCTGTTGCTTTCTCTCTCTAATTTTTAATTTGGATAATGACCTGCTTTTTCTAATTCCAAATGCTATCTACTCATCTGCAGATGATAACAGCCATTTACTAATAGCAATTTATTATCAGATTTTTTAGTTTATGAGAGAAAACATGCCAGCAACAATTTATTAATTACATCGTGATCCAAATACTTAATGTTTACAAGCCGACATATTTCTTCGTATTTAAATTAAAAAGGAAATAACGTCGCATGTGTGAGTCGACCCTTGATAATTCATTGTAGATGTAGAAAAACATATAAGTAGAGGTCGTAGATGCTTATCGGTGACAGTAAAGTTTATAGCTCTATTGAATAATTGTACTCACAGAGCAGTGAATTACCAACATAATACGAGTACTACAACTAGGGATGCCATTCGGGATTGATTTCTTAAGATTTTGGAATTTGGGATTTTGTAAATCCCAAGGTTTTTTTTGTATTTTCTCGTGAATAAATTTTTGGCTCATAAAAAACGACTTTGATATATAATAGAAGTGTTTTGCAAATCACTTGATTTAGTATATTAAAAAGTTTAATAATATAATCTAAGTAAAAACTTTTTTATTACATACGTAACGTGCATAAACGTACATTTTGGAAGTTACCTTAAAGTCACTTTTATCACATATGTATCTTTTCAATAATGTGCTAACAGTTCAGATTGCATTTTTCTAATAATTGTTAACACTAATACATATGACTAATAACTTATCGTAGCAATGGACTTATCATAGCACTGGACTGTGCTAATTTCATAATATTTTTTTTTCTGCCACAATGCAAATAGACCATTTGAAAATGTTCTTCCTTTATTTTGTTAATTAACAAAATTTTAAAAAATACATACATGAAATTAATGTCGATTTGAATTTACATAGTAACTAAAGTTTTTCAGGTGTCATTGACAACTGTTGTAGCTTAAATAAAATTTCTTTACTTTAAAAACAAGGAGTTGTATTTTTAAAAATAACAAGATTTTGCCAAGTCCTGCAAAAAAAACCGACATTAAAACAGACAAAAGCTGACTTCTAAAGCGTCAGTGGCTTTGTATTCGAACAATGTATTGTGTTTCATAATGCCGTGGTTCTAAACGTTTATAATGCATAGTATTCCAAAATGTTTCAGAACAACTATCGCATCAATGAATTGATGCTTTGTTTCGCAACTTTGTTTATGTACAAGATCTAAATACCGCAGCAAGACTGTATACAAAGTTTATATTAATATATTTTGGAAATCAGCCAAACTTTAAATTAGTTTCTTTTTTAATTTCAATTATCTAGTTATCACAGTTCATAAAGTTGATCTTATAGCGGACTAAGCAATATAGGTTCGTTATGTCGCACTCCGATGATCTTGCTAAACGGGACACATTGCTTCCTAACGTCTCCTCGTTACCAGACGTTGGAATTCCTCTGGCAACGGTGAAAATGGCCATAAAGAACCACTACCTCAATTTGGCTCGCAAATTATGGGTAGAGGAAAGTTCCTATTGTGTCTCAAATGTGGACTACACTGGACCCCAAGCGGACCATGCAGCTGTTTAGACTGGACAGAAAATCCATAAGTATCACGGTCTCGGTACTTACTGGTCACTGTCTAATCGGCAGGCATGCTGAAAGACTCAGTCTGCCCTTTAACGATTTCTGTCGCAGCTGTGGCTCGGAGGATGAGGAAGAGACCGTACCGCACCTCCTGTGCCATTGCCCATCCCTGGCTCGAAGAAGACTAAGAATTCTGAGCTCTTCTTTCTTTGGAGCTCTTACGGAGCTATCATCTCATTCTATAGGGAACATCCGGGAATCTTCATGGTTCTCGGCTGGGTAAGGGGAGTTGCGTCCTTTTCTTGTGGTATCACAACGGGCCATTCGATTGTGCTCAAGTGAGCTTCGTCGCGAGAGGCTGCCACTCCTTACTAACTAACTAACTATGTCGCACTGTAAAGAGATATATTGTCCGTGGACATTGTGTCATTTTGTAAACACTTAAAACAAAAATGGCTTCGCTTGGCAAATATTTTCTCCTCTATGGTATAACAAAAACCAGCTTTGCTGACCAAAAATTTTGAACCAAGCCCCGTCTTCAGCCGGGCGCAAGGACTTTTTCCTCTATGCTTCGTTTACCTAAGATTTTCTTCAAACCAGTTTATAATAAAAACGTTGCTTCTTTCGTACATGGAATACCATAAAAATTTACCTTTAATATTTATTAAATTAAATGAACTAATGGGGCACCCTTTAATTAAAATTATGAATATTTAAAATTGCTTTTATAGCAGTCACAGTAATCGATATTTTTTCCACTTTCAGGCGTTTGACTATAATAGTTCAAAAGATAGCCCCATTATACATCAATTTAGGTTATCTGTGGGGACACCCTTTTAATTTTAGATACATCTTTGGATTACTTTTTGTTATTGGGCGTAATAGGCTATTTTATAAAATTTTAAAGAGGTGCTCCTTACGTTACATAATACTCGTAAAAAAGATGTATGTGTGTTGTTTGGGGACACCCTTTAATTTTTAAAACTATGAATTTTTTATTTTAAACGGAACCAATCTGTGGGCAAATCCCTTCACAAAAAGTAAAAGTTTTTAAATCGGTAAGTAATTTCTAAATATCTGAGTTCTGCGGACACAACTAAATAAAAAGCAAAATTCAGTCGCTTAAAAATAAGTTGAGTTTTTTCTCTTGGAAAGCCAGCTAAAATCATGCTGCAAAAACAATAACAAATTTACGGTTTTTTCTAAACAATTTCTTTAAGCCAATTAAAAGGTCTTACCATTCCTATACATTTACTTTTTGTAGTCATTTAAATTATAAGTAATTTTAAAGTTATTATTTTTCCTAATATTTCCATGAATGTCATGCGTTTGTTAGCCGGTACAAAAAAATATTTCACTTATAAAATAAATACACTGGAAAAGTGAATGTTTCACTTGTCAAATATAAACAGGTTATTAAACTTATAATTTTGACAGTTAAAGCTTACCCTTCGTGAAAGCAAACAAAATCATTAAACCAGAAATTGCTGCAGCTGATTATTATGAGTTAAAATATAACAGAAAGCCAATAACAACATATATATATGTCTGTAATGATAAGAGAAAAAGTAACAGAAAGTGAGTAGGGGGAGTATGGTAAAAACGGCTGTCAAGTTCTCATCAAACATAATTTTATTTGTCATTTTGATTATGACATTGTAATGCTTTAATTGATGGGATAATTTTCTTGTACATACATATGTACGCAGGAATTTATATGTTGGTTGGGTAGACAAAGAAAAGGTCTTTTATGTGTATTTGTGTGTGTGTGTGTGTGTGCATGTATGTTTAAAATATTACATTTTATTTAAAATCCACCCGTATTAAAGCAATATTTCTCATACAAAATGAATAAACAAATACATAAGTAGCAATGTGTAAAAAAGTAAAAATTGTCTGAAATGTCATGTTGGAAAATAAAAGCTGAAA
Organism: Gymnosoma rotundatum; assembly: GCA_916610165.2. Classification (NCBI taxonomy): domain Eukaryota; kingdom Metazoa; phylum Arthropoda; class Insecta; order Diptera; family Tachinidae; genus Gymnosoma; species Gymnosoma rotundatum. The sequence goes on from OU744338.1 coordinate 120,071,933, forward strand.
AAGGAAAAATAAACATTCTATCTTAACAATACAACAAATGTTGCATGCAGTTTTTCCTTGCGCTCACACTTAAATACAATAAACATGCGACATTTAAATTGTTCACTCAACCCCTGTAATTTATTTTTTTTTTACTTTCATGTTTTTTGTTGTAGGTTGGATAAACTTATTTATTCATTATTTCTTTGTATTGCAAATAACAAAAAATGACAGGCGGCAACCATGACAAGTTAAATTTTCTTAAATTTTTTTTTTTTTTTTTTTTTTGTTAAGCATTATTATTACACACGCTGTCTTTTGCTGTTATAATTTTAATATCCGCTTTAACATTGAAATTTACTTTGCATTAAATTCATCGTGTTTTTTTCTTGGGGATTGATATGGAAAATCATGTAATTGATGTTCTTTAATTGCCAGCAAACGACAAAAACAATATTTTTTTTTTTCTGTCTATAGTGGCAGATTGAGCGATGAAGAGAATTACAAATTATGAAGACGATAAGACATGTTGTGCAGAAAACTGTTATGTCACTTAATGATCTCAGGGGTAATGTAATGTAAAACCTTTACATAATAAATATTATTAAATCATAATAAGGACACTATAGTATTTAAAAAGGAAAAAGAGCATAAAAACACCCTGTTAATGCTCTTACATATTTTTTAATGGTGGGAGAAATATAATTTTGCAACATTTTGCATTTTGGTGTGAAAAAAGGCAGATATTAATGTCAGTGTGAAAAAAATTATTTAATAAATTATACGCAAAAAAAATATTCTCATAAAAATATTTTTATAGCAATCACCAGATATTAAATATAAATAAACTTCAATATTATTTTTAAGCTTTTTAACTGTGATTTATGACCTATTTAAAATTCAACCCAAGATTTTTGAAACCCTTACATACATTTCAATTTTTGAGAACACAAATTTCCATATAAAAAAACCGACTTCAAAACAGATTTCGTCTGTCTGTCTATAACGGTTTAAGAGTGTGGCCACCTACATCATCTTACATTAACTATTGTGACACCCATCTTCAAACTTTGTACTTGTTATAGCAGAGTTAGCACTATATATAAAATTATAGGGTCACCTTTTAGCAATCATATGCTTTGTAAATTTTAACTGTCTATCTAACACCGTTCAACACTTTGGCATCAAATTAAACTACCAAACTAAATGAACCATTGGGTCACCCTTTTCCAGGTGACACAACGGGACCTTTGGGACTCAAGTGGGTCGGTCTTATTACGCCGACGGCCTGTGCAACCTAACCTAACCATTGGGTCACCCTTTAATTTCTAATTTACTATAACGAGGATAGCTATCGATATTCTGTCGAATTTTCAATGGTTCAAAAGATTGGCTAAAATAGGTAAATTTACCGATGCAGATATGTGGGTGTATTTTGCCATTACTCTTTTTTTAGCTGATATTAGCTTTTAAATTTTACCAAGTGCACTTAGAATAATGAAACTTGGCAGAAAAATCGGCTATGGTCATAGGCTGTCAAAGCTAGAAAATAAGAAAAATCGGAATAAGAAGAAAAATTTTTCCCTTAGAAGAACTAATCCTGCCTTTGAAAAATGCAAGTTTTTTTAATTTTTTAGTCAATTTATTAGGCAATTCAATATCAGTCCCAAAAGCGTCCCTGTAAACAAATTTTTTTCCACTTGTTTTTGCCTATTTTCTAAAAATATTTTATCTATTCAATGCCTTACCAATTCCCGCCTTCCAAAAATGCTATTAAAACGATATTTTTGTAATTTTTTACTTTATAGTATTTTATTTATCTGGAAATAATTAATTTATTCATAATATAACTTGTTTATGATTTTAACGATAAATTTTATTTAAAAGAGTTACAATTAATTTATTTTAAAGAACTTCTCCTTTGCACTAATGTGATAATGAGTGCATTGCTCGTACTTTGGATAATTCTTCAAAGACCTTTTCCGAATCTAAATTTTGTTCAGCGTTAAGTACAGGTGCAAGCATGAAAGAAGAGTAATAACTTCTTTTTGGAGTGGGTCTTATACTATGATTTCGATGGGGATCACTCTCAAGAACCTATTCACTTTTTATTGACAAAAAATTTAACAAAAAAACAAAAAAAAATTAATTGTGTCTTTTAAAATCGAAAAATGTTTGACATAATATAAATGAATTTGTACACATTATACAAAAATAATCAATATTTCAGTTTAAAAATACAATGGTACAATAACAGTTAGTGGTGAAAAGTTCTCTAATATTGTAGAAAGGTAAGACCAAAATCAGTCTCACAAGGGCATTTCTAAATTAGAAAAAATCTAAAATGTTAAATACACTTTGCAGCAGCAAAACTGGCGGAATGGGATGAAAATTTGAAGAAACTACATACATATGTCGTAAAGAAGGATCATGACGTAAAGGAAGATTCTAAGCATGAAATTTATAGAGTGTAATCTTATACCTGTAATTTATTTTTAAAATAAAAGTAAATATTAACATATTTTATTGTTTTATTTAATTCACAATAATACTTTATAGTCACTCAAAAATCATTTTTTTAAATAGTTGTAAGTGCCACATTCATTCAGTTATTACAACCGAATTTGTTGCCGGTTCGGTTCTTAGGACGAATTTTTGTGTTCTGTGTAAGTAGCTGCAAATATACCCTTTCACAAAAAAAAAAAAATCAATACAAAATCCTTATTGCTTTAGCCACAAGAAAATATATTGCATAGAGTCAATAAAAACCTATGTGATTTATCCTAGCTTGAACTGTGTCCCAAAACGACAAATCTTAAGTAAGAGCATGGAAAATTCACTGTAGCAGCGAATTTAAATATATACATTTCTCAAAATTAAATTTTGGCCTGTGCGATGGTGACAACTTTTAATTTTAAGATTTATCATAACATTCACAACAAAAAGTGGAAAAAAGTATATCTACTACTTCAGCCCGGCCCAATAGTAAAAGAACTAGTGAAAGCCTATAGACACAAAAAAAGCCTTTGGATAATAATTTTCAATCATGGTTTGGTTATGGTCGTAAATGACCTTATTTAGAAAAATCCTAAAAAAATCCGATATAAATACTCCGTATATTCTTATTTGCAAAGTTAGTTGGTCAACAATTACACAGCTAAGGTAGAAAGATGCGAAGAATGCATTATATTCTGCTGGTGTCTAATTGTTCTATTATTATTATTATTATTATTTTTTTTTTTTTTGTTTTGGAAAACGTCCGCATATATTTGTAAAATAATTTTTCTTTCTTTAAGAAAATAAAAAAATAAACTTAAGCCAAAATTATTTTCAATTTATTTATTTTTAAAACTTTATTTATTTATTTATTTTATTTATTAAATGTAAATTAATTTACAATTTAATAATAATAGAAATGAACTGGCTACAGCGGCCTTTTTAAAAATAATAACAGTGAACACAAGAGCCAGCACAGCCGTTAACGGTTGAAAAAAATAAGGCCATACATGTGAAATTCAAGTTACTATCGGTATTCCTTTATATCATTTTAGTTATTAATTGAAATTATTTGTATAGCAGACGTACCAGTTTATCCTCTGAACAAATTTCTAGCGTCTGCCTATAACGCTTTAAAAGATAAAGCCATATTTGTCAAATAGCCTTTGGGAAATACCCTTTAATTTCTAAAATTTTTTTTTACAATTTATTTTATACTGAACATATTAAATTTGTCAACCACAGAAAATAATGTTATTATTTGTAAATATTACATTATTTTCGGAGCAAGACTAAATTGAATAGTATCTAATACATCGTTTATAAAAATTTCTAAAAAAATTTCAAGAAAACACGTCTCGATTGCCATAACACTACCGCTTACTTAGGTTATCAGGAAACTTTTCACAAAAATTTTAAATAAACTAAAAATTTCTTTCTAAAGTTTAAAGTTTAAGCAAAAACAACAATAAACAACAATGATTCTATTTTTCTTTCTCCACTATATACGGCTGACTTTTTTTCGGCTCTTTTATACAGTTGAAATAGGATGAGAAATAAAATATCATAAAACCCCGCGATAATTTATTTCTACATACAGACACTTTGCAATTAAATTATTAAAGTAAAAACTACATTGTTCAATATTATATTCCATAATAAATATCGATGAGTTATAATTCAAATCGGGATATTTAGAAATTAGCACAATATTTTTTTTAAATTAATTTATTTAATAAATAGTTCTCGTGTTTTTTATTTTAACAATGAAGGGTTACTTTGTGTACGAAACCCTATAAATAAACTTTAGTTCCCTGTTAACATGTTCCAATGAGTCTTCTTTATATCAAAGGTAAGAAATTCGCCTTATAGGTCGAAAATTTTTTAAACCATATCTTATACAAAAGAACGCTACCAGAAATATTTTTGGTTAAATTATTTTTAGAAACTTTTTATTAGCCCCGATCTTTTTTATTTACGGAAGGTTAACTGGACAAAACGTTATGATAAATTTTGTCATCAGCCAATGAAAAATGACAGCACAATTTGCATATCCTGTACGGATATTCACAAAAAAAAACTATTATGATAACCAGAAATCATTTTAAAAAAAATGTAGAGTTTTGGAACTGTTATCCAAGTGACATGATTTAAAACAACCAAAACATATTTCAACTCTGTTAGAATCTTTCCATATTTAAACAAACAGGCACGTCTCATTACTCAATTACAATCTATTTCGTCAGATATTGTACCACTTTAATAAATAAACACACTTTGAGTAAAACAAAACAGCTATTAAAATGTCATTAACCTTGAAAATATTCCCTCGAAAAATGCATTTTCTAAACTAAAAATAAATTACAAAAATAATAATCAGATTCCTAACAGCAATAACATTAAAAATCAATTCAAAGCATAACATTCCAACGACATGTTTACACATCAAATTTTTATACTAATAACAACAACAATTGTTTTTCTTTTAGCAGATTTGTATAAGACTAACAACAGCACAATAACGGCAGGGAAAAAACTCAAAGAAAAAAGAAATCTATTTAATGTTTAAGTGGTGCTATAACAACGTTATTTATGTGTATGTATGTGTGTTAAAGGTGGCAACTTTAGAAAAAAAAAACAGCAACTTTTCTAAACACTTATGATAACCCCACTTTCAAATGAGTCTTCAAGTGAAACAAATGTAACACCAAACACGATTTAACCTTAAGGGAAAATACAACTCTCCCTATTATCATTTGATGGTAGATAGAAACTAGAAACATTATTTAGTGCATATTGTGACGATGACATATTTCACATGTGTTTAAGATTGCTTGAGTGCATAATGCTTGACACATTATTTTTTGGATTTTTTTTCTTCCTTAAAAGCAGGAAAGTATCCTAAAGAAAAATAATACAAAATAAATGTATAAATATTCAAGCTTTAATTTAAAGTAAAGATGAACTAAAAGGGCGCCAGATTGTTCATATTTAACAGAAAGTTCGTTATGATAATTTGAAAAATACAATATAGTGAAAACAAATAAGAGAGCTATATTCGTCTATGCCAAATCTTATATACACTTCATCATATATAAATCTAGTTTAGGGAAGTAACTCCACTCAAAAAACAAATATTGGGGTGACTGAGAATTAACAAAAAAAAAAAAAAATTAATAAATAAATAAATAAAAAATAAGTTCTATATGTAATTATTTACAAAAATGTGATCGGCTTTTAATGGGTTCACTATTTGCAAAAATCTTAATATTTCCATAAAAATCTCTTTAAAAGCTTTAAGTGATACCCATATTGATATTTGAAAAAATGTGAAAATTCCAGAGCTCCGTAGCTCGGAAAATATGGGCCAGCGCAAATTTTTTCGCCAGATCTTGTTTTCTTTTTTTTTTTAATTCTCTATCGGCCCATATATTAATTTTTTGATTGGATTTACATTATTTTTTCAAATGATTTGGAAAAATTAAAGGCAGGCGTGCAGTTTTGTCTGCTGCCTCGAAGGGCATGGACCGATCTTGCTGATTTCAAATACCACCCTTTTTCGATACTATGTCTGATCAGTTATCATGTTTAAATTTTCACTAGTTAATCTAGTGCCTTGGCAAAGTTGATTTAACCAATAACACTGACGGACAGAAGGATATCGCTCAACCGACTTCTCTATGCATAAGAACTCAGAATATATATATACTTTATGCATACCGAAATGGATATTGTAGAAATTACAAACGGAATGATAAATTTAGATATACCCTTTTTCCAATTTTTGTGGTGAAGGGTGTAAAATATACATCAAGAAGAAAATTAGTTGTTTACTCAATGGATTGGTAATTATATTGATCACTTCTAATTATTATTAATTGAATCTAAGGGTTGTATTAGCGTAACTTTATCGGAAAGAAAAACTGTGTCAGTAAAAAGTTCTTTACGAGTAAGGGTCTACATTTAATGTGTAGGAGTAGGGTTAATACGTCTTCCAAAACTGGCATTCCTGTACCAATGAAAAATGTAAGTGTGTAAGGCAGTTTTATTATTATTTTTAGTTTATTCACTATTAAAGTTGAAGGAAAATTCATTATGGAATAGGTAGACTATAGTGGGTATAATGGGGGAATATTAAAGCAAAAAGCTGTATCCAAAAAATACGACAATGGAATTTCCAAAATGCTAGTGCTCATAATCATCACTCTTATACCAGGATGTGTGGAATATTAGCACATTATATAAGATACCACTGTAGCTTCTTGCATTTATAGTCTAAAGGATCTATAAGCATCTCTTAAAACTGCCTGTATTTCTATTGGTAAAGATGGAACCAGTCCCCCGGTTGTGCAGGCACCAAATCTGGATAAACAGCGGGGTACTGTCGAAGGATGCACCAGTGTCCTTAAATAAACTAGCGCCATGGGAACCGATAGTCCAAAGAGAGAGCCGCCCCTCTCTGTAGCCGGTTATTGGTGAGGTCCCTTCAGGGAACACGTGGTGGGTGTGGTGAAAATAAAGGTCTATATCTGCAGGTCTCGTGAGGAATAGATGAAAGTGTGCTGTTGAACATATGGAGTTCGGCTAGACTCCAACCCTATAGTAAGGGGAAGATTCATGTTTGGGCAAGCAATGTTCTTGAAATTGCGACAAAATAGTGGTAAGACCACCGTCTGGTGAGGGCCCGTGCCAGGTAGAGATGTTAATCTTAATCACATCTTGTATAATTTTGTCCTCTGCTATCTTGTAAAATTGATGGTATCTGATCATTATCAAACCTATCTTATCGATTCTCTGCCACTTTTTATTATAGTAGCCATTGCTAGCTGGCTAGTTAAAGGTTCTGGGAGTCTGCCAGGCTTTAATGTACTTTTACTAACCCATCCTTAATTGGATCGTATTTGAACACAGCTTCTGGTCCTTCTGGCATACTCCTGCTTTCTCTTTCTCTCTCTCTCTCTCTCTGCTTTCGTATTAAACAAGCTTTGCTCCGAATCTGTGTTACGTCTTGGGCACAAGTTGATGATCCTGCTGTTAAGGCAGACTATTCGTGAAACATTATTATTGACTAAAGTCCTTGAAAGTTAACCTGTCGGGTCTTGCTACGTTTCGTTTTCTATCACCTACATAGCGCCCTATGTACATGAACAAAGCTCTTATATCCATAGTCTACACATCTGACCCATGGTATTCAATGAGGAACTTGTTATTTCAAAGACGCCATTCTTCATTCGACATATCCTCAGCGAATACACTGTCTACTGAATGAGCGCTTCCAAATCTAGAGGACCATAATAAGTAATTAAATGCAGATTTTTTTATAAAATTATAAAAAGAAAGAAGACGGTTTAAATGTCCTTGCTGATATCAAAAAGTAATACTCTTTAAATGCTTCATAATTTCTACTCATAAACGGCTGCTTTTTTTCTTGGATCAGCACTTAGCGGTTGACTACTAATCAAGCAATGCTTAACGCCAGAAAAAGAGTTTGTTTAAAATTTAAGATTCGACGGATGTCTCCTATTTAAATCACGATAAATAATATTATTGAAATAGATTCAGTTTTTATGGGAAACTCCATACACTTCTTAAGAGCGTGCTTCGAGCGATAATGAGCATTGTCAAATATTTAGATACTGGTGCAATCGGAATTGTTTCTAAATATTAATAATTATTATAATAATTATTATTATAAAATGCGTTGATTCTGCCTTTATTGATACTATAGGAAATGTCACAATGAAATGTGACATTTCTCTATATAAATAACCAGTGACCACGAAAGCCTTTAGTGACTTTTTTAATCCCAATATTTTAGCTTTTTCATCACTTTTCTTAAATAATGAATTAAGAATATAACAAATTGTCTTAGTTAGTTAAGAGTCTCACAGAAGGAGTGGTTTCTCGGAGATGTCTGTAGGCCCCTAAATTTAGTACGCTGTCCATTATCTTTCAAATAACATAACCTAAAAAAAATATTTCTTCCTTCTATTTAGGACACCTTTCATTAAATGATGATGATACTCTTATTACATTAATGGAGCAAAACGTTTCCTTAAAAACATTGTTACGTTAAATATTGCATATTCCATATACAAATGAGAAACTACTTAAACATGTATGATGGGGAGAATACAACATCTCATCAACATTCTGTGACATAACTGTTCGCACATGGAAACGTGCACAGTTAATCAACTTATAAACATTCAAAACAACAGCAACAACTAAAATAATAATAATGATGGTGCCGCCAACATCAGCGCAATAGTAACAAGAATAAGCGAAGATACGAACAAACTCACTCAGTCTGTCATTTACACAATTTGCTTGTATTTATTTTAGTTCGCCCATTTAGTCAGTCATTCAGCTAAAGGCATCTTCATATCTAGTCATGCAACCATCCAGAAGGTAGTCGTTTTCCATAGTCAACCATCCATGTAGCACAGGCAGGCATATAGACAAACAGCAACCATTTGAGGCAACATCAACGTGTCTCATTATGTCACATGTGACACTGTTAATGATAATGTTTGTGTTGCTCATGTCAACGCTTAGCATAATGAGCAAAATATTTAAAGAAAGACTGTGACGAGTGCGAGCAGTTAAAAGATGTTCATATTTATGTATTTTGTTTTCTGTTCGTAATTATTGAAATGGTTTGTTGAAGGATTTGAAATAGAATTCTTGTATTTTCTACAGATGACTTGAGGATAGACAAGCAAAACAATTTGTTATTTATGAATCTATAACAATGTCAGCACACTAAAAGGAATTGTGTTATTTTATATCAATAAAGCAACAAATATTTATAGAAACATAAATAAGTTCCTATAGCTCAAGTGAGTGGAATTCAATATTAAGTGATGCCAGGAATTTAAAAATATGATTGAATCAATAACACTTCCTTCTGGTAATTCATAAGTTTTACATATATAAAGTTCCTTTTAAAACCACCTTTTTCAAATGGCTTTCAAATATTCAATGATCAATTATGTTTAAGTGACGATCCTACTCAATAACTTACATTATTGCATTAAATAACGTACTGCTTCAACATAAACAACGAGCCATTTTTGTAAAGCTCTTTAGCAATGCAGGTCGTGGAACATTACCGATAATGGAATAATATACGTCTTCATGTCCACGGGGAGCTTTATCTCATGCGAACTCTAAATACCTATTTGTCCGTATTTTAAAACAATACTGGGTAACGCATATAATGAAGATGGAAAATACCCAGAGAGAAGAGGTTAATCTTCGAGGGTTTACCGGCAAATTAGTTGCTGCAAGAAAAGGGCCACCAGCGTTATGGTAACTATAAAAGTTTTTTTTTTCAAAAAACATACACTTTAATGATTATTCACAGTGCACAGTGCGGTAGATTGCAAATCGAACTGGGCAAAATTAAAAAATCGCTTTGAGTTCACTTCTCACCTATAAATTAAACAAAAAATGAATCTAAATATATAAATGATTATCAAGAATCAATTTTTTGTCATTCCATTTATAATTTCTACAATATCCATTTCAGACCCCATTAAAAAGTATATATTCTGAGTTCTTATGCAAAGCAAACTCGATTGACCGATGTCCGTTTTAGTGTCAAGGTACTGGATGAACTAGATAAAATCTAAATAAGCTAATCGATCAGACATATTTTCCAAGTCCAGGACCTTCAAGCAGCGGGCGAAACAACACGCCTGGCTCTAATTGTTTCCATATAATTTGGAACAATAAAGTAACTCCAATCAAAAAACAAGTATATGGAGCGATAGAAAATTAAAAAAATAAGGAAAAAAACATCAAGTGAAAAGATATCACATACTTTCCTAGTTATGGCCTCAAAGCTGTTCATAGAAAAGTACGCTTGCGCACCATGTTTTTAAAGATATCAATATGGGTATTATTTAAAAGCTCTTGAATAGGTATTTCAGGAATAGTTTTCTAGAATTGAGTTGCAATAAATGGATCTTATTATATTAAGAGTCGATTGAAAAGATCTGTATTTGTGTACAGTCACATATGAATGATGTTTTACTGGTAAACAACTCTGTAAATTTTCTCGTTTCCGTATTTCTTGCTTCTTGAACTTCTTCTGACAATATCCTATAGGGAGAATGCATTCGTTTAAGTACAAACCTTCAAACGCATTTTTATCAACATATTAATCAACTGCTACCTAAAGTTAAAAAAAAAATCAAAGTGATGACGTTCAGTTAATTCTTGATTGGTACCAGTGATTTCTGAACACTTTTAAAGAATCGTTTAGCAGTATTTTTGTCATTCTTATTACCTTCTTGTTGTGTTGGCATGTCTACAAGCAACATTATATCGTTTTAAAATCTTCTTGAACATTTTGCTTTATTTTTTATAGATCATATCTAATCATTGGAATATCAAAAAGACATCGTGTAATGTATTTTGGGAATTTTTACCCATTCTTAAAAAATTTATTTTTACTGATAAAGTGAATAAATTGTACGGCGGTCACAAACATGGGTAAAATGTTTTTGTTTTATTTATTTGAACACTTAAAACATTGATCGAAATACAATTAAACTATCTGAAATAGACTTAATTCTATTAAAAAAAAAAAAATATTGTATTTTTTGCACTTTCTAAAAATTTCGCAAAATCAAAATATATTTTAAATAACTCAGCAATTTGTAAAGGGCAATGTCGATTGATCATCATCATAGCACAGGAGTACCTGAGCTTAAGTCTCGAAGGTGTGTACAAGCCACTTTACCCGGATGGCTAACATGATGGGTACCTCGAACTAAAAATTTTGCTAACGCTTGGCATTTCTTCAAATTTTGTCTGAGTTTTCAAAATTATACATGGTGCTAAAGGCCATGCTTATGTTTAAAGATGATCGAGTTATAATCATTTTAAAATTTAAATTTTTGATTTTTCGATGCATAGGTACAGTTTCTTTTAAATATTGAGTACAATTTTCACAATGATTGGTTTGCATTTTTACCATAGTTAGCGAGCAAAATTTATAATATTCCGGAAAAAAATTTTCTTGCTTAAAAATTATACGAATTTCAATTAAAAAAGTCGGATTAGTGATGATTCTTTTATACCTTCTAACAAAAAAGAGTTATTGGAATTAATTTATCTTTTAGACATGCTCTTTGATATCACTGGTTATTTAATAAAACAAAATAATACTTAAAAATAAAAAAATATTTTTCGGATGGTACCCAGCCTTAAAACTTAAGCTTAGATACTCGACTGCTGCGTTTATGAATTAATCGGCATAGTCTTTTACAAATGGCTGTGTTATATCCGAAATATTTTGATTCTGCCCCACTATGCAGTGTGCTCCTTAGGAGCTGAACAAGCGTTACCTGAAAAAATAGAAATCAAATAGGAACCGTTATAATGACCAGTAAATGAGGGGATGAAGAAGAACATACACTTTGAGATCTAAAACATTTTAATTAATTACACAAACATGCAAAATATAAGGTCAATCAGAGAGCAACAGCTATTTTATAGACTAAAAGATACTCCTGTCCGAAAGCTAAGTGTATAAATGACATGCGTATTTTTATAAATAGTTTTTGTAGATGTAGAACAATATTTTTGTCTTTGACGTTGATGGATATTGCAACTTTGTATCAGGTCACATTGGCCATATTTATATAGGCAACTTTTCAGTGATGGCTTAGTCGACTTTTATGCAAATCGCACAATTTTTATTGCAGGCAATTCGCCTGGTTTATTCAGGATTTTAAAAAGATGAAAACAATACACTACGATTTACGTTCTTTTCCTATAAGAATTTATGCTCCCTCTATAATTTTTTCAGCTGCTGCAAATGGCGTATTTACCTTAACTGCAATGCCATTTTTTAAAGGTATATGAATTGAGATTTTCTTGGTTTTAAAAAATCTGCCCGATAGAAGTTGGTTTTAAGTAAGATAAACAACGGAAATTTTTGATTATATTAATAAAGTTTGAACAAGAAATTTTTTTGTGCTATTTTCTATTATCCCGATTAATTATTTAAATCACCGATATTTATTATTCAGGGTGAAAGCACGTCTCGTTGGCCATTTCGCTACCCTCAAAAATCAAAATTGGAGATTTAAATAATTAATTGGTATAATAGAAAATAGCACGAAAAATATTTATTTTTGAAAATTAATTAATATAATAAAAAATTCCCAGTGTTTAATTTAATTTAATATTTGCAAAGTGCCCGTGCTTATAAATAAATTATAATAGTGTTTTGTCATATTTTATTTTATCATCATCTTTTAACTGTATAAAAGAGTTTAATTTTTCTTGTTTTCTTTGGAAAACGTCCGCATACTTTTCAAAATAATTTTTCTTTCTAAAAATGTTTAGAAATTAAATTAAAAAGAACCAGAAAGCCTAAAATAAGTCAATTTTCATTAATTTATAAAATGGATGGTTCGAATCCTGATGGGAAAAAAAATTTAAAATTAAAACAAACGCTAGGCACCGCGTATTTACAGTAATACTTAACTCATAACAGTCAATATAATACTGAAACAGCATCTATAATATTGTGAGCAAACAAGTATGAATAATTAAAAAATACAAAGTTGCATTTCGTTGCTATCCAATGGCTTAGCACAAAACCACAACAAATGTACAAGGCGAGTTACAAAGAGAACGACAAAGAAAAAAGCTTTAATTTGTGTGTGAACTTCGTCTCACCAAATTAACATTAAGATTAGTTGGTTAAATAGATGATGTTTACGATGTACATAACATAAGGTAGGTAGATGCAAAGAATGCGTCTAATTTTTCTTGTTTTCTTCGGAAATTAAAAAATAAAATCCTAGTTGGTTATTTTTGTTTTTAACCGACTTCAAAAAAGAAGGAGGTTATACAATTCGGCTGAATGTTGCTTTTTTTATATTTGTGCCTCCAGAACTCAGTCATTTCTGATCCGATTTTAAACATTTTTGGTAATATGATAGATTATGCTTACAGATTGGTGCCGTTTTAAAAACAGTTGATACTCTTAAAAACTAAAAGGTGTCCCCATACAACATACATATTTTTTAAGGGTATTATGAACTATAAAGGGCGATTCTGTAAAATTTAAAATGACAGCGTATTGCTATGGCTCCCAAAAAAAAAAAATATATACAAAAATAAATCTATAAATTAAAGGGTGCCCCCATAATTGATGTAAATTTACTTATATGGGCCTATTTTTTAAACCGTTATAGACAAACGCTTGCAAATTGGACAGAACGTCGATTGCTATGGCCTTTATAGTAACAAGTATTAATGTTGAAAATTATAAATAAAAGTGTGCGCCAATAGTTCATTAAATTTGATGTATATTGCCATACTTTTGAACAGTTGTACGCAGACGCTTGAAGTTTACAGCGAACCTGTATTGCTAAGTCCGCTATAACAACAAAAATAAAATTTGGATTTGGAAATAAAAGGGTGTCCCATAATTACTGTAGATTTTCTTATACAGGCCTATCTTTTGAACCGTTATAGACAAGCGCTTGTAAATTTGACGCAATGTCAATTGCTATGGCCGTTATAGTAACAGCTAGTAATATTAAAAATTACAAATAAAAGGGTGCGCCAATAGTTCATTCAATTGGTATATGGCCATACTTTTAAACAGTTGTAGCAGACGATTGATATTTACAAAGAACCAGTATTACTAACTCCTCTATAACAACAAGTATAAAATTTGGATTTGGAAATAAACGGGTGTCCCAATAGTTGATATAATATGCTAGCTGTTTACAAAGGGCATGTTTTGCTAAGTCAAGAAGCTTATAATTTGAATTTGGAAAGTAAAGGGTGTTCCCAAAATTAATGTATTTTGTTCTATATGGCTGTATTTTTTGAACCATTGTATACAAACACCTTAATTTTAGACAGAATGTCCACCACTTTATTTGGTATAATAAGAAATATAAATATGTTATATAATAAATTAAATAGTTGATATAATCTGATGTATATGAACAAACTGTTGAACCGTTACAGACAGACGGTTGAAATTCACACAGAACCTGATTGCGAAATCTACTACAACAGCACGTATAAAATTTGAATTTGGAAATTAATGCAATTGATTTATATTGCCAAACTGTTGAACCGTTGAAAAAGTATAAAGTTTGGAGATATAAGTGTGTCCCAATAGTTAATGTAACTTAATTTATGTGGCCATACACTTGAGCTGTTATAGGCAGACGGATGAAATCTGAATTAAAGTCGGTTTTTTTGCAAAAATTATTTTTCATCATCTTTTAACTGTATAAAAGAGCCGAAAAAAAATTATAGGTAATTGTTGTTGTTTGTACTTAAACTTTTAATATCCTTAACCTTATCTCCTCTAATATTTAAAAAAAAATTAAATTAATAATTTGTTTAAATTTTTAAGCAATTCCTCAAACCAAAAATATATAGAATATTTTTAAGCATTTCTTTTCCTTCTCCTTCTCTTGCCTTCATTTTTTATGCTTGAATTTCTTTTCTTTTAAATATTTAAAATTTAATATTTTCTACTAAGTTCAATGTCACTTTCATTGTCTTAAAGTCTGTCTACATCACAACACTGAACGAGAATGTGCATAATAAATTACAGCAACAATTTTCAATAGCAGCAAATATTTAAATATTCCACTTTTCTTACTCTACAATCAAGTCTTTGATTTTAGTTATAAATGTTCTGCTATTTATATATTATTTCCTTCGATCCATCATGCTACTTGCACTCCCTAGAGTTCCCTCCCTCTTTGTATGATTGCTTGTTGGCATTGTGTTGGAAAAGTGCTTTTCATTTATTATTGTTTTGTGTGACAATTGTCTGTTGTGTGTATTTTGTATATGACATTTTAATATCATTTCACTTTATTTGTATATTTTTCGAAGCAGTTGTTGTTGTTGTTTTGTACACATTTTTTTCAGTTTTATTAAGTAGTTTTTTTTTCTTTTGTTTTTGTCTCATTTCTATTAGAAAAGTATTTTAATAAACATTAAATGTTCTTAATATGCCACTTAATAATAATGCCTTTTTATGACATTTTAAATAGATACAAATGTGATGTTGCTGCTTTTAATGGTTGTTGGTGTTTTTGTTCCATATACATTTTTTTTTTTTAATTTTAAATCATAAAATTCATAATCACAGCTGTTTTTTAATTAAAAAGAGATGTTTTTTTGTCATTTGTTTCTTTTTTTTATCAAAAGAAATAGAAAAATAAATGAACTTAATGTGTTTTTCCTAAAATATAAACATAAAAACTCGTTAAAATAAATTGAAATTTAAAAATAAAACATTAAAGAAAAATATGTGTTTTTCTGAAGTTTTCTTCTCTCAAGTGTTTGATGTGTGAAAATTTAAACTAAAGGGTGCTTCAAAATTTACCCAACGTTTGCGTCAGAAGTTGTCAACGACAAAAAAAAATTATGTTGACATCTGATAGTAAAAGAATAATGTGAGTGTATCATCATTTAAAAGGATTTTTAAATTATTATAAATTATAAATATAAAAATGTTTTAATTAAAATATTTTGTGCAGGTGTGTTCTTTTTTAATTTTTACGAAAAAATAATTGCAGCCAGTATTCACAAGAACTTGAACTAATTTAATAACAAGTCTTGTTCTACTAGAGTTTCTGCTTTTCTACAATTAAATTAATCATCAGTTTATTTCTAATTTAAATTTTCTATTGAATATTTGTTCCCCTTCTTTTCACTTTTTGGAGAGGTTTTCAATTTGTCATTGAACTCATGTTTTCATGTTTCCAAATACATCAGTTTATTTAGTGGATTTAACAAAAAAAAACTTGTCTGGCCTACAATTGCTTATACTTTTTTACTTGTTTTTGACTTATATTCCTAAAACTTGCCAAAGTAGTTCGTTCAATATAAACTCTTCAAATATTTATTCATGAAATTGAACCTTGTCATATTTGGTTTTTTTTTGTTGCTTCCCTAAACGTATTTGCTCTGAAGCGAGCTATTGAAAAAAATTCTAATTGGCTTTAAATCCACTCAAATTACTATTTAACAAAAAAGCAAATTGCACTAAATAAGTAAAAATATCAAATGTCCTTTAGAATTGTTTTTTGTTGTTGTTAGTGCTTAACTCATAATGAGTTTAATTAAAAGTAAAATATCCAAATTAATCACCTGCATTACAAGTGCATGTTCCCATACACATTAAAGCGCATTTACAGTTTATTTATTTCAAAAGTATTTGTAATAAATTTAAAGTAAGTAGGTAATTTTGCACTTACCCATGCACTAACACCTATCGCTGTCTTTACGGCCTAGAATATTAAATGAAGTTGAGATAATACCCAAAGATTTAAATGTTATAAATATTCGATTAACCAACAAAACGCATTACTTATCATGTAGTAAATGAATTCGAAGAAAGACGGTTCTATGTTATAGGCACAAGCATGGACTATAGTCCATAGCGTACTGAAAGATCGGCTGAAAACATTACTGCTGCTCACAAAAGTGTTCAAAAAAAGCCATCAACCTTAATTCGTCACCATGCTCATGAGCTTGGTCTTTAAAGAACAACTTTGGCCACAATTTTGCACAAGGATATGCACTTGCTTCCATTTAAGATTCAGTTAACACAAGAACTTCCTTAACAAGACCAGTTACGCCGCCCCACATATTTGAATAGGATGTTACAGCTCGCCTATGAAAACTCTGCTTTTCATGAAAAAACATAATGAGTGACGAGGCACATTTCATATGTGAATAAACACAATAGTCGCTTCTGGGTAATGGAAAACCCTCAAATTATTCATTAGTCATCTTTGCATCCATTAAAAGTGACAGTCAGGTGTGCAAATCGGTCAGGAGGAATCAGTGGATCATACATCGTTAAAATGGTGTAATGGTAACTGCAAAGGGGTAGAGATATCGCTATATAATAGAAAACTTTTTAACGCCAAATCTGCATGCATTGGGCTTTTTATCATGTGGTATAAACAAGACGGTGCCACATCGCATACAGCCAGGATTGCAATGGATTTGCTGTGAAACCTCTTTCTACAAATAGTTATTTTACGAAATGGTGATGTTGATAGGCCTTCACGGTTGTCTGATATGAATGCTTCGGACTTCTTTTTGTGGGAATATTTGAAGAGCAAGGTTTATGCAAACAAACCAGAAACGCTTGCGCAACTCAGACAAAGTATTCGTGATGCATTTTATGAAATACCGCGTGAAATTTGTGAGAATGTAATGAAAAATGTGCTTAAAAGGGCTCGCATTTATTAGACTAACATAGGTGGACATTTAACTTCTCTTGTGTTCCATACATAATTGCCTATATTATATTAAAATTATAAACAAGAAAAGTAGTATACCTTCCCGGCAGATACCCTGATTTTTTCAGGAGAAGAGCCATGAAGTCAGTGCGATGAGCACCAAACTTTTTTTTCATAACAAATTCGCCAGGTGTCTACTTCACGACTGCCAAATATAACTGATCAAGACTTATGCTTACCAAAATGGTGGCAAAACCTTCCCGGCGGACACCTTGTATATTATTTTTATTTATTTATATATCTTAATTTTTGTCTTTATCATTTTCTTAAACAATAAAGAATTTAAAAAATAATGTTAAGCGTTTTGACATGAAATAAATAAATCACTAAACTGATACAACAGCATGATTTCAGGTTCTAAAACCAAATATTTTTGAAAGTAAACATTACTTTTATTAAGAATAATAAATTATGATTAAATATACTATATTATTTTTAATAAGTTTTAAATCTTTGGGTGTGGTTCAAAATTTTTTAAGTTAAAACTTACTATGTTGCATTATTTGTTCATAGTAACCATATAATGATTAAATATTGACAGAAAAATGTTTATCGTGACTAAAATAAAGTACTGTTGAAAACGTCTATAATTTTTTTTTGTCGCAACTATACGTTGTTACAAAGAAAATAATAATATCACAACCATGTTTTTCTCTTCGTGTACAAAGTTTCTTTAAGTCTACGAGCATTTTGAAAAATAATAATATATAGTAAATTTCAAGAAAATTTTCAAATCAACTAATAAAATATTTACCTTTACTTCTTTTAAGCAAGTAATCCTAAGTCTTTAGACATAAAAATATTTGAAAGGGAAACATTAAGTTTGACAAAAGCATCGCTTTTGTGTTCGGTACTAGCCGTTTAGCTTTATTGACATTTACTTTGAAAGCAAATATAAAAATAGATTGTTGTAGACAACAATTTAATTTGTATGAACGCGATTGAAAACAAAAGAGAATTTCAATTGTTTTTCCTCCAAGTGTTCGCCCTTCTTAACTCGGACTAAGTTCATGTATTGTTTTTTTACAATGTGTTCCTAATGTTTTAAATAAAATTTTGTTAAATAAAGTTAAACTACGGGAAAATTAAATTAAGTATTTTTGAAATTATTTTGGCTTAAGTTCATTTTATTTTTAATTTCTAAAAATCTTTTTTAGAAAGAAAATTTATTTTACAAATGTATGCGGACGTTTAAATTATAAGCACGCTCGGCACAGCGCGCATCCATACTTACCTCATAACAATCAAAATAATACTGAAACTGCATCTATAATGTTGAGAGAAAACAAGTAAAAATGATTAAAAACAAATTTGCATTCGTGTTCAATCGAAGATTGAAACAAAAGCAAAAACAAATGTACAAAACGAAATATAGAGAAAACACTAAAGAAATACGTTGGTTTGTGTGTAAATTTCGTCTAACCAAATTAATGTTGATATAAATATTCTCGTATTCTTATTTACAAAGATAGTTGGTTAAATAGATGATGTTTATAAAATACACAACTAAGGTAGATAGATGCGAAGAATGCTGAAGAAGATCGTAGCGGTCCAGAAAGTGCAGCATTTCATTATGCTAGCGTCTAATTTTTCTTGTTTTCTTTGGAAAACGTCCGCATACATATCGCTCTCATATCTCAAAAAACTTGAACTTGGCAAAATGCGATTTAAGTTTTCAAGAGATAACTACTCCTATAATCTAATTGCCGCAATTGCCATTGCCGGTTCAGCTCGGGATATAAAACTGATTTTTTTTCAACATGTACAGAAGGTCTAAAAGAGCAGTTTTGCTTAAGTAACTACAAATTTTTAATTTTTTGAGATATGACTATGTTGCAATAAAGGAGCGATATGTAAAATAAATTTTCTTTCTAAAAAAGATTTTTAGAAATTAAAAATAAAATGAACTTAAGCCGAAATATTTTCAATTCATTTATAATATTTACAATTCAAATTAAAATTAAATAAAAATTAAATTAAGTATTTTTTTAAAAGATAAAGAAAAATAAAATCATTGATGCTTACTGTAGTCTTTTGCTTAACCCTTTCGGGACTACTGGTATAATACGTCCCAGCAATTTTCAAACTGTGTTTTTTCTTTATTTTCAACGCAATCGCCAGGGAGGTAGAACTGCCAAACGGCCAAAAACGGATAGCATCAATATTGGAGACCACTTGCCAGTAGAGCAAGAGAATCGTTGTCGCTGTGTCCGCTGTTCTCCACTTGGCATAGAAAAGCGAACAAAGATGATATGCTCAGATTGTAACAACGCCTTATGTTAAAAGTGTTTTGGGCCATTCCACAAATAAATACCTAATTAAATTCCTAAAATGTTAAAAATAAATGTAAACTTTTATCTCAATCTAATAATATATATATTTTAGTTGTCTTTTTAATTTCGAATCGCTCTTCGAGAACACTGATTGTGATTTTATGGCCGATGAAAACACTTGTTGGGATTATATGTCCCAGGATAAAAGGATGAATTTAAAATTTTTAAGTATGGAGAACATAATACTTTTATCATACCTTTTAGAATATGAAAAAAATTTTACCATACATAATTTGGTTTGCAAAATAAAACTCCGTCCCGAAAGGGTTAAATTAAGATTTTTGTCATTTTTAAAGATATAAGTAAGCGGTAGCGAAATGGCCATCCAGACTTTCATTCACCTTTAAATTCGGTAATTTAATAATTATTAAATTATAATTTAATCACGATAAAAAATAGTATGATATTTTTAAAAAATTAATACTATTTTGTTATTTTAACAGAATTTGTCTATATTTCTTACCTAAAAAGAAAATAAAATTTTTAATTTTAATAAATCATGTATAGTTTTGAATTAAAATGCACTTGATTTAACAATTTTTATTATTAAAGTTTAACTTAATTTTTTCGTTCATATAACCTGTGAAATATGGTTGAGTGTATTCAATTATGCCCCTAAACAAATTTTGATGATAACAATTTCGACTGAAAATTGTACACCCTTTTTTGTTAGGGGCACTATGATCTCAGTCACTTTCGAATCGCTTAAGCTAAACAACAGCTACCAATTAAGTACTACAAATACTCTATTTCTCCAACGGGCTACCGATCTACGTACCAACTGTGTTGACTTTTGGGGTCTAAACAAGACTTAGAAACTGGCACGTAAATAGTTCTTCTCCAAAGATATAAATTTTTCTTTCGAAAAAGGTATTTAGTTTCTTTTCTTTGCAAGCACAAAAATCTAAAGCCTTCCCCCTAAAGCCTTAACCCCTGAAAATATGATGAATTTTTTGTTTAGAAAAATTTAAACAAAAAGTTTGTTTTTCTTAAGAAAGTTTACACGAAAAAAAATATATTGAAAAAAAAAATCATTTGTTGCAGAAAATTCAATACTTCATGAAAAAAAAAAATTTAATTCTAAACACTATTGGCCTTAGTGTTGCAATTACATAGGGCAGAGTATAACTACACACACATATTAGCATTTTTGTACGTGTGTGTTAGCGCAAACTAATATTACTTCCGGTTCAGTAATTACACAAATAATTGTGAGCACCATTCAATATCCTCAACAAACTAATTTGCACATTTACCCTGAAACATCCAGCAATTTTATTTTTTAATACTCCCTCGCCTGTTTTTTGTTGCTTCAGTGGGTCGTAGTTTATACTTCATTTAGGCCAATTTTGTTTATTATTATTACTGTTGTTATCGGGATATTATAATATTTTTTGTATCTTGTTTTTATTGCCCCATTTACTTTCATTCCATTCTTATTGTTGTTTTTTGTTCTGTTCTGTTATTTATCCAGTTTTATATTCATTTTATTTAGTTTTAATTATTTTGTTTTTTTTTTATTATTTTACTTTTGTTGTAGATCAAATATTAAATGAAGCGATTTATTGGTGTCATATGACACGCCATGTTATTTTGCCACCTGTATATGTGTCTATCCGCTTATTTGAAACATTTATTTATTATTTGCAATTTGTAATAAAATAACATTCATAATAAAAACAATTTATTTTATTTATAGAAATGAAATAAAATTAAATTGTTTTCCGTTTGATATTTTATTGCCGCTACAATAAACATAAATATCAAAATTATGAATTGAATGCCAGTTAAGAAAAAAAGAATATTAAAATAAATAAAACTGGTGTTGTTGTTCGGAAAGGAAAATTAATTGGTTTTAAAGGTAAAAATAATTATTAATTTTGGTTTAAATTAATGCTTAATTGTTAAATAAACAAAGGAGTTAATTCTACTTCATTAAGGCTATTCCACGATATAAACGGTTAATAACAGGTGGAAAGGTGTTATAAGTATAGAAAAAAATTTTGGCATTTAAAAAAGGCTTAATTTGTTTTTAGTTTGAAATTTAATTAAATTTTTAATCATCTTCTAAAAAATATTGTAATTAAATAAATAATTGGATCAATTAAAAATTTTATTAATTTGAGTACGAAAAGGAGTAAAAAAAATCTTTAATAGATCCAATAATTATTTTCTATTTAGGATTTTGTAATTTTAATATTATTCTACTTAGCGCTCATAAAGTATATATCTGGGTGACCTAAATAGAGAAATGGTGTACAACTAACAAATAACAATGTTTTAAATAAAGTTATCGAAGTTAATTGTGAATTAAGAAAGTAAAACGTAACCGTAATGTTATCGCTGTAATATGCCGTTCACACTTATGTGTTTACAACGTGTTTAAGCGACATGTTTAATAAACTAAACACAAGTGTTCACAGTGTAATTATAGTTTTTAGTTTGACATTTGGTCAGCTGTTAAAACAGATGATACATATTAAATAAAGGAATCTAATTTCCAGAAAAGTGATAAAAGTCCTAAATAGAAGATTATATAAATAATGCAGTGAAGAGTTATTTAAGCAAAAATTTAAAGAAAAAGTGTTTTTAATTGGATACGTGGTGCCTTAAAAATAGTTTTATGGATTTGAGAATGAAGCAACAGCGAATTTTTTTGATATTGGCAGAGCATTCTTACTGTGGAATTTGATAATATCTGTGGTACTTACTATACACAAACTCATTTTTAACCGACTTAAAAAAAAGGAGGAGGTTACACAATTCGACTGAATGTTGCTTTTTTATATTTGTGCCAGCAGAACTCAGTCGCTTCTGAATGGATTTTGAAAATTTTTGGTAATATGATGGATTATGCTCACAGATTGGTCCCGTTTTAAAAACAGTTAATAATCTTAAAAATTAAAGGGTGTCCCCATAAAACATACATATTTTCTACGTGTATTATGAACTGTAAAGGGCACTTCTGTAAAATTTAAAATGACTACGTATTACTATAGCTACCAATAACAAAAACTTATACAAAAATAAATCTAAAAATTAACGGGTACCCTAATAATTGGTATAAATTTACTTTTATGGGCCTATCTTTTGAACCGTTATAGACAAATGCTTTCAAATTGGACAGAATGTTGATTGCTATGGACGTTATAGTAAGAAGTATTAATATTAAAAATTATAAATAAAAGGGTGCGACAATAGTTCATTTAATTTGATGTATATGGCCATACGTTTTAACAGTTGTAGGCAGACGCTTGAAATTTGCAATGAACCTGTATTGCTAAGTCCGCTAAAATAACAAGTATAAAATTTGAATTTGGAAATTAAAGGGTGTACAATATTTGATGCAGATTTACTTATATCGGCCTATCTTTTGAATCGTTTTAGACAAACGCGTGCAAATTGGGCAGAATGTGGATTACTATGGCCGTTATGAACCTGTATTGCTTAGTTGATGCAATTTGGTGTATGTGGCCGAACTTTTGAACCGTTATAGACAGACAGCTGAAATTTACAAGGGACCTGTTTTGCTTAGTCCGCTATAACAAGAAGCTTAGAAGTTGAATTTAGAAATTAAAGGGTGTTCCGATGGCCGTATTCTATATGGCCGTATGTTTTGACTCGTTATATACAAACATCTGAATTTTAGATAGAATGTCCACTGCTTTGTTTGTTATTATAAGATATATAAATTTTTTATTATAAATTAAAGGATTTTACAATAGCAAGTATATAATTTGAATTTTGAAAATAAAGGGTGAACCTATAGTTACCGTAATTTTATGTATATTGCCAAACTATTGAACCGTTGAAAAAGTATAAAGTTTGGAGATATAAGGGTGTCCCAATAGTTAATGTAATCTAATTTATGTGGCCATACTATTGAACTGTTATAGGCAGACAGATGAATTCTGTTTTGAAGTCGGTTTTTTTTTTGCAAGAATTATGGGAATTCGAATGCCAAATGTTAAGTGAAGGAGGGATAAAAACTATTTTCGGGTAAATCGACAAACATTTCTTTCAATGACTTTGCAAAAATTGAAATGTTTGCAAAAATTAAAACAAACGCAATTTTGGACGACAATATTAATGGAAAAAAGAGTTAGTATTCTATTCCACGTTTGGTAGAATACTTAAATCGTTTTCCATTAAAATATAATAAATTTATATATTTTTCTAATTGCAAAATAATGTCTTTAAAAATAATTGTATGTATTAACTTTGTTGACGTTCTTTGACAAGACGTTTAATTTTTTATTTACCGCCATTAAAAATCCTGTTCAGTGAAACTCCAAAATCCATAAAACAACTGAACATACTTCACGAGTGTATCTGAACCCTGAATCAAAAACACGCCGAAAAACGTCAGTTTTTCCGAATGTAACTGTGTCTCAACTTATGAAATTCAGGATCCTAAGATAATGTTATTATGTTAAAGCAAACTTAATATAAATCACTTAACAGCTGACAAAATGGCCGCCAGTTAAAAGAAGTGTTGCAAACTTAAATTCTGTGCGACTGTAAAAAAATAACATTTAGAAAAAAAAAAAATATCTTTCACAACGATATAATTAAAAAAAGGCATCAAAAATTTTGAAACGCATATAGATCATCTGTTATAGTCACAACGTAGTCAGTATCATTTTCAAAGAATTGTGGTCAAACGGTAACACCTCATCATAACCGGCAACCAGCAGAAGTATGCATGCTTTGTTTTAAAACTTCAGATGAGCCACGCTCTTGTAATAAGCGTTTAACAGGCGTTATAGTGATTAATTTATTATTTCACTCACATGATCATGAGTGACATTTTAATCCATCTGTAGACTCAATTTAAAGCTTTACGACTATCAATCCCAATAAAATCAAATATAAATTTATTATGGGCATAAACGCAATATGTTTACTAGGGTATTAATTGGTTACTTAAACCGGAAAGTCTGTTTAACTTTACATTTATTTATTATACTTTTATAAAAACTTTAATACTTTTCGAACATTACCGTGAACACAAAGAATTTTGTGCTTTAAAATAATCATTTTAATTACAATTATTTGTTAACCATTTAAAAATATTTTTGGTGATTGAAAAATTTAACTGAAAAACTTCAAATTTTTATAAATTTCTGATTTGTAATTTATTTAAAAATTCCATTTATATATTTTAAGCCACAAAGATATGCAGCTTTTCACCCTTTTACACATAAAAATGATTTATTATCCTGTTGTCCTAAAGTTAATTTTGATTTATAATTTTTAATTTTACATAATTTTCTAACCACAAACAACAGCTAAGTCATCTACAATAATAATTATAAAATTTCTACCTTAAGTTTAACATTCTTAGGAACATCATTGTTGTCTACTAAAAAAAAAATTTGAAAAATTTTTCATTAAAAACTAATTTCTCATGATAACAAAAATTCCAAAATTATAATAAAATATTTAGTTTTTCTTCTTGTTTTATGTTTTAACAAAAATACCAAGTGGTCTAGTTCTACTTAAAGGTATAAAATATTTCTATGCTAAACAAAAAGTTTTGTAACAACAGCAAAATAGTTTTGTAAATAGTTTTTTAAGACAAGAGGTAAGTAAGTTGGAAAGATTACAGAAAAAAGAGAAGAAAATGTTAAATATACAATATTTTATAATTTCTTTTCTAAATACCATGCAAGTGGAGGCGGAAAGGTATTTTAAATATCAAAGTATGTAAGTGGGAAAGCCGGATAAAAATTAAGACGAGGGCCTTATCAGAATTAATTGCAGGTTTACTTAAAAATTTTCAATAGCATGGATTGTAGTCTTTCATATATGGCATACACATAGTCAGGGATCCATTTTTTACTAACCAAATATCAACAAAAAACTTCACAATTTCACAAAAATTGCCCCAAAAAATATTTTTTCTAAAAAATAGAATTTTATTAAAAAAATGTAACTGTGCTATATTCCTCTATGCCGAATCTTTATACTCTTCACCAATTATATAAATTTAATTTAGTAAAGTAACTTCAATCACAAAACCAAATATTGGGGTGACAGATAATTAAAAAAATCTGGTACTGCATATTGGCTTTTAATGGGTTAACTATTTTTAAAAATTTTAGTATTTTTTTAAATATGTCTTCAAAATTTTTAAAATGATATCCATATTGATGTGTTAAAAAAATTTAAAATTTCAGAGGCCCGTAACTCGGAAAATATGGGGTCAGTAACGGATTTTATAGATATTACAAACGGGATGAGAATCTTAGTTATACCTTTTTTCCACTTTTTATCGTGAATGGTATAAAATTTAAGTACTACATCGTACTGCCATCGGCTCTTAATGCGTTAAGCATTTTTAAAAAAATTTTAGTATTTCCTTAGAGATGTCTCCAAATCCTTTAAAATGATACCCACATTGATACTTTAAAAAATTTTTTTCACTTGATTTTTTTTTTATTTTTTTTTTCTCTAACGCCCTACATATTTATATTTTTGATTGGAGATAATTTATTGTTCCAAATGTCATGAAAAAATTATAGGTAGGTGTGGTGTTTTGCCTGCTGCCTCGAAGGACATAGACCGATCATGCTGAAATCCAACAGCATCTCTTTCGACACTATGTCTGATCGAAGTACATAGGCCCAAATTCATAGTTAAAATAAAGTATACTTTAAGGGAACTAAAGTCGGTTTTATTTTAGAGTCGACTCTAATTCATTCATAGACAATTTTAAATATATTTTTGGCGAGAAAGTCAACTCTAAATTTAAAACTACCCAAAGCTGTTTTTAACTCATTTTTCCAAAATTAGTTTATTTGGTTTAAGAACACAATACTCTATATCTGATTTTTATTCCAAAGTGAGCAAAATAAAAACGAGGTTCCTTTTTTCTAATGTTTGTTTAGAAATTGTATGAAAACATTTATCAAATTACAGTTGACACCCAGTGGAAGGCGGCAAAACTTAAAGTATACTTTATTCTTGACTATGAAAGCAAAAAATATAATAACAGCTTTTTATTTTAGAGTATACTTTAGCAAGAGTCGACTTTTTTCTATAACTATGAATTTGGGCCATATTTATTTTTTTTTTTTTCTAGTTAATTTAGTGTCTCGCCAAACTTGATTCCAACACTGACTCGAATGGACAGACGAACATACGGAATCGCTCAATTGACTTCGCTATTGTATAAAAAGAAAGAAGATGTATACTTTATGGGATGGGAAAGGGATATTGTAGGAATTACAAAGTTAGATGTACCCGTTTTCACTTTTTGTTTTAAAGGATATTAAAATATCACATTTTCACAAAAACAAACCTAAAAATATTAATTTTTTCTGAAAATTAGTATTTTCATAAAAGAATTTATCAAAAAATAAAGAAAAGTCCAGAAAATTCAGAAATAATTTTACTATTGAATTTTTACAGATATATAAAGTTTTCTTTCAAATGAAAGATTTTAATTTTTGCAGTAAAAGTTCTTAAATTTCATAAAAACTAAAAATTCACAAACACACAAGAATCTAATTTCACCAAAAATTTAAATTTCAAACAGATAAACCGAAAAAAAACCTCAAAACTATCACTAATTCAAAAGTTCTCTAACATCTGAAAATCCCATAAAAACCCCTTTTCATCAAAAAATTATCAACAAGACATCTTTTTTTAAAGAAGTAAATTTTTATGGCCCAAGTTCAATCCCCAACATCATATTTTCCTTTTATGCGAATACTTTATTTTTTTTTTGTTTTTAAGTTATGTTTTTAATAAAATATTTAAAAACCACTTAAAGTAATTAAATCATTTTTGCACTCTTCATTTTATTGTATTATAATTGTACAACCGTAACGGGAAACTAAAATAATATTTTTCTTATGTACGAGTTTGTTCACTGTCTTTAGAAGATTAAAATCAAATATTTTGTTTTAATTGGATTATTGATTTTTATTTTATTTAATTTAATTTGATTGTATTTTTTAGCACAAAATAAAAACTCATTTGAAATGGACGATTGACATAAGTGCGATATTTTGTTGCTTTGAAATTGGGCAGCAGAACTGCCAAAGACATTTAATATTCGGCACGGTCGAATGAAGCAATTGGCTACATGCTTAGGCAGATTATTTATAATAAAAGCTTTAAGCGCTTATAACTTTAATTTTGAAACTTAAGAAAATTTTAAAGAGGAATTTAATAAGAACAAGGCATTACACTTTTGCAAAGGAAACTCTTTAAAGCCCGTTATAACTAAAAATTAAGAAAATAGTTTACAAAAAAAAAATTTTTTTTATTTAAATTTTTTTTTATTTTAAAGATCAGTTCTGGGTCAATTCTCCGAAAATTTTACAAGAGCTACATCATAACTTAAAAAATTTTGCCGTTCAAGGTGCTAATTGTTACTGATTTATCAGCATAAGCTAATGACTTTAAGCGTCCTCTCAGCTTATAATCGAGAGATATCAAATCGCGAGATCTAATAGCCCAATCGAGAGTTCGATTACGATTTTATGTTGATGGTTGTAGTCGCACGTAGAGTTGTTCCGCTTAAACCAAATCGCGCCCGAAACTGCTATTGGAGCGGTTACGATTTCCATTGATCGTAAAGCAAAATTTAGTTTCAAAGAAATGAGGTCCAATAAAGTCTCCACCGTATAAACCGTATCAAACAGTAAGTTTTTTTTTAATGCAATAGAGTCTGAAGGATCTGTTGCAGATTGTTTTCACTCCACAATTTTTTTTTTTTGTTATTAACAGCCACAAATTAACTCTCATCATTAAACACAATTTTGCGTCTATATCATTCCCGCATTGATGACAGAATTTCACCTTAAATCTAGATAATTTGATAGCATTGTTCACGCATCGATATTTTCGTGAATTTTTCTAGATTACACCACAAATGTCAAAAAGTGATCATAAATGTCAAAATCGGTCTACATTTATAGATATTTGAGGCTGTAAATTTTTTTCTCTACCTGTGCTCTACCTGCGTTCAGTGCCATCCGTGGTGTGTGGTGCTTCTATAACCTATTTTGAACGATATTTTGAAATTTATGAAATTTTAAACACCTTTAAAAATTTCTTAATTTGCAAAGAAAATAAGTTTTTGTAAAATTTTTATTTCAGAATTTATAACAAACTTAATTTCGAAATTATTTTTAAGAGTTCAAATATTCATTTGGCAGCAAAACTGTAAAACTAAATTTTTTCCACAAATGCCATTTTCATAATGATGCCACAACCGAACTCATTAATGATGAAATTATTTTTAAAATAAATGTCCTTCATGAGTATCTTTAAATGAAAGTCCTTAAATTTTACTTTACCTTTAAATGGTACATTAAAATTGTTCCCTTTGAATACATTTGTGGAACATTTTCCATATTAATATTAAAAAAAAAAAAGAAAAATTAAAATATTTTAAAAAGAAAATATACTGCAGAGAATATGTGTATAAAACTATAAATATATATTTTTTTAAATTCTGTGAAGGTATAAAAGCAGCGTGTGTACCGTTTTTTGCAAAAAGGTTATGATAGATGATAGCTTGTATGCATAAAAATATATAGATGTGTGCAACATATACATTAATATTAAATAAATATACACTTGTGGATGTGTTCGTGTATAGTATATGTAAAAATAATAGTGCTCGTTTCATACAAAATATCCAAAGATAAATATTTGATATAGAAAGGTAAAAATTTAATGTGTATATTTATTATGTGTATGTGTATTAGGAGAGCTCGAAAAATTAGAATTTTTATAATTATTGTTACGACTAAAAGTGGTAGAGTGGATTTATATGTCGGTTGTTGGGCTAGTTCCTAAAAGTGGGTGGTATATAGAGAGCACAGAGTCTTAAGGCTTTTTTAAAAGGCTTATAGATAACTTATGCTGTAGTAAAGTAGTAAATCTTAAGCGGCCTTGGGATTTTGTTGCAGTAATGGCGGCCTTTTCCTTTAACTTGTGAATCAAATCCAACAGACGGCAGAATGATTTACATCGAGATTGCTTTCAAGGCAGAACGCTTTTGACAGAATATCACAAATTTTCTTCATTTCTTTTTTGTAGATGGCAATGCATTTTAAGAGGACTCTGTGGTTTTTGCGAAGATAGATGTTGGCACTGAAGATGATGTCTGGATAAAGTTTATGGACATACAAGGATTGATTCTAGAGGTTCTGAAAATACTCTAAGTTTGAGTCTAAGCAGTAATGATTCAGAAAGGAATATATACCTAGACAGTCTGGCATCGCAGAGAAATTTTACTTTGAGCATATGATGGACACCAGGTTAATACAACGGTGAAGCATATAAGAGCGCTGCCGAACTAGCAAGGTTAGACTCTTAAAAAGCACCCGTACAATCACATCAAAAAGGAGTTTAAATAAAAGATCATTATAAGTATAGCTGATCATTCCTGCCTTCTTGTGAAGGGTTGTAAATTTTCAAAAGTCCGTCATCCTGGAAAACGTTACGTAACGCCCAATATTTGTCTAGGTTAAAGAATAAAAATTCTAGTAAAATGGCATTTCGATTCATCTGTCATTGTATCATTGTATGATCATCATCATCATCTGTCATTGTATGAGATTTCAAGTTCAAAAGAAATACCTTGTCTAGTCGAAAGGCTCCAAAAAGAGTTAGGCGATAATAAAATATAATCTGAGGGTGGGTTTTTAAATTAATTAAAAGAAAAACATAATGGAAATTCAAAATATGATTGAACTAAAAGAGAATATAATTTGCTTCAATTTTTCAAAGCTTTTGTTTAAAAAATAAAACTTTATAAGATATTTTGCATATTGCCATAGCAACAACGGGCTCTACTCCGTATAAAAAATATACACATCACAAAACTCAATACCAACCGAAAGTAAATTGGTAGAAACACGAAAAATTTCTTCAGAATGAAAGCACTTTTAAATTTCAAAGTGGAATTTAGTTAATTTAAAATTTTATTATTTCTGGTTTTTATAACCTTTAGCACTAAGTTTGTCATTGTAACTAAGTTTGTCATTCCGTGTGCAAATTCTACCATATCCATTTCCGACCCCATAAAGTATATATATTCTGACTTATTATGCATAGCGAAGTCGATTAAGCGACTACCGTCTTACCTTCCATGTCAATCCATCAGATAAAGTGCCGAAAGTGGTGCTATTGGCAATCAGCATGATAGGTCCATGTCCTTCGGGGCAGCAGGCAAAACACTACGACTTCTTCTAATTTTTTCATGTCATATGGAACAATAAAGTAACCAATCAAAAAGATAAATATATGAGGGGATAGAGACTTAAAAGTAAGAAAAAAACACCAACTGAAAAAATTGGCGCTCGCCCATATTTTCCGACTTACGGGGCTCTGAAATTTTCAAATTTTTTAAAATATTACTGTGGGTATCATATTAAAGCTTTTGAAGAGATATTTAAGGAAATACTAAAATTTTTAAAAAATCTTTCACCCATTAAGAGCCGACGTGATTTTTATTTAAAATTAGATATACGCAGTACCCAAATTTTTTTTTATTTTTTACTTTTATTATATGTTCTCCCTAAGATTAGCCTTGTTATCTACTTTGGTGTACGCAATACTGTCACGTTTAAATTAGTGAGTGAAGATCCAACATTTTTTTGAAAAATAAAATTGATCGTAATCTGAATAAGGTAAAACAAAATCGATCGGAATGTTAATACGACACTAAAACCATTTCGTTCGGAATGTGTGACATGACTGATATTTTCAATTTTCTCCTCCACGAGGCATTAATGTTAATGCACCTTTTCACTTCAACCTATCTGATTCACTTACTGCGTTATATACACAACTGAAATGGGGAACAATTGTACGGGACAGCTTTGTTGCTTCTGTACCGCCTGCTGTAGAGGGAAACTAAGTTATCAATAATAAGAGTATTATCGTATATTGTAAGAAGTTTTAATTGGTCCGTCGTTAATACAAAGAATGTTGTCAAGTTTGACTGGCCATTAAACTTTAATCATTTTATAATTAAAATTTAAAAACACGGGAATAGTTAATAATATAATTAAACTTTAAAATTTTTATCGTGCTATTTTCCCGGTATTGATTATTGAAGGTGAAAGCACGTCTCGATGGCCATTTCGCTATCGCTTACTTAGCTCGTCAGGAAACTTCTCACAAAAATTTTAA
Organism: Gymnosoma rotundatum; assembly: GCA_916610165.2. Lineage (NCBI taxonomy): Eukaryota > Metazoa > Arthropoda > Insecta > Diptera > Tachinidae > Gymnosoma > Gymnosoma rotundatum. The sequence continues at coordinate 120,104,226 of OU744338.1, forward strand.
ATGAAATAAAGATTTTTGTCTAAACTTTAAAGAAAAGACAAAAATCAAATTTCAAGCAAAAACAACAATAATCAACTTTGATTTTATTTTTCTTTATACTCTGCATACGGCAGACTTTTTTTCTTTATACAGTTTATTCAATTCACTTTATTCAATTGAAACCTGCACAGAAGAAAATTTTTACACCTACAAAAAATCTTTGTTGTTTTTAGTTTAATTTGGCACTTACAAAAGTTTTTATTAGATTTAATTATTTATAAATTAAAACTATATTTGATTTAAATAATTTATTAATAAGAACATTTTCGTATTTATTATACCCTTCATCATAAAAAGTGGAAAAAGGGTTTATCTAAGATTGTCATTCAGTTTATAATTTCTACAATATAGATTGCCGACTCCATAAAGTATATTTTGAATTCTTACGCGAAGTCGGATGAGCGATGTCCTCCTGTCCGTCCATGTTAGTGTTGAAATCAAGTTTGTCGTGACACTAGATGAGAAGAAAAAAATAAATAAAACGTCAATCGATTAGATATACTGTCGAAGGATGTGCTATTGGAAATCAGCATGATCAATCCATGTCCTTTGAGGCAATAGTCAAAACACCACGACTACCTCTAAATTTTTCATGTCATTTGGAACAATAAAGTAACTCCAATCAAAAAATAAATATACAGGGGGCGATAGGGAATTAAACAACAAGAAAAAAAAACATTAAGTGATAAAATTGGCGATTGCTCATATTTTATGAGTTACGAAGCTCTGAAATTTTATTTTTTTTTTAAATATCAATATGGATATCATTTTAAAGCTTATGAAGAGATCTTTAAGGGAATACTAAAATTTTTTGAAAATGCTTAACCCATTAAGAGCCGATGGCATTTTCATTTAAATTTATTATATGCAGTATTAAATTTTTTTTTTTTAATTTTTTAAGCTAGGTCACCCCAAAATTTCCTTTTTTGATTTAAGTTTCTTCACTAAACAAGATTTATACAGATGGTGAAGATTCGGCATAGCACTCTTCTTGTGTTTAAATTTCCAGGTTTCGGCACCTTAAATTATATAACAAGGAGCAAAATGAAAAATAAAAGATCAGTTTAAATTTATCCATGGTTTTGCTGACATATACGCATACGCAATTAAAAAAAAAAAAAATTATTCCATGCATGTACTAGGTGTCCATCAGAAAGTTATACTACTTAGTTTATTTAAAAGTTTAAATAAAGAACCTAATTTTTATTCTATAGCAATTGCAATAAAAAGCTTAAAATCTGTTTTTACTTCCTAAGCTCAACCCGCTCAGCTTAAAAATACAGTTTCTTACACCAAATGATCACAGCATAAATAAACGTCAAAAAGTTTTTGAGCCCTCCTTATACGTCCAACCGTGTGTTTGTTATATATCAAAGATTTATACACATATTTACGCATGCATAAAATAAAAATAAGTGCGTATTTTATTTTAAAAAAGTCATAAATATTAGAAAATGTTAGCAGCAGAGTAAATATCATAAAGCATAAACTTGCTATACTAAACTATACTACCACTTACTATCATTTGCTCAAAAGTATAAATTTTTACTTATGTATATTATACGTTTACATTTTAAAATATATTTTACTGCTTTTTTCTTTATAGAAATATGATATAAGGAACAATGGATTGAATTTTAAATTTATAATAAATATCTTTACGTTTTCTTCTGATATTTTCCATCAAAACTGAGTGTTGAGTGTACTGCTTGTAGCATTAATATTTTCCATTACACCTTCCCAATGTGCAACATTTTCTTTTACTCTTATTTTATGTTTGTGTAAATTCTTGTCTATATTTTGTTATAAAAATATTTATGGAAAATTTATACAAAGTCTGAAAATTCTTTTTTTTTTTAACCAACAATACATCTCGATGCAGTACTTATAATAATAAAGGGATATTTATACACAAATAACCTGTTAGTATTTCAAGTAAAAAATTACATACATCTTTATTTTACAAGAGTATAAAATAATTCTAAAGTCATGTTGTTTGTAATTTATGTATGCAAATATTTAAATGCCTCTCAGCTAAACAACTAATCATAATATTATTATGTTTTCAATTTGAACAACTTTCTAAAGGGGTTTCCAATAGAATATAAAAAAAATTTATTTTGCTTTGCTGTCTTCATCTTTATTAATTAAAGAAAATTTTTTTAAATTCTTAAATATACAAATTAACTCTTTTTGTGTTCAAAGTGACATAAAACAAATTTATAGACTCTTACTAATTTTTTTATTATAGACGTAAAAAAGGGAAATTATTGAACGATGGTCCCGAGAAAAATGTAATGTTTTCTATCACATTATTTTACTTTGCCCAGAAAATGTAATAAAGTTGAGTTTTAAATTAATATTTTTATTAAGTTCTTAAGTGATTTCATCAGTTTTATACTGGCAATTATCTCTCTCTTTCTAAAGTAGTTAAGGTTAACGAACCGTATATTTAACACCGACTCACTTGGGTTTTGATGGCCAGAACACCGGAACCAAAAAAATCTGCTAGATTTTGCAGAGTCGCACTGTGTAGAAAAACCGGCCTTTAATCGGAGAGGGCTGGGCAATGGCAGAGTAGATGATTCTTCATCCCGACAACTTCTGCAAAAATTCTTAAACGAAAAATTTTATTTTTCTAACATTAGTACTATTACTCGTAGTATAGTGTCTGCCAGTACAACAACCAACGTACCTATTTGTCCTCCTGGACAAATATTTTCTAAAAGCTATATTAATAATACTAATGGTAGAAAGCCATCTTCCTTTTCCTTTCCTTTTCCTTTTCCTTCTAACACATACAATTCAGAAAAATGCATGATATCTTTATTTGAATCCACAGTACGGTTCATATAATTTAATGTTTGAAGATTTTTTCATGCATATGTTGACTTTGACGACCTTGACTGCGCCTGCAATGGTCCATACGCTTAATCCAATTTTTGCATACTCTTTCCAACATTTCGGCCGGTATCTCACGAATAAATGCTTCAATGTTGTCCTCCAATGCGTCAATGAAAGCGCATGAGCTTTAACATAGCCCCACAAAAGGTAGTCTAAAGGCGTTAAATCCCATGATCGAGGCGGCCAATTAACCAATCCCGAACGTGAAATAAAATGCTTACCGAACTCGCCTCTCAATAAGTCCATTGGTTAACCGCACCAAACTGTGACTTTTTATGGACGCATTGGTAGCTCTTGCAATGCTTCTAGCTGATATTCACTCCAAAATCGAGAATTCTGTTTATTTCAATTGGTCGATTAAACTGACTATAAAATGGAAGAAGCGCCCGATGAACTTTCTTAACAGAGCACACGTTTTGATAATAAAATTCAATAATTTGCAAGCGTCGTTCGTTTGTAAGACGATTCATGGTTAAATTATGGACCAAATTGAAGATATTTGACAGTGAAAAAAAAACACGAGACGTGCGTCAACTGTTAAACCAGTGTTGCCAAAAAGATAATAGCTAAAAAAATCACCCTTTAGAAAAGACTAAAGCAAAATTCCCGGAAGATATATTATTTAAAATTTCCCATAAAATTTTAACCTGTCGTGAAAAATAAAGTTCCCAGAATAATGTTGACAGAGATTCTAACTTTCCAATTGGTAAAGTTTTGTTATCATTCTTAAAAAATATACAAGGGCTACTGCTTATTTTTCAAGAATAGCAAATAATAACAATTTTTAAATGAAAATGGCTTTATTGTTTTTCGAAATATCTCTTTTCATGATCAATACAATTTTGCAGTCATTTTAATCATTTGTCATAGCAGCTTTTCTATTTTTGTTGAGACACCTCCACTCAAAATTGACAACTCTACAATGATCAAGCGGAACAGCGGAACATAAACTTTCGGCCGAAAAACAGGCGACCATTTGCCTGGCTTCTAAGCATATATCCATAATGCATTACTTGCCGCGTCTTTTGAAGCACTATAGTATAATTTTTTAATAGTTTGCTTACACTTACGCGAGCCTTTTTTTTTTGAGCAATTAGTAATCTAGCATTAATACATAGGAGAGAAACTCTTTTTTTAACATCTAAGTATTTATGGAAAATTAAATCTATTGAAGTAAAACTAATGTGCACGGAAGCCTGTCTCCTACAGTATGTCACATGACGGTGCTGCATTACAAGTTTATGCACCGCATCGATGTTGTGTGGCGTAACCACCGATTTTGGACGAACTTTACGCCATTCGTCGAAGACTGAACTACGTCTATGAGTTAATTTACTGCACCAGCGACATACCGTTGTTTTTGATAGAGCTTTACGGCCATACAAGGAATTAGTTGATCTGCATATTGTACAAAACAAATAGCACTTGTACATTAAGTTTATGCTAAATAATGTCTTTTTTGGTTTTGCAATATTTTAGCTATTGTCATTAGTGTTCCCGATTCTCAAAAAAAAAAAACAATAATTCAACTGAAGCGAATTTTTTAGATGCAAAAATTTTTTTATGTCCATATTAGTGATTTTTGCAAATGAAAAGTTATATGTTTTAACCTAGATTAAACAATAAACATATACGTACATGTGTATATAAATAATCTTTGCAATTTCTTATTTTACAAGAAAAATATGATAAAACAATTTGTTCGACTTTTTTCTCAATACACAAAGTTGATATAAAAACTTTGAAACTTAAACGCAACTAGAAACCAGTTACCGCCCCATTAAGTTATTTTACTTTGAAATGAAAAAGTTTACAAAAGGCCACAACAACCTGATCTATTTTCTTAAGTACCTACCAAATAGTTTTAGTTTTTCTTTTATATAAGAAATTATTAAGATTTAAGGGGTGTTTTATGCTTAAAGGGGTCTACACACCCATTCAGCTGCCTTAAAATAAATAAATGTTTTAGATATTTAGTTGATGGGGTTTTTGGTTTTTTTAGTATGCAAAGAATAATTGGCCATTTATTTTAGAAATGTGCTGTTAGTAAGAAAGTTGTCCGTCCACATGACTACTGCATTACACACGTTACACATTACAACCATTATATATAGAACAAATATTATTTTTTTCTACACCCATTTTCTTTAAGATTGTTTTTTTTGTGTGCTTAGAAAAAACTGCTTAAAAATCTGGAAATTTATATGATTTTTTAAATATAATTCGATTAATGTTTATTAAATTACACTCGTCTACTTGTTTTGAAATATCAGTACAATCGTACAACTACATTATGTAGGAATAATGTGAGACAATTTTTTGTTAAACGTGAAAACAAACATACTAGTTATTTCAAGGGGTCTCCCACGACTACTCTTCCGTTCCAGCCAATTTGTTTTTAATATGCACACTAATATGGAAGCCGTATAAGACATTTCAAGATCCTTCCGGTTGCGGCTCCTTAGGTAAACCACAACAACGTTTCTGATTGTTTGAGAGGTTTCACGCCCACTGTCTCAATCCATCCAATACTCCACTGGACTATGCATATTAATAAGAAAGATTTTTCACGCTTGCCTCTCCAATCTATTCTGTGTTTCGCCAGACTATAAAAATTGTGTTCGAGTTTTTTGTGCAACATTCAAGACTTTACCTATTACGGTACTCTAGGTAGATGCCAACTGTTCAACTAAACTATGTATATTGATCAATACGTTTCAATGTTCTCTAAAGTTGTTTAAGCGGAAACGACTCAGTTTGGTCAGCGGAGTCATGATAGTAAATGGCATTCAATATTTCGAAGCCTAACTATTTTCCAAGAAATTGCATTGCAAATTTATATATTTATATACAAGATTCCTTTTGGTATAGTTTTATAGATCCAATTTGAGTTTAACTAAGTAAGGGTGCTATATTCGGCTATGCCGAATCTTATATCCCCTTCACAATCTATGTAAATCAAGTTTAGTGATGTAGTTCCAATCAGTATTTTCTTAAAGATCTCTTTAAAAGCTTTAAAATTACTCCCATTTTGATATTTTGAAAAGTTTTAAAATTTCAGAGGTCGATAACTCGGAAAATATGGGCGTGATGTTTTTTCTTACTTTTTAATCTCTATTGCCCCATATTTTTATTTTTTGATAGTAGTTACTTTCCAATAGCACCTCTTTCGACACTAGATCTGATCGATTGACATATTTATTTTTTTGTGAAGTTTGCCTTGATTTCATCACTAACACGGACAGACGCACATTTTATGGGGTCTGAAATTGATATTGTAAAAATTACACAGGGAATGACAAACTTTTTCCACTTTTTGTGGTGAAGGGTATAATTAAAAGCTTTTAAGGGGGAAGCAATACTAATTTTATTCATTGGTTTTTTTTATTTAAGATGAGCTTTCAATTTTGTTTTCCCTAGAGAAATATACACCTTTTATATACCAACTTATTTTTTAGTAGAAAGTAAACAAATCATTTAAGCATTGTTTGTATAAAGTGAAGATTATGCGGCAGACAGAAAAAAAACTTTGACTTATTTAACCTCTTCAACACTAAGATGTTCCCTTTGGAGATGGTGAAACAGTTTTTATTGTGGATGTCCTTTGATTCGATTGGTAAATTGTCACTTATTTATTTTATTTTCTATATAATTCAAGCACTAGGTCAGATTTGAATTAAAAATTGATTTGTAGACCTAAATAAATTTTTATGGTTTTTTTTTAAATTAAGTGTGTTAATACAAAAGCAATGGAATAAGAAAAAAATTTTCTTTTCTTGCTAAGGTTGGTGGCAAAGGTTATTGCTTTTGGGATCCTTGTCAAATTCTCGGTCTGTAGGACATAGGTAGCAGTAGGGTTTAGAGACCAAGCTCGTCGACAACACCTGACCTGCTGTTTTTTAAGAATACGTCTATAGGATATGTTTCAATAGCAATTTCTCTAATGATCGTGTCGGTGATGCAGTATTTAGCCGATCAATCTAGTCCCTTTATATAAAAAGAATTTAAAGTCTTCAAATAAGGAGTAATATACACAGGGTAATAAAACTGTATGTTAAATCGTGAAGACTTCTTAAACGTGGATCAAACCCCCCATCCGACTGTAAGCTAGTTTAAATCACCGGCTCCCATAGTCCCCATTGAACATTCTCTTATTACTAGAGTTATTTATTAACCAAAAAACGTGTTTATATTATTCATGTACATAACAGTAAGAAAAATTCTTATAATAAGAAAATTTATTATTTGGAATCTTTTTATATAAATTTACTTTAATTGTGCTTGATTCCTTCAAATATAAGTATTTCATGATATTCTCATGAAATATTTATTTTTGAAGGAATCAAGCACAATTAAAGTAAATTATTATAAAAAAGATTCCAAATAATAAATTTTCTTATTAAAGTATTTGTGTATGCACGTTGCTTATTTATAAAAATTGTTTACCATTTTTATTTTTATTTTTTCTATAAATCTTTCAAATGCATATGAATGGTTTCCAGTGGCAACCCTTATGTAGAAAAATTAAAGAAAAAATAAAAATATTTACTCAATGGTTGCTGTGGTTTTGTATTAAATTTTTTTGAGTTTTTTTGCCTTATTGATTCAATGGAGTTCTCATTTAAATAATTTGGCTTTAAGTATAAGACTCTGCGGTTTTCCTTACAAAATTTGGGTAGAATCCACTGATGAGCTATATATGAGCAGTAGCGAAATGGTCATATGTATATGCTTTTCCCGCAGTAATACATTCCATTTTTTAGTTTAGTTTAAAAAAATAAAAATTTCATGAGAATATCATGAAATATTTATATTTGAAGGAATCAAGCACAATTAAAGTAAATTATTATTGAAAAATTCTTATTTTAAAATCTGACCTACTGCTTGAATAAAATAGAAAAGAAAAATAATTATAAAGGTCACTTATTTATTTAATTTAATTTTATATTGTTCTTAATAAAGTTTAGCTCATTAAAATTAAAACTTACAAATTTCAGCATAACGTATGATTATTAATATTTACTATGTTAAACTTTTTTTTGCACGAAAGTTACCTGTAATACGGTTTTTCAATTTTCAGTATATACTTTGTGTGAACGTTTGTATGGACTTTTCCAACGCATGTTTATTTTTCGCCAGTAATTTGATTCAACGAAATAGGTTAATTTGTAAAAATCAAGAAAACAGTGAGGTTTTTTAAGTCTGATAAAAATCAAAATTGTTAAAAATAACACGAAATTGGATTTAATATGGCATTAATATTGAATAGGATTTGAGGCATATGGCTGCCGTTGCTGTTCTTGATGAAACGCGTTCTAAATATTTAATTTTGGGCTACTGCTCGTCGTATGTTACGAACATCGTGAAATATATCGGCGTCGAAAGTGTCAGTTTTTTGCAGCAGAAACCATTGACTTAAGGTGGTCCCACAGCAAATAATTGAGAACTTATAGGCCAATTCACATGTCCATTATGGAAATTAACTTATGGCCAAATTATGATTTTAATAAATGGATAGTTTTGGTCCTCGTATTAACCAATTGTGTTTTTATAATTTAGCATGTTATTATTTTGCTAGACAACAATATGGTTGTAAATATAACAAAATTATAGCCCAATTTACAATCTTGTGCAAATGGTCTTGCATCATATCATCATATCAAATTGTGCAGCATATTTTATGTTTTGTTGGTGTAGACTAGAAATATGCTACACAATTTTGCTAATGCTATAATGCAAGACCATTTGCACAACATTGTGATTTGGGCCTCATGTTTTGTTAGCAACTATATAATGCAACCATAATATGTTGCTCTTGGATTATGTTTTTTCTTTGCGTGTGTAAAATCAATTCTCTTTCATTTAAGTAAAAATTATAAACTAACAAATTAGTATACCTTCCCGGCGAACTCCCTTTATATTAAAAGAGTTTTTTAAATATTTGGTTATATTCGATTAAACAGAATATAAATAAAACCTACTAAAACCAGTTGTTATTTGATTACCTATTTGAATTTAATTCACTGATATGTAAATGGTAATAATACTCTCATTTATAAATTAAAAGAAACAATATATAGTAATAGCCTTACGCGATGGGCTTAACAAATTTTGCTAAAAATTTGCTTACTTTTATTGCTGTTGTCACTGCTTGTACGTCACGCGTGATAGTGGTTTTTTAAGGACTTATTATAAAAGGACTACTTTAATATTTATAAAAACTTTACATAATGTTAATTATATGAAGGAGAGAATTTTGATAATTTTGACCATATACATCAGATTATATCAACTATTGTAAAGCCTTTTAATTTAATATTTAAAATTTTTATACCTCTTAGTATACCAAATAAAGTAATGGACATTCTGTTTAAAATTTAGGTGTTTGTATATAACGGTTAAAAAAATACGGTCATATAGACCAAATTACATTAATTTTGGAAAACAAAAGATAGGCCCATATAAGTAAGTTTACATCAATTATGGGGGCACCCTTTATTTTTTTTAATATGCAGTCATTTTAGATTTTACAGAAGTTCCCGTTACAGTTCATAATACACGTCAAAAATATGTACATATATTGTATGGGGACCATACTGCTTTAAAAACGGGATGAATTTGTAAGCATAATCTATCATATTGCCAAAACTATTCAAAATCGGTTTAGAATTGACGGAGTTATGCAATCAATCGAATTGATAAACTCCTTCTTTTTTTTAAGTCGGCGAAAAATAAATTTAATCAAAAAAAAAAAAACAATTTCAATTCATTAATAATATCAACAGTTCAAATTTTAATTTCGTAAAAAAAAACTAAATTAATTACTTTATATAATTTTACATAAAAATGACTACGGCTCTTAATGGGTTAAGGATTTTTAAAAATTTTATATTTCCTTAAAGAGCTCTTCAAAAGGCCTAAAATGATACCCATATTGATATTTTAAAAAATCTCAATATTTCAGAACCCCGTAACTCAGAATATATAGTCGAGCGCCACTTATCACTTGATGTTTTTTTTTTCTTATTTTTAAATTCTCTATCGCCCCATATATTTATTTTTTTGATTGCAGTTACTTTATTGTTCCAAATGACATAAAAAATTTTGAAGTAGTCGTGGTGTTTTGCTGCAGTTTCGGAGAACACGAACCGATCTTGCTGACTTTTAATAGCAAAATTTTCAAAATACTGCTGCTCGATTGGCGTATTTAAATATTCCCTAACTCGTCTATTACCTTGTCAAAGTTGATTTCAACCCGAACACTGACGGACAGACGAATATCGCTCAATCGACTTCGCTATGGATATATACTTTATAAGGCCGGAAGTGTATATTGTAGAAAAAATAAACGAAATGACAAACTTAGTTATACCCTTTTTTCAGTTTTTGTAGTGAAGGGTATAAAAAAGGAGAGTTTAGGACTGCTGTGCACTTCGTCTTGCATATTTAATACAGTCTAATTTGCATTACAGGTTATTATGGATTTTAAGAAACAGCTACGGTGTATGGCGTGTGTAAAAAGGGGGTTACTATGTCTTGGTATGTTTTACTTATTTTCAGCTGTTACAAAAGAAAGTGACTTTTGTTTTGGTAATATGAATACGTATATCCTACAGACTTTAAAATTTATCGTTGTAAATCATCATGACAGAATCAAATTTATGCATTTAAATTAAATGGATTTTCCCCTCAAATATAAGTCGCCCTTAAAAAGCTTTTTTGATAAAAATTTTTAATTTTTTTTTTAGTCATACATTTTTAATATTGTTTGTTTTGTTTACGCGTTCACAATAGAGGAAACGGAAATAAACATTAATATTTTTCATTATTCTTTGCGTTTTTTTTTTTGCTTTTTAAAACCAGAGTACAAAGTAGAAATAGACTACAACAGCAACAAAAAGCAAAAACAATATTAATCATTGTCAAAATGAAAACAACAACAAATAAAAAAAAAATATAGAAATAAAAGCACCAAGAAAAAAAAGTTTTTATGCTGATTTTGACAGACGCGACCATGAATTGTTTTTATTTTGCTTTAAAGTTTTGCTTTTATGATATTTTTTTGTTACCATTAACCTATAGGCTACAAAACAATAACAATCAAAAAGCTTGAGGACATTTAACTCACCAAAAAGCCCAAATAATACGTAATGGATGAGAAAGTGGGTGAGAAAAGGAGAGTTTTTTAATGTTGCCGTTGGCGTTTTCCATTTATCAGCATCTAAAATTTGTTTTTTTTACTTGTAAACATTTTTCTTTCATTAAAAAAATAAACAAAAACTTGAAACTTTCTTCATCTATATTCTGACACTTGAACATTTCTTGTATTTTTCAAATGCTTTTTGAAAAAGTTGTTTTCTTGAAATCGTTAAAATTTTAACGAAATGAAAACTCACTTCAATATGAAAATATTTATGTTCATACAAAAGTAAGCGAGGAGAAGTCAATAAATCTTTCTATTTTTTCGTCATGGTTTCCTTTTGGCTCTTTATACTTCATTCACCAATCACCAAAATTTTTTTACAAGGTAGAATTTGGGAATGTCCTAAAACTAGACAATTTCCCTAATAATGATTTTGGGGAACCTATTCTTTGGCCTGGGAGTTTTAAGAATAAAATTCCCAATTTGTGTTGTCATTCCTATTTGCAAGTAGACCATCTGCCCATCTTTAAAAATAATTTTTAACAACCGATTTTATTTCTTTTGAGCTATTTCGTTATATTATTTCGTATACTTTTTAATTAGAGCAAATGCGGCATTATATTCGATGACTAAATTTTATTTCCTATTTCAAGCAGAAACAAACACAAGAGTAGTGCTGGTTTTTTTTTCTTATTTTTTAGTTATTTAGTCTGCGATGCATCTTTGAGATTGATAAACAATGGAATAATAAAAATAAATAATTTTAATAAGAATTTCCTATAGAATAATTTTTTTAGAAATATGTTTTTGAGAAGAAAACTACTTATCGACAGTACAGGTTTACCAGCAACTAGAAAATTGTTGTGGAGGGTGCTGAACCTTACATAATAGGTATCATCACCGAAATAATATCGTTATAGATTTGAAAATGTCAGGTAAATTGTACTGCGCGCATAAAAAAAACTTAACTTTATTTTATGGTTGCAGTAAACACGTCATTTTTCTTTTAAATAACAGTCACAATCAAAGCGTCAAAAATATTATACTGCCCTCAGATAAAAGCATGTTATTATCACAAAAACCATATTATGTTCACTGTTAGAATATATGGTTGTGGTAAACAAGTTAAAGCTGTTTTTGTTTTTTGTGTTGTGTCGGTTGAGAAGGTACATAACTTTGTTTGCTTCTACTGTAATACTGGCTGTATGCGATATGGCACCCCCTTGTTGATACCACATGTTAATCAAGCCCAAAGCAGGCAACTGTGTCGGTAAAAAAATTTCAATCACATCGCGATATCGCTACCCATTCACAATTATCGTTACGCTCTTTTCATTTTCAAAGAAGTAAGATCCAATGATTCCTCCTGATCAAATTGCGCACCAGACTATAACTTTTAATGGATGCAAAGATGACTGATAATTAATTTGAGGGTATTTCATATCCCAGAACCGACTTTTATGTTTAATCACGTATCCATCCAAATGATGAGCCTCCTCACTGATTTTGATTTTTTGTTGCAAATGGGTGTTGTCATGGGCGAGCTGTAACATCCTATTGGCATATGTAAGGCAGCGTAAATGGTCTTGTGGAAGAAGCTCTTGTGGTAACTGAATCTTAAATGACAACAAATGCAAATCCTTGTGCAAAATTTTGGCCAAAGTTGTTCTTTGAAGACCAGTCTCTTGAGCACAGCGTCGAATTGAGGTTGATGAATTGTTTTGAACACTTTTTTGAGCAGCATTAATGTTCTCAGCCAATCTTGCAGTTTATTGTGGTCCATGCTTGAGCCTTTTACTACAGACCCTCTTTTTTTCGAAATTATTCACTACACGATAAAAAGTGCAAATATTTCGCATAACTTCCTCATCGTTTTAGTAATCGATGATTACTCAATAAACATTATTTTATTAAGTATGTTTCCATAATAGATTTGCCAAGTGTCTTCTTCACGACTGCCAAATATAAACTGTCACGTCTAATGTTTACCAGAAAGGCGACAAAACAAAGTGTTTACTCCTGGCAGACACTAAGGATGTTAAACTAAATTTTGCATAAAACTGTATTATACAACAGTAATATACTGCTCTTAGATTATCTTTACCTCAACCATGTTTTTTTCTTTGCTTGCCATTGCGTATACACAGAGAAGATGGTAAAATTAGGTTTTTTCAAACTTCTATCCTTATATCTCTATTTTCTCTACGAAATGACTTATTTTTACAAAAAAAAAAATTATTCTATATTAGAATCAAGGTTCTAGGCGACCTCCTCACAAAATTTTGTTCAAATCCATTTACGAATTTTTACGTGATACAACACAGACAGACAGTAATTCCAAAAAAAAGTGTTTTGTATTCCATATCGATTACTTTATGCATCATCATCCAAAATTTCAAAAAGTATTTCGTGGTTACCTCAAAAATTTTTATCTTTGCGTGTGCTAAGCTAGAAGAGCACAGGCCAAGATAAGCAAAGCTTGTTAGAGAAGTTTCTAAACCAAAAACTTGTAAAATCACTAATCTTAGTCCACAAGCTTTTCAAAGAAACTGAAAAGCTTGTGGTTTTACCATAATTACGGTGTTTATTTGAGTTATCAAAGCTCGTTTAAAATTTGCTTCTTGCAGTTCTCAAGCTTCTACAGATTGATTTGTTCTTAAATGAGTTGTCGCCCCACAAAGTCCAGTCACCCTAAATATGCACTTTTTTCTAGCAATTTACAATACTTCGAGAGTTGACATTCTCCGCTGATCTTGCCCTTATTGCATTTTGGGAATTGAAGCTACAATACAGACGGACAACCAGCGACCCAATCGTATCTTGAACTTTCATGCCCGTGCGACTATTGCTACATATTACTTCGTTGCGACCATTGGAGTTATCTTAAATGTTCTGAGGTCTTTGCTTATATAACAATAGACACCACTTATGCTGTTCCTTAAGGGACCCTTGGCAAGATTCACTATAATATATTTAATATGTACTCGTATTTCCACTTCAGCCAGCATGGCTTTAACACTCAAATATATTGTGTGTAGCACAGGTTACGAATAATAGTACGGAGAAATTTCGTATCTGATCCTATAAAAGTCCATGAAATGTACTGGTTAATAGCCCTGCAATAATATTGCTTACTATCAAATGTGTTTTTGATTATGAGGGTCATAAAGACACTTATCCTTCATTATTCTCTAAAACATTGAAACATTTTTTATTTTTTATAATTTCAGTTTTAAACATTTTCAGTTTCAAGGCTGATGATTAACTTAATATACCTTGAATTTAATTCAATTTATAAACAAAAATACAAAATTAGACAAAAATTAACAAATATAAATCTTAACAAACATTTCTACTTTACTGACTTTGTCCAGTTTTTCGTTTTACCGTTAAATGGATACAAATTTACACGCAAACACTTTTAAATCTGTTGATAAGTGTACGAAAAAGTTTCATTTCTTTTACTTTCATTTTTTTATCCTTGCGGCCATTAATATTGCAGGCAATGATTTACACGTTTCGTATCAAAGAAAAAGAAATTCAATTAAATTTTGCTCTGATTTTTTTCTTTTTGCTGTTATTTTTTTTTTTTTGTTGGCTTATTTATGCTGAAATCAACGAAAAAAATAATCAAATTAATTACTGAAACAAGACATGACAAGAACACTAAATAACAACCACAATAACAAGAATTTTCTAGTCAAAGTCAAGTAAAGAAAAATTGAAAGAATATAAAATATTGTACAAATTAAATCTTAAATGATTTTTGATAATAAAATGATAAAACGGAGATAAGTCAATGGAAAAGTTGTTAGTAAAATTTTTGAGGTGTGTTAAGAAGCAACAAGATGAGTTTTATGGATATTTGACCAGTGTTGCCGTAGCCAAATTTAAAAAAAAAAGTAACCTAGTGAAAAAATAAATAAACAAAATTAAGTAATTACTTTACTTTATTCGTGCTTGATTCCTTCAAATATAAATATTTCATGATATTCTCATGAAATATTTATTATTTTAAACTAAACTACAAAATAAAATGTATTACTGCTGGGAAAGCATATCCATATGGCCATTTCACTACTGCTCAAATAGCTCATCAGTGGATTTTACCCAAATTTTGTATAGAAAAACAGAAAGTCTTATATCAAAAGCCAAATTGATTAAATGAGAATTCCATTGAATCAATAAGACAGAAGATAATAACAACTCAAAAATGTTCTACACAAAAACACAGCAAACATTTAGTAACTATTTTTATTTTTTCTTTCATTTTTCTTTTTATGTAAAAAAAAATTTAAGTACGCAACTTAATCTAATCAATAATGAAATAGATTTTGTCGGTAATGCTATAACTTGAAAACGATGGTGGACTGCTTGGACTAACAATTCTTTAATGCGAGGATGGTGCTTGTTGAAAGCAATATTGAAAAATTTCCTAATACAGAGACTCCACAGTTCTTCTTTCCGCTATTTGGGAGCGAACTTTACGCTCAAAATTTTCGAGAAAAACATGTATGGCAAAAGCCAACCGATATTTTAACGTCCTCTGCAACTTCTCTAATAGTAATTCGGCTATTCTTCATTAGAAATTTTAAGCAATTTCTTAACATTTTCATCGGTTCTTAAGGTGATGAACCTTTTAGGTCGAGCTTGTAACACTTGAAACTATTTTTCTGACTCAGCGTAAAATCAGAGTATGCCACTCTCAATATTTCAAGTCCTTTTGAGCACTTATTTCTTTTTTTACACAAAATTTGATTTTAATTCTTTGATATATTTTTTAATAACTGAAAAATCGCCAAAAAAGCAAAACTCGTTAAAGTTTTATGCCACGTTTTATTTTTCTTATCATTTTATTTTTTAATTTTTTTCTTATTTTTACGATTTTATTATAATTTGTTGCTTTAAAATTAAAAACAATGAAAAACACATTTAATATATTTAGTAGAATATTTAAAATATTTAGTAAATAATCCCGGATTAAATATATGAATTGTCAACAAATACATAAACTAATTGTTATTAAAGAATATTTAAAAAAATTTCGCTGACTAAAATGAAATGAGTGTGAGATAAATTAAGAGACACAAAATTATTTTAATCCACTAGTTTTTGAAGTACATAAGTATGTTAAGGAAAATAAGCAAGTCATTAAAGGAGGGGAACATGGATATAGTGCGTAAATAAAAATAATTCTTGAAAAAACACGACTTTCAAACAGACAAATCCCAATACCCGCTGTTGTACCGGTCTAAGAAATACATGTTTTTTTTTATAAATTTTAACCCTCGGTCTACAAATGTTCAACAGTTTCGGCCATATGCATTAAATTACATCAACTTTGTAAAACCCTTTAATTTATAAGTTTAAATATTTATAATTATTTTTGGACCATACTAAATAATTAATATTCTGTCTAATTTTTAAACTTTTTTATATAAAGGTTCAAAAGTCATATAGATCAAATTACATCAATTATCGAAACACCCTTTAATTTCTAAACTAAAATTATATTGTTGTTGTTATAGCGGACCAAGCAATACAGCTTCTTTGTAAATTTTAGGTGTCTGTCTATAACGGTTATACAGTTTGGACACATACCTCAAATAACATAAACTATTGGGGCACTCTTTAATTTGGAAATTTAAATTTGATACCTGTTGTTTGAGCAGACTTAGTAATACAGGTTATTTTTAAACTTCAACCGTCTATCAAATGTTTAAATTATGGCCATATATAAAATTTAATTTACTAGTGGGGCACCTTTTAATTTATTATTTTCACTATTAATAATCGTTATTATAAATGTCAAAGTAATCGCAATTCTGTGCAATTTTCAATATAATGGTAAAAAAGATGGGGCCATATAGGTTAATTTACGTCACCTCTTGGAACACCCTTTAATTTTTAGAATAATTTTTGTATTACTTTATGCTATTGGGAGCTGCAGTGATACGTAGTTTTTTTTAAATTGAAAGTGTGTATGTTGTATGGGGACACCCTTTATTTTTTCAAGCCAAAAATTGTTTTTAAGAAACAGGATCAATCTGCAAGCATTACCTCTCAAATTATAGGAAATATTTTCAAAATAGGCTCAGAAATGGCTGAGTTCTGTGGGCACAAACATATAAAACAACATTAAAACAAATTGATAACCTTTTTCTTTTTTTTTTTGACGTAGGCTAAAAACAGCGTGCTGCAGCATTCTGTAAATATAAAAATAATAAAATCTCCCCCTTCGACATCATTTTATGAAATGCTACGTCTGACTGGCGCAAAATAGTAGCAACCTTTAAGTAAGGTTGTATTTTGATGAGAACATTCGTGGAGGAAAATATATAGATGTCGTATCAAAGGGGCTTATGTCGAAAGAAAATATTATGGCTAAGCGATTGAAGAAATCAATCCGAAACCAATTAAAAAAAAGCAGAAAAAAATATTTTTAATATTTTTACACTCGGGTTTACACTTCTTTGCTTCCAGTTTGAAACTTTTATGGGAAACGCTCTGTATGCAAAACAATTATGAACCGAAAGCTGAGTGATTTCTATCTTGTGTTCCGTTTAAGATATTTTCCACTGTGTGCAACAGTCTCATTTAATATTTTAAAAATAATATTTATAGTATTACAAGCACGTACATGTGTATAAACACATTTAAGTATATTGTAAATAAATTTATTATAAAAAACATTTACTTTAAGCCAGTACATCCAGCCATCAGTCCACTTAGTTGAAATATGAACGAAAAAATATTACAACAATAATCAACATGATGATGTTGTTTATCATAGATATTCCACTTTAATGTAAATGTCATAAAAATAGATATTAAATGAAAACAAGTAAGATTGCTCTATTCAGCTATGTCGACTCCTATAAAACCTTCACCATTAATGTAAATCTAGATTAGTGAGGAGCTTCCAACCAAGAGACAAATATTGGCGTGACTGAGAATTAAAAAATAAGAAAAAAAATAATTACTACAGAAATAAAATAAATAATTACTACAGAAATATAATTAAACATAAAAATATCATCGACTCTTGATGGGTTAAGCATTTAAAAAAAGATTCCCTATTTCCTGAAAGATCTCTTCAAAAGCTTAAAAATGATACCCATATTGATTTCCTAAAAAAATGGTGCACAATCGTACTTTTGTACAAATAGTTAAAAGGCCCATAATATGCGCTCGCGCCAGTTTTTTCACTTGTTTTTTTTTTTTTTTTGTGGATGCTCTATCACCCTATATATTTATTTTTTTGATTGAAGTTACTACACTAAAGAAGATTTGTTCCAAATGATGTGAAAAAATTAGAGGCAGGTGCACAGTGTGGCCATTTTGTATTGGAAGCAGCCAAAAATAGAAGAATTTTTAGTAGAAATATGAAATTAATTTTTTTGTCAAAGGAAACATTTTGACGAATTTTAGTAAAATTAAAATAAGTGCCACGCCTACCGCCCATATAACCAGAAGTGAAATACTGCATTAACTTGGCAATTAAAGTTGTAAATAGAACGAAATTTTGTGTGTACAGCCTGCTAATTGAAATAGATATGAGAAAAAAATTTAATTAAAATTAAACGAGTGCCGCGCCTACCGCCCATACAATCAGAAGTGAAAAATTCCAATAACTCAGGAACTAACGGTGCGAAAAAATCTTAACCTCCTATACATTGCTTCCTAATAAAATAATAAATAAATTTGTAAAAAAATTGGACGAAAATAACAAGTAACGCTCATGCATTCTTAAGTAACAGATGGCAATATCTCAGAAGTTTATGGTGCGAGAAGTGTCAAACATAAAAAAATATCACGCGTTGATATTTTTAATAAAAAAAGGTATCATTAATAAATTTATTTCAAAAACAATTTTTTTAATAAGGAACAAATTTAAGAACACTTAATACTTAAAATACGACTTATACGCTGAAGCTATCATATTCCTTATCACTCTCTTCATACTGACTTTCTACTAATATATTTTTAACAGCAGAATCATGTTCAACAACAAAACTTTTTATTCCATCATAATCTAGCTTCTTTTTGTAGTCTGCTGGCATTGATTGCTGGCATATAATACCATTCATATTTTTCTATTTAGAACTCCCAAATTTATTATAGAGGATTTTCGAAGTTGCAAAGTTTTATTTCTTTTCCACTTATAATAGTCCTCAAAGTAAGTGCAGTTATGTGAGATATTTCAATATTTAAAAAAAAGTCTGCCCGTGTTCCTATCGTTAGTGGTACCATAACCAGTTTTATATTTGTCTGTCAAATTTTTTTTCAATTCGGATTGAATTTTTGTTTTTCTCTCATTTATAATAATTTTATTATTACGTTTACAGACTTTCAAATTTTAAGTGGCAGTCTATCTAAATAAAATAAGAAATATATAATCAAAAAAAAAAATCATCCATGTAATGTTGAGAACCCATATTTGGGTTGCTTTAATTGTATTATTTCTAATGAAAATTTCAAATAATTTACAAATTTTTGACTTGTGCGACAACTGAAATTGTTAAAAACCTTATGCCGTGGGGATGCGGGGAGACAAAATTTTATATATTTTTTTTTAAATATATACTTGCAAAAATATTATATTAAAATTTCAGAAAAGTCCTTTTTGGCATTTTTTTTAAAGTCAACTTGAATTATTAGCTTCAAATATTTTCACTTTGGTTCTTTTGTTTGCATTTAGGATAAGGGTACAGATGAGCTAATATTTTTGCTATAATTTAGTGTAACCATATCTTTGGGTTCTCAGACGGTTATTTACTACAAAATCATGCTGTTCTGGCGTCATTAATGCAGAAAATTTTCCGCTTAAATATGCAATTTTTGTTTCATTTTTCCTATAAATTTTACATTGCTGAAATGCGGTTAAATTTGAACCACCATAACTTTTTTAAAAATAAATATTTTTCAATTTTTGTTCTTGATTTAAATTGTCTGAAGTGCTTTTAATAAAACGTAATTAACACTTTTTTATTTTTAAAAGTTGGCATTTTTCATGTTAGTCCGCTCTCACGACACTATGAGGCTTGGTGTCTTGCCCGCTGCCTCGCAGGACATTTACCGTTTTCGAAACTACCTTTAATCGATTGGCGTATTTAAATTTTCTCGAGCTCATCTATCATTTTGGCAAAGATGATTTCAACCTAAACACGGACGGGCAGAGGAGACATCGCTCAATCGACTTCGCTTTGTATAAGAACTCAAAATACAAATACTTTATCGGGTCGGTAAAGGACATTTTAGAAATTACAAACGGAATGACAAACTTATTTATACCCTTTTTCACTTTTTGTGGTGAAGGGTATAAAAACTACAGTAGTAATAACACACATAAAATTTATATGTTCAGTTAAATGTTTAAACAACTATGACCCAGAGGTAACCATATGGTTAACATTGCAATTTTATGATGGTACTTATAGCAAGTTCCTTTCATTTATTTTTATTTTTTTAGGCAGAAAAATAAACATGAAAAAAATGTGCTTCATATTTATATAAAAGTTTTATTGTAGATAAAATAGTTAGAAAAATTTATTACTAAAAATGTATTAATAATTGATTGGGTAAAGTTGTTGACATTTTCATACTATTTATTAAACATTCGGTTTTTTTTCTATACGGAATAGGGGATGTTTAGTAAATTAATTGTTTGTCAACACTATCAACCTTTGAAACAAAACATATGGTGATTTTAAATAGTTGTTTAGTAACCATAAAGATATTGTTGTGGCAACTACTCGACCGATAAAACAGGATGGAATGTAGAATGTCATAGTGTTTGTGGTGGAATGTTACAACGTCGAAGGACATAATGTCAATGGAGATCATGTCACTTTTGAGTAGATAGACATTATGTTCTTGGGCACATGAGCAGATCTCACTTCAATTTAACCTGCACACTGTCTATGCGGGGAGATCATATACGTTTGTGTTTCAGCTAGGCTAGAGTTGCGTGATTGATCTGTAATGGCTTTTCCTTAGGAAAGTAAGCACAATGGGGTAGAAATTTAATATTTTGGTATTAAATTAGCAATTACGATTATAAATAAAAGGGGACATATTATATCCAATATTTTTTATAAGAAAAGAAAAGAAAATTTGGTAACAGTATTAAAAATTTTTTCCGTTTTCTAAAAATATACCCAACTTTTAACCTTTGCTTTTATGAAGATGTTTTTGTATGTGAACTCATGGTATCTACCTGGGTAGATAATGACATTACAATACATTTAATTAGTGTACGACTTTTTATGTATGTACATTTTTTTTATCGAAATATTTATTATTATGAGAATAATTAGTGAGGCATTTATATGGTTTATATAGTATTGAGCTCAATAACGAAAACGAATCCGATAGTGATGAAACTTATGATGCAGAACTTTTAACACAAATAATAACTCTTTTACTAGCTAAGATGGAACCAAATGGTATAAGAACACTAATACTTTTATTCGTAAATGAGACCATAATATTATTCATGACTCATCTGGAATGAGGCCTACATAAATTACAAAAAACTTCTCTCCATTTTATACATTTTTTTTGCATTAATTATTATAATGTCAAAAATCCTAAGAAACACCCTCTAAAATGGACTAAAATTACTGGCATTGAGTTCAAAACCTTCCTAAGAATTTTTTTAAGTGAGCTTTGGAAGCAAAATGATTTTTCCCTTTATCGTGTGACACTGTGAATCAAATGACAAGAGTTGCTCGCTGGTTTGCAAATAAAGCAGCTCCAATGGAAATAAATTTGAAATGATAAACTCAAATTTGAAAACTCATTTTCGACCTTATGAATGTATAACTGTTGAGGAGCAGCTATACTCGTATGGTTATTGAGGTCGCACGAAGTTCACTCAATATATACCTTGTAAACCAGCAAAGGATGGTATACAAATTTGGTGGGCTTGCAATAATATATACATCAGAAAAGAGGGTAATTGTAGAGACGTGAAACAAACAGAACGCGTCGTAAAGGTTTTAGTTGCTCCTAACAAAAATTCTGCACGACGGTAGATAATTTTTTACTTCGCAATATTTTTGTAGAACTTATAGAATAGAAAATGACTATTGTCGGAACTCTAAAGAAAAACAAACGATATATACTCGAAAAGTTAAAAGCGTCCAAAAATCGACAATTATGTTCGAGTGAATTTGGATTTGGTCCGAATGAAACCATGACTTCTATGTGCCAATAAAAGGAAAGGCGGTAATTTTACGTTCATCTATGCATCGCGACTCTGGTATTACGGGCTCAAAGCAAAGCCTAGAATTATTTAATATTACAACAAAATTAAAGAAGGCGTTGACGCAAAATGCTATCACAATACTCAACCAAAAGACCAACAAGACGTTGGCTTTTGGCTGCTACATGCGATACCACGACTCAAAAAGGAAGAATGCTTCAAATGTAAAAAGCCAATGTGTGCCGCACATTGCCTTACACAAGCAAAGTGCCAAAACTGCTACAAGGACTCAAGTTTACAAAAATACAACTTACGAGAAAAACTTTGCTGATTAAGTATCAAAACGTTATAAGTTTTCATAAAATTTAATTTATGTATCTACCAGGGTATATACTTATAAGTCCGTACACAAAAAAACACAACATATAAAAAAACTATCCCAATTTTACTATATAATTTTTTATTTGGTTATTTTCTAAAAAGAAGGCAAATTTTAATAACTGAGCTGAAGCAAATTTGATATCTGATGAAAAATGTGCAAATTATTAACAACTGAAAATCAAAATATCTACATCGGTAGATACCATAAAAGCGAAAGTTAATTAGATTTCTTACTTTCAAAAAACTATAATTATTTAAAATGCCAAAAAAAAAAAAATCAAATCTAATGAATTAATAATTTAGGCTTTCTCTTATTTTAATTTCTATTTTTTTTTTTTGTAAAGAAAGTAAAAACAGCTACAAGTATTTGTGGACGTTTTCTAAAGAAAACTTGAAAAACACTAGCAGAATTTAACGCAGCATTTTCTTTGTATTTATCAACCTTATGTTGTGCACATTTAACAAATAAGTAGACGATTAATTAATTTGCTTAGGCGAAATTCACACACTACCCAAAACTTATGTTTGTTGTACTCAGTACCATAACAGGTAATGATGAATGCGCGCTGTGCCTTAATTTAATTTTTATGGTTTTGAAAATTATTAGTAGAACTTTTTCTTTAAGATGTCTTTTCTTTCTTAATACAAATTTTTAAAAATTAATATAAATAGAAATGAACTTAAGCCGAATTAAATTGTTCATTTATTGTAAAATCGAACAGTTCAGATAATTACACATGTTCCCGGTCGTTCATTTCAGTGTCTGGTCTTTTTCGGTCATTTATCAAAGACTGATCCGTTCGTTCAATTCGTTCAAGTGATCAATTTAAACAACAATTTTTATTGTATGTGAATTTCTCGTCTTTTTATCAAATTATGGTTTTGATACAAAGGCGAAACCCCTGGCACATAGAACACAATATAATCAGTTTTTCTGTAGATTCTTAATAGAGAGACATACATACAGGTTTTTTATTATGAAGAAGGTAAATGAAAATGCAAAACCTAGATATTTAACAAGAAAAAAGAAAACACAAAAAGTTACTTTAAAAAAAAAGAAAAAAATTATTATTATTTGTGAAAATAAAGAATTTAATTACTAAATTGCTTAAAAATATGGTAGCTATGGCTTTACGAGATAATTCCAGCACAAATTACGTTTCTTATTCTCTACGCTATTTTTTTTTTTTTTTTTGTTTATTTAAAATCACTTTTTATTACTCGTATTAAATATTACCATAAATGCAATAATACCATTTTCCATAAAAACGAAACACTGTATCAAAAAAAAATTTTTTTTTTATTTAAAAAGATTGTTAATTCAAACAAAAATGAAATATGTACTATCATACGTATATAAACATATACAGCAACTCCATAAATCAATTAAAATAAAAGAACACGACACAAACAAAAGAGAACAAAAAACTGAACGAAAGAGATTCGTATACGATATTCTATTCCGTACACTATTGAACGAAAGAAGCCTGTTAAAGGTCTGGCTAATTCCGTTTACTTAAGACATTCGTTCAATTTAACCCGTTCAATTAAATGACCGAATCATTCCGTTCACATGGTTTATTCGATCAATTTAACCAGTTCGTACACGAACAACACAACTCTACTGATAATATAAAAAAATTAAAATTAAATGTTTAACTACTTAGGGCCAATTTTTAAGTTCGTATTTAAATACGCATTTAGTTAATTTTCATTTAAATTTAAGTTGTATTTAAATGCAGTTTCATTTTTTCAGTTCTTATTTAAGTTCTCATTTAAATATTACAAAAATATGGTAGCATTACGAAATATCAAAATAAATCTCCATTGTTTATGAAAAACAGCTGCTATCAAACACAATGAATTGCAAATTTTGTGAAAAATATTTTAAATATATTAAAAAAATGGCAGCGATACTCATGTATTAACCACCTAAACTTATTTTATTTATTGATTTAACTTTTTAATTAATATTTTCATTAAGAAATGTATGCAAAATATTGTTCTATCAATGGCTAAAATGTTTGTTTACTTTTGTTTAGTTTTGCGAAACAACAACAAAAAATGCTGTAACCATGTGGTAAAACTGTATTATTTAAATGGACTTTAAATGCGCAAGCATTGAAAAACTGAATTTTGTCTTAAATAGAACTTAAATTTAAACATTTAAATACAAAGTCAAAAACTGGCCCTTAATAAAATAAATTCAGGTTTAGATAAATTAAATCTCTAAATTCTCAAATCAATAATCAAAAATCCCAAAACCGAAATTCTAGGCCATTAACGGATAAATTCCATATACTATGGATTAAGCATTATAAAATAATTTTAAGGTTAATAAAGGCACATAGATCGTTTTAAAACCGGTTTCAATTTTGGAAAGTTCCAGGAGTAACGTATTTGGCCATTTTTTCAACTTTTTTTATCGCAGCAATTTCGCTAGAAAACCAATGGGAGAATAAATTGCACAAAATTATCGAAAAAGTGTTGTCCAATATTTGAACAAAATTAGCGTAATACATAGAATAATTTTTAAATACAAAAAACTACTTAATTATAAATGATAACCTCGCGACTTACATTTGCTTAGAAAGGCCAATTAAAGTGTTCTTAGATTCAATACATTTAATTCACAAATAACTTAAGCCTTGGACTTCCTTGAATGCAACTATGCTATCGGAACGTGAAATTTCTTTTAAATCGGTTTATAACTTAAATTATTAACAATATGTCTGTTCGCCCACTGTGCTTTATTGTTAAATAGAAAAAAAATCATTTAATAGTAGATTTTAGGAAAACAAAAATTCCGACTAAAAATTAGTTTTTTATACTTTTTGTCTTCAGGAAAGGGTATCCAGCTACTTTCATGACTTGCCCTGTACTGAAGTATATAAAAAATTTCAAAACAGAACAGTTTTTGATAATCTATAACAATTCACTATTTTTCTTCGATAATGCATTACGTTACATTAGTAGTAGCCTTACTTTTAACTTCGTTCTGATATATAAGAATATATTTTTTTTACACTTCTAGGGCCGTCTACTTCGTAAATCGGTATAGTTCTACTAGAACTGCTTTGTGTGAACCGTTTTCTACTATTTGTTGTAAATCCTTTTCCATTTATTATAAGGTATTCCGCTAAAATCAGTAAAAAAAATATTCCAGATCTGTCACTTCTTTTAATGTGTCAAATTAACTCCGTTTCATAATGGCGGTCTAATTAAAAAATTTTAGGCTGTTAGGCAACGAGTATTAATTTGTGAAGAAAAATACATTGTTCTGTTTTAATTCTGCTAAAGGCAGTCGATTCGTAAAAACCAAGTAAATTTTTTGTCTTTGGCAGCCAAAAATATGGCAATTTTTCACATGCCAAAACAGCCTGTATATAACAGATATAATGATATCTCGGTAATATAATCAGCTTGAAAATAATAACTTGCCTGAGCGCATCATTATCGACTAGGCCGACCGCCTGAATTAACGCTAATATTTTAAAGAAATAAAAAAAAAAAAACGTTTAACGCTCTTGCGATTTTATTCAAAAAGGCCTTGACGAGGAAAAGTCTTTCAGCAAATATTGAACAAATATATGTATTTTTTTAATTTTAAGGATTTTGTTTTAAACCTTAAGAGATACAAATAGAAAATCTTTTGATAAGAATTTTCGAGGTCCTCAACATTAAACACTAAATGCAACGTAACGCACCACTTAAAAGTTAAAGCAACAACAACAAAAACAAGTGAGAGTATTAATGACAACGCACCAGTAACAGCGACAGTAAATTTAAGAAAAATAATAACATCAGCAGCCACCAGCTGTCACTGTTGATGATTACCTAAAGTCACGTGCCAAGGACTGCCACGATATATTCCTGCAGTAAATGTCATTACAAACACCCAAAGTGTTTTTTCAATAATATTATTTTTTTTATACGTTCTAATGAGTATGTAAAATATAAGAAGAAGAAGAACCAGCTAAAAAGATATTTAGTGAAATAAAATCTTAAGGATATTAAGCATTTACGACAATTTTCAATTATTTCTAACCCAACTTAAGATTTTGTGATTGGTTTAGTGATGAAGTAATTCCAATTCTACTGAAGTAAAATAATTATTAGGGTGACAAGGTGGAAGCGGAATATTTTTTAGAGTCCCCCTTATTACTCAGTGATTAGCCAGAAATACTACATTCGCAGTGGCTCCGCACCCCTCATCCGGATTTACTTCAGGCAGCAGATTTCTGGCTTTCGACTGACAACTGTCTTGAAGCTTTATCATCATAGAGTCTTTAGTAATCAAAAGCATTAGGTTTAGAGTAATCTTCTGCATTCCAATCATATCGAATATGCTCAGCCCTTGTGCTTATTTGAATGCCAGTCAGTCTCTAACATTTGCACACGGTGAGCGATACCATCTCAGCCTCTTTCAGAAAAAGCCTACAAACTTCTAGAGTTTTATTAAGACTTTTCTAAATGTATTTTTTGTCAGCTATTTTAGGTTTATGAAATCGGACCATATCATGGGAAAAAACATCTGTCAGACTAATGGAATTTAAACCATTTTATTATTCTTTGCGCAATTTGGCTGGATTCAACTACGAATGGTAAGTATCCTTTAATTTCTGTACCGTTTCACTCACTTCTAAAGGTACGCGTTCAGCTTTTAATTTGAGCCCACGCCGCACACAGGGGTATTTTGCCAATCTAGCCGGACATTACTTTTTTTAGCTTATATTGGCTCTAAAAATTTTCTGAGTACACCTAGATTAATGAGACTTAGCAGAAAAATCTATTATGGTCATAGGCTCTTAGATAGAAAACAAGAAAAATTGGACCAAGGAGAAAAAGGTTTCCCTCAGAAGAACTATCCTACCTCTAAAAAATCCATGTTTTTTTCATTTTGTCTAGCAATTACATCTTTTAAAGTCAAAGCCTTAAGCTGGACTTAAGAGATTATAAAATGGCATTTTTGGCCCGCCCATTTTCGTGGGCGGTGAAATAAAATATTATATGAAAAAAATAAAGTAATTATTAAATGAAATGGATTACACATGCCTTAAAACCATAGAAATTATATGGGCAGGGGAAGGTATCCCTTCAATCCCAGCCCCAAAATCGCCCCTGTGAAAAAAAATTTTTTTTTTTGCCAATTTCCTAAAAATATTTATTATTAATCTTTCCAATGCCTCCCAAAAATATTATTAAAACTATATTTTTATAATTTGTTACTTTATAGTATTTTATTTTTTATTTTATTTTATTTGAAATTGTTACAATTAATTTATTTAAAAGAACTTCTCCTTTGTCGATAAAAAGTGCCTTGGTCCTTCTTTGTCTAATTCATCAAAACCGGAAGAATGTGAATCCCCTTTAACGTCAAGTACAGGTGGAAGCATGAAAGAATGGTAAAAACATTTTTTTTCTGCAGTGGGACTTACATATATTAGTAAATAGTGGGTTAGGCGCAAAAACGCCTAACCTTTTTTTCTACAGTATAAAAGTGGAGGTCGCAAATTTTATATTGATATATAACATTTTTAGGATCGCGATGAAGATCATTCTCAAAAACCTTTTCACTTTTTTTTACAAAAAATTTAACAAAAAAAAAATCGAAGGAAATTTTTTTTTATTAAAATTCAAAACAAATTTATCCTAAAAATTAATATAAGTATCTGCAAATATAGCCTTTCAACGAAAAGAAATCTATACAAAATCTTTATTCGTTTATCCACAAGAGAATATATTGTAAACCTATCAAAATCGTATAAAGTCAATAAAAACGTATGAGAATAATACAACTTTCCTGACCCAAAACTACAAATTTCAAGCAAAAGGCTTAAAAATTCACTATACGATGCAAAATTTTGTTATCTATCCAGCTGCGTACTTAAATTTTTACATTTATGAAAATGAATTTTTGACCTAATGTCCCCAATGTGCGCCGTTTATGTTTTTAAACAAAGCTTTCTATATAAAAATAGACTGGTCCTTCCATTTAAGAATATTTTTTAACAGGTGTGAGCTTTACTGGTCACCTTTTCTGTAACTTTGAGAGCATTTTTTATCTATCTTACACTAGCATCGAAGAAAAAGTGTTTACCTGCTTATAAGTCTAACTACAGATGTAAGTCTACATTAAAACTTTACACCAACAGATATCCAGAGCCTGTTTAGTTAAGACCAAACCCCCAACCTGCGAATCATTCATGGCGTATGTAGATCCATCTTGTGTTAGAGTGATATTTTAAGGAATCCTACATGTTATGATATCAGCATTTCCAGTTAACTTCTACGGCCAAGAGCCATATTTTATTTTAATGTCAACAAGAAAGTGTATCCATGTGTAGCATAAAAAATCAGTTTCGATATGGACTAGAAAAACAGAAATAAATTTTCTATAATTAACCAAACATTTTGCTGGGTTATGCGTTCATATACAATAAAATGCTACTGGTGATTTAATAACCCATATGAAAATTATATTTAAAGAAACCCAAAATAAAACTGGATCAAGGTCTTTGCATAAATAGCAGTATCCCCTTCCTCCCTTTACCAACTAGTCGAAATGTATTTTGACTATGTTATGCTGAGCTCAGCTGCTCCCTTAATCTATGACACAAAATATTTAAATAGAAAAATATACAAAAATACAAATAAACACCAACGTACACTTATAAAATTCGAACTGTAAAAACGACTATAAAAACAATCACTTGTACTTGTCATAATGCGTGGAGAGATAGAGTGTATGCAATTTAAAAACGCTTTTTATTTTGTTTATTTTGTAATGAATTTTTATTCTTTTATTTTTTTTTTTTTGGATATTTTTAAGTGAATGCACACGCTTTCATCATTTATTTTTATTGTATGAATGTGTGTTTCCACAGTCTTCGATTTAAGTACCCACCGTCGTCATATTTGAATGTGTAAATGAACTCCCATGAAGTCCTTTAAATAGCAAATATCGTTGTTTTTAAAAGTGTCTCATTGACTTTGCAGTGAAATTGTATTTTTTCAGTATTTTATCCCTTTTCTACTTTATTTTTTTTATAACATTAATGATGTCATAATATATGCAACACAAGTACAAGATTCTTAATTTTAAGATATTACTCACACTTTATGTACAAAATAAGAATAATTAAAGTAATTGATAATATTTTTGTAGAGAATTTTAAGGAAGTTTACTCGGAGCTTTAGTTACAGTTGCTTGGAAAATTTTATTTTTATAGAACAGACGATATTACTATGCCCACTTTAGCATTTTCGGTGCTAGATTCAGCACTTCTTTTGTTGATTTGGCAGCCAAATTACCCATTTAGCACCTAGCACTATTTTTAGCATTTTCCAACTCTTCATTTAGCATTTTTTAGCAATTTTAATTAATATGTTACAAAATGTTAAAAAAAATCATTACACTTTTCTGCAAAATACTACATTTCGCGTGTAAAAATTGCAATAAAAGCAACGTAAGTTTGGCAACTTAATTTAATAATTTATTGTTACGTCTTTCCCTTTTTAGAACAAACGTACGGATTCTTTTGATTGCAAATATCAATGTAGCTCATCGTAAATTCTGTATTCAAATTTTTTATGGCTTTCTCTGGCTATTCTTCTTGATCCTACCGGTTTTGTGAACCCTTGGTCTCGTATTTACTAAACATGCATTATTACTACAATCGTAGTTATCCACGCTACACTACTGTGTTACTCCGGCGAGACATGAACTACTCGATGCCTTGTTTAGTAACCTTAACCATCCACAGACATCTCCACTACTCCTTTTATCTAAGTCAGTCATCGTCTGCAATACTCTGTTCTTATGTTGTTACACTTCCCTGCGCTAACCGCTACCGTTCATACTTTTTGTTGTAAAGGGCTTCTTGAGAATTATCTGTTACTCTTATATTAAATTGGACGTATCCACCAAATTATCTGCCATGGTTTCACACAATAATGGTATTTTGCCTCTCGGGAGGCTTGCACTGCTATTTTATTAATTTTGAATTGCTCTACAACAATTATTATTTTCTGTTGTAAGCATGTCCGTACGCGGGATCGAACTCAGGACCTCTTGTTTTGCAGCACGCACCTCTACCAACGCACCCATCGAGGTTGCTCAGCTTTTGTTGGGTAATTGTGGTATTATTCTATACACACACCATTAGTTGAATTAGCTTATTCTCCACGCTCATACGGATAACAACAACAGGGGTTGCCAGATCTTACATTCGTAACATTATTTTTAACTGCTTTAAGCACTTTTTGATATCTCTGAATTAAGAAGTTGTAAATTCAAATCTTACTGCGGATACCTAGAATAAATTTGCCTTAGTACATAAGATACGCGTATGTGTGTACATGTGTATGTCAGGGTTTAAATTGCTTGCTCAAAAATAGCAACAGCACTAAAATCTTATCTTTACTTACATGTTTTTTAGCATATAAAAACACTAAATGTCTTAGCATTTACAAAATATTTTATTATAAACAAAGCAACGGCAAAAATCAAATGCGAAAAAGAGAAAGATACGCATATTCTTGAGTTAAGCAATAGCAAATATAAAAATAAAGAACAACTTACTGCTTAAGCAACAACAAAATTCTTTAAAGTAACTGCTTTGCTGATTGCTTTGCTGCAGAAAGAAACACATAGCAAATGCGTTTCTTTCTTTTTTTTTTGCATTTGCTTTTGCTGCACATTTTTCCACAGCAACAGTTAAGCAATCACATATGCATTGAAAATAGTCAAGCATATTTAATCACTGGAGTATGTGATATTTAATTTAAAGACTGAATTATTATTTTTATTGTGTTTTTAAGACTTTTTATGTTTAATAAATGATTTATTGTCTTCATTCATTTTTTCAATGGAAATAAATATTTCCAAGGCAACATTAACATAAATGATAAAATTCTGAACTCTCCAAGAAAATATTTGCTTAAAACTAAGACATTTAAATTTTGGCTCTATGTTTTAGCACTTAAACATTTTTTAGCACTTTTTTTTTGGTGCCAAGTTAGCTTCGATTTTTTTTTGATCTGGTCACACTGGGCGACATACATCTCACTTGCTAATACAGAGAGAAATCTTTATAGTTTAGGCTGCAGCTTTGTTTATTAAGAAAATAAGTAAGAGTGCTATTTTCGGCTGTGCCGAATTTTATATACCCTTCACCGTTAACGTAAATCAGTGTAGTGAAGAAGCACCAATCTAAAAGACAAATATTAGGATGACAGAGAATTAAAAAACAAGAAGAAAAAAATCAGTACTTAATATAATTTTAAATAAAAATGTAATCGGCTCTTAAAGGGTAAAGCGTTATTTAGCTTTTCCTGAAAGATCTTTTCAAAAACTTTTAAATGATACCCATTCTGATATCTTTAAAAATATCGTGCACAATCGTACTTTTCTATGAAATGTTTAGAGGCCCATAACTGTGGTGTTATATAGCCTTTTTCTACCTTTGCTAAAGGGTATAAAAATAAGTCAATATTGTTAATGTCTTTATTCTAAGCGAAGTTTTTCATGTAATAGTTTTTAGTTATTTTTGTGCAATTTCGGTTTTGAATAAAATTTTAAGACTTTTATTGCAAGTACAATTTTTTTTAATTTAAACTTCTAGTGAAATTTTCATTGCAGCAAATATTTTGGTGAAATTTTAATCGTGGCGGTTTTAATGAAATTTCCAGTTTTTGCAAAAACAATTTTTAGCAAAGTTTTATATTTTTGGTGAAAATGTATTATTTGGATGAAATTTACACAGCTTAGAGATACTCCTATTTGCTGTTAATTTATAAATTTTTGCTGAAATTTTAGTCTTCAGTACAACAAAAAAAAAAAAAAAAAAAAAAAAACAACAATAACCCACAAAACAAGCACAATTAAATCTGAAAATCCTTTAGGTGAAGTAAGACGTTTGCCATGACTTGAACATACGTATCTTCATATTTATGGATCAAGTTTCAATAGCACCTCCTTTGATACTATAACTGAGAAAATGCTGGTCATATATTTTCTGTAGCTCTTCTAAGGACCCGGCAAAACTTATTTCCATACGATAACGGACAGAGTGACATTGCTAAATCGACCCTTCCATTATATAAGGAAAAGGAATATATATATCCTCCATATTGTCGGCAGGATATGAGTGACACAAAAACGTATTATGTTAACTGTATTTATTTCAATTTTATGATCCATTCATATGCATATTACCCTGTATTTACAAAGCAAAAAATTTTTTGTCGTACACAAATTCCACAAATATTTCAAAATAGTGTTCCAAGGAATGTCCAAAAAATAAAGGACGAATTGGGATAAGAACATTTAAAAAAAATATATGGTTGAGATAATTAAAGTTCAACAGCAATATATTTATTATTGAAATTAATTTTTAGTAGTCAAATCATATTATAGTTGGCCATATTTACATTATTGTTATTGCAACCATATTATGGTCAAACTCAATTATAACCTTGTTAAATATAACCATTTTTTATAAATGTGATCATAATATGATAAAAATTTAAATATTATATTAAATTTTCAATTTTTCGTTACAAATTTTATATTATTTAAAACCACTTTACAATTTTTTTTCAGTTTTTGCAAAATCTCTTACGAAAATCAATAAAATGATAAAATATCTTAAGTCAATTATTTCTTATTACAACTCCTACAAATTAAATTGCAACAAAATGCAATTATTTATAATAAATATTTAATATTATGTTTTACTCCTACCTTTCCTGTCGAGAAGGACACTTAAACAATTTATTTAAAATGCAAACTTATTCCATGAGTTAAGAAATTTTTATTAAATGCATTTATGGTTTTTCTGTAAGTGATCATCAATAATTTTATTTGAAATAACATGATAAAAAAGTGAATAGGGAATGAAGTTATAAGTGAAATATTTATCAATTTAATAAATGTTTTTTGCTTTTTTCTAAAAAAAAATTAAGTTTACAATCAATATTGAAATTGCGAACAAGACACATTTTTGTGTGGAGGATAAGTATTTTTGTATTTATAGAGTTTTCTGTACCAACCTTATTACGTACATATGTAACTGACTTTAAATTAACACTGAGGTAATACCTTGACCATTAACATCATTTATTTGCCACACAATGGGTTCGATGACCAAAAATTCATTGAAAAGTAATCATCTTCATACTATATCTTGTTTTATAAAAATTATATTTCTGAAGAAAAAAACCAAATAAGTATATTTTTCAGAGCAAAAAAATTTCTTTTCAAAAAACAATGTTTCCAAATTTGATTTTTTACAAAACTCTATTTATGTCATACAGACTAAATAATCATAATAAAGAGCATTTAATTTGCTTTTAGTAAAAAATAGTTCATATAACATAAAAATAAATTTCTTATGAGAGTACTTTCTTTTTCTGCTTTTCTGACGATCTGAGAAATTATTTTTTTTTTCTAATTTAAACAAAATTACCTTTACAGATGAAGTCAATTCTTGCGAAACTTAAATATTCATTTCGATTTGCTACAAAGCGTTACATTTCTTCAACTTTTAATATACATAATTCAAGAACAGCACTTGTTTTGCAAAAGTTTCGGCCCTTTAGGTCTCTTCCTAACAAAGATAAATTATTTACCAAAAGCAATTTATTACCTTTTACTAAAAAAAGTACTTTTAAGAGATAAAAACACAATAATAATAAGTTTTTTTTTAAAGTTGTTTTTACTTTTTTTGCGGCAATACAACAATTCCTTGAATATCATATAAACAGCTTTATTTCCAAAGTCACCTTTTCAAAAAAGTTACATTTTTCGTTTTGTTCTTACAACCAGTCCATATCTTAAGTAAAAATACCGTTTTTAATAAATACATTATGATTTACAAACATCCCCCAACTTTTGTAAAACCTGCCCTAATTAAAAAAGAGAAGAATGTTCACAAATCCTCAAAAAAATCCTAAGATTTTAACATATGATTTTAAAAAATCCTT
This sequence comes from Gymnosoma rotundatum, assembly GCA_916610165.2. Classification (NCBI taxonomy): domain Eukaryota; kingdom Metazoa; phylum Arthropoda; class Insecta; order Diptera; family Tachinidae; genus Gymnosoma; species Gymnosoma rotundatum. The sequence continues at coordinate 120,138,890 of OU744338.1, forward strand.
TTTAAAAAAAGTTCAGTGTTTCATTAATTCAATTGTTTGTTACACATTTTAATAAAAAATATTTGTTCAAATATTCCTTCAAAGAAAATTAAAAAAAAAATATGTAGAAGCAAAAACTTTTTTTCTCTAAAATTGAGCTGTTTAATGATGATTTTTTTTTATGAGGATAAGCACTCAGGGGATGACCCCTACTTATGCAATGCATTGTACCAGAACTAGGAAATATGTAATTGAATTAGTACTTTAAGTTAAAAGAGAATACCTTAAAATATTTACTAATGGTCATCATAATTTCCAGCAATAATCAATGTAATCGATTCTCAGGAATTGATTATAAACGTCTAATGCCTTGTTAAAATCACAAGGTTGGTAATCTAGTTGAGAAGTCCTTCCGACAAAAATGCTTAATTCCACACTTGATAACATTTTCTAAAACTTTTTGCTGAGTCACAACAAAAAAAAAATCTTTTCGAAAAAATTTTATTTTTTACAAACAGTCCTTTTGTCACTGACGGTGAAAGCAAGTCTCGACGGATATTTCGCTACTGTTTACTTAGATCTTTAGGAAGCAAAAATCGAAGTTTAATCAAAAGCTTTAACTCGTATAACTATTGTAACTTCATAAACTGCAGACAAATAGTCAAGCGTATAAAGTGGATAAATAAAAATCAATCGTTGATTATGTTGTTTTTGCTAAAATATTGAAATACCCGTCGAGACGTAGTTTCACCCTCAATAACCAATATTGATGTAGTTAATAATTCTAATCTAAATTTAATTTAAATAAAATTCGTACTTAAAAGGAAACATTCTTTAAAAAAGCGGAAAGGTATCTTTTTTTTCCAAATTTATTCTTGGCACATTTTCATCTGAATATATATAAACAAGTAAAAGTGCTATATATTTGGCTATGCTTAATCTTACATAACTTCAATCAAAAGAGCATATATTGAGGTGGCAGAGAAGTAAAAAAATAAAAAAAAATTGTACTGCATTATATTATTTTACATAAAAATGCTATTGGCTCTTAATAGGTTAAGCGTTTTTTAAAAATTTTAGTATATCCTTAAAAATCTCTTCAAAAGCTTTTAAATGATACCCATTTTGATATTTTAAAAAATTTTAAAACTTCAGAGCCCCGTAACTCGGAAAACATGGGCGAGCGCCAATATTTTGTTTAGATGTTTTTTTTTTTTAATTTTTTAATTCTCTATCTCCTCATATATTTACTTTTGTATTTTAGTTACTTCATTATTGCAAGTGATATTAAAAAATTAAAGGTAGGCGTGGTGTGATGCGCGCTGCTTCGAAGGACATACCCTGATTATGCTGATTTTCAAAAGCACCTCTTTCAACACTATGTCTGATCGATTGGCGTATTTAATTTTTCTCTAGCTGATGTGGTGCCACAGCAAACTTTATTTCAACACTGGCACAGACGGACAGATGGACAGACAGACCTCGCTCAATCGATTTTGCTACTTAGCGATCTCAGAAGAGTCGGAAACGAATATTGTAGAAATTACAAAGGAATTGACAAACTTAGTTATACTCTTTTTTTACTTTTTCTGGTGAAAGGTATAAAAAGTGCTTGTAACGTAAAAGTACAACCATTTTGCAACCATTTTGCTTTTAAATGTATTTTAGTAATTTTTAACAACAATCATTTAGTTTCTCCAAAATATTGATTTTTATTTTTCTTAAAAATTAACTTCTTTTTAAAATATTTTTTTTTAAATAAATTATACTTTTACCTTTTCTACTTCAACATAAAAGAAATCTTTTCTTTAAAAAAATCCAAATTTTTCAGAAAAAATCATATCTATTGCTACGATATGTATTTCCCAAAACATAGTGTGTTATAACAACAGTTTCATTTTTTTTAAACAGTTTACCTTTTCGAATTTAGTACCTTTTCCTACGAAAGTATTTTTTTTATATTCTTATAATTAGAACTATTTTTCCTTTTTTACTAGAAGTCAAAATGTCCCTTATTTTATTTTTAATATTTGTCCCATTATGCATTCTTATTTACCACTAAGTCACCATTGATGATTATGAAAACGTATTCGTAATTGCTTTAAAATCGTTTTATAACTACATGTGTTAAAAAAAAACAGTTCATATGTGTGCAAGGATGCATATGAAGTTTATATCCTTGATACTTCGTTATAACTACGTTACCATTCTTGGGTGTGTTTTTGAGTATGTGTGTGTGTGTGTGTGAGTATTGATATTTGTATGTAAATTGAATGGCAGTTTAGTTTAGCTGTTGGTTGTGTGTGAAAATAGCTATCACCAATACTTTGCTTGTTGTATTCTCCTGTTTAAACCACAAAACGATTGATTGAAAATTCTCGGTCAATAAATTTTGATTGCAAAACTAGAAAAAAATGCAAAAAAAAAACATATTGAGAAAAAGCACGTTAAAGAATAAAATAAAAGTATACACTTTAATATATAGACCTGTAACCCTAACCTGGGCAAAGATGTGAGTGAGGTTTTAATAAATAGTTGGTTGGTATTTATTTTCACATGAATGAGAGCTAGAGTGTGAATGAGTTTGGTATCGAAACTATAATCAATAACAAGGATATAAGAGCGAATAGTAGTTTATTTTCATTTTATTGGAGTGAAGGATTAATTTATGTTTATATTTTATAAAAGAAAGTACATCATCATGAGGAAATACTTCTCTATTTATTCTGCTCCTGAGTTCAAGTCCGTTTAGGTGTTACTCTTTTTCCCCACATAACAAATGGAACGATGGTGATTGATGTTTTGAAAACTACCAGTATTAACATGATTTTTGTCGAATTTTAATACTATTCTCGTAAACTTATTTATCTTTAATTTTAGCCAAAAATATTTGCCTAAATATCCTTAAACATTATTTCATGCAACAGCAATAATGTTATTATAAATTTAAAACTATAATAAAAATCTCATAATAAGATTTCGTTTATTTGCTGCCAGATTAAGGACATCGTCTGTAACAATTTTTTGGCACATATTTAAATTTTTTTTTTTTTTTTTTGTTAACTTAATATATTTAACTTTGTTTTTTGTTACGAATTTTCTTTTTTTCTCATTTTTTTTTGTGTATAATTTGTAAACCAGAAAATGTTGCTATACACTCCATTATAATGTCATATTTTATTTAAATTATTTTCACTATTCAACATTATGGTTTTTGGCAAATTCTCAACTCACCGTTGCGGAGTTTTATTTTCATTCTTATTCAAAATTTAAAATGGTAAAACTGTGAAAAAATTTTAACAACACACGCAGAGAAAAATATTGTTTTCACAAACTTTTCAAATTAATAAAAAAAATTGATGAAACTTTGTTTAATCGATTAAAAAAAATTACATCAATTAATGGAACACCCTTTATTTTCTAAATTTAAATTTTATACTTCTTGTTAAAGCGGGCTTAGCTATAGAGTTTCGTTGTAAATTCCAACCGTTTTTCTAAAACTGTTACAAAGTATACAAGTATACTTCAAATGAGCTGAACTATTGGGGTACTCTTTAATTTATAATTGAGAACACTTATACCTTCTATTATAATGGCATAAGTAGTCGTCATTCTGTTTAAATTTCAAGCGTTTGTCTACAACAGTCCAAAAAAAGGCCCATATAGGTCAATTTATATCATCTATGGGGTCACCCTTTAATTTTTAGGTTAATTTTTGTAGTTATTTCTGTTATTAGGAGCTATAGTGATACACAGTTTTTTTAAATTTAAAAGTCATGTCCTTTACTGTTCATATTACGCGCAAAAACATGTATATTATATTGGGACACCCTTTATTTTTTATCAAAATAATGAATTGTTTTTAAACGGCACCAATCTGTAAAAATAACCTTTCAAATAAAGAAGAGATTTTTATAATCGCATCAGATACACATATAAAAAGAGTTCAGACTCATTGATAACCTCCTCCTTATTTTGAGGTCGTTTAAAAATAAAAGTAAATACAATAAATAAATTTTACTATTTTTAATTTTCTAAATTATTTAACGAACCACATATTTGAATATTATAGCCCAGTTCAAGCTTAATAAAATAAATAAATTGCATTTAGTATTACTTATTCGATGGTTAGCAGAAAGAAAAAAACAAATGTAGGTGACTTGATAAACAGAACAAAAAGAAAAGCCTTAAGGGTTGCCGTAATATTCCTAATAAACAATTTAATAGTGTTGGGTTAAATATACCCAAAAGTAGATATATGTGATTAACCTTCGCTTTTGTGGTAACTACCGACGTAAATATTTTAATTTTCAGCCGTTAATAACTTTCACATTTTTCATCAGTGAAAAATTTCAAAAGCTAACCCAATATTTTATATTAACATGCCATTGCTATCTTGATAAAAAAACTCACTAACTACCATCTGGATTTTAGCTGGAGATTTTTTTTGGGCTATGCACAAATTCGCAGCCAAGAAGTTCCAGAATAACCTACGTCCAGATTTTTTAACAGTATTGTTTTTGGCATGCATGGGCTGAAATATTCAATAAATTGAAAAACATCGCGAGCATCGTCTTGGTGGTCTTTTGGTTGAGCATTGTGATAACATTTTGTCCATTGTATCAATGACTCCTTTACTTTTATTGTAATATTAAATAATTCCAAGCTTCTGCTTTGTGTCGTAATAAAAGAGTCGCGATGCATAGATAAAAGTAAAACTACAGCCTTTCCTTTTGCTAGCACATAGGAAGTCATGGTTGCATTCGGACCAAATGCGAATTCGCTCGAAAATTATTCTCGATTTTTGGAGGCTATAAGCGATTTGGGTATATGTATATAGTTTGTTTTTCTTTTGAGAACCGACAATAGTCATTTTCCAATTTATAAGTTTTTCAAGCAACGATAACGAAGTAAAAATATTATCTACCGTCACGTTTCATGCAGAATTTTTGTAAGGAGCAGTTATATATTTCAAGACGCGTTCATTTTGTTTCCCGTCTCTACAATCACACTATTTTCCTATGTATATTTGTCCACTTAAGCAGCCCGTACACGGCATGTTTTTTTTATCTATGTCAAATTTCCCACTGTTAAACACATACATGTCGTGTAGGGCTGTTGAAACTTTGCTTCTGTAAAATACATGTAAAAAGTCATCTGATAAAATTTCTTTTAGAACGTGTTCAATTTTTATCTGACAAACCATCACCATAGCCAAAAGCCTATGCCGTATGAAAACAATCGACGATGGTTGACTATTGGCGGTAGCATTAGCCGGCTGATGGTTATTTTTTATATGACCAAAATCTGCAATTACTTTTAACTATTTAATAAAAATTATGTAAATTCTGTATTATTATTTAATGCAACTTGATCTTTTTCATATTTAGGTTTAAAATAAAATGATTAAAATTGGCAAGTCTTTAGTAATTCCGTAACGCACGCAAAAATATTTTAAGACGACCACAAGCAATTTTGAAACCGGACGACTGAAACCGGATATCTGTACAGTGAAAAAAGCGAATTTGATCACTTGATGTAAACAAATAATAATTACGTCAGGCGTAATTATACATGTACGTTTGTGACCAAATATTAAAAGCCTTCTGTAAAATACCAATTTTGATACACATGCAGAATTACATATGACTCACACAGTTAAAAAGTCAGATGTAAAAAACATGTCGTGTATAGGTAGTATAAGGGGATACGTAGTTCGTGAATAGCAAACCCAACAAAAGCATTCGTGTTCTTATAGTATTTGGTTCCATCTTTGCTAGTAAAAAATTTATTATTTTTATGTTAAAAGCTGCTTCTTCATTATCAGTGTCATCACTATCGGATTCGTAAGCACTATTGAACTCAATACTATATACAGCACACATACGCTTAGATATTTCGATAAAAAAAATTGTACATACATAAAAACTCTTACACAAATTTAATGTAAAAATGTATTACTCGTATCTACCCAGGTAGGTACCATAAGTTCACATACATAAACATCTTAATAAAAGCGAAGGTTAATGCTGGAGACAAATGCAGCAATCCAGACCACGGTGCATTACACTTTGCTATTTTCTTACTTTTGAGTTTTTTTTTGATAAACACAAAAATTTGTATATATTTTCTGTATTAATAAATTTAATAATTAAAATAAACCCGTACTTAAGCCTAACAAAAATTATTGATTTGGTTAGTAACTACACTCACTAATCGCTCAGTCTATAAAAATGCTTTATTTGCAAATATTAACAGAATATTTTGATCCGAATTTTTCTACAGACAAAATCATAACTTTTCCTACAAAAAATGTTTATTCGAATAAAATATAAAATGTGCACACATATAAAATTTATAATTAAATTATTTTAGATTAATTTAATTCGATTAAATGAAATATTTGTTTTTGAATAATTTTAACATAAAAATCGAATTTCGAATAAAGAAATGAATTCGAGTAACAGAACAAATTATACTAAAAAATTTTATTCGAGTAAATAAGTTTTTTTTTTTTAATAAAAAATAAAAAAAGCAAAAATAAAAGGTTAAGAGTTGGCATATAACCAACATACCGCAGAAGGGAATGTAAGCAAAAATAAAAACGTGGTTTGTTTGTTGGTAATTTTTGTTAAAGCCTTAACATTTCTGTATTGGCTTCTTAAATAACTCCCATGTTGTTTTTGAAGTTTTTATACTTAAAGGAAATGTTTTTGGTTTTTCTAAAAATTTGGATAAAGGTTTCCTGATGAGCTGGCTTAAGCAACCGGCGAAATACGTATAGATACCTGCTTTTCCAACCAACAAATAAATTGCATTTTTATTTAAAAATGTTATGGGATATTAGCATAATATAATAAATAATATTATAAAAATTCCCAAAATAATTTAAAAAAAAAAAAATAAAAGGAATTGTAATCAAACTTAAGTAAAAGTTTTTTCTTCAAAATTAAAAAAAAAAAATCAGCTAAACGGGTAATAGCAAAATTTCCATGGAAAATTTGTAGTTAAAAAAACAGCAGTACAGATATACCACGAATAGTACGATTAATCGGTTTTAAAATTTTGCCGTATTATTTGAAACCGGACTAAGGCCCTATACTCGTGAAGGAAGTTAAATTTGATGATGGTTATAATATAATTTTCTAGCATACAATATGTTAAAACAATTTTATTTCGAAAATAAAATTATATTATTATTTTTTTAACAATTTTTTTTTCAAGAACAAATATTTTTTTTTGAAAAATTCAAAACCGTATGCAAGGTATTCCTGTATTCTCTTAAAAAAAGTTTATAATAAATATTTAATCGTATAAAAAGAATTTTGTATAGTTAATTTTGTTATCGAATATATAAAAGCTTTTCTACAAAAAGTGTAAGTTTTTTATGGCAAATTTATAAATAAATAATTGTAAATTTTTTTGTAAAAAATTTTCCACAAGAAAATTTATAAACAAATAAGTACACAATTGGGAGCATTAATTTTCTGTTAACAATTTGTCGAATAGGCGCCAAATATTCTTTTAAAGGATTTGTAAATCAATAAATGCACTATTTCCCTTTAAGACGACCATTGTTAAACGAATAAAATTTTTAATCGAATAATCAAAAAATTTGGTCGAATAAGCCCCAAATTTTCTGTGGAGAAGTTCTAAATGGATAATCCTGAAAACAAATAAATAAAAAAAAAATGTTTCGTTTGGAACGAAATATTTTCTTCGGGGATAAAAAGGAAAATTTTTTTATCATTTGATGGTCTTCTTCTTTTTTTTTATTTTCTGTCATACATACGAAAAGAATCCTAGATGATTTAAACTTTTTGTAAAAACATTGCGTTCGGGTATCGAGTAAATAAAACAAATTCAATACTCAACTATTTTTTAGTCGATTAAACTAATAGTTAAATATACAAAAATTATATACGACTTATTTAATTGAAACTTTTTTTTAATATTTATCAAAATTACCTTAAAATTTATGGAACAAAATTTATGAAACAAAATTTATGAAAACTTAAGGTCAAACCGAAAAAATTTGTTAATTATTTTATTCGACACCAGCTGAGTAACTCATGAATTAAATTTTTTTTGACTTTAGTTATTCGAATAATAAAAAAAATACTCCCGTTTGTTCATGACTTAGTCGTGGATAATTTGATAAACGTGTTAAAAATTGATTTTGTTATTATTTAAAAATCCTTCAAAAATATCGGAAATAACAAGCAGTTCTCTGAGTGTAAATTTACTTTTGCAACTATTGCGTTCCAAGTCAAATTAGGTTACGCTAAGTTTTATTGTTTGGAAACACAAAAAATTAACATTTAAATAAAATAAAACAATGAAAGCAACAAATTTTATGGCAAAAGATATGAATGAATGAAAAAAGAAATTTTTATAAAATAGTTTTTCGGGTTTTGTTTGCTAAGCAAAGGCTACACCTGAGAAAAAGGTTCACAAAAGCAAACAGCCAAATTTGTTAAATGTTGAGAATAAATATAAATAAAACATGAAGTTATTTAATTTGTTTTTCTTTCATAGTAAAGAACGGTAAGTGTATAAATGTGTTAAGGTATTTTAGCCCTTTGTTAATGTGGCAAATGGACTTTCCTTTTCTTTTTACATGTTCTTATTTTTGTGTGTAATAAAAAATTTGGGCGTATAATTAGTAGTGTTCAAAAAACGTGATGTTATATACACACAGGGTATGGAGAAAAGCTATTAGTTTTGAAAAGGTCATTTTGACTTGTATCCTTTTTTTCTTTGTTTATTCTGTTCTTTTTTTGTTGGGTATGAGAGAATTGTCAACTAGTTGTATGTTAATGAATTGCTTTATTGTTTTTGGCATTTGGTTTAGTGCTTCCATTTTATTTATGGTCGTTTTGTTTTAATTAAATAATAAAAGTTTCATTAATGTTAAATAACATTTTTCCAAGCCGTTTCATTTGTAAACAATTATTTTGGTTTCAGATTTTGAAACTGTGAGAGATGAGGAAATGTTAGTCCATAAAAGTACCAAACGATACACATAGTTTACTTTCTACAAAAAGTTTGTGGCAATCAAATGGCATTCTTCCTTTTAAAACTCCCTAGATAAAGAAAAAATTTTATTCGATTAAAAAAAATATCATTCGATTAAAAAAAATTTCATTCGATTAAAGAAAAAATTTTATTCGATTAAATAAAAAAATTTATTTAGTTAAAAATGAAAACTTCTTTAGAAACAATTTTGTATATTATGTCGCAACTTTTTAAATAACCCTTATGCCCTTAAATATAAAGCTTTTTAAACAAACTCTTCAATCGATTAATTAAAAATGTTAAAAAAAAATTTATTCGATTAATTATTGTGTTTTCAACATATTTATTATAGGTTTAAATAAAAATTTATTGTGTTATTATTTGGAATTGGATTGAGATTTTTTATAGAACAATTTTATTGCACAAGGATCGTAGTTACGTTTATTCGCATTCTTTTAAAATTTTTTATTCGCTTTATTTAAAAATTACTATAGACAATTTTGTATGAAAACAACATTTATTTAAAATATCTTAAGCAGGTGTTTTTATGCATTCCGCTTAGAAAATTAAAAAAAAATGTTTCCTACGAAAAATTTTAATCGATTATTATTTTATTTAACAATATATCACAATAATAATTTTAAAATTATTATTATGCAAAGATGAATGCTGTTTATAAAATATCTTAATTTTAATTTGTTGGCATGAAAGAATTCTACCAACGCTGTTTGAAATAGATTTTTATTAAATAAATATTATTGCTGAGAACGAAATATTTATTCGACTAAATTTTTTTGATTGGAATATTTATTTTTTCAATTTATTATATTTATATTTATTTATTTATTATTATTATTTTTTCCTTAAACAAAAATTTTTCATAAGATATTTTTTATCTACACTGATGATACTTGTCGACCTAATTATAATCGATTAAAAAAAATCGTTGTTAAAACTTTTAAATAAAAAAATTACTGTAAATAGTTTCACTGAATTTAAAAAAAAAATTTATAAATGCATTCTTCGGATGAAGTTGATACAAACTGTTTCCATTTTAACATGAAAAATTATTACATTAACATTTATGCGAATAATTGAAAATTAAATTAGTTGAATATTTTTCGAATTTTTAATCGATTAAAAATATCATGATTTTTAAGAAATTTTTTTTTCGTTTGTTGAAGCATATCCTATAGGTACTGGCTTTATTAATTGAATCCATATATAAGATTTTTATATGGACTAAGTTTTAAGGCTAAAATTATATATAAAAACTTTGTATGCAATGAATCCAAAATTCGATTAATTGAAATATTAACAAATCTCGTTAATGAAATACATTGTATGATCGCTTGTTGTTGTTTATTTAATCACTTCGTTTAGAAAGTTGTTTATAAAGTTTTAAATTGGAGTATGTTTTTGCGTAAAAATTTTATATTAAAATTTTTATTCGAATAATTAAATATTCGATTAATTAAAATTTTTAATTTTTATTTTTTTATTAAACAAATCTATATTAAGTTTTTGCTTTAGAACTTGCAAGTTTTTTCATAAAATTTTTAATACTTTAATGTAATAATTGTTTACTTTAACTTAAATAAGCACTAAACAAGTAATTTTTTAATGTTTGATTGCCTTCTTACAATTCCTTATGAAATTAACAAAAAATAATTCTTTTGAAAAAAGAAGAACTTAAGGATGTCATGACCAGTTGGCTACTACGTCATAGAAACACCAGTCACATGTAAAGCTTCATTTATTCCTCTTAGTATTAAATACATGAACCTGACAGCAAAAAATGAAAATCCTACAAAAATCGTTGTTAAAATATACAGCAACAAAAATTTATCTTGAGTCAGAAGCATTAATTTGTCAACACGCGCTCTAGCTTTCATTAATTACCAAAATGTCAACTACTAATCCAATTTAGTACGTTTTCATTTTAGTTTTTTTTTTGCCTTATACTTTTTTATTTTTCTTTCAAAATTGGCTAAAATGTATAGAAAATTTTGAGTGTTTTTCTTTGCCTTTCTGTAAGTCCTGTTTACTTTGTCAACACGTTCTAATGCCCTTGTACCATTAACTATTACAGCCTGTAATCTACAACTGATATCAAATGCTAACGAATTGAAGTGATGAATGTTGAAAAAGAAAGTAACAAGAAAAATGGTTTGTTTAAGTTTCTGTTCCATTTGTTTAATTTTTGCTTTCATATATTAATTTGAATTGTGTGTGTAGTCCAACAGAATTAAAGCTTTGTAATACTAATTCAACATGCGAAGTTTATGAGGTATATAATAAAATAATATTAAAAACTGAAAATAATGAGAGTGAGTAGTGTTTATATAATGTCCATCATCTAGGAGATGTATATCCCGAAAGAATACTGCTTCATCGTTCTAAAGGCTATACTTTAATTACTAAATTGCTAAAAACCAAAAGCTGCATTGTTAATTTTTTGCGCTGTTAATCTTTCAAACTTTAAGACTTCGAACTTTAAAGACACTTTGACTTACAACTTTGCTTCATGAAAAAAATACCCTCTTCTTATATTTGTCAGTGCGTGGCATGTAATAGTGTCCGTAGTAGAACTTAAAAGTGACATAATGTTCACGGGCATTGTGTCGTTATTAAGTACTTAAAACAACAACGGCTTCGCTTGCCAAAGTTTTCCTGCATAGTCGACCTTAGGCCGGACGCAAGGATTTGTTCCTTACTTACAAAGATAATTTTCAAGCCAGTTTTTAAGAACAAGATCTTGCAACTTTCTTATATAGAATACCATAAAATATACCAATAACATCCATGGACTTGATGACTTTACGTTGATGGACATTATGTCACATCGTAGTATGACATAATTTCCATGGACATTATGTCACTTTCTGGTGCCCATGCACAATTCGTTCTTGAACGTTATGACATGCCACCTTGTCAGTGTAGCTAAGACATAAACTGTTTGCTAACATATGTCCAAGATGGATTATCTGGTGGCACAACATAGTATCCAAGGACCCAATATACATGGACGTTATGTCACTAATGAGTTCGACATAAAGTCCATTTACATTATGTCACTTTAAAAAACGTTATATTGTCATTAGAATTGTATAGTTTTTAGTATGGAAATAGTGTCACTTGTGACAGTGTCATAATGTTCGCACCTTAAATAACAAATGCTGCGATCACCAAAGATTTTCTGCGTATCTAGCCTTCGGCGGCGCGCAAGGATTTTCTCCTCTTTTGTATAACTAACAGCGGATTCGCTTACCAAAAGTTTTCTGTTTTCAGTTTATAAAAACCTTGCATTTTTCTTTCATAGAATGTCATAAATGTCGCATCGTATTGTGACAAAATATTCATGGACATTATGTCACTTTTTGGTGCCCATGAACATTTTGTCCTTGAACGTTATGACATGCCACTTTGTCTGTGTAGCAAAGACATAAATTGTGTGCGAACATTTGTCCAAGATGGATTATCTGCTGGCATAACACAAAGTCCGAGGACATAATGTCTATGGCATTATGTCAATTTTTAGTGCGACAAAAGTCCATGGACACTATGTCGCTTTGAAAAACGTCATAATATCCATGGAAGCGACACAATGCGTTTTAAGTATGGACATAGTGTGACTTGTGAAAGTGTCATAATGTCCATACATAAAACAACAACTGATACGCCTTCTAAATTCGGGTACAATGATTTCCTATGTTACAACAAACACCAGCTTCGCTTACCAAAGGTTTTCTGCTATCTAGTGAAATCTTTCTTACATACAGTACCATAAAATAAATCTATAATATCCATGGACGTTATCTCATGCCAGAGATTATATCTTTTTTCTTTTTGTTTTTAAGATTTGTAATTTTAGTTGTAAATGTAAAAGCAAGTGTATGTAAGTATTTGTAAGTATTTGTCAATGTTCATGTGACACCAGTTTTTATTGGTTTAGATCTGTTTTATTCGATATCATGTCCAGTTACAAATGTTGTAATTGGTTTTAAGAACTTTATGCAAGTATTGTGATGATTTAAGCTGTTTTATAGATTAAACTGCATCAGAAATGAAAATGTAAAAAGGCTTCATGGACAGAAGATTAAAGAAGAGAAAGCAGTAAATAGATTAATTAAAGAATACAAAGCTCAGAGTATTTAAGTCTTGTTAGCTTGTTTGTAGAATATTTCTGAAAAGACTGTAGCAAAGCAGTAAAACATTTGCTGTATCCATTAGGAGTTAAGGGAACTTTTTTTGCCTTTATTTTTGCTAATTATAAAACTTTTTAGAAGTAAAAAAATATTCCTTTAATTATTTAAGGGTTTTTTTCATTCATTCAATTATTCATTTATTTTAAACAAATCTACCAAAAACAAAATGTAAACAATTAAGCCTTTTAAATTATTTGAAAATATTTTGTCCTTCAGTACATTAAACAAATTTTATGATGATGCTCTTCTGGGTATTTGCTCGTGTTAGATCTGTTTTATTAGATCCCTTGTGTTTGTCGATTTTAAAATTTATGTGTCACTTGTTATGAGATATAAAATGATATAAACTTGCACAAATGTGTATATTCATTGACAGGTTTATCTTGGCAAATATGTAATAAAATTTTATTTAAATATTCTATAACCAACTGTGTTAATTATGAATATAATATAATTTTAGTGAATACGTTAACGTTGTTTTTATTAACTTTAACTTGTCATTAGTAATGAATAGTTGTTGATCAACCGATTAGATAAGCAGAACTGTGCAATAAAATTTTTTATACAAAAAATTAAAAAAAAAATTATAAACAAATTTTAAAAAATGTTGCACTTTTTTCAAATAGTGCTCTATATTTTATAAAGAAATGTCGCACTTTTTCGCAAAATCACATTTTGTTCAGGTTCAACATTTGAAAAATAAAGGACACTTTTTTAATTTCATAATTTCTTTCTTAAAATGCTTTTTTTAGTGTATGAGTCACTTTTGAGTCTACATTTTTTATACCCTTCACCACAAAAAGTGGAAAAAGGGTATAACTAACTTTGTCATTCCGTGTGTTTTTTCTACAAAATCCATTTCCGACCCCATAAAGTCTTATGCATAGCGAAGCCGATTGAGCGATGTCCGTCTATCCGTCTGTCCATCTGTTTTAGTGTTGATTTCCCAAAAAAAAATCATTATGGCAATCGACCAGATATAATGTTGAAAGAGGTTCTATTAGAAATCAGCATGATCGGTCCATGTCCTTCGAGGCAGCAGGCAAAACACCACGCCTGCTTCTAATTTTTTCATGTCAATTGGAACAATTAAGTAATTCCAATCAAGAAAATAAATATATGGGGCGAAAGAGAATTAAAAAATAAAAAAAACATCAAGTGAAAAAATTGGCGCTCACCCATATTTTCCGAGTTACGGGGCTCTGAACTTTTAAAATTTTTTTAAATATCAATATGGGTATCATTTTAAAGCTTTTGAAGAGATCTTTAAGGAAATACTTAAAAATGCTTAACCCATTAAAAGGCGATGTCATTTTTTGTAAAATTATATACACAGGTGCGTATTCCTATGAGCACACGCAGTTTTTGTTTTTTCTGTGTTGCATATTTTTAATTTTTAACCATAAATAAAGTGAAGGGACTGCACTGTATCGATACAATGGAAGTTTGTTTAAACAAATTTTTTTTTTTTGTTTTAGTAATTTACTGTTTGCTTTTTTCAGCAATTATAAAATATTAGTGCTTTATTCAGTGGAAGATTTCTATAAACGCAGGAAGAAAAAATTAGCTTAAAAAATTATAATAATTAAAATATTAACTATTTTTATAAAAATTCGAAATTTTAATTTTTAATTTTTCCCTGACCAGGATTCGGACCGTCGATTTTAAAGCCGAAAATAAAGTAAAATTTCATTAATTCGATTTTTTTTTTTTACAAAAATTACAAAATTTTTAATAAAAATTTCGAATTTTTTTCACAAAAATTCTAACTTATTTCCCAAAATGGAGGTAGTTTCACAAAACTAATATTTTTTTCACAAAAATTCGCACAATTTTTCACAAAAATTCGCAATAAAATCTTCATAATTTTCATAAAAAGTAAATTTTTCTTTGGAAAAGTAATTTTTTTAAAGTCGATTTTTCACTAAAAATCTATTTTTTTTTGTTAGAATGCGTTAATGATTTATCACAAAAATTAACACCAGTTCGCACTAAGTCGAACTTTTTTTTTAAGAAAAAGGCAAAGTTTTTACGAAAGCTCAGTCATTTGTTACAAAAAAAAAATCTTTTTATTAAAAGTTCACCATTTTTAACTAAAAGTCGTACTTTTTCACAAAAAGTACAACTTTTTTTTAACTATAGTCATGCTATTTAAAAAAAAGTCATTCTGTTTTAAAAAAGGCACATTATTTTCAAAAGTCGTTCAGTTTTTTGTTAAAGGTTACACTTTTCTTTAAACATTATACCCACCTTTTTTACGAAACGATGTTGCAAATTTTTTACAAAATGTAAAAAAATTTTTCTTAACAACTTCAATGTTTTGCATAAAAATATTTTATATTTTGTACAGGAGATGGCGCTATGTAACTCTTACTACAAATTTTCTTTTTAAAATAAAAGTCTTAATGGTTAAGTTTTTTAATCAATATAAAAAAAAATGTCAATTTTATGGGGTCAAAAAATTCAAGATCAGTTGTCCTGACTGAAAAGTCTACACTCTCTATGGCACAAACAGCAAACAGCCAGTTGTAATAAACATGCACTTTAATCTAAATATTTACTGACAACATATACATATTTGATAAGGCACATCTGACATTAAAAATTCACAAGTTAAGGGCAAATTTTGTAAGTCAAAAATTATAAACTAAAAATAACAACAAAAATTTTATTATTTTCTGTATTCTAATACATAAAATAAATGAATGTTTTAAAACCAAGTGCAGAGTTAAGAAAAGTTATAAAATTAAATAATTAACCCAATTAGTCCTCTTTTTTTTTAAATTATTTTCATGGTACGGACATCATGTGGTCAGTCCAATTTAATTCGGTGACAGATTAATGTGTATGGAATGGGGAACAGCAACACTTAATTAAATTGAATGAATAAAGTTTTTTTTAGTAGTTTCTTATTTGTTTAGTAGTTTGTTTTTAATTTTCTTTTTAAAAGGGTTAATTAATAGAGTGGGTGACAATAATTAAAAAATAAAAACAAAATAAGAATAAAAAACAGATGGTGTTTTATTATAGAAGAAGTGCAATATAAGAAAGCCTTGAATTGTTGTTATGCAATATTTGCTTTCATTAAAAAAACTTAAAAATAATTTCAACAAAACTAAAGTGGTCAACCATGTGTGTTAAAAAACGCGTAAGCAGGCAGAAAATATAGATTTGTTTGAATGAAAACCATACACGCTATACTTTTACTATGCACCGCTTGGGCTTAAGAATATCCACATGTGAGTTTTGAAAAGTAAATGAAATCATTCATAAAATATTTAGGACTGTTTATATCATCAGGCTAGTTAAGCAGTGTCTGTTATTTATTTTAGACTAAAGAGTTCTCCTAATTTTGTTCTCTCTAGTTTCATTGCAAAAAATTTTGAGGATTTCCTTTGAAGAAAATTAAAGTTCAATGCGAGAAAGCTCACTACCATCCATGAATGAAACATGAACATTCAAAGCTGCGCATTAGCCAAGTCCAGAAAAATTTATGCACAATTCTTCGAAAATTTCCATTGATGAATAATTCACTAAAGGTTTATTTGTAACAGTATATGGTTCAAGATTAAAATAATAATCGAAAAAATACAGGGTGTCCGCACGGAAGATATACTACTTTCTTTGTTTCCCTTGCAATCCTGGCTGTATGCGATGTGAAATTAAATAGTAATAATAATAATAATAATATTGTACAACATCAAAAATACAATATTGTTACGTGTTTCTCTTTTACAGCAAACGTACGGATTCTTTTGATTGTAAATACCACTGTGGCTAAATTCTGTATTCTTACTTTGTGGCTTTATCAGGATATACCTTCTTGATCCTACCGGTCTTGTGAACCCTTGGTCACGAATTTACTAAACATGCATTATTACTACAAACGCAGCCATCCACACTACACTACTGTGTTACTCCGGCGAGACATGAACTACTCGATACCTTGATTAGTAACCTTAACCATCCAAAGACAAATCGCCTACGCCTTTTATCCCAGACAGTCGTCTCCTTTAATTCAGTAGTCATAACACACGCCTGACATACACTCTTGTTATGCTGTTACATTTCTCTGCGCTAACCGCTACCGTTCTTACTTTTTAATATAAGGGGCATCTTTGGCAATTATCTGTTTCTTTTATATTAAATTAGATGTCTCCTCTAAATTATCACCCATGGCTTCACACAATAATTGTCTCTTCCTTTCCGGGAGGTTTGAATTGCTGCTTCTTAATTTTTAATTGCATTATAACAATCATCACTTTTCCTTGTACACATATCCGAAGGTGGGCTCGAACTCACGATCTTCTGTTTTGCAGCAAGCACCTCTACCAACGCAGCTATTGAGGTTGCTTAGCTTTTGTTAGCTAATTGTGATATTATTTTATACACACACCATTAGTGGATGTAAATTATTCACCATGCTCATACGGATAACAACAACAGGGGTTGCCAGATCCTATTTTCGTAACAATATATTAAATATTTATTTCATAAATAATAGATGTTTTTTAAGCCCAATAGAACTTTAAATTGTTAAAAAATATTACAAAAAATTAAATTGAAATGAAGAATGTTTTTTATGCGAAAGATCAGAACATGGCATTAATATATAAAATTGATTTCGGACATATGGCCACCACGGTTGCTTTTTCAAGTACTTCTGGCTGTAAGCCACGAATAACACGAACAATATTGGCCTCAAAGGCGTCAATTTTTGCTGGTTTATCAGCTTAAAGTCAATCTAAAAATCAGCTTATCGCCAAATTTTGATTTAAATAACTCCATTGTTGCGGTCGCCTTATGGAACGTAGCGAAATTTTGATGAAACCACGTTTCGTCCGGATCAATGTCATCCATATTTTCAAACAAAAAATCCTTAATCATGGTACAGTAACGATCGCCATTGACCATAACGTGATCCAGTCACATTTTTGAAGAAATAAGTTCAGATGATGCCGAGAGCGTAAAAAACACACCAAACGTTGCATTTTTCTGGATGCTATGGAGTCTGTGGGATATGTTGTGGATTGGTCCCACTTTATATGCGGCATTTTGCTTACAAACGAATCCGTTAAGGCAATAATGAGCCTCATCGCTGAACATAATTTGACGATAAAACAACGGGTCACTTTTTAACTGCTCTAGAGCCTAATCGACGAAAGAACAACGCATATAATGGTCTCGTCGTTTGAATTCCTGCACTAGCTGGATCTTAAATGAGTGTAGGCCAAGATCTTTGCCCAAAATTTTTCATGCAGAGGAAGTACAGAGCCCCTATTCCTGCGACCGACGACGAATCGATAAATTTGGATCTTCTTTCACACTTTCATTTACAGCAGCAATATTTTCGTCAGTACGTACATTCCTTCGACGTGTTGGTGTTATTGCATACTCTAGAGAGTATGTGGTACAAATCTATCCACAGTTCGACGGATGGCTTGCTTAGACGCACGATTATGTGCACCGTAAAAATCAAGATGTCGTCTATAAGTTGTGCGAAGTGATGACTGGTTTTCAAAGTAAATTTGGATGATTCAATAGCGTTGTTCAAGCGTGAGTCTATTTACAATTATTTACTAGAGTTCACTGAAAATAATATGAAAAATTTTCAGCAAAATTTAATTTTTAGTGTTATTTTTTATAATTTAAAGTTCTATCGGGCTTTAAAAACACCCAATACGAGGAAATACTTTTGAGCAAGTATATCGCAAATAATTTGTTTGTAAAATCGTTCATACCATTTAGTGATCACTGTGAAATGATTTTTTTCCAATAAATTTTTTTTTATAAATTAGACTCCACTAATTGCTTAAAAGATCTTTAAAAACAAACTTACTTATGATTAGGAATATAAAATAAGTAAAGAATATGGTTAAAGAATTTTTCTGTTTTTTTTTTATAAAATGGAAACTTTATTCAACAACTTTCCAAGTTTTGCAAAATTGTCAGTTTATTACATTCACTACACTAAACAATAATTTTTCTGTCTTGTAAACATTAAATGTTCATAAATTTTATGCCTCTGCAAATTACATTTTAATTTAATATTTCAACAAGAAAATAAAATAAATGGTTCTTGTTTTTAATGCCTTTCAGTGCATTCAAATAGTGTTGGCAAATAACTACATTTTAACAAGAGAAAATTAATCATCAAATTTTACCACGTACAGAAAACAATTGCTTACATTCTACTCGCATTTTTGAAATAAATCGAAGAAGAAAACTTTATAATTTATGCCATCATCTGAATGAAACAAAGAAGGCAAAAGGAGCTAAAAATTATTCCTTTGCAATTATCTATGATTTATAGAGCAATTATGTTTATGAAGTAATAAACACATGGGACATATGGCAGCATATTGCAGGCGAATACACACATCTCAGACAAAGGCAGCAGCTTCCTCGTTAGTAAAAGTTTTTCCAAACTCCATATATTTAGATGGATATATTTTTATACACTAATTATTTGTTGTACAGATGCATTCATTTGCTCTCATCTTTGTATTAAGCGTTATTGCTGCTATTATTATACTAGAAGAATTACACGCCATTAGGATTAGAAGGATAAAGTAAAAGGAGGGCGAAACGAAATGAAAGTAAAGAGATTATAAAATGCATGAAAATGCAACTCCCCTTGTCAATGAAAACAACAGAGAATGGCTTTAGCAATAAGGATGTGTCGTTTTTTTAAATGGATCTTTTGTGGAAAAATAGTTTTCGGAAAATGGCTCTTTTTTGAAACTGTACTTTTTGTGAAAACTTGTACTCTTTTCAAAAAGCTTTCTGTTGTGATAAACTGTTAAGAAAGATGTCTTGTTGAATACAAAACTTATGTCTTTTGTAAAGAATTTATTTTTTTCCAATGTTGTTTAAAAAAAGAATAATTTTTTTAAAAAATTATATTATTTTGTGAGAAAAAAAGTGACTATTTCATATTAGGATTAATTTTTGCCATTAAAGTAAATTTTTTTGTAAAAAAATTAACTAAACTAAAATAGACGTCTATAATAAAAAAAAAAACTGAAGTATGTGCTATTTTATTTAAAAAAAGACAAAATTAAAATTAACAAAAAAAAATAATTAAATAATTCTTGCGAAAAAAAACCGACTTCAAAACAGATTTCATCTGTCTGCCTATAACAGCTCAAGTATATGGCCACATAAATTAGGTTTCATTAACTATTGGGACACGCTGATATCCCCAAACTTTATACCTTTTCCAGTGTTCAATAGTGTGGCAATATATATCAAATTGCAGCAACTATATGGTCACTCTTTAATTTCCAAATTCAAATTATATACTTCCTGTTGCAGTAGATTAAGCAATCAAATTCAATTCAAATTATAAGCTTCTTGTTATAGCGGACTTAGCAAAACATGTCACTTGTAAATTTCAGCTGTCTGTCTATAACGGTTCAAAAGTCCTGCCACACACACCATATTATATCAACTATTGGGACACCCGTTTATTTCCAAATCCAAATTTTATACTTATAGAAGAGTTAGTAATACAGGTTCTTTGTAAATTTCAATCGTCTGTCTACAACTGTTTCAAAGTATGACCATATACATTAAAATTAAATTAAATATTGGTGCACCCTTTAATTTATAATTCTTAATATTAATACTTGTTACTATGACGGCCATAGTAATCGACATTCTGTCTAATTTGCAACTGTTTGTCTATAACGGTTCAAAAGATAGGCTCATATAAGTAAATCTTCAATAATTATGGGACACCCTTTAATTTCTAAATTTAAATTATAAACTCGTTGATATGGCGGATTTAGCATATAAGTTTCAGCGTTCTGTCTATAACGGTTCAAAAGTTTGGTCACATACACAAAGTTACATTAACTATTGGAACACCCTTTAACTTCCAAATCCAAATTTTATACTTGATGTTATAGCGGACTTAGCGATACAGGTACGTTGTAAATTTCAAGCGTCCGTCTAAAACTGTTCAAAAGTATGTCCATATACATCAAATTTAATGAACTATTGGCGCACCCTTTAATTGCTTATTTGTAATATTAATACTTATTACTATCACGCCCATAGCAACTGACATTCTGTCCAATTTACAAGCGTTTGTCTATAACGGTTTAAAAGATAGGCCCATATAAGAAAATTTACATCAATTATGGGGGCACCCTTTAATTTTTATATTTATTTTGGTAAAACTTTTTTTTATTACAGAATCGCCCTTTACAGTTCATAATACACTTAAAAAATATGTATGTTGTATGGGGACACCTTTTAATTTTTATGATAATGACCTGTTTTTAAAACGGGACCAATCTGTAAGCATAATCTATCATATTACCATATTACGGATCAGAAATGACTGAGTTCTGGAGGCACAAATATAAAAAAAGCAACATTCAGCCGAATTGTATAACCTCCTTCTTTTTTTGAAGTCGGTTAAAAATTAAAAAAAAAAATCAAAATTGTTTTGAAAAAAACTATATATTTTTTGGAAAAATTAAGTTAATTGTATAAAAATACTTTTTGTTATTATTAAACTTATTTCCTGATGAAAAATGTTTTTTTGTAAAAAAAAAAAAGTTTTTAGAAAAAAAGCAATTTTTATAAAAAAAATTTATTTTTTATCGATATAACAACGTTTTACTTTTCCATATATTTTTTTCTTTTTTATAAAAGTACAATTTTCATAAAAACTCCCTTTCAAAAAACGGGTCTCATCAAAACATCGGAAAAAGTTGCAATAAGTGTAATTTTTTTTTTTTTTTTTGAATGGCCTGCGATGTACCAGCTCATTACCAAGGGCCAAAGGTACTCACAAGGGAGCTGTAGACTACCAGCAATTACACAGGGACTAACGACCGGCCATCTTAACGACTTAAACACTTGTTTCTTAAACCATGTGTTACAGCAGTTTAGTGGATACAAGCCATATGTCCTATTTTCCTGTTTAACAGGAGAGCTTTATATCTTGCAAATTTTCTCGATTTTTTACTTCTCGGCACCAATACTTACTTGTCTTTTATCGTTACTATATAAATTTTTCATCGCATCTGAGAACTGCTGCGTTTTTCTGCAGTTTAGACTTGTTTCTCTTATAAAATTTTGGGACATCAATGGAAGTGCCTTTGTCTTCAGTTTGTCCCGCCGTCATTAAAATATGGACATCATTTCTGTGATAATTATTAAATGATAAATGATATACGTAAAGCTGAAAGTAAAAGGAAAAATTTCTATCAATAAAACCTATGTTGACTAGAAATTATGGTTCCAAAGAACCATATCTCGAGGAAAGGACATTAATATGGAGCTAAGTTTTGTTGGTAAGAAAATATTTCCATTTAAAATAAGTAAATATTTATTGAACTTCTACATTTTTTACACTGCTAGACGCTCCTTCCCTGAAGTAGAACACCTTGATTCCTCTCTGCTTCCTAAAAGCCATCACTTGTGACAAAAGTAGAAGATTTGAATAATGTTGCATTTACGAAAAAAAAGTTACGGTTAAGACAGTTCATTTATTAATTAATATTCAAATTTTATTTTTAAAAATTTTTTAATTTATTTAAAAAAAAATTTTTTAAATTTATAAAAATAATTATTTTCTGGGATCAAAAATTTTTTTTTACTTTATAAAAATAATAATTTTCTGGTAACAAAATTTTTCTACAACAAAAGAAATAGCAAACCAAAATTTTATGGCCAAACCTGTCTGCTTGAATTTACAATTATTTACCACAGTCCCCCTTCTTCCAAATAAAAACTAAAGCCATTCAAATTTTCACCCTGCTTTCTTTTTTTGTTTTAATAATGGTCAGCTTAATGCAATTTCCACTTTCTTCTCTTCTTCATTGTAATGCGATGACACTAAGACTGACAAATATAATCTCTTGAATAATAATCGGCAAATTCGACAAAATGCGAAGAAATGAAAAACTTGTTAATCTTTTGCAGTCAAATTCTTTTGGTAGCTTCAGCTTCAGCTTCAGCTTATAATTTATTATGTTATTAAATGAAATGGAATTTTAACAAGAACATTTTAAGCAAACAACAATAACAGTTGATGCTAAATAGACAAAGCGGATGTTAAAAGTAAGAAACATACGCTCATTTTCTTTCTTTCAATGTAACAACCCTGATATTTTTACTATTTTCCTGCAGCTGGGGTTCCGCTGCATGGAAAGCATTAACAATCTGGTCCTTTTGCTTGTAGTTGTTGTATTTTCCATTGATTTAAATAATTTATAGTCGATATAATAAGAAATATTGAAATAATAGCATTAGAGATACTTTTGAGAAGCGTGCCGGTATTTAAAATTGTTGCTTTCACTTCCTGTTTTTAGGAGGGAGTGGGGGCGAAAATAATTCTGTACTTTAGCACAAAAAAATTTTTGAGCGATGACGAAGTAATAATTATTTTTCTAGAATGATATTTATGCGTCCGATTGTTAAGTATAAAAAGTAAAATAAGAAGTAAAATTGAAAACTTGTATTTATTTAAAAGAAATTGTCAAATGTCGTTGTAAACGTCTATAAATTGTGTTTCTAATTTAATGCTAAATAAACTTTGTTAAAATTTCTTATTGCTTGACAGTAAGTATTTTTTTTTTTAAATCAATAAGAGAATTTTGCAATAGATGTGAGCATTCCATTCCACCAGAATATTTTTTCGCCCAAAAATTGCTGTAAGTCTTCAAAAAGTAAAATTCCTGCCGAAGACAAATTTAGACCATTCTTCTTCTGGCTATTGAAAGTTTTTGATAAATATAAGCATTTTCCAATATTTCTTTGTCAAGTTGTTCAAAAAGCTATTTTCCACTTATTAAAATAAATGTTGCCAAATTTACCGGTTCTTTATTTGGCGAGTTACAGCTCCAAAATATATTGCAGAGACCTTTTTTCACATCTGCCTCGATTTTGTGCAAAACGCGGCACACATTTTCACATGACAATTACCTTTTCTTCGAAAAAGGTTTGTCAACACGGGATGCTTCAGTGCACTCCTAAGAGTACGGAGCTTTTTCTTTTACGATAAATTAGAGAATATTTTGTTTAAACCGCTCGTTCATTACAGCAGCTCGATAAACCTAATGGCATGACTCATTAACTTGCGCGATTCACAGACGCAAAATTATATTCAACCATGAGGTTAATTTTTGCCTTAATGAATTTTTCAATAACTAAACTTGCATCACAAAGAGTGAAACCAATCCAAAAAAGACCCCACAGACACCTTTACACTCTGAAAAATATACCGTTTAATTCGATTTATATGCTGATGTCAACATTGGCCTTTTTTCTTCAAAAAACAAATCATAGCTCGTGTTAAATTACGCTGGACATCTTTAACACACTATTATCAATGATTAATGTTGTTTAAAAATTTAGATGATAATAATGCTGGCGTGATATAATTTCAATACCTAGGAGCTATGTGCCATACGATGACCGCAATCATTGATGTATTAAAATCAATATTTTGCAAAAGTTGTTTTTGGCATCCAAGGTCGTGTGTTTGATTGCCTTTCGATTATTTACAGCTGGGCAGACTGAAATCACTGGTTTATACTGATAGACCTACAGCAATTGACACTTTAGAGATCAATATTGCTCAGGTTATTAATGACATACTGCCAGCAATGCTCGAAAAAAAATTAGTTGATCGTATTGATCTTTTGAATCAAAATAATTTCTTTTATTAAAATAAATTTTTTTAGCTGACAATTCTGATACTAAAAGGTGAAGGAAAAGGTGAAGAATTCTTTAAGGGAGAAAGCAGTTTCAAGGGGAGTGTGAAATAAATAATATTATGGTCGAAACTCCATTGTTGTCTTCGAATCTGCATGGCTAGGAACGAAAAAAATTCCTTGCGTGCCAAATAGTTTTAAACGATTAACTGGTAGGATAATTATAGCTTATAGCGGATAAGCAGAATTTCAGAATTATCATCCAGCAGTTAGTTACAAACCTCTCATTGGTACAATTAGTTTGCAGAGAAGCTTTCTTAGTAGGTGAGATGTACAGTAGTTAGAAGCCCCCCGCTTAAATAACAATCTTGTTATTTGATTATTAAAGCTTGCGTGAGTAGCATAACTTGCCAGAAATCTGTCACTTTGAAATTAATATTAAATTTAAAATTTAAATTTTCTTTACAAAACTTCCGCATACATTAGTATAAAATTTTTCTTTCTAAAAATGTTTAGAAAATAAATAAAAAATGAACCAAAAAGCAGAAAATAAGTCAATTTTCATTTATTTGTAAGATCTATGGTTCAAATCCTGATTGGGAAAAAAATTTTAATTAAAAAAACAAACGCTAGGCACCGCGTGTTTACAATCATACACAACTGGGACGAACAAGGAATTTTTGGTCGCGAATATTCGTCGTCAAAAATAAAATACATTTGTGTATATGAAAATGCACACAATCATGACGTAAGACGAAAATCGTCATACGCGGCGAACTATGCAATAGAATTACTTCTATTTCTTACGCCGGCGAACGATGAACAAATCAATACAAAGTAACCATGTTTGACTTTAGATTTGAAGTATTTTAATAAATAAAGTTATTTTACTTAAAAAATTATGTATTTTTATTTTGAAGCATTTTTAAGAAGCGTTTTAGTTGTGTTTTTGCTAATGTTTAAATTTTTAAATATTATTTTTATTTGATGGTCACCTTAGCAGCCTACAAAAAGTAAACAACTTCAAAAATTATAACAGCTGTGTTTTTCGTCGCTATTGTGTTTCATACGGCGACTTTATACAACAAATTTTTGACGACGTATTCATTATGTTGGACGAAATTCGTCGTACGTTCCAGTTGTGTTTCTAGCATTACCAGTGTTGCCAAAACGGCGGTTTTCCCGCTAAATCTGGTGGTTTTTTGCTCTTAAAAGCGGGAAGTTTGAAAAAAAAAACCGCTAAGGTTTTTTAACTGGAAAAATTTTAGTTGGCGGGTTTTTAGCGTTTTTTAAGCTACAACAAGTTTTGTTTGTTACAAAGTAAGCTAAACTATGTATTTGTAATCTTTTATATAAATATAAAGATTTTCCATCTCTGCCTTGTTTTTTTAAACAGTTAAAACAATTAATCCAAAAGTAAATAACGAAATATATTTCAATTAGGCCAATAAAAATTTTTTCAAACTAATGGAAACTGTAATTTTAGATTACCAGAAAATCGGGACTTTTAGAAAAAAAATGATAAATTATCAGCAAATAACGTATTTATAAACAAAAAAAAAAAAAAAAGAGGATGCCTCTCAATATTTGGAACAACTGAATTATAGCCCGGAAATAATCGAAATAATTTAAAATCAGCTAAATAATATAAATGCTATAAAATGGAATAATCTAATGGATACTACATATTTTTGGTACGAAGTTTTTGAAAATTCGGCTGGAAATAAAATTTTCAAAGAGCTAGCTGAGTTAGCCTTGCAATTATTTTGCATGCCGTGGTCTAATGCAGAAGTGCAACGAGTTTTCAGTCAACTTAATATAGCTAAATCAAAGCTCAGAAATCGATTGCAAACCATATAGTTAATGCTATTTTAACCGTTAAGTATGTCGATTCCTCAATTTGTTTTATTTGCCTCTTTATAATTACTTTGTTGCTTTAGATATGGTCTCTCTTGGCATAACAAATACTGCTACGATTACAAGGTTCTAAACTTAATCGGAACCTCTAATATTTATTTCAGTTCTCAAAACGAAACTTTTAGGTATAGATAATCAAAATCTTAACTAGAGAAAAATATTTTAAGTTTATTTTATGAATACGGCAGTTACTATTTAAGAACAGTATTAAACAAGTAAGAGTGATATTTTCGGATATGCCGAATCTTATATACCCTTCACGATGTAAATTTAGCTTAGTGAAGTAACTCCAATAAAAAAAAACAAATATTGGGGTTACAGAGAATTAAAAAATACGTATATATTATTTTACATAAAAATGCCATCGGCTCTTAATGGGTAAAAGATATCTTCGAAAGCTTTAAATTGATACCCATATTGATATTTAAAAAAATTTGAAAATTTCAGAGCCCCGTAACTCGGAAAATATGCGTGAGCGCCAATTTTATCACTTCATGTTTCTTTCTTACCTTTTATTCTCTATCACCAAATATATTAACTTTTTTGATTGGAGTGAATTTATTGTTCCAAATGACATGAAAAAAATTCGAGGTGGGCCTGCTGCCTCGAAGGACATGGACCGATCATGCTGATATCGAATAGCAACTCTTTCGACACTATATCTGATCGATTGACATATTTATTTTTTTGTGAAACCAAGTTAGTCTCGGTGAAGAGTATAAAAATAAACTGTTCAAGAAATTTTTTAGCGGTTTATGTCAGCGTTTTTTTTTTCGACTAGTTAGCGGTTTCTAGCGTTTTTTAAACTAATATCTAGCGGGAAATGGTTCGATAGTTTTGGCAACACTGAGCATTACTCATAACAGTTTTGAGCAAACAAGTATGAATAATTAAAAATAAAAAAAAGCACTTCGTGGCTACACCGAAGGTTAGTACTAAAGCAACAACAAATGTACAATACAAGTTACAAGGAGAACGACAAAGAAATGCTTTAAGTTGTGCGTAGACGTCGTCTCAATAAATTAACATTAAGATTAGTTGGTTAAATAGATACTGTTTACGACGTACATAACATAAGGAAAATATATGCGAAGAATGGTGATGAAGGATGTGGCGGTCTAGAAAATGCTGCATTTTATTCTGGCGTCCAATTTTTCTTGTTTTCTTTGGACAACGTCCGCATACATTTGTAAATAATTTTTCTCTCTAAACATGTTTAGAAATTAAGTTAAAAATGAACCAATGCCGAAAACCAGTTAATTTTCATTAATTTAAATTAACGTAATGTTTACGTTAATTGTGCTTGGTTACTTAAAATATAAATATTTTATTATATTTTCATGAAATATTTATTATCTAAAACAATAAAATGAAATGTATAACTGCGGGAAAAAATATCCATATGGACATTTCGCCACTGCTTCTGTAGCTTATCAGGGACTCTATCCAAATGTTTTAAGAAAACTTAAGAATCTTGTATTCAAGCCAAGTTGATTAAATTAAAATTACATTAAATTAAAAGCAAAAAGATAATAAAAAAAATTAAATTTTTTTATACAAAAACACAGTAATTATTAAGGAACTATTTTTATCTTTAATCGACTTTAAAAAGGTTATCAATTCGACTGAATGTTGATTTTCATATATTTGCGCCTCCATAATTCAGACATTTTTGGAGCGATTTTGAAAAATTTTTTAAAGCGTATTCCCTTATAATATTTATGTTTTGTATTATGAATCGCAAAGAGCTCCACTTTAAAATTAAAAGCAACACTATAGCTGCCAATGGCAAAAAGTAATAAAAAAATAAATCTTAGAATTAAAGTGTGTCCCCAGAGGTGACGTAACTTGACCTATAATGGACTATCTTTTGAATATTTGTAGACAAAGGCTTGCAAATTGGACAAGATATCGATTTCTATCATCGTTATAAAAAACAAGTATTAATATTAAAATTTATTAATTAAAGGGTGCCCCAATAATTATTTAATTTGCTTTATTTGGCCATATTTTAAACAGTTGTAGACAGATGCTTGAAATTTACAAATAACGTGTATTGCTAACTCCGCTATAACAACAAGTAATACATTTGGATGTGGAAATAAAAGAGTGTCCCAATAGTTTTTGTGGTTTTATGTATATCATCAAGCTTTTAAATCGTTATAGACAGACAGCTGAAACTTAGAAGATACCTGTATTGCAAAATCCGCTAAATTAACAATATCATAGTTTGAATTTAAATTATAAATTAAAGGGGTTTGCAATAGTTTATGTAATTTAATGTATATGGACATTATAAACAGATGGTTGAAATTTACAAAGAACCTGAATGCTAAGATTACTACAACAGCAAGTACAAAATTTGATTTTGGAAATTAAATGGTGCCCCTACAGTTGCTGAAACTAGATGTTTATAGTGCTGTAGGCTATGCCAAGTATAAAGTCTGGTGATAAAATATAAGGCGTCCCAATAGCTAGTGAAATTTGATGTAGGTCCTAATTTTGAATCGTTATAGACAGAAAGATGAAATCTCTTTTGGAGTCGGTTTTTTTTCCAAGAATTATTTCTTTCACTTTTCTATAAAGGGTTGCCATTGGACCATTCATATGTAATGTAAACAGGTGTTAGTTTTTAGTGATTTTTATTCTGCTAGAATAAAAATTTGAATTATGGGCGACTAACTAGAATCAAAAATTGGTTTAAATAAATTTTCAATGTTTTAAAGTTATTTAAGTTTTAATAAATTCATGTTTCTAGCAACCTGCTAAAATGCAATATTTATATGCGACGAAGTTTCTATGCAAGCTCCCCTTTATTTTATTTGTACGTAGCTCTTAAATAAATTCAAATATCCAGTCTATTTAAAACAACACATTCACATTAAAAATACAAAGAAATAAAAGAAAAATAAAAGAAAGTAAGACATCTGATATAACATCCGTTTTTATATGCATATGAAAATTTAAATTATTTTACAACTTTTGTATATTTAAGACAACCAACAACAACTACAAAATGCAATATCAGTTACAACTATAAAATGCAATTTCTTTTACAACATTTAAAATATAAAATCGTAATTTTTTTTGTCTTACTGATGATGGATACGAAAAGAACAAGAAAGAAAAACCTTCTAGAAGAAAATCTAAAACTCAACCAAGATAAATAGAAAATATTTAAAGAAGTATGTAAATGCAGAGAATCTTAAAATGTAAAAGTTCCACTTAAACTAACAAGGCCTGTATGCTGGTGGTATGTTTAATAACCCAGCAAACATTTTTGTTAACAGCAATTAGGATACAATGAGCTAAAATTTTAAACGATAATTAGTTGTTTTAATTATGAAGTGTTTAAACTGTAAAAATAAGTGTTAAAAGTGAGCAATTAATTCGATTTCAGATGAAGAGATTATTAAATTCTGTTAAATATGTCATTGAGACAGAAAAAATTGTTAATTGGTTTATTAATTTAAATTGCCCAACAGTAACCTTATAAAGGGTACTTTTTATAGACGTATAGAATTTCAAGTTGGCAACACTTTTTTAACTGGCAGCCATTTTATCAGCTGTCAAGTGAATTATGTTTAGTTTGGTTTGGCATATTAACATGAACAGACTGACGCCTGAAGAACGCTGCCAAATTGTGTAAATTTATTTTGAAAATCATATTTCTGTTGTAAACACGTCTGTGCACTCTTTTTACTTTACTGTCAACATAATCGTCAATCAGAGCAATTAATTTGATTAACTATGAAACATTATCGCACCACATTTACTCTTAATGACAATACACATCCAGAGAGATGTCGTTTAATGCGTACAAAAGAAGTCGTTGTTGCTGTAGAGCGTAGCGTAGAATCTATTCGCTATCGTGCACATGAATTGGATTATGTCCATCCACTGTACGGAAGATTTTGTAGAAATATTTTGAGATGCGTGCTTACAAAAACTCTATCTCATGCAGCAAATAAAGCCACACGATCAGCAGGCAAAGCGGAGATTCGGTGAATGGGCGAAAAACAAGATTAGCGTTGATTCTGATCTACAGAAGCGAATTTTGTTTACTGATGAAGCTCACTTTAAACAAAACTGCAGTATTTGGAGTGATGATAATCCTCAAGAATATATTGAGACAGCATTACATACTGTGTTGATGTTGCAAAAATTTGCTTGATTGTACGAAAGGCTCTTTTACGCCGTTTATGTTTCTTAGTTTGTTGATTTTCTGATTGCCGTTTACTTTTAAATAGTTTTATAGTCATGCTTGTAAACAAATTTTTTAAGACCCACATGCACACAAACTGAATACATTTGGTAGAATTGTGAAATAAAATCAGCTGTTGATTATAGTTTTCCATATATTGCGAGGGTAGTCTCACAAATTTATGGGCTACATGAAAATTTCGATGTAGGCTCCTGATAGTTTAAACGTTTTAGAAACAAGGAACTTCTAATCCTAATTAAAAAGCTACAACGTGTAGCAGAGGGCCAGTAAGATTTTAAAAGTCCTTAAATTGTATTAGCTTTCTTAATGCAAAAGTACAATGCGGCCCACTGACTTGTTTGCCTCAGATAGCAAACGGTTTCATGGTTTAGAATTAATATCTTGAAACGGTCGATACGTGCATTAAAGAAAAAAAAATATATATTCAAATATTTCATAGCCATTCAAACAAGATTCAAATAATTTTTCATGTGTTGACGGTGCCTCGTATTCCCAACAAACAACCCACGTAGACGACAATGCTTGTTAGTTGGCGTAGAGAGAACAATTTGCATATTCACGCTGGGATAAAAATCAAAACAGTAGGAGCATCATGTTCACATAAGACAAGACATCCACAACACGAATCGAAAAAAGACAAATGAAAAAATAAGACACATCATCATCATCAACAACATCATCAGCATCATTCTTACAATCTTTGAGCGAACAACAGCAGCATTTAAAACTTACAAACCATCTTTGAAATAAAACAAAACAAAAACATAAAATCACCAGCCAGAGTCAGAAGAACAGTCAACATTGTGAATAAAATTGAATTTCTTTTTTTTTTTTTTTGTAAATATTTTTATTTTCCATTTTGTTTTAAAATGTGTAAAGATACCACAACGACAAGAAATGCTAACGACTATTACAGCTACTAACCAGCAGCTGTAAGCAGCAGCAGTCAGCAGTAACAATAAAAGAAATAACATTTACAAAAAAGCAACAGTAACCAATGACAACAGCAACAACAATTACTAAAACCAGCAATCATAAGTACAGAGTGTCTGAAATGTAACAGGGCAAAATATTTGTGTTGCTTGAAATGCTGGTTGTTTTAAAGAAATAAAAGTTAATATTTGTAGATTCGTTTTTTTTTTTGTAACTAATGAAAATGGCAACAGTGGGAAGATTTAAAAGAAGATTCCCAAGAAATAGTCCCTATAGGAAATAGAGCAGTTAAATCTACTTTTACATTTTGAGATTGTGATTAAATGATAAGGAATTTTAGTAGCAAATACAAACAGCTGATGCGCCCTAATTTATTGTTTTATTAATAAAAAAACTTATTGTAGACAAGAGATTTCGAAAGAAAAAAGAAATTTTAATATCTCTGCTCTAAATGACCTTCGTCGTTGATAAAATAAAGTTAATTTTTAAAACTTCTTTTGTTCATATTTTTCCATAGATTGAAAGATCTTGTAAGCCCTATAGAACTTACGAGAGGGTAAACTAGCAAACGAGTCTTTATATTGCACTCATTTTTTCACATCACTATACTCTGGTTCATAATCTTGAATGGCTTGACGCTTGAACAACGCTACTGAATTATCCAAATTTTCTTTGAAAATCAGTCGTCAATTTGTCGAAAGACTTTGTGTTCATTGATGGGGCTCATTTTTGACATGGCCGCATTATTCGACCTAATTACCAAAAAATTAAGCTGGAACTCCCGCTACGATTGATGTTAAACGATTTTTTTGTTTAAAAATAGGAACGAAACTGATCCAAAAGAGATGTGATTTCGACAGATGGCGCTATATCTCATATGGGTAACAGTAATTATTAATTCTTTGAAGAAAAAATTAGGCGATTTTGAGAAATGAAACTGTCAATTGGCTTCCAAAGTGGCGCGATATTTCCTTAAGCGCCATCTAAAGTCACTGGTTTATGCTGATAAACAAAGAAAGATTGACGCTGTTACTTATGACATAAAGCAATTAATACTCCAAAAAAAAGTTCCAAAACAAAGACATCCAGAATCTCCTTCGTCAGAAACAGGCGTCATATACTTAAAATACATAGTGTCCGCCGGGAAGTTATACTACTTTATTTTGCCGCCAGTTTAGTAAACACAAGTCTTGACGCTTCATATTAAGCAGGCTTGAAGTAGACACGTAGTGAATTTATTATAGAAAAATAATCGGTGCTACTTTGCATACAGCCAGGATTGCAATGGAATTGCTGAGAGACCTCTTTCCACAACAAGATATTTCAAGAAATGGTGATATTGATTGACTTCCACGGTCGCATGATTTGACTGCTCCGAAAATATAAGAAAAGCAAAGTTTATGCAATCAAACCAAAAACGTTTGAGCAGCTCAAACTAAATATTCCTGATGAAAGTAATAAAATACCGCTTGAAATGTGTGAGAATGTAGTGAAAAGTGCTCGCATTAGTCAGGATAAGAGAGGCGGACATTTATCTGTTATTATATTCTATACGTAATTCTCTTTCAATCAATTAAAAACAAGCAAAGCAGAATTCCTTTCCGGCGGAAACTTTGTAATTTGCAAATGTGTTGATCTTTAAAAAAAAAAATATGTTTTTATTAAAATTAAAATTGATTATTTTTTACTATTTAAAATTCTGTCGAGATTAAGCAAACTTCTAGGAGGAAGAGCATAAAAGTCATATTTTTCGGATGCCAGTTCTATTGTTTTTAAAGCCATTTGAACCGTAGTAGCAAAAGTCTTTCAAAACCTTAAAAAGTTCAAAGCGTAAAAATTTTTCTATTTTCCAAAAATTTTGCCTAATAACTACGCGCAAAAAAAACATGGTTGTGGTAACCATAGACTAAGATCAACATATAGTATTCTTACACTTAATAGTATTGTTATATTTAATAATAATATCGTTGGTCTTGCTACCATATTATTATCTAGAATAACAATAACATAGTAAACTATAAACATAATTATGAGTAAAATGTAATCATGTTTTTATTGAATGTAAAAATATAAATAATATAAATAAAAAATTATATATATTAAATATCATAATATGATTAAAAATGTCATGTAATTTAATCTAATCATAATATGGTCACGTATGTGCAAATATTTCCTGAAGACTTCCTTATTTATTTACTAATGATTTGTTACAAAAAGTGATTGAAAAGCATGAATTCACAGTATGTGAGTAATTATGAAATTTGTACATAAATTCACAAAAAATTGTTTATATAATTTTTGTAATCTTTAGAAATGTATATGGAACTTTTTATATCAGATTTTTTTGTGTACTCATTTCTATTTTTTTATTTTTTATTTTTTATCCAACAGTTTATAACTGGAATGCATTCTGTCAAGTTGCTAAATAAAGTGTTTTCAAAAGCAAACATTATTTCTCATCTTGTAAATAAACTTTGCTCAATAATTCTGTATTCAAACTTTGTGGCTTAATCTGGCTGTACTTCTTGATACTACCGGTCTTGTGAACCCTTGGTCTCGTATTTACTAAACATGCGTTGTTACTTCAAACGCAGCCATCCACGCTACACTACTGTGTTACTCCGGCGAGACATGAACTACTCGATGCCTTGTTTAGTAACCTTAACCATCCAGATAGACATCTCCATTACTCCTTTTCTTCAAGCCAGTCATCCCTTTAATCCAATAGCCACAACACACGTCTACCATATACTGTTGCTATGCTGTTACACTTCCCTGTGCTAACCGCTATTCCTCTTACTTTTTACTATAGAGGGCTTCTTGACAATTATCTGTTACTCTTATATTAAATTGGACGTCTCCGCTAAATTGTCTGCCATGGCTTCATACAGTAATTGTCTTTTGCCTCTCGGGAGGTTTTTACTGCTGTTTATTAATTTTAATTAATTTATTACAATTATTATTTTTTTGTTGCACGCATGTTCGAATGCGGTATCGAACTCGGACGCCCTATTTTGCAGTACGCACCTTTACCAACGCAGCCATTGAGGCTGCTCAGTTTTTGTTAGCTAATTGTGGTTTTTATTCTATACACACACCATTAGTTGAATTAACTTATTCACCACGCTCATACGGATAACAACAACAGGGGTTGCCACATCTTATATTCATAACAATATTATATTATTTATTTTTTTATAAGTTATAAGACTTTGGATGTGGTTTGATTTTTTAGTATAAACTAACCATGTTAAATTTTTTATGCATTGTAACCATATTATGAATAAAGGTTTACAAAAAATGATTATTATAGCAGAAGTATTGTTGAAAAAAATCTCTATAGTTTGTTTGTCGCAATAATACTTTGTTACAGAAAACATAATATGGTTTTGGTGACCATATAACAACCATGTTCTTTCAAGGTGTGAAATATCAGGACTAAAAGGCACGAGGCTGTGTACTAGAGATCAACTGCAAAATCTAACCCAATCATAAAATTTTTGAGAGCGATCATAATTAACCCCAATCCCTTTTTCGTTGAAAAAGTAGTTTTAAGGATGATAAAAGTTTTAGCAGATGCCCGGCACGTTGTAATTAAACGGTCTTTATTTCTAAGTTAAATAGCTGTAAAGCAGGTCTCGTAAAATTGTTTTGTTCATAAAGTTTATTTAAAAAGAGCCTTTTTTCTTTAGAAGCTGCGATAGCTGTTATATAAACGATACTGTAAGGTGTTATTCGAACGGTCTTGAAAGTCTTTATGTTGTTATGTACTAATCCAATCAAAATGCAACCAATAGCAACCGAACATACCACCAACCTTCTTTATTAAATCTAACAAAATGCAAATGATGATTTTTTTTATTTTTTATTTTTATTTTTGTATTTATTTATTTGTTTATCATCAACAACAACAACAACAATAACAGCATCATGATATTGCTGTTGACGATTGTTTATTTGTTATTACTGTTGTTGGCTGTTTGCTTGCTTGCTGTTCATTTTGTTGGTTGCATATTTCAACATTTGCTTGTTAGATCTTTCTAAAAATACAGAAAACAAAAAGCACAGCTGACAGTAGCACTAAGAGGACCACAGGGTATAAATAATCTTTTTTAATGTTTTTTTTTTTTTTTTTTGTTTCCACAGCTTCTGCAATTTGTTTAGTTTTTTGTGCACAAAAAATAAAAATGGATAAAAAAAAATATTAAAAATTTGTTGAATTTTATTTGAAAATATAATTTGCTGGTACAAATTTATTCATTGAATTTTTATTAGTTTGATGTACAGCAATTTGTATGTTACAAACAATCAGAGATTGTTACAAACAAAAATTTTTGTCTTTCTTGATTAAGTAATAAAAATAGGAATGCTATACATATTTTTGAAGCAAATATTTAAATTAATCAAATGTTATTATAAAAGAAGTCCATTTTAGACGAACATTCATAATATTTTATACATAACAAAATTGATTGGTTTGCGAAATTCTCACGCAAAACTAAGTTGTTGACAATTGTGCACGAAAAAAAATTTTTAAGCGTAAAATAATATGTAGAGTTGTGAAGTTCGTGAACGACCTAGTTCAATTGAACATCGCACTCAATTGAACTATATGGAGCTTTTTTTTTACTGAGTTCTTTGCTCAGTTACTGAGCGCCTTTTATAGTTTATCATTATTTATATGAAAACAAATATAAAATTGCAACTTGAGTAAAACCTTAACACTTATTTTGGTACACATTAAGAAAAACATCCGTTTGTAATCAGAAAAGATTTTAAAGGTTTACAAAAATAAAGTCAAATAAAAGAGCATACTTACATATAGTTAATCTTTAAATTGTTTTTTAGTTGCAAAATTTTTCATTAGTATGTGTGAATATGTTTTTCAATTCTGATCAATTTATCCCAGGACACATTGTGTGAGCAAAACTAATCAACTGGATTCGCTCAATTGTTTTCTACTAACTGATTGAGCAATTGAACTAAAAACAATTGAGCTAAACATGTCAACTAAATTCGATAATTTGTTTGAGCTCACTAAGTGAGCTATTAACTAACTGAACGAACTATTTCGTTCTAATGAGAAGAGCTAAAAAGAGCGCTCACTTTAAGGAGTTGATAAATCTAAATCTAATTATATGGACTGTCTTAGTTCTCAAATTGCGATTTAGAAATTTCGACTTTTTGTTAAAATCTCGAATTTTTGAGCTCTTCTGTTTCTAGGCGTCTTTTATTATTCCCCTAATAAAGTAAAAAATTATAATATAAGAATTTGCTTTAGCAGGGATTTCCAAACTTCATTTAGGTTACGAAAAAGACCACTAAACAGGTTACTGGACTAGTTATCCTGCATTTTTTTCTAACTCAAACCCACTGGTTTAAAAAAATGTCAAATTGGAAAAACCTTATTATTTGTATGTGTGCGTACAGGTTCAAATTAGTTTACCCAATTGTAGTAAGACTGAGTCGCTAGTTTTCCTGTTGGTACAGAACTTTGTCTTACTCAGTTTTAATATCCTACAAAGTCTTGCTTTTTTAGTAGCAGAACTAAGAAGACGTAAAAAGACGAAAATTCTTCTTAAAGATCCTTATTTCATTTTTATAGATATTTTAAGTCTTATGGGACCTCTTAACTCCTATCCCATTTTCATATAACTACGATCTTAGTTTGGATATTCTCTTCATAACCACAGAGACACAGATCCCGAACAGACTTGATTTCTCATCTTAAAATCGCATTGAAAGCCCCTGAGAAAATTTACAGGGTGTCTACTGAAGAGTTATATTACTTTGTTTGTTTCTAATTTTAATTGAAAGAAAATAAATATTCTATTTATAAATGTTTTATTTAATGTCGGCAATTATGTATGGAAAACAATTTCAGATAAATGTTATCCTCTATTAGCCTCACAAATAAAAGCCATTTTGAGCACATTTTCCACTACGTTGTCACACATTTCCCGTAGTATTTCATTAATTTCATGACGAATATTTTGTGTGAATTATTTAAGCGTTTCTGGTTTGTTTACATAAACCTAGCTTTTCAGATATCACCACAAAAAGAAGTCTGGAGCATTTTTTAAACTGTCTTGTTGTAAAAAAAGGTCTCGCAGCAATTCCATTGTAATACTGGCTGTGTGCAATGTAGCACCGAATATTTTTCCATAACACAATTTTTCACGACTGCCAAATATGTGCTGTTAGAACTAATGTTTAGCAATATGGCAGCAAACCAAATTAGAATACCTTTCTGCTGACACCCTGTATTAATACTGTTTAGAATATTAAGCTTTGACCTGACTAGTCTTACTATTGACCCTTAGTAACTTAAAATCTTAAAAGGAGAAATCCAATAGTTTTCATTAGTAAATATTTTATCTTGGTTTAAGAAAAAACAAGTTCTTAACAATCACCCATTAAATTCTGTTTAGGTCAAGCCAAAGTATACACTACTTCGAAGTTCCTTAGAAAAGTGTACTTTTTTAATGAGAATATTAATAATACTGGCAAAGTTGGATCACATCTTTATGCCACATATATTTTAATATATTTTTGGGTGTGTGGCCGCCATAGCTGGATCGAGGTTTATACAACTTGGGTGTACAATTTTTACACACTTTTCGCAGGGCTTGCAGTCGTTTGCCAGCCATATGTTGTATTTAATTTCAATTTTTAAAGAAAGTAGTCGCACAACAACACCATTAAGTAAAATTAATTGATAGTCAAATGCTTCTTTGAGTAAATTAATTACATCGCGTGTTGTGTCGTTTATGTCTTCCGCTCTGTTTGAACGACATGCCAGCGAGATTAGTGTTAGTCAACATAGGAATTAAAACATTGGTAATCACGTCTCTATACCATCGTTTTTTTTCTGTACCGTCATATTTTAAGACATAATCTGCTGGCTAAAAAAGCGTACCTAAGAGTGGCGGTTGCTGGGTCCATTTTTTACCATAATGGCTAAAATATTAAATTACAATACAAATTGCAGTTTTGACTTGTATAAATTCAATTACTGCAAACTCTTATCAATAATTCAAATTATACAAATAAATGCTTGCCCTTACAATAACTTATTTAATATTATGCAGAAAGTTGCCGCAAGCATATCTTTTGTCTACATTTCAAATAACTTCGCTCAAGTTATTTTTAATACGAAAAACCAAATGAAAATTAACTTTTGGTTTAATTTCACAAAACTGGCAGTATATTTAATTTAAATGAAATATCTCATTTTTGATCAACATTTAACTTAACATCAGGAATAAAAATGATAAGGACACTTAGGAATAAAGGCTGTTTTATGAAGCCCGATAGAACTTCAAATTGTAAAAAATAACACAAAAACTTTAATTTTAATGAAGAATTTTTTTATACGAAGGGTCAGATAATGGCATTAATATTTAAAAATAATTACGGGCATCTGGCCACCGTGGCTGCTTATTACAAAATGCATTCTGGACGTCCAATTTTGGGTCACTTTTTCACAATGTTGGCCTCCAAAGCGTCAATTGTTACTGGTTTATCAGCATGAACCCGTAAATTTACGTGGCCACTCAAAAAGTAATAGACAGGTATCAAATCGCAATACCTTGAAGGCCGATTGACAGGTCTATTTTCGAAATCAACTTATTTCCAAATTTTGATTTCAACAACTTTATAGTTGCGATCGCCGTATGGCACGTAGTGTCATCGTCCGGTTCAATGTCATCCATATTTTCAAACACAAAATTATTAATCATAGTGCAGTAACGATCTTTATTGACCGTAACATGAAATCCGTCCTCATTTTTGTAGAAATAAGATCCAATGATGCCACGAGAGTGTAAACTACTCCAAACGGATGCAATGGAGTCTGTAGGGTATGCTGTGAATTGGTCTCACTCCATATGCGACAATTTTGCTTATTAACAAACCCAGATGGACGGCTCAGACGAACTATTATGTGCACCATGAAAATCACGAAGTCCTCTATGAGTTGTTTGAATTGATGAGTGATTTTTTAAAAAAAACTTTGATGATTTGAAAGCGTTGTTTAACGCGTGAATCTATTCATAATGATTTACAAGAGTGTACTCAAAATACGAAAAAATTGTTCATCAAAATTAAATTTTTAGTGTAATTTTTTATAATTTAAAGTTCTATCGGTCTTAAAAAAAACCTGATATATTCTATGAATTTAGTTCTCTTTATAACCTAAAATATTGTTATGAATATAAGATATGGGAATTTATATATCTATAACAACAAAAGCTATAAAAGGGCTGATTAAATTCCTACTCTCAGCTCTAACAAATATTGTGTATATGAACTGAATAAAAAGATAAATTAAATAATACATATCGAGCAGCTACAGCGGACGTGTAGATGTCTGCTTGTTTTTTAAATAGAAAATCATAAGTCAGGAGTTCAAATCCCAGCAGCGGTTTCGATTATAAAGTAAAAATAATTGATGCTGAGTGGATGCGGTACGACGGGTTATTTAAAAAAGTGAATGTATACAACACAGTTATTTATATCTCTCAGATCCTCGATAGGAAACAAAACACTGTAGTTGTTAGGTCGATAAACCAGATTTGATGTGTTACAATAACATATGATGTGATATAAAGAGGGCGCAACAGAGGAGCATCATGACAGTGTTTGTTATTAGTGTCTCAGGTATTCAGGGGCCTGTATAGTAAAACAAGGCATCCTAATTTCGAGTTTTGGCTAAGCCAGAGCGTATATGTGATGTGAACTGCTGCGCTAGTTAAAAGTCCAATGTTTTCAGAAAAAGATATTAATTAGTTCGAGTATTATCGAAGTTATAAAATATTGTGGTGTAGATGGTTACTTAAGGTTCTAGAAAGGCACGTTTACAGGACGAAAGATGGTAAGAAAAAAATCTAGCCAGAATCTTAGGAATAGTTACAGCAGCTAAATGTGTCTCTTTGTTTAATAAGAACTAGAATAGTTCGAGTCTCACCGGTATGTGTGTGGTTGAGTATATTTATTAAAAAGTGAATTTCTAATCAAAAATATATCCCGGAAGCATACGTATGTAACCAACAATTGACTTCTTTCGAATTCTTATTCTAGTTAAAAGATGGTAGAAAATAGTTTTTGTCTTAATCTTATTGCTTGGACTAAAATTTTAAGTTTAAAATTTTGTGAGAAGTTTCGGTAACGACATGACCGCCTAGACTTGCTTTCACGTTCAGTAATAAATATCGGTGGATGTAACAATTCTGATCGGGTTAATAGCACGATTTAGTTTCCCGTAGTTTAATCTTTATTTTTTAAAATAAAAGAAATGTTCAATAATAATCGATGTAAGTCCAAAATAAATAAAAATATAATTCTCGCTAAGGAAATGATCTAGCTATGAACTTAGTTGAGCTAAATGCACTAAGAATAATAAGACTTTTGAAAACTACGTCTTTTCTCAAACATACTTTTTTAACTATAGCCACATACTGCCCGATATTTTAGGCACCTTCATACCGAATCCCTTTTATATAAAAATTAAATCACCTTATCATTTTGACTTTTACCTATAGGCAATGCCAATTTTCATCTATGCAACTTGATGCATAGTAAATAAATGTACATTAATATCCTTGTTATATACGATACCTAATTTTAATAATTTGAATATTAATATCAGAAATGTATGAAGTTTTTCATTAAGAAGTACGAGAACCTTTAACATTTGTATATTTCTATTAAACGCTTGATGTCTGATGATGTAAATTTAACCAAAATCAAATTAAATAAGCAAAAGTAAACCTTAACGTCAGACAATTTAGTTAGATAATTTGAGATATTATAAGAAATTATGCAAATATTTTGATGTTGAAATACACTCGAAAAAAAAACACAAAGCATTAAAAATGTTAAAGTTGTGATATGAAATGTAAAGCCAATAAATTTCGAAATATCAGAATACCTGTGTAACGAGTGATTTGTTTTTTACGATAACTTCTTTCTGGAATGGGATACAGCATAGTAAACATATTTGGTTGTCAGAGTCCATATAATGGCCAAGATGAAAAAAATACTGATCTACGGATATCAGTTAATAACCTGGTTTAATCAAAAGGTGCCTGATACTATACAGACATTCCTAACCTATATGACTTTCTATATGACTATATGACTTTCCTTAACCACAAGTTATATAGAGACTAGCAGTCCCCACATTTTCTTCTGCGTGTCATTCCTAATTTTCTAAAAATTCAAATTTAGACAAATGTATTTTTAAATATTTATTCCAGAGTTCTGTAGACAGTGTTAAATATTTTTCATCTAAAAAAGAAAAAGTGAAAAGAAAAGTGAAAAATTGGGTGCTTTTAATTTTGTGTCCCTATTTTCTCTGCCAAATTACCCATAGTTATCAACAAAAAATTATTCGATATTGGTATCACGGTTCTAAGAGACGTCCTCACAAAATTTTGTTCAAATTAATCCAGTAATTTTAACGTGATGAGAACACAGACAGTTAGAAAAAAAAATCCAAAAATAGATTTTTCGTATTCTATATCGATAACTATCTACAACAACATAAAAATTTTCAAAAAATATTCCATGTACAGAAATGACCCCGCTACAATTTTATTATATATATAAATATAGATAAAGACTTTGTCAGTGGTTATCATATAACTCTATATTTCTCCTTCAGACTTTATCATATGTATTACAACTATTGCCAGCAACATAAGCTATTTCAGTGTTATGACTTGCCTATTGGAAGCCGCTATATAATCAAATAAAGTCAGAAGCATCTGGCCACCCGGTATAAATCTGTCATTTCCCTTGAATAGAGCGAAAATAAGAGTAGAGCTGGCATAAGAAGAGCAAATTAAAATTAGACCAGTGTTGCCAAAGAAAGACAGGAAAAATTTATTCTTTTCCTTCAAATAAGTTAAAATTATTCAGTAAAAGTAACATTTTGATTTTTTTTAATAAATATTAATTTTATTACATATTTCAAGGAAAATAACAATGCAACAAATTCATTTGCTGAACAAAAAGAAAAATTAATTAAAAAAAAAAACAAGTAAGATTTCAATATTCGGCTATGCGGAATGTCATATGCCTTTCACCATCTACGTAAATCAAGCTTAATGAAGTTACTCCCATTAAAAAAAGCAAACGTTTGGGTGACAGAAAATTAAGAAATGAAAAAAACTTTGGTACTACATAAAAATGACATCAGCTCTTAATGGGTTAAGCATTTTTTAAAAAATTTACTATGCCCTTAAAGATCTCTTCAAAAGCTTTAAAATTAAACTTTTAATGATATTTAAAATTGTTGAGTTCAAAGTTTTATTCAGACTAAAATAAAATACGTTACAATATGAAATTTTATACATACAAGAAGTAAAGGAAGAAAGAAAACAAAGAATAAAGAATGACAAACTAAAATAATGCGAAACATATGCAGAGTTGTAACATAGGGAAATATTCCAACACCCTTCCTTAA
Source organism: Gymnosoma rotundatum (assembly GCA_916610165.2). Lineage (NCBI taxonomy): Eukaryota > Metazoa > Arthropoda > Insecta > Diptera > Tachinidae > Gymnosoma > Gymnosoma rotundatum. The sequence goes on from OU744338.1 coordinate 120,182,318, forward strand.
ATCTGCATATCTTTCGATTTCCAAACTTGTAAAATTTACATTAAAATAATATTTTACTTCAAACCTAAAAATTCTACAAATTTTTTATGCTTTTGCTTAGATAAGTTCTTTGTAAGAATATCGGCAGGCTGCTGTCTGTTGAAATGTAGCGGATCTCGATATCATTGGCTCGAACAACCTCCCTCACATGTTGAAATTTGACGTCTATGTGCTTACTCCTTCCATGTAGTACCGGATTCTTTGCCAAATGCTGTGCTCCGATATTATCGCCATAAATTACCATTGGCTTCTCATTTGGGTAACAATTTATCTCGTTCAGTAATCGCTTTAGATACACAGCTTCTTTAGCAGCCGTTGACAACGCTACAAACTCAGCTTCTGTACTGCTGAGTGCAATATTTGATTGCTTTTTGCACTCCCAGCTAAATACGCAACCAGCCAAGAAAAATGAATAACCTGTATAGGATTTTCTATCGTGCGCAGAGCTTGCCCAATCTGCATCAACAAACCCTTCCGGAAGATTACCATTTTTTATGTACTGTAACTTCAAGTCTTTTGTTGTAGACAAATAACGCAGCAAGTGCTTAATTGCTTTTTGATGCTCAACATGTGGGTCTTGATTTTTTTGAGCAAGTTTGCATACGGAATGTAAAATATCTGGTCTAGTACTTATAGCCAAATACATCAGCGTTCCAATAATTGACTGATATTCATTCACATTTACACGTTTACATTTCTCATTTCTACACGCAATTTGAAATCCTGGGTCAAGCGGAGTATATGCTGGTCTACAAGATTCCATACGGCATTCTCTTAGAAGATTTTTCATATACTGACTATGCCCCACACTTATTTTGCCAATATCGCCATCGCGCTCGATTTCTAAGCCAAGAAAATGCTTCACTCTACCGTTATCAACCAGCTTAAATTTTTTTGCAATAGCCTCTTTTATATAATTCAAATCATTTAAATCCGAGCAGGAAATCAATATGTCATCAACATATACAGCAACCAAAACAAACTTATTGTCTTTTTTCATACTATATAAGCAGGGCTCGCTAGAGCAAGGTTTAAGATTAATTTCTCTAAGAGCTTTATCTAAGGTGACATTCCATGCTCGACCCGATTGTTTTAAACCATAAATGGCTTTCTTCAAGCGCAAAACTTGGCCTAAATTGTCTTCATTGAATCCCTTGGGTAATTGCATAAACACTTCTTCCGTTAACTCGCTGTTTAAATATGCTGTTGATATATCAACGTGATGCATATGAAGTTGTTTTTCTGCCGCTAAGGCAAGCATCATTCGAATTGTGGAATATCTCACGACTGGTGAAAAAGTCTCAGTATAGTTAATACCATACTTCTGGCTACATCCCTTTGCAACTAGGCGGGCTTTAAATTTTGTGACTTCACCACGTTCATTTCTCTTTACGTTGTACACCCATTTGCATCCTATTGCTTTTTTACCAGCAGGCAGGTCAACCAATGACCATGTGTTATTTTCTTTTAATGAGGCATATTCTTTTTGCATTGAGTCTTTCCATTTTTCCGAATTTTCACCATTTATAGCTTCCTCATATGTTTGTGGTATGGAGATTTCACTTACTTCACCAGCAAAATTAATTCTGTTATACACTTTTCTAGGGCGGCCAATCTCACCATTACGAATCAATCTTGGCCTACCACGTCCTCTTATTTCACCTTGGGTCAACGTTGGCTGCTGACATTCCGAATCACTACTGCTCTCAAAACCATTAAATCCGATTTCTGAGCTGGACTCATACTCCTCATCTGTTAATGAATCTTTTAATGTTTCGTCATTGTTGCTTGGTGTTGTATTGTCATTAGAGAGATCGACTTCAAACGTATCTATTCCAGTTGTCTCTGTTAATTCAGGGTTTATGATTTTGGGAAAATGTTCTAAAAACTTAACATCACGTTTTTCAACAATACATTTTTTGTCGGCATCATACAAGCGATACGCTTTTGCGGTTGAAGAATATCCTACGAATATAAATTCTCTTCCCTTAGCAGCAAACTTTCGTGAATGTGTTTTGTCCAGCCCAATCGCAGGGCAACCAAAAATACGTAAATGGCTGACATTTGGTTTTTTATGGTACCAACATTCAAATGGTGTTTTGTTCTTTAAAACTGCTGTTATTGAACGATTTCTAATATATACCGCAGTATTCACGGCTTCCGCCCAGAACGACTCACTGATGCCAGAGTGAACTATCATACTACGTGCCATCTCAACTATAGTTCTATTTGCCCGTTCTGCGATTCCATTTTGCTGAGGGGTGTGAGGAACAGTTAATTGCCTTTGGATACCGTTTTCTTCTAAAAACTTGTTAAATTGATTATTTATGTATTCACGACCATTGTCGCTTCTTATGGCTTTTATCTTCCTATCGTGTTGATTTTCAACCAGCTTATTAAAAATCTTAAATTTTTCAAAAGCCTCACTTTTATTTTTTAGAAAATATACAAAAATGTATCTTGAATGATCGTCAATAAAAGTAAGAAGATAACGAGCACCTCCAACTGATGTTACATTTATTGGATCACATACAGCAGTGTGAACTAAATCAAGTAAGTTGTGTGCTCGTTTTTGGTCAGTTTTTGGAAACGGCTGAGAACTTATCTTCGATTTTATACATGTTGGACAAATAATACTTTCTGGAATGCGTTGCACCTTTAAGCCATTTACTGCTTTCTTGCTTACTAACTCCTTCAGAGAACTAACATTTAGATGTCCGAAACGATAGTGCCAAGCCATGGCCTCGGTATTCTGCAAACAAAAATTCCTATCAAAATTCTCAGCAAATACAAATAAATTGCCTTGTTTTTTAGCTGTTAAAACTATTTTGCCGCTTTTTTCCTTTACTTCAGCGATATTACCTCTAAATTGCAAAATCAAACCATTTTCAGTAGCTTTTCCAACTGATATAAAATTTCCAATCATACTCGGTACATACAAGGTATCACGTAAAATTACCTTACCGCTTTCAGTCTTAATAACCACATCCCCTTTACCTTCAGCGTATATATAATTGTCACAGGCCAACATAATTTTCTCTCTAATATTCTGGAATGTGAAAAACATTTCACGTTCGCTATACATATGCGCAGTAGCGCCGCTGTCAATACACCAATTATTTTTATTAAAAGCCTTTTCATTAAACGCTGCAAGCAAACCAAACGCACGATGTTTTTCTTCTTTTTTCACGACTTCTTTTACTTTGCACTCCTTTGCAAAATGCCCACGCTTATGACATTTGTAACACTTGAACTTCCGACCATTGTCCACACCACCAACGCCGTTTTCTTTTTCATTTCGTCCCCGTATGTTTGCACGTGCTGAAAAAACTTGCTGTACCGCAGGTCCCACGTCATTACTTATTTCATTCTGTTGTATCCGACGATCTCCTTCTTCCACCAACTTAACTTTAAGGACATCGAGGGTTGGTAAATCGTCTCTCGTTTCCATGGCTATCACAAAGTTTTCAAAATCTATTGGTAAGCTTGACAGTAAAATTATTACTATCAACTCTTCTCCCAAGGCAATTCCAACCTCACTTAATTTTTCAGTGATCTCGGTAAATTTGTTAAGATATTCGGTCATATTACAGCCATCGGTCATGCGAAGATTTAAAAGCTTTTTGTAAAGACTCACTTTACGTAGAGGACCGCCGGGTTTATAAACGTCGCCAAGTTTTTTCCATGCTTCGTGAGCTGTCGTGCAATTTTTTATGTAGTTCAGCTGAGACGGTTTAACGGATAAAATTAGAGTAGCAAGTGCCTTTTCATTTTGTTGCTCCCATTTTAGAGCTTCTTCAACCGCTGCTGGTTTAGGTGTACTGCCATTGACCACGCTCCATAAATCCGAATGCACTAACACACATCGAATCTGAACGCACCAGGTATCATAGTTATTACAATCCAATTTTTCTATTTGGTATAAAGAATTCATCATTTTCACTATTTAAAATCTGCCTGGGCCCATAACCTGTTGAGTTCAAAGTTTTATTCAGACTAAAATAAAATACGTTACAATATGAAATTTTATACATACAAGAAGTAAAGGAAAAAAGAAAACAAAGAATAAAGAATGACAAACTAAAATAATGCGAAACATATGCAGAGTTGTAACATAGGGAAATATTCCAACAAAAATAATTAAAAATTTTAGAGCCCCGTAATGCCCCATATGTTTAATTTTTTTATTGGAGTTACTTTATTGTTGCAAATGACATAAAAAATTAGACGTAGGCGTGGTGTTTTGCCTGCTGCCTCGAAGGACATCGACCGATCATGCTGATTTCCAAAAGCACCTCTTTCGACACTATACCTGATCGATTGACATAATTTTTTTGTGAAATCAATTTTGCCGCGGCAAACTTCAACACTAAGAATAACGGACAGACGGACATCGCTCAATCGACTTCCCTATGCATAAAAAGGCAGAATATATATTCTTTATGTGGTCGGAAATAGATATTGTAGAAATTACATATGGAATGACAAACTGATACCCTTTTTCCACTTTTTGTGGTGAAGGGTATAACAAATTACAGCCCTCAAAATTACCTCAAATAATAAAACAAGTAATTTTTCAGTTACATGACTTTATTTCGCGTCTGCACCATACGTTACGAAAATTTGGCCAAATGTAAAAAATTGTTCAAGTTACGTGGAGTCTTTTAAAGTTTAAAGAATGTAACCAAACGGCAACACTGGTGTAGACAAGAATAGTGAAGACAAAAGGAGAGTTAGGTAATAAGATAGAAATTGTTAGAGAATTGTAGGTTAGAGTAAAAGAAAGTAGAATTAAGTAGAGTAGTAAAGATTTAAGAAGAGTAAAGCAGGGTAGAATCGTGTCTAGTTTAATAAAGTCGAATTGAGTTTAGAAGAACCGAGTACAGCAGAGGTCAGTGGGATTAGTATGCTTAAATAATGGTAGAATAAACTGTCTACAGTGAAAGAAAGAAATTTAAAATTTAAATGTGATTTATACCAAAGTGCTTTAAAAAGCATTTCATACGAGGGCTGCTCTATATATTTCTGGCCTAATAGCGAAAATGCGAATATTTATAATCTAAAATGGTTTTATTATTTTTCAAAGTATTCTCCAGCATGATTTATACACTTTTGCAAGCGCTCAAACCAGTTGTCGAAGCACTTTTTCCACTCCGATTGAGACACCTCTAAAACATGGTTTTTGAACATTTCAACAGCTTCTTCTGGCGACGACAATCCTTGCGGAAACAAGAAGAATTCATTAGGTGCCAAGTCAGGGCTGTCCAGCGGATGACCCATTAATTCGACGTTTTGGCCGGTCAAAAACGCTCTGGTTTGAGCCGATGTGTGAGAGCTCGCATTGTCATGGTAAACAATGATTCGTCTTCTCTTGTTGGTTTTTCGAATTTCTCCGATGACTTCAGGCAAACAAATTGTAGTGTACCACTCAGAAGTGACCGTCCTACGTTGCTCAAGCGGAACAGTCGCCACACGACCAGTTTTGCCGAAGAAACAGGCGACCATTTGCTTCGAAGTGCTTTTTCCACGAACAACTTTCGTTGGATTTTGCTCGTCTTTGAAGACACACACGGTCGATTGTTGTTTCGTTTCTGGCTCATACGCATAGATCCATGATTCGTCACCTATGACGATCTAATAAACTTCTTTTGAAGCACCGCAATCGTATTTTTGCACCATTTCTTTGCACCAATCGACACGAGCCTTTTTTTGAGCGACTTTCAAATTGTGCGGGATCCTACGAGAACAAACCTTTTTTACGGCCAGGTGTTCATGCAGTATCGAATGTATGCTGGTGGAAGAAATGTCTAAGGATGTCTCTATCTCTCGGTATGTCGCATGTCGATCTTGCATTATGAGTTCACGCACGGCATCAATGTTCTCTGGCACAACAGCCGTTTTTGGACGACCTTCACGGAATTCGTTTTTGAGCGAGCTTCGGCCACGATTAAATTCATAATACCAATTTTTCACAGTGCTATAGGCTGGTGCTTCATCGCCATGCAAAGATTTAAGTTCATCAATCCACTCTTGTTGTGATAATTCACGTCGAAAGTTGTGAAAAATGATGGCACGAAAATGTTCACGAGTTAATTCCATTTTTTTCAATATTAATTTTTTCAAGTCACTGTAAACAACACAAATAATGGTCGTACGTCAAAACGTTTTGAGTACGATTATGCTTAAAAATGACAAACTTTCCAATGGAAATGCCAGATTGCACTTGGCAGCACTCAGTGTTGCCAGGCCAGAAATATATATAGCAGCCCTCGTAAAAGTAGAATAAAATTCTTAAATTAATTAACCAGGCGTAATTAAAGCTAAAATGAAGAATTCATGGTTTGATGAAATCATTTTTTAATTTGAAGTTCTTGAATTTTTAATTTTCTTCTTTTTAATTTGAAAATTATCAGTGTCTTGAAGGAAATTGTCTGCAAATAGTTAGATTTAATTTTCATAAAGTTTAGATGTGTAGCAAAAATTTTATTAAATATTTAATATTTTTTTTAGTGTACAATAGCCCTTAAGCCATTCAATTATGCATTTGTTGAATGTTTATAAAATAACTTTGCAGCAAATTACAAGGAAACAACATACAATTTTCTAACATTTGATTATATGTAATTGAAGATCCATTAATACTATTAGAAATTCTTTCATGCTTATAAACCAAACTATCTTACATTTATAAAATATTCTAATAACACATGGACACATGAAGAAGTGTATAAATATTTGTGGCATATCTGAATTGCATAGAAATGTAAATATAAGTTATTGCATGAACTCATTTAAGTGTGTATTTCATATTTCAGTTATTTAATATTAGTTTCAAATATTTACTTATGCAGTAAATATATATATTTGTTAATGTACAATTAATACAATTTTATGTTATTTGGGGAAAATATGTGTTTTAATTTTACGCACTTGAATGATGCTGATGTTAATTCAACACTTAATTTGTTGCATTCTGAAAGTTAAAACGTATAATAAATTTCTTTACTGCTTCTAAGTAAAACAGCTGGTGAACTGGCTACAATTTTAGCTAGAATTTATAAAATTACTACTACGAAAATAAGACAACCCTGAACTTAAGAAAATTAGTACTCCACACTTTTCACTGTTTAATGCAGTGATGAGCATCATTGGGCCACTCATTTGGTTATAATTCTTTATTTTTCAGAAGTAATATGAGCGCTAGCATAGGGACTTGTTCCAGGCATTACTAGCATGACCAACGATTTAGATATTTGTAGTAAAGGGGGGACCCTTTAATAAATAACTTTTTTTTTAAATGCTATAAAAAACAGTGTAACTTCGGCTGTGTGTCACGTAGCGCCGTCCTACTTAAAAAAATGTTGCTATTATCTTCCCCTTCAACAAAAACAAAACAAAAATTCGTTTAACATGGCCCGATAACGATCGCCACTGACTGTAACGGCCACTCCTCATTTTCAAAGAAAAATGGCCCAATTATACCTCTGGACCAAAATCCGCACCAAACAGTGACTCGTTTTGGGTGCACCGGCTTGTCAATGTATGCGTGCGGGTTCTCTGTGCCCCAAATGGAACAATTTCGCTTGTTTGCATACCTGCCAAGGTCAAAATGATCTTCATCTGAAAAGTTGATTTTTTTTTTTTGGAAAAATCGGCATCTTAATGTCGCAATATTTCCGATATTTGTGCAGCGGAAGTATAAAACCAATTATCTGTCAGATCAGACATGAGCTAAGTGTTACCATTTACGAAATAAGCACTAGTTGAAAATAAACGTTAGATGGCAGACCCTTTATTAATCCTGCTCAGGATCAGCCGAGAACGCTTCGTTCGTGAAAGCAAAACGTACCGCGTGCAGCTAAGGTTAGGTAGAACGGGCTATATTTTATACGAATCTTAGCCTCAATAGTGTTTCCATAATTTTTTCAAGAAGTTGGGATTGAAAATGTATATTTGGATAACAATAACACACACTTTACTCTCTAAAAGGCCTAAATAATTGCTGGCAGAAGAATTCAGGGTAAACCAAGCTACTGGTTTCTGTGGCACTAATAACTGCAAACTATTTAGTTTTTTAAAGCTCTCATCTCCATGGTGACCGATGCTGTTTAATACTCTAGAAGAAGGCACCAATTTTGACGAAAATTCTGGTTTTAAGAAGATGAAAAGTTTTTAGGAAAATATTTTCTTTAGTGGAAAATCAAAACATATAGAGGCAAAGAAATATAAAAGTGTCTTCATAACATTGTGGTGTGCAGATATCAGCTGTAGAATCAGTTGAACGCAATAGATAAAGAAAAGAAATAAATATGGGACTCTTAAAGGCATGTATCAGACATTGCTGGCAACTAAGATTTATTTTCGTCTGCAAATTTAGATTCAAAACTACTAAATATATTGTTACGAATAATAAAATCTGGCAACCCCTGTAGTTGTTTCCGTATGAGCGTGGTGAAAAGGTTAATACAACAACTAATGGTGTGTGTATAGAATAAAAACCAGAACTAGCTAACAAAAGCTGAACAGCCTCAATGGCTGCGTAGGTAGAGGTGCGTGCTGCAAAACAGGGGGTCCTGAGTTCGATACCGCATTCAGACATGCGTACAATGAAAAATAATTATAAATTAAGAAGCAGCAGTACAAACCTCCCGAGAGGCTACAGACAATTATTGTGTAAAGCCATGGCAGATAATTTAGTTAAGACGTCTACTTTAATATAAGAGTAACAGATAATTGTCAAGAAGCCCTCTATAATAAAAAGTGAGAACGGTAGCGGTTAGCGCAGGGAAGTGTATCAGCACAAAAACAGTGTATGGCAGACGTGTGTTGTGGCTATTGGATTAAAGGGGATGAGTGGCTTGGATAAAAGGAGTAGTGGAGATGTCTGTGGATGGTTAAGGTTACTAAAAAAGGCATCTAGTAGTTCATGTCTTGCCGGAGTAACACAGTAGTGTAGCGTGGATGACTGCGTTTGTAGTATAACGCATGTTTAGTAAATACGAGACCAAGGCTTCACAAGACCGGGAGGATCAAGAAGTATAGCCAGAGAAAGCCATAAAATTTGAATACAGAATAATGAGCCACAGTGGTATGTGTAATCAAAAAGATTTCGTACGTTTGTGTTCTAAAAAAGGAAAAACGTAACAATATATATACAAACAGGCAAACCAACTACCTGAGGTAACACAGAGGAAAAGAAAACCAATTTAATTTTAGATGATGTTTCGCAACATTAAGGTTGTAATCAATTGTCGAGGCTTTCTGTACCAAATAGTGAAAAATTTGAACGTTTCGCAAAGTTGCATTGAAATATAGTTCCTTTGGCTAGATATGAATACACGAATGTACAAACAGGCGCTCAGCACCTCTGTAACTCTGGCCAAATACGAAACTCATAACCATTTGATTACCAAAGGGTCGACGCTTGAAGCCAACTTAGAAACGGAAGTTGCTGTCAAATCGCAATGATTTTAATACTTCACAACTATATTAATTCGATCAACGCAACAGATACTTTTTTTCTCTCAATGCTCTCCTGCCATAAACCAGCTGAGCTACAGCAGCTATATAACAACAATTTTACCTCGTTGGTTATAACAGATGTCATATGTTATAACAGACTCCTTAAAAAAATAACCGCTGCAACTACTCACAATAATAATTATATTTGTTCCTTCACTACACTCCGTTGAGATTTTAACTAACGAACAAGTTAACATTCAATCAATAAAGCAACCACTATGGACGCGAACTATTTATTTATTCAAAAGTTTTTCATACTGGAAAGTTCCAAGTGATTCAACTTTGCATATCGCCAGATCTGCAACTCGGATGAGAGACTGGAAGATAGATCCACTGTTGAGAGTCCCGTTAAGCTGCTGTAGGGCTTTACTTCAGCAGGAAGTCTTTAGGGCTGCGCAGGCTCGATGGTCTGAAGAGGTCACCTGCACGGTCTCAAGGACATTGTGGCCTCAGTATGATAGTGGGAGATCCGCAAATCTACTGAGGTTTCCTCGAGGGCAGCTGGGTACAATGGTGGCTGTGCTGACAGGGCACTATGTCATTGGTACCAACGCTAGTTGAGTGAGTCTTACGCTCATGACTACTGTAGAAGTTGTCAGGATGAGGTGGAGGAGAAAACGGTGGAGTATCTACTCTGCCATTGCTCAGCTCTTTCTGGGAATAGAGCGGCCATTTTCGATAGTCCGAAACTGCATGATCTTGCAGACTTATCGGTCTGAGATGTTGCTAGCATAAACTCGTTTATCCGATCCTCGAGGTGGTTTGGATATGGATCGTTGATGGTTCCGTAGGGACCTTAATCTGATCCTTGCATATCCTATTCCAGGTGACACAACGGGACTTTTAGGACCCAAGTGAGTCGGTCTCGTTACGTCGACATCCTCTGCAACCTAACCTAACTTTGTATATCTGTTCATTTACGACACAAGCCCACAGACAACATTAACTTTAAGCTTTGTTTTCACCGAGGTGCCGCAAAGGCTTCAAACAAATTTCCAAAAATATATACTACAAACGAACTTGCTTCTAGCATATTCCTAAATAAAAAAGCTTCGAAGAATAGCAAAAATAGTTTAATCAGATGATTTTAAAAAATATCGCTCCTTTAACCCTCAAAACTTAAAGTTCTTTATGTTTAAAAAACATTAAAGGGGTTATACTTAAAGCAAAGGTTATTAAGAAATCTGTAGAATACTATAATGAATTTTGAAAAATTAAAAATAAAAATATTGCAAATACGAATAACGAAACAAATTTTTCTTCACTTAATTTTCATATATTAAATTTATTTGTAATATCTTAAATTTTTTATCCTAATTTTTCCATTTTAACAATGTTACAAGAGTGCGCTGGATACTTGACAAAATACAATAATTTAATGAAATTTTATCAAATATTTGTACAAATAATGAAATTAGAAAGTCAATTGAAAATTAAATATTTAAAATACCTAAAGGCATTTTAAATTTAATAAATGTGTTGTTGTTGAATAATTTTTATTGTGGATATAAAATGCATATATAAACATGTTAATTTCATTTAGATTTAAAATTATTTACATTTACATACATATGTAATTACAAATGTAATATAAAGTTTATATTTCAAACATTGACATACAGTCATAACAATTGTTAATAATCACTCAAGTGTATTTTGTTAGAATTTTGGTATAATATTAATACACTGAATAAATAAAACTGAAATTGTTTAACTCACATAGTTGTTGTCTCTGCCTGCTTTGCTGCCTTTGCATGTAAAAACACGGAGAGAAATTCAACTTAATTTATAAGTGGTGATTTTTTAAAAGCTAAAGGAAAATTAAAAACAAAATCAGAAAAATGCATGATATCTTTATTTGAATCGATAGTCCATCGATGGTCCATAAAATTTAATGTTTGCAGATTATTTCATGCAAATGTTGACCTTGACTGCGCCTCAAATGGTCCATCCGCTTAGTCCAATTTTGGCATACTCTTTCCAACATTTCGGCCGGTATTTCACAAATAAATGCTTAAATGTTGTCTTCCAATGCGTCAATTGAAGCGGGCTTGTCTGTATAGACATGAGCCCCACAAAAAAAAAATAGTCTAAAGGCGTTAAATTGCATGATCTAGGCGGCCAATCGATCGGTTCCGAACGTAAAATAAACTGTTCACCGAACTCGCCTCTCAATAAGTCCATTGTTGCGCATGCTGTGTGGAATGTAGCACCGACTTGTTGAATTCACATGTCATGCAATTCAAGCTCTTTCATTTTGGACAAAAAAAAAGTTGGATATCATCTCACGGTAGTGCTCACCATTCACTGTTACGTCATCCATAGATATATTGTAATTAAATTCATTGTTAAGTTTTTCATACGTCAATGATTCTGGCTAATATTCACTCAAAAATCGACAATTCTGCTTATTTACGTACCCATTGAACCAAAAATGAGCTTCGTCGCTGAACACAATGAACTTTCTTAACAGAGCACTCATTTTTATAATAAAATTCAATAATTTGCAAGCGTTGTTCGTTTGTAAGACGATTCACGGTTAAATTATAGAGCAAATTGAAGATGTTTGAAAGTGAAACAAAACACGAAACGTGCATCAGCTGTTTAAACCAGTGTTGCCAAAAAGATAATAGCTTACATGAAAATGTTCCTCCAGTCATTTAAGGTTTTATTTGTTTTCAGGTTGAAATTTAATAAAATTTTTAATTCTCTCAATTTTATATTTAATTAAAAAATTAATACAAATTTTTTTAATTAAATAATTAATTGTATTAATTAATATACTTAATTAAAAAGATGAGAATAAATTTCTAACTAAATAAATAATTGAATCAGTTAAAATTTTTATTAAATTTATTTTTGCAAACGAGCACAACTTTAATTGATGCAAAAAATGTTTTCCTGTATCACGGTTTTTTCATAATTCTGTTTTTTTTCGATAGCAGTTTCATACAATGAAATGACGATGCTTTTAAAATATCCTTAATTTTCTCCAATTCTTCTGTTGCGGAGCTACATCTTTTTGTCTTGAGAATTTGGTCGGAAATTGTCAACCGCTAGTTTACAATCTAATCAACTAATGTCGCGTAGCATTGGGGTGGCGGTTAAGAACGGGTAAGTCTTGAAAAAGTGAATTAATTTATCGCTCTTTAGCAAAAATGGCAGTTGTATTTTAAAATAAGATGCCCCCTGACGTTTAAAACTTTCGTTATTTTAGATGGCTTTTTGTTTGTTAGTGATATTTATTTTTGATTCATATTTAAATGTGTGAGTGTGTGAAAAGAAAAGAAACTGAAAATCACCTCTTAGTTGTTGTTGTAAGTGAAACAAGATCCGTGTAATAACTATACAGAGTTCTGTCCTGCATGAACATTTTTATAAAAAAGCAAAAATACACTTGAGTGTAGACGCTGTTAGCATTCTTAGAAAATAGTAATGGGAGGGCTGAATTGCTAGTAATTTTTTTAAAGCGAAGTGGGACTTCAGGCATAACCTGCTTAAGGCCAGGATTCACTATCATACACAATCGTACGATTTAATCACACAAAAATCTGACAGAATTCTGTCCTACTTTAAAAATCGTTCCAAAATGGCGTCGTAGGTGCCACACTATTATACAAAAAAGATGCAAAAACATATGATTTTAATATTTTGTTGTTTTTTCTCATCATCATCTTAAAAAAATCAACTCTGATCGCATAGAGAAAAATATTTTATGAATTATTTCAAAAGATTATAAAATCGTACAGATCTGTCAAAAAATCTGTCACACACATACACTTTTAATCCACACTATCATACATTTTGAGCACACATGCAATTTTTGACAGATCGTACGACTGAGTATGATAGTGAATCCTGGCCTTTAGCTGTTTTTTCGTAACCATGCTAGATTTGTTGTGAAAGGGATAGATTAGTGATAACACAGATAGAGCCATTTTATTAGTTATTTTATTTCGCCGGCGAATATGCTATGAAGCAATACCGACGAAGGTGGCTGTATGTTTTCATATTAATTCTAAATATGTATTTATAAAGTTAAACGTAAAAAATATTATTATTTTTTGATTGCCGCAGGGGTTGAACTGAACCCAGGCTAATCAGATTTGTAGTCAACGAACTAACTACCTTGAGTACAGCAGCCCCATTAATAGCAGTGGGGAAAGCCGCTGAATATTAAAGGATTAAAAACTTTCTTTGTTACAGCTATTATTCATTATCAGGTTACGGTAGTAAACAAAACGAAACGTTTGCTTTTATTGTGTTTTGTTCTTTGTAGAAAGTTAAACAAAAATATGACCAAAACAATTATATTATTAGTTTTATATATTTTTCTTGCTTAATTTACATTAAGATAAACATACGCAGCCAGAAGGAAAAACATTGAGAATAAAATTAAACTTTTTGAGAAGGAACGTTTCACAAACGTTTGTTTATTGATTTGATTTGCTCTCTATAGTAGATATTGCCTTAGTGCTTAAAAAGCGTTTGCGAACTATACCATGCAATTCTGTGCATTTTCATTAGTTAATTAAAGTTGAATGAAACGTCTGTTGTTTCGCTTCCGCCCGTTATTATAAAAAAGGTATTTGTTTTTGTTTTGCTTGTATACAAAACGAGTCATTTAGTCTATATTTATAAAAGTTGTTGCAAGTGTGTTGTGATTTTATATTTCACGAACGGTCAACTCGAATTTAATAAATTTTTAGAGTTTGCCCGTATGGTCATGAAGATGGTTTAAAGTTTGCACGAAATCGGTCGAGGTCATGAGTTATGACTAAAACGGGCCTTTACGGCTTCATCGATTTTAAAAAGATTCAAAGCAGCGATAATTGTTTATATAGAAGTTCCAAGAAGGTATGCTTTTTTACAAAATGCGGAAAAGAAGGGCAAAGTAAGGTAGAGGAAAAAACAAAAAAAAAAAAAACTGATTCATAAGCTGCAATAGGCAGAAGGAAATCTGTTATAACTTCCATATTAATCAAATAAAAAACTTGTTAGAGTGGTCGTGGTACGATTATTCTCATTGATGTAGCGAAGCACTACGGGGATAGCTGGTTTTTAATTAAATTTTTAATTGTCTTAAATACATAGTTAATTAAAAATTAAATAAATGGCAAATTGAATCAATTAAAATTTCAACTAAATTAAAATCTTATAACAAATAAAAACTTTAAAAGGTGGAAAATCTTAAGGGTGAATCAATATCAATATAATCTGTTCGACTGAATGGCCATTTGTGCAAAGCACTGAGTTTGTGTAATGATTTAGAAATCTTTAGCTGATAAAACGAAATAAATATAATTATGATTATCTTCTGGGCAAGCGATTACAGTGATTTAAAACCAAAAGATTGAGACTTCTAAGTAATTATAGAAGCCTGTAGCTCTCAGGTACGCAGTATTGCTACTTTTATTCATAAGGCCCCTAGTTTCAACATTTCATAAGTAAATTGACTCTTTCTTTCTATAACAAGTTCATATGCATATCCATTTACAAATTTGATTTAAAAATTAATAACATTTCTCTATTTTATTATTTAAATTTTTTTAATTTTTTTTTATTGGTTTTTATTTTTTTTTTTATTCATTTTTTATAATATTTATAACAATTTGTGTAATTGCGTATCTGCACACAAATATATACAATCTACAAATTTCATATTTTATTTTCTATACCACACATAATATGTTGTGTGTGTTATTGTTGTTGTTTTATTTGTACATCATTGATTACGGAAAGTAAATTTACAAAATTTACCTTATAAATTACAAATAGAATTTTTTCTTCTCAATTTTATATTTTTATAAATTAAATGAAAAAAAAAATATATTTAAGATTTTTGTTTTTTAATAAAACAATTTACAAATCAAAATTATTGTTGGCTTTTCACTTCATATACGAAATAAAATGCAAATAAGAAAAAATCGAGATAGATTTACAAAAACTTGAATTTTAAATAAAAAAAATTTTATTTGTTTGAATTAGTTATATAAATTTTATGCACAAACAAAAATTGAATTTTTTATAAAAATTAAGCAAACAATTTGATATTTCATACAGCTATCACTTGTTTAACAACTGAGGCAGAATCAAGTCAAATCGAGGAATTACAAAATTATTACCAAACACTTTATTCACCGAAAAGTTTTTTGTAAATATATTAAATATCGAGACTTTGCTGGAAGATAGAAATAACTCAAAATTTTAAATTTCAGACTGAAGAATGCAAAAAACATTTTTCAGTAAATTAAAAAGATAAGATTGGGCCTTTGGCTTTTTTTATTCTTTTTTAGTCAATACCCTCTTGCAGCAAATTTTGTAAAGCAAAATTTAAAATTGGTTCTGGGAAGTGACCAAAGACAGTTAAACCCTCAGACAGATTTCCTCATCAGAAGAATTGTAGAATTGGCGATTTAAAATTCCACCAATTATTACAAAACTTTGCTTATTATCTGACTACAAAATTTTATATGCAGCTCTTGGCAAATTTCAACCGACTGTCTAAAAATTGGGGCACCCTTTAATTTATAATTTTTAATATTTATCTCTCTTATTATAACGGTGATAGAAACGACATTTTGTCTAATTTTCAAGAGTCTGTCAATAACGGTTCAAAACATAGACCCATATTCGTTAATTTACGTTACCCAGAGGAACACACTTTAACTTCCAGATTAATTTTTTTATTACTTTTTATTATTGGGAGCTATAAACAATTTTCAAATTGCAAACATTTTTTCTCTGCACTCGTATCACGATTGTTTCTTCAAGAGCGGTTTTTTTATAAATCTCTTTTTTTTTTGATAGCAGTTTCATACAATGATTTTGACGTTGCTTTTAAAATATCATTAATTTTCTCCAAATCTTCTGTTGCGGAGCTTCATCTTTTTGTCGTGAGAATTTGGTTGGGAATTGTCAACCGCTAGTTTACAATCTTATCAACTAAGGTCTCATAGCATTAGAGTGCTGGTTGAGCGCGTGTGCCTCTAGAAAAAATGAATTAATTTATCGCTCTTTAGAGCAAATATGGCAGTTGTATTTTAGAATAAGATGCCCCCTGACGTTAAAAATTTCATTATTCTAGATGGCTTTTAGTTTGTTAATGAGACTGAGTACTGCGGGCACAAACATAAAAAATCAACATTAAGACAAACTGAAGAACTTCTTTTTTACAGTCGGTTAGATCCAAAAATTGAGACGGTCGATATAAGAAGTCTACTAAATGAATTTATTTTAAATAAAACAACAGATATAAAACTTTTTAATTAACAGTTTGTTGAAATAAGTTTTCTGCACTCTGTTTATATTTGCAATTTATAATTCTCATCTGGTTTATATAAAACGTTATATACTTTGTGTTCTTATTGAAGCTAATTCGACCTTACATTTTTGTTTTTTCGTTTTTATGTTAAGGAGCTTTTATAAAATCCACTGAATTAATTAAATCGGGTAAAAAATTTATATTAAAGATATTTTTCCTCTTGGGGTCACAGGAATAGTTTTCCTTTTTATAGCCTTCATCACAAAAAGTGGAAAAAGGGTAAAACTAAGTTTGTCATTCCATGTGTAATTTCTACAATATTCATTTCCGACCCCATAAAGTGTATATATTCTCACTTCTTATGCATAGGGAAGTCAATTAAGCAATGTCCACCCGTGGTAGTGCCTCGCAAATTTAATTTAAAAAAAATTAAATATGTCAATCAATCAGATATACTGTCGAAAGAGGTGCAATTGGAAATCAGCATGTGTAGTGTATGTCCTTTGAGGCATCAGGCAAAACACCACGCCTACCTCAAATTTTTTCATGTCATTTGGAAAAATAAAATAACTCCAATGAAACAAATAAATATATGGGGCGATAGAGAATTAAAAAATAAGAAAAAAGATGAAAAAAAAAATTGAAAAAATTAAAATTAAAATTAAATTTTCAAATTTCTTAAAATATCAATATGGGTATCATTTTAAAGCTTTTAAAGAGATTTTTAAGGAAGTAATAAAACTTTTCAAAAATGCTTAACCCATTAAGAGCCGATGTCATTTTTATGTAAAATTTTCTAAAATCATTACCAAAATTTTTTTTTATTTTTTAATTCTCTGTCACCTTAATATTTGCTTTTTTGATTTGAGTGACTTCGCTAAATTAGATATCTTGTTTTTTATGTTTTTTTTTTTATTAAATCCATTACAAAAATCATAGAACACTCTTTACTTTGTAAATTACTATTTAAATTGATCTTCATAAAATATTTTTCGTATAAATAACAATTCAAATAAAAAAATAGAAGAAAATTACTTTTCAAATAGAAATAGAAATTTTTAAGAAGAATTTAATTGATATTTTTATGCAAATATTTTTACTCTTAATATAAGAACTTTAAGCAAAAATAGTAAATTTTCCCAGAAATATGTTGGTTTATTGTTTTCTAATAATTGAACAATTTCAAATGCAATTGAACAAAATTTTGTTCATCTTTACATATGCTTGAACACCCTCATGTTGTTTTTGCATTTACGTTTGAAACTGCATGCAGTTCATTTGTTATTTTGCTGTTCACAAAATATTTGCAAATTATGCTACAGTTTCAGATGCATTTTAAAATTGCTTTAGAAATAAATTGCAAAACGAAAATTTGTGAAAAATCGTTTTCAGCATGATGAACAGAAATTATAATAAACTTTAAATTGCTTTTTTTCATAACAGGTAAACATTTGCAATTTTATTTTCATATTTTAAGCCTCAATTTTTTTTTTTATAATTTTTGTTATTTTTATAAATTAAGGAGTTTCATTTAAGAGCTTAAAGTCTTTTATTAATATTAAATACTGAAATCTTTAAGTTGTCAAAAATTAGTAGGAATTGAAAGTAATCTCAGTTCTGAAGAACACATTTAAATAAGATAACATTGCAAATGTGTAAGAAATTATTTTTCAAAAATTATTGTCATAGAAAGACTTAGTCCAGATTTATACCATGAATTTAATGATGCAATTTTTTTCAATTCGCTTTTTAAGTCTTTTACATTTACTGCTTACCTCTCTTGCTTCACCACCAAACAAAAAATTCATTAGTGTAAATTGGCTCTTAATAAGAAAATACATTCGAAATTCGGATTAAGTTGTGAAAAAACGGCAAGTTTTATAAAAAAATCACATAAATTACCAAAACCAAAGCGACTAAATTTTGGTTGTAGCCAAATCACTTAAAAAATGTCCCAAATTCTAAGAGTAACTGCAAAATTAAAAAAGATTAAAAAAAGTTGTTAAAAGCGAAGAAGTACTAAAATCAAAAAATCGCTAAAAAAAAAATTATCTAAAATATCGTGAATATCCAAAATCAAGATCTGAAAAATCTTCAAACAATATATATAACATTAATAATTTAACATCCATTGAATATAGAAAAACCCAAAATTTTAAAATTATCACAAAAAAAACGGATAAAAACGCTAAATTCACAAAAGCCACACAAGGAAAAAAAAAACGTTTGAAACTAGCATTTAAAAAGAATTCTAAGGATAGGAATAAAAAACTTTCACACAATGTAGATTCGATTTCACTTCCCTACATACACTTATCAATAATGAAAATACCTTACATTTACAAGTCCTTTGTAGAACACCCTTTAAAGAAGTAGAAAACATGCAACCTATAAAATCTAATTGTTAAAGCAAAATTTTTTTTGTTTGTTTTCCATTTATCACAACCAGCATAAAATCTAAATTTCATATTTAGCAAATATACCGTATTTGCACACAATCAAATAATAGACACATACACACACAAAATCAGAAATATTAAAATTACACCTGTAAATGTTAGTGTCAAGTTGAAAATCATTTAATTTTTTCGAAACGAGTTTGAGAGAGAAACTTTTTTTTATAAGTAGACCAATGTTGGCCATAAAATGGTGTTGTAATTTTCAATAAAAATTTTACTAAACAGACACAAAAGTATCTTTAAACAATGAGATGGCATAGAAAGTTGTGTGGTTTACAAAAAATCAATTGATTCTGTTATTCCTTGAAGTAATAAAATCGATTTGTTTAAGAATAAAGAAGCTCAGCTATATCGAATTTTGTGTTCCCTGCTCTAAAGAAGAGGTATCAATTTTCTTAACTTAATCTTATTTAGGGCGTTATATTATTTTAATAAAGCAAGTATTTTTATTTGTCCGCTTTCAGAGTTATGTTATTGTTAACTTTAAATTGGCCATGTAAGAGTACCACGTTAACCTCTTGGAATTCAATATTCCGCTGTGTCTTTTGGGAGACACATTCATACCATTTTGAACTACAGAGTTTCATTGGCCAACTTCTTAAGGTCAAAAGACTATTCCGCAGATGCATGAACTGCCCTTTAAAGACATTGAGGTCTATTTCCTCCTCTAGTAGGCACTTATACATATTAAAGCCCTAGGGCTACAAAACTCATAAGCGAGCGGCAAATTCAACCCAGCGGTCATTCAATGGGTGTCTGTTCAGATCCACTGCTAACTTTTTTAATCTCTCATACATATTAAAGCAAAAGAAAGCACAACAATCTAAGAAGCATGAAATAACATTTTGGTCATCCAAAGAGAGTCCATTAACGCTTTGAGTTGTGTTTTACAATTACGTACAGTGACCAAATTTTACTGCTCTTTAAGTGTACATGTATATTTCTCGTTTCGTAACACTTCAACGTTCCATTGCCATCCCTAAGGATCCTTTACTTATATTAAAGCAAAAGACAGCACAACAATTTAAAGAGCATAAAATTAACATTTGGCCATTTAACGAGACACAAAAACCCTTCGATTTGTGTGTTCCCATTAAGTCAAGCGGGCAAACTTTACAATCCCCTAAACTTTGAGGTATATTTTCCGCAAATTTTGAAATTCATTGAATGCTTCCTGGGTTCTATTGAGCACCCTAAGGACCAATGATACTCCCAGAAGTCCTCCAAAAATAGAAGATGACATAGAGATTTCATGTCCGTTTCTTAACATTTAATAAAGCGATTTTGCTATTTTAATACCAAAGCTGTTGAATCCATTATCCGACAGATTTTTAAACTTAAATTTTTGTAGACCAGACAGATGGCATGGCTGGACATCAGTGATTCTACTTTCGTCAAACTAGTATTGTAGAGACTGCAAATAGAATGAACAGTAGTTTAACTAGAGCATTTTTCTTGTTATAGATCTTTAAAAGATTAAAACACTTTGGAGGTTAATTTTTTCTCAGCCCATATATTTCACATTTCCTATTTATTATCCAAAAAATTTAAAAACAAGTAAAGTATTAAAATTAATACAACGATTACAACAAAAATTTGCTCTTAATATTTTAATAGATAAAACATGTGTTGCAATCAACTCTAATTTAATATTTCAAAAAATTTAATTTAAAATATTTCAATTAAATTTAAGGGACGCAGAAGAACACTCCCCCAACAGGGTTGTGACCCTTTCAAGAATTTCACAGCCATCCGCCCAAAATCAATTGCGCTGTAGACTGATCTTCATGATGAGCTGATAATCTCGCCATTTGAATCAGTATAAGGCCTAAGCTCCAGGCAAGCAACCAAAACCAATTTCTCCGATCTCTGTAGCCACCTCATCTGTTGCGAATAAATCAAGAACCAAGCCGGAAAGACATAGAGATGACATGCCGTATAATTTGGTGCCACACTAGAAGAAGAACTTTTCTATTAAGATCCCCATTACGTTTGCGAGTTCCCTTATGTGCGAAGTAAATGCTCTTGCTTCTATGCAGATGTCGTCAATCTGTCAATAGCTCTCAAAATTCTCGTTGAAGCTGACACCCAGGTACTAAATTCTGTCCGTAGGTAAATATATTTGCGTCTACCCTTACTTAGATTCGCCCATCTATCTAGCTGGTTATTGGTGAGGTTCCTTCGGAGTACCCGTGTTGGCGGTGACTAAGGTCTATGTCTCAGGGATGGCGCGAATTAGATCGAAGTTTGCTGTTACAATCTCAATAGACGCTGTCGGATAGTATCCAAACTGAAGCAACGGGTAGTTCGTGGTCCTGCCAGCCATGTTATTCAAATTTTTACTATGTTGACTACGGCTACTTGACAGTGGTAAGACCACCGTCATGTGAGAGTCCACACGGATAGGAATTGACGTTAATCTCTATCAAGTAATTTCTTGCTAACGAACCTGGTGAGGCATTCAGAATATCATCGAAATATGTAAGTAAACGATCCTCCCGTGGCGCTTGTGCTATGCCGGAAACAAAGATATTGTAAAGTACTGGCCCCAGTAACGAACCTTGTGGCACTCCAGCAGAAATGAAGCCCTCGTAAGACCTTACATCACTCACACGTACACTAAAAGTTCGGTCCTTTCAAACGTTGTACACTATATGGTAAACGTCCACACCAAAGTCCATTCTTATCATTTTAAATACAAGATGCCAAACTGTATTAAAACCCCTCGCAAAGACCAGGCTAACAGCTCTTTTAGGGCATTAATTATTCCATCTCCTGCCAATGAAGTCTGTAGGTACTGGCCAGGAGTGCGAAAGTCCACTTCTGAATCCAAAATAGAAGTCTTTTAAGATATTCTCGCCAATTATTACGTCATTTATCTTTCACAGCTTTCCAAAGGCAGACAGTAGGGAAATGGGTCTATAGTTGGCTTAGTCCTTCTCAAATAGGTTTATATATGCCCTTAGAAATGTTAAACTCACACATACTCTTTTCAATGAAGGATGTGATAGTAAAAGTGTAGATTTTGTTCTTCATACTATTTTTTGTGTTAAGCTGACAGCATTTTCTGATACGAATATAAGACATACAAAATGCTGTTTTTTTTTTTTGGAAATATTTGCAAACCTTAATGCAAGACTTTTTATACTTGTTCTAATGAATCGAGTTTCTTTGTAATTTTTGTATGCACTTTCTTTAACATTTTCATTTTCCCTTGCTACTGTAACACTTTTCAATACATCTTAATTAAACCATAAAAAGAATTGGAAGATCATGCTGTATAAATCTTGTTATTGGCCATCTACATAGTGCTGCATTAGACCTGTTTGAGTTAAGGCAGTCATTAGGCTAATGGTGCATTCTTATTAGTAAATGATATTGGTATGACTTTAACAAAATTAAAAAGATAATTTATTATCTCCTCAGCATTGCCCATGTTTACGCATGTTACTCTATATGAAAAGAAGCATAAATTATAAAGATGCAATGAGTTTGTAAATTTCTTTCGACGAATGAAAGCAACTTGCATCATTTATTTATATCACGTTTGATTGTGCTTACATAATGAAAATGTTGCATAGAAAAGTAGGTTTCAGATGAACTGCAGTATTGTGTCAGTAGTTATCCAAGGTTGCTTAGATTGTATAGTAATCGATTAAAAAGCTGAGTCAAAAAATCTTTGAAAAACAAAGTGAGAAAGTACATTTATAACTATTAACATAATGGATTGGTTTCTTTATGTAAAATTACTGTTGGGTTCATGGGTTTTTTAAACCATTAATAAAGACATTTTTTTTATAAAGAAATGTTTAATTAAATGGTTTTTTAGGCAGTGCTTGGCTGGTAAATCATCAATCAGATATATTGAGAGTTCAAGGGAGAAATTTAGGTCTCTACTTCCAAATTATGATTTTATTTAATGAAAATAATTAGTTAATATTCCACACAATATATTATTTATGATAAGACACTTTTTCTCATATTTGTGGTAGCATACGGATGATAGAAACAACATGTACTTTTAGAGGATTTAAGAATTGAGTAAGTTTCATGTTTCCTTCAAAGAATCAAAGTAGTGCTTAGATATACTGTAAAAAATTAGAGTAATCTTTACTTAAATTAGTCAAGAGAAGCTTCAAAAGTTCGGTAAGCGTGGTTTTTCTTAAATCAAGTACAAAACCTAATAAAACTTAATTTAATAAAGGAATTTAAATTTAAACTTTAACTAATCTGGTAACTGAGGTCAAGAATTTATTTTCATTTTAATAAATTCTTGGATTGACTTTTAAACACAATCTGGTTCTTCTCTCTGATTTTTGAATGCACCTTAATTTCTGATTGTGAAGAAGCATGAAATATTTAAATTTAGAATGATATTTTCTTCCTTTCTGCGCTGCGGCATTAATTGGAACAATTTTTAATGGAAATTATAGGAGCATGTGCTTATTTCATTCAAAACCAGATACGTTGTACAACTATGATGAACCTTCAGTTACCGCCCGGAACAGGGTAGAATTTTAACACTTCATTCTTACAATCCCAAAAAAATCTTAGCATGAAAAGTCTTAGTAACCTTTCATATTCATCGTAAGTGTAGTACTGTTTAGCACAGGCGCTAAGTAGCATAATTGGTATTGGAACGGCAATAATTCGGTTTTCAAGTTATCACATTGGGGACTTAGCAACCTAAATGGTAAGAGCATATCATTACAACATCAGCTT
Organism: Gymnosoma rotundatum; assembly: GCA_916610165.2. Classification (NCBI taxonomy): domain Eukaryota; kingdom Metazoa; phylum Arthropoda; class Insecta; order Diptera; family Tachinidae; genus Gymnosoma; species Gymnosoma rotundatum. Next base: position 120,206,324 of record OU744338.1, read on the forward strand.
TGTATTGGAGTCTAAGGCAATTCCTTGTGTGTATTTGTCTTGATTTTTAAAGTCTGCCTGCAATAAAGTTACCGGTATGACTAAAGCCTATCAATCCTATCATAAGTAGGTGAATTTAAAGGTATGACAGAAGACAACTGAAAGCAGGCATGCTCAGAAAGCTCTTAGCTGTAATTGAGAAAGTCTGGTTTTTAAAAAAGTAAAACCTCTAGTTGTGAATGAAATTATACCTATAAACAAAGCGATCCAGGTAATAGAAATACCACTGCTGCGAAATACTCTGTTTGAAAAACCATACAAAATAAAATGAACTAAGCTTTATAATTGATTTGTTAGAAAAAAATATATTTCCATAATTTATGGAACAGAATTTTATTCATTTGACCGCTGTAGCTGGCCAAACAATAGCTTATCCTGACAATTCACTTTTACAAAATTTTGTTAAAACAAATGTCTCGGATTATTGGACTATTCGCATACAAGGAAAAGTCTAAAAGCGAAAAATCGCATCACTGAGGTGGCAAATTAAAATCGCCGAAACTGTCGCGCATAAAATCGATTTTTTGATAGGGACAACATCATGTTGAAGCCAAAGATTTTACAAGATTTTATCTTTCTTTTAAGGTCACATTTTCTTTAATAGGAGCAGTACTTAGGAGATGACCACAATTTATGCAACGCATTGTGCCAGAAGCAGGAAATTAGGTTATAGGAAGAGGATAGAGAGGAAGGTAGTAGTGCCTGCGAACATTTGATATAAAGAGTTTCGCAGGAACTTTATTTCACAAACGAACTGTTCAGCTAAAAAAGAATTTTCTCTATAATGCGTAGGACGATTTACTGACCAATAGAACACAAACGAACGCCCCCTCTTGATAAAGAACGTTTTGCGCGTACAAAACTATGGTTTTCAGGAACAGGTATCCCTAATTAAACACAAGAGCACATTCAAAAAACACATCCTCCATTGCGTCGATACTGCAGTGAGTCAATAGAGCTGGGTACCCTATTAGTTTCTTTGCTCTCTCCTGCACGCCGTCGTGTTACTCGAAAATAGTCTTTGCCGAACCGGCCAAACCATGAAAGTTGTATTCCATTTTCGATTTAATAACGGTGACATAGATAGCTAGGAGGTCATATAGATCGGTGTATTTTTTACAATGTCTTAGAAAACCTAGGCACTTGAACGCTTCTTTTGCTTGTTCCGGTGAACATTGCATTAAATCTTCATGCCAAGAACATTGAGAGCTTATGATTCTTTAATATCTATACCACCTATAATTACAGATGAGGTAGCACATTCACCCGACTGCCTATGGGAGAGTACACAGCACTGGATTTTTCGAGCGTTAAATTGAACCCTGTTCGCAAGACCCCATTGGGAAATTTTTAAAAGTTGTCAATTAAGGTTATCATGCATGTGCTTTCTCATAGCTCATATTCCCAGAAGGCATGGAAATTTTGTAATGAATATGAATGACATTTGCTAATGTCATCTGCAAAAGAATAGACAGGGTGGAAAGATTGATGGAAAATGACGGAACCTTGAGGTAATTACGGCTCTTTAGCGTTCGTTGTTGACTGAAATGGCCTTAACAGAACATTTTCTAAATAATGGCTCATTAATGGCACCACTCTACAACTCACGACAACCTGTCACTTTTTGAGCAAGCTTGCCTTCTCGATATAGACGTGCAGGTTTTCTAGATGAAGCAGCGTTGTGTGTTGATACGTCCACTGAAATGAAAACGTTCCTCCTTAGACAAAAAAGATTTTTCGAATGAATTCCATGTTCGATCAGGTCCAAAAATAAAGCCGTATTTAGGTGGATGTTTGTTTGCCTGCAATTGTCACTCTTAAGCGAATAATACAAGATTTTTTGTGACATTGTTGATACGTGAAGTATCAAGTTGTTAAGACCAATAGCGTTCTTGTATGGGGTTGTATACTTTAGGCCAGAATGCCATTGGTACGGTCTTTAGGGGGGTACAAACTTGCTTGCAGCTCACTCAATGGGTGCTTAATTTTGGCTTATTAAAAGAAAACTAATCTCTTCACATATGACAAGGTTAGTATAATTGTCCGAAGACATTTGTTATGAAACTGGCAAATTGCAACAGCAAAATTAACATTTTTCTCCAAAAAATTTTATCCGCCTTTTCTTCTCTTCCACATTCATTGCTTTGTTGGTATATCTACCGGGTGTCCCGACTAGAACGCAATTTTTAAATTTGTCGCGAATCGAAGTGTCATTGTTTGAGATTTGAACACTTGTTATTGTTTGCTAATAGAAGGCACGAGGTTAGTAAAAATGGAACGCTACACGAATGAACAACGCATTTTCGTTGTGAAATTGTTTTACTAAAATGATGAAAGTTTTGCGGGTACAGTTTGCAAATTGCGATTAATTTTGGGTCACAATAATACTCCAAAAGAGTCAACTGTAAAGAGATTAATGGGTAAATTTGCCAAAACTGGGACTGTTAGTAATGTAAAGACAACCACGCGGTTTCGAGCAGGTAGAGCAACCGAAAATGCCGCAGCTGTACGTGATGATGTTGCTCAAACACCATCCACCTCAATTCGACACCGAGCTCAGCAAATTGGTGTCTCCAAATCCACTATGCAGCAAATTTTGAGGAAAGATTTGCATATTCATGCATACAAAATTCAATTGACTCAGGAACTGAAGCCAGCTGACCATGGATAGCGAAGGGAGTTCGTTAATTGGGTATCGGTATTGGACAACATGAAAATGCAAATTTCGCTTTAGTGACGAGGCCCATTTTCATGTTAATGACTTCGTCAATAGGCAGAAATGTCGCATTTGGGTTGAGGAAAATCCTCAAGTGATTCACGAGAAGCAAATGCATCCTAAACGTGTCTCTGTGTGCTGTGGTTTTTGAGCTGAAGAAATCATTGGACCTTTTTTTATGAAAACGAGGCAGGTCAAGCGCAAACAGTCAATGGTGTTCGGTATCGTGATGTGCTAATCAGTTTTTTCTTGCCTAGAATTGAAGAAATTAATGTGGAAGGCATGTGGTTACAACAAGACGGCGCCACATGTAATACAGCCAGAGAAACAATATAATTGCTAAATCAGTAATTTCCCGGTCGTGTTATGTCGCGTTTTGGAGACTATTTAACACCTTTAGAATTTTTCTTTGGCGTTTTTTGAGGTCGATAGTTTACGCGAATAAGCCGACGGCAACTCAAGCCTTAAAAGAGGAAATTGGACACTGCATTAATAAAATACCACAGCATTTATGCAAAAAGGTCATTGGAAATTTCATTCAAAGATCGCGTGTGTGCCAGCAAAGCCGCGGCACGATATCTTGTTCCATACATATCCTAATTCTGTCTACTTTACGATATAATAAAGTTTCACGATTTTTTTAAATATCTGTGTTACATTAAAAATTTAAAAATTGCGTTCTAGTTGGGACACCCGGTATTAAACAATTAGCATATATTTTCCCTTCTGGCCATATTGCTTGTTATAAATTGTATTTATCTGCCACTTGCAATATTTATAGCAGCCACTTGAATTTTTCGACATTAATCCCTAATTTACTTAAACAGTCATGTAGGGACCTGAAAGAACAAAAAAAAAAATATAAAAGTGCAGTAAAGAATTAAGAAAATCTTTAAGACATAACAAATCAAACTGTGAGGTATGTAAACTTGTAATGCCTATGACACTTACAATTCTCTACATGACAAGAAAGAAGATACATTTTCTTTCTATTTTATGAATACAAAATCTCATGCTCATTTGGCATGTTCTTAAGCACAAACTTGCATTGCTGTCAAACTTTTACAAACCTTCATCAATATATAAAATACTTCAAGTATAAAATATCTCTTACCTTGTAAATATTTTTATTTTTATTTTGTAAATACTACCAAAAACATTTTACAGATGCAGCATTATGTTCAAACATAAAGTTAAATCGTTAAACATTTGTTTTGATTATTAATATTTTTGTTGTTTTATGGATTTTCTTTTCTCTTAATATTTATTACAAGTTTTTGTTGTCTATTTATGTATTCGATGATACAGTAGCCAGCAGTTTGTTTTTAAATCTAGCCATTCAACTTCATTTTATGTTTCTATTCATTCACATTCATACATGTTTCATTTTTTGTTTGTTTCTTTGTGTATTTATAGTTTTATACCAACAACTATTGTTGTGTTCGAACACATTTGTCTTGATGTATCTTGAGTGTTTTAAGTGGCAATAGTTAATCAGATCTTAAATATAGATAAGTGTTGGCTTATGGTATCATGACAAGAGATTATGTTGTAATAGCATGTGCAACATTATTTTTAAAATACCCTTTTCGTGATTGGATCTCTGATTGGTTTTCTTTGTTTTCTGTTTTTAAAAAGCATCATAAAATATAACATGTGATGTGGAATGTATTTAGAGATTTTATTTAATAACATTTTTAATTAATAGTTAAATATCTTTTAAAGAGCTTTAGTGTAAATTACTACTACTTGGCCGACTTTGATATATCACAACATTTGCAGTGAACTTAAATTTGTAATCAAGTGATATTGATTTTAAAAAATAGATTTGTTTGAACTATTAAATTTTTAGTTCAATGGAAACTTTAATAATTCATAATTGAATAGCCATTGTTATGCATGTCACACATTGCCATCGAAACGTTTTTAACCTCTCCAAGAGATTTTGCTTTACCTTCTTCGGATTCCTATCCATTTTTGTTTATTCCTAAAAAAAATACAATAAGTTCAATAAGTCCTGCAAAAAACCGACATCAAAACAGACGAAGGCTGACTTCAAAAACGTCAGTTGCTGTTTCTGTATTACAAGCGATCAACTCGTCTGAAAAATTTGTATGAAAACACTTAATTTTTCGAGTCATTCCCATACAAATTTTTCAGACGTGTTGAACGCTTGTAATTCAGAAACCGCACATTAATCCCTATTATTTAATTTATATCTGGCATTATTGCGAAAATTAAAGTAAACAACTAGGATAATCAATGTAAGGACACGTAATAAAAGTAAATGAAAAAAAACCGCAATAAAGAAATTTCAAAGAAACTAAATTTTACTTTTAAGTTCAAAAAAAAAATTTATTTCTGAAAGACCAATTTATTGAATTGAAACCACTTTCGATCGTAATTAAGTTCTGTGATATGCCTTCATATCTAGGGTGCTTTAAAAGCCTGCGATTCTATCAGCTCGAAGCCACATATCGCACATTACACGCACGCAAAGAAAAAACATGTTTGAAGTAACCATCATCTAAGAGCAGCATATTATGTTGCTGACAAAACATAGCATTGTTACATTTGCAACCATAGTGTTATCTAACGAAACAATATTATTCTAAAGTATAAACATAATTATGTTTAAATATAAACATTAAAAAGTATCATAATATGGCTGAAAATGTCATGTTTTTTAATTAAATTATAATATAATCTCTTAACTGCAAAATTTTCCGGATACAAGAGACTTAGTTATTATTGTTTTATTCCTTAACAATTTGTCTTAAAAATTATTTAAGAACATAAATTCATACAAACTGAATTAGTTGCTTATAATAACGCTAAGATCATAGGCTACAAGAATCACTTATATACAAATACAGTTTGTATGCCCAAATAAATGTTTTCTCAATTGTGCTTCAAAACAAAAATAAGAATGTATATTCTTACAATACATACATACATATTTACTCAACTTTTTTTAAATGTTTTGGTATCCTTTTTGTTTTTATATTTTGCATATTATTTTTAATTATTTATTTTGTACAACAATTTCTATTTTACACTTTCTGTATCAATAAAAAACAATTGTAAATTTCAGCTACCAGAAACATTTCTAAATTGTCAAGAACTAAAACAAAATATTTTTTAGCGCAAACATTATTCTGAGCTTTTAACCATACTTTGATTAATAATAATATATTATGGTTAAATATTTTATATCATTTTTAATAAGTTATAAAACTTTGGTTGTGGTTAAAATTAAGTCAAAACCAACCATGATGCTTTTTTTGTGCACAGTGCACCATATAATCATTAAAAGTTAACAAAAAATGTTTATCGTGACTAAAGTTTTGTTGAAAATTACTATAATTGGTTCACCGCAACTATACATATTTCCAGAGAACATAATATGGTTACTGTAACCATATCACAATCATGATTTTTTTTGCGTGCGATACAAATAATTCAATCAAACAAATTTTTAATGAACCATTCATATTCCATAGTGGCACTGTTATTTAGCCATCAAGTACCTGTGATTTATTCCTATTAGAATATATTCTTTGAACTTATGTCAAGTCACTTGTTTTCACCGGTAAACTGGAGACTAATAAACATTTGAAAAATAATGTCGCACAGTGGAGGATTTGATATTTTGTATACCCATCACCGCAAAAAGTGGAAAAAGGATATACGTATCCAAGTTAGTTATTTCGTTTGTAATTTCTACAATAACCATTTCCGAACCCATAAAGTATATATATTCTGAGTTCTTATGCATGGCCAAGTCGATTGAGCGATTCCCGTCTGTCAGTCTGTTTGACCGTGTTCGGGTTAAAATAAACTTTGCCAAGGCACTTAATGAGCTAGGGAGCCAATCGATGAGATATAGTTTCGAAAAGTTTGGTATTGCAAAACTAGCATGATCAGTCCTTCGAGAAACTGGGCAAAACACCACGCCTGCTTCTAATTTTTCTACATTATTTGGAACAATGAAGTAACTCCAATCAGAAAAACAAATATATGGGGCGTTAGAGAATTAAAAAATAAGAAAAAAAAACATCAAGTAAAAAAATTGGCGCTCGGTCATATTTTCCGATTTATGGGCCTCTGAACTAATTACAGAGAAGTCGGATTTTGGACCATATTTTTTAAAATGTCAATATGGGTATAATTTAAAACCTTTTGAAGAGATCTTTTAAGAAATACTAAAATACTAAAATTATTCAATAATGTATAATCTATTAAAATCCGTACGTACGACCATTATTTGTGTTGTTTACAGTGACTTGAAAAAATTAATATAGAAAAAAATGGAATTAACTCGTGAACATTTTCGTGCCATCATTTTTCACAACTTTCGACGTGGATTATCACGACAAGAGTGCATTGATAAACTTAAATCTTTGTATAGCGATGAAGCACCATCCTATAGCACTGTGAATAATTGGTATAATGAATTTAATCGTGGCCGAAGCTCGCTCAAAGACGAATTCCGTGAAGGTCGTCCAAAAACGGCTGTTGTGCCAGAGAACATTGATGCCGTGGGTGAACTCATAATGCAAGATCGACATGCGACATACCGAGAGATAGAGACATCCCTGGACATTTCTTCCACCAGCATACATTCAATACTGCATGAAAACCTGGCCGTAAAAAAGGTTTGTTCTCGTCGCATCCCGCACAATTTGAAAGTCGCTCAAAAAAAGGCTCGTGTCGATTGGTGCAAAGAAATGTTGCAAAAATACGATCGCGGTGCTTCAGAGGACGTTTATAAGATCATCACAGGTGACGAATCATGGATCTATGTGTATGAGACCGAAACGAAACAACAATCGACCGTGTGGGCCTTCAAAGACGAGCAAAATCCAACGAAAGTTGTTCGTGGAAGAAGCACTTCGAAGCAAATGGTCGCCTATTTCTTCGGCAAAACTGGTCATGTGGCGACTGTTCCGCTTGAGCAACGTAGGACGGTCACTTCTGAGTGGTACACTATAATTTGTTTGCCTGAAGTCATCGGAGAAATTCGAAAACCCAATAAGAGAAGACGAAACATTGTTCACCATGACAATGCGAGCTCTCACACATTGGCTCAAGCCAGAGCGTTTTTGACAGGCCAAAACGTCGAATTAATGGATCATCCGCCGTACAGCCTTGACTTGGCACCTAATGACTTCTTCTTGTTTCCGCACATCAAGAAAAAAATGCGTGGTCAACGATTTTCGTCGCCAGAAGAAGCTGTTGAAGTGTTCAAAAACCATGTTTTAGAGGTGTCTCAATCGGAGTGGAAAAAGTGCTTCGACAACTGGTTTGAGCGCATGCAAAAGTGTATAAATCATGCTGGAGAATATTTTGAATAACAATAAAACCACTTTTGATTTTAAATATTCGCATCTTCACTATTAGGCCAGAAATATATAGAGCAGCTCTCGTACCTTAAACTATACATTTTTACAGAAAACATAATATAGTTATTGTGACTATATCAAATCTATGTTTCTCCTCTGCGTGCGGTGAATTAATTCCTGCGAAATATATTTCTATTTAAAAAAATCCATTTCGTGGCTTGCCTGCGTTCGGAACCACTAGAAAAAGGGCACACAGAGTAATATTTGGATTAAATTGGTAATATATTTCTCATCAACTGTTTTCTTTAGCTGATGGTAGCATTTTTATAAAATTTCAAGTTTGATATTACAAAGATGCTGAGATAAGATAAAATTTAATTTAAAAATTTTTAAAAATTACAATGGAGAAGTAAAACTCTTTATTTTTCAGAGGGTCTTTTAAAAAACTTGCATGTTTTGCTCTGCTTCATTTCAATTTTAATAACAAACGTATTTGCTTTTACATGCAAAAGACTTACAAAAATCTTTAATAGAATATAAAAGTTAATCCCAGGTTTAAAGTAAAAAGATAAATATTTATAAAAACTAAACACCATTCAGATCTTAAAAAAAATTTCAATAAAATAAATTGAATCTAGTCTAGTCGTGTTTTTGCTTCCCAAGTGCCAGCCAAAAAAAAAATGTCTGCTTTATTTTTAGTAATTTTTAAGACACTTGCTCTATAATTTATGTCGAGATTTATAGATAATAACTTTTCATTTTTATTTTGTTCAAATGCAAGAACGTGTCTTTTTATTTGAAATGCAATTAAAATTTATTTTGAAACTAAACATTGGTTTTTCCAAAACATCACAAAAAAAATTTTTTTAGAGTGGAGTATTAAAGTTTGTAGCAATTTAATTATTTTCTGTTTGTGTTTTGTGTTTAATATAAAATTTTTAATATTTAATAAACTTTCTAATCCACAGAGCGTGTTGTTAATCACCGGAAGTTAAATTTTTTTCCATTATTTTTGATGAGTAAATTGTTTAAAATAATTTTTTATTTTTATTTTTCACTGCTTAACAACAACAAGCTGTCAATCTTTTGTAAGTTCATGAGGAAATTATTAAGGGTACTATTTAGATTTTGAGTGATAAGTTACAGGTGAGATGACTGTAACTGAAAATGTTTTCCCCACAGTAAACAAAATAAACAATTTTAGACAATTAAGTCTGGTAAATACTACCATATGATTTTTATTGTTATTTTTTTGTTTGTGATTTTCTGTAAATAATTTGCTTAAGACTCATGAAATATGATAGATTACAACAGTCATAAGTTTTGCAGACTTTTGACTCTATGATCTCTTTCTTTATTTTATGTTTGCTGAGCATTGGGTTAAAAATCTAAAAGCTGTGGTGTCAGATTTGGTATTCGAGAAATTTAAAATATTTTAGGGATTCTACGGAGTATGTATTTTATTTTAAATTTTACAATAATCTCAATTTGTTTATAATTCCAATTATCATATTCTTTTGTCAAGTCATATAGCGAATTGCAAATACGATATGGATTTCTTCGTCATCTAACCTGTATTTTCGAGTTCCGGCGCAACGCATCGCTTAAGAAGAAGTCATCGGTGTAGGAAGGAAACTTTTAAGTTTTTGTGGTCATAAAGTGACTTTAAAATTTTTTTAAATATACGTTATTTTTGTTGTTGATATTTTTGTAATCTTAAGAAAGGGCTCTTTTCTAATGATAGAAAGATATTGGCTTTCAACAAAGAAATTTAAAATGATGTGGCCTATTAAAGCAAAATTTTTCCTGTTAACATTTTTCATTTCCTCTACCCAGAAAGTTTTGTCAAGGTCTTTAAAATAATCTCTTGTTTCAGTGTAATATTTTCAGATTTTTTTATACAATTGAAGATAAAAAATCGTGGTAGAAAGTAGTTTTAAGATAAAATTTTTACACATTTTTAGCAACAGATTATTGTTGCCGTTTGGTTAAATTTTTTACATATTTCGTAACTTTTGAAGGCTCCTCGTAATATGTATAATTTTGATATATTTTGTACAGACGCGAAATAAAGTAATATCACTGAAAAAAACATGTTCTCTTCTCATATCAACCTTTCTTAGCACATCAATTCCAATTAAGTACCAAAGATTACTTGCAAATTCTATCAAAATCCATAAAACAAGAAAACAAGATTGCGCACAAAGCTGTAATAAAAAATTTTTTACTGCGCATCTACTTCATCATAGAATGAAAATTATTACTTAATGTAAAAAGTTAAAGATATTTTTGTCCAAAATGGGAAATAACCACATAACTTTTACGCGGGTGCACCGATTTACACATAATTCTAAATCGATGTATTTGAGTAAAAATTTTGAGATTGGGCTTGAAGCTATTTATCAAAAAGTTATTGCGGGCTACGAATTGTTAAATTTTGGCTTATATGAAAATAATAATATAATAATATTTTTATAGGAGAAAATACATATATAATAATTATTACCGACTTATCTTTTCTATTTTATTCAAGCACTAGGTCAGTTAAAAAAAAATATTGTTTGTTATTTTTTATTTTTTTCAATGTGTCAACACACCGTACGGTGGCATCTTCAGGAAACGGGAACAGATTTTAAGCAAATAAGACTCAAATTTGACATTAATAGCGGTAATTTTAAAATGATTAAAATAATAAATTCTATCTTAGCTTAATCTTTCAAAGAAAAATATCAAATGGATTTATTAAAATAGTCCTACAAAAACTAATTTTCGTCCCGGTTTATTAGTATTGGCTCCTGATTAAAAAACTCAGCAGTGTCATTGGTATCTTACATTTTTGATTTTCTTTTTTTCATATTGTTTTTGTTCAGTTAATGCATTTATTTCCTTGTTATTTTTTGAAATAGAAAATAAACATTTGTACTTTATTTTACATAAATTTACTATTTATTTAAGGAAAATTTCAAAATGTAACTTTTACTGAAAAAATTTAACTTTTTTTAAGGAAGAACGTAACTTTTTCCTGTCTTTCACTGCCAACACTGCAAAATATATTCCCAACAATGTTGCCATACCTTTTAGAAATTGTATGCGTTTTTATTTTGCATTTGATTATTTGACAAAACCAAAGATAAAAGGAAACAACATAAAAAAACACTCTTGTACATAAAAAAACAAGATCCCTATTTCGTTCACAATGACAGTTTTTGCTTCTTTGTTCTTTAAATATTCCATGGAGATGACTAAAGCTTCAGCCACCTTGCGATTCTTTACTAATAGGTATTCTAATTTCACCTTCTTGGTGGTGACGTAAGTTTGTTCTCGCAACATCATCCGAATCTATAAAAAAAAATTATATTAAGAGTCTGAGGACAGTTTATTTTATAGGTTGTGACTGAAATATTTTAAAACAATTATTTTACTTTACTATTTGTAGAAAATAAAAATAAAACCAATCAATCTTAGTAATTGTTAAAAAATAAAGATCTTAAGCTTCCTGCTTTTATAAAACATAAATCAAGGATATTTCACTTTAAATTTAAATAAAACCAAGCAAACGTATTCAATTGCTTGGGGATATCTTTCAATTTTTATTGTTGGTTGACAAAATTTTGCCATTAAAAATTTCAATTGTTTTTACAAAACCTTAAGGCATAATTTTAAAATCAATATGCATTAAAATCAATATTGTAAATCCTATTTCTGTAAATAAAACAACGGTAATGAATAATATACCTTAAGGTATTTAAAATTTCAAGACATTTGTATGAAACTCCCCCCTGCTGATGTTAATGCAATTTCTTAGCGAATACAATGATTGTCAAACATTTCAAAGTTTTTTATTTTTTAAGTTCTAGGAAAAAGAAGCAGAAAGTCTAACAAACACTAACACAACACTGACATTTACTCATGTTAACATGTACTGATTTTAAAGTGAATTGATAGCTTGGAGTCAGCCAAGAGATGGTTGATGTAGATAGAAATAATGCACCCTAGTGGTTTTGCTAATTCATAAGGAATTTTTGTCTTACTACTCAATTGTTAAAATAAAAACAAACACAATCACACACACACACACACATACACACACTACAGAGCTGACTACACATTCAGTTAGTTAGTCATCCTGTCTGTCATACATTATAAGTAGACGCAATTACATCAACTTAGAATTCCCAATTTAATGAAAAAACTCAAAAGGAATATTTAAAACAAAAAAACAACCCTCAATAAATACAGCAAAGTAAAATAGTTGGATTGAATAGAGAAGTCATACTTAATCATTGCCCATATGTATGCGAGACATAAAGACATGTATTTAGCAAACCTCAAGAGGTTGAGCGGCAAAAAGGTGGTGGGGTATCTCCTCATAGAGTTGGGGTTAAAAGACCCTTATTTTGTTAATAGATTTATTTAAGGGTTGTAATCTGTCCCAAGAATTTCTTCCCTTTTTAACATTTCTCCAGAAAAAGCTCTAAATATTTAGTGATACTTAACGCGACACTTTGGAACAAGTACATCGTCGCATTATTTTATTTCTCGGCTGCAAATCAATACGGGATATAAAAATAATTATACTTTTTTTTTTTTTTTGTCATAAAACTATTATTTTGATTGTAAGTCGTGTGGAAAAATGTATAAATTCGAAGGGTGTTTATTTTTCTTTACAAAAGAAGTTTGATTTAACATGACTTTTAACAAGTACACATAAGATTGCTGCAGCTTGTTTAAATGATTTTCTTTTGAATTATGCAACCTTATATTCGTTAAATATGTATCAAGAATATTTTTGGGAATACTTGTATTATATGAATAATTTTATAAACAAGTAAAAATGAGAAACTCACTTTAAAGAAAAAGATTAAAAGAAATACTTTAAATAAAAAAAAAAAACTTTGCAATACTTTCAAAAAAACTTTTTGAAAATATTAAAGACCTTATTCACAATCAATTTTTATTTTTAAAATAGGTTTATAAAACAAAATTTCCATACAAAATTGGTTTTATAAACGTGTAATAAATTTAAAAATTTATTGTGAATAAGGCCTCAAAAAATTAATAAAAAAACGGCTGAGAAAATACCATTTCATATTTAAAATTATTTAATATAATGCTCATTTACTTCAAGAACGTCATAACTCCAAAAAATTAATTTCGAGATAATCGCAGTTTCAGTTTTTGACTAGTTCTCACCATCGATAAAAATATCAGACTGCTTAACTTCCCACTACAATTAGTAAAATGATTCATAATTAAAAAAAACCATTTAAGAAAACTTTAATCAATAATATATTAAAAAGAGGTCTTGACAAACTATGTGGTATGTTTGAATTATGACATTATTGCTGTAAAAATATATACGATGCTGTATCGTAAACTCAAATGTGTTGTTATTTGTGAAAAAATAAACGAAGTTTCACTTGACATTTTTCATCAGCACAGCCATAATTGAAAATAATGCATTATTTGCGAAAAGTCGATACATTTTAAAAATATCTTTTTCTCATATATAAGGTCACAAAATGAAATGTGCCAATGTTTTAGAAAGCGATATGATCATTACATTGTGAAAATTACGTGTCGTTCTTATTGACAACCAAAGTTTCCAAACATGAAATGAAATAACGACTTATTCTCTTAAAACGTAGAAAGTACAAGAGACATAAAGATGAAACTTACAGACAAAATACAATATGAAATGGCCAACAATTCGGTATGATTAACTCCAAAATTTGAAATTTTGACTTATGACGTTCTTGAAGTAAATGAGCAATATGTATTTTTAACATAATTGACATTTTTCATTACCATTAAAATGTCATTAGTATTATTTGAAATAATGACAATGAAAGAAATTTAATTGCCATTTAATGTTAATGATTTTATTTTAATTAAAATATTTTTTATTATTGGTAATGAAATTTTAAAGAAAGCGCTTTTATGAAATACAAATTTTTAATCACAGAAACTTAAAAACATTAAGCATAAAATAAATAAATTTTAACACCCTTGTAGATAGATATATGGAAATTTTTTAATTTAATGATTTTAAGTAACATAGGTGTAAAACTTGATGTCTAAAATTTAAAGCCACCTTACACCCCTGCTAGCAGATCTTATTTCTTACACAAAATCAAAAGTATATTCCCATAGTGTCTTATAAACCACCATATTTTTCTGATCAAAATGACATTAAAAAAAATGCTCTTCTATACTTTAAGATGTGTGTGTTATTATTGTACAAAGGCAAGAAATGCATTTATTAGTGCTAATGATTTGATAACATTTAATCATTATGGCAATAATTTTGTTTTCCAACTAATTATCAATTAAACAGTTACATTAGAAAGCATTACCATTAGTAAAAATAATGGTAATGCTAAAAAAATCATTGGCATTATTTATCATTCAATTATAATAAAAACGTCTATTAATTAGTCCATCTAAAATAATTACTCCCATGTATGATTTTTAAGATGAGTTCAGTTTCTTCAAACTATTTGGGAGATCCCAATTTGCACGAAAATTATTTCTTACTTCAAAATTAGGTAAATGAGAGCGGTTTTAAGAGAATAAAGTATTTCTTCTTCTTACACGAAACAGTACAAAACCTTTCATCGTGCATGTTATTAAGTTTGTGTAAAAGTTAAGTTTGTACATTGTGAAATGTATTTTATGACCAATTTTTCATAAAAATTTGTCCTAAAATAGATTTTTAATATATTTTAATTTTTTATGAATACGGTAGTCAACATATTAAAAAAATATAAAACAAATTATATTTTTTTTGCTGATTTCTTGATATTAATTTTTTTTTTTTTATTTAAGCAGTCAAAATACTTTGAGTTTTTATTATGTGTTCCCGTACTTTTATACAATTTTTTTTCTTAATGAGAGAAAACAATATACTTGTTCTCATTTTCACGGACTTTACCCAAAGAATAAAGAAACAGACTAACATATTAAAAGATTTTAACAAAAAAGCTTTCTGAAAGATTTTTTTGTAAAAAAAAATGTAATATATTTAAGAATATTAACTTAAACAAAAACTTTTACGACCCATGTAAATTTTAAATAACAGGAGCTATAAAGTTTGAATACTACAAGCCAAGCTACTTTTGTATTTTAATGTTTTCATGATGCATGTACTTCTACAGGGCTTTACCTTTAATGTATGTTGGTCCGGTTTTTATAAAGAAGCTTTGGAAAAACGTACTAAGGCAGCGCGTTACCTTTGTGTTGACCAGCTTTTGTTAAGGAAGGCTTTAGAAAGCATAGACAGTGTCTTACATTTGATAGATATTACCCCGCTTTTAACAAGGAAATCATTAGAAAAAGGAATTAAACAGTTTCATGCCTTTGATAGGCATTGGACCACTATCCGTAAGGGAAGCTTTAAAAAACGTACATAGAGAGCCCTTTATCTTTAACGAAACACCTAGCCGATTCTAATGTGACCTACGTCGCAAAGTAATTAAAACCTGAATCCAGAAAAGCTTTCAGTCTTCATTTCACAAGGCCTATAATGTTTTAAAAACTCTTTTAAATTGAAACATATTAGGGAAGACTTTCATAAAGGGCTAAAAAGACGATGCGTCCGGCAGAAGCCAATTTAGAAATAACATAATTTTGTTTTAAGTTTCACACTGCAAAAAATGTGTGTGTTGCAATTAATGATTAGTATTAACCTTAAATATGTTTCAAATCATTTCAAACTAAATGAGAATTATTTAACTAAAATTATATTACGGGAATTTTAAATTAAATTAATTATATTATATTAATTTTAATTTTTTTTATTCACACCATTTTACAAATGAAGTGTATTTTAAATTTTTCTATTCTCTTGACGAAAAATTACAATTAATAACATATTTAAGCTTCACAGAAATATCATAATTCTATAAGAGAATT
The DNA here is from genome assembly GCA_916610165.2 of Gymnosoma rotundatum. NCBI lineage: Eukaryota > Metazoa > Arthropoda > Insecta > Diptera > Tachinidae > Gymnosoma > Gymnosoma rotundatum. The sequence goes on from OU744338.1 coordinate 120,222,338, forward strand.
ATTAAAAAGCTTAACATAAAGTATAAAAGTTTTAATACCCGAAAACAAAAAGGAATATTTTTTTGCAACAAAATATTACAGTCTATTTTAATACTCTTTTCTTAATGTGCAATAACAAAATAAAAGTCAAATGTCACATTTTTATAACTAAACTCTTTTTGCAAAAAAAAAAAGATGACAAAATAACAAAAATCAACGATAAATGCTAAAGGAATATAATATTCCCTAATAAAATCTATAGAATCCAAGTTGATTTTCTTCACTGTCAGCTTGACAATGACAGTTTTTATGACAATAGAACAACCACTAACAAAAAAAATAAAAAAAAACAAAGTGGTTGATGTTTTTGTTTGGTGTTCGTTTCATGTTTAACTTTAGATTAGTTGTTGACATGTGGCCTCATTAGTTTGTTATTATTACTTTTCCTAAGAAAATATTGAATATTTTTTTGCTGTGGGTTCATTGGTGAGTGAACTCTATTATATTGAAATAAGCGTTCATTTGAAACCAATAAATTTCAAAAATAATATGATTAAAATGATGCATTACACTAAGCTGTATTTGTTTTTGTGGTTGTTGTCAGGGATGACAGATACGACGATTTCTTGCTAAACGTTTAAAAATCAACTCATTTGGCGACTTAATTTTTGATTTGAAGACGTAGCGATATTTTATCGTTTTATAAAGTATTCGGCAATTTTCTTGTCTTGACAAATATCAATTTAAAAATATTGGGTGAAGCTCAGGTATCATTTTTCCTTAATTTTAGAATTTCAATCATATAATATGGACGCCAGCAGTATGCATCAAAGGCTATAATCGAATTTAATTTTATTTTCTTTAGAAATTTGTAGGCCATCAATTTTATATGAAGTCCATAATTGTGAATAATTTATAAAGAGTAGAACCATATCCATTGATATGCCAAACACATTTCTTCTACTATATGGCATTGACTATAGCTCTACATTTAAAACAAAATTAAGTAAAATACACGAAATAGGTGATGGAACCGTTTTAAAAAAGGTACCTTTTGTTAATTGGAAAAATTATTTTATTGATGGTATTATTTCCACTTATTTACAAAATCTGTACCGAAGGTATAGAGTTTACAGGATACTTCAGGTATGTACAATTTTAGGGATTCGCTCTTGCCGACTTTATGTGCTGATAATCCCAAATAATAATGCCTGCGTTGAAAGAGTATTTTCGATAACTTAGACTTAAACTCGTTTTTGAAATAGAATGCAGTATAAACTTTTTGAATCTTTTGCAATTTTATTATTATTTTTTTTAATATTTTTAATATAATTTTGTATTAAATTATAACTTAAATTGTTTTGAATTAATTAATTTTGAAATTAGTTCAAATCCATTTTTTCTAATTTTTTTCATTGAATTGTAATTGGTTTTGTCTCAAGTTTATTTGTTTAGTTTCTAAAAACCTTTCTCTTAAAGAAAAATTATATCACAAATGTATGCGAAGGTTTTCCGAAGAAAACAAGAAAAATTTACTATATCGCTACATCCTTTATCAGCATTCTCCGTATTTATCTACAGTAAGCTGTTTACATTGTAAACATCATCTATTTAAGCAACTAACTTTGTAAATAAGAATACGAGGACTGTTCATATCAATATTAATTTGGTTACATGAAGTCCACATACAAACCAAAGTATTTCTTGACTTTTCTCTCTGTAACCCGTCTTGTACATTTGTGTTGCCTTGTACCAAACTTCGGTTGGTCACGAATGCATTTTTTTTTAATCATTCTTGTTTTCTCACAACATTATAGATGTTGTTTAAGTATCATATATTTTTATAAGACAGAAAAATTTGTTACGAATGTATTCGGAATTGAACTTATTTAGTTAGTTAGTTAGGAGTGGTAGCCTCTCATCACGAAGCTCACTTGAGTACAATTGAATGGCCCGTTGTGATACTACAAGGAAGGCGGCGCGGTTCCCCCTACTCAATTGAGAACCATTAAGATTCCCGGATGATCTTCGCTATGTCCCCTATAGAGTGGAAAGATAGCTCCGTAAGAGTCCCGAAGAAAGGAGAGCCAGGGATGGGCAATGACGCAGGAGGTGCAGTACGGTCTCTTCCTCATTCTCCGAGCCACATCCGCTGGGCAAACCTAGTCTTTCAGCAGTTCGAGCAGCTGCCTGGTTTGCTTGAGGTTCAGTGTCGTCCACATTTGTCTGAAGATACAGCAGGAATTTTGCTCCACCCATAATTTGCGAGCCAAATTGAGGTAGTGGTTCTTTATTGCCATTTTAACTGTTGCCAGAGGAATTCCAACGTCGGGTAATGAGGAGACGCTAGGAAGCAACGTGCGCCGTTTGGCGAGATCATCTGCCTCACAGTTTCCCAGGATATCTGTGTCACCAGAGACCCAAAAGAAGTCAATCACTGATGGCTCTGATAGTGTGTTCAATAAAGACCGACATGCCCTCCAAGGCCGAAAAGTTCACCCCTAAGCACCATTTCGGATGTTTTCAGTATAGCCATTACCTCGGATTGGAAGACGCTCCTGTAGTCAGGGAGTCTAAAGGAGAGTCTTAGTCCAAGGTTATTTGAGAAGATTCCGCAATCGACCCTGCCGTCCAGTTTGGAGCCACCGTGTAGATGTCACTAGTATTGCTCAAAACCACTTCATTACAGACCCATTCCTCCCTACTTGGAATATGGATTTGAAACCCGATAATGGAACTTAAGTCAAAATTAATTTAATTCATTTAAATATTTTTTAAATATATAAATATTATGGACTTAAACTGTAAAAAAATCGTTTTGCCGATTTTTGATATTAATTTTCTAGAATTTCGTCAAGAAGAATCTGACAACCGTGTTTGATATTTGAAGTGATTTCAGTGAGAAGGAATATTATGAAGATAAATTTGTCACAAGTTGGGTGGTATAAAAAAATTACAAGATCCACAACTTCAAAAATATATTAAAGTTTTATTTTAAGAAAAGCTTAACATAAGAAGCTTTTTACAATTTTTATTATTTTGTTTTTTTTTTAAGAAATAACGCTTTATATTTCGCTTTTATGTAAGTCTTTTTTAATTCCCTGTCCTTCTGTCAGTAGCAGAGTGGCACTTCAATTTGTAGCCAAGGCAACAAAACTTAAATTATACCAATACAATTTAATTTCAAAACGAAATCCCCAATGTATTAATATATTCGCTCTATTAGTTTTTTTAAATAAAAATGTTTTCTTTGTGCCGTTATAAAAAAAAACCTTCAACAACAGGATATAAGGGAAAAATTGATACCAAAGGGAGGTTTAATGGCACAGACACACTTCAAATTAAGTTATTCAAATATAAAAAAGTGAAACATAATAAAAATATTTGTTCTACTGACGTTACACTTCTTACAGCAACAGCAAACGAACAAAAAGTAAATGTTGCATTTTTACAACAACCCCTGTTTAAATATGCAAACAATTTGGCACAATAGCGAGCCTGCCTTCAAGCTGCCACTCACTCACTCAGACAGTCAGAGAAAGAAAAGCAAAAGAAAAAGCGAAATATAGTGTAAAACTCCTAATAATTTCCACTACGTCTAATTTTATAGTTCGTGACGTAGACTTTTTTTGTATTCCTAAAAAAAAGTTTTTGTTTAATGCTTCTTAAGCTGAGCTATCGCGTGTTGCCAATTTGTCAGCGTTCATTGATTCATTGTTAGTTTATTCGTTTTTTTTTTCATTTCAACATGATGTATTTGTCAGGTTTTCGTTTCATGTTTATGCACCAACTCAGTTTGTTCGTTTACACATTCAGTTTTTTCTTCCTGTAACACACTTGTTTTTTTAGAGTCTTTGAATATTTGTTCTTTAAAACCAAATTTAGACATAATTAAATGAAAACTGTTTATTAAAGGCTCACTTGTTATTTGAGAATTTGTGTGCGAACTTTTAAGCAAAGAAAACTAGTCAAGTTTTTTTTAAGTGCGAGAGGGGTACAGAAAATTTCTATACATATTAAGTATAAATGTAGATTCACGCTTGAACAACGCTATCAAATTATTCAAGTTTACTTTGAAAATAAGTCATCAAATCGAGCAACTTATAAACGACTTCGTGATTTTTATGATGTATATAATCGTTCGTCTAAGCAAGCCATCCACTGCAATGACACCACTACATCAAAGGAATGTGCGTACTGTAGAGAATATTGCTGCTGTAAACGAAAGTGCGGAAGAAGATTCAAATTTATTGATTCGTCATCGGTCGCAGGAATTGGGGCTCTGTCCGTCCACTACGTGAAAATTTTTGCTTGTGCAGGAATTAATGCCACGAGACTATTATAAGCATCGTTCTTTCGCCGATTGGACTCTAGAGCACTTAGTAACTGATAAGGCTCATTTTTGGCTTAACGGGTTTGTTACAAAGTTCTAGCATATAAAGTTAAACCAATCCACAACATACCCTACAGACTCCATTGCATCCAGAAAATGCACCGTTTATGCTTATAAACCAGTAACAATTGACGCTTTGGAGGCCAACATTTTTCGTGTTCTTTGTGACACACAGACAGCAGTACTGGAAAAAGTGACCCAGAAATATTAATGCCATGGTATATAAAAAATGTTTCATAACATTTTAGTTTCTGGGTTAGTTTTTAAAATTTAAATTTGTACTATTAATTTGTGTGCGAGGCACAAAATTGGTATTCGGCTGTGGAGAGCACACAATTCTTTCGGCCCGTCGGCCATGCAGTCTTTTTTATCATTGGCATTTATGTCTGGGTAAGTTTTGGAGTGTTTTCACACTCTGAAATGACTACCTAGAAGTAATTAATTGCCCGTTGCAAGATTCCGTGCCTCTGGAGACGTAACGGGACATGAAATATTCTTTCATTTGAAGTTGACAATTCTTGTGGCCTTTATAATGCGCAGGAAGAGTGATTCAACTGTGTGTACCTCTACTTAAACATTTCAGGATTAAAACAGTCAAAACTCTTTATTAAACTGTAATCTTATAAGAATATTTTGAGCCTATATAAGATTGTGAACGCGGACAAAGACTACATCCGTCGAGTCTCACATTTTCTTTTGAGCATACAGCTCCACGTAATTGCCAGCATTTGATTTAGATAGGGGCCACTTTACATTCACTGTGATCCTTAACCTAATACTCCATCCCTTGCTTGCTGCCGAGAATCATAAACTTTTAGTATTCACATAGTAACTAATGAAGTGGCAAAGAAGGGGGCAATGCTTTAAGAGTATGCCATTAACACCTTCTGGGGCATACCCCTCTCTGCTTGCGGACAGCGTGTTGATGCTGCTATATACGATCTAGATCAGGTCAGATGGTCCAAAATGTCGACATGATCGAACGCTAGAATAATCCAACCCTCTTTGAATTGAGACAGGGTGGCTGCACTTCTACAGCTACTGGAGTCGATTGCGCAACGTGGAGACTGCGGCTACTGGGCACTGTCAGATGGAAGAACTTGCTAGGAGAATGGATCTCGCATTTATTGATTGCCGCAGAAATTTTCACTACAAGAAGATAAAGAAGACGGTCAAACTCTCCATTTGTTTATGCCCTGAGCGTGGGTATATCCGACTAGATTTCTCGGTCAACGGTACTACGGGAGCCTATCTGACATATCATTACTGGGACCATGTAGGACCAGTTCCTTTTTCAGGTGCAGTAGGTGGTTTACTGGCCCACAACCGGTCATTGTGACTCAGTCAATAGAATGCGCGTACTTTTGGACACCGGGTCTTACCCCGCGGTATTTTCTTTGCATTGTATACGCCCACAGTTCTTTCTTTTTTTCTATTCTTTCTCTATTCCTTACTCCCTATCTTCACATCTTTTTTCTGTATTCAGATTTTTTCTCTCTCCATTTCTTCTTCTCCTTCAGCAGGTAACACAAAGAAACTGATCAATGGAACCAAGTGGGCTATGGCAACACAGCTGCCTGCCTAACCAAACGTTACCTAACCTAGCAACTAACCTCTTTCCCTACTCCCTTGTGTTCATGTGCCTTGTAATGTATATAATTTGGATTACTTTTGATACCGCTTTCGTATTTATTATTATTTTCTTTTCCATACATTGAAAAAGAGTGGATAAATTGCCACACTACACGTTTTGGCCACGTTTCTTGTATACGTTCAACTGCCAGTATATATGTTGCCTTTTTTTTTTGTTAGTTTCCGTAGCAATTGATGTTTGTTTGGTGTTGGTCGTTATTAGTCTTTTCTCCCACAATCACCAGCCAAAAGTCGTAGTAGCAGTAATTATTAACAAACAATTGTACGTGTTTTCCTAACTCCATTAAGCACCTAAAATTCATATTAAATCATAATATTATTTTTAATTTTTTTATTTAATTATTTTAAAGTAAATAACAAATATTTTCTTTTGGTTGTTTACAGACTGGCAGATGTGTAAGTGTACAAGATTAAGGCAAGTCAGTAAGGTATTTTTAAGGCAGAGTCTCAAAATTTGAAATGTGAAAATTATGTAATTTGAAATGAACAGAGTATACAGGACAATTGCCCTGTTGTTCTGATAACTTCAGTTGAATATTAAGCCAAAAAATAGGCACGTACAAATTCATTAGAACTTCTTCTTTTAAATGCGTTGCCACACAAACTTAAAAAGTGGCCTCCAATTTCCTTAATTTTATATAGATTTTAAGTAAAGACTTTCGAACGTACGTTAACAGACTCTCAAATAATTTAGAGAAATAATTATTAAAATATATTAGATTATGCAAAATTTATTTGCAAGCAAATTTAATAATTAAAAGAAAATAGTAGAGTATTTTTTCTTTTTTTTTTTTGCAAAGCAATTATAATTATTTACAAGATGGTTAATAAAGGCAAACCTGCGCTTAAATTAAGTTGACATTAAAATTGATATTTTATTTGAAAATTTTTATAGCCTTATTAAAATCGAAGGATAAAGAAATTGAAGTATGATATGATATTGATATTATAAGATGCCTACAGCCTTAGATCCTGCTTTTAAGTAGTGACACTTTTTACAGCTTCTTATAATTAAAAAAAATTACATTAATGAACAGTTTACTCTGGTTGGTCATCATGAATAGAGAGGACGCTTCAATAACACCACTAAATTTTTTAGGTTTATTTTTAAAAACAGTTACCAATACAAGAAACTTATGGACGCAAAGTTATTTTTAGCGATTTTGGTTGTGGGAACGTTGGACTTTATTTCTGCAAAAATATAATCGCAGCTGGATCTCGGTTTGAAGGAGATCGTTATTGATATCATTGAATCAGACGAAGTGTGGTTAACACAAGATGGTACTGCGTGATATACGGCAACTATAGCTGTCGACTCAAACAAATCAAAATTTGGCATTCAATTGGCACCGATGGACGTTAGATTTTACACTTCTCGCTCAATAGAGAGAAATTATCTAAATCGTAATTGTGGATCGTTAGGAGCAACAAATATTCCAAAATTTGCCGAGCCAAGCATAATCTACAATGTTCCTTTTTAAAATCTTACTTTGGGCTTTCTACTTTATATAAAACACCTTGCGCATGATCATGTGCAAAATGAGTACTTAGCAAGTGACATTGGTGTATTTACATATCGATCACTTGGAAATGGGAGAGCTAGTGCAGGCGTTTATTTAACAGTATAGTATTTTAGGCTTCACGTTTGTGCTGCAGAGATAAGTGACCTGCAACACGGGCTGCAGTGACCAAGAGTCGGCATGCAAAAAATGTGTATAAATCATTTTTTAGGTTTGACAATGTGAGTGAATGCCTTTTGGGAGTTAGAAGCGTATGCTCTTTTTATGTTTTGTAGCCCAGGGGTATGGTGAGTTGCGGACCAAGGACTCGCAGTTGTTTTTTAATAATTCTGAAAATATGGCGAGAGATAATCACATACGGGCAGGCAAGAATAATACTTAAAGAGCGCTTACTCAGAAAGGCAAAATGAGGTATTTCGATCTAAAGAACTGCCTGATAGCCACAAGACAATGCAATTACCGAAAACCGGAAAAGTTGGAGTTCTAGAATATACTGTGTTAACAGCGATTTGTAATCGTTAGCTAGCATTGGAATAATAGAAATAATAACAATTAAAAGCAACATAATGGATTTTTATGATTGAAGGAATGACTTGTGTAGAGTAAATAACCGTTCGACGTCATGCGTTTTGCGGATGAGCCGAAAATGTGTTGATAGTGAGAGAATGTTTTGTTTAGAACTAAGAAATTTTATACGAATTGGAAAAGGGTCAAAAACTAAGTCCGTTTTGCATACAAAACACGCAATTTCTCATGTGGGATTTTACTAAAAATATCAGGGATCGCAAATAATGATATTTCAACAAATTTAAAAAAAAAAACATAATGAAAGGGTGTCCCCATACAACATATATATTTTTTACGTTTATTTGAACAGTAAAGGGCACAACTTTATAATTTAAAAAAATACTTCGTATAACTACCGCCCCAATGGCAAAAAGTAATACAAAAATAAATCTAAAAATAAAAGGGTGTGCTCATAGTTGACTTAAATTCTTCATATGGACCTATCCTTTGAACCGCTATAGACAAACGCTTGAAAATTAAACAGAATGTCCACTAATTTGTTTGGTTTAAGAAGAAATATAAATAATTTTTATAATAAATGAAAGGGTGTTACAATAGTTAATGTAATTTTGAACATAAACATCAAATTAGATTGCTAAGTCTACTTACAACAACATGTATAAGATTTGAATTTGGAAATAAAAGGCTGCTTCTATAGTTGCTGTAATTTTACGTTTATTGCCAAACTGTTGAACGGTTGTAGACAGACGGTTGAAATTAACAAGGAGCTGTAGTGCTAAGTCCCCTATAACAAATATGAAGTTTGGCGATGGAATAGGAGAGGGTAATAGTAGCTAATGATATTTCTGTTTTGAAGACGGTTTTCTTCGCAAGAATTATGTAAGTACTTTTTTTTGTTTTGCATAATTTTTGGGAGACAATAAGGCTTATTTGTTTCTATGTCTTATATAGCATAGCACTTGAAAGCTAAATACTCTCTAATTAATGTTACTTTGTACTTCAATTCTTTTAAAACTGTTCATGTGTATGGCTTGTAAGCGTTGGATTTTCTTATGTGTCTTTAGGTTCTAAAGTTTATATAACTAAAAATTAATGAAAGAAAAATAAAAATAGCTACTGTATGGTTGCTCTGTTTTTGTATAAAACATTTTTGAGTTGTTATTGTCCTTTTATCTTATTGATTTAATGGAGTTCTCATTTAATCAATTTGGCTTTTAATATAAGACTTTCTAGTTTTCTATACAAAATTTGGGTAAAATCCACTGATGAGCTATTTGAGCAGTAGTGAAATGGCCATATAGATATGCTTTCCCCGCAGTAATACATTCAATTTAAATAAAAAATATTTCATGAGAATATTATGAAATATTTATATTTGAAGGTTTCAAGCACGAATAAAGTAAATTTATATATAATTTTTTATTTTTGGAAAGCAAAAAAAATTTTATAATTTTATAATTTCCAAGTAAAAAATAAAACTTGAAAAATAATTTTTCAATTTCCAAAAAAAAAAATATTAATCAAAAAATAACTGATATTCTTCAAGCAAAAATTAAAACTTAAAAAACTGTTGTTTTTTAATCCACAAAAAATAAAATATAGAAAATAACAATTATTTTTGAAGAAAAAACTAAAAATGTAAAATAATCAATAAAAAGTAATATATTTAATAAAACTTACAACTGTTTAAATCCCTGGAAAATATTAAAATAATTTTACTGGGTCCTTAAGTAAATCTCGAACAAAGTTTTTCTTCGTAATAGAGCGGTATATTATTTACGTTGCAGTCTTCTTAATTACATCCTTTGATATATGACAGTCTTTGTAAAATGACTTAAGAAATTCAAGACATAAAACAGTTTGCCTTGATCACAGTATCTTTAAAACATTTCCCATCCCTTGAAAAAAAGAGCATCAAGCAACTGTTATATTTTTAAGTTACTGAAGCGAAATTATTCTAGTTTTTAACAAGCAATTAAAATTATTAAATAATAGTTAATGATATTAAATAATCTCTATTCTATTTTAGTTATTTTTTTCGGATGAAATTGGTTTTGTGGTTTGATAGAAACAATTTGTCAATGTGCTCGTGCCGCAATACCAAAAAAAGAGTATATAAAAAGGAAACATTATTTACACATTTACATTAAAAAAAATCATGCATACACACAAATATGTATTTGCCTGCGGTTTTTCATGCAACATATGTGCGGATTTTTCATTTATGCTTTTTTCTTCCAACCATGTAATACATGACCCCAGGGGTTGTTGATGAGTTTTTGGTTTGAGAGCCTGTATTTGTAGGTATGGGTGTGTGTTTCTTGTTAATTATATTTTAGTTTTTCATTTAATAGAAAACTAATATTTAAGTAATAATGTGAAAATTTGTGGTTTTAATTGCTTTTCATACACAATTAATTCATATGTTCTCTGTTTTGGCGCAGAGGGAGGAGAAAAAATACATATTAAGGGTTCAAAGTTTGTTATCAAGATAAGAAAAAATTATTAATTCTATGCTAAAAGGAAAAACAAAAACTAAAAGAAATTTGTTCATTTGCCATTAGTCACGCGTTTATCAAGGTGTCTCATCTGTTAATATTAACGCATGTTATAGTTTTATTTTACGATAATTTATATGCTTTCTTTTCATAATTCTTGTTATTAAGTTTAGCAAAAACATGGTTTATTAATTGATAAATAATTTTGTTCCTTTTTCGCAAATCAAACCATACAGTGGATCAGAAGCAAAATCAGGCTATTGAAAAATCAAAACGTAAATTCTTTTAAATTTATAAGTTTGAAAATAAATGAAGCATCATATGGCCAGGGAAAAGCCCTTTTCATATAAGCTTTTTAAAATAAATAAAGTCTGAGATGCCTTAACACGTACCTTTGGACTTTCTTTCTCTTCTTCTATGTGTGTCATAACTAAGAGAGCTGCAGGATAATTGGTGTAAATGGTTTGTTTTATTTACTTTTTTTTCAAAACAAAGATATCCAGTCAGTGATAATTAAATAAAGAAAACTGTTCCATGAGAATATTATTGAATATGAATGATACAGCACAGCAGACAAGAATTAAAAAAAACTGTAATGTAACTGATTCGCCAACGAAAGGTTCCTAAATTTCAACGCCGAATTAAATTTTATTTTTAACTCTGTTAAATACTATTTATTCGCGCTTAGCTTCCTTGCTTAACACTCTCACATGTATGACGTCTATTATTTCGCGTGTTTAAACGTCTATCTGCTTCAAATAAGGAAAGATGTGGCAACTTCTGCTAGTTATTTTTTTTTTATACAAGTATTTATGTACGCGTCATTATAAGCCCATCCAAAGAGTGCTACAACAACAATTACGCCGTAATTTAGGCGAACATGGCCAGGGAACGAAGAGGATATTAAATTGCCACCGGCGGCGGCTAAGCAAAATATTTTCAGCGGCGGCGGCTAAGTTAAAATCAGTTCAGCGGCGACTCAAAGTCGACTAAGCCGGCAATTGTTAATAATAATATATTTTTTCCTTTCAATGTGTACTTTAATCACACAAAAGTCTGACTTTAAAAATTATTTCAAGATGGCGTCGTAGATGCCACACCATTTTAAAAAAAAAAGATACAAAAAACATTGGTTTTAATACTTTTTTGTTAGTTTTCTTCTGCCCTTAAAAATCAATTCTGACCGCATATAGAAAAATATTTTTTAAATGATTTTAAAAATCACAACAGATGTGAGCCGCATATTTCTGTGGCGTCTCACTGAGTTAAGTTTTTATCGGCGGCGGCTATACGATTATCAGCCGATCGGCTTTGTTCCCAGAACATGGCCTAATTAAACTGTTAGCGGTAAATGCTTAAAATTTGCATAGATTTGCATGTATTGCTAAATTTGCAGTAAGAATAAATTAAAAAAACGATTATTAAAGTAAATAAAGAGTGTTTCAACACAAGCGGGACTTTAACGAGTATTGTCTTATATTAAACAGTCAGATAAGTGGCAAGTACGTTAAATTATTAACTACAAAAAATAAAGATATGAAATTAAAAGATGGATCATGCATGTCCGTACCATTCGTATTTGAGTCCAACTCACATTTGGCGGATCTTTTTTTTATGAAACGTTATAGTTATTTAACATTACATGTAAACGTTAATGATTTTTTAATCTTTTTTAAATAAAAATTAAAACAATAACGGAAAATTTGGCTTTAAATATGACATTATGAGAGCATTACTTGCTAATAAGGGATAAAATTATGCTTGGCATGATAGACGAAAAATATCTAAGTTATAGAAGCCTAAAATTATCGCTTTTTACCCCACTGCACAACATATAAAAATCTTTGGCTCCGCTAAAAGTCTTCCAAGCGTTAATTGCTTTGCTTTAATCGTTATTTAGTTTAGTAAAAGTCTTTGCAGTCACAGCCAATCGTAATAAAAAATGATATATGTATTCTTGAAAATATATAATTTATGCTTTCTATGTTTACTTTCTATATAAAGTGTGTGAAGATGTTTTTGTTTTATACTTTCTTGCCATAGTTTTTGTTCATGAAATATTATAATGACTTTTTGTATCGTTTACTTCTAAATTTCTATTTACTTTTCCACATGATTTTTTTTCTTGGCAGGGAATAAAAAGATTATTAACGAGATAAATTTGAAACAAAATTAGGAGAAAAATAAAAAAAAATAAAATCCCAGAACGTGACTTATGGGAAAATAAACGTAATTAAGGGTTGGGTTTTAATCGAAGGTATAAAAACAGATAAATGATAAATTGATTAATTTGCTATTATAGACATATTAGTTTTTTGGCATAAAGGCTAGGGATTACATGAATTATGAACATTCAATATAAAAGTTTAAAAACTTAAAACAAAAAAAAAAACTTATCACTGTATTAGAGGAGTGAGGAAGGGCAACAGAACTTGTTGTTTTAAGAAAATTTTTATATATAATTCTTGTGATAAAAACAGACTTCGAAACAGATTTCATCTGGCTGTCTATAACGGTTTAACAGTGTGGCCACATACATTAACTGGCGGCATTATCACTACAGCAACTATAGGGGCACCCTTTAGTATCCAAATTTTAATAAAATCCTTGCTGTTGTTGTAAACTTAGCAATCAGGTTCAACACCCTTTAAATTTGTGATTGAAAATATTTATACCTCTTCATATACCATATAAATTAGTGGCCATTCTGTCACTCTGACGTTAGCAGTTCAGGTTCTTTGTAAATTTTCAGCGTCTGATTACCATTGTTTAAAAGTATGGCCATATACATAAAATTAAATGAACTATTGGTGCATCCTTTAATTTTTAATTTTAAATATTAATACTTGTTACTACAACGGTCATAGCAATCGACGTTCTAAAAAATTTTTAATCGTTTGTCTATAAAGGCTCAAAGGATTAGCACATTTTGTATCAATTATGGGAACACCTTTTACATTTCAAACTCAAATTATAAACTTGTTGATACAGCGGACTCACCAATACTCGTCTCTTGTAAGTTTTAGTAGCCTGTCCATAACGGCTAAAATGTTTGGCCACATACATCAAGTTTAATCACTTATTGGCACACCCTCTAATTTCAAAATCCAAGTTTTAAACTTGTTGTTATAGCGGAGTTGGCAATACAAGTCCGTTGTAAATTTCAAGCGTGTGCCTACAACTGTACAAAAATATGGCCATATAATTGAAATTTAATGAACTATTGGGGCACCCGTTTTTTTATAATTTTAAACATTAATAGTTTTTACCATAACGGTCATAACAATCGATATTCTGTCCAATTTGTCAGTGCTTGTCTTTAACGGTTCAAAAGATAGTCGCATATAGGTCAATTTACGTCACGTATGGGGCACTCCTTAAATTTTAGATTTACTTTGTACAACTTTTTGCCATTAAGAACTCTAATTATACACTGTTATTTTTAATTTTAATGGGGTAAACTGTTTTGCAAACGGGACCAATCTGTTATCAACACCTTTCAAATAAAGAAACAATTTTCAAAACCGGTTTTGAAATGTCTGAGTTATGGAGGCACAACATTCAGTCGAATTGATAATCTTCTTTCTTTGAAGCATGTTAAAACTAACACAAATTCATATCTTCAGAACACTAAATTTAACTTACTTATTTATTCTTAAAATGAAAGTAGCTAAAGATATCGTCAATATACATAATAATATATTTTTTTGCAATTCAGAGTTTTATTTCTTAAAATATCCTCATTTTTGATAAACTTATTAAGACCAATGTTTTTTTTTAACTAAAGAAGGAATTTATTATACTAATATCATCTTCATTCCAAAAAAATTTCATACCTTCGAATCATATCTTTCTTGCTTTACAATCAGTAAGTAATTTCAGAGTGCTTAATCTAGAGAACATGCAAGTACGATTTTAGTTTGTTGGTCAATTCAAAAACTTCCCCCTTGAATCTATAGATACAAACCACGCGGCTCTCCAGCTTTTCGTGATCACTTCTATCTTCGATCGCCTAGTAAAAATGTGTGTGCTTCAGATCAACTTTGAATTTGTTTCACAGCTGTGAATGTGGATTGAAAGCATCCTTGCTGCGCTGATACTAAGCTGATAACTTCCTTGGACTGATAGGGTCCACGTTGAAAAACAAATCATACTTATACTAAAGAAATCCGCAGTGAAAAAATAGCAATAAATCAGTAGTCTGAAATCTGATTGAACATTTCCAGTACTTTTTTAAGTTTGACACAGGTCTGATCTTAAAGTCGAGTAGCAGTAACAGTTGGTTCCAAATATTAATAATCTTAAAGTTAGTTACAAATTTGTTTAAGGAATATCTCAATAGCTGGGGATAGCACTCAAAGGCGGTAAACTGAGGCAAACAAAAAACAAAAGTAAAATAAAAAGCATATCGCAATACATGATCGAAACGTGTATTTAAATTGTGAAAAAGAACATAAAAATTATATATGACATTGATATTTAAATGACATGATATTAATATATTAATAATACTGGACTTATAATCTCCACTTTTCAAGCGTTGCTGGCCGTATGTCACGAACAACAAGAATAATGATGGCCTGGAAGGCATCAATTATTTTGAAAGAATCAAAAAGTGAGAAAATTAATGGCATGCTATAGAGTCCATGAACTTAATGTTGTACTTAAAAGTGACATAATATCCATGGATATTATGACGTTTTTCAAAGCGAAAGTGTCTGAATGTCCGCAATTAAAACAACAGCGGCTTCGCTTACCAAAGATTTCCTGCATAGACGGCCTTCGGTCGG
Organism: Gymnosoma rotundatum; assembly: GCA_916610165.2. NCBI lineage: Eukaryota > Metazoa > Arthropoda > Insecta > Diptera > Tachinidae > Gymnosoma > Gymnosoma rotundatum. The sequence continues at coordinate 120,237,699 of OU744338.1, forward strand.
GCGCAAAGATATTCTACTCTATGGTATAACTAACACCAGCTGCACTAACAATTTTATGCAAGCTATTTTATAAAATTATTGTATATTTCTTACATTGAATACCATAAAATATATCTGTAATATCCATGGACTTTTTGAATCTAAGTTGATGGACATTCTGTCACTTTCTGGTGCGACTAATGACCATTAATGTTACGTCTTTGAATGTTTTGAAATTCCACCGCAAAATTTTGACTTTAATAAGTTGATGTTGACGTTCACCGTAGGGTACGAAGTGTCATCATGGTGAAACCACTTCTTGTCAGGATCCATGTCATGTAACGACCAGCATCAACCAACCATAAGGCAGGCAATGGCTTTGAAGAAATAGAGTTCAAAGCCATACCACATAGTGTTTATTTCTGCATATAATGGAGCTGATAGGATCTGTTGCAGACTGGCAGCAATTCTGCTTAATAAAAAACCCGTTAACCAAACATTACCCTCATGGCTAAACAATACTTTGCCTCACGTAAATTGATGACTTGTTTTCAAAATAAATCTGTATAGTTTAGCAGCGTTGTTTAAGTGACATTCTTTTAATATATGTGAAAACTTGCAGTATGAGAGTTCGTTTGAAAATTTACATTTTCCTAAATTGTGGGCTTAAAAAAACTCGGCTTGCATTCCAAAGTCAATCTTACCTTTGGAACTATAACTTTAGTCGTAGGCATTATAGGGCGCAAAAAGCATAAAAAAGCCAAAAAAATTAGTTAGTCCAAGAAAACCCTGTAGTTGCAAATGATATCATACACTCAGTAAACAGAAGAGTTAAGTGAATGTCATAATTATTCAATATGATTATTACAATCATATTCTGTGTTTAAGATATAAGCTGAAAATAACTCTGTTAAAGAGCTGTACTAGCAGCGGGCAAATTACGGCATTCGACATCGATCGAAATTTCAATAGATTAAATATAAATTTGATCGATATCGAATGCTGTAACTTGCCCACAGGTGTTGATAAAAAAGTTCCAGGAATCCGAAAGACTTCGTCGCCCTAGAGGTATTTCCACTTTATGATTAATTATAATTATAGAACTAATTACTTTATAATTATCTAAATTAAAAGCTCTACAAATAACTTCAAATCTTAATAAACCCAAAAATAGAACAGTGCGCACACCCCAAAGAATATGTAAATTGAAATTAAATTTGACTACTGATGCCCTGTTCTTAAATAAAAACCCCCAAATGAATGCTCTTAAATCTAGATTAAACTTACTGCCTCTAAAAGCCGTAAATATTTAAGGCATCACCACTAAATCTATGGGATAAAGGAATGAAGCATATCAAAAAAAATTTAACAAAATTATACAAAAGCATTAAATAAAACAATTTGTAAGGATATGGGAAGTAAATGAAATATAAACTGGGCAAAACATTAACGCCAGTGCTGCATACAAATTTTTAATGCACCAAGTGTACACACGAAAAAAAAGAGATTTTATAAGAAGAACAAATTTTGTTTAACTGAATAAAGTGTGAAATTCATTAATGTACAGCGAAACTTAATTAATTTTATTCTAAAAACTGTACACAACAGCAATTAGAGAGAAAGAAAATAAACCAAGAAAAAATGTTTAATATTTATATTGAATAAGTCAGCCAGTGGTTGAGTGTATTGGTTTGTGGCTATTAATCGTTAAACGGATATTTTATGAAAATTTTAGATAAGTGTGAGTGTGTGATAAAAATAAAAAAATCATTAAACAAGACTTTATTTAATGCAAAAACACGTGCCATTATCGCAAATTTCCGTTTGTAACATGGCTGTTGCAAAAACAATAGATAGAATAGAAGCATATCTGCAGCAAAACATTGACTAACTGTATCACACCACATGCAAAAAAAGCACCCACCATCAGTACACTGAGAGAAATTTAATTTTTAGATTTATTATGCCCTTCACCAAAAAAAGTGGAAAAAAATGTCCAAGTTTCTACAATATCGATTTCCAATCCCATAAAGTATATATATTCTGACTTCTTATTCATAGCGAAGTCGATTGAGCGATGTCCGTGTGTCCGTCTGCCCATCTGTGTTAGTGTTGAAAAAAAAAATAAATACGTCAATCGATCAGATATAGTGTCGTAAGAGGTGCTATCGGAAATCAGCATGATCGGTCCATGTATTTCGAGGCAGCAAGCAAAACACTATGCCTACTTCTAATTTTTTCATGTCATCTGGAACAATAAAGTAACTCCAATCAAGAAAATAAATATATGGAGTGATAGAGAATTAACAAATAGGAAAAAAAAAACATGCAGTGAAAAAAATGGCGGTCGCCCATATTTTCCGAGTTACGGGGCTCTGAAATTTTCAAATTTTTTTAAATATCAATATGAGTATCATTTAAAAGGTTTTTAAGAGATCTTTGCGGAAATAGTAAAATTTTTAAAAAATGCTTAACCCACTAAGAGACGATGTTATTTTTATGTAAAATTTATATATATATGCAGTACCAATTTTTTTTATTTTTTAATTTTCTTTGACCCAAATATTTGCTTTTTTGATTGGAGTTAATTCACTAAACTAGATTAACATAGATGTTGAAGGGTATATAAGATTCGACATAGCCGAATATAGCACTCTTACTTGTTTTTTTTTATTACATTTATTGTTCGTGTATTTTGCACCAACTAAGAATCTTTCTTTTCACTAATAACGTTCCTTTTTGGCGTAATAAATAAAATGAGAAACAATATTCGGTTTTCGGGTTTTTTAAAAATTAGTTCTTTAAATCAGTAAAAACGTTAGATTACTTAAAGTATAGACTAGGATTGAACTGTTATTGTGTCTTTCTGCATACAAATTTTTAAAAACTGCTTATAAAACGAAAATAAATAAATAATAAATATTACAAATTTTAAACCTAAAATCCGAATTTTTCATGATTAAACCGTAAATCGATACTCCAATGACTTTTATAGAAATTTAAATTGATTAAAAAAAAAACTTTTTTTTAAATTTCCAGCTAATCGTTCCGACGTTTTTTCGATCAACTTTTAAAATCTTGCAGATACTTATGAAGTTGACAACTCTTTAAAGCGATTGTACAGCACTATTTCAAATAAATACAGCATAAATAAATTTTGTAGTCAAAAAAGTAATCTCGAGGAAAAAATTTTAATGTCTTAGAAGCCGTGTCCAGTCTATGACCTCACTTGCATATAAGCGTAAAATTTTATAGCAATCGGTTTAAAACTTGCGAAATAAATGTACAAATACACTGAAAGGGTGCTATTTGTGCATACATTTATCGTTCTTTGGTTTCTCTGCTATCGATCCATGTATCGAAATCAGGCGTAGTATCGTGTATTTTTTTAGCTGCATGATAACTAAAACATGAACACAAGACTAAATCCATGCTTCCATTTAGTTGTGATTGGCGCATAAACCAACAAAATTACATTTTGATGCATTGATGTATTATCAAAAAGAACTTAAAATTTTTCAAAACAATTGAATATTTCTTTCTGTGTACAAGAACAAACCAATGTGATAAGTATACATAAAGCACGTTTTAATGTAACCGTGTGCATTGTACTTATTGTGTTTTTTCTATTGACGCTATTGTATATTCTTTATGACGCCATACAAAATATCGAAACGCATGTTAGTGTGTATGTTATGCATTTGCAACGCCATTTATATTTAACCATAACAACTCACTCCATGACCGGGTGGAGGAAATACAATGGCAGAAAAACAAAATTACATAAACAGCTTGAAGGGATCTCAGGGCGTTGGAAGGTAAAGGCAAATGCCAGGAAATTGCAAGAATCCTGCCAGAACAATCATACACACTCACGCTCACGTATAAAAATAAATACATACAATATAACAACACAAAATGTGTTGTTGTAATCATTAAAGAAAAATAGCAAAAATAAATTATATTTCTTATTTGGGGCAAAATTTGGTAAATACCTGGGGAAAGCCGCTAGTATTTTGTTTTTAATTAACAATAAGAGTAGTTTGCTGCTTGTTTAGTAAATTAAAAAGGTCTGTGGTGTATTTTGAAGTATTTGGAAAAATAAGCTGAAATAAATTTAAGAAATTTGTTGTTTTAAAATTTGTTCGTTCATAAGCAAATTATGACAAGTTTTGGAATTTTTAGCAACATTTAATAAAATTTATGGTCGCATTGCAGTGACACCCAGTAATTCTATGATTTACGAAATCATTAACACCGAGATGTTCTAAAGCGGAAGAATTTTAAAAACAGACTAAATTAATGAATACCACTATTACTAGAAAACTTTATTTACGTACAAGATACAAACTTCAGGCAGGATTTAATTCCAATAAGCAGTCGATTTTTATATAGATTAATCCTTAAACGCCACACAGTGAGACAACGCTGGCAAAAAATACAAGGAGTCAATGTAGAGCTCTGAAATTTTGCACAGGTTATTTTTAAGGGAATTCCAGTAAAAAAAAAATTGAGGAAATCCGCCCACTTTGACGCCCACCTCTGATAAAATCGAAAGTTTTAAAATGCCGTATTGTCCGTAATACTTAAGGTATAACTTTCAATTTTGGTACACTTGAATGTTATACTGCTACAAAAATTATCGGAAAAAGATTTTGAACATCGGTCCACTTTTACCCCCTCTCCACCAATCCCCCCATCCATACAACCTCATAAAAAGTGCCATATTTTCAAATATATTTTAGATTCAACCTTCAAATTTGATATTATTGTAATTTACAATAACCCGCCCACTATTACCCCCACCTCCCGCTAAAATGTAATAAAAAGAACCATTTTTATTAATGTTTTTTTTTTCATTCTATCAATAATTTTTTAACATCATCATGGTATTTTAATTTTTTCAATTTCATTCTCATTCTAAATGAATTTATATAATAATCTGATGATATTTGAAAATAGTGCATTACATCTTCATTCGTAGTAATACGTGAATTTTTACGAGAATGGAATAGCCTGCAGTTTCTATACTCCTTATTCATTTCTTCTTGCACTTCTTCGGATAACATTCCTGTAGGAACAAAATAAAGTTAATATTAAATAAAATTTAAAGAAATACTTTCAAAAATAAAAACTGCAAACAAACCTATTGGTAATATAGCCTCAGAACTTTATGGACAGTGATAGTGATAGCATGTAGTACCAGCCATAATGCTTTAAATACAATTTTGCAGTGTCCATACAATACGTATGAAATTTACCAGCATCTATATTTTTTCTAGTATTTATAGTATTTAATATAATTTTAAAGAAAATAATAATGTAAATAAAATAAAATAAAATATAAACAATAAGTGAATAGTTGTAAGCAATTACAATTGTAGTTTTTTGTATGTTTAAAGTACTTTTGCAAACTTTTGCTATACTTTCTTTACTTCGAATGAAAGCTGAGACTTCAACCTTTCACTTGATATAAGTATGCAGCTAAGGCGAGGGCCTGCTCTATATTTCCCAGTCTATTGAAAATGCAAAATTTTTAATTTTTACACCACAATTCTGTTGTTAAAAAAAATTAAAAAAAAAATTATATCTTTTTTTATCTACTTATTCTACAACAACTAAATTAATTAAAAAAATTCTTTAAAGTTTTATTTATTATGTATTTGTATATTAATAAGCTTTTGAATATTACATATTGAACTAACATATTTTAAGCGCGTTGGCATACCTCAACTTTGACTTGCTCTAGGCGAAAAAGTAATGAAGTTATTAGGCTGAGATTTCAGAGAATTGTTACTCATTTACCTGTTAATATTCTGTCATCCAAATCGGACGACACAAAAAAAACCATTTTTTGCCGCGGTTACTATAGGGCTGTCTCACTGTGCGCCACTAGCGTGTAAATGATTTAATAATTAGTTGATAATTAAAGGATTTTCAACTTAAAACAAATTTTTGTTTAACTAGCAACTCTTGGACCTGATTTTTTCTTATATCTATTTGTTCTTATACTTAAGTAAACTACGACAAATTACCTGTCCATTATGTCCATGAAACCTTTAGCAATAAAATATAAGCCCATAGACAGTGGGTTTCTTCAGATGTCACGAGCAAAACATGTCAACTGGACTATCAATAAATCGGTTATTAAGATCCTAAATTACAGAACCAATGAAGGGGAATTCAGATCAATTACATTAAGCAGTGAGAAAATATCTCTGATATTGTCTCCTTGTGTTCCAGTAACGGTTTCGCCTTTCCAGCCAACTTTTAAAAGAATGCCTTAAGACTAAAGTAAAGTATGTACTAAAAACCTACAAATCAAGTTTAGAAATATCCGTGATGTCTTGTATGATTTTTGGATTTTTAAGCAAAAATATTCAATTTCGCAAAACTCGTTAAGGCAAAGTAAAGGTAAAAGTTTCTGGATACCGAAAGCTGCTAATTACTAAAAGAGAAGCGGTTCTACCACTTAAGCTAAGTAAAGGGTGAGTAGAAACAAGACATCAAGATTTGAAGGATTATTGAGTGGGATGTTCTATTCAAAGTTTCCCTAAGGAACGGATTTTACTGCTTCCCAAAAGACCTTATTAATAAAGAAGTTAGAAAGTCGAAGTGATTATATCTTCCACCATATATGTATCAGCGCATGTACCTAAAAATCGGCATAACAAACTCTTTCCTACTATTAAGTTTTTTTATTTAAATAAAAAAAGCGTGAAAATTTTGTTGTTGCCCTTTTTCTTTTTGAAAACACGCACTAGAAATTAACTTTATTAGCACTTCTGAAAAAGATAAGAAAAGTTGTTTTGATTTGTTCATTTCCGATGCAGAAAAGTAAATGTTAAAATACAACTGATTGCAAATCTTTTTGCATGTTTTGGTAGTACCACTAATAGTGACTATGGGAGCAAACTAACGGTGACAAATTTAACATCGTTATTTGACCACTATGTCCTACTACTGAACCAATGTGCACTGGGTTGACAGAGAATTAAAAAAGAGAAAAAAAAATTAAGTGCTATACATAATTTTACATTAATTTATCATCGGCTCTTAATGGGTTAAGCAGTTTTTTAAATTTTTGGTATTTCTTTAGAGATCTCATCAAAAGCTTTTAAATGATACCCATATTGAAATTTAAAAAAAATTGACAATCTCAGCGGCCCGTAACTAGGTAAATATAGGCGAGCGTCATTTTTTTCACTTGATGTGTTCTTCTTATTTTTTAATTCTCTATCGCCCCATATATTTATTTTTCTGATTAGAGTTACTTCATTGTTCTAAGTAATATAAAAAAATTCAAGATAGGCGTGGTGTTTTGTTCGCTGCGTCTAAGGACATGGTCCGATCTGGCTGATTTCCAATAGCACCTCTTTCAGCACTATGTCTGATCGATTGGCTTATTTAAATTTTTGTCAAACATGATTTTAACATGATTTTAACTTTAACACAGATGGAGAGACGGACATCGTCCAATCGAACTCAGAATATACGAGGGCTGCTCTATATATTTCTGGCCTAATAGTGAAAATGCTAATATTTATAATCAAAAATGGTTTTATTGTTTTTCAAAGTATTCTCCAGCATGATTTATACACTTTTGCATACGCTCAAACCAGTTGTCGAAGCACTTTTTCCACTCCGATTGAAACACCTCTAAAACATGGTTTTTGAACACTTCAACAGCTTCTTCTGGCGACGAAAATCGTTGGCCACGCATTTTTTTCTTGATGTGCGGAAACAAGAAGAAGTCATTAGGTACCAAGTCAGGGCTGTACGGCGGATGACCCATTAATTTGACGTTTTGGCCGGTCAAAAACGCTCTGGTTTGAGCCGATGTGTGAGAGCTCGCATTGTCATGGTGAACAATAATTCGTCTTCTCTTGTTGGTTTTTCGAATTTCTCCGATGATTTCAGGCAAACAAATTGTAGTGCACCACTCAGAAGTGACCATCCTACGTTGCTCAGGCGGAATAGTCGCCACATGACCAGTTTTGCCGAAGAAACAGTCGACCATTTGCTTCGAAGTGCTTTTTCCACGAACAACTTTCGTTGAAGACCCAAACGGTCGATTGTGGTTTCGTTTCGAGCTCATACGCATAGATCCATGATTCGTCAGCTGTGACGATCTTATAAACGTCTTTTGAAGCACCGCAATCGTATTTTTGCAACATTTCTTTGCACCAATCGACACGAGCCTTTTTTTGAGCGACTTTCAAATTGTGCGGGATACAACGAGAACAAACCTTTTTTACGGCCAGGTGTTCATGCAGTATCGAATGTATGCTGGTGGAAGAAATGTCCAAGGATGTCTCTATCTCTCGGTATGTCGCATGTCGATCTTGTATTATGAGTTCACGCACGGCATCAATGTTCTCTGGCACAACAGCCGTTTTTGGACGACCTTCACGGAATTCGTCTTTGAGCGAGCTTCGGCCACGATTAAATTCATTATACTAATTTTTCACAGTGCTATAGGATGGTGCTTCATCGCCATACAAAGATTTAAGTTCATCAATACACTCTTGTCGTGATAATCCACGTCGAAAATTGTGAAAAATGATGGCACAAAAATGTTCACGAGTTAATTCCATTTTTTTCTATATTAATTTTTTCAAGTCACTGTTAACAACACAAATAATGGTCGTACGTCAAAACGTTTTGAGTACGATTATGCTTAAAAATGACAAACTTTCCAATGGAAATGTCAGATTGCACTTGGCAGCACTCAGTGTCGCCAGGCCAGAAATATATATATCAGCCCTCGTATATACTTTATGGGGTCGGAAATAGACATTGTAGAAATTACACACTTAGTTACAGCCTTTTCCACTTTTTGTATGCCGCAGATTATGGTACTTAATATAGCAAAGCCGGTTGGGATGCATATTTGGTAAAAAGGAAATTTTGAGTTTCAATGCGACCGAAGCCGCAGATTAAAAATAAGAGAGTGGTGCATTTATGTTTGAAATTAAAAATTTTTAACGTTAAAAAAGTATAATAATAAAAATATTTTTTAATCCAATACATTTTTCGTCGGCATCCCTACTGTCGTAATCAACAAGCAAGTATTAGTGGTATACGACAATTAGATGTCTATCTCATCAAAGAAATTAAAACAAGGATTTCCTTTCTAGGAAGAAAACGAATCTTCAGCATTTAGAAATTCATATTTAATTTGGGACCGTTGTTATTTTATCCATTTTCCTCAGTGGTCCCAGAAATGATGTGTGAGGTTTTTCTTTTATTATTTTTCCTTTCTTTCTTTGTAAATTTAAGAAAATGACCGAAGGAAAAATATTCAATTGAACTAAGTAACAGTAATCTTTTCCCAAGAATTTGGTCAATAAATAATTTTAAAATTTTTAATATATTTCGACTTTAATTTAAAGCTAAAAATAAGTTTGATATTATTTTGCTGAGACTAGCTGCACGGAATTAATTCACATATTTGTTATGCATCCGGTTCGTGTTGTATAACTAAATGAAATTAAAAAAAAAACACACACACACAAACACATCCTGCAGCACATGTAGCTGCACATAATAGTATGAATACATAAAACATGACTAAATGCACACATCATTTGTCGTTTTTGATTTACTTAGAAAATTCTGTTGTTATTATTTGCAATTACAATAGCAAAAACCAACAATAACTAAATGCTATTGCAAAATACAAAAAACTTTGTTTACCATAAAAACAAATGGTTGTTTAGTTTAGAATCAAACAATAATCAAACAAAAGCTGCAGCAACAGCACAACTATAACAGAACAACAATTTGCAACAAATACTTTGCTTGTATTTATTAGAAAACATAAACTAAAATGTTGAATACAGATGGAAAATTCAATTGTAATTGTAAATTAAAGGAATAAGAGAAAATAAGAAATACAAACACAAAAACACACCAAAGCTAAACATGCAAAATTCAGTTTTCACAGTGTGTTCAAAGCCAGGTAGGAAAATGACTGTGTATGCTGCCGCAAGCATGACTTATAACTGGTGCCATCAACTCATACTATCGATGCTAATCGGAGAAGGCATTCAAGCATTAATCAACCACTTGTTTATGGACTATATGTAGTAGAGCTCCTGAAAGCTTTTCTTAGTTGGAGATCTGTTGTTCTCTATTTGAGGACTAAATAATGACCGCATGAAATTATAAATTACGCGCCGAAAGGAAGAGCAAAACTGATATTTTAGGAACTTCAAGTAAATTTTAAGAAAAAGTCGCATCATCCATAGAAAGTGCAGATAAGTAAATTATAACAGTTAATCAAGTGTAATTACAGCAAACGAAAACTTAAGAGGACACATCGTGGGGAATGAAGAACTAAAACAGTAGTTACAGGGTGACTACCTCGCAAACTTTGCATTGGTTTAATGGAATTAAATGAGCGAATGCATTGTTTAACACGATGGGAGGAATTATGGTTTCACTACATTTAAAAAGAGACAAGCAGACCGTAACTTATGAGAAAGATTATATTACTTTCAAGAAAATACGAGCAGGACCGACCATTAAAAATAACATATGATTAAGACTAAGACCGTGAAAAATTATTTTTACCTAAATATAGTTGAACGTGTGTGACGTGTATTAAGCACATATATTTTTAATGCCAGTTTTTAATCGCTAGTTTTATTCTATCGATCTGGCCACAATTTATTTATTTGTATGTATAGATATACGCTGTAATATTCAGTTGCTTATTCATTGTATCACTAATAATTCTCAATCAGTAGGTATTTTAGTTGAATATGTATGCCAGGTTTGGAAGGTATCGGGGTGATTCAAAGTAGACAGGAATCTGCAATAATTGAGTGTGAATGTGAAGTTTGTTTAGTGTGCTTTAGATATTTTGTATCGCCTTGCGCAGCGGCTTTAGCTTATCGCTTCAGCTGACCGTTTCGGTCACAGCGGCTTCGGCTGACTGTTTTTCACAGCGGCTTAGGCTGACTGTTTTCCACAGCGGTTTCGGCTGATTGTTTTCCACAGCGGTTTCCACTGACTGTTTTCCACAGCGGCTTCGGCTGACTGTTTTCCACAGCGGCTTCGGCTGACTGTTTTCCATAGCGACTTCGGCTGTTTGGTATTTTTAGTTAAGTTAGCATTGTAAGTATTTTTGAAAATATTGTAATATACCATCTCCTGCTGCTACTCCGACTTAGCTTAGTACATCGAGAAGGCGAAAGTATTCGACGAGGCGGGAATCCGACTTCCCGCATAAGAACGAACATTTCCGACTAAATTCAATATTACCGATGCTGCTATCCATATTAATCCGAAAACTCCCGATGGATTGCGAGCATGAGCCCGAATACTACCGACTGGTTTTAGTATCACCCGAGCTGACAGGAATATAAGCCGAATGCGAACGACTGATTAAACCAACTACCATAAGCCGAGTACTCCCGACTGATCAACGTGACGCCGTATCTGTTAGTAGCGTTACCGAAGTAAATAATTGTATGCATCAAAGCTGTAAATAAAGATATATGTATTTAATTCCCAAAAGTGGGAAAAGTCAATCGAGTTATAACTTAAGGTTTTTGTGGATCCGAAAGTAAACCCTGGACAACCCTGAACTACCGCAGCCGACGACAAAATCCACGTTACACGTGAATCTATATGTTTATGTTTATTTGAATTAAACAGAAAACTGGAAAGGATTTCCATGGCTACATCCAAGGTCAAGTATACGCGTGATACTACAGACGACCATTAACACCTAAATAAGTGGTCATTGTCATTGTTTAATTAAAAATTTAAAAGTCTCCTCACTTTATTCTCTTTAAAATTTCTAAGTGTCTGTATCCCAAAAGTTTTCGAAAACAGAAAAGAGCAGCACCTTATAAAACACTATTGCCAAATATAAAAAAAATATTATGGGTATAATATAACGAAATATGCATCGTATATGTGTGGGGTTTAAAAATATCCTTTATATCGATTTGCTATGAGTTGATTGCTGGCACAATTATAATTAATCTAGTTGACAAAAAAGATGTTTTAATCTTTTGAAAGACTGGCTTAAATATTTAAGCCGTAAAACATATGAAATATCCTTAAAGATCATTAAATATAACTTGCACCAGAGACATATCAATAAATGCCTTTGTATCGAGAGCTGCTAGCGAAGAAAAACAATATTTGTTTTCTGCTTGCACAACGTAGGTACTTAATAATACAAATACTTAAGAAAGTTTTCTGTGCTTAAGTTTTACAGACCAGCAAAATATTGTACTTATTTACTCAAATAATTGTGATCTCTTTGTAAAAAAAAAGTTACTCATAAGAAGACCTAAAAACACTTTAAAATTGATAGGATTTTGATTCTTTCTTTTTATGTAGAATTGAAAAAAAAAATAATTACGAATTTATATTTGCTTATGTATTATTAACGCAGCATCTTTTGAGAAAAACCTTTTGTTAGCAAAAATTCTCCTCCTCAATGCAAAGGATAAGGTTAAGTTGATGAGCATTTAGTCTACAACCTCTTAAGCATATTTCTTTATGTACGTCATGAGAGAATGTCTCTTATTTAATAAGAAGAAATTGTTTACTAAATTTAATTTTTTGTGACAAGAAGTTAATTTTGTCACTAAAAAGATATTCTATTGTAATAGAAATTTCTGGTGCATATAATTAAGCTGCCTTCAGCGAAATACCATGATATTTTGTTCAAATAGAAAATTTTATCACAATAATTAGTTTTTATCACAAAATCTAATTTTTATCGTTTTAAATAAAAACTTTAATGGAACTAATTAAAAATCCAACTTTGGATTTGCACCAAAAACTAAATTTTATAAAAAATATTACTTTTGTCTTAACAAGTCACTTTCAGCAACTAAAGTAACACCGAAATCATTAAATATTTCACTAACTAGAGTTATTGTTTTCATTACGGTCACTTTCGTCCTCCCTGCACCAATCAAAAAAGAAAATCACTTTCATAAGTGAAAATTTTTTAATCACATTGTATCACGTTTGCCACAGAAAATCGCTTTTCTACACAGAAATACATTTCAAACATATAAAGTGTTTGTATTTTACCTTTCGATACAGTCGTTTGTAGCGAATTTTAACAATTTTTTCCATTTATTCACTCAGCATTTACTCATTATGAGCTTTACCCTCCTTTGCTTTTGCTGCAAAGCAATTAGGGTAAAAATGCAATTGTGTAATTTTTCAATTTGTTGCAAATGTTTCATTCGTTTTTGGTGCTGTTAACTGTGTTGCTAATGTGGTCACATTAGTTGACAAATAAACAATAGAATTTCTACAGCAACGGCAGGTTCAATGTCCCATGAAAATTATTGTTATATTTTCAACTAAAGAAGACAAGTGTATTTCTCTTATTCTAGTTTGCCACATTTTGTCCATTTATTTATTTATGGTGTGTGTATAAATAACATATACACACATATAACCCGACCGACAATTCAAAGTAGCACTCTAACTAATATTTATAAAAATGACAATTTTTTCATTTAATATTGTAAGAGCATTTAGCAAATTTATGTTGCATGACATTCATGTGTTTCATTAACTTTTATTATAAATAATTAATATTTTCACAATCAGGTGTTTATTTTGTATGTCTAGCTATTGTTGTTTTTAAAGTAAAATTTCTTGATGGATTGATGGGTGGGGTTCCTTTGATAATGGTGGTGAAGGTGGTTGGTTAAATCCAGACCTTAACAAATTATTGCTGCAATTATTTTGTAAAAACACATGTTTTTGTTCAACATGACTTGACTGAACAATCATGAATTGGCTATTTTTATTTGATTTGTGAGTAGTTTTTTTCTACAATTACAGCAAAAATCTGACATTAACTTTTAAAGTATTATTATGAGGTATTTTGTAGAAAATTTTGTATATATGTATGTATATATTTTGTTTTAATTTAATAATTTTGATGTATGACAGCAAAGAATGTGTAAATTCATTTATTCAGAGATTTGAATTGCAATTAAGTAAAATTGAAAATAGTATTGAGGTTTCATTTTGTCTAAACGCCCAGCTGAAAGCATTTTTTTTTTTTGGTTTATAAAGGTTTTATTATAAAGTGATTTTGGTATAAGACAGTTTTAGTGTAAGAAAATTTCGGAATAAGATGCTGTAGTATAAGATGGTCTTAGTATAAGACGGTCTGGTAAAAAATGGCATTAATATAAGAGGGTCTAGTGTAAGATGATCTTGGGAAAGGAGTCTTAGTATAAGACAGTTTTATTATAATACGGTCTCGAAATAAGACGGTCTTAGTATAAGACGGTCTAAGTATAAAACGGTCTAAGTATAAGACGGTCTTAGTATAAGACGGTCTTAGTATAAGACGGTCTTAGTATAAGACGGGCTTTGTATAAGACGCTCTTTGTATAAGACGGTCTTAGTATAAGACGGTTTTAGTATAAAACGGTATTAGAATAAGACAGTCTGAGTATGAGACGGTCTTAGTATAAGACGGCTTTAGTATAAGACGGTCTTAGTATAAGAAGGTCTTAGTATAAGACGGTATTAGTATAAGACCTTAGTATAAGACCGTCTTAGTACGAGAAGGTCTTAGTATACGACGGTTTTAGTATAAGACGGTCTTAGTATAAGACGGTCTTAGTATAGGACGGTTTAGTATAGGACGGTTTAGTATAGGACGGTTTGGTATAGGACGCTCTTAGTAGAAGACGGTCTTAGTATAAGACGGTTAAGTATAGGACGGTCTTAGTATAAGATGGTTAAGTATAGGGCGCTCTTAGTGTAAGACGGTCTTAGTATGAGACGCTCTTAGTAGAAGATGGTCTTAGTATAAGACGGTTAAGTATAGGACGGTCTTAGTATAAGACGGTTTAGTATAGGGCGCTCTTAGTATAAGACGGTCTTAGTATCAGACGGTTTTAGTATAAGATGGTTTTAGTATAAGACGATCTTAGTATAATACGTATTTAGTATAAGACGGTTTTAGTATAAGACGGTCTTAGTATAAGACGGTCTTAGTTTAAGACGGTCTTAGTATAAGACGGTCTTAGTATAAGACGGTCTTAGTATAAGACGGTCTTAGTATAAGACGGTCTTAGTATAAGACGGTCTTAGTATAAGACGGTCTTAGTATAAGACGGTCTTAGTATTAGACGGTTTAAGTATAAGACGGTCCTAGTATAAGGCGGTTTAGTATAGGACGCTCTTAGTATGTCCAGACTATTAACTTAAAATGATATCTTGATCAAGACAGTAGCCTCAATTTCAATCATTACCCTTATTTTTAGGTTTTAAAGCATAAGAAAATATTGCCATTTAAATCGAAATAGTGGAAACGTTAATTAAAACATTTGTAATTATTTTTTAAATTTTATCAACAACCAAGTTTTAGAAAATATTTCCAAAAAAAAATTTCGCAAAAAATGCAAATTAAAAAGCAACTTTCTGGTGTTCATGTTAAATTTTTACTTAAAAAACATCATCTTTAGGCATTTCCTCTTGAATACGTTCAACTAATTAGTACCTTTTTTATAACAATAACTTATCTCTCATACCAATTAAATAATGCTTATTTAATACCATTAGCCGAACATCAATAATTTTAAGAGTCTCCATTTGAAATGACTCACTCACTAAGTAGTGGAATCATTTACACAAACGTAGCCAAAATTTATAATAGTGTTAAATATAATTAAAGGTAAACAAAAGCTTTTATAAAGAAAAATTTCACAAGAAACAATAACATTATTTTAGAATCTTCTTCATAAATTCCATACCCAACTGATAGTGGACACATAACTGAGTGCCATTTATGGTTTACGCGCCGCAGAATAAATAAACAAGAAATTTATACAAGACAACAAGTTTATTCATACTTTACTTTAACTGAGTGTTTCGGCTTAAAATCACAAGATACTTTAAAATAAGATTTTTTTTTTTAAGAAAAAAGCACTAATCAAGTTATTCTTCTGAGCATTTGATGATTTCTTTTCTTCATCAAATTAAAGTGTGAATTGAAGTGAATAGACACTTGAGTCAAAGTAGAAAGAAAGTCTAGTCGACTGTAACGCCACATACATGCAATATAATCTATGAAGAAAATTTTGATCAAGCATCTTTACATATTTTAATTTTATACAAAGGGTATTCTAAAATTTATTCTTGAAGTTGATGTAATATAAAAAAAGCATTGCGGAATGTGGTATCCACGAATTTGCGAGTATATACGAAGACTTTTGTCGAAGTTTTTCACTACAACTTTGCATTTACTCAGCATTTTTTTCTTCCATTAATACACAGATGGCTATGGGCTCTTTTGAGTTGATGTGTGATTTTAAATAATTACTGATCTTCAAACCGAGTATTTTTTTACATGGTTACGTTCTAGATTGGAAAAAGCAAAAATATCTCTACATATTCTGAACTGATTAAAACTAATTGAAATGAACTCATAGAACACTGTATAATAGTGACTGATTGGTATTACCATTGATCTTTCAATCATCTAAAACATCAGTGCAGAACCTTATCACGTTCCTACTCCCCTAGACGTAGCATAGGACTTGCCTATTTTAGTGATAATAAATTATCTGCCAGTCCCACGATATCGCAATCGTTCGTTCGCATAATTACATTTAAAACAATAACAATTTTTTAAAATTTGTTTTTTTTAATGTAATTTTACGAACGAACGAATGGTTGCGACATCGTGGAACTGGCAGCATATACATATATATTATGTGCACCATCTCACCAACACATTTTCAAGCCATCTCCAAAATCTCTCCAACACTGACACTGTCCTTTTAGTTTAGGCTATAAGTTCTAACGAGAATTCTATTGGCTGCGTAGTGCCGAAATTGAATTGCTTGGCCTTTTAATTCAAAGTCTTCTACGTTACATTTCCTGGTGAAAAGAACTACCTGCGTATTCTCTAGATTCTAGCCAGATTTGTTGCGCTACAACCAAGCCGAGGGATTTAATAGCACTGCATAATTGTTGTCACTGCTATTAGGATAGAATTTGCAGGATACGCACAAACGACTACTTTAAATCAAAATAAAAAAATATACTTTACCAGCTGCAACTAGAACAGTGGAATTACAAGGTGTCCGCCGAAAATATATACTACTTTCTTTTGCCGCTATTTTGCTAAACATTAGTATTGATAGTTCATATTTGGTTGTCATGAAATAGACACGTGGCAAAATTATTATGAAAAAAAATAGATAAACTAAAGTCTTTTAATCGTTTAAACATTTTTTCAAAATTAATCATCGATTTCTATGACGATGAGAAAGTTACGTGAAATTTTTGGGAGAAACAACGTGCCAACAAGACGCACTATTTATCGTGTAGTGAATGATTTCGTAGAAAGAGCGTCTGTAGTTGATGGGCCCAAGCATGGACCAAAACGTACTGCAAGATCGGCTGAAAACATTACTGCTGCTGAGGAAAGTATTTAAAACAATACATTAACCCTAATTCAATGCCAGTCCCAGAAGCTTGGTGTTCAAATAATAACATTGGCCACAATTTTGCACAAGGATTTGCTTTTAAGATTCAGTTGACACAAGAGCTTCTTATACAAGACGATTTACGCTACCGCACGTAAGCCCGAAAAAAAAAACGGCGTAACGATAGTATTGAAAACTTTTTAATGCCGCACCTGTATATTTTGGGATTTGATTAACATGTGGAATCAACAAGACGGTGCCACATCTAATAAAGCCAGGTTTAAAATTAAATTGCAATAGAATACTTTCCACATCAAGTTATTACAAAAAATGATGATGTGGATTGACCTTCACTGTCGTCTGACTTTACTGCACTGGACTTCTTTTTGTGGGAATATCTCAAAAGCAAGGTTTATGCAAATTTATGCTTAAGCAATTCATACAAAATATTCATGATCAAATTAATAAAATACCTCGTGAAATGTGTGAGAATGTAATGAAAAATGTGCTCAAAAGGGCTCGCGTTTGTGAGGCTTCCAAAGCGGCCATACAAATTGCCGATATTAAATAAAATATTTATCAATATAAGATCCATTCTCTTTCATTTAATAAAAAGTTATAAGCAAACAGCTCGTATTATGCCATTTGCAGTACCTTCATGGCCATAATTCTTCCAAAGCATCCTTAACCTAGGCCGAATTGGATAGTCATTCCAGGGTCTGCTATGGTTTTTCTTTACAACAGCTTGTCCTAGATGCTGCTATCTTATGAAGTCACTGAAAGACATCTATACCAAAAGATAATCACATTAAGACCAGGTACCAAAGTGCACATCTTTGATTTTCCTTAAAACATTGGCCTTAAAACAAGATAATTTTTTAAGTCATTACCCTATCATCCATCTGATGAAACCTCCACTTGAAATAAAAGCACTTGAGTTAAGACACTTTGTGGAATTTCCTAAAACAAAAAATCTATCCGGTTCAGTGATTTATATTGTCCGAAGGTACTAATCGGTCATACTAATTGTCTCTACAAATATAGAATGGTTCTTATGCTTAAGACCACCCACGAACATTCAGTTCTTTGAAAATCCGTCATTTAAATACAAGCAGTGTATTTTTACAGGGCCATTGCAATGATAAGGTAAACAAAATTGTCGAAGAAATTGTAAAATTTGGCTCGGAAGGCATTATTAATAAATAGCTGAAACAGTGAAGCCACCAATTAGTCCTACTAAAATCTTCTATCTGATTAAATAATAGGGAACTAATTAATCCTCTTAGAATTACATTTTCTTACCGGCAATCTGGCTTGGTGTGGATCTGGAAAAAACTAAATTGCTTTTGGATTTCGACAAGAAAGTTCTGAAGTTGTGATTTTTGTTCTTTTGCCATTTTTGTAGGATGCACGAGGAGAAAGAAGAGCTGCAATTTGTTCGGCACATTATGTGGCTCTGCCCGGAATTGCTGTTGTTTATCCTTAACTTGGGGATTTAAAATGTGTAATTATTTTATAAGCTTTAGCTTTGTTTGAAAAAATCATAAAGACATTACAGTAAAATTTTTGCTTATAAAAATAAAATTAAACTTATCTTCTTTGTTAAACCCCTTTTATGTGCGCAATAAATAAGTTTATTCTGAGATTTTATTTGCTCTTAAATTATCAACTTTTAATTTAGTAAACTGAAATGTAGCCCCATATTCCAAGAAATACACATGTCAATTGACGTCTGCGGCTTACTTTTTGATGAAACATAGTTGACAATGGCTGGCGAGTCAAAAAAACAACAAGAAGAAAAAAAATTACCATTAAAGCATAAAACTAAACTTGACATGCTTGTTTTATTCTTCTTATTTTTTTCATCACGTTACTTTTAAATTTGTTAATTCGAAAATAAACTAAAGTGCCAATAGGCCATTGTAAATAAATAAGTAAATGGTGAATAAAAATGCGTCAAAGCATTTTCCACTAAGTGGCAACAACAATCATCAACGTACAAAAACAACAAATAAATACAATCAAATATTTAACACAATTTCTCGTCCATTAAAGTGTCTGTTGACAGTTAGTCGTCGATATTTATTTTTGCTTTTTTTCTTTACTTGACTTTTAAGTCTTTCATGTGACTGCCTGTTCAATTCCCAATTTTACCATGATTAAATTTTTTTCTGTCTTTTGTTTCTTTATAAAATAAAATAATTTAATGCATTTCAATACAGTACAACTCGTAAACAATTACTGTCAAATTCCAGTTAACTTATATTTTTGAAACATACTTGCGGAGAAAAGTATTCAAACAAAGCATCTCACACTCGAGCATCAGACATTCACTTACAAAATCAGTCATCGCTTATCGATCGAATAACGTGCCCTATTAAACAAACAATATTGGGCACCTTAACACAATATCTGTTCGATATTTAACACTTATATGTTTGTTGGTTTTTGTGTTGGAATGTAAGTGTGCATTTATTGGAGGGTTTAATTTTCGTTTTGTTTGCAGATATGAGTGTTGTGCTCAAAGTTAAATGGTAATTTTTTTTGTACTGTGGTTTGTGGATGCTTTAAATATTTGGAGCCTTATTTGAAAATTTTGTTAATCGACGTTATAAAATGCAATTGGTGGCAGCTTAAAAATCCATAATCACAAATGTTTATAAAATTCAAAACTATATTTTAGTTTAAAACTGTGTTTTAGCATAAAACTCTGTTTTAGTCTAAAACTGTGTTTTAGTATTAAACTGTGTTTTAGCATAAAACTGTGTTTTAGTATAAAACTGTGTTTTAGTATAAACTGTGTTTTAGCATAAAACTGTGTTTTAGTATAAAACTGTGTTTTAGCATAAAACTGTGTTTTAGCATAAAACTGTGTTTTAGCTAAAACTGTGTTTTAGCATAAAACTGTGTTTTAGTATAAAACTGTATTTTAGTATAAAACTGTGTTTTAGTATAAAACTGTGTTTTAGCATAAAACTCTGTTTTAGTATAAAACTGTGTTTTAGCATAAAACTCTGTTTTAGTATAAAACTGTGTTTTAGTATAAAACTGTGTTTTAGTATAAAACTGTGTTTTAGTATAAAACTGTGTTTTAGTATAAAACTGTGTTTTAGTATAAAACTGTGTTTTAGTATAAAACTGTGTTTTAGCATAAAACTGTGTTTTGCATACCGTGTTTTGGTATACAATTTCGTTTTAATATAAAATTGTTTTATAGTATAAAACAGTGTTTTGGCATAGAACTGTGTTTAAGCACAAAATTATGTTTTAGCATAAAATTGTTATAGCATAAAACTGTGTTTTAGCGTAAAAATGTGTTTAAGCATAAAATAGTACTTTTGCATAAAACTGTGTTTTATTAAAAAACTTTGTTTTAGTATAAAACTGTGTTTTAGTAGAAAACTGTGTTTTAGTATAAAACTATGTTTTAGTATAAAACTGTGTTTTAGTATAAAACTGTGTTTTAGTATAAAACTGTGTTTTAGTATAAAACTGTGTTTTAGTATAAAACTGTGTTTTAGTATAAAACTGTGTTTTAGTATAAAACTGTGTTTTAGTAGAAAACTGTGTTTTAGTATAAAACTATGTTTTAGTATAAAACTGTGTTTTAGTATAAAACTGTGTTTTAGTATAAAACTGTGTTTTAGTATAAAACTGTGTTTTAGTATAAAACTGTGTTTTAGCATAAAACTGTGTTTTAGTATAAAACTGTGTTTTAGTATAAAACTGTGTTTTGGCGTAAAACTTGGTTTTTAACAAAAAACTGTGTTTTGGCATAAAACTGTGTTTTAGCATTAAAATGTGTTTTAGCATAAAAATGTGTTTAAGCATAAAACTGTGTTTTAGCATAAAAATGTGTTTAAGCATTAAACTGTGTTTTAGCATAAAACTGTGTTTTAGCATAAAACTGTGTTTTAGCATGAAACTATGTTGTAGCATAAAACAGTGTTTTAGCATAAAACTGTGTTTTAGCATAAAACTGTGTTTTAGAATAAAACTGTATTTTAGTATAAAACTGTGTTTTAGAATAAAATTGTGTTTTAGCATAAAACTGGGTTTTGGCGTAAAACTTGGTTTTTAACAAAAAACTGTGTTTTGGCATAAAACTGTGTTTTAGCATTAAAATGTGTTTTAGCATAAAAATGTGTTTAAGCATAAAACTGTGTTTTAGCATAAAAATGTGTTTAAGCATTAAACTGTGTTTTAGCATAAAACTCTGTTTTCGTACAAAACCGTGTTTTAGTATACAATTTTGTTTTAATATAAAATTTTTTTATAGTATAAAACAGTGTTTTAGTATAAAATTGTGCTAAAGTATAAAATTGTGTTTAGTTCAAATAAATTCAATTTTTATAAAATAGTTGAGGTAATATAAAATATTATTTTAATTATGATTTGATGTCAGTGGTTTCTAAAGCAGCGGTTTCAGTTTAAAATGGTACTTTTAATATAAAACGGCAACTTTGGTATACGATAAAAACAAAGCATAAAAAAGATATTTGTATTATAAATTATGAAAATAATTTTTGAAATTAAATATTATGCTAATATCTTTATATAGAGGCAGGCATTTAATTTATAGTTTAAAAGCATTAGACGAGAACAACTTCTTTTAAGGCGAATAAAAGTATGAGCAATGTCATTATAAAAAGGCTTGTTTTAGTTTATCCTTCTCTGCATAAAAAGCATTTCAGGGTAAAATTAAAGTAAACTAAAGGAATCGCTACAATTTTTTTGTATAACTCATAATTTTTCTAAGACATAATATTACATCTCACTTTTAAACTTAATTTAATATTATTGGTAAATTTTAAAACTTAATACTCAACCCTCGCATGCAACAAAAATGCAATGCAAATCATTTTAATGGTGGTACTAATTGATGAGTTAAGTGCACCCGCATAAAGTTTATGAGATCAATGGTTATTTGGGTCAATATTGTAAATATTTAAATTTCGTAAAAGTGGTCATAAAGTTACAATTTTGGATTTTATGTCTGTGTTAAAATTCATTAAGTAACTTGATGATCCTTAACACGAAAAAAAAATCATTAAAATGACCGACACTGAGGTTATAAATTTGTATTATTAAATAAACTTAATTCTGACTCATTTTTAAAAGTTTTTCAGGGAATATTATTTATTTAAATATTTTATTGAAATAAAATTTTAAGTTAAGCAATAAGCTGATAATATTTTATATTTTATTAAAAGTATAAAAATTATATTTTACGTAGAAAGATTTGCTTACTTTATTTCATAAATTTAAACCAAAGAATACATGAGTACTATTATATTTTTACTTACCGAAAAAAACAAACAAAAAAACTATTTAATAAAAATTTGTAATCGTGTTATTGCTTGTTTCAAAAAAAAATCATACCAATGCAATCTATTTTGTTAAATCTTGCATATCGAACTCCTGCTTGCTGCTTATAAAGAATAGATTAATTTTACTCAGACACAAATAAAGGGATTAAATTTAACAATAAACACTCATACTTGTACACATGTGACCGTATTATGTCCATAAATCCCACAGTTATAAATTGATTTCTTTTTATATAAATTAAACTAAAAATATATAAACAACAAGGATACGATTATTGATTGTTGGTAAGCAACAACGAATATGCAATGAACGCTATAGTAGGATTTACCAACTTGAATTTACACAAGAAAGGGAGACCAAGATATAAAATATATTTGATCTCATGGTACAGTAATGAATTTTAAGTGGGGATACAAAAAAATGTCACGTTTTAAATCCTTTAGAAGCCCTTTTTGTTTCTTATAAAAGAGATAAATGTACAACTATACCTATTCCACTAGTTTTACGTAATGCACTTTATATTTTCTCTAGACCAGGGGTGGGCAACCTATGGTTCGCGAACATGTTTAAAATTTATACGGTGGCCGGCCCTTAAGCAGTGACCAAGAAAAATTATATATAAAAAAACGTACATTAAAAATAGTTAGGAAAATTTATGGAATAAATAAAAATTGAATTTTTTAACAATTTTGAGGCGCAAATATTTCTGCAATTAATCAATAACGCAAAAAATTATTCCATTGTTTGGGAGCACATATAAATGCGAACAATTTTATTGGAAAATGATGTTTTTTAAATCAAAATTTAGATCGCGAAATACAGACGAGTATTTAGAAAGTATCTTAGTAGTTGCTACTACTAAAATTGAACCAGAAATAAGTACCTAATCCACCAAAAAGCAGTGACAAGTTTCTTTTCAATATAATTAAACAACTTCCTAGCAAAAAACTTTAGAAAGGTAATTGAATGCGGAATTAAGCATTTTCGGCGGAAGGACTTTCGAACTAGATTACCAACCTAATGATTTTAACAAGGCATGAGGATTTTACAATTAATTTCTGAGAATCTATTACATTGATTATTGCTGGAAGTTATTATTAGTACATATTTTAAGGTATTTTCAATTATTTCTTCCTTGTAAGCGAGTAACAAAATATGGCAATCACAAAAGTAAGTCATTATATGTCAAGTACTTTTTAAGGTAATTTCAGATTTTTTGCTTGGTTATTACTAATTTTTTTTTTGTAATCTTATAGTGCAGTAATAAAAAGTATTATAAATATATTGTCAGAGATATTTTATGTTTGTTCAACTTCTAAAAATTGTCTTCACCGTTTAATGAAGACATAATTTAAGTTTGGTTGTTTTCATTTTTGGCCCGCATTACGAAAAGGTTTTCCATCCCCGCTCTAGGCTAGTAATTTAATTGCCAGCATTTGATACAGACTGGGTTTACTTACTCCATTCATATGCAATATACTGCTGACCTACTTCTAAAGGAAATCAATGCTGGTCACTCGTACCCGATATACGCTGATCTTCTATTATAAAAAATCATTGACGTCCACACCTAAATCATATATCATTAAGAAAAATTTATTTTTTATTTCAAACTGTGAAGCGTAAACTCCTTCTGAAAGGCACTTTCAGGGCGACTTATCGCCCTTCGGTAGAACTGTTAGCGAATATTGTCTTTCTGACTTCATTTCACATCGAATGCCACTTATTAATTCGCAGTTTGTGTCCCTTCCATAAATTGGTCGATTGAGTTTTGAGTTTCGCATAAATCTAATATAACTAGAATTTTTACGAAAGTTATCTAGAATACACAGCAGTGATATCCTAAGAACACTCCATGACATTTTAAGTATCTAAATATCTTTCCTGCCTTCCTTTTGTCATACGCAAGTCTTAAGACTACTGTTCTGCCGGAAACTCCTTTTCTGCTGGTTGATCACTGGAATAACGTATAAGTAGCTGTTTTCCTCTGACTGATTTTTTGATAAATTTTGCGAAACATTGAAGATAAAAATAAACAAAAAAGACTAGCTGCTTAAAAGTTTAATAAAATATAATTAAAATAAAAACTATAATTAATTTTATAAAGGGTGTTTTTTAAGCATGATAGAACTTGAACTTATAAAAAACAATACTAAAAATTAAATTTTGATGAAAAGTTGTTTCTTACTATATTCAGTAAACTCTGGCAAATCTTTATGAATAGACTGACGCTTGACAAACGCTATCAAATCATCAAAGTTTACTTTGAAAATCAGTCTTCAATTCGAGCAACTTCGAATTTGTGATTTCCTCTGAGCAAGCCATCCGTCAAACTGTGGATAGATTTCATACAACATACTCTCTAGAGGATGCAATAACACCAACATGTCGAAGGAATGTGCGTACTGAAGAAAATATCGCTGATGTAAACGAAACTGTGGAAGAAGATCCAAATTTATCGATTCGTCGGCGGTCGCAGAAATTGGAGCTTTGTCCGTCCATTGCGTGGAAAATTTTGCTCAAGGATCTTGGCTTACACCCGTATAGTGTCCACCTAGTACAGGAATTAAGACCACTAGACCATTATATGCATCGTTCTTTCGCTGATTGTGCTCTAGAGCAGCTAGTAACTGACCTGTTGTTTTATCGCCAAATTTTGTTCAGCGATGAGGCTCATTTTTGGCTTAACGCGCTTATTAACAAGTAAAATAGGCGCACACGGGGTTAAACCAATCCACAACGTACCCTGCAGACTCCACTGCATCTAAAAAAATTTACCGTTTGATGTAGTTTACACGCGGTGTCATAATCGAATCTAATTTCTTCAAAAATTAGGGCGGATCTAACGTTACGGTGAATGGAGATCGGTACTGCACCATGATTAATGATTTTTTGTTTGAAAAATGGATGAATTTGATCCGGACGAAATGTGGTATCAACAAGATGGCGCTACGTGCCATACGGCGACCGCAACCATCGAGGTAATGAAATCAAAATTTGGCGATAAGTTGATTTCAAGAAATGGGCCCGTTAGTTGGCCTCCCAGGTCATGCGATTTGATGCATCTCAATTATTTCCTGTGGGGCGCCATGTGAACTGACTGGTTTATGCTGATAAACCAGCAACAATTGAAGCTTTGGAGATCAGCATTGTTCGTGTTATTCGTGACTTATGGGCAGAAGTACTTAAAAAAGTGACCCTAAATTGGACGTCTAGAATAAGCTTCGTCATAAGCAGCCTTACTTGCTATATGCCAGAAATCATTTTCAAATATTAATTCTATGTTCAGAATTTCAAACTTTCTACTTACATTTTAAAACTATATTGAAAATCTCTTGCTTGCTGTAGAGTGCCTTTACAAAAACAATTATTATAACTTTAACAAAAACTTAATGGAGAAAACTTTTATGTTTATCTCATATAACGACACTACAAACTATAAGATAAAAATTCCCTCCTGGCAACAACAACAACAATAACGACAGGAAACCAGGAAATCTCTAGACAAAAAAAACAGAGAAAAAAAAATAAAATAAAACCTTTTATAATAAAGTAACCATTCAATAGATAAAATTCCCACAGGAATTGTATCATTTCAGTTTTGTTTCAATATTTGATGTTTTGTTTGGAAGGAATAATTGCATTAAAAAAAAATACATAAATGTGAAAGAACTACACTATTTTTGGAATATTCTATAAGCAGGAGAAGAAGAAGAAGAAAAAACCATTGTTTTTTGGAAAATCGGATTTAAGTTTTAAACTAATTTCTTTGGTTAGTTTTTTGTTATTCTTGTTTTATAGCTATTGTTTCCATTGTTGGTTGCCTGGTGGCTTGCTTGAGTATTATAAACGCTTCGCTTGACTTTGTGTCTCATGACTGGTGGTGGCGGTGTTATTGCCAACGCTTAACTTAGAATGATGATGAATCCTTTTTGATTGCCAGCTAGCTGGCTTTTTTAATTGTGTGTGTATGTATGTGTGTGTGTGTGTGTGAGAAAGAAAAAAATACCCTTAAAACTTTGCTCCTTTTTTGACTGTCCTTTGCCAAGCAAAACGTATAACTGAATGAATGAATGAATGAATGAATAAATGAATGATATTTTTGGTATTTGTGTTATCATGATGGCGCTGATGAACACTAAACTTAGTATATGTGTGTGTGTGAGTGTTCGCGTTAAAGTCCTGTTAACGTCTAGTATGCCTTGATAAAACTCCCTGCATGCAATACAATTTATGATTGTATTATTATTATTGCTATTGTGCCAAGCAAAGTGCCAGACAACAACCAACTGTTTAGTTGGTTTGTTAAACTGGTGTTTTACACAATTGAACAACTGTTTGGTGGTGTGTCTTAACAAGATAAGATTTTATTTCATTAAATTCTAGTTGAAATAAATTTTTGTTTACTACAATTCACTTTTTTGTTTTTGAACACAACTTTTCGTTTATCACTTTAGTGTAGTTTTTCGCATTCTACAATAGTGCAATCTTTAAATCAAAATGAAAGTTATTTAGAAAATTTCGTTTAATTGGCTTGTTGTTGTTGTGCAACTTCTTTCCTGAAGCTTTTAGATTGCTGATAAGATTACAGATTTTCTGCTGCTGCTCATTCATCAAATCTCCACCCTTAATGGTACTTGAGTCGTTGGTGATTTAAGATTTTTATGGCAGACTTAAAGCTGATTAAGTTTAGAGAAATGCTACTAAAATGTTTATTTCAGTGTGTTTAGAACAAGAAATAAAAGGAAATTAAATTTCAAAAAAGAAAAAACTTGAAATAGAAAACTCTGTAATTATTTATTTTACTTTTATCTCAATAATTATTTTATCATTTTTTTTCAACAGAATCCCCGAAGATTTTAAAATTTATTTTGGGGTAAATTTTTTTAATTAAAAAATACACCAAAATTTTTATATTCCATTTAAATAATAATAATTCTTGCAGCAAAAATGACTTTAAAACAAAGAAACTTACAATCATGTTTATTTAAAATTATACATGGATTATATTAAAATTTTTTCGACAAAGAGTCCGTACAACCAAATTTGAATGCACATTAAAAAAATACACTTTGGAATGCAACAATTTAGAGCAAATATCAATCGAATTTATGGGGACATCTCTGAATTTTTAGTTTCAAATTTGCTACTTGTTACAGTGGACTTAACAACACAGGTTCTTTGTAAATTGTAAGCCCTTTTTCTATAACGCTTCAACAATTTGGTTAGGTACAACGGAATACGTTAACACCCTTTAATTTAGAATTTTAATTCTTTAACACGGGAATAACCTTCGGCCGTTGAAAAAATCAATATTTGGTTTTTATAGCTTAAAAAGGCTTCGAAGAATATGTGTAAAAAATTATGGGGACTAATTTGTATGTTAAAGTCGGTTTTGAAAATGTACATTTTAATGTAAAATAAGCTTCAATCTAAAAACTTGTTCATTTTATTTTATTTTTATATTTCTTATTATACCAGACAAAGTAGTGGATATAATTTTCAAATAATTGTTTAACGGCTAAAAAATAGAGCCATAATGATTAAATTACATCAATTATGGGAACACCCTTTGCTTCTTAAATTCAAATTGTATACCTTTTCTTATAGCTAATTAAGCAATACAGTTTTTTTGTAAATTTTAATAAGTGTCAACAACTGTTAAAGAATACAGACATACATATACATCAATTTAAATGAACTATTGGGGTATCGTTTAATTTATAATTTGTAATATTTATACTTGTTATTATAACGGTCATATTAAGCGACATTTTGTCTTTTGTTTTTGCTTAAACTTTGATTTTTGTTTTTGCTTTATGGTTTGGACAAAAATCCTTAGTGTATTTAAAGTGTTTGTCAGAAGTTTCCTGAAGAGTTAAGTAAGCGGTAACGCAATGGCCATCGAGACGTGCTGTGGCCCTTAATAATCAATATCGGTAATTAGTTTATTAGGGATAATTAAATAAAAAATAGCACGAAATTTTTTATGAAAATTAAATATTTTAAAAATATTTCCGTGTCTTTAATTTTGTCTTATTTAATCGTATGGAGACACCATAGATATTTAAATTATGAACCCTTTTTTTTAACCAGGACCAATCTGTTAGCATAACTTTAAAAAAATGAAGACAAGCAGGAGGAGTATATTTGAAATAGAAATAAACTTTTTATTAAAGCCATATTAATCTGGATTAAGATGCTTTAAAGGCTTGTACTATGATCATATATTTGCTTTTGTAATTTAAAAAAGTTTTTCGTTTTCGTAAAACATTCTTTAATATTCTAGAAAAATTCATTTTTATTAAGAAATTGCACCTCCGAAGCGGTCAATTGACATCGGCAAAACCACTGTTACCTTGATAGCCGAACTTAGGGTACAATAGACAAATTGTTAGATGACTATGAAGATAATTTCGCAAATTCATATTTGCCATTTCGTGATTGAAATGGTAGCGGCATCTTCTAGGAAAAATGCGAAAAATAGCCATGACTTCAAATACACACTACTACTCTTCCATTAGTTAAATTTTCTATCTATATACTATCTGTATTAAGAGACATCTCAGGAAAACTTAGGTTGGCTTTTTATACCCTTCACCACAGGTGGAAAGAGGGTATTCCAAAGTTTTTCATTCCGTGTTTAATTTCTATAATATCCATTTCCAAATCCATAAAATATATATTATTCTGAGTTCTTATGCATAGCGAAGCCGATTGAGCAATGTCCGTCCGTCCGTTTTCGAGTTTAAATCAATTTTGACAAGGCTCAAGGCAGATAAGCTTGATAAAGTTAAAATACACCAATCGATCAAAGATAGGTTTGAAAATTTTGCTATTGAAAATCAGCAAGATCGGTCCATGTCGACACATCGAGGAAACACCAGGCCTGCCTTTAATTTTATTTTTATTTTTTTATATTTTGCTTGAAAAATTGTAACTAAATTTTCTGTAAAAACAGCGTTTACCGCCCAACAACAGATATTGACTGATTTACGGTCAGAATTATATATAGAGTCCGAACATAAACTCTTTATTTGATAAATTAAACTAAAAATATTTTTCAGCGTAAAAAAATAAAAACTATAACTTCAAAAATAGGAATTATTTTCAAAACAAAAAAAATTTTTAAATAATTATTAATATATAATTTTTGGAATAAAACTTATAAACGTTACGATTCCTGAAAAATACGCATTTAGCCAACCAGTAACTCAATTAATAAATACATTTGAGTTTGTTAATGTGAAATAATGTAACAATTTAGTCTTACTTATTGTTATTGTTGTAACGCAGACAATTTTTTTCAAAATTATTATATAGCGACCACTGATTTAAACATAATTAAATAACCCAATTAAATATTTAGAAAATATTTTCTTTCTGTCCCATTTTGAACTGTTGACACAATTAGAAAGGCTATTGTGGACGGTCCGCTTCAATCTTAACTCATCTTTCACAAACGGTCTAAGTTATACACTCATTTATATTTTCATATTCAACCAATAAATATTTATAGAACATGAAAAAGGACAATTTGTAAGGAAAATATTTGATAAAATGTTTTCGTCTGCAAATGGTTTTTGTCTTCAACCAAAAAAAAAAAATTGCTTTTGGAAAGAATTTATTTATTACTGAGACAAAAAGAACCGCAGTTACAACAACTTAGTAAATAAACAAAGGAATATTAAATAACATTTTTGTCAAATATTGTTTTTAAATAATACAAATCGTATGCGCGTAGAAGACAACACAGACAGCTATCATTTTTTTTAGATTTTTGCCTACAATCCTTTTTAAATTTTATTTTTTTTCTCTAAAAAACTTGAGAAATAAAAACTGCAGTCATATTTACCTGGCAAGCAGCGAAATATAAAAGAACGAGAAAAAGTGTTGCTTTTTAATTCCTACTCTGCTACATCTTGTTGATCATTGAAGTTCACAAAGTTTGCAGCAGCTTTTTTATTTCATATTCTCTTTTTTTTCCTAATTTTCATTTAGAACATTTATGCCTGGTTGCATCATTAATGAGTATTATTTCCACTACAAACAGGGAATGAATAAATTTGTACCCAAGAAATATTAAAAGTCGTTTTTTTATTTAGGTTTGGTTTTATTATTTGAGCTGCTTTATGATGGCGCTGGCTTCTATTATTTTTTCTTGCTTGTAAATGCTGCTTATTTTTTGTTTGATGATGTCCTTGCGGTTCTTCATTTACAAATGAAATTTTTAACAAATATAAGTTAAGTTGCCATAAAAGCCAATAAGTACATTTTAAGCTTATTTTTTCTTTACATTTTATTTTTTATTTCAGAGAAGAAAAAAATCCTGCTTCAGCTACGCAATAATCATGCTTATTTCAACCACTTACACTTTAAAGTTTAATGATTTCGTCCTTTTTGTTTATTTCAAGGGTTTTTATTACGTTTCACTTATTTTCATGTCTTCAAGGAAAAATTTGAATTAGTTTCTTTAAATTGAAAAAAAAAGAAATAAAAACAAAATTAAAGGTTTCTAAAAAGTTAGTGAAGTGTGAAGGGTTTGTCAAAAGCAATGATTTATATTTTTTGTTAAAAAGACATAAAAAAGTTTAATAACCGACATGAATTAAAAACAAGAAATTAATGTGCTGCTTCTGTGTTACAAGCGTTGAGCTCGTCTGAAAAATTTGTATGAGAAGCATACACTTTTTTAAGTCATTTCCATACAAATTTTTCAGACAATTTAAACGTTTGTAATACAGAATTAAATTTTTTTTTAATAAATAAAAAAAGCTCAAAAATAATAATTAAAGGCTCAAAAAATTTTCCATATAAATTATAATATCATCTCAGCCAAAGTACTAACAAGATCTAGGAATTACGATTATTTGCCAGAATACAGGCGGGGCAGCAGCTTAAGGAGATAAAAAATCAACCAAGTGCAAGTTAGACTTCCAAAGGCTTTCGTACCAAGTATGGGCACCTATTAATGTTTACTATTATTTTTTAATCTAGTTACAGCGGCCATGGTAATAAAGTGAACGCCAAAATTTTTTTTGTTTTAATGCTATACAAAAAACGCAATGGATGGTTAGTTGTCTTCACCTCCTGAACCAATTGAACTTTTTATGGGGTCATACTAAGTTCTTTGTGCAAAATTCGTCTCAATGATGTCTCTAAAATGTTTAATTGTTAAGAACGAAGGTAAATTGATGTTGATGGCGCTTTACGCACACTTTCTGCCGCAGCAGCAATATTCTCGGGTGTACTATAGCACTCAATAGCAAAAATTGTTAAAAAAGAAATCTAAAAGTTAAAGGGTGTCCCCACAGGTGACAAAAATATTTCTATATGGGTTTGTCTTTTGATATATTTTATAGAAACACTTGCAAATAATACAGAATATAGACCGTTATAAAAACAAGTCTTAATATTCAAAATTAAAAATTAAAGAGTGTCCCAATAGTTAATTTAATTTGATGTATTTTCACACAATTTTGAAAAAGGACGGTAGTATACTAAGTCACCTTTAAAAAAAAGTACCAAAATTTTATTTCGAAATTAGAAGGTGACTGAATAGTTGAAGTGCTGCTTAGTCCGCTATAAGAACAAGAAGAATTTATGTTTAGAAATTATATGATATTCCCATAAAATATGGAATTTGTCTTTTCTGCAAGAATTATTTTAAGTATTTTCAGCGATTTCTGTATTCGCTTCTTAAACCTTTAATGAAAAGATGATTGGCAGGAATCACTGTATGTTTATTTTGCCACAGTTCAAGTGTCTTCATTATGTACTGTTATTTTCGTTATATTAGTTATCTTCTTCTTATTTAGTTGATCTTTAATCTTGTCTTGTTGAGACTAATTATATCGTTTCATATCTTTTTCATGTAAACTGTTTTTAAAAATCATTCTTATTCAATAAAAATAAGTACCTACTTAATTCCCTTTCCATATTTTTCCAAATAAAATTTTTAATCTCTGTAGCCACATACTTTTTTTTTTGGGGCAAATCACACAAATGACAGTGAATGAATGAATGACCCTGAACAGAAATATATCATCGATGTTTATGATTATAAAAATATAATTCACCTAAATTCTCTTTAAGTTTCTATTAAAATATTTAAAACATATTTCTCTTATAAACCAAAAATATTTTTTGTCAATTTACTGGTAAAGATTATTAGCTTATTTATTATTAAATTC
This sequence comes from Gymnosoma rotundatum, assembly GCA_916610165.2. Lineage (NCBI taxonomy): Eukaryota > Metazoa > Arthropoda > Insecta > Diptera > Tachinidae > Gymnosoma > Gymnosoma rotundatum. The sequence goes on from OU744338.1 coordinate 120,270,649, forward strand.
CTCATTTAGGGCAGATAAATAACCTAAAGTATCCCTTTTAATTTTGGAATTTATTAAACATTATATAAGGTACGTTGAAAAGAATTTACTTGATTTATTATTTTAAATAAATGCTTTTATAGAAATTGCTAACAACAAATATAGTACATACACATACATAATTCAATGAGTGTATGTTAAAATAGGATTTTGAATTATTTTTAGTTAAATTTTAATTAACGAACAAATATAGGGTTTAACTTTTTGCAGTTTTATAAAGTGTTAAAAAAATCTGAGAGCTATGAAATAACTGCCAATTAATTAATATTTGTAATAAATATCTTTAGGCTTACCCCTGGCACTGAGTGTCCTAATTTTCATAATAATAATTTTCTTAAGCAAAGTTAAAGATCATTTTGAGATTCGCTTTTGGAAATACAACGAATCTTTAGAAAAATTATATTAAATTTGAGATATTTTTGCACCCTCTAATAGTTAAAGCATCCCTTAGGATATGACTCCTACTCATGCAACGTATTGCCCTCGTAATAGTTAAATTTATTTGGAAAGAAATAGCAGTAGCAGGTCAAGACTTTGAGCGCATTCAAATAAACTTTTGAACATTAAAAAATTTTTATTTCCCCAGAAATTAATCCTACTGTGCGTTTTAGAGATGAATTATCGCTTAGCATATTGGTTGCATAGTGGTCGCAGAATGGATGAGCTCTTAATAAATAGGACTTTGTGCGCTATATACAGATATGGAAAACATATTTTCCAATTAAAAGACAGTTTTAGAATGAATAAAATTTATATATGAAATATATATATATATGAACTAAATACACCAAAGTTTATAATATGTGACATCTCATACGACTCACACAATCACGCAGAGACCCACACAATTACAATTGAAATTAGGTAAAACATGGAACCAGTATGGTACAATTTTTTTTACCTTCAGACATTTTGCAGTGATATAATACAAAAAAATACACTAAAAGGAGTACACAAATACACTTTGAACTCGTAACTAACTAAAGCTCTTTTATTTCGTTTTTTTTTCTAGACTATTGACCACTGAACGAAAATAGTCGACTTTCTTTTTACAATTGTCTTTCAAGGCAATCATATCAAATGGGTAACTTAACCTAGCCATCGTTTAATGCCAGATAATTCTAGGCCAAAGCCTGCCTCAATATAGTTGTCTCACACCCACTTCCTAGATTTTATGGAATACAACAATTTTGTAACCGTCTCTTGCTGATTGGGTGAACCTATGTTCCAGCTGCAGACTATATGAGAATTATATCACTAAAATATCCCTTCTGTACCCTAAAATTTCTATGCAGGTTTTCGCATTTCTGCGTTATATTTGCTTTTCGCACATAACACCAACTTCCAATATATTTCACCGCAAAATAGTTTGATAGATTAAAGAGTATACTTTTTCTAACTTGACTTATTTAGTCCGTACAGTTTGCAGATGCACGACCTACTGAGAGTCTGCTTCCAAGCACCACCATGATGAGGCGTGTGCCAGCTGATTGCGAATGTAGAGGTGGTACTGATAATTAAGAGTTCAGATGAAGAGATACCAAGAATTGTAGAAACTATAGCAGCTGTTATATAAAAAAAACAAAACAAAAACGTATAAAAACGGAGTGAGTTGCCAGAGGGTCGGCCGCGCTGGCATACTGGCATTTGCACCGGCTAGGGCTCGCCGTCTTAGGATGGTTCTTTAGCCAACCAAACTGGGTACCTGGGGAGCTACAAAAAAAATAATTATGCCAGCAAAAAAACATATTAAAAATTTAAATTAAACGAGGCCCGAAGTAACCCCTGTCTGCTCCTTGCTACTCACACTACTATTACCTTGGCTGGTGTTCTGCCAGATTTTAATTTTTTGAATGTCAACAACTCAAAAATTATTATTATTATTATTTAACGATGAGTAACTTGCTATCTACATCAGCTGTTTTTTTTTTTTAGCAATAGCAAATATCGTTAAAATTGTTGTTAATTTAACCAACCGATTATCGTTAAGAGACAAGAGAGGTGAATCGCGCTGCAAGTGTATATGAATTACTAATGAGTTTTATAGCTCTTTAAATTAAAACCCTTTACAATTTAAAAATGAATAATATAAAAACTGTTAAATGTATATATTGCTATTAAATTGTAATAATACCATTATTTCATCCTGAATTACACATTTTTAAAGAAGCAATTATGAATAAATATTTGTATGCTTAAATAAATAAACAAAAATAAATAAAACAGAGAAGAACACAAATAATGAAAGGGTCCTTTAAACGACTTTGATATACTCTAAAATTATTACTATTTAATTTATTTTATAATATAACAAAAATATTATGCTTTCACCTGTGCTGTCAAAAATATAGTATACAAAAGAATTGGAACCTAAAAAAGCTTCAAAAGTCTCAAAATTGTAAATATTTTTACAAACCAAATATTTGCTAAAATAAAAATTTACATTTATATTATTACGAACAATTTGAAAATGTTTTAATACCTTTTAAAGTTATAATGAAACCTTTAAATAGAAGCATAACAAACTATGAACTACAATGCAAAATAATAATATAAAGCACTATAATATAATTTTCATTTTGGCAAGCGTTTCTAATTAAGTTGTCAGATTATTTTGACATAACCAACCGTAACTTAACCAAAATGTACCAACAAAACCATACCAAATAATATTGTTTAAATAATTTTTTTTTTCATTTGATATTATTACTGCGATTGCGTCTGCAATACAATATTAACCCCTTAACGCCAAACTTAAAAATAAATATTTTTATGCATTAATTTATTTTCCAAAAATTTTTCTTAAAGGTATCTACTTTTTATAAAAGTACTTTTTAAATGTACCGTTAACAAAAAGTACTTTTTAAATAAATATAAATTTTATATTAATTAACTCAGAACCTAGCTTTAAAACAATAAAACCGTGGCTAGCTTTAAACAAAAAACTTTTGGTGTAGCGTAATGACTGTATGCTTTCCCCGCAGTAATAGATTTAACTTTTAAGTTATAAATAATAATAATTTTATAAGAATATCATGAAATATTTATAGTTGAAGGAATTAAGCGCATGTAGATTAAAAAAGTACCTTTTAAAATATTATTAAAATAACTAAAAACTACTGCGCCCTAAAAAGACTCTTCAGAAACAACTTTGCCAAAGAACTTTTTTTTTAAATCCTTTAAAAATTCTTAAAAAACTTTTTATAAAAGATATCTGCTGCAAAAGTACCAAAAGGGTACATATCAAAAAATGCCGTTTGAAAAGTTCTCAATCAAAATAATGGCACCACTCTAAATTTATCCTTTTGGCAATGTCTTAAGAAAAAAATATAAAAAATTGAAAAAATTTTTTTTAACAATTTCTTTGAAAAACTTTCATTCGAAATACGAACTTTTACAATAAAGCACCTTTAGAAATCTTTAGCAAATCTATAAATAAAAAGAGTTTTATTTAAAACATAATGTACATTAAAAAGATTTACGTTTAAAATGTAAATTAAAAATTTGGTACATTTCGAAACCGTACTTGTTTTAAACGTAACATTAAGCAGAGGTTCTCTAAAAAAATATTTTTTTTTTCAAACAGAAGCTTAAGCTTAAAATAAAATATTGAAAAAATGTTATCAAAAAAGTATCATAAAAATTGTTGTCATACATATTCGTATTATTAAAAAAGTACCTTTTAAAAGATTAAAAAAATTCTGCAATTTAAGGAGGCAGCTTTTTAAAGAAGAGAGGTCTAATATTGACTTTTAAAAAATATCCGTTTAAAAAGTTAAAAAAATTTTTTTAAATAAATATTGAAAGAAGCACCTAAAGAAATCACTTTTAAAAAAGGTCCTTATTAAAGTACCTGAACAAATTACTCTTCTAAAAGATTCTTTTAAAAAACTACTTTTAAAAATACCTTTAAAATACAGATTTAAAAGTTACCTTCAAAGAACTACCTTTAGAAAAGTACATTTTAAAAAGTACCTTTTAAAAAGAGTCTATTTAAAGATAGTACTAAAAAAAAATATTTTTAGAAAGATTCCTTGTTAAATGTGTTTGTTTTTTTTAACTAAACCTACAATGTATTATGTAACATTTGTTTTACAGTTGACTCTTATGGGTTAAATCACCAAAAACAAAAATATTTGGCACCATATGAAAATTACGCGTTTGTAATGTAACCAGGCCTTATATGTTATTTGCACTCTTTCAAAATATAATAATAAAATTAAGGAAAGAAAATGAATAAAGAAGAAATTTAAACAATTTCACATATTAATGCGAAAAAAAATTTTAACAAAAAACCAAAAGGGGTGTTAAGAATGACTGTTGGTAGTGGCAAATATACTTTTCAAATGTGAAACAAAGACATCAAGGTAGAAAATCACTGGGGTTAAGGGGTTTTAATAAAAAGGAAATCAAAAAACACCCCAATTTTTTAATATATGTGAGCTTCTCCTGTTCGTGCTGTTAAATTGTGTTTGTGTGTTCGTGTGTGTGCTTGTTAATAATAGTAATTGTTGTGATTTTTTTATGTTTTTTTATTGTGGCTGTGTGTACTGCAATATATTGTTGGTTTGTTAATAGTCCTCTTCATGGTGGTTTCAGTTATAATTTTAGATTATTAATTTTTTTTTTTTTTTTTTGTAAAGGGTTGCATTTTTTCAAAAGCTCGTAAAATATAGAATAGAAACTGGTAAAATGTATAGAATAATAGAAAGACAGTAGTAAAATGAAGCGATTTTATTACATCGGCAATTTGACAAACGACTGCTTAGGTATAGTTGAAAGGCATGTTTTCTTTCACTGAACAAAATTTTCATAGGTGATATTAGCGAAAAAATTTATTAAGACCTTAATAATAAAAATAGTCAAATCAAGCTAATTTTAATTTAAAATGTAAATTTAATCAATTTAAACAGATTTTTTTTTCGAAAAAATATTTTTAAATAAAATCATGACAAATTTTGTAAATTCAACAAAAATTTCTATAAAAGAATAATCAGACGTCACCAGAAAAGCAACACTAGAAATTAGTTAAACTTACACACTAAGAGTAAGTTAAAGTTATTATTTTTTATTTAAGGAGAATAAGCACTTCAGGCAATTAGTTGATTTTCTTAACCGTGCTTCATGCTTTAGGAAAAGGATTAATAAGAGATAAGTCAGGTGGTGAAAGGAGAAAGATATAGCTATTTAATTAGATATTTTTCTTCGTCGGGGAAAATGCTATGATAAAGTACCGACGAAGGAGTCGGCATGCTGTAATGTTCATTCTCAATATGTATTAAACCATTAAACAGAAAAAAACATTTTTATTTTTTGATTGCCGCAGGGTTCGAACCCTGGCCAACTTTATCTGTAGTCAATGTGCTTAGCGCCTTGACTGCAGCAGCCATTGATTTGACTAAATTTTCCTTTATTAACCAACTTTAAAAACAAGAAGGAGCTCATCAAATTCTCTGAATGTTTTTTTACGTTTGTGCCCGCAGAACTCAGTCATTTCTAAACCGAACTTAAAAGTCTTTTCCTTATTAGAAAGATTATACTGACAGATTGATCCGGCTATAAAAACAATTCATAATTAAAAAAATTAAAGGGTGTCCCTGTAGCGAGCACAGAAATCAAGATTCTGTCGAATGATCAAGCGTATGTCTATTAGAGTTTAAAGGATAGGCCAATATAGGTAAAATTATATCTCCTATGGGGACACCGTAAAGGGCACCACTTTAAAATTAAAAAAACTGCGATTCATTATAGCTCCTTATAACAAAAATGTATATAAAAATAAATCTTAAAATTAAAGGGTGTCCCCAAAGGTGATATAAATTGACCTATATTGGCCTATCCTTTGAACCATAATGGTCATACGCTTGATCATTCGACATAATGTAGATTGCTACGATCGATATAGTAACAAGTGTTAATATTCAAAATTATAAATTAAAGGGTGACCTAATAGTTAATTTAATTTGATGTATACGCTCATACTTTTAAACAGTTGTAGATAGACGGTTGAAATTTATAAAGAATCTGTATTGCTAACTCCGCTATAATAAAAAGAAGAAAATTGGGATTTGAAAATGAAAGCGTGCCCCAATAGTTGATGTGTAATTTGATAAATGTGGCCAAACTGTTGAATCGTTATACACAGATAGCTGAAACTTACAAAAGACCCTTATTGCTAAGTCCGATATAATAATAAGTATAAAATTTGAATTTATAAAATAAAGGGTGTTCCCAAAATAATGTAATTTGTCTTATATGGCCGTATCTTTTGAACCGTTATGTGAAAATAACTTAAAATTAGAGAGAATATCCACTACTTTGTTTGGTATACTAAGAGATATAAATACTTCAAATTATAAATTAAAGAGTGTTACAATAGTTAATGTTATTTCATTTATATAGCCAAACTGTTGAACAATTGCAGATAGACAGTTGAAATTAGAAAGGAGCTACGTTACTAAGTTCGCTTTAATACGTATAAAGCTTGGATATGGAATATAAGCGTGTCCCAATATAAAATGTAATTTGATGTATGTGGCCGTACTTTTGAACCATTATAGCAGATAGATATAATCTATTTTGAAATATTTAATTAAAAACTTAATATTGTTTGTATAAAAATCTACTTTTCTTCAACTCTACACCCTGCTCTACTTTATTAAGTTAAATTTTTGATTCAGTGTTGTTTTAAAAATAAAAAAAATTTGCATCCATTATTTCCGTGGTGTTATAAAATACAGCTTTGGGGCACGATCTCTGTTTTAAGCTGATCATCATGTATCTCCTTTAGCCAGTCAGACATGTCGCCGAAAATCATGTGTCTCAACAATATTTAACTTCTTTTATAATTTTGAAGGAAATTAAATCAACAATCTTACAATCGTTAACATACAAAGAGGGAAAATACAGCGCTGAACCAACAAAACTTAACAATTTAAAACAAAAAATTTTAATCTACTAGAAAGAACTAAGCCAATTCCTCCTTTGAACTCTTTCCTTGCTTTAAATGGCACACTATCTTTATACTATACAAAAAATTTCGTCGGATATTTCACTCTTAAAAAAAAGGAGAAAAAATCGCTAAATAGACATTTTTTATTTTTAATTTCTAGCGTTTTAAGCTTTTGGCATTTTCTGTCTCTGTTTGAACATTAATAAAATATTTGGGCATTGTAGAACTAAAAAAAAATAATGGAAAAATCAAAAGTATAATAGTACAAACTCTAACAATTCTAATTTATATCCATGCACATATATTTACAATTCCCCACAGAGTTACACTCGTAAATTCTAAATTGAAAATAGAAAGAAAAAAATGTTAAGCATTTGAAAATGTTTTGTAAAATATAAAGTTATTGAAAACCTGAATAAAATCTGTTCAATTTTGGCTTTTTATTTTTTCATGCAGCTTTTAAAGTCCCTTTTATGAAATTTATAGATTTTTTTTTTTTAATTTATATAAATTTAAAAGGAAAATAAAGACATCATGCTGTTTAGTATTATGGTTCATATTTGCTTTATTTCATTTTTTTATGAGTAAATAGGAAATAGGTTAATTTTTTATCGGAGAGTAGCAGAATTTTGTTTCATTCAAAGGTTTCTTTATGATTTTATTTTTAGCAAAAATTTGGATTATAAAATTTACTTAATTTAGTAAGTTGTGTTGATACTGCAAGGGATTTCTGGTAATAAACCAGTAAACAAACATTTTGTATATAAAGTTTATTAATTCTAAAAAATTAGAGAATATATTTTACTATGGTCAGGAGTTATGTTAACTGTAACAATGTATTGTTGAATGAAAGAATTAAAAGATTTTTTTTTTACTATTTAAAGATATAGAGTTTGTAACCATAAAATAGTTGTAATGAATAAATTAAAATCACATTAAACATTTAACATCATTTAAGTTAACTTTGAAACGAATAGATTTACCCATAAAATTAATTTTTTTAACCACATTATGGTTATGACTACCGCATCTGAACATGTTATGATTATATGTTATAATATTATTATTGTTTCAAATTTAATATTGTTACGTTTATTTCTTTTCCAAAGCTTTTTCGTCATCTAACTTAATTTTAAAATTAATTAATTTAACCATAAAATTTAATTTTTTTTTACCATATTATGGTTATGACAAGTGCACTCTAAACATATTATGATTACATGTTATATTGTTATTATTTTTATTATCTGTTTGCAATATTGATTTTCTATTTGAAAATATAAGCTAATAGGTTTTTACTTTGCACTGTGTCGCTTTATTTTTTCTATATTTCTTCAACATCTGGTCTTGTATTTTTTACTCAGCATCTTCTGATAAATTTATACTCTAGTTTATTAAACAAGTTGATTTAGCTCTTCACTCTACTATATAAGCGTTAAAGTTCTCAATGTCTTGTTTATCAATCATGCCTATAGCGCGAGAAAAGGTCTTAACCAAAATAAACCGTGGTTTTAGCAAGACCTTTACTCACGATTTCCCGTTTGGCCCAAAAGACCCTTTTAGCCAACTCAAATATGACTAGCACAAACTTGTACTTTATTGCTACATTCCTCAATAACTAGCACCTCGTTAAGATTGGGACTTAATGTCCTTATGAAATTATCTACTGGCTGTTCTAATGCATAAGCAGGCATCTTTACAAACAGATCTCCTTAGGCCAAGTAACCACTATTTTCCTTTTCTAAATAAAACTGCAATACGTTTAAGCTGAATTTATTCATTTTTTTGGCTTTAAATAACTCATGGAACGCTGCTTACAAACTCATTTATTTTTCTTTATACTCAAGTCCCCGTTTCTTTACACACAAGTTTTCGTTGGGATTTGAACTCATGACTTGTACTGTTCTGCTTAATAAACAAACAAACTTCTTTACCAACACACATAACCACGCTAACAGAAGTAAGCCAATATTTTTGTTGTTCTATTCACACACACCACACATTTTAGTGGTGGAGGTTACACTCTCTAAATTATAACGAATTAATTAAAAAATCACCGATATAGATTGTTGAGGGTGAAAGTACGTCTAGATGGCCATTTTGCGCTTCAGGAAACTTCTGACAAACATTTTAAATAAATTAAAGATTTTTGTCCAAACAATAAATTAAAATAGTTTGTTTTCAAATCTTACTATTAAAACAATATCAAGCATCTAGTGTATTGAGGTTGTCTAGTTAAATCCTGGAATGATTAGATTTAACTATATCTGTTACAACGCAGCATAATATGATCACTCCTAATAATATTATGGTTGCGGCTTACATTACAAATTTAGTGTGACAAAAACATTATTCACAAACTGAAAATTCTAATATATATTTAAATTATTGTGTTTTTGAATGCAACTATATAATTTAAGTCTTAAATGTTGCTCTTATTTTATAATTACTAAACAGTGTATGAAGGTTTTATGGGTTAAATGATTATTAAGGGTTTTGTGGCGCATATGCATTCTGGAACTATTTGTGTGGAATTTATGTCTCAATTTTTTGGATCAGTGATGGATACTCGCCTTTAATTTATGAGTAGTCCCCTGCTTTAAAAAAAAAAAATTTTTTTTGAACGTAAAAAATTACTCGATCTGAGGAAAAGATTCTGATTAACGAAACAGATACTGTATGACTGAAATCTGTCTGCTGCAATAACTCAATTGTTTTATAAGCTTTATTGGCAAATGCCACACGGTTTTTCCATTAATATTCACATGTCAGGGACTATTTAGTATTATCCCTCTATGCAACACTAGTAATAGCCAGCGCCTGTCATGTCACAGATGTGCAGCAGTTTGATCCATAAAAATCTACTATTTATGCGTAGCACCATGTTTCAGATTCACTAATTTTTTTTAATTAATTATTGTTCCGATAGTCTACTACTGTCTTTCTAAGAGTTTAAAAAATAATTTGACCATAGTTGGTAGAACAATATTAAATTATTGCAGTCCGACTTTCAATAGTTTGGAAATATTTCGCCGAATCTAACAGAAATTTTTGAAGAGATTTATGTTTTAGTCTTCTCTTAATATTTTGTTGGGCTATCTGCATTTCTGTTTAGAAATAATATTAATAATTTCAAATACGCATTATATAAATACAGTAAGTTTATTTGTTTGATTTTATTTTTTGCTGCTTTTGATATTTTTACTTTCAAATGTGTAAATATCTCTCCAATAGAATTTGTGGTTTCAGGCAATATTTTAGTGCTGTGGTTAATACTCCTTTCAGTGCCCTTTTTATGGTTGAGATGGTGCCAGAGTATGAAAATTCAAAAAAGCAACCTATAGAGAATTTAAATTTTTGAGGAGACTGTTGATTAGGTTTTGTTTAAAATAACGTATATCACTGCAGCTTAAAAACAGTATTGAAAAAAAAGATTCATCAACAAATTTTTATAAATCTGCATTTAGACATGACCGAAATTTGAATAAAGAGTGATGGAGCAAAAATAGATATTTGGCTTCGTAGAAAAACAGCATAAACGAGATATGTATTCAACATAACCTTATAACAATCCTCTACTGATTTTGTTTCTTCAGTTCAACCTGTGGTTCCGATCTCTGTTAATAGTGCATACCGTTTCATTTATAGTCCCCCGTTGTTTGTCAGATCTGGAGACCGAAACTTGAAGGTCCTAAAAAGCCAACAATAAAATATTTTCTGTTATCTTTCTGATGCTGCTTGATGTCTGTCGTTAACAGGACATATGAAGATGGGTCCCAAAAAAAAAAAGATTTTAACTACCAGGCTTTTGCAAAAAATGTAGGGACTTCTACTTTGAGGACTTTTAAGACCAGAGATAAGCGAAGCTCTACAAAACGACGATAAATTTACAGAACAACTCGAAACCATACTTTCACACCTCGACTCCGCTAATGATAGACGACGGGTAGCACAAGTAATTTGCACTTAACAACCTACAATGTCTAGTCAAGTTATAAGACTCTTTCAACAGTCTCTTTTAAACAGGTCACTAAGAAAGCAGGATCCAACTAAGAACACCCAAGCTGCATTAACTTAACTTTCTGAAATACGTAGATAGGCTTTGTAGTCTATATTACTTACATGTACTTGTGGACAGCGTATTTTCTTGTGTTTTTGCTTGAGGGTGTCAGTTATTTTCCGGCTGGAACGCATGATACTACTTTGCACCCAATATCGAAGTATTTTCGCTACTAATTTTAACTAAACTTTCAACAAGAAACGACCAAAAGTATGCACCAGCGAGTGTTCATCAAGAAAATATAAATCTGTTTAAAATTTATTAACCTGTGCTCGACCTAGTGTTCTCTTTATAAATTATATCCACTAAAAATTATATTGTGTTAATTAAATAAAGTATTTGTGGTACTTTTTTTACATAAGTTGAAACTTGTAACTTCTTACTAAGTCATTGGTCTTCCGAAGTGGTAAATTTAGAAACAAATTATTAAATCTATTTTTCTCATCTTAAAAAATGAAGATTATATTCTGGTACTTTTTCAAAATTCAAATAAAAAATGCCAAATGTTTGTACCTCATTTTGGTACTTTTGCTTTATATGTGTAAATATTGTTTAAGTACATTTATATGAAAATTATATTGTGATCCCCTATCACTTAATTAAAATTTGTTTTATTTTATTTTCCTACGGAAAAAAATAAAGACACCAAAAAATGTACTTACGTGAAAAATTATTTCATACAAAATTGTTAGGGCATTTTTTATGAAGTTGGAAATACAAGATACTTAAGTCGCATAAAATCAATCCATAAAATTCAATTTGGACCTGGTTTACTAAGGTGCATTAATAGAGAATATGTAGATATGTTTTGTTACTTTTAAGTACATAATGGTTGCTACGACAGCAGAAATTAATTTACACAAATAAAATCACATCTGTTTAAAAAAGTATTTGTTTAAGTGCTTATTTAACTGACAACATGTCGGTAGTACTGCTTCAAGCTTTTACCCAAATGAAAGTACACTCTAATGAAACTTAGCGAAGTGAAATATCAATAGTAGATTTTTTTAATATAAATTACTTTTCAATTTCTTTAAGTAATAAAATACGAATTATTACAGTAGGCACATTTTAATTACAGAAAAAGTGTGAAATATAGAAACAGACTTTTACTTTATTTAAGTAATGATATTTTAAGCTTTTTTATTAATAAAAATAAAAAATATGAAATTCGAAAAAATTCGCAACCTAAAAATAACGAAGAAGTTGTACTTTTTTATTTTGGTAGCAACTTTGAAATATTATTTTAAATAAAAAATCCATTAACATTAAATTAGTTACGATGAGACATTTTCTTTATTTAATTAGTGTTTTTGTTTTAACTTTTTTGTGACAACAAATCATTGCAATAGAAATTATTTTTATTAATTTGAAAATTAGTAATGGTACCTTTTTATTTGGCTATAAAATTAAAAAAAAATGATTATCAGAAAAGCAAGCAATTAGAAAAGGTAATTTTCCCTTTTTTAGTTTCACTTTTAATTTTTTTTTGCTAAATTGATTTTGACTTTTTCTTAACTTATGTTTACAGATTATTCCAATTTTCTAACGAAGTTCATAACATTGAAAATTAACGGGTGTCCCCAGACAATACACATGACTTTTAGATGTCTATTGCACTCTAACAGAAACTCATATAAATTTTTAAAAAACTTGGTATTACCATAACACAAAATGAGAGAAAGTAAAAAAAAAAATTAATTTAATATTAAAGGGTGTTCCCAAACATGATATAATTTGACTTGTATGTCCTATATTTTTAACCATTTTAATCAAACACTCAAGATTTAAGCAAAATATGTATTTAAATGTCTGCCCTAACAACAAGTATGAAATGAAAAATAAAGGGTGTCCCCATAGTCAATGTTATTTGCTGGAAATGGCCCTAGTTTTTGAACCTTAATAGACATTTTTTGATCCTTAATATTCCTAAGTTGGCAATTTACTCAGAACGTGTGTTAGCAAGTCCTCTGAACAGTAATATAAAATTAAAAATTAGAAAGTAAAGGGTGTCCCCATAACTGATTTTATTTAATGTGAATGTCCAGAATTTTTAAACTGTTATATACAAACGCTTAAAATTGAAAAAAGTTATGTAATATTATGTTACAACTATTAGAAAAATTTAAAGGGTGTCCTCATAGCTAACGTAGTAGTACTTACAAGGCTTTATCTTTTGATATGTAATAATCATACACTTAAGAATTACACAGAATATCTTCTCCTATGTCTGCTATCACAACAAGTTTATATTTTGAAATTAAAGGGTGTCCCGTTAGTTGGAGTTATTTGACGTATATGGCCTTATCTCTTAAATCGTTACAGACAAACACTTGAAATTAAAACAAAATGTTAAATAAAATGTTCAACATTTTTAAAGATCTAAAGGGTGTCCTAATAGTTAACGTAAGTTGAATTATAAGGCCATATATTTTGAAGCGTTAAAGTCAAACACAGGAGGATCACACAATGTGTTATGCGCTTTAATGGAAAGTGTAAATATTCAAAATTAGAAATTAAAGGGTGTCCCCTTAGGTGATAAATTTATTACATATTTTTATTTTTTATTTGATAAGCCGTCTCTCTGTTGTTTTTGCAAGATTTATTTTATTAAAACGCAAACAAAGAAATTCGACACAAATGCCTTTGGAAACAAATCACAAAATTGGCGAATTGTACGCAGAAATAAATTAACGGCTCTAGATGAGAATAAGTCTGACAGTTAGCATTTTGTCCCTCTAAAAAAAAATCAGGAACATAAAAGTTTTCTTTAGTAAGACTTGTCTTTCTCCAGCTTTGTTGTGATCTTGATCTACAAATTATTTATTATGTTTTAGTCATTTAAAGAACAAATTAAACCATAAAAATGTCTGCATGAAATATGCGTTGTTAACTATTAATTCTTACATTCTTTTCCCATGACCTATTCCTCTGAATTTTGTTTTTTTTTTATAATTTATTACAACGAACAATTTTGTTTTTCGAACAAAATTATCATGTTTTATAAAAATTTCTAATTAAAATTTCTTGCTAAATAAATATAATTATTTGTAGAAGCATTTAACAAAATTCTATGAAACTTAAAAAAAAACGCACCCTTTCAAAAGCAACACAATCAAATTAATTCCACTAAATTTTTATTTTTTATTCGCTTCTTTTAATTTACCACACAGTCCAGCCACAGTCTACATACATCACTCACAATTGGTAAGATTACTTTTTTTACTATTTTCTTTTGGAAATTGCCTGGACAAAAAGACTGCTAGAACTGGCCAAATGATAAAAACAGAAAATTAAACAACAGCATTTTGTTATGAACTGGCGAAAAGCAAACAAATGAGGAAAAAATTTTTATAGACAATTCAACTTTAACATTATTCTCTACTTATAATTATAAAATGGTATTTAAAGTGGTTTTTCATTAGCGCAAAAATTCTTTTTTTTCCTCTGTTTTCCTGCCACAAAAATAGGACTAGAAAAAAGAAGAAGAAAAAAAAATTGCACCAACAATAATATATTTTTCTCACACAATTTACAGTGCATTTTTTTAAGGCATCTAGTTTTTTCTTCTTATTTACTTGTACTCGTATAATTCACGTTCGCTTTAGTTTTACAGACTTATTATCGCTTCAGTTTTAGTGGATGTTGCAATGTGTATAATACTAGAAATTAAGAATTTTATTTTTTGTATTTTGTATAGAAATTACCAACGCTTGACTTAGTAGTTAGTAGTGGTGAGATAAACGAGGACAGGCATAAAATTATTTAAAACAAAAAAAAAAATAGCCGCTACTATTGAAGATTTTATAATCCCTCAATCTACATGCACAAGCTTTTTAATCCTGTGCTGACGTGTTGTAGAAGGAATTCGCGGAAAGAGCCTGCTTATTATAATCAAATAAAAAAAAACGTGAAGGGCCCTGATTTTTTGGCGCACTTAGAGGTATTTTGGCAACCTAGCGCGACATTAAGTCAATGCAACTTAGCAGAAAAATGTCGTATGGTCTTATGTTGCCAAAGCTTGGAAACAACACAGATCGGACCAAGCAGAAAAAAGTTCACCTTAGAAGAAGTAACCCTACCTCAACTGTTTTTCACACTTTTGTTAAGCAAACTAAGCTTTTTTGTCAGTAAAAGTTTAAAATCTTAAACTTTGACCAAGAAGGCTCTAAACTTCCATTTTTGATCCGACAAATTTTTTGGGGGCGTGATATAAAAATGTTAATTTAAAAATTTTATATGGCCAGGTAATAAAGGTTTAGGTATAGTAATCTAAATAAAAGGCATATATATATACCATTATTAAAACCCAAAACATTTTACGACTGACAAAAATGTTTAAAAGATGAGCAAAAAAAAAGCTTAAATTAGCAAAAAATCCCAAAAACAAATAGCGCAAACATGCGTAACGTTTTTTCTTCAGTATAAATGTAGAAATCTTATATTTTATGGTCATAAAAACATTTTTGGAATTGCGATTGCCTTCACTATCAAAAATAATCCAATATTTTTTTACAAAATAGTTAACAAAAAATATTTTTTTTTAATTTTTAACGATTTTTTTTTCATAAAAATTTAAAATAATATTTTTCTATAAATGAGAAGCTATAAACATAGCCGTTCATATAAGAAAATCAATATAAAATCTTTATTCTTCGTCACAAAAAAAAAATTTATTTTGCAAGCCTCTCAAAACTGTTAACCTCTAACTTCCCCGATTTTAACAGTGTCTCAAAACCACAAATCTAAAGCAAAAGCCTTTTTCTACGTTGAAGAATTTTATAGTCTATTAAACTGCGTACTTAAATTTCTAAATTCCTTAAAGTTTAATTTTGCCTTAATATCCTGTCCGGCTAGTTTGGCAAAATACCCCCATTTGTGGCGTCGAAGCGATATTTTTAAAGCGAAATATATTCACAGTTATTTTGGAAATTAATTTTATAGGTTCTAATGATTTTTCTATTTTCTTTTTTTACCCAATGATTTCTGTTTCATAATTCTCATCCGGCGGATACCGAATTTACCAATGTAACACAATATCACCCTTTAATCTGATTTCTTTGCAATGTAATTTTAATTTTGTTGATTCGTCCCAATCGTTTGTTGTCCTATACAATTCCAAGCATGTGAGATTACTTGTTGATTCTTTATATTGTAATTGCTAAAATAGCCAAAACTTATAAACTTTCTTTTATAAGAATGTTTAATAAAAGGAACTAAATTAACTTTCTGTTGGTAATAAAATATATATATATTTTCTAGCCATTTTTGGAATATGATTTCATTTATATGATCGCCTCGATGATGACTTTTGTGTGGGAAAGTCAGTAGTGTTAAATCAAAGACAAGGTAAAAAGAATATTTCCAGTTACTTACGAATTTTTGTACATCATGTTCAGGCAATAATACCTTTTTAGTTCTTTTGTAAACATGCTACATTCTTAAGTAAAGAGATAGATTAGTTATAAGACAGGTGGTTAGAGGAAATAGCTATAACCATGTTATTAGTTATTTTAATTCGCCGACGAATATGTTATGCAGAAGTATCGACGAAAAAGGCTGCACGTTGTAATATTAATTCTGAATATGTATTTATACCATTAAACAGATAAAAACATTTTAATTTTTTAATTGCCGCAGGGGTTGAACCTTGTCAACCAGACTTGTAGTCAACGTTTATATTTTATTTATTTATTTATTTTATTTATAATTCATATCCTGCACAACAAGACTAAGTCTTATAATTACAATACATGATTTTGTATGTATACAGATGGGATCCTAATATAGCAAAATTAACAAAATTAAAATTACATCAATTACAATTAATATAATAAAATTAAAAAAAAAATCAAAATTAAAAATACATCAAAATTATAAAATTAATAACGAAAATAGAGACATTAGAATATTTTTAAAATTAGTTAGTTAATAAAAAATGAAAAAGGAAATTCCTAAAAAAAATTTTGTAGTGGTTTATTTGTTGTTTACGTGGAAAAGCATTCCAAAGACGAATAGCAGTAATAAAAAATTGCAATTTGGAACCAAGGCATCAAAATTTTGGAAGAATAATTCTTTTCCCCCTTGCTGACCTAGCAAACCTTATTTTTTTAAATAGATAATTCGGTTCTCCAGTATAAATCAATTTGTGGAAGAACAAGAGGAAAACTTTTAAAAGTAACTGCAAAAAGGGTCTTTGAGTAAGCAGAATTCTGGTCACGTTTTTTTAGTCCATGAATATATCTTATGATGTTGCTATAAACCACATTAAGTTTCATCTCACTTATGCAGTCACAATTAGAAAACAACTCACATCCGTATGTAAGGCTTGGTATTAAATAACCTTTTGCAAAAAGAATTCTTACATTTAATCGTGTAAAATATTGCACGGACCATAAGGTCTTTAGTTTGACTTAAATTTGTCCAACCAGTTTGTTAATATGGTTTGGCCAAGTTAAGTTGCTATTGAACACTAACCCTAGGTTTTTTGCTGTATAAAAAATATCAATTTTGTTGTTGTCTATTATGATTAGGGGATTGATTGTTTTCCTGTGAATCAAAAGGCATTAGGTTTCTATGAAATTAACCATAGTCCATTTTGAGATGCCCATAGACGTATACTGTTGAGGTCAGAATTTAGTTTTTCAATATTCTCCTAAAATGAGGATACTGGACTACTTAAGTGTAACAGAACATAATCTGCGTACATGTGGACATTACAGTACGATAAATGCTGCGGCAAATCATTAGCGTATAATGAAAATAATATTGGTCCCAAAATTAAACCTTGAGGAACACCTTTAGATAGTAACAAGGGACCCCCATAACTTCATTAGCCAATAAGCAACGCGATCTAGGTAAAAAAATTTTGTCTTAGAATGATGCTGATCGAAAAATCATTCCAAGTACAAGTATCTTTTAAATAATTCGATTCGGTTCGGTTAATAACAGATCAAACGTTTGTCCACAAACATAAAATTACATCATTTATTTGACCACCTTTTAATTATTAAATCTTAATTATATACTTGTTGGTATAGCGGTCTTAGCAATACAAGCAATACAATTTCAACCGCCTGTCTGCAACTGTTCAAAAGTATGACCGTACATATCAAATTAAATGAACTACTAGGGCACACTTTAATTTATAATTTTGAACATTAATACTTGTTATTATAACGGTCATAGTAATGAACAGAATGTCGTCCAATTTTTAAGCGATTGTTTATAACTTTTCAATAGATAGGCCTATTTAGGGCAATTAACGTTAACCATGGGAAAATTCTTCAGTTCTTAGAATAATTTTTTTTTTATAAAGTGGTGCTCTTAAAATTTTGTTTAAAATTTCTCTGTATAGCTTAATTTTGCTTGCAGCCATTTTTTAAGTTGAAATATCTGACTACAATTTGATAATTTATTTGCCTTTAAAATAAATCTGCTCTTTACAAATAAAATTTTTTTTGAGAAGTCATCGTCCTCATGCAATTCTATGATCGCCCTCGCTACAAATACTGCCAGTATTTAGTTTCTGCTTAATATTGTTGTTATTTTAGTTTGTGCAACAATTAAAGAGCCCTCTCAGAGCTTTTTTATGTTATAAGCCTTCATTAGAGAATAATAGTTACGTTTTAATAACACCCTGGCCGCCCTTCAACGACCATGCAATCGCCCGTTGTTTTACTTTCTTACTTACACTTACTTTAGGCTATTTTGTGTTTTAGCTGCTGCTTTGTAATTGTTTTAAGTAGGTTTTAGTTTAAGTAAGGGATTAGACATTTGCTGTGGCATACGTTTGTTCTATATTAACACTAAATAAACTGGATACTATTAAAGCATAATTTTTTTCTAATAGTTTTTTGTATAATTTAAGTGAATGTTTTAAATGCTAGTTATTAATTATCCGGAAATTGATTAATCCTTTTAGTGCTTGCCAGTCAGGACGACAGTTCTGAACTAAAATAATTGCCAGGTGAAGGAGGTGTACGTGATGCAAGCATGTTCAAAATTAAACAAGAGTTTCAATTAAAAAAAATCGGTTCTAGTTTTTAAATTTTTTTGTAACAAAATATATTTAAAAATTAAAAACTTTCAATTTTCAAATTTAAATTTGATTCTTTGAGGGCCAAGTCAATTTTCACCTCGTCACTGACGATAAATATCCCTCCACGTAACGCAGCTTAACAAAGATGAGGAAGTAAAAGATTTATTTTGTTTTTTTTTTTTGCCAAAAATGTCGGCTAAAAAAATAAATATTCACTATAAATTTCACAAAGAGCTCTCTGTCGACTGCCCTCTGGTTCTCGTTTAGGACCGTACCTAAGGAATATATATTGTTCGAAATAGTAACAGCAAGTTTTGAAGGAACTCTGGGCAAGGTGAAGAACGCCTGGTGGGAGTTGTATGTGAAATGCGAGACTTTTTTTTTATTGATTTGCAATTAAAAATCAAAACAGAAAAAGTCATTTTGGGAAAAATGCTCTATGTGAAAAAAAATTTTCAAACTGGAAATTATCTTGAAATTAATTTTGATATTTTTAAAATAATTTTTTTGCTACGTTGGTGAGTTTTGGCGGCAAAAATTTTTTTGTTTTACGAAGTTATTTCGTTTAGAAAAAGTGGCATCGTGAGCAAAAAAGAGATTCTATTATTATTATTATTATTTGTTTTAATTACAATTTTTTTATATAACGTGTAGTTTTTGTAAATTTAAATATCTATACTATTTCGTCAACGTTTAATACGACTGTATATGGATCAGGTGACTTATACAGCCCAATTATAAACAAAAATTCCGTGCGAGGTTTTTCACTTTTCCCTTTTCTCCAATTATAAATTTTTCCCCTTTTGATTGACTGCGGAAAGTGAAAAAAACCCGGGGGAAAAAAGTAGGTATTCTAAATTATAAAATAAAAATTATATGAAAATTAACAAAACAAACTCCCTTCAAATTACTGTGATGCCACTTTTTCATTATTTTCCCCCTCGAAATTCATAATTTGAGGAATCTTTTCTCGAGAAAAATTTTTTCCGTGGGAAAGAAATTCCGTGAGAATATTCATAATTGGGCTGATAGTGTAAAATGGACACTTTTTGTAAAACAAAGGGTTACTTTTTTTATATGATGCAAATTTAAATTTTATGAAACAAATTATTTTCTGTATTATAAGGATCAATTTTGTGACAAAAGTGGTTTTTTGAATATTAAAAAATTACTGATTTGTTGTTTTTTATTTAATTAGATTTTTTATTCCAAAAATGAGAATGAAAATAAGTTTTTGAAAAGATTAAAAAAATATATAAAATTTTGGAAAAATAGAGCTTGTTCGTATATTTATATATTTTGTTCTTTGGAAAAACTTTTTAAATTTTCTTTTACGAGACAACACAGTATTTGTTTTCCAACTATTAACAGTTTTGTTTTTAAATTAAAAAATTTTTATATTTTTAATTGCCTCAACTAATTATTTATTTAGATTTTTTGTGTTGAATGTATAATTAAGTCAAATAAAAATGAATTGAAATTTAAAAATTAAATTAAATATCAATCATGTTTAAAAAATTTAACTTTTTTTAGTGCTTATCAATTAATATTTTTGTAGAATGTTTTAAACATGCTGGTTTTGTTGGTGTTAAGTCTTCTCTTAACAATACATTTATTTCTAGAACTCACGGTAAACAAAACAAAAAAAAAATCCTGCAAATATAATTCCAGCGTGCATGTGAATCAAATCAAGTCTACGTTCCAAACTCAGCCATTAAACCTTATATTTCTTTCACAAATTGCTAACAATCCGCAGCAGACGTTTTTAACTACAAATTACTTCTGAGCATATAATTAGATTTTTAAATTAAATAGTTAAATTTTTTACAAAGGATAATGTAGAAAGTAAATTTAAAAAGAAATAATGTTACAAACAAGCAGCTATAAAAAAGGATAATTTGATTAATGTTAGAAATTAAACAAAAGGAAACGTATGTTTAATAAGATCTTTGGGTGGAAATAAAGCCAAAAAGTGTAAAACTACTTTTAAAATTAAGAGACGAGTCTAGTAATTCTACTGGTAAAGATTTAAAAGTAAATATTTTTTAATGGATGCCTAATGAAATAATGTACAAAAAAAATTTTTTATAGTGTTGTGCTGGTTTTCTTAAAAATAGCCATGTACAACGCAATCAAGCAAATGAAATGAAAAATGACTTCAATATATGTAATGAATGTAAAAACTTTTTCATGTTTCCTAACAAATGTTTTATTCAATATAGAAGCTTCTTTTTTTTAATGTGACTAAATAAATATTTTGTTAAATATACTATTTAGAATTTTATATTCCTTAGTGAATGAATGTTTTGTAAAAGTATATTTCTTTGTATTTTTCTGTTTCTTTAAAAAAGTTTTGTTCGGCTTACTGAACAAAATAAATGCTGAACATAGATAAAAAATATGGTTGCTATATGGTCACAATAACCATATTATGTTCTCAGTAACAATGTTTAGTTGCCGCTAACAAATTATAGTTATTTTCAACAATAATTTATTTATGATAAACATTTTTTTTAACACTTAATCACTATATGTTTACCATTAATAGCAGAAGCAACATATTGGGTTTTAATTTAAAAAAAAGAAAAATTCGAACCACAACAGGGTTTTATAATATATTAAAAATAATATTATATATTTAAGCATAATTAATTAAAGTTAATAAAAGTAAGAACAAAAGCGAACAAAAAGTGCTTGTTTTTTGTCTGGCGGGAAGTTTTTTTATTTTACCACCATTTTGGTAAACATTAGACTTGACAGTTCATGTTTGGCAGTCGTAAAGTAGACACGTGGCAATTTTACTATGAAAAAATTCGATAAACCAACGTGTTTTAATCCTTAAAACATTTTGTCAATATCAATCATCGATTACTGTGGCGATGAGAAACAACGTCATTATGAAGAAAAAGGGTCTGTAAGTGATACGACCACTAGGTACTGCAAGATCGGTTGAAAACATTACTGCACTTAAGAAAGTGTTCAAAACAATCAAACAACCTCAACTTGACGATGTGCTCAGGAGCTTGTTTTGCAAAGAACAACTTTGGCCACAATTTTAAACAAGGATTTGCATTTATTTCCACTAAAGATTTAGTTGACATAAGAGCTTCTCCTGCAAGACCATTTACGCCACCGTCAATAGAATGTTACATCTCCCACATGACAACCCCGATTTTAATGAAATAATTATAGTGAGTGATAAGGCACATTTTCATTTGGATGGATATGTGAATAAACAGAATAGTCGGTTCCCGGCAATATAAAACTCTCAAATTATTTATCAGTCATCTTTGCATCGATTAAAAATGTCTAGTGTGCAATTTGGTCAATTACTTCTTCGAAAATGAAAACGGTGTAACGGCAACTGTGAATGGGGAGTGATATCGTGGTATGATTGAAAACTTTTTTCATGCCACAACTGCATGCTTTGTGATTGATAACATGTGGTATTAATAAGACGGTGCCAAATCGCATACAGCAAGGATCACAATGGAATTGCTGCGGGGTCTCTTTCCACAATGGTGACCTTGATTCATTTGACTGCTCCGGACTTCTGGGGATATTTGAAAAGCAAGGTTTATGCAAACAAACCAGAAACGCTCAAACAACTCAAATAAAATTTTTGTGATGAAATAAATGAAATACGGAAAAAAACGTATGAAACTGTAATGAAAAATGTGCTCAAAAGGGCTCGCATTTGTGAGGCTAACAGAGGCCAACATTTATCGGATATTGTATTTTATACATAATAGCCGACATTAAATAAAACATTCATCAATATAAGATCAATTTTCTTTCATTTAGTCAAAAAATATAATCCAACAAAGTAGTATCCTTCCCCGTGGACAACCTGTATTTGGTTGTAAAACCTGGCAGAATGTTTTTCATCATTTCAGTGATTTGTTTTTAGCTTTCGATTCATGTTGAAATGCTTAAAATAAAAATAGTTATTTATTGTTAATTGGTCATCCTTTATATTTATTTATTTATTTTTGTTTTTATATAAAAATTTTTGTAACCATAAATTTCATACAAAGCTACCGATGCCTGCTGTTATGAATCAAACTACTAAATAAATCTGTAAAAGTTTGCCTAATACTAGCTGTTATTTTGGCTTTGAGGTAACGCTTTATTTTTTGTCATACTCGTCATACATTTCTAACGAACTTGCTATGCTGATGGCCATTGTGACGTTCGCAGGGTGTGTGCAATATGATGGTTCAACATATGTTCCACGTCCATTAAATTTCGTCCGAAAAAACTGCTGTGTGCCACTTGTCTTTCAAGTCGAGGCCTAACCAAAACAGCTTTTGAAAACAAAGAGTAGTAATAATGCCCCAAAACAGAAACCTTAATTTAACCACAACTTCATTAAAAAGAGCTTGCGTTGGTTGGCGTCGTGTTATTTATCACAATTTTTTTTTTTAAGCAAAGTGACTCCTCAACCACCTTTTTGAGTGGAACACTCATATTTTAACTGTGAAATGTTATCGCTTGTACATTTCACTTGACACAAATTCTTGGCATCAGTTTATTATTCGCCTTTTTAAGGGATTTCTCTGATGATGCTTTCTATTAAATCAAATGTCCCCTTAATTTCTCATTCTGTTGTTTGTTGTGTGGAATTGGATATATAGGTATTGTGTCGTCGACGTCAACAGCTACAGCAATTCTAACATCCTTTTCTAGACATTTTGAACTAATAGAACTGTGTCGTTCGCGAACGAACGGGTTAAATTGACCGAACCAATCAAGTAAACGGAATGATCCGGTTATTTAAATTCGGTCTTTTCGTTTAACAGCGTACGGGTTAAATTGAACGAATGATTAATTAAACGAAATGAGCCAGATATTTAACCGGCTCCTTTCGTTCAAATTGAACGATTGAACGAATTGAGCGAATGAATCAGTTTTTGATAATTGACCGAAAAAGACCGGTCACTGAAACGAACGACCGGGAACATGTCTACGAACCAATAATGCCTCTGGCCTCCAACTTAGAAATTAATGATTTTGTTGGCATCATTTTCATTTAAGAATAGCGTTCGTAGTGGCAACGCCTGACGATGTTGCCGTTCGTTATTAAAATCCTAACTTTTTCACATAAAAATAAATGATCAAAATTATCCTTAATGAATCTGTTGGTTTAAAATTTTCGAATCTCATAAAACTAGAAGTTTTGCTAAAAGTAAATAACTCTAATTCTTTCCAATATTTCAACATTTTCAGTCACAATACAAGGCACTGCCTTCTTACGAGGCCGCTTTTTATATTTATTTTTTTTGCGCTTTTTTCCTCTTTTAAATCTGAAATTTTTATTAAAGTTCATAAACATGTGCATAATTTTTCTGAGAAATTTCGTTGACTTTTATGTTTTTCTTCTTTGCTGCTTTGTTGTTAGTGTCCCTTTTATATTTTTATTCATGGGTGTCTGCATTGTTTCCCTTGAATGGCTTTCAAATATTGACGAATCTTTATGACTTTTTGTCACGCTTTTTTAACATTCGTGTCCTTTTAGTTCGATACGGATTCTTTAAGTTGATGTTGCTTTTCACAATGAATTCTTGTCGTTGCAAAAAGGTGTTCAGGGACAGTAGTTCAAGTCTTAATAGTTTAAGTTATTAATGAATTTTGTGAGTGATATAATTTTTTTTTTTTTTTTTTGTAATTTTTAAAACCCTTCAATACCACTGTTTGGTATTGTTGTGCATTCCTAATGATTTCTTCAAAAATTCTGTTTCAATACAACTGTTTTTCTTCTTTGAAATTAAAATCCATTATTATTCTTATTTTTATTTTATTTTTGCGTACAAAACAAAGTTATGCAAAAGTTTTAACACTCATACTTGATTTTTGAAGTTTGAGGAAAAGGGCAAACAACACTAACATTTTGGTGCTGCACAGCAAACACATGGGTTTAAGTGGGAATAGTGAAAATGTTAAAAACATTGCCAAATATAAACATAATTACTATTTTTTTCAATCTTACTATCATTTATTTTGCTAGAATCATTTACTGTTGCCGAGAGCATGTGGCTATTGACTGACAAAAATATGCTGACGCCTGCTAAAAGTGAATATCGAAGTGGACATTACCAAATAATTTCAAATGATATATTGACTTTCTTATTGATTTGCTATTTGGAACAATTAAGTAACGAGTTATGTGCTTTCGAAATTTTCAAATTTTTTAAAATATCAATATGGGTTTCATTTTAAAAATGCTGATGATATCTTTGAAGAAATACCAATGCTTGAGATATCTTAATAGAAAAAAGGTGATGTTTGGATAGGGCTGGTGGAAGAAGCGTTATAGTTTTTGACAATTGTAACAGGTAACTTTTTAACAAAAAGTGCTACTTCAAGCAATTTTTACTCTTATTTATTCTTAATGTTGTTAAGAATATAGTAAATGTACTACAGTAATAATCCGATCATTAATAAGTGCGCTACGCCGAGAATTACAGGGATTCAAAACTAAGAAAGAAATTAAGTACTTAACATAATATTGTTACGTTCTTGC
The DNA here is from genome assembly GCA_916610165.2 of Gymnosoma rotundatum. Classification (NCBI taxonomy): domain Eukaryota; kingdom Metazoa; phylum Arthropoda; class Insecta; order Diptera; family Tachinidae; genus Gymnosoma; species Gymnosoma rotundatum. The sequence continues at coordinate 120,296,264 of OU744338.1, forward strand.
CTTTTAGAACAAACGTACGGATTCTTTTGATTGCAAATACCACTGTGGCTCAACTATAAATCCTGTATTCTTTACTTTGTGGCTTTATCTGGCTATACTTCTTGATCCTACCAGTCTTGTGGATCTTATAGTCTCATATTTACCAAACATGCGTTATTACTACAAACGCAGCCATCCACGCTACACTACTGTGTTACTAAGGAGTGACATGTACTACTCGATGCCTTGTTTAGTAACCTTAACTATCCACAGACATCTACACTACTCCTTTTATCCAAGCCAGTCATCTCCTTTAATCCAGTAGCCACAACACACGTCTGCAATACACTGTTGTTATGTCGTTACACTTGTCGTTACCCGCGCTAACCGCTTTTGCTCTTACTTTTTTATTATAAATTGCTTCTTGACAATTATCTGTTGTTCTTTTATATTAAATTTGACGCCTCCACTAAATTATCTGCAATGGCTTTACACAATAATTGTCTTTTGCCTCTCTGGAGTTTTGTACTGCTGTTTTATTAATTTTAAATTGCTTTACAAGAATTATTATTTTCTGTTGTACACATGTCTGAACGCGGGATCGAACTCAGGACCTCCTGTTTTGCAGCACGCACCTCTACCAACGCAGCTATTAGGCTGCTCAGCTTTTGTTGGCTAATTGTGGTATTATTTTATACACACACCATTAGTTGAATAAACTTATTCACCGCGCTCATATGGATAACAACAACAGGTGTTAGGTTAGGTTAGGTTGTGCAGGCCGTCGGCAAAAAGAAAGACCAACTCACTTGGGTCTCAAAGGTCCCATTGTGTTGCCTGGAAAACAGGTGTTACCAGATCTTACATTCGTAACAATATTAAACAAAATGTCGTCGGCTCTTATGGGTTAAGCAGTTTAAAAAATTTTTGTATTTCCTGAAAGGTCACTTTAGAAGGTTTTAATGATACCCATATTAATATCTTTAAAAATGTGGTACATAATCGTAATTTAGGGACCCATAACTCGGAAAATGTGGGCTATCACCAATTTTTTCACCTGACGTTTTGTTTTTCTTATTTTTAAATTCTCTATCGCACAATATATTTGTTTTTTTTTTCGATTTAGGTTACTTTTTTTCCAAATGACATGGAAAAATTAGAGGGAGGTGTAGTGTTGTGCCCACTGCCTCGAGGGATATGTATATTGTACAAATTATAGACGGAATGACAAACTTAGATATACCCTTTTTCTACTTTTTGTGGTGTAGGGTATAGTAAATTTTTAATGACATTTTCAATAAATGAAGTACTCAAACTTGGTGGCCTACCCACAAGCCCTTCTTTGCCTTAGGCGCTGACCCATCGCTTGTTGACTGAGAAACACCTCTGTAATTGTTTAATATAGTGTGTTTACTATCTGAACTTTTTAGCAGATCAAAAGATCATGGCTAAGTAAAACCGTACAATTAAAATTTACTATACACTTTGCTAAATACCTTGAACGCATGGTAAACTTCCACCCTGTAAAAGACTTGGACTTCAGCAGAAAACTTCAATTGAAGATGAAGATTAATAAACTTTCTTCTCGCAAATTCTTTTTTATGTTACTTATTATTCCGATCAAAATGTGGAGATTGCGTTTGATAGAGTGTAACACTTTCTACTTTTGATACTGTTGACATCTAAAGAAAATAATTAGGACTTGAACTGTGAATATTAAAATTAAATTTATATTGATCTTCTGATCGTATCCTTAGTTACAAAGTTAATTGGTTAAATAGATGATGTTTACAATGTACATAACTTAAGGTAGATAGATGCGAAGATTGCTGATGAAGGATGTGGCGATCCAGAAATGGCAGCAGGATATTCTACTGGGGGCAAATAACTGCACTCGATATCGATCAAAATTACAATAGAATTTAAATATAAATTTCAATCGATATCGAATACCGTAATTTGCCCCTTGGTGTCCAATTTTTCATATATTCTTTGGAGAACGTCCGCATAAATTTGTAAAATAATTTTACTTTCTACAAAAAAAGCTTTTTAGAATTAAAAAAGAATACTTTAAGCCAAAATCAATTTCAATTCATTAAAAAAGCTTATTTTACTCAACAACATGTTTTAATTCATCACACGACTTTAACATTTGAAAGATTTTCCGGGCTTGTGGCCAAATTTTCTTTTTAATAAATCGATAGTTGCGGTTGCCGTATTACATATAGCGCCATCCTCTTGACACCACATCGCACCCGGATCTATGTTCTCAAAATTTTCAAATAAAAATCATTGATCATGGCAAGAATTTTAAGCTTCGGCTTTATTTTTGTGGTAACGAATGTCACCAGAGTATAAACCGCACCAAACAGTGCAATTGTGTGAGTATAATGGGATCTGTACGGTCTGTTTCGAATTAATTTCACTGAATATGTGGCAATTATATTGATTTAAAAACCCAATACACCAGTAATGAGTCTCATAGCTGCACATAAGTTTTTGTCTGTAAATTTCACGAATTTTACAACTGATTTCTAAAGTAAATCTTAAAAGTTGGTATTTGGCTGTTAAAGCATCAGTCGATACTTGATGATTTGACAGATTAAAGTGATAATAAATGTCAAAACTTTTTTAAGTTTTATCACATTAACAGAAGAAGCATTGTATTTTTTTTTTTTTTTTTGAACTTCGCCAAAAAAATTTAAATTTCTTTTTCATTTCATTTTAAATTAATTTTGGAAAAAGCTAAAAATTTAAAAATCATTATGACCCCTCACTAGACTTTATGTTTGTTGGGTAAACCTTTCACAAATAATTTCTTATAAATTTTACAATCCTTTTATGGTTCTTTTAATGCACATGATGGTCGGCGTGTTTGACAGGCGAACACGGACAAAGATTGATGGATTCATATTAAACAGGCTTTAAAGTATATTTTTTTTATATCTCGTTTTATGCTTTTTTGTTGTTCTTCTTAATTTCGCTTTTTTAACAATTGCTGATGATATTGTTGTTTGTTCTTTTGTCTTGCCTTAATTTTATTTGTCCCATCAACAATGAGCCGTTGAAATATTGTGCAGAGAAAAAAGTTGGCTTCTTTTGTTGTTCAAAAGACCTTTTATTAAGATTTTATTTATTTTTTTATTTTTTGTACACTACATACGTCAACCAGCAACAATTAAAGACTTTTTATTTATCTTGCCTTAAGGATGAAAATGATTGGCGGTTAGATTTTGTAGTTATTGCTTAGTCTGTCCATATTTCAAGGCCAAATAAATTTAACTTTAACAGCGAATGTGTCTAAAAATTCAAGGGCTTTGGAGAAATAGGACTTACTGGATTCCAATTGCTAATTGTAGGGTGTTTTATTTTCTACCTAAGCCTGTATTTTTACTTCAAATTTTTTTCTTCATGCTTTTAGTAAAACAAGACAGGCTCTTCATTTTGATTGTTGATTACTTTGTTATCTGTTGCCTTTTTTCCCTGTTGTCCTTTCCTTTGAATTTTCTTCGAATTGTTTGTTGTCTTTTGAATTGTAAATTGCTGTTTTTGTTTTTTTGCACAATCATATGGGTGATAAAAGTGATGGAATAAGAAAAAGCTCAGGAAATCTTTTGGATACATTTAATTTCTGTTGATGTCTGATACATCTTCTGCTATTGATTAAATACATTTATAAATGGGTGCTTACATTTCGTGCCAAAACGTATTAATAAAAATCATTTCTGATGGCTAAAGAAACAAAGTATCCACAAAAAATATTGACAATAAAAACAAAAAAAAAAAAACAATACAAAAATGTCACCACAAAAATTATAATTAAACCACGTCATTAACAAGGAATTCTTGATGCGTAACAACTATTTGACCAATCACTTGGTTAAAAAAAAAAAGAATTCGGTTGAACAAGAAACAATTTAACTTGAGTGGTTTGAGTGCAAAAAAAAAAATTCAACAAAATTCTGTTCGCTAAATTTTTGTACAAATGTTGTTTTATGACAACTTAAATTTATTTAAAAAAGATGTATGGATTTTACAAAACATACATCAAATTAAATGTACTATTAGGACACCCTTTAATTTATAATTTAAAATATTAATACTTGTTTTAATAACGATCGTAGCATTCGACACTGTGTCCGACTTGCAAACAGTTGTATATAATGGTTCAAATAAGTCAATTTACATCAACTATGGGAACATCCTTTAATTTCTAAATTCAAATTAGCGGGCCTAGAAATACAGTTCTCTTTTAAACTTTAGCGTTCTGTCTATGATGGCTCACATATATCAAATTACATTAACTATTGGGACACCCTTTAACTTACAATTTTAAATATTTATACTTATTTTTATAACTTTCATGGTAATCAATATTCTGTACAATTTTCAAGCGTTTGTCCACAACAGTTCAAAAGATAGATCAATTTAAGACACCTAAGGGGACACCCTTTAATTTTAAGATATAAATTTGTTATTGGGAGCTATATTAATACGCAATCATTTTAAATTTTAGAGTAGTGCCCTTCACGGTTCAAAGTACACTTTAAAAAAATGTGTATTGCATGGGGACACCCTTTAATATCTATGATGGCTCACATATTTTTTTTTTTTTTGTACACTACATACGTCAGCCAGCAATAGTTGAAGACTTTTTATTTATCTTCCATTAAGGATGAAAATGACTGGCGGTTGGATTTTTGACCAATTATGGGAACACCCTTTAAATTTAAAATTTAAATTAGCGGGCCTAGAAATACAGTTCTCTTTTAAGCTTTAGCGTTCTGTCTATGATGGCTCACATATATCAAATTACATTAACTATTGGGACACCCTTTAACTTACAATTTTAAATATTTATACTTATTTTTATAACTTTCATGGTAATCAATATTCTGTACAATTTTCAAGCGTTTGTCCACAACAGTTCAAAAGATTGATCAATTTAAGACACCTAAGGGGACACCCTTTAATTTTAAGATATAAATTTTTTATTGGGAGCTATATTAATACGCAATCATTTTAAATTTTAGAGTAGTGCCCTTCACGGTTCAAAGTACACTTTAAAAAAATGTGTATTGCATGGGGACACCCTTTAATTTTTATTATTATAAAATATTTTTAAAACGGGACCAATTTGTAAGCCTACAAAAAATATCCAGATCGATACCCTTATACTAGTAGGTTTATTATTTTACTGTAACTGGATCCTGGGTTAGAAGGATTTATCACTACAGAAACGTTGGAGTCTCTCATTAAATTCCATATGCATCCCAAAGTCAATAAAAGCGACATCTGAAAGATCTTTGAAAAAAGTGGAGATCCCATAGAAATACACTTTAATACAGAATAGAAAAATAGCTCTGCAATCTCCTTCTCATCAGTATATTTACAATTGCTCTCATATAATTTCAAGACTAATTCACTTTCAATTATTCGTTATGCTATATGCGCTTAATTAAATATTCAAATATTTTCCATGAATTTAACAATTTTTAAAATAAATTATTAATTTATGATATTTATTATTGTAGGTCATCAACACGAAACAATTTCACCTAAATATTATCATAATTAGTATATCGGTTACCACCTCCCTGCTTCATCATAAACAATTAATTTTATTATTGAAATAATAAAAAATTTCGTAGCAAATTAATTTAAACAAAACATAATAAACAAATATAAAAGAGATATAAAATTAATTTAAATAATTAATTAATACAAAACTAATTGCTAAAATGTTAATAACAACAAACAATCATTTTTAATAATTTAAATGAATTTTTAATTAAGAGACAAGTTAACAATTTATTTTTCTTTTATGTCATTTGATGAGAAAGATTTATCTTTAATTAATGCGAATATATTTTTCATGTAAAACAATTTTTTATACATTTTTGAAAGCTTTTAAATATATTTATGTATCCGTATATTTGTTTTACGTATTTACCGCACAGGCGTTTTTGTTTAACAATTTCCTGCACAATAAACTTGATTTGGTGGCAATCAACGTCTGTTCGATAGCAAAAAAAAAAATTAAATGAATAAAATAAAATAAAACCAGTTAATACTTTTTTTAAAAGTATTTCTTTATTAAATTTAATGCGTTTATTATGGGAATAACGAGTGATTTTTTATTTGTTCACTATAGACATGTTTCAAATTGTTCAGTTTTAACAAGTTTCATTACAAATTTTTTGTAAGTAAATTTGTTGATGATAACTCTATAAAACTGCCTTTGTAGAAATTATTAAAATTTTGTTGAATAAATATTAACAGACTCCTGCTCGATACTCGTTGTTCTTCATAGTTATACCTGCATTTAAATGAAATATATTATTGATAAATTTGTCTTTATATATTTAAATAATTGTTTTAACTATTAGCAATCAACCAATTTTTTAAATAGTAAACACATGCATCTAAATAAATAAATTACATTAGAGGCGCTACATCCATTTCCGCCCATTAATGGCTGAACCTTGGACAGTGATACCTAAATTTTCGCACAAAGTTCAAATACCATTTGTATTATTGCTATAAAGTTAATGATAAAAATAAACTTTGGAGGTGCCACGCCCACTTTTCTAAAGTTTCAAAAATTAAAACAGGAGAGAGTTCGTTGCACTGACAAATTATCAAAATACCGAAATTTCAGGTTCTTAATACTTTTTTTCAAAATACGATAGTGGCAAGGGCGTAATGCCTAAAATTTCAATTTTAAAAAGTTAAGCGTATGAAAGGCAGGCGTCTGATAGTTGAGATCATGACAGATTTTGAAGACTAAGAATGAGATATTTGAAGTGCTGAAAAGAAATGATGAGGGGAAATGGGAGAGAGAGAGGGAGAGGGAGAGCTACATTGTTAGGTGCAAAAAGCCAATTGCAAATGAACAATTCGATACACGCGGAGGTCTAGAGTTGATGGCATATGCAACCCATACGCTAAAGGCGAGAATAGAATCTAAGACAGTTCAGAGCTTTAAACAAAGTAATCAATCCTTTCTTAATCTATCGCAGAAATATAAGATTGAAGCTATACCAGCCCAGTTGCTGTCCGGAAGATTCACTAGAGTAGCACAAAGGCAAAGGAGATGTACAATAGCTTCCTCGTCCTCCTCATCGTTGCAGCTTCTACAAAAATTGTTTTAGGAAATGCCTATTTTCGAAGTCACTCAGTTTTAGTGATCTCGACAACAAAAACTAGGTAAAATCTTACACATAAATTAAATATCGTTGGTATAAATGTATTATACATATAAGATAATTAGTTTTATTTCGTAATTAAGGTGTCACTCCTAGAATATTTAGCTTGATTCGTTACAATAGTAAATAAAATTTTATCACTGTTATTTTATTTTGTAAAGCAGAGATGACAATCACATCTCTCATTTGCAAAGTTTTTGGTGTAACGTATACCTAGTGTCGGGTTAACAAGTTAAAAAAAAGGTCTAGCTGTCACCGTGACAAAGTCCACTGTTGAAATACCACAAACTTTGGTTACGTCTGCACGATTTGATGTCAAAATTATACAAAGTTAATTAGAATAATATTACTATTATACAAACTAACAATATTTTTCAACAGGTGACACGCCCACTTGTCGAATTTTATTTATTTTTACCCTAACTATAAACACAATAAAAAAATTTGCGGGTAAAAATAAATATATTTTGTTGTCTTAGTGGACATTGATTAAATTCATTATGCCACGCCTATTGGATATATTTCCTAAGCCTTCCAGAGAGATGACTTAATGCAGTGAAAATTTAATGATTATCAGTCCAATAATATTTTTTATTTTCTAAAATAAGAAGACAGCGAAAATATAGTAAATGATATAAATGATATCCGTGTGGGTACAGGTATAAGAATTGAGTCCAAACTTAACAGTGATATTGTTTTTTTTTAATATTAAATAGCCATCATTGAGCCCTAATACAGCGCAAGCATTTTCTATAGTACATACACTGTCTAAAAAATCAGTCTCCTGAGGTTGGTTAGAATGCACCGCCTACAATCTTTTCTAAGTAGTGTTTCTCTGTATTCTTCTCTAAGTTGGGATATAAAAAGGAAATGATAACATGTTGCTTAAATTCCAGGCAACAGAAAATTCTTAAGCACTACAATCCAAATATCTAAGTTCAAACAGAAACTCGATACGTTTGTGACGATTTTGACGATACTACTGGGTATCCTACGGGACGGTATAATATTTTTCTTCTGCAGCCATCTCGGTAAACATATGCCTTGACAGTTCATAATTGGCAATTGTGAACTAGAAACTTGACAAACTTATTATGGAAAAATATTCGACGAACCAACGTGTTTTAATCGATAGAACCTTTTATCATCATCGGTTACTGCGACGATGAGAAAGGTACGAGAAATTTTTGGATGAAATAATTTGCCAACAAAACGCACTATTTACCGTGTAGTGAATGATTTCGAAGATAAATGTCATGGGCACAAGTATAGACCGCAACGTAATGCAAGAACGACTGAAAACATAACTGCTACTCAAGAAAATGTTTAAAACAATCCATCAACCTCAATTCGATACAGTGGTCAGGATCTTGGTCTTCAAACAAAAGCTTTGGCCAATCCAAAAAAATCGACCTTCCTACCACAACTAACGCATTCATATTCCAAACGTGGAATCAGGTTCTAAGACCTATTAGTTATTTTTAACCGACTTCAAAAAAGAAGGAGCTTATACAATTCGGATCAATGGTCCTTTTTTTAATATTTGTGCCTGCAGAATTCAGTCATTTCTGATCAGATTTTGAAATTTTTTTGTAATATGATAGATTATGCTTACAGATTGGTCCCGTTTTAAAAACAGTTCATAATCTTAAAAATTAAAGAGTGTCCCCATACAACATACATATTTTTTACGTGTATTATGAACTGTAAAGGTCGATTCTATAAAATTTAAAATGACTGCGTCTTACTATAGCCCCCAATAACAAAAAGTTTTAAAAAAATAAATCTAAAAATTAAAGGGTGCCCCCATAATTGATGTAAATTTACTTATATGGGCCTATCTTTTGAACCGTTATAGACAAACGTTTGCAAATTGGACGCTATGGGCGTAATAGTAACAAGTATTAATATTACAAGTTAAAATTAAAGGGTGCGCCAATAGTTCATTATATTTGATGTATACGGCCATAATTTTGAACAGTTGTAGACAGAGGCTTGAAATTTACAATGGACTTGTATTGCTAAGTCCGCTAAAACAACAAATATATAATTTGGATTTGGAAATTAAAAGGTGTTCCAATAGTTTATGTGATTTTGTGTGTGTGACCAAACTTTTGAACGGTTATAGACAGAATGCTGAAACTTAAAAAGGACCTGTATTGCTAAATCCGCTATATCAACGTGTTTATAATTTGAATTTAGAAATTAAAGGGTGTCCCATAATTGATGAAGATTTACTTATATGTGCCTATCTTTTGAACCGTTTTAGACAAACGCTTGCAAATTGGACAGATTGTCGATTGCTATGGCCGTTAGTATTAATATTACAAATTATAAATTAAAGGGTGCGCCAACAGTTCATTAAATTTTATGTATATGGCCATACTTTTGAACAGTTGTGGAGAGTCGCTTGATATTTGCAACGAACCTGTATTGCTTAGTCCGCTATAACAAAAAATATAAAAATCATGGATTTGGAAGTTAAAGGGTGTTCCAATAGTTTACGTAATTTAAAGTGTGTGGCCGTCCTTTTGAACCGTTATAGACAGACAGCTGAAATTTACAAGGGACATGTTTTGCTAAATCCGCTATAACAAAAAGCTTATAATTTGAATTTAGAAATTAAATGGTGTTCCCAAAATTAATGTAATTTGCTCTATATGGCCGTATTTTTTGTACCGTTGTATACAAACACCTTAATTTTTAGACAGAATGTCTAGTAATTTATTTGGTATAATAAGAAGTATAAAAATGTTATATTATAAATTAAATACTTGATATAATCGGATGTATATGGGCAAACTGTTGAACCGTTACAGACAGACGGTTGAAATATACACAGAAACTGATTGCTAAATCTACTACAACAGCAAGTATATAATTTGAATTTGGAAATTAAAGAGTGACCCTATGGTTGCTGCAACCTAATTTATGTGGCCATACGCTTGAGCTGTTATAGGAAGACAGATGAAATTTGTTTTGAAGTCGGTTTTTTTTCCCAAGAATTATGTAGTAACTTTATTGAAGATCTCATAACAGAAAGAAATACTCGCTTTAAAGCAAAAGAATTTCCTGATTGAAATGTTTGTTGCATGGAAATATATGAATTCAAATAATTGGGTAGAACGGCATCTTAAAAAATTGGACCTCATCACTGCTGCCTTTTTTACTTTTTACAGAGAAAAAGATTCTAATGCACACAAAGTACGCGATGATTTTTTTGTTTGTGTTACTACTAAAGGCTGGAATATTTACTACAAGAAAAATATGCCAGTATTACATCTAAATCATATTTTTCATTTTAATAATCTTTTTTGGTGTAGGGTACCTCGTCTCACTACTAATGATTAACAATAACAATATTTAAAAATTATGTAAAATATTATACGCTTTAACAATTATGTTTCAATTTTTGTTAATGGACTAATGACACCGGGTGTTTATTTTTAATGTAATTGACTACCCAATAAAATAAGCAGGAAAGTAAAGGAATTAAAAAAAAAACAAGATTATAATCTGCAATAAATAAATTTTTACGAAAGTAATTCTTAAAATTTTTAAATTTTAATTATTTATTTCTTGACGAATATCAAACACTTAAGGAAGAAAATTTAGTCTTTTTTGCTTCGTTTACATTGATATTTTTAAAAATTATATGTCAATCTCACAAACTACCATTATTTTTAGAACCTGGTTTCACGATTGTAATATAAATGACTTGGTTGAAAGATGGTGTAAAAGGCTTCTGAAGCACCTTTAATCCTGGCGCTCCCACTAGTGGCATATGCTGGAAAACTAATATCTCATCATAGTAATCTTCGAAGAGGAGAGAAGTTGTTACTTTTATGGTCACAATCCCACTGCATAATTCCAGTCTTCTCTTATTTTGTACTTGCATAGAAAGCTCTAACGCGCTTTCTGAAACAAAGATTATTACATTTATTTTTTGAGTACTTCAGCCATCAATGGATTGCTCTTTTATTTATTTGATGCTCCGACGAATCTAACCGTTATTAATAAAGGTTAATTTTAGCCCTATTTGTTAAATATAAATTATTTAAAACATCTTTAATGGTAATTTTTTCGACATCTAAACTTGTATATCGAATGTACTTGATTTCGATGGTTACATAGATGATTTAAATCATTCCAATTACAAAGAGCCTTTTCAACTGGTCAGCAAAAAACTGGAGTTGACTTTTTTTGGTTGGTTGGATGCAATACCAGATTAATTCATTCAGTTGTTAGATCCATCCGTACAATAAATAATTAAAGGAATCACAAAGCATCACTACACGGCATCAAAGGCAATTAATGCTTACCATTGCAATCAAAATGATTAATACAATTTTTATAACCTTCACCACAAAAAGTAGAAAAAGGGTAAATCTAAGTTTGTCATTCCGTGTGTAGTTCCTATATATATATTCTGATTTCTTATGCATAGCGAAGTCGACTTAACGATGTACGCCTGTCCGTCTGTGTTAGTGTTAGCCTCGGCAAATTTGATTTCACAAAAAAATAATTATGTCAATCGATCAGATATAGTATCGAAAAAGGTGCTATTGGAAGGAAATCAGCATGATCGGTACATGTCCTTCGAGGCAGCAGGCAAAACACCACGCTTACCTCTAATATTTCATGTCATCTGGAACAATAAAGTAACAATATGGGTATCGTTTTAAAGCTTTTAAAGAAATCTTCAAGGAAATTCTAATTTTTTTTTTTTAATGCTTAACCCATTAGGAGCCGATGTCCTTTTAATGTAAAATTATATATATGCAGTCCCAATTTTTTTATTTTTTAATTCTTTGTCACCCCAATATTTGTGTTTTTGATTGGAGTTACTGAATTTAATTAGATTTACATAGATGGTGAAGGGTATATAAGATTTGGCATAGCCGAGTATAGCACTCTTACTTGTTTATTACTTTTTTTAATATATTTTTCTTTGGATAGTAAATATCAAATTCCCATAATCCAAACTAGGCAATCATGGATATTAAGGTTGACATTAAATGATTACAATATTTAGTTATTGTCTTTAAAACATTTTCTGTTCTGGACTATCGCAATGACTTGTCAGCCTCTTTAAACTACAGGGTGTCCAGCAAGCAGGTATACTACTTTATTTTGCTGCCATTTTCGTAAACATTAGTCTTGACAATTCATATTTGGCAGTTTTTAAGTAGACACATGTCATGTTTATTATGAAAAAATATTCGATAATCCAACGTGTTTTACTCGTTAAAACATTTTATCGAAATCAACCGCCGATTACTGTGACAATGAAAAAGCTACGTGAAATTTTTGGGAAAAACAACGTGTCAACAATACGCACTATTTATCGGGTGGTGAATTATTTCGAAGAAAGAGGGTCTGAAGATGATAGGCCTAAACATAGAGCACAACGTGCTGCAAGATCTGCTAAAAAAAAGTGTTCGAAGCAATTTATAAAGCTCATTTCAATGCCTTGCTCAGGAGCTTGGTCTTCAAAGGAAAATTTTGACTAGAATTTTTCACCAGTATTTGCACTTCTTTCCGTTTAAAAATCAGATGACACAAGATCTTCTTTCACAAGACCATTTACGCTGCTTTACATGGATGGATATGTGAATAAACAGAATAGTCAGTTCTGGGCAATGGAAAATCCTCAAATTATGCATCAGTCATCTTTGCTTGCATTTGAAGTGACATAACATTAAATAAAATATTTGTCAATATCAGATTCACTCCCTACTTGAGTTGAAAATTATAAACGAACAAAGTATGTATTATACCTTCCCGGCGGATTATATTAAAAACAAAATTTTATAAGAATTTTTGAACAAACGTGTTATGCTAGATACGCACGAGAGATTATTGAGCGTATTCCACTTACTGTTGCTTAAAAAATAAATGGTAACAATAAAAAATAGTAAAATTTCTTAAAATATAATTAACGACTGCACAAATTTTCGTTTATCTTTTAATACTTTAAAACATCTGCTTCTATCATTATATATTATAGTTTTTTTATACACTTTTAACTGTTTATTAAAGTGCGTTTTGTACACTAATGTGTCCATAGTTGATTGGCGGTTTTAAATTGCTGTAACAATGTGGCCATTAAAAATACCAGGCAGGTGCAGAATTTATTTATACACAAATATTTTCATACATTACTTGTTGCAAGCAGATAGACACATGTAAATATCACGAATCATTTAATGGTTTATTGCTGTTTTGGGGGAATTATTAAAGAAATGAAATAAAAAACGAATTTCATTTAACAAAGAAATAAATAAAATAATATAAATAATAAAATAATTACTTATGTTCACTTAACCTTGTAATAATTTAACATAAACGTGTAACGAAGGGATTGATATGAAAACATGATTTTAATAAATTTAGACATTTTTCAAATTTTATCTTTTGGACAGATGTTAAAGAGTTTTGTAAGAAAATAAATGTTATTCATGTGGTATTTGAACTTTAGCATTTGGTGTTTGTAAAAACAAATTTATAAATGCATTTAATATGACAAGAATGGGAGTGTTAAAAAATTTGTAGCCAAATTTTGAAAATTGAAATGTGTTAATTTCTTCCATTCCAAGTTATACTTCTGAGATTTTTTAGGCTAAAAACTGATATTTTGATTGTTTGCGACCACTGCAATGGTAAATTTATTTTTGAATATAGTATATATGTTAGCTGTTTCTTGAAGCTTTGCATGTATAATTTTATTACAAATATATGAAGATAGATTTAGCATTAACATGATATAAAATGTAGTCATGGCAAATATTAATCATTGATTAGCAGGAAAACTGATGGTAATTTAAAACGTTATATGAAACTCATCACGCTTAATTTGGGCGGATAATTTTTTCGCAAAGCGGCACATTTATCTAAAATTCTACAGATTTAAAACTGTGGGTTAATAACTAATGTTAGTGAAAAATAATGGGAGTGGTAACTCCCACACAAAGTATATAGTAACCATTGTTAGTTAGAGTATAATAAAAAGCAGAGTCTTTTTCTGTTAGTAGCTGTGTCATATTATAATAAAATTTAAAAAATTAATGATTATGGTTCAAAAAATACATTTTTATTTAAATATTTTTTAAGTTAATTTAAATTTTTTTTTTTAGTTTTAGTTTTTTACAAACAAGTTCTTATAACTGTTCCATAACAATATATTATTTATATCTTTAATATATTATTATTATTACTAAACATAGAATGTTAAGTTTGTTTTCATTAAAAATTAGTTTAAAATTTTTTTGTAGGAATTCAATGATGGACCCTTTAACTTGAAAAGAAAAGAGATTTTTAATCATAATTTTTTTCCAATAACGATTAAAAAATTAATCAAAGCTATACATAAAATAAATCAAATGAAATAAAAGGATATGTAAAAATATAATAAATTATTATATGTTAGAATTATAACTCTATACTTTAAAAATAAGTATGGTTGAATTTAACAATGTTATGATTATGGTAGACTATAATTTGTTTCAACTAACCATATTAATATTTTTATTATTATTATTTTCTACAATACTATTTTTATATTATTATATGTAATAGAAGTATTTAATTTAATTTTGTAAGTTACAGCTTCGTGTTGTTATCTTCGTTGTATATATTTCACTACTCCTTTGTCTAGCATCATCGGAAAACAAATATTTACTTTTTGGGCTTGCAATCATTTCCTGTTTTTATTATTTTATAAAATAAAAATAATTACCAAAAAAAAGATAAAATAAAAGAAAAGTATAATTTTTAATTCACGTATATTTTAATTTAAAATTTTTTTTACCAGAGAAAAATTATTTACAAATATTTGTGTTAATTTTTAAAGAAAATAGTAAAAATAAGACAATAGCAGATTACAATGCAAAATTTTATGTATCTGGACATCCGTCACCAGCATTCTTCACATCTTTTGTCATCTACTTAACTAACTAATTTTTAAAAAAAAATAGCGAGGAATATTTATAATCAATAATTATAATTAACAATAAATAAATCCAAAAAATAAAGTATGTTCCTTTATTATCCTATATGACTTTAGTCTTTTAACTGTAGTAAGCAGACATTTAAAAATTAAAGAGTTGTTCCATAGAGGCTATGATTTTAAGGAATATAATTTTATCATTTAAATGTTTATAAGCAGACGTTTCAAATCTGCAAAGAGTAGGTACTGATAAAGCTGCTTAAAGAATAAGTACAACGAAATGTAAAAAAAGTTAAAAAAATAAATAAAGGGCGTCCCGATAGTAATGTTATTTTCATATCTAATGCCAATTTTTGGCACCTCAGACTGGCATTAACAGGAATATGTTCACTCTAAAAGCAAGTATAAAAATTAAAAATAAATGGTGTCCCTACAGTAACGTTTTTTTTTCAAGGCCGTTTTTATACCCTTCACCAGAAAAATTGGAAAAAGGATATAACTAAGTTTGTCACTCCATTTGTAATTTCTACAATATTCACTTCCTACCCAATAAAGGATATATATTCTGTCTTCATGCAAAGAAAAAACATGGTTGAGGTAACCCTAATATAAGAGCAACATATTATGGTTGTTTTATATGACTGTTAACAAAACATAGCATTTTTACATATAATAGTAATAAAGCTGGTCTTGCAACAACCATATTGTTGTCTACCGTAACAGTAACATGGTAAAATCTAAAAATAATTATGTCAAAATGTTAACATTAAATGGTTAAATTAAATCGTCATAGTATGGTTGAAAATGTCATGTTATATAAATGAATTATTATTATTATTGATTTGCTACATAAATTCGGCAAAAAGAAAAAACAATTCTTTGCTTATTATATATAATTATTTGTTTTATTTTTTTTTCATATTTTGGATATAATTTTTAATTGTTTATTTTGTACACAAATTATTATCTTTTTTCATTTTTTGTAACAATAAAAACAATCTCAACTTTAAGCTAACAAAAAATTTACTAAACTAATAGAAAAGCGATCTGTCAAGACCTAGAACAAAATATTTCTAAGCGCATACATTATTTTGCTTGCTTTTAATCAAATTCTGATTAATAAAACTATATTATGGTTAAATATATTATATTATTTTTAATAAGTTATAAAACTTTTGACGTAGTGCAAATTTTTTTACGATAAACCAACCATGTTGTAATCATATAATGGTTATGCAGTAAACATATAATGGTTAAATATCACCAAAAATTTGTTTATATTGACTGAAGTATTGCTGAAAACAAGTATAATTTGTTTTCTGTAAGTTTACAATGTTACGAAAAATATATTGTGGTTATTATGACCATATCATAACCATGTTTTTTCCTTGCCTGTTCTTATTCATACCGAAGTCGATTGAACGATATCCATCTATCCATCTCTCCGAGGCAAACTTGATTTCACAAAAAAAATATACAATACATTAGATATAGAGTCAAGAGAGGTGCTTTGGAAATCAGCATGATCGGTTTGTTTTTCTTTGAGGCAGCAGGCAAAACACCACGCCTTCCTCTAATTTTTCATGTCATTTGGAACAATAAAGTATCTCCAACCAATAAGATTAGTTCATGGGGTGATAGACAATTAGGAACACAGAAAAAAACAATAGGTAGAAAAATTGCTGCTCACCCATATTTTCCGAGTAAAGAGCCGGTGGTATTTTTTTGTGTAATTTTATATATCTTGTACTTAAAACTTTTTTCTTATCTTTAAATATTCTGTCACCTCAAAATTTGTTTTTTATTGGAATTACTTCACTAAACCTGATTAACATATATGGTGAAGGGTATATACGGTTCGGCATAGCCGAATATAGCACTCTTACTTCTTTATATTAGCTCAATGTGTGTTATACTGTGTCCACTGTAATAAAGGTGAAACCAAAATATATATAAGTCCATTCAAGTTTTGTCTTTAGTTGATAATACTTCGATTACAACAGTTAGATAAATGGGATTAGATTGAGATAGATTGATTAGATTGAGAGTTTAACTACAATTTGTTGTAATTTTTGTGCGAATGAGCGATTAAATGATCAAATTTAATAAAAATTTAATAGTGACTTAAGTATCATGTTTTTTCTAACAGAGATTATAATATGGTTGTTGAGACTATGTTACGGCCTTAATAAATCATATTTGGTCAAACACCATTATGGAGCAGTTCTTTTATAAACAAAAATTGAAATTATCCCCACTGCATATAAGTCTTCTTAGAAAATGCATTAAATTGCTACTGGATTTTGTTCAACTCATTAATGAGTTTTTTATTTTTGGTATATTTGAGTGTAAATATTTAAAAAAAAATATATATTTGGGTGTAAATTTTAAATGAAAATAATTCATTTAAAAAAGATGATAACATGAACCCTATAATTAATGAAAATTTATACATGAGGTTTCTGTGATAATATTTTAAAGGTTGATTTTCGGTAGCAGCAGAATGTTAAAAGAAATTCATATCAAATATTATCAACCTTCACATATTATATCATTTAATAATGATAATACAAATTACATTCCCTCCCTCCATTTAGACAACACTTGGTGGAAAAAAAACGGCTTAACATACTAAATTAATATCATTTTGTAATGTAAATATTTTTTTAACCCTTTTATTTAATTTATGATCAAAATTAGTTAAACAACAACAAATAAAAAAAGGTTGCTCTACCCCTCAATCTGGAAAAAAATCCAAAAAGAGAACCAAAAGAATTTTTGGTTATAAAAAATAAATAAAAATTAAGTATGTAAAGAGTAACGCACAAAATAGGGAGTTCTTGAAATCATGCATAATGAAGATATTAAGCTAATTATTTAAATTAGTTTAATGTTTAAATATTTATGTATAAATTAAAAAAGGCAGCTGAAGAAAGACATTGGAGTCATTAAAAATTAAAGAAAAAAAAACACATAAACTTAACAAACAAAATCTTAATTAGTAGAAATACTTTTTGTATTGAAATAAATTCAGTTATAAGTTTATAAAGGAGTTATTCGTTTTAAAACCTTAAAGTGGTTGATATGCATGGAATGGTTAACCTTTCTTGCCTGATTTTATTTTGGTAAAATTGTAAGACCTTAAAAATTGGTGCAAATTTAACAGCACTTTGGATATTTCCCTACATAGTTTAAGTCACCATTAAGACCTTTCATAGCTTTTTTAATATTTTTTTAATCCATCCAATTTTCCTTTTTTTTTAATCTACGAATCAATTTAACTCCAGTCTCAGAAGAATGAAAGAGCTATGGCTCACTCTGTAAAGGTAACATAAATATGAGAATTAAGGTTTAAAATTCGAAGGTTTATATAAAGAAATCCTGCTATATATTTATTGGTCGATGGCTAATAATTTTGTGCCCATAAGGCAAAACATTTTTATACTCTCCACCACAGGTGAATTTGTACAGTATATGTTTCCAATCGTTATTTAAAGGGCAGTCGAATTAGCGATGTCTGTCTGTCCCTGATAGCGCTGAAATCAGTTTTGCCACGTTCCCATCGAAGCTACAGAAAATTTATGAATACAATTCTCTCACGCATAATTTCGGAAGAGGTGCTATTGAAATAGCTTAGTCCATAAGTGCCTTACATTTTTTAAACTAAATTGTGCTTTTGTTTTTTTGTTATTGTTGTCTTTTGGTTTATTGTATTCAAAGCCGAAATTTTAACAAAAAACTAAAGATTATCAGTTAATTGAAATATCACTAAAAAAATCAAATTTTACCAAAATGCTGTATTCTCACCAACATTTCATTTTCTAGAAAAATATTTACCTTTTGCGCAAAAAATTTAAAATAAGCTCGCAAAAATCTCCAGATTATTCAAAAATTGGAATTTAACTAAAAGATTAAAATTTCTTAAAAATTACTATTTTCACAAAAAAAAATTTATTAAAAAAAAATTTATTACAAAAAATTTTGCAAAAAAATATCCAAATTTCATTTTAAATCGTAATTCGACAACAAATAACTGAAAGTACTAAAAAATTATAAATTTTTTAAGGAATCCCATTTTCACAAAACACAAAACGAAAAACATTTTTTTGCCGTTAGTTAAAGGCAGATTGTTATCGGACCCATTAATGGATTTGCATTATAAAAACTTCTTTAAAACGTTATATATTCGTTACATATTCCGGCAAAAAAGAAACTATATTTTAAGAAAATAGTTACACAATTCTTTTGGTGAAGGGTGTATATGATCCGCCATAGCTGAATTTAGAACTTTTGTTCCTTCGATTAAAAATCGTTGCCTAAAATAAGGTTATTTTGAACTTAGCTGCTTAGATTTGAAATTAAAAAAAAATCGTAAACTTTTGTACTAAAATGATAACTGCACTACTCTTTTGAATCATAGAAATACAACAATGGCTAAAACTCATTTATTTCCTAAGTTGACTTCAGTAGGCACAGAATTTATTATAAGCTTCTCATAAAGGTTCACATATATAAGACAAGACATGAAAAATATTTTTTATAGTCATGTCACTGGTTTTCTAAAAAGATGTTTTCCCGTTCATGTCTAAATATCATTTCGAAAATGTGGCAGCAATAATAAGCATGCAGATAACTCAATGTGTATGTGTAATTTTTTAATCGCGGTAGTATTTGTCCAATAAATCGTTGAGTCTTGTGTTCCAAATGCTCACTCCTCTCTGCTTAACCCGCGTAGACGGAAAATTATTAAATAGCGCACAATCTTGGTGCCTCAAGATCCATTATGTCACATTACCATAATCGATTGAAATCTTTTTCCGAGTAAAATAATTATATTTCTATTTTCACAAAAAACTTCGTGCTATTATTTATTTAATTATCCCGATTAAATAAATTACCGATATTGATTATTGAGTGTCAAAGCACGTCTCGATGGCCATTTCGTTACCGCTTACTTAACTCTTCAGGAAACTTCTGACAAACATTTTAAATAAACTAAAGATTTTTGTCGAAACAATAAAGCAAAGACAAAAATCAAAGTTGAAGCACAAACAACAATAACCAACAGTAATTCTATTTTCTTTCTCCACTGTATACAGCTGACTTTTTTTCGGCTCTTTTATACAGTTGAAAGAGGATGAAAAATAAAGTATCAAAAAACAAAGTGCACAGGCACTTTCAAATTATTTAACTTAACGACACGGGAATACTTTTTTAAAATTTAATTTTCACAAAAAACTTCGTGCTATTATTTATTTAATTATCCCGATTAAATTAATTACCGATAAATAAATAATAGCACGAAGTTTTTTGTGAAAATTAAATTTTAAAAAAATATTCCAGTGTCTTTAGTTAAATAATTATTTTTCATTTTGTTAGATATGTAGCTTCATCCTATTGGAACTGCATGGTAGCAACATGAATGCGAACTAATTGGGATGCAAAAAAATTTGTAATCATGCATCCATTCTATACATATTTGTCTTTAACTCTATGCCCTCCATCATATTTGAAGTCGTGTGGATTCATGTGTTCACCCCCCATTTAAGCGCAATAAACAGTGACTTTCTCTGGATTTAATGGATTTTCGATAAAGTTTTAAGGATTATCTTCCATCCAAACACCAGGCAGTTCTATTCATTAACACATATATTCAAACAAAAGTGACACTTTAACGTTGAAAAAAATTTTTATTTTTTTTCAAGCATCGCAAGTTACTAACAAAGACAAAGAAGAATAAATTAAAAGTTAAAATTTTTATAACTAAACATAAAAAGCGATCCTGCACACTTTTTCGAATGCGACAAAATAATAGTTTTAAAATTATTATTACTGCCTTTACATCTACAAGAAAGCCGTAAAGCTCAATATTAATTTTTAATTTACGAAATTATTTTACTTCCGATATATAATAACATCAAATAATTGACTATAGAGAAAAATTTTTTGTGTGCTTCTGTGTAACAGGAGAACTTCCATTTCGATGTCAAACTCTTCTCTTTTACATGCGTTGTTGTTTCTTGTCAAAAAATATTAACAAAATTAAGAAAACAAAACCACACACTGGAAACTAATTAACGGAAGTTCTACCTAATAACCAAGAACTTTTTGTGTATTTCTATTTAAGATAAACAGTATGTTGCAAACAACTTAAAACATACATGAAATTGAATTATTTATTTTCTTTACTGAGAAAAATTTGATTTCTTACAAAATTTATTTGTTTAATTTAGCATAATTAAAAAAATTATTATTTAAATGATTGTAAACACAAAAATTCAAGTTCAGAAAAGATAGAAAATCGGAATTTCACTCAACAATCGAAAATCCTTCATAGGATCAAATTTTCACTTAAATTTCTTTAAAAATTAATACAATTTTCTCAAATATTTTAAATTTTGTCAAAAATGGAAACTGCACAAATAATACTAAAAACTATCGATAAACAAAAATTCATTAAAAATCCAAGTTTCCACACAAAACATATTTTTACATAAAAATTACCAAATATTTAAATTATTACGATGCTGCCTCGGGAACGATCCCTGGCTAAGCCAGAATGGATTTTAAATTTTTTAATATGAATACATTTTATTGCAGCATAAAGATAATAAATTTACTGAAATATTGGCAATTGAGTTATTTTAAAGCCATTCAATTAAATACCATTCACCACAGGTGGAATAAGAGTATAACCCTATTCCTACAATATACAATTCCAACCTTAAAAAAAGTCTATATATTCTGCGTTCTCATGCATCTTAAAGTTGATTAAGCGATATCCGTTTGTATGTCTGTCCATCCGTGTTCATGTTGACATCAGCCTTGTCAAGGCACTAGATGAGCTAGAGTAAATTTAAATACGTCAATCGATCAGACATAGTTTTGAAAATTTTGCTGTTGAAAATCAGCAAGATTAGTAAATGTACATCGAGGCAGCGGGCAAAACACCACGGCTACCTTTAACTTTTTCGTGCTATTTGGAAAAATAAAGTAAATCCAATGAAAAAGATAAGTATATGGGGCGATAGAGAATTAAAAAATAAGAAAGAAAAAAGAAAAAGTGAAAAAATTGGCTCTTGCCCATATTTTCCGAGTTACGGGGCTCTAAAATTTTCATTTTTTTTTAATATCAATACGGGTATCATTTTTAAACTTTTGAAGAGATCTTTTAGGAAATACAAAAATTTTTAACAAATGCTTAACATATTAGGAGCCGATTTTTTTTAAGTCTCGGTCCCCACTTTTTGTTTTTAATTAAAATTGTACGACTGAAGCTGAAAACCATAAGAAGCAAAGCTGGTGATGGTGGAATCTGGTTAACTTGCTCTGTTATGCTTTAATATGAAAAGACCAGCAGATGGCACTAAAATATATTAGGTGGTATATGGTGGACTAATATTATTTTGAGATATATAAAAATATGTGTTGAGGTTGTTGGCCTTCATGGGCAACAAATTTAACTTGATTATACCCATTTTTTATCCATCAAAATATTAAAGAGGATTAATTTTCAAGAATTCTTTTTTTCGTGCTATTTTCCCGAGATATTATTTAAATCATCGATATTGACTATTGAGGGTCAAAGCACGTCTCGATTGCCATTTCGTTATCGCTTACTTAACTATTCAGGAAACTTCTGACAAACATTTTAAATAAACTAAAGATTTTTGTCCAAACAATTAAGCAAAGACACATTTCAAATATCGATGATTTAAATAATAAATCGGGAAAATAGCACGAACAAAAATTTTTGAAAATTAATATAATTATAAAAAAAATCCCATTGTTTAAAATATTAAAGAGGATGTAATGTATTTCGGTGCACTTTTAGTAGACCGTAGTTGGGACGCACTAGATCTAAAAGCGGGTGACAATGTATTAAAGGAAATGACCATAAAACTTCAAATGAGTTTAAAAGGCTTGGGGGACCTTTGCGCTGGGCTTTGAATAGGCGTTGAGCATATTTCAATGCGACAAATAAAGAACCCAAACACCAAAACACCAACAAAAACTTTTTCATTATATCAAAGATATTTTTCGGCAAAGCACCTATATTTAAATAAAATAATAATACAAATCCGTTGATAAATGATGTATAAGTTTCGGCACAGCTGAATAAAGTACTCTTAATTGTTTTTTATAAAATTGATAATATTTTGTTAAGGTCAGTGTTTAAAGTCATATTTGACATACTGTTTTTTATAAAGCAAAATTATCCAAAATCTTACGTTAAAAAAAAAAACAAGGGTGTGCCTGTGAACAAAAACCAATTCTTATATAAATATCCCGTCAATAACAGACACACACATTCTCACACACTAGTATCGTTACTTTAGCAAGAAAAATGAAATACACTTGTATGAACAAATTAACTAATTAATTAATAGGAATAAACAAAAAGTTTTTGATATTCTCAGGTGTATTAATATGTAAATTATTAAGGTGTATTTTATAACAAATGAATTTTTCTTTATTTAAAAGGCTGAGAATTTGTGTATTTAGTTATTTGCATAAGCGTGTATGTGTGTGTGTGTGTTTATTTGTGTTGGTTTAACCCTAAATATCTATAAACTATAGAAGAAGACACGCTCAAATGTTTACCTGTTTCCCATTTATGCCTTAAGTTGTGTGAAAAGTGGTCAGCAGTTATGAAATATTTGACGGTCCGGTTGCATGGTTGGTTGATTATTTTGATGGTAGATTAAGTGTGTGGTGGCATGTGTCCAATAAAGGATTTATGTTTGTCTTCTAATTTAAATATTTGATTTCATTTTCTATGTTCTTCCTTTTTTCATGGGCTGAAGTTATCAAGTCATTAACAAATGACCTCCTCTAGTTTTTATCATATATAAAAACTTTAATGATTAAAAAAGTGGCAAAGGAAAAAATAAACATCTAGACATGAAAACTACATTTCGTTAGTTTGATTGAAAATGCTATTTTTTTATTTTTTTAAGGAAATTTGTTGATTTCGTTTATGATGGAACATATTAAAGCGAGGCATATAAAATAATCCATTTTATATAAAGAAGTTTAATACGTTGGTTATCGCTCTCCATTCTTATGTCTTGGTACAAGGGTTTTCTATTTTTATATTATTTACTTACAAAAGTTCACAGTATAACTGAATTTAGAATTAGAATGGGTTTCTTTTAACTAGGAAAACTAAACTCTCACCTTGTTACTCTAAGTCCAATAGCATCATGTACGCGATTTTCCGTGCTGATCGGTTTGGATGTGTTTCAAGTTGAGTGTTTTTTTGGTCCCAATCGTCGCTATTGTAAAAAAGATTTATGGTGCTGATCGATGCTTTTTTGTTGGCTTTCGTGGAGTGCTGCGGCAGCAGCATATGTCGATTTACGAACACAATTACTATTTGGCAAGTTTGATCCATACAACTTGTATAAGATGAATCTTAAGTTCTTAAGCCTTAGAGTCAAATGTGTAAGCATGCAAAAAAACATAGTTGTGATATGGTCACAGTAACCATTTTATGTTCTTTTTTAACAATGTATAGTTGCGGAGAACCAATTATAGTTGTTTTCACCAACACTTTAGTCACGATTAAAAATTTTTGTTAACGTTTAACGATTATATGGTTACTGTGCACAAAAATGCAACATGTTGGTTTCAACTTATTAAACTTATTAAAAATAATATAAAATATTTAACCATAATATATTATTATTAATCAAAGTATAATTAAAAGCAACAGAATAATGTTTGCGCTAAAAAATAGATTGTTCTAGTTCTTGACAGCTTAGTAATTTTTCTGCTAGCTAAAATTTGAAATTGTTTTTTATTGTAAGAGAAAGTGAAAAAAAACTAAAAATTTATGTACAAAATTAATAATTAAAAATAATATGCAAAATATGAAAACAAATAAGAAGGGAACCAAAACATTTAAGGCTGGTTCACCCATTGTTTCGAAACAAAATTTTTGTTGTGAGAGAATTTTAATTTTTTGAGAGTTTGTTCTGAAACGATTCGCCCACTTCGAACAATTTTTCTGGAAAAACAAAGCTACCATATGAAACATATGTGTAAGCGAGATGTGTTACTTTAAAAGCAGGCAGCACTGTGACAGAATAATAAAATCACTGAATGCCGTTTTGTTATAAATAAATTCTAAATTAAAAAAAACTTTCATAATTAAATCAAAAAATGAGGTAAAAAAAATTGAGGAAAAAAGTCATACAAGCATTCTCTACCCGGCTTTTTCATTTCTGAAATAAGCTTCAAGGCAGGGGATTCATTCGTTGAGATCCATGACACAATTTTTTAAACTTATTTTCTTTTATTTTGTGTTTTATTATAAATATACCAGGCTAATTAAGGCAGGTAATCTTAAGAACAAAACAAATTTTAAAAATAATTATTGAATATCAATGCAAACAAAGAACGAAAAAGTATGTAAAATATATTTTTTTGCTTGAAAGATTTTTATCACATTAATTAATGAAGTGGCAGCTCAGTTAAATTTTCTTTGAAAATATAAAATAATTGGCAGCACAGTTTCATTGTTTCGGAACAAAAATTAAAATTAAGCCAATTCAAGCTGAAATTGTTCCGAAGTGAGTTTACTCTTTTTCTCTCTCTCTCTCTCAAAAAATAAAACGTCAAACTACATATAAAAAAAAATGTTGCGGAACAAAATTTTTGTGGGTGAACCAGCCTTTAAAAACAATTGAAATGAATATTTATGTATGTATGTATTGGACGCATATAAATCTTTATTTTTGTGTTTGAAGCACAATTGTGAAATTATTTATTTGGGCTTATAAACAATTTTTTTATATAACTGATTCTTCTAGCCTATAATCTGAGCGTTATTATAAGCAAATAATTGATTTTTTGTTTTTTGAATTAAAGTCTTCTTTATCAGGAAATTTTTGCACTTACGAGACTATATTATAATTCATTTATTTAAGATGACATTTTCAGCCATATTATAATGTTTTAATTTAACCATTTAATGTTTATATTTGAACATAATTATGGCAATACTTCTGTTAGATTATGGTTACCTCAACCATGTGTTTTCTTTACGTGAGGCACAATTATGAAAAGCACAAAACAAAATTTTCTTTTCTCAAATAAATAGTTTCAAATCCGTAAAACCTTTTTTGCAAAAGTTACGGTTAATTAGCTGCTCATGTCGACTTAATAAAACCGACCCTCTCAGCACCCACTGTTCCCCTTACATTAGCTATAAAGCGACTGTAAGATATCCTCTGGGTCTGTATAGCTCCAAAGTATTAAACCAGCCATGTTTAAACAATAGAATTTATCTTTTTTTTTATCATACATCGAGGTTTTATTACCTCGAATGGTTTAAAAGAAGGAGAGTTTCTGACAGAAATGGATTATTTGTCACCTTGCTAAACAAAGGCATCTTCAAGTAACGAAAGAACACGGTCACAGGTACAAATCAAGCTGCATCTATGAGCAAGAATTAAAGGAATTCGAGAATAAAAAGAAAGATTGGGTATGCCCCGAATATTACATACACTTCACCATACACCATAATGTAGATTTTCCATTGAATAGTTTAACACGTTGACTGCCACGCGTGTTTACAACAAAATCCCCGTCAGGCCACCCGTGCCACTGTAAGATGCGTGCTCTGCTACCGCATGTCTGTTTACATTTCTTTCGGTACTCTCACCCCGATATCTATTACGATCCTCATTTATCACGTTATTACTCTGCACGAGCAGTTGTAATCTTTGCCGTGTACTGAGTAGTACAACTAATATCTCTGCCCAACTAATATCTCAACCGCAACTTTGCAGTGAATGCTTCAATATTTTGCACTGTAAATAATTTTGTTAATAAACGATTTTTAAAAAAATTCAACAGTATTATTATCTCCTGTCATATATTTATCTAAATATGTTCGGAAATCCTTTGGAAGGAGTCACCCGACGTGGCCTGATGAGAACTCTTGCTGTCACCCGAATACGAGTGACGTGACCTGATGAGAACTTTTGCTGTCACCCGAATACGGGTGACACGGCAGTTAACGTGTTAAACAGAAAACGGCATAAGAAATTTTTTCTTATAAGAAAATTTTTCTGTTAAAAAAAAGCCTTTTTTTCAAATAATTGTAAGTTTTGCTCGGCGTTGTTGTCCCAGCTTAGTAAATTTTCGAAACTATAAGTCATGCCACTGAACTCAATTCCGGTTTCAATGCCCCAAATTGATTTTTTAGAAAAAGGAAAACGAAAAAATTCTTCGGAGTAAAACCACTTTTTAATACGAGTATCAATGTGAAATTTAGTTTCTAAAAATTTTGTTATTTTCCAGTTTAAAATTTACTTATATTATGTGTCCTTGCTTAGATTAGCCTTGTTGTTTAACTTCGCGTGTGCAATATTTCTAGATTTAAATTAAAGAGTAGAGATTTACCACCTTAAGGAATAAAGAAAAATCGATCGGAATCTTTAGATGGCAAAACAAAATTGATCATAATCGTTAATACGGAATCGAAACCATTCCGTTTAGAATGTGTAACATGCCCGCATGTCTGATCGATTGGTGTATTTAATTTTCTCCACCTCATCTAAAACCTTAGCAAAGTTGATCTCAACGCGAACACGAACACACAGGCGGACATCATACAATAGACTTCGCTATGCATAAGAATTCTGAATATATACTTTTTTGAGTCGAAAATGGATATTGCATAAATTACAAGATTAGATATACCCTTTTCCAGCTGTAGTGAAGGGTATAAAAAAGTGCCTACCAATACGTGCTAATATTTGAAATGAAAATATCCATACCATTTAGCCGATATGGTTGAAAAGTTTTATTTTCTAAAAATAGTTCATGCAAGTGCCGCAAATTTCTTTCATAGTTTAAATGAAAAGAAGAATTTCAAATTAACTTTCAAGTTACATAATGGGTGAAAAAACAGAGCGTAGGCTAAACAACTGCCTTAAATTAAAGACACGGGAATTTTTTTAAATTATTTAATTTTAAATGAATTAAAATTATCTTGGCTTAAGTTCTTTCTAAAAAAGATTAAAAATAAATGAACTCAAGCCAAAATAATTTCAATTCATTTATAATATTTTCACAGTTCAAATAATGATTTAATATAAACTAAATTATTTAATTTTCATATAAATTTTGTGCCATTTTTTAATGATCCCGATTAAATTAATTACCGATATTGATTATTGAGAGACAAAGCACGAAAATTAATAATTAAGAAAAATATTCCAGTGTGTTTAATTTAAGAATTTGCAGTGTCTGTGCATAAAAATAAATTATCGTAGTGTTTTTTGATATTTTATTTTTCATCCTCTTTCAACTGTATGAAAGAGCTGAAAAAAAGTCAGTCGTATACAGTGGAGAAAGAAAATGTTGGTGATTATTGTTTTTCCTTAAACTTTGATTTTTGTCTTTGCTATATTGCTTGGAAAAAAGTTTTTAGTTTATTTAAAGTGTTTGTCAGAAGTTTCTTGAAGAGTTAAGTAAGCGGTAACGAAATGGCCATCGAGTTGTGCTTTAACCCTCAATAATCAATATCGGTAATTAATTTAATCGGGATAATTTAAGAAATAGCACAAAGTCTTATATGAAAAAAACTGCCTGTTTAAACAAAGAAATCACTTGAAAGTTTATAAAAAAGTGACTTTTTAGTCACATTTAGAATTATAATAAAATACTCAAAATTTTTGTTAATTTTATGAGCAAAAATTAATCAGTTTTAATACTTTTAATATAGAATTGATTCAGATATTTTTTTCATGTAACAAAATTGTTTATCTAATGCATATTTTGTGTTATTTGAACATTTTGTTGTTTTCGCCAATCTATCTTTTCCCTCTATTTGTTCAAATTGATTTAGTACTTTTGCATTCCAAGGGAATGTGTTGAGACAAAATAATAGTTGGTGACTTTGATGGTGGTCAAAAATATTTCTTTATTCGTAATGTTTGATTTTATTTCATGATTATTTGAATTAAAAACAAATATCTGTCATTAAATAAGATTGAAAAGCCCGCTTCTTAGCCAATCCTCTGTCTTTCCGTCTGTCTGTGTGTCAGTCCCCCAAAATTCATGCAAAACATTTAACGTTTTTTATTTTATTTTTTTCCATTTCTAGACTTGTTGTTTATATGAAGAGCAGGTATAAATAAAATGTTTAAAAAAATAAGCCTGTGTAAGATTTTATGGATTGTGGTCGTTTTTAGGTTGTTTCGTTATTTTTTTTTAAGGCCTTCATGATTAATAACTGCTAGTTATCTTGATCACATTCATATTTTTATTTCTTTGCGTTTTTGTAACTCATTATGTTGGTTTATGGCTTGTTATAACTTAAGCTTTGAATTTAGTTTTCGTAATAGTTTCGTGTAAGAATTTGTTTATAAATTTAAAACAAAAATTATTAAGTTATTTTAATTTTCCTTCTTCAACATTAAAATATTACGAAACTTTTGGAATTCTCAAAAAAAAAAAAAAAAAAATAAATCGTGCTAAATCTCTTTTATTTAATTTTATAAATTTGATGAATAAGAGTATGAGTTTTTTGTGTTCACATGACTTTGAGTTTAACATAATATTTCCATAACTTTTGTTTTCTAATATTCCAAGTTAATGATCAGAAACCCGCATTTATTTGCATAATATTAAATAATTAATTTTAATCCCATTTAATCATTTAAGATTTGCCTGTGTATCGTTTTAAGGGCAAGTTAAATCTATTTTGTTTATATTTAAGAAATATTCATAATTAATCTTAAAAAAATATGCATAAATTAAATATGTCAATTTTTTTAAAATATTTGTTGGTCTTCTCCAGATTAAGATTTTCGGTCACAAACTAAAATAAACAACAGCTAAAGCAATTTAGGTCTACTTTAACAAAATTTCATCATTCAAATGACTTAGCAGTCATCTTAGAATAACGGCACCATACCCACACGATTTTGTGTTGTGCTAGTTTTCTTAGGCAGCAAACCTATAATTAAGTCATCGCTGGCATAACATTTCAAAAATATTAATAATTGTTGAATATTTCCGCAAATTCAATACATAATCATACACAACAAAAAGTTTATGCAACTAAAGATATTACTTTTGATTAAATTTTTAATCAATTCAATCAATTATTAAATTAAACGAGCCTGTGTTTATTGTTCAATTAAATATTTAATTGAGACTTAATTTTAATACGAAAACAAATAAAACCTTTGCAAAAATATTTTCCTTTTAAAGATTTTCGAAAAGTGGCAGCTTGCGGGTGATGCGTTTTTTAATTTCACCTTAAAGACAAGTAGAAAATTTATTTAAGCTATTAATGGTCTTAAAAACATGCTGAAACAGATAGTAGTACCCTTCTCTTATTATCGCTAATTCCGCCATATCTAGAAATATCTTTAAGAAGACTTGTCTGAAGAAATATGGATGCTGCTTTAAAACAAAAATTGAAAACTAAGCTTTTAGAAAAGTAAGAGTTTTTTAAAAGTGAGTCTTGCTACCCGCACTACTATCGCAAGGAAATGGTGCAAAATTCCTTATAACAATATAAAAATTTATTTACTGGATCCTGACAGGCCATTACAGCTTGAGGCAAAATAGATATAACCAGCTTGACAGGAACCTGATGGTAAATAGGGTTCTGCCAACACTAGAACCAATCACAATCCTGGGAGTCCTAAGGAGACACACCCCCCTGGATATCATTTTGGTCACAGTGGTCTGTTGCTATTCTCCTTATCATTATTCTATTTAATTCTGTTTTATTCTGTTTTATTCTATTCTATTATATTCCATTCTCTTCTTTTCATTATAATTATATTGCCTAAAATATATAAACCTTTACTTGCAGCTTTTATAATACAAAATATTTAATGCTGTTAACTACTGAGGGCTATGATGATACTGGATGAAGTCGAATATATTTAGGTTAATACTAGCAATCGATGGGAAGTTCATTTTTGAGTATTTCAGCTTTTCCGTGAACTAAGCCCAGAGTTGCAGAAGCTGTTCTTTTTGTGATGTCCAGTGTAGACTTTAAAATAATATTTCAAAATTAACAACAAATTTTTAAATATTAACGCCAAAATCGCTATGAAAAGTAATCACTCGAAGCTGTGATTGAAAACAGAGGCTGTTTTAAAAACTTTTAGCCAATGTCACTGAGGAAAGTTGTCATCCGAATCCTTTGTGGGGACCATTCAGCCAAAGACGCTTTAGAAAATGATTTCAGAAATATGCAGCCAAAGCCGCTGTAGAAAACAGCCTGCCGAAGCTCCTATGAAAAATTGACATCCGTAGCTGCTGTGGGCAACTTTTCACTGAAAATGCTGTAAAAAATAGCCACTCTAAGACGCTTTATGAAACAAACAGCGAATCTCGCAGTGAAAATCAAACAGCAAAGCCGCTATTAAAAACAGGTAGCCTTGGCTGCTGTAAAAAATTTTCAGTAAAGCCACTGTGGAGAACAGTCAGCAACAGATGCTTAGAAAATAGGCAGCCGCATACGCTGTAGAAAATATTAAGCTCAAGCCGCTGTGGATATCAGACAGCCAAAGCTGCTCTGAAAAGCAGCCAGCCGTCGCTGTTATGGAAAACAGACAGCTGCATGCGCGCTGTAGCTGATAGCTATCTCGGAAACAGTCAGCTAAAACTGATATGAAAACCAGTCAACTAATGTGCTTTTATACAATTATTGATTTATTGAATAACGGTAAAATAGTAAAATAAAATGACAGTAGCCAAATGAAAAACTTTTAATTATGCTTAAGTTACCGTTTATTATAATTACAAAATATATTAAGAAAGAAAATTTATTAAAAAGTTTTCGGTTAATTTTTAAAGAAACAGTTATAATTTAAACACAGGCAGTGAATACAAGAACATTCATAATCAACCGATTTTAATTTTGTTAGTCCACACAACCCAAACTGTTTTTTTTTTGTCTTTAATAATTATGTAATTTTATAAAAAAAAAAATTATGTTTCATATTTAATATATGAGTGGTATAAGTCATACAGTAAACAAAGCCTTCTTATTTACACATACATGGGAATAATTATTTTGATGGTCTAAATAATTGACGCATTGAATGAAAGGTAATATTAATGATTTTTTGCATACATTATTTTTACTAATGATAATTCTTTTTTAAGAAAAGTTTTATTTACAATACGTTAAAAAACAAAATCATTACAATTGACAAAAGATTATATGCTTTCAAATCATTATTGAATGTTTTCCTTGTCTTTGTAAACTTAAGACACATCGTAAAGAATAGAAGAACATTATTTTAAAATGGCATTTTGAACATAAAAATATGGTCCAATAAATATGTTTTAACATTCTCAGGAAAAATAAGACACTATGGGTGTGTGAGGTAACTTTAGGACTCAGACATAATGTTTTAAACTTTCTCACTTAAAAATGATATATTAATAAAATTTTCAAATATAGATCTATCTACCAGAGTGCTAAAGCATATTTATTTAATGCATAGTTTTTTGTTAAGATTTTGCGATCGAAAATTTGTATTTCATAGAAACAATTGTTTTTAAATGGTAACAAATTTGTTTACCATATAAACAAATTACAGCACTCAAGGAAATCTCATAATGTACAAGAAACTAAAGCCTATAAAAATATGTTAGTTATTTAAGTTCGTCGGCGTATATGCTATGAAGAAGTATTGACGAAAGAAGCTACATGTTGTTAATAATTCTGAATATTAATTTATACAATTAAGCAGAAAAAAAAATTTTTTTTTGTTGCTGCAGGGGTTGAACCTTGGCCAACCTTCCTTCAACGTGCTTCCTTCATGTCTACATCAGGCTCAAAACTTTATGCGGAGCAATTATTTAAAGATTTATTATTGGAAAAAAAGGAAAAAGTGACATAAGTTTATATTTTGAAGCACAAGTGTTTGGACATGGATAAAGGAGAGACTTAATGGACTCACTTCAATTTTTTTAAGGAGTATGCTTGATAATGTTCTTTCGTTAAAGTTATTTGCAATCAAAGTTTCATGAAATTTGAAGCACTAAAAAATTTTTAAATGGCGTCACTTGCAAAGATACCACTGAGTTACTCTTCCCCAAGCAATACTTTGTAGAAGCAGTATAAACATCTTAAAACTTAATATCACGGCTAGACTTAAACCAATTTCACTTAATACTTTCTCAAAGCATCATTAACTAGATAAAATGAAATCGAAATTAAAAAAAAACAAATTGATAATATTTTTACAAATTTTACTTTCATAAATTTCTTAATGCCAACGCAATCAGTAAGACGCCTCTTCTTAAACATACTGCAACGGCAAGAAAAGAAACAAATTTTAATCCGCTGTTAGTGAAAATACCTGTAATAAATTAAATTTCTATCATAACAAGTTACATTATAAAAACTATACGAAACTATCTCTTGACTTAGAAAACTCTATAATATTGTTTATCAAAGTAAAATAAAAATATAGAAACATAACTAAAATCAAAATTAAAAGCAATCAATAATAAATTCAACTGATAACGGTCAGCGTCATATGGTGGCTGATGAAAAGTACGAGGGTAACTATTACAGTTACTAATATTCGAAATTTACATAAAAGTAAAGCGTTGTTTCAAAATTTTGAAACTTCAAGACTTCTATTGTAAAAAATATAATAGAAATTTTTGTATATTTACATGAGGGATCAAGCCAAAAACCTTAACTTCTTTTTGTTAATTGAGGTGAAGGGTGGTCCAACCATAATGCACGGCGGGGTTTTTTGCCGAACTTTATTTGACATTTCTATCTTTCAGTATTTGACAAATTTAACCACTGGTAGGAAACACTATTGGTCAGTGCGTTAAGATTGTTGAAGCCTTTTACAAATATGAGCACTTGAATCAAAATGCATTTGGTATTTTTTTTTTTTTTGGTCAATTAACCCAACGCTTACACGGTCAGGAGAATAGTGGACAACTTCTAGCAAACCGGATCTGTGAACACACCTATGAACGCTTACCCAGTTCGTTTTGTGAAAAACATAGCTGTTGTTTGCGATAGCGTGCCACAAAACTGTCCAACTCGGCTCGTTGTCGTGCCCAACAATTGAACACCGAACATCGCTGAAGCGATAATAAAGAGGCTCAAATGCTTGCAGAGCTAAAGCTTACTGACCATTATAAGCATCGTATATTATGTTCAATAGATAGTTGAACATAGAGAAATAAATGGTGACTTCACAAAGAATATCATCTTCAGCAAAGACGCACACATTCATCACAGTGGATTCGCTTACAAGTGAAATTGCCATATTTGGGCAAATTGGAATCTAAGAATGATTACTGAAAAGCCTATGCATCTACAAAGAGTGACCCCTGGGTGCGGTTTATGGACTGACGACGTCATCGAGCCGTTCTTCTTCGAAAATGAGGCCGACCAAGCTGTTACCAAGAATGCTTTACATATCGCTAGATTATAGCGGAATTCTTGTTGCCAGAAATGAAGGATATGGACCTGGAAGATATGTGGTTCCAACAGGATAATGCCATTTTCAACACAGCTAACGAAAAATGGCGGAAGAATTCCCATGGCCCTGTTATCTCACGTCGTGGCGATGTTATTTGGCCGTCACGATCCTGTGCTTTGACACTGTTTGATTTATTTCTTTGGGGATACTTAAAAGAGGAATTTTACGTCATAAGCTAAGAAAAATTAAAGAGCTAAAAGAAGAGTTAAATCGGCAAATTAACGACATCTAACCTTAATAATGTATGAGAGTCTTTGAAAATGTGGTCCATAGGATAGAGGTATGGTGTCGAAGCCATGGCAGGAATTTGGCTGATATTTTGTATTACACATAATTATCATAGATTCTTAATATTAAGATAATTTCCTGAATACTCTTTGTGTTGCGATTCACATGGGGTATTTTGGTTGGACGATCCATTAAAAAAAATAGTGCTGTGATAACGCTTTCATTAAAACAATGTAATCCTGAATATTTATTGCAATTTTAATTTGCTTAAGTAAGGAGAAGAAAAGATAATGCTCCACCATGATACCGCTATCACTTACAAATCACTAATATGAAAGAATGCATTATCAGCTAGATTGGATATCAACACGGTGTTTCATTTTCACAAGCAGCAAATAAATCCTGAGACCACTTTGTCTTTCTAATAGAAGAAAATTGCTCCAAAAAAATGCGATAAATTGAATAATAAATAAATTGAAATCCGATTTAAAAAACGTTTTAGGAAGCAACCCTCGTAACAATCAACAAACTGAAACCGAAGTTTGTTTTAACTAAATTCCCAAAAAAAGCACACGAAATGTATAACATTTTTAAATTAATGTTTAACAATAAAGCTTAAGCATTCAAAATGTATTGCATACTTCAAATATTAATGAGAATTGGAAATAGTAGAGGCTGTTTAAGGTTAGTTAAGTGAGTTATGCATGGCGCTACCTTTTTATGTTCCAAAAAAATTAATCATTACAATCAAAAGATGAACAAACACAGATGACATTTTAATTTAAATGAGGAACATTTTCTTTTCACTCTAAAAAGTTTAAGTATTTATAAAGACAATTGACACGTGAAAATAAGAAAAAGCAAAATTAATCATTGGTTGTTGTTGTTTTGCTTAAGTTTGATTTTAAATTGGTTTCTACTTTCTGACTTCAGTATTTCATTTTAGTGAGTTTGTTTGGATAGTAATCTTTATTTTATTTAAGAATTAATGAGAAGTCCTTCAAAGAGCTAAACGATTCATATTGTTACGGACTGTCTGAACGGAAAAATTTCCATTTAACCCTAAAGTCTTCAGCCTGTTTGATCAATAAAAAAAGAACTGAAAAACGAACACAACACAAAGAACCTCTATAGAGATGTTCGTTTCGTTTGCCCTCACAATCATGTCGCAATTGCTCTGCATTTAAAACTTTGCTCTAATGAATTAAACATTTCCATATTCATTAATAAAAAGCAACCAGATCTTATAGTGAAATATATATTTTAATATAAAAATAATATCTTTAAAATTTGTATGATATAAACAGGGTTTTGAAATAATATATTTCTAGTTTGCTGAAGTATGGCCGGTACTTATATTCAAACTTAAGCCACCAATACTTTAAAATACTACAACAGCAACAAGTAGAGTATTTCACCACAGGCTTCTTGCATGATAAATTTACAAAACCACCGACTAAATTTATTTTCTAAGCTACTTTAAAACCAAAACGCTTGCAGACACTCTTAAATATGGTCTACGAAACTACTGTCGCAGCGGATTCCCTTCCAACGTCTAAGTCCAGTTAGACAAAGTTAGGTTTAGTTTAAAGGAGGCAATCTATTTCAATGTTAGAAGATGTAACTTTAAGGTGGCAATGAGATCTGAGGGCAAATTAAGGGCACTTATTATCGATCGAAATTTCAATAGAAATTAAATCTTAATTTCGATCGACACCGAATGCCGTTATTTGCTTCCTGTTGTATACTTCATGAAAGAATAGGTACAAATACCAAATAAAATCATACATTGTATAGGAACTCCGTACTTATAACGAAACTCCTCGGCAGATTCCAGAGATTCTGTATCAAATAATTTGTTCGCAGTATTAGGTCAACTCTCAAATTTTGATTTTTAATCTTGCGAATGTGAAGCAGTGTCATAATAATATCCACCGTTTCGTGGTTTCTTCTTATTTTCTTGCATTTTTCTACCTCGTGTGGGTTGCTCTAAAAAGGTTTTTAACATGTCTTCTATAGTGTTTTTGGGCTTTATCAACCCGATTCTCTAACAAAACATTTGTGACACGAAAATATTTCGCAGATAACGCCGAATTCAACTTAAGCTAGCTTCGATGGCCGCCAGTGGGCGTATTATAAGGTTTACTGTTATCGTTCCTTCTGTTTTATCTTTCCTTCTCTCCCTTTTTTATGTTACTCTTACATTCTCGCCAACGTTCTAACATTCGAACTTCTAATAAATCTAACAATGTATTTGCGTAGGTGCCTCTCCCTGCATCATCTTCTTATATTATCCTTAATAACTCCCATTCTTTTCAATTGCTTACCCCGTAACGACATCTATAATCATCTTTAATCCAACCGACCTATTCTACGATTTTTCCCGTAAGCCACAAGGAGCCTTATCACTGCCGCATATAGACAATGGAATTATCTGCGTCTAAACCACGCTTTTAATAAGCTTCTAACAAGAGTATGGTGCAGTACAGTGATGGAAAAGTTGTTACGATCGTACTTTTTTCGATACTATTTTATTTGAAAAATACCATGTTACTCCTCTCTACCATTTGATACTCTCAGTGATACGTCTACAATTTAAAACAGGTTATTCGATACGTCACGAAAATTTACTCGATACGAAACCTCTCTCGATCACGAATGCGACAATTTGGGCCTAGCTGTTACGTTTTTTGTGTTTCTTTTGATAGAATTGTACATCTTAATACAAACAAGTAAGAGTGTTATATTCGTCTATGCCAAATCTTATGTACCCTGCACCATCTAGGCAAATCTAGTTAAGTGAAGTAACTCCAATCATAATAGCAAATATCAGTCTGACAGATAATTGAAAAATAATAAAATTTGGTACTACATTTCAGTGATGGGAAATGATATTTTCATTTGGTATAGATTTGGGCTTAAAATACCCAATGACTTTAATGTGATAAAGGAAGTTTTTTTTGAAAATGGTCTCAAAATGTAAAAGAAAATTATTTTTGAAATAAGCCCAATTCTATTGGCGCTATTTATTTAGGGGCTATTTTAGTTTAAAGTGATATACCTTAAAAAGTACAAAGTAAATTTAAAAACTTTTTTATTTATATGGTTTTTGTTAATTTTTTTTTTTCATTAAAATTTTTTAATAAAAATTAAAAAAAAATTAACGATTTGTTACTCTTGAAGTTAAAAAAGTACTCTCAGAAAAATTTTTTGATACCGAAATGAAAATATCATTTCCCTTCACTGGTGCAATATAAGCATTCTCAAATTATTCATTCAAATTGGCGATCAAAATTAATTTCTTATCTAACATAATGCTTATTCCCTTTATTTATGAATCCTTAATTTGGATATTTGAATTTTCGGAGTTTTTTTTTCACCCACCCAGTGCCATTGCCCCAACCTCGTTAATAGTCAGGTCATATGTTTTCAAAAAATAACAAAAAAATCACTTCCACAGAAATGACAATTCTAAATTTCACTTTGTTTTAAATTGAACCAAGTGGAGGGTACTATTAACACAAAACATTTATAGCACAAGACAAAATTCCCAAAACAGTTAAACAACTGATATCATGATAACAACATCCGTTGTCAGATTTTTTTTCTTTTCAAACAATTTTAAATATTTAGCATAAAGAGCACAGCATCAACATCAGCGACTACAAATGACAACAAGAGTATAGATTTGCATACGTAAAAAAATAACTTGAAAAAACAACTACTACAACAATAAATGCATTTTATAAACCAACAAAACTATTTCATTAAATATGTGGAAAAAATGTAGCAGTTAAAGGCGTGAGATAAAAATTATTTGATATGTTTCGTGTTTTATGCCACATCATATATTTTAACAGTGTGAGTCGTTTTGAATGGAACGCTCTCTTTTGTCAACAATTTGAAATATCCTGAAAAATTTTACAAAATAGACTATATTTAACAAACATGTTATTTTTTGATAAAGTTGTTTCCTTCTAAAATATTTACATTTTTTTTGTTTTGTTTTTGCTTTTTTTTGTTTTTTTTTTTTTGGTTTTTTTTTGTTTTTTTTTATAAAACAACTGATTTTATATTTTCCTCAGAATTTTGGGTTTTTCAAACTTTGATAGGATGTGTTGACTGCATACTAAACACAAGCTGTTACTTTTTTCAATCACTTTCTAACCCCCTTTTATTCTCAGAGACAAGAGAGTCGTGCAATAAAGAATATCAATTTTCTGCGTCGCCACTAAGTCGACCCGCAACACATAAAGAGCCTTAAGACTTCGACATCACCTGATCATGATTTTTAATATCTATTTTCATCAGGTTATTTCGCTTAATTTCATCAATTACAAGGCACCTGAAATTTCACACATCAAACGCTGTTGTTCCTGGTTGATCTCAGTTATCGAAGGCTCCACGGACAGTATTCTTGACTTTTTTTATAGGTTAGTTCACTTTCGAACGACTGGTCGAGTGTTAATTTCGTTTTGCCTTCAAACACCCACGGAGTAGCGTGTGTGACAGTTTTCACTGCAGAAACTCTTGATCCCTGTTTTATTTCTTATTCTGGATGTCTGACAGATTGGACGGCAATTTTATGTTCCTGATTATCCTTCCTTGGTTGAACCTGCTTCGAACTTCCAGAAATAGCAGCATGAGCTTCTTTGGTGGCTCTATAATATCCGAAACATCCGGAATATTTCGAGTCAGTGGGACAACTTCCACATTTTTCTGATTTCTACAGTGTTTTGACTGCTTTGCGCTCTCGCACTCACCATCGACTTTAATTCCAAGATTTTGGGTACCATTGGGAGGTTGGGCTTCTGAAGAAGATTTTTTTAAATAAATAGCACAGGACCACCTCAACCAACTTTGGTCTTTCATTGACTGGTTTCAGTTTTTAAAATACATTACATTTCTTTACTTTTTTTTCATAAGAAAACTTTTTTATAAAAATAAAAATATTTTTTATATTTTTTTTTTAATAAAAATACACCATAATTTTTTTACAAATATCATTTTGTCAAAAAAATTTTTTCTATAATTTTTTTATTAATTTTTTTAATAAAAATTTTAATGTTTTCACAAAAATAAAGTTTTACTTGAAAATAACTTTTACACAAAAACAATTTTTTCACAAAAATTACTTTTTCGAAAAATAGATTATTACAAAAATAATTTTAAATACAAAAAGTCACATTAACACCAAGAATTAATATCTCTAACCTAAAAGTCGCTTTTTACCAAAAATTCACATTTTCTACATGATTATATTTTTTGTAAATCTATTCACAAAAAATCAGAATTTTATATAAATTGTTATTTTTACTGTAAAAATATATTATATCAGACAGAATATATTTTTTTTCGAGAATACCAATTTTCACGGAATTTTTTGCAAGTCATTTTTTTCTTCAATTATTTCCCTAAAATATCTTTATTTGCACAAAGTTTCAGCAAAAAATCT
This sequence comes from Gymnosoma rotundatum, assembly GCA_916610165.2. NCBI lineage: Eukaryota > Metazoa > Arthropoda > Insecta > Diptera > Tachinidae > Gymnosoma > Gymnosoma rotundatum. The sequence goes on from OU744338.1 coordinate 120,336,590, forward strand.
TAGAAATTAATTTTTTCATTTAAAACTGCTTGCACCTCTAGTTTTTTTCGCAAGTACAAATTACATTTCAAGGGCTTTGCTTTTGTAAAATTCTTATATTCCAAGTTTCCGTTGCACTTATGTTTTTATCCAACACTGTTTGTTTAAGTCGTTTGTATAAATTTCATTTAAAACACCAAAAATGTAACACACACTTGCTATGCGGCACTTAATTTCTTTTTATCTGCCATGTATAATTTATTTTAAAAACTTGGGTACAAATATTTAAGCATGTGTGTGTGTGTGTGTGTTTGTACATCTATCTGATGTAAATCAATAGAATGGAGTAGTGTTTTTAACTGATGACGACTGTCATAAAAGACATTTGTTTTGTCTGTTTGGTATTTGTTAAAATTTTGTTATTACCAAAAACATTGTAGTGAGTTCTTGTAGGCTTTTTTGGCTTAAATATAAATTGATAATGTTTTTGTTGTTGTTGTGTTTGTTGATGATGTCTGTCGTTTACTGTTGTTATAAAACTGATGCTCCAATATCGTTAATCATAGTTTTATCTGATTTTGGACATATGCAAATAACAATTTGTTTGCTACAATATACGAACAGTTATATTTAATGAGTGTCAGTGGGGCCGCCAGTTGGTGTTTATGTCGGTGTATTTCGTGTTTGACAGTTAGCTACGTCCACTTCACTTTAAATTGATTTTTTTTTTTTTGGTTGTAATTTAAAAACAGATAGTGTTATTCATAATTTGCATTGAAGCGCTTGATGTCTGTTGGAATATTGTATTTTTGAAAGTGGGATGCTTTGCAAGGGTCATGGTTTTATGTTTTATATTCAAAAATTTTTTTTAAATGGTTCTGTTTACTCACTATGGGATTCATATTTGTATTTGTATTTTAACTTAAAACTATTACGTTTAAGTACTATAAATTTAATATCGAATTGTCTGTAATAAGTAAAATTTAAAACGAAGACGCATAATGTACAAAGCAGTAAAGTGGCTGCAAGCTTCAAATAAAAATATGATAAACGGGTCAATACGCAATCAAACAGCGAATTGTTGTTATTATTATTTAGCATAATATAAAATATAATGAAAATAGGAGAACTGATGGCTTGATTTAAGTCAGCCTTATTTTATTAAACATCCAAAATATCCTGTTTAAGATTTAAAGATTCGACATGTGATTGTTGAAAAACTAATTCTTCCCCATCGTCTCAATCTTATGTGCGTAAAATGCTTGCATAAATATACTAAACTTCGGCTTAAAAGGTGATGATTAAAGGACTTTTTTCTGTACTTGATACTAAAACAGTATAAAAATAGTTCGTTTTATTTTAGCAAGACAATATTGTTATGGATGACATGTGTTTTAAAAAAGACGTCGTCAAAGATGCAATACGGTATTTGACACAATTCAATAATTGAAGCAAAGCCGCGAATAACGTTGTAAAAGACAAATTTTGCAAAACCTGTTTTTTGCAGATTACCGTTAATTTTACTCTCTTACATTTGTTCCAACAACAAAACATTAAAATTATGCATTTTATCACCGTCAAAACGCAATTACAATGAGTCAGTCAGTGGAGATAATCATACCATTTAAATACGTTTTTTTGCTCTCCTGAAAAATTATTATTTTGTCATTTGCAACGTTATTCGCGGCGATCCTTTAATTGGATACAGCTTTTCCAGTAAGACCTTGTTGGGTGCTGTTTTTTCTATACTTTTGCTACATAACTTTATTTTGGATATATATGATAAAGAGTTTTGACTTAAGTTCATGGTAAAGAAACAAATAATATTTGAAAAATCATATTCTTTATTCTTTTTCCTTTATGTGGTTTGTGGGCTCAGAAGCTAATTCCAATTAAAACTGTAAAACAGGCTTAACAATTTTTTATTTTTTATTTTCTTTTTATTAAGCATGAAAGCCGTAGGCCATTTAAACTCGCCAATAGTTTTAATTTGAAAAATTTCCAGAATATGTAGCACTACATCCCTATAGTGTCCCTATAGAGATGAGTTTCTTACTTATAGGATTTTTTTAAACCGTTTTAGATATACTCTTGAAACTTACATAGAATATGAATACCAATCCTGCTAAAAAAAAAAAACAAACACAATTGAATAAAATTTGAAAATGCAGATTGCCCATAGCTTTTTACAATGTTACCTTCTTAAACGTTTATTAAACTTAAAAGTTTCTTAGTGTCACATAATATCTTTTAACAGAACGTATATTTTAAAAACACTTTAAAAGCTCTATTCTGTTTAAAGTATAAAACAATTTTGTAAGTTTTTAATAAATTTATTTTTTCTATTGTTGTAAAAAATGGCAACACTGTGTCTTTTCAAATACTATTCCATCTTTCAATTTAAAATATATTAAAAATTTGTTATTTAGGCTTTATTTTTGATGGGCAAAAAAAAAAATCAAATTTGCGGGTAATCAAAAATAGTTAATAAAAAAAAAAACAAAATTTGCGGGTAATGTATCACCAATCCGTCTTAAAAAGATCTTTAAAATTCAGCATAAGGAATTCTGTTAAAGTAAATAAATACATTTTAGTTATTTCATTTCCGAATAAATCAGATATGTTTTGTTGTAGCATTAATAAAATCTTTACAAATTATATTTGTTTTAGTAACAGGCACTTCCCGCATTTGTACTCACAAGGCGCAAATAAATAAATAATTTTTAAGATTGTTGTCTATTTGAGCATATTGACCTAGTTTTCATGTTAAGCAAAAAGTTTGTCTAATTTGCGGGCACGAAAGAGTATAAACAAAATAATTTATATAGAGGACATTTCTAATTAACTTATATTTGTATATGTATTTGTCTTGACAAATATTGATATTTTTTCTTAAAATAAAATGATTACTTATCTTATTAATAGAAAATATTAATATGTGAAATTAGGACAGTATTAGTAAATATTTTCTATAAAAGAATAATATTTTCTTGTATACAAATATTTGGATTTGACGTTATTAATATTATTTTTTTTTTTTATTAACGTTGCTCAATGGCAGAAAATGTACTTTGTTTGAATTTAAAGACTCATCCTTTAATTTGTGCAATCGAAATGTATTTCCCCAGTTAATAAATTTTTGAGGCTGTGAAGCGTTTTTTTAGTCAGGTCAGAAAAATTTCAAATACAAAGATTATTAGACAGTTTAGAACACTTTCACTTTAGTGCAAATGACATCAGACTATGCATTGTAAAACTAGATGATTTTTTAAAAACTTGTAAATTTTAAACCAATTGGCTTTGATAGCTTTGACACTGTTTGGCAAATGATGTGCTCTATCAAGAGTTTAAAACTTAACGAAATCAAAGAAAACTAATACTATCGATATGTTATGACTCCTCCTCACTATAGTTTTGAGCCAACAGCGAATTAAAATATTTTAATAAGTTACTGTCAAGGCCTCACTAGAATGGGGTCCAATGTATCTAAAAGCATTATTTTTTTTAAACTAGTAATTAGGTGAATCGGGTTCAAGAACCAAAAAAAAATGGATCACGCCCATCCTGCACATAAATTTCTATCACCCGTTAAAATTTCGTTAGAAAAAATTTTGCCATTTAAGTGTGATTAAGCAACAAACATCCGGACATTAAAACATTCACATCTATTTAAGAAGGCTTAATAATGAATACATACATCAGAGCAAAAAGCAATTAGTTTTGTTTAGTTGTTCAAGTACATACAACGGGTGTTTTTTCTCCCTTTTTTTAACTTCCAACATGTCACACTTCATAGCAAATTAATTGAAAATTATTTAACAATTTATAACAAACTCATTGTATATTTCTAATCCGGAAGCTATAATAAATCTAATGTAATTATAGTTTTTCCCATATATTCCTTTTTTAACCTCTCAACCAAAAATGGCCACGAACTGCAAAAATACACAAAAAGCACTTTAAGTAACAAATCAAAAAAAGAAATTATCACAGATGTATAAGGCATGATCCCATGGGTGAATGAAATGGGAAAAAATCAACTTAAAACAAACACAACCTGTATGAATATTTGCGATAAAAAATGGTACAAAAAATAAGTTTCAACATTTGTTCAACGAAACCTAATGAAGTTGTTAACAAACATGAACAAAAAATAAGGGTTTCTTTTTTAGATTTTATAATATTACTCGTACGGATGATGGAGGAAATAAAACCCACCCTGAAATTTATTTGTATTTATTTAATTCCATGAATGATAACATGTATCTTTAAGTGGTTACTTTAGAAATTAAGACATTAAAGTATTCGCATGATTGTTTTAGAAGAGAATTTTTTTTGTTCATTAAAAATCCTTTTGTAAATGTTAATGTTTGTGGTGAAGGCTTAGAATTATACACACACTGGAGTATGTGAGTGTACAGAGAAATTTTTTTTTTTAATCTTTTAATTGCAAGTAAAAATCAATCTTGAAAAGCTCTTTTATGATACACTTTTCAAACAATCGGCTTTAAAATTTAAATATTTAAAGAGGCTTTTTTTGGAAAAATTTTATTGAAACTCCATGAAACTTTTTAGGGATGTTTTTAAGTGAACCATTTGGACCCGCTGTGCCAATTTGGGAACACTTGGTTTTAGGGAGCATATAAAACATCTGTAAGCATTATTCTAAATATTTTTGCATTATTGATTAGCTGAAAGATCAAATACTTTATGTAATATAATTAAATTTTTTTGCATTACATGATTTAGAATTTCAGATGTTGAGGTGGGTATGCATTTTTGGTTATTTTTCTTATGCCAAATGTAAACTCTTACAATTTCTATTTTTTTTATTAATTCAAAATATAACAAAACAAGTAAAAAACTTCCAAATATATTGAAACAAAGTAATATGATTTTATACCACTTGAAATATTGTTGTACCATTTTGGGCAAAACAGGCACAAGAATGCTAAATATATAGTTATTAGAATTGTATGCAAAACAAAAAGATAAAAAAGAAACAAAGCAACAAAGCAACACAGTTACCCTATGCATGTATGTTCACAGAAGTATTTTGGTCACCATTCGGCGAAACAATTTATTCGCGGTAAACCTGTACGCTTTGGTTATAAGAATTGGGTTGCTGCAAGTTCAACTGGATACTGCTATTGCTTTGACATATATTGTGGCAAATCAGGTAGTTAAACTAATGCTGCTAAAAAAACTAGAAACGAATCCTGCTAATCACAAAATATTTTTTGACAATCGAATAAAGAAATGCCCACTTCCCACTGTAAAAGAAATGACGAAAAAATCCTAAGCCGACTTTGATTATAGGTTCGATAGAAATAGTGAGATATTGCTGGTCCGATGGAAGGACAATAGTATATGCACAATGGCAACAAACTACGATTAGTATAATCCTATAGGAACTGTTAGATGGAATTCAGATAAAAAGCGAAAAACGGATATGAAAATCCCATATTTATTTCAGAATTATAATAAAGCCATTGGGGGAGTAGATGAGGACCAGTCGATCTCATTATATAGAATTGCCATACATGGAAAAAAATGGTGGTGGGTTTTATTTACCTATATGGTTGATATGGCCATATCAAATGTGTGGCGTCTTCATGTAGCTACTAATGAAAATAGCATAGATCAGTTATTATTTCGAAGAAATATAGCTAGATTTTATCTACGTCGGTTGTCACAGAAGTACTCTGCTCGCCTATCATCATCAAGTATAGAAGGCTTAAGATTATATAGCAGTGTTCATTTCCCTGACAAGCTACCAGTACGTATGCGATGTGTTGTTTGCCACAACAGAAGCCGTTGTTGCTGCAAAAAATGCAAAAAAACTTGTTTGCATTGACAAAGGTTGTTTAACAAATTTTCATAGTTAAGTGCCCGTTGTACCAATTTGGGAACATCCCTCTAAATTTTCAAAATAAACTTTTTTTTTAGTTTTTTCTTATTTTTTTGTTTGTTTATATTGAATTTAATAATAAAGTAAAAAAATTATATTTTAACACTGATGGTTCTTGTTTGGGTCTAATTGTACATAAACAATTGAAAAAGGCAAAAATATATAATAGTTGACGCAAAAGTTGAAACCGGACTTAACAGACTAGTTATGTCCTCGATTTCAGGACAATAGGTTCAAATGTGGATTTTATAAGCAAAAGATGTATAATTTGGAATTATTTTGACTGAAAAACTAAACCTAAAAATATTTTTATTTAAAAGAATAATACGTCGAATTAATATACGAAAATGAAATGAGCCTTTTTTCGAGCATTTCTGGCAGTATGTCACTAATAACCTGAGCCAAATGCATCAATTGTTGCAGGTCAGTCGGTATAAGTCAGTGATTTCAAGCAGACCCACGGTAAATGATTCGAAGGTTTCATATCACACGACCTTGGATGCCAAAATCATTTTTCGCCAAATATTGATTTCAGTACATCATTATAGTGGTCGCCATATGGCACATAACTATTTCGCGTTGAAATCTCGTCACTCCCAGATTAATATCACCTACATTTGTAACAACAAATAATTGTTCTACGGCTTCAGTTTTAGAGAAAAAAGTTTAATAATACCATCTGCGGTATATTTTTTAGTGTAAAGGAGTCTGTAGTGTCTGTTGTGGATTAGTTTCACTCTATATTGTGCAAGTTTATCGTAAAACTCATTAAGGCAAAAAAAAAGGCAAATTCAATTTTTCGTCTATAAGTTGCGCGAATTGATCACTCATGCAATTAGTTTTATTATTTTTAAAACATTTTAGTATTTCCAGAAAGATCTCTTCAAAAGCTCTTAAATGATACCCATATCGATATCTTAAAAAATATGGTGCACTATCGTACTTTTCTATGAAAAGTTTAGAGGCCCCTAACTGGGGAATATGGGCGAATGCAATTTTTTCACAAAATATTTTTTTTTATATTTTAGATCCCTATCATCCCATATATTTCCATTTTTGATTTACTCCCAATGGTATGGAAAAATTAGAGGCCCGCTGCCTTTAAGGACATAGACTGAACCGGCTGATTTCCAATAGCAAAATTTTCGAAACTAGTTCTGAACGATTGGCGTATTTCTCTAGCTGATCTAGTGCCTTCGCAAATTTGATTTTAACAAAAAACACGGACGGACAGATTAACATCGCTCAACCGACTTCGCTTTGCGGAAGAGCTCAAAATATATATAATAAATCGGGTCAGAAATGGATATTGTAGAAATTCAAAATGGAATTACAAACTTATACATACCATTTTTCCACTTTTTGTGCTAAAGGGTATAAAAATGAGAGAATGCAAATGTCCCACAAATGAAAATCTTCTTTGCATTTACGAAACATTTCATTCATATAATGAAAAATTATTAATGTAGCCGCTTCATTAGTTGAATGAAAATTTGTTTCTTTTAGTGTAACACTCTCTACAACTGTTCTGCTGGGCCATATAAATTTAATTTTTGCTAGAAACAATTCGAAACCTAGGAAAAAATTAATTTCGGGTTAAAACAGAAACTTGGCCGCATATTTTTTCTAATCACTGTATGCGTGAAATTTAAAAGTATATATTTTTTTTAAAGCCGTATACTAAAAGTTCTTTCAAGAACTCATATAAATTTATAAATTTTATAAAATTTATTTCGTTCATTAACTGACATGTTGTCATTAACAATTCGTTTGATATGAACAAAATAATAAAAAGCATAAAAGTCTGCCTGCAGTTAATAACTGAAAGTATCGTATTACCAAATAAATATTTTCCAAAAGAACACAAAACAAAACAAAAAAATCAGTATAAATATAACAGTTGGCAAACAGTTAACAGTTGTGGCACCTGTTTAAGACAACAACAACAACCGGAGACGGCGTCACAGATTGAATTTTATTTTATTATTTCTATAAACAAAGACAATAATAAAAATATTTCTGATTTTTTTTTTTGAGCTGCATAAAAAGTGACAGCCTGGAAAAGAAAAAATGTTGACAAAAATTTTAAATTTATTTTCATGTTTTAATGGAGACCTGATATTTAATGTACAAGTAAGTCAATTGAAGAAAAATAAAATTATCAAAACTTTTTACAACAAACATATCAAATTACAACTCATGTAATGGTAATAAAAAAAATCTAGAAATTCTTAAATAATTTTATACATTTATGGTTGGGTATCAATTCCAATAATAATTGAGATTGTTACATTTTTTAAAAAAATTCTTCAAATTTTTAGATTATCACACCCAGAAAAATAATTATTAATTTTATAGTTTTCACCCAAAACTCTACAAGAGTGTTCAAAAAAATAAAGGATGTTTTTTCTTCATTTTCTTAAGGGCAATAGATTGCTTACAGCCAAAGGTTTAATGCATCGAAATGGGTCCAAAGTTGCAAAATTCACGAATTCAACAAATTTTGCGAATTCCCCACAGTGACGCTTTTTATTCAAACCTCCTTTTTATATAAAATTTTCTGCATAAACCGTTACAATCATTAGTCTAGAAGAAGGTTTTTTATTTACATTATTTATTAAGAACGGCACCATAGTGATGCATTAATCCCACTGTAATGTCCATCTACAGAAAGCAATTTTTTAAAAAACAGTTTACGTAAAGTAAAACATAAAAAATTACAACATATGCGCAATTTGTTTTCACGCTCATTACAAGAAATTGTTTAAAGTAACAAGGGTCCAGGCCAGCATTTGTAAACACACTTAATCTCTTCTGCAAAGTTTCAATAATAATAATGATGATAATCTGGTCCTACTTTCAGACCGTGAGTTTACTCACCCCATTAGCATCTGTGTAAAATAAATATTCACTTTCAAGTCTTGTTTATTCAATTTAATTTCAAAGAAACCCGCATATTTATCTAACTTTAAGTATAATCAAAATCAGACAAGAGGTTGTAAAAAATCAAAATTGCTTGATGCTCTTTTTCAATAATCAAACAACAAAGTTGACCATTTTTTATGCGTTAAAAAAAATAACAAAAGAAACCAGAGGGGTTGGTTTTTTTTGTTTTGTCCAAAAACCAAATTTTACACAATTGCATGCGTGTTTGATATAAATAAAGTGCAATTATTTTTAACCCATTTTAGAGAAGGAGAAGATTTTTAATTCGTCTGATTTTTTATTTTTATTTTTGCCCACAGAACTCTGTCCATTCTGAACAGCTTTTAAAAAATTTCTTTTAATTGAGCAACGATTCTTACAGATTAGTTCAAAATATAAATAATTTAAAAAATTAAAGGATGTCCCCGTACAACACACATGACTTTCGCATGTCTAGTGGACATACCCCCGGGGGTACTTAGAGTCTGTCTGATCTAAGCTAAGCTCTGACGATGTTCTTTCGGGGTGTAATGAGAACCAGTCCTCTGTTGTGCTGGCACTGTGTCTAGTGTCCTTAGTTAGACTTAAGCCACAGGAATCAGTAGCCAGAGAACTACCCACCTATGTAGCCGCATATTGATGAGGTCTCAACGGATTACACGTGGTGGCTTTTGCTTAAGGTCGGTGAGTCTGCAGGGAAGGTGTGGTGCCGAACAAAATGTGCTGATGCACTTTCAACTAACAGGATAGGATAGTCTTTAATCCCTCAAGCAAGGGAATGGTCCTGACAGCCGTTTTTTAGTTTTGCAACTTCATTGGCTACGCCAGTGAGACCACAATCAGTTTAGGCCATCATCAGGTACTGACGTTAATCTGTATTTAATCTGTCTATTGAACCCTAACGAATACCCATATAGAATTAAAAAAAAATTGTACCATTACAGCTCCAAATTACAAAAAGAAGTAAAAATTTAACTTAAACATTAATGGGTGTCCCCGTAGATGGCAAAATTTTACTCACATGGCCGTATACTAATAACCGTAACAGTTAAACATTTCAAAATTATACAAATTGAATATTTCTACGAACGTTATAACAAACAGTAAAAGCATTTAAAATTAAAAATTAAATAGTGTCCCAATAGCTGACGCAATATGAATTATGTGGCCCTATTTTTGAACTTTTATAGTCAAACACTTGAAAAGTTTATAATGTATAGGGTCTTATTTTTGACCGCTATACAAAATAGAAAATCCAAACTTAACCCTCCGATGAGTGAGAACGTCCCTAGGGACCTTTTTGGCCTTTTCAACCTGAAATTACTCCTACTTCAGCCAGTACAGGATACTCTGTATTCCAAGAGTATTTTGTTATAATCAAGCCGATCGGATCATTACTTAAAGAGTTATTGAGGTTTTAGTGAGAATAGTACTCGGACGTGTGAATAGGTCCGTATGGACCTTATACTGAATTTTACTAATAAATGCATGTTTTTGGGCATCATTATAATTTTTTTATTGTTTCAACACATAATTTACTTGTTCTGAACACAAACCCCTAAACTCAAAGACATTAGGAATGATGATAAAAACAAAAAATTCGAAGAAAAATTCGAAGACATCAACTTTATTGCTTTTAAGGAAAGGCACAATATTCTAATTTTATACTACTAGCAATAAACCAGTTCTTAGTCTTAAGAAAATTCAAGAAAAAAAAAACAAATTAAAAAAATTATTTTTGTATGTAGAATTTAGTTATAAACAATAAAAAAAAAAAAAAAATTATATAAAAAACATGATTTACAAAAAAGGTCCGTAGGGACCTTTTCACACGGCCGTGAAGTTCAGAACTGTCACTCATCGGAGGGTTAAACAAAGTTTGTATCTTAATTTCGATTTCATATTTAATGCCGTATAACTGCTAGTTTGGTAAAGTAGATTTTGTTTTAATAATATACACATTTTAACTAACTTAAAAAAGAATGAGGTTATAAATTCGCCTGAATGTTGCTTATTTATGTTTATGCTTGCAAAACTTATTTCGGATCCAATTTTAAATGTTTTTTCTTTATTTGAAAGGTTATATTTACTGATTGGTCTCGTTTTCAAAACAGTTCATAATTTTAAGAATTAAAGGGTGTCCTTATACAACATAAGTATTTTAATTTGTATTATAAACCACTTTGAAATTTTAAAAAAGTGCATATCAATATAGCTCTCAGTGGTAAAAAGTAATACAAAGATAAATCTAAAGTTTAAAGGGTGCCCCGATAGTTGACGTGAATTGACCCATATAGGGGTATTTGAAGCGTTATAGACAAACGCTTGAAAATTCGTCAAAACGTCGATTACTATAATCGGTATAGTAACAAGAATTAAAATTCAAACTAATAAATTAAAGGGTGCGCCAATAGTTTAATGTATTGGCCATACTTTTGAACAGTTGTAGAAAGACAATTAAAATTTATAGTTTCCCTGTAATGTTAAGTCCTCTATATAAAGTACAAAATTTAGATTTGTAAATTAAAGGATGCCCCAAAAGTTCATGTAATTTGATATATTTGACGAAACTCTTGAATCGTCTTAGACACACAGCTGAAAATCTGTACAAAATAAAATTTGGATTAATATTATTATTAGATTGGAAATAAAAGGGTGCCCCTATAGTTGATGTAATGGGATGTGTATAGATAAAATTTTTAACTATTATATAAAAATACTTGACTTAAAAATTAGACATGATGTCCTCGACCTTTGCTGATATATTAAAGAAGTATCAATATTTAACATTATAAATTAAAGGGTGTTACAAAAGTTTATGCAATTGGAAAAATATGGTCGAGCTGTTAAACAGTTGTAGACAGACGGTTGAAATTTACAAAAATAATTGTATTGCTGAGGTCGGTTTTTTTTAAGAATTATCTTTTTTTGTGTAAATATAAAAACATATTTAAACAAGTAAGTGTGCTATAGTCGGCTACGCCCAATCTTATGTAACCTTCACCATCTATTTAAATCTATTTTAGTAAAGTAATATTAATCAAAAAAGCAAATATTGCGGTAACAGAGACTAAAAAAATAACAAAATTGGTACTGCATATATATAATTTTACATAAAAATGACATCGGCTCTTAATGGGTTAATCATTTTTAAAAAATTTTAGTATTTCCTTAAAAATGGTACTCGAAAAATATGGGCGAGCACCAATTTTTTCACTGCATCTATTTTATTTATTTTTTAATTATCTATCGCTTCGTTTATTTATTTTTTTGATTGAAGTTACTTTATTGTTCCAAATGACATGAAAAAATTAGAGGAAGGCGTGGTGTCGAAGGACATGGACCGATCTTTCTGATTTTCAATAGCACCTATTTCGACACTATATCTGATCGAGTGAGATATTTATTTGAGGCAAACTTGATTTCAACAATTACACGGCCGAACAGACGGACATCGCTCAATCGACTTCGCTATGCATAAGAAGTCTATATATAATATATATAATTAGTGTGGTCGAAAATGGAAACTGTAGGAATAACACACGGAATGAAAAACTTATATATTTGTACCCGTTAACCACTTTTTGCAGTGAAGGATATAAAAAAGACGTGTCGTTATAATATTGCACCACAGTTTATGGTCAACTCTTATACATTCAGAGTGTAGAGGCCACGAGTAATTTATTATACACCCGATACGAAAATTTCAAAGCCACAAGAACAAAAACTTTATAAAGCGATTCCATATCCCTTTATATATCAAAATAGAAGGTTCTTTCTGCAAATCCAATTTTCTTACTGTTTTCAAATGTGCTGAATACGAATTTGATGTCAGATTCTTTCTATCACGCACAGTTTCTTGAGAAATTATAGTTTTTTATCCAAAAATGTGAGTTTTTTGTAAATTTGACGAATTTTTTTTGGCATCAAAACAAAGTGAAAAAAATTCAAAAGCCCGACAATTTTGAGCGCAAGAAAATATATTTGAACAAAAAAAAATTTGATGGGAATATTACAAGTGGTTGAAGAAATATGGCTAAAACTTTTTTTTTTCTTGATGGTGGTATCCTTTTTATTCATATCCCTACCTGCCCCCCTTTCACCCTCAATACCCCAACTACCCCCGCCCACTCAGCCGCTCTCTTGTCACTATTTTCTTCTAGGATTTTATCAGTACTCACGTGGCTTTCGCTTCAAGTTTCTCCTCTTTTCTCTCCAAATCAGAGGATGATAGAATTTTTTTGAGTTCAGATTCGGACTCAGCACACCTGAAAACGTAAGAAACAGGCAAAATTGTTCAAGGGAGGGAGAAAAGTTTTTTTTTTTGCAGAACAGTGTTATTTAGGAACATTTTCACTCTTCTTAAGTCACTTGGGTCTGCCAATTCTTTTATTTATTTCTTCTTATACTTTCAACTCCTTTTCCTAGCTCTTATATATGTAGGAATCTTCTCCAGTTTATATTTCTTTAAAAAACAGCTCAATCAACTGTTTATACTGGAACTAAGTGTCTAAGTTAACTAAAGTACAAGCAAATTATTCTTATGCATTTTACATCCATGTGTCAATATTGACTTTTAATTTATATTTAATTTCCTATACACATACAGTTGCATAATTTATTTAAAAGCTTGTTAATTTGTTTTTTTTTTTTCGTGGTATCTTTACAATCTAATTCGTTATCCTCTTGTATTGATTTTTAATCAATACCAATTTAATAAACCGCTATATACGAGTACAAATACAAAAACGTCCATACCTATAAAATATAACCAATTTTTTCATATAAATATTTTTTTTAACAATATGTATTGTTACCTAAATTTGTTGCATGTTTGTTTTTTCGATTTATATTTGCCTCTACAATTCACTGCAGGTGCAATTTTTATATTTGTATGTGTCTATAAATAAATTGTATAGAAAAGAATGTCAATACTATAAACCAAATATTTTTTAACCAAAGCAAACAGTTTTATAGACAAAATTCCATTTCAATAAGCAACAGCAGCAGCTCTACCTCCAGCCAACAAAATAACGAAATAACAACAAAATAGATAAATAAAATATACGAGCAAATAAATGCAACAAACAAAATCTAAAATTATCAGAGACAATTTTGAGTGGTTAAATAAGAAACTGTGCCACAGAGTATTTGGCGAAAAAATTAAATGAATGAAAAACAAGCGTATAAAATTGTGGTTCTTTATAAATGAAAATGTGCCAAAAATGTAATTGCATGTACTAAAGGCCTCTTGTGGTTAACAGTGGGTAAATGTTAAAAAAGAATTAATAAACATAAAATTCAAATGAAGCTAACAAACTGGAATACAAAAACTTAGTTATACAACCTTTGCAGGTTTACTTTTTATTAAATTAATTTTTTTAAGATGATTTTTCCTTAAAAAGTACATTTTAGTAGAAGGGTTACAATTTGTAAAGATTTTTATTATAAGAGTTATTTTGTTGTAAACATATTTTTTTAAAACTTATTTAATTAAAGGAAAGTTTTTGTATAGAGTATTTTCTTCAAAAAGGTCTTTGTATAAGTTTTATTTGTTTTAGTACTTTTTAAAAAAACTGTTTTAAGGACTTAAGATCGTTTTGTATAAACAAAGTAAAATAAAATGTTGCAATTTGAGAGAAGCTACTTTTTAATATATTTTTTTATTGAAAATAATTTTATTTTTCTTAAAGGGGCTTTTTATAAAAAGTACTCCATTTCAAAAGGACTTTATTTCAAAAAGTACTTTTTATCTTTTACATTTTCAGAAAACAAAATCTTTTTAGAACGCAATCTTTTTAAAACCAATTTTATGCATATAATTAGTATAAGATACTTTTTGTAAAAATTCTTTTTTTTTTGTACTTAAAATTACACTTTTTTTCCAATTATTTAAGCATTTTCCTTTAAAGGGTGTCATTTTGAAGTTGTTAAAACAATTTTGATAATTTTTTTTTTATTTTAAAGAAAGGTACTTTTTTACAAGTAAGCTATTTTTAAGCAATATTTTTTTTAAAGAATATTTATTTGAAGATATCTTTTAAAATGGTACTTATTTTAAGGGTACCTTTTTGAAGGTACTACTTTTAAAATTTCCTTTGCTTTGTAACTTTTAAGCATCACTTTCTTAAAAGTTAAAATTTAAAAAAAGTATACAGAAGGTAATTTTCTAAAAAAGTACTTTTTCAAAAAGCTTTTTTTTAAAACAATACTTTTTAAAAACTACATTTTAAAATAAAATAAAAAACATTTTAATAAAAAATAAATTAATAGGCTTTTTAAAAAAGGTACTTTTTTAGTTCCTCTTTTAGGCAAATTATTGGAAATGTAATGTTGTATAAGTACATTTTGTGATTTTCTTTTTTTAATGTTTTCTTTTTAATTTCTCTAAAAGTACTTTTTTTATATGCGTTTATTTAGAGTTTATTTTTAAAGCATTATTTTCTTTAAATTATTACTTCTAATGGGATATTTATATTGTTCTGTTGTAAGGTTTTTCTGCTTCTGTTTTCTAATTTATAATTCTTCTTCTAAGGTTTTTGTTTTTATAACGGAGCTTTTTTAGCGTTTAATAATATTTCCTCATCATTGGTAAGACAACACGAAAATAATGTTAATTTGACAACAAATAAATGTTGGATTAAAAAAATATATTTTCACAAGAAAAAAGAAATAATTTATTGCAAGGAAACCAGCTGCACATGCGTAGTAACGAAACCACAAATAAAATGATGTTGTGTAATCGAATGTATGTACATTCATTATTACATGCAATGTGGCAATAGAAATGACTGAAAATAATTGAGTACATGTACCTAAGTCTTATATATTTTGTTGTTATATTTTTTTTTCCTGCTTATTTATCTTAAGCAGCACGTGTTGGATGTATTAAGTAATACCAAAACCTGTTTATTTCATGTTAATTTCATGTTGGTTATTTTTCAACTTGTGTATTGGCCGACAATTTACGTAGGTGTTTCTATAAAACTCTGTTAACAGGTCACTAAGTAACAAGGTACAAATTTGCGCCGAGTTTGTCTGGTGTGAATACAAAGTGTTTTTGTAAGAGGATTAGAAACAAGTAACAGCCAATATGAGCAACTCTCTTGTTATTCAAATTTATTAAGCAGGTAATTGTCCTTGGGTATGCCAATAAGTAAAAAAAAAATAATTGTTTATAAGTTAATTTTTCGGCTTGAGGTCTGTTGTTTAATAAATTAAGAAAAAATTAAAAAAGCTGTGTTAAGTGTTTTTAAATATCTTTCTTTAATTTATTTATCCGATATTTCGGCCAACTTTGTTGGTCATCTTCAGGGATTGTTCTAAAAACAAACAAAAATGTTTTACAACAATAAACATATTAACACAAATTTAATTAATATTTACATTTAAAAAAATATATTTAAAAAACTTTTCTATTATTAACGTCACTCAACTTTGTCACTTACTGTTAACTTATGATTTAATTTGTTTTCATTTTTCAGCTCTGTGTTTGTTTATTATATGTCGATATATATGTGCACAATTGTCTGTATCTGCCTTGTAGTTAATTCTTTTCGCTGTTGGGATGTTTATTATGTGGAGCATCTCTTGCATGTATCTTTTTGCTGAGTTATTTTCTCTTTCCAAAACTCTTACTTCTTTTAATTTCGGTTGGTGTCCAGTTGCTGTACAGTGGGCCGCAAGTGCAGTTTTTTGGTTTATAGGTTTATCATTTATTTTTAAATCGGACTTATGTGATGCCAATCTTGTCTTTAATTTTGTTTTCGTCGTACCAATATATACTTTTTGGCATATATCGGTGTCGTCTCCATTACATGTTATTTCCTGGACTCTCAGAAAGAGTTAAATATTCGGATATTTATGATAGGGACAAATACATACTCGCAATGAAAACAAATAACACAACAAAGACATTGTTTAGCAATATGAAGGCAAAATTAGACAGAATGGACCAATCAAATGTAATTTACGAAATAACATGTAATGGAGACGACACCGATATATGCCAAAAAGTATATATTGGTACGACGAAAACAAAATTAAAGACAAGATTGGCATCACATAAGTCCGATTTAAAAATAAATGATAAACCTATAAACCAAAAAACTGCACTTGCGGCCCACTGTACAGCAACTGGACACCAACCGAAATTAAAAGAAGTAAGAGTTTTGGAAAGAGAAAATAACTCAGCAAAAAGATACATGCAAGAGATGCTCCACATAATAAACATCCCAACAGCGAAAAGAATTAACTACAAGGCAGATACAGACAATTGTGCACATATATATCGACATATAATAAACAAACACAGAGCTGAAAAATGAAAACAAATTAAATCATAAGTTAACAGTAAGTGACAAAGTTGAGTGACGTTAATAATAGAAAAGTTTTTTAAATATATTTTTTTAAATGTAAATATTAATTAAATTTGTGTTAATATGTTTATTGTTGTAAAACATTTTTGTTTGTTTTTAGAACAATCCCTGAAGATGACCAACAAAGTTGGCCGAAATATCGGATAAATAAATTAAAGAAAGATATTTAAAAACACTTAACACAGCTTTTTTAATTTTTTCTTAATTTATTAAACAACAGACCTCAAGCCGAAAAATTAACTTATAAACAATTATTAATAAAAAGGTCTAAAATTATTTAAAAATATTAAAAAAAATAATTGTAAGAATTTTTAGGGTTTTAGATAGTTATGGAATATTTCTAGTTTTGCTTAAGCTGTGGAAAAACTTTTGCTTAACAACAGGTGTTAATAGATTGATAATCATATTAGATTTTGTTAAGAACAGTTAGCTTTCTATTTAAGCTCTTAAGTTGAAAAATTAGGTTTTTGAAAGTTATTTAAAACATTTTTTTGTCAGAAGAAAACTCAGGTTTCTCTCACGGAATTAGAAAAAATTCATGATGCAATTGTGGACAGTTTCACGTATTATTACAACCAGGACTTTAAAATATATACGATGGACAGCAGGGGACCAAAAAATGGATTTACTTACAGTTTTCCAAAGGCAAATTAAAGGCACATAGTTTCCCCAATAGATTTTATATTATATTACATTAATTTTTTAATACGCCTGCCTATAAGTTGTGAACAATAAAGAGGCTTTTTGCTAATTAATGAATTGAAACTAATTTTAGCTTAAATTGATTTTTTTATTTCTAAAAACTTATTTCTTAGAAAGAAAAATTATTTTACAAATATTTGCGTACTTTTTCCAAAGAAAACAAAAAAAATTAGACAACAGCTAATGCTATTAATTTTTTTTTAAGTACTTTGAAAAAAACATCAGTATTTTTTTAAGAACAATAGATTGCTAAACTGTAAAAACATCACTAAATATAAAATAATAATTATAATTTTATTTAACTTTTTCTAATATTTTTACAGTTTAAAACTCTATAGGTCTTTAAAAAATATGTATAAACTTTTTTCTGTTTTCATAAAAATATTAAGAAAAAATTAATACCATTAAAAATAAATTTGATTCGCAACTCCTTTTTGTAAGAAGTCTCTTAAATACTTATTTATAAACGACCACTACATGAGGATAATATTTGAATATAATTTTAGGCATACGGTCACGGCGGCCATTTTTGACGAAGCGTATTATTTTCAAAATAAAATCTTCTTTCCATGCTATATTCTATCCCGATTAATTATTTAAATTATCAATATTGATTATTAAGGGTCAAAGCACGCCTCGATGGCCATTTCGTTACCGCTTACTTTACTCTTCGAAAACTTCTGACAAACATTTTAAATAAACTAAAAATTTTTATCCAAAGACAAAGACAAAACTCAAAGTTTAAGCAAACACGACAACAACTAACAGTAATTCTTTTTTCTTTGTCCACTGTATACGGCTGACTTTTTTTCGGCTCTTTAATACAGTTGAAAGAGGATGAAAAATAAAATATCACAAAACACTTCAATAATTTATTTATATGCACGGGCACTTTGGAAATATTAATTTATATTAAACAATGGACTATACGTGCCTCCACAAGAAATAATTAAAATATGCTAAGCTGCAGAACGTTGGGTTCCAATTGATAAGTCCATTACCCAATATAGTCTTATTGCAAAATTTTAATTTCCATACGTTGATGGTTGCGATCGTCAGCTGTCACGTAGAGTCATTATGTTAAAACCATCAATGTTATTCATATTTTCACAAACGGAAGCTGCTTTTTTGAAGAAAGAAATCCAAAGATGCTTACAGTACACAAGCCGCACCAAACAGGGCATTTTTTTAAATATATTGGAGCCTGTAGCGTCTGTTGTAGATTGCTTTTACTCCATATGAAAATTTTTAATATTAACAAAGTATCAAGGCCAAATAGATTTTCTTAAAAAAAAACATGTTATGACTAGCACAAAATTATGGCTGATCTGGATAATTTGGTAGCGTTGTTCAAACGTCAATATATTTATAATGATTTGCCAAAGAATACTTATAATAAATTTCAAAAAGTGAGAGCAGTATTACAGTTCGTTTAGCACTTAACCTCTTTGTAGATTCTAACGGCCTTAAAAATACAGTCTAAGATTGATTGGTTTTTTTGCAAAACAAGCTTAAGGACTAATGGACATAAGAAATTACAAAAAATTACTAATTTTTTCACCCGTTAAGTCCATAAAGAATCTAACTTAAAATTCTTGTCTTCATAAAGAATAGAATTAATTTTGGAGCTTTGGGTTCTAGCAGCATCCAAATTTTTTATTCACTCCTTCCGTAGTATAGAGAAATATCTTTTAGTCACATATAATTATTTTATATTTTTAGCAACAATTTTTATATTAGAACAAAAGTTTAAAAAAAAATATTGAAAATTTTCAAAATTTCTTAAAAAAAATTTAGTTGAATTTAACGTAAAATTAATTTAATTCATCTATTACACTTTCTTAAAATTTTATTACTCGTATATATCAAAATTTAAAAAAATGAATTTACCAGTTATTTTCATACCACATTATTTTAAACTAAATTTATTCAATGTAGTTTTTACGAAATTGTCAAAAATAAATCACTAGATAGTGGTTGTCGCATACCGTAAATATATTTTTTAATTTATTAAAATGTAATTCATTAAATATCTCGAAACAAGAAATATATGACTTAGACCACTTTCATAATTATGGGCACATATATAAAAAAATGATTCAAGAAAAATTGGAAGACATTTGCTGTTATTATAGCAAAAAGAAATTTAAATGGCGAATATCTCTTAAAATGTAAGAAATAATAAGCCATAAAATAAAACTACTAAGGTCGGAATAAAAAAATCGTATTTCTCATAAAGCCGATGCCATCTTTCAATAATAACTATAAAGTCCAAAAATTCGATAACACCTCTGCAATGAAAACATAGATTTCCGTTGCAAGTTACTGTCCCTTAGAACAGTAACAAACAACATTATAAGTTCAAATCCATACAGCGCCTACAGGAAAAAGAAAAATAATTATTGTTGAGAAGTCGCAGTTGATAAGTTCCTTTTAAGGCGATCAAACGGTAATCAGTAGTAGAATACTTTTGTCGAGTCAAAATAAGCAGTTTTTTATAAACCTATGAGCTAAATAATTTTAATAAGGAAGAATAATATTCCTTAATTTTTCTATGTGACCATGAACTGATACACTGGCGGTCAAATTAATTCTGTTATGAAATACACATTTTGCGCTCTTATTAGCAAAATCTTTGAATTTTCATCTTATTCTTCGAACCACGGTTTCGTCTAATAAAACATAAGTTTTAAATTAACATAAAAAAATTGCTAAAACTTTAAGCAGTAAGGAAATTTTCTCATTACTATGCAAAGATAATTTTGATTATTAAATAGAGCAATTATTCAACTTTAGCTTTAATATCCTGTTTCAAATATTGATCTATATTTACAATCAGCTTTGGCTTATCACACTAACAAAAACAGCATTCATCATGTTGCAGATTAATTGTCCTGGTAACTAAATATACGTATTATATATTTGTTAGAATTGCATTCTATACAAACACGACTATTTTAAATAATCCTTGCAATTTTATCTATGAACTTGTAAAAGTGGTATTGAATGCTGACAGATATTGTATTCAAAATGTAAGAGTATCTTTTCGAAGTTTTGTGTATTAAATATTTATGTAAAATATAATAGAAAGTTGTATAGATTTATATTGCTGGTGAAGGTGTATGTACCTGAAGATTTATCGGAAAAGAGTAAGATTAATTTTAAATTATTTTCTGTGTTTGAACACGATTTTTATTCCTTTAACTGTTAATTTAATTTTTAGTGGAAAAATAAAATAAATTACTTCAAGAAGAAGACATTGTTTGATTTTTTATTATTTATGGTGAGCTACCAGAGCTCTGTTTAATTGCTATAAATTGAAAGAGGTTAACTTACAACTTGTCAGTGTATTTCTACTCAAGAAATTCTTGTTTTACTAAAATCAGCTACGAGCAAAATTCTTTCGGGTAAATGTTCTTAACAAAGCTCATTCTGAAACTCAAATTTTTAACCAAATTGCGAGAATTGAATTGAATTGGCCGCATATCACAAATACTAAAAAAATGCATAGAAAAAACGTGGTTGTGATATGGTCACAATAACCATAATATTATCTTTGTAACATCGTAAAGTTGCAGAAAACAAATTATAATTGTTTTCAGCAATACTTCAGTCACGATAAGCACATTTTTTATTTATAGTTACTGTGTACAAAAAATACGTCGTTAGTTTAACGTAAAAAAAATTTGAACCACAACCAAAGTTTTATAACTTATTAAAAACATTAATAAGAGTATGATTAAAAGTAAACAAAATAATGTTTACGCTTATAAGAATTTTGTTCAAAGTCTTGACAGAATTGTTTTCTATAAGTTTAGTAATATTTCGTTGGCTTAAGGTTAAAATTGTTTTGATTGTTAGAGAAAATAAAAAAAAAAAAAAAAAAAAAGAAATTATGTTCAAAATAAACAATTAAAAATAATATACAAAATATGACAACAAATAAAGAGTTAAGCAAAACCTTTAAAAAATTGATACATGTATGTATATTACCATATAAATCTTTATTTTTGTGTTTTGAGCACAATTATGAACCCATTTATATATTTTTCATATAAAGCTGTCGTTTTAATTATCAACAATAATTGCTATTATGTAATAAAATATATCATCGCAGATGCCAGATTAGCGTGTTAGAATTCTTAAATAAATGTGTAGTCAGTTCCAAATTACCATTACGTACCGTATATCTTTAATAGAATATAACGTTTACTCCATTAATAAATGTTAACGTAGGAATGTATGAAGATAAAATGCAGTTATTTGGGTTATAAATTATACTTTTTGTATAAATGACTCTTGAAGCCTATGTGTTAAATCCTTCTAATTATTACCCATAAATAATAAGCAAAGAGTTGTTCTTTTTGTAAATTTTGTTTTTCAATAACTTTGGTAACAAATTAATAACAAATTAAACAAAAATAACTAAGTCTTCTATATCAGGAATATTCGCACTTACGAGACTATATTATAATTCGATTATATAACATGACATTTTTAACCATATTGTGATGTATTAATTTAACCATTTAATGTTTATATTTTAACAACAATATGGTTGCAAGACCAGCTTGATTATTATTAAATGTAACAATACTATGTTTTCTTAACAACCATATAACGCAACCATAATATGTTGCTCTTAGATTATGGTTACCTCAACCAAGTTTTTTCTTTGCGTGAACAATGTTGGTCTCCGAGGCGTCACAGTTGTTGCGGGCTTATCAGCATAAACCAGTCAATTAACGTGGCCCTTTGGGAAATTATAGAGATGTATCCAATCACATAACCTTGAAGGCCAATTGACAGGTTTATTTATAGGGATCAATTTATCGCCATTTTTTTTAAGTAAGTCGATAGTTGTAGTCGCCGGGTGGTACGTCTATCCATCCACTTAAAACCTTAAATCTACCGGATTAATTTCCTCCCTATTTTTTTTAAACAAAAAATCATTAAACATGTTGCGATAACACGAGCTATGTTTCTGTATTTCGAAGGATCAATGGATGCGGTCACCGAGGCATAGAAGTTTAAGAGCCTGTTGCGCATTGATTTCTATCCGTAACCAGCAATTTTGTTTACTAACAAACCCGTTAATTAAAAAAATATCATCATCTAAATATTTATATAAGATTATCTGTTAGAGTATGCTGATTAAAATTGTGTGCTATATTGGGCTTAAAAATATTATAACTATGGAAGTGGATTTTTTAAAACTGCGACAGCCAATTTAATCCAGAGTTGCGTATATATTTGCTAGCGACAATTTTTTTTAGGTATTCACACGCAAAAAAAAAATATGGTTGGATTATATGGTTGCTAACAAACATAGTATTGTTATATTTGTAACCATATTGTTGTCCAAAGTATAAATATAATTATATTCAAATATAAACATTAAATGGTTAAATTAAAATATAATAATATGGCTGAAAATGTCATGTTATATAATTGAATTATAATATAGTCTCGTAAGTGCAAAATTTTCCTGACATAAAAAAACTTATTATTGTTTTATTTATTAACGATTTGTCAGAAAAATTATTTAAAAACATAAATTCATAAAAAATCAATTATTTACTTAAAATAACGCTTAGATTATAGGCTACAAGAATCAGTTATATAAAAATATAGTTTATAAGCCCAAATAAATGATTTCACAACTGTGATTCAGACACGAAAATAAAGATTTATATGCTTACAATACATACATATTTACGTCAACATTTTTTTAATGTTTTAGTTCCCTTTTTATTTGTTTTCATATTTTGCATATAATTTTTAATTATTTATTCTGTATACAAATTTTTATTTTTTTTAAATTTCTTTAACAGTAAAAAACAATTTCAAATTTTAGCTACCAGAAAAATAACTAAACTGTCAAGTACTATAACAAAATATTTTCTAGCGCAAACATTATTCTGTTGCTTTAAACCATAATCTGATTAATAATAATATATTATGGTTAAATATTTTATACTATTTTTAATAAATTATAAAATTTTGGTTGTAGTTAAAATTTTTTAAAGTTAAAACCAACCATATTGCATTTTTTGTGCACAGAAACCATATCATCGTTAAAAATTAACAAAAAACTCTTTATCTTGACTTAAGTTAGGGTGAAAACAACTATAATTGGTTCTCCGCAACCATACATTGTTACAAAGAACATAATATATTTATTGTGACCATATCACAAGCATGTTTTTTTTGCGTGCATGAAAGCTTTCCAAATAGCTTTTCAATATTAACAGATTCACTACACTGCTAATTTGTGCTAACAAATTGATCCAAAGGCAATGTTGGTATTGGGAGATATAATGGTAGGCATTTTTTTAAATTTTTATAGTGCTATTCTTTACGGTTTATGATATACATTAAATCATGTCTGTTTTATGGGGACATCCTATAATTTTGAAAATTATAAACTGTTTTTAAAACAAAACCAAGCTGTAAGCATAACGCTTCGCATAAAAAAACTTGGTCCAGAAATGGCTGAATTCTTCGAGCACAAACATGTAAAAACAAAATTCAGATGAATTGATAATCTGCTTCTTCTTTTAAAATCGGTTAAAAATATTTACCTTTTGCGTTCATCTCAGTATATTTAAGTCATAGTTTGTAAATACCTTATTACTTTACAACACTATCAAATGTGGTGTATGCTTACACTTGTTGAACAGCTTGAGTTGCTGTGTTTTTGGAGGTGTTAGCTCGTTTCCCAAATGTGAGTTCATGAGATCAGATCCCAACAGCACCGCGAGTATAAAGAACAGCTAATGAGTCATTTGAGGGCGAATAAACGATAAAAATTAGCTTTAATCTCACGAAATATGTGTTATTGAAGGCTTTAGTATATAGAATAAAAAACAATATGGTAAGGTTGGGTTAGCAGATGAAATAGTTAAGCGATCCCTGACTAAGTCTTTGATAAAAGGAAAAAAAAACAAAAAAATTTTTGTTGTGGTTATAAGAATATATTTATTTATTTAAAAAATAATTTTTGTGGGAAATTTGTTATGCAAAAATATCATTCAAATCATTAATTGGTTTAAAAATAAAAAATTAATTCAAATTAAACTTAAATCAACATTAAAAAAATTCTGGTTTTGGAATACAAAACAGACGGCTCTAGCGCTGTTAATGAATTTTGCTAAAATATTTTTAATTTATTCAACATATATATTTTGGCCAATTAAGTTTAAGAATTAATTATAAAAATTTTAAAACAAAGCAAAAAATATTTAAATAAATGCAAAAAAAGAACAAGAAAAATATTGTCTCTAGTATTAAATAACACACAAAACGAATTAAATTCAACTCATATATCAAAGTTTATAGATACAATTTAAAGAGTTTTTTTTTTCTTTTGCTTCAAGCAAAATACTTCTTTGAAAAATAAAAAATTTAAATAAAATAAATAAAGATTAACAAACTTTTCTGTCTTGTTGTTCTACATATCCTCTATAGAGTATGATAGAGTTAGAGAGCTAAAGGAAAAGGCAAAGTATTATAAAAAAAACATAAAATATCGTGTAGAAACTTTAAATGACAAATCGTGAGAAACACACCTGTGTGCTTAAGAATAGTCTTCCGACAAAAAGCCACCAAATAAATAAGACACTAAAAATTCTTCCATCCAGCCCAGTTTTATATTTATTTTGTTATTTTTTACTTATTTTTTTAAAGAATATGTTCGTATAGTCTAAGCTGTTGTTGTGGCTTAAGCTAAGAATGTGATCATAGTTAAACTAAGAAATGCTGGTTGGTTGCCTAAAAATTTAACAGAGCAGAGAATAAATGTTTGAAAGCAACCACAAGCAACGTAATGACAGCAGGTTACTTTGAAAACCAGGTTAAAAAATTATTTTACCAACAACTTGGTTGTTGTTTTAGATACTTTTTGGATGCATGCCAATCCAGCAAGATGTATTAATGTAGAACTAGCACAGCATAGAAGAAAAAACCATGCACATAAGCACAAGTTTTCTTTTTAAGTTTATCACGTTTTACGAATTCAAACAAAGATGATTTTCTAGAAGACAACAACTATACATAAAAACGTTTGTCTAAAAACTTGTGTGCATTTCGATATAAATTTAAAAAAATAACATTGCTAATATTGTGTTTTCCTTGTTGCAAAAATCAACATAAAATAATGTAATTCATAGATGTATATTTGTGTCTTTAAAATAAGGAAAAAGTGAATATTTATTTATAGTAACTAGAATACATTTTTTTAGTTGATTGTTGAAATGTTTTAAGCAGTTTGTTGTTCTTCAAAGACTGTTTTAGTTGGTTTAATTTAAGCCGTGCTTAAAATCTTAAGTTTATCACAACTCTAAGTTGAGCGGTTCATTTAAAAAAAATACTTTGCTGATTTTTTAAAGAAAATGTGACCAGCTTATTGTTTTTAAGCTCTCATATTATAAGCAGAATTCGTAAGCAATTGTATGAAGGTAGATAAACACAACTAAATACTTCGTTACTTTTCACTACTACTAAGTCTGGCGTGTGGTACTGTAAATAAAGTAAAACAAAAATTTAGCTACTATTAGTTAAGTAGCCACGGTGGCTGTAATCAAATCCCAAGAGCGTTTCTGGTATAAAGAAAAATAACTATAACTGCAACTCCACAGGTGAATAATGTTTACCAGTAGATAACGTGTTAACGGAGTCTCGGTAGAAACAGTTTGTGTTCCTTTGTATACACACAAAGAAAACATATGGTTGAGGTAACCATAATCTAAGAGCAACATATTATGGTTGTATTATATGGTTGTTAACAAAATATAGTATTATTACATTTAATAATAATATAGCTGGTCTTGCAACCATATTTTTGTCGAGCATAACAATAACAAGGTAAAATTTAACAATAATTACGTTCAAATATAAACATTGAATAGTTAAATTTAAATATCTTTATATGGTTAAAAATGTCATGTTATATAATTGAAATATAATATAGTCTCGTAAGTGCAATTGTATCCTGATATAAAAGACTTAAATATTTATTTTTTAATTTATTATCGATTTATCAAAAAAAAAATAACTAAAAACCTAAATTCACAAAAAAAACATTTATTTGCTTATTATATATAAGTAAAAGTAAGTAAAAGGCCTTAATAATTACATATACACAAATAAAATTTATAAGCCGAAATAATGACATCTTCTCATACATTCCCACGTGAGCATCCATTTATGGAGTAAACGTTATATTCTCGTATTGAAGATGTTATACGGTACTTAATGACAATTCGGAATTTGCTCCATATTTATCCAAAACTTCAAACACGTTAATCTGGCATCTGCGATTATATATTTTCTTGCATAATAGCAATTATTGGTGATGTATACGGTTTCATAATTGTGCTTAAAACATAAAAATAAATATTTCCACATATGTTTTCATATTTTCTTTATTATTTTAAATTATTTATTTTGTACATAAATTTTTTTTTTTTTATTTTCTCTGACATGAAAACAATTTCAACTTAAACCAGCCACAGAAAAAAAATTGGTAACAATTCGCTTGAGACGTTAAAAATTCAATTACTAATATAATAATTTGATTTTTATTATTAATAATTTATAGTCTTGATTTCTTTTTTATATTAGAAGCTAACAAATGATATTTGCTTCTAAATGTTAGTTGTAACACCTCTTAAAAAAGTGAACATGACCGATTTTTGTCTTTACTAAAATCTATTCTATTAACTGGAAGATGCAACTAAACTTATTCAGTACATTACTACTAAAAACCAAATTTTGGAAGTAAGAATCATAAAACTCGATTGTATATTTTGAATTTGAAAAATGTTTGCCACAATATAAATAAAATTTGTACACATTACAAAAATCAAAAATATTTTAGTTTAAAAATAAAAAGATTTATTAAAAGTGGTGAAAAGTTCTTCAATATTAGTAAATGGTAACTTCAAAATTATCTTAGAAAGACATTTATATACAAAAATAATTTTATAATATTTAATTTATTTCGCAGAGCAAAACGTGCGGTATGGCCCATACCGTATGGATATCAAGTTGAAGAAACTATGTGAAAAAGAAGAAATCATGATGTAAAGGAAGAAGAAAACCGCATTCAATGGTTCGAATCATGAAATTTATGATGTATAATCTTATTCCTATAATTTATTATTAAAATAAAAATAAATATTAAAAAATTATTTTGTTTTGTTTAATTCACAGTAATATTTTATAAGCACCCAAGAATTATTTTTTAAAATAGTAGTAACTGCTATATTTATTCAGTAACTACAACCGAATTCAAGATAATACACACAACCGACAAAATTCGATCGGCAACAAATTCGGTTCTTATAACGAATTTCTTTTCTCTGTGTATAAAAAATTTACTAAACCTATAGAAAGGCATTCTGTCAAGACCTTCAACAGAATATCTTTAGCGCAAACATAATTTTACTTGCTTTTAATCATACTGTGATTAATAAAAAAAAATTATGCTTAAACATATTATATTAATTTTAATAAGTTATAAAACTATGGTCGTGGTTTAGATTTTTTTTATTTTAAACCAACCATGTTGTATTTTTTGGCACAGTAAACATATAATAGTTAAATGTTAACAAAAAAATGTTTATCGTGACTGAAGTATAGTTTAAAACAACTATAATTTATTTGAGACAAACATGAAATATTACGAAGAACATAATATGGTTATTGTGACCATATCACAACCATGTTTTTTCTTTGAGTGTAGCCGCGATAGATGAGTTGGTGAAACCGCCGTATCTGCATGAGTAGCCCTTAGAACTACACTTGTATTGATACCCCTCTCCCCAGTTATTTCCCCTTTTTATCTTTCCGTCTGTAAATTCTACTAGATGCTATTGGAAATCAGCTTGATCGGTCCATGTCGTTCGAAGCAGCGGGAAAAATACCACACCTACAATAAAGTAACTCCAATCAAAAAAATAAGTATATAGGGTGATAGGGAGTTAAGCAATAAGAAAAAAATACCAAGTGAAAAAATTGGCCATCGCCTATACACGTAAAGAAAAAATATGGTTGAGGTAACCATAATCTAAGAACAACATAATATGGTTGCATTATATGGTTGCTAACAAAACATAGTATTGTTACATTTGCAACCATATTGTTGTCCAAAGTATAAGCAAAATTGTGTTCAAATATAAACATTAAATGGTTAAATTAAAATATAATAATATGGCTGAAAATGTCATGTTTTATAATTGAATTATAATATAGTCTCGCAAGTGCAAAATTTTCCTGATATAAAAAACTGATTACTTTTTTTATTTATAAACGATTTGTCATAAAAATTATTTAAAAACATAAATTCATAAAAAAATCAATTATTTCCTTAAAATAACAAATAAATGATTTCACAATTATGCTTCAAACACAAAAATAAAGATTTATGTGCTTTCAATATACATATTTACTTCAACTTTTTTTAAATGTTTTGGTTCGTTCTCTTTTTATTTGTTTTCATATTTTGCATTTTATTTTTAATTATTTATTTTGTACATAAATTTTTATTTATTCAATTTCTTTAACAATCAAAAACAATTTCAAATTTTATCCACCAGAAAAATTACTAATAATATATTATGGTTAAATATTTTATCTTATTTTTAAAAAGTTATAAAACTTTGGTTGTGGTTGAAATTTTTTTATGTTAAAACCAACCATGTTGCATTTTTTGTGCACAGTAACCATATAATCGTTAAAATTTAACAAAAAATGTTTGTCGTGACTAAAGTTTTGGTGAAAACAACTATAATTTGTTCTCCGCAACTATACATTGTTACAAAGAACATAATATGGTTATTGTGACCATATAATAACCATGTTTTTTTTCTGCGTGTATATTCCGAGTTACGAGGCTCTGAATTTTTCAAATTTTTTGAAATATCAATATGGGTATCATTTTAAAGCTTTTGAAGAGATCTTTAAGGAAATACTAAAAATTTTTTAAATTGCTTAAAATCAGCTATTAAGAGCCGATGATATGTATATGTAGTACTTATGTGCTGTTTCTGTATTACACGCGATCTATTCGCCTGAAAAATTATACGAAAAGCCCTCAGTTTTTAATTATTTCCATATGAAATTTTCAGACGAGTTGATCGCCTGTAATACAAAAACAGCTTATTTATTTATTTGTTTTTGCTTTGTTTCAATCAAAAGGATTTTTAGAAATTAAAAATAAATGAACTTAAGCCAAAATAATTTCTATTCATTTATATAATATTCAAAGTTCAAATAATAATTTAATAAAAATTAAGTTATAAGCACGCAAGGCACAGCGAGCATTCATGCTTACATCATAAAAATCCAAATGATACTGGATCAGCATCTATAATGTTATGAGTAAACAAATAATATAATATATATGTAGTACTTAATTTTTTTCTTATTTTTAATTCTCTTTTGATTCACTAAGATTAAACTATAAGATTGGGCATAGCTGTATAAAGCACTCTTACTTGTTCGGATTTAATATTGCATATTGAACCGACTTCAAAAAAATAAGGTTATCATATTTATCCCTCCATTACTCAGATCATTTCTAGATCGATTTGGTTTGGTTGATGGTTCTTATGTGTATTATAAACCGTAAAAGGCACCAATTTAAATTAAAAAAATCTGCATATCACTATAGCTTCCAATGACAAAAATTTATACAAAAATTAACCATAAATTTAATGTGTGTCCCCACGGTTGACGTAAATAGATAAACGCTTGCAAATTGGACAAAATGTCGAATTGTATGACCGTTATAGTAACAAGTATTAATATTCAAATTTAAATTACACTTTTAATTACAATACTTTTGAATAATTGTAGACAGATGCTTGAAATTTACAAGCTTCGCTATAACACTGTTGTTATAATTTCCGGTAATAACCGTCGTCTCTGGCTGTGTACTTCGAACGTTTGGCGAGCGCTTTCGATGTTATAACATCATTTTCAAGCCACGTGTTTATAACAACTAGTATAAAATTTGGATTTTTTCGTGTCGTTTAATATCACCTAATAACAAAAGAAAATAAAAGTTAAGGGACACAGTGCCCAAGCAAGGAGTGTAACGCTAATGCTGCTTTTAGGGTTTTTTTACAAACTTGTACTTATAGACTGGTTCCAACTAAATTTTTATTCTCGATTGAATGACTGTCCACGGTTTGTTTGTTGTAAAGTCGCCTTTTCTTTTGCTAAAATTATTTAACTAATGATTGATTATTAATTTTTCCTCAATAATATAATTACAAACATATGATTGAAAGTAAATATTGTTTTTATTTATAAGTTTATGTAAACCAAAAAAGGTTTAAAGTCCCATGTAAAAGAATCTTGTGACCAAACTGACAGTTATTAAAGGAGATGTAAGTTGTTGTATTTTATATACACTTTGACGATTTGAATTTGGTCTTGCAGTTGTTTAAATATTATGATCAGCAGCAGAATCTTCAAACTGTAATCCAGAGAATCTTTTGTCGAGCGGTTGCTTTTGTCGACCATTGAATTCAGTGATAGTTTTCCTATACCCCTAAGAGCTATTATAGAATCCTTTAAGTATTTTATTCCATACAAAGAGATTACGATCTGTGTTGTTAGAACGAAAATGATTGGTTAGTTTCTTTTAATTTCACTTCACAAAAAAATTTCTCCGTAAATGTTATTTTTGTTTAAAATATTGTTTTTATATAATTAAAAGATTTTTAATAATTTATGAATAGAAATAAGAGAAAATAATAAGATTCAAGCCAAAAACAATTATCGATTAACATTTAAGCAAATACTATTCAAATATAAAATCAAACAAACAAAAAACCACATTTCCATGTTTTCTATCCCAAATCACTTCTCCTTTACAATAGTTGGTTACATTAAAAGCTTCTGCTCAAAAACCACGTTCTGTCTATCTAAACTGAAACTTTTTTTATGTTGTGGCATACAATTTGTTTGTTTGAAATCCTTCCTCATATTACATTCTCCTATATAATAATTAAATGTGCACAATCATTTAATTCCAAAGAAAGAAAGAAAAGGAAAATAAAACAAAACTAAACTAAAACTAAAACTTTCAGACACGTAATGTGGCCATTGTTGCAGTTGGTGTTAGCGAAACAAGTTTTCTTAACTTAGTCCACATGCTGACATAGTGCTGCAGAATTAAACGTGGCAACAAAATCAACTGGGGAAAAGTTACAATTATGGAAAATTGTTATGTGCTGCTAGACAACAACAAAACATACGTTCACACACTTAATTCTAAATACAATTATTGTTACTTTCCTGGGTTAAAGTAATTTTCCTGCTTGCAAAAAAGGGTAACAAAGACGCAGTTTTATAATGTATGCAATAATTTATTTTTCACATGATATTTAAGTTAATAGTCAATTTATAATTATTGATAATTTAAGTGATGTTTCAATTGGTATGAAGATGGTGATTTGCATAAATTGAAAAAAAAAAACACAGAGGTTTGCTAGTGGCCGTTGAATATGGTTTATAGAATATCTTCGTGGCAAAAATTCGCGCGACAATAACCTAAGATTGAAGCGACTGAAAGGTCAGTGTAATGACATCTTCTGAAGCCGCCATTTGCTGGAAGACCCACTGTTTTGGTGTGGTCGCCAAAGCTACAGTGTCTGGTAGTCATGCCAATAGCACGTCCCAAATTTTTACGCTAATATTTCAAAAGATTCGTTAACTTAAAAAGTGAGAATCGTAACAACGTACTCGTAGCAACAACCTGTGATAGTAACTGAGCTGGTTAAACGATCATTGATAGTAATGTATAATATCGTGAATGCGAATCTCGCTGGAGCTTCAACAAAACTAAATCTAAAAATTAAAAGGTGCCCCCATAATTGATGTAAATTTACTTATATGGTCCTATTTTTTGAACCGTTGCAAATTTGACATTGCCTACTGTAGGCATAATACTCCCACTACAGGAGATTGACAGTTTACTCGAATTCCTGAAGAAGAACACCGAAGGTTGTTTGAAATGTTGAATAATATAAATGTATATTAATAAAACAAAAAACAGTTTTATTTGAATAAATGTATTGACCTAGAGCCCAAAAGAGACTAACAGCCCAATTCTGTGCACTTGATAAGTTCGAAACATTGAGTATTTATCAACTTTTGAATATTTATCAAGATTTGGTACTCTACTACAAAAAATAAACGCTTTTTCGTTGACAATTTGTCAAAGTCTCATTTGTGTACGTGTATTGAAATTCGGTAAATAGTGCACGCTTCATGTAAATATCAACATAATGGCTTTAGAGAAAACAGAAATTCGTTCTGAGAACCGAATTCGTCGCCAATCGAATTTTGTCGGTTGTGTGTATTATATTAAATTCGGCTGTAATAACAGAATGAATGTGGCACTCACAACTATCTAAAAAATGATTTTTGGGTATCTATAAAGTATTATTGTGAATGAAATAAAACAATAAAATATGTTTTAATTTACTTTTATTTTAAAAATAAATTACAGGAATAATATTAATCTTTATAAATTTCATGTTTAGAGCCTTCCTGTAAATCATGATCCTTCTTTACGACATATGTATGTAGTTTCTTCAAATTTTTATCCCATACGGCCAGTTTTGCTGCTGCGAAGTTTATTAAACATTTCAGAATTTTTTAATTTACAAATGTCTTTGTAAGATTGATTTTGGACTTACCTTTTTACAATATTGGAGAACTTTGCACCACTAACAGTATATGTATTTTTGTATTTTTAAACTGAAATATTGATTATTTTTTTGTATAATGTGTACAAATTTATTTTTATGTCAAACATTTTTCGATTTCAAAAGACACAATTGATTTTTATGATTCCAACTACCAAAATTTAGTATGCAGTAGTTATGTGCTGAAAAAGTTTAGTTGTATCTTCCATTTAATACAATATATTTTAGTAAATATACAAATCGGTAATGATAACTTTTTTAAGATCCTTTACAACCAACACTTGGACTCAAATATTATTTGCTAGCTTTTAGTGTTAAAAATAAGTCAATATTATAATTTATTTATATTAAAAATCAAATAATTATATTGGTAATTAAATTTTAAGCATATTAACTGAATTTTTACCAATCTTTTTTCTGTGAGTTCTTTTTTAAAAAAACATGTATAAATTTACTTATCCTTTTAGAAAAATGGAAGAAGGAATAATTGTGATAATGCTGATTTTTGAAGACGAAGAGAATACGGAAAAAGAAGACGTAGGTATGACTTACAAAGATTACGTGACTCAAGCGATCCTTTTCAGTTGTTAGAGGCAGAAAATTTTCACTTGAGTCGTGGTCTTGCACGGCAATTAATTACAGATTTGCAGCCGATCTGGTTTCGTTTACGGGTTAATAAATTATACAAATTTATATGTTTATTAATATACTTTACAGCCAATTAATTTATAAAAATACAATAATTTGATAGCAATAATCAAAATCACCACACTGGCGTATTTCAGAAGCTTTTTATTTATCAATGTTGCCACTGAATACCAACCGAACTTGATAAAAATCTTGATAAAATATCTTGATAAAAATTTTCTCAAGAATTCACTGAAGCGAGCTGTAAGTGAACAAAAAAAGAAAATACTACTTCATGAAGCTAGTTGTGTAGTTACTGCCACTTGATATCGTAACACCACAGCAGCATTCTCGCTCTGCTCAAATTCTTTAATATTCATGAGAAGGTTAAATGGTGTCAGTAACAAAAAGAGTGCCACTATGCAGCCTGCAGATTAATTAAATAACTTTATAATACAACTATTACTCATGTGCTTGCATTTACTTGGCGTAAGGTATGTAGCGCATACTGCCCACTTATTACAAATAGATACCTCAGATCCTTAGTAAATAGCAAACTGAGGTTTTTACTGACCTTTTTTTCACTAAGCGGAGCTCGACAGTGTTTGTATTTTTAACCGACTTTAAAAAAAGGAGTCTACATTTTGCTTTTTTTATCTTTGTGTCCGCAGAACTCAGACATTTCTAAACCAACTTGAATTTTATTTTCTTTATTTGAAGTTTTATGCTTAAGCTTAGTGCTGTTTTAAAAACAGTTTATAATTTTAAAATGCAAGGGTTTCCCTGTACAAGCTACATGTTTATTACCTGTATTATGAACCGCATCACTATAGCTCCCAATAGAAAAGATTCATATAAAAACAAGTAAAAGTGCAATATTCGGCTATGTTGAATCTTATATACCCTTCACCATCTATGTAAATCTAGTTTAGTGAAGTAACTCCCCTGTAACTCGGAAAATATGGGTGAGCACCATTTTTTTACTTGATGTTTTTTTCTTATTTTTTAATTCCCTATCGCACTATATATTTATTATTTTTAAATTATTTTAAACAACGGGAATTTTTTAATTATAATTATTAGTTTTCAAAAGATTTCCTTTTCTCTCGATGGCCATTTCGTTATCGCTTACTTAACTCTTCAGGAAACTTCTGACAAACATTTTAAATAAATTAAAGATTTTTGGCCAAACAATAAAGCAAAGACAAAAATCAAAATTTAAGCAAAAACAACAATAAACAACAGTAGTTCTATTTTTCTTTCTCCGCTGTATACGGCTGAATTTTTTCGGCTCTTCTCTTTATTGTTTGGACAAAAATATTTAGTTTATTTAAAATGTTTGTCAGAAGTCTCCTGAAGAGTTAAGTAAGCGATAACGAAATGGCCATCGAGACGTGCTTTGACCCTCAATAATCAATATTGGTGATTTATGCAATTAATTGGGAAAATAGCACGAAAATTTATTATTTTTATTTTTTTTTTTTATTTTGAGTTATTTTATTTATTGTTCCGAATGATGTGAAAAAAGTAGAAGTAGGCATGGTGTTTTTGCCCACTGCCTACTGATCGATTGACATATTTATTTTTTTCTACGGATGAACAGACGGACAGACGAAACCCGCTTAATCAAACTTCGCTATGCATAAGAACTCGGAATATGTATACTTTATACGGAATGACAAACTTAGGGTATAATAAATCTAATAATTAAAGGGTGTCGCCGTAGGTTAATTAAATTAACCCATTGGAACCCTTCTTTTAAATTGCTATAGACAGAGGTTTAAGCAGAATGTCGATTGCTATGACAGTTATAAAAACAAGTATTAACCCGCTGTATAACAGTGTAGACTGTTGGCAACATACCGATCGAGTGACTCAAAAATTATGGAAATAATTCTTTTTAACCTAATCGTGCACTGCATCTCCTGGTCCAACAAAAAAAAAAAAACAATTTGGTCACACTTGATTTTTTATTTTTTACTTTCGGTAGTTACGAAAAGAGCCGGTTGGCTGCGACTTAATTAATGATAAAAACTTGTTTTGTTTTTTTTTATGTTATACGAGGGCTGCTCTATATATTTCTGGCCTAATAGTGAAAATGCGAATATTTATAATCAAAAATGGTTTTATTGTTTTTCAAAGTATTCTCCAGCATGATTTATGCACTTTTGCATGCGCTTAAACCAGTTGTCGAAGCACTTTTTCCACTCCGATTGAGACACCTCTAAAACATGGTTTTTGAACACTTCAACAGCTTCTTCTGGCGACGAAAATCGTTGACCACGCATTTTTTTCTTGATGTGCGGAAACAAGAAGAAGTCATAAGGTGTCAAATCAGGGCTGTACGGCGGATGACCCATTAATTCGACGTTTTGGTTGGTCAAAAACGCTCCGGTTTGAGCCGATGTGTGAGAGCTCGCATTGTCATGGTGAACAATGATTCGTCTTCTCTTGTTGGTTTTTTCAATTTCTCCGATGATTTCAGGCAAACAAATTGTAGTGTATCACTCAGAAGTGACCGTCCGACGTTGCTCAAGCGGAACAGTCGCCACATGACCAGTTCTGCCGAAGAAACAGGCGACCATTTGCTTCGAAGCGCTTCTTCCACGAACAACTTTTGTTGGATTTTGCTCGTCTTTAAAGACCCACACGGTCGATTGTTGTTTCGTTTCGGGCTCATACGCATAGATCCATAATTCATCACCTGTGACGATCTTATAAACGTCCTTTGAAGCACCGCAATCGTATTTTTGCAACATTTCTTTGCACCAATCGACACGAGCCTTTTTTTGAGCGACTTTCAAATTGTGCGCGATCCAACGAGAACAAACCTTTTTTACGGCCAGGTGTTCATGCAGGATCGAATGTAAGCTGGTGGAAGAAATGTCCAAGGATGTCTCTATCTCTCGGTACTTGATGAATGGAGAGGTAGGTATTTAAACTTTGTTGCCAAATAAGGTATGTCTCCCGTATGCTAGATCTGACGTAGAAGTTATAATTATTTCCCTGGTTCGCAAGGTTTTAAGTCTTATCAATTAATTTTTTGCACTTTGCTACTCAAATCGTATTAAAAAAGATACCATGGATAGCGAGAAAATTTTCGGCAATTTCTTTGCCTTGTAGATTTATGTGTAGGTTCTCTTTCTATTAATTGCCCTATGTGATTATTTAGTACTATATTTAAGTCATTGTTGAAATCTGCAGCTCAATAGTGTAACTTCTTTTCTTATTTTTTAAAAAATAGTTAAAGGGAATTCTCTAAAAGAGAACTGTTTAATCCAAGAAAACTGGTTAATGTCATTATATTAAGTAAACTATTTGTGAAATAAACATGCAACTTATTTAAGGGAATAATATGTCAGACTTTAAATACAAAATATTTCGGTGAATTCATCTGCTTATCTGTGAGGCTTCAAGCACAAACGTAGAGCTACATTTTCATTTAGTGCTTTCCTTAGAAGCTGCTTATACGACTGGAAGGAAAATCTAGTTTTGCAGAATTTGGTTAAGATTGCAGTTCCTAGCGGTCTTATACAATAATGGAAATAGGATTTTACTGGCATCTTTACAGGCTTTTAATGGATTTTGGGAGAACCGAGCCCAAATTTGGAGGATATGCCCAATTCATTTTAAGTCCAGGCATAAAAAACTCCTCTAAAAAAAGTAGAGTTTTTAAATTATTGGTTGTTCCATCAACAAAACCTTAACAACAGTTTTCAAAGAACAATTTTTTAATAACAGAAAAATTTTTGTTACTCCTGCAAAAGAGACAACAACTAACATAATTAATATGCTATAAAAACTGTTTCTATTTATAATAAAACCTCCCAAGAACAGATTTGTTCCCATACAGCCATTTCTACGAGAGAATTTCCAGTCAAGTTTCATTAAATGTATCTGTCATCAACAAAGACAGGACTCAATTAATTACAGCAAATGTCTAAAACATTAGTTTGTCATTCATTTGGCACATTTCATGCAACCAAAACAACCGGTAAAATGATTTTCAAATGACATCACTAATACCCCAGCATTATTATTGTCGTCAGAAGCAACGTTGTCATTGACAACATTTTAGAGAACGTAAAAATTCTTAATCGTTATTGCGTTAAACATATTTGTCACAAGAAAGATATGTGGAAAAGAACCAAAAAAAAAAAAAAAATGAATTAAAAGTCAAAAAAAAAAAATAAATAAAATAAAGAAAATAAAGAAAAACGAAAAGAAAGAAATTGTGGTAGACTGATAGTGCTTTATAGGGCAGTGCACTAAGTAAAAGACCGCCAACACTATGAAACCGCATCAATATCATTATTACATGGATGCTGTTGATGTTGTTGATGATAATAATGATATTTGTTTTTAATAATTATTAAGAATTAGTTACTTCATCAATAGACACACAATAAAAATGTGTGGCATTTTCATCAATATTTTCTGTAACTTCTTTGTAGAGAGCAAAAGAAAAATAAACGACCACACTAAAAGTGCCAAGATGTAGGTTGCATTTGTTTGCTTTCTTATATCTTGTCGTTAATTGGGTTATTTAAATAATTAAACTTATTAAAGGGATTGGTAACAGAGCTGGATATAAAATCTTTATAGTCAAAAAATCTTTCATATAACGAAATCGATATTTTAGTAATTGTATACAGGAAACCCTGTGTTGGGTAGCGTTTACCGAATTCATATTCAAGACTTAATTTAGTTTCTAACTAAGGTTTAATTAAATTTTTGATTGCTTCAGTTGTTGATACAATAAGAAAAAAATTTTTTCACTTTAAAATTAATATGTAATCAATTTAATTATTAGTTTAATTCAATCAGTTAAAAAAATTGTTAAATTTTACTTGAAGTTAAATAAAATAATTAACAGTTAATCCTCCCCCTTTCGTCTTAAGGTCTTATTTAATAAATTAAAAACTTGTTTATTTTTTTTAAGTTTTGGTCTTTGTTGGTCACCTTCAGATATTATTCTAAAAAAAAAAGAAAAAAAATTCTGATAGCTGCATTAATTTGTTTTTGTGATTAAAAAGTAGTTAGGGTAACAAGAGTTTACTTGAGCGGAATTGAAGAATGAATAAAATGAAATTATAGTCGCTTGCCAATGAAAAAATAAAAATCTTGAAATAAAATTTAACGGACGTATGCATAACAAAAACTTAGCATGAGGTATGCTAACCCCAGAGTCAAAACTAAGCAGGGTCTCTGCAAGGCACTCCAAACATTTTGACAGCGAAAATAGTATGACTATAATATAGTTATGGGTCACGATAACCATTTACAATGATTTTAAGTGCCAGTCTATACGGCAAAACTGTCTGAGACCCTGCTTAATTTCTTCACTAATGCCAAACTTATTCTACGTTTTTGTTATGCATACGACTGTAAGTATTTACGTCAGTGCAATGGACAACAGTCATAATCTATTGAGTTGTGATTTGTTGGATTTATATAACTTTTCGACTTCCAAGTTGTTTCATGTCTCTTCTTAACGTTCATAACGCTGGTACTTTAACTCTCCGTTACAAATTTCCTTCCTTTCATTTTGAACCACTAACCACCACCAACCACAAAATTTCAGAGTAAAGTAAAAATAAGCTTGAATATGCCTTGGGTGCTTCTACACTTAGGTCTCGGTAATATAAATTTGGGTCCATCTACTTTTATCTCCCTCTCTAAAGTCCTTATTTGAAGTTTTTGTTAATCATTACGACTACTAATGATTTATAGTATTAACAATCTTTATCTATTTGTTTCTTTCTTTCCTGTACTATCAGATCGGTAACATTATAGTAAAATTGCTGCAATTCCATTTGATATCGTCTGCATGTTATGTGTTTTCTTTGCAGAAAAAAATTTTCGAGTACCCCAGTGTTTGAAAATTGTCACTTGAAGCAAGAGCTTTATATGAAAATTTGGAATTGTCGTCTGAATATTTGTCCGTAAGCTGTTTTTGTCAGTATGCAGATGCAGTTGGTAAGGCCTAGGACTACTTCGAAATCGTTTCAGTTTTTTAAATTTGGCCATCCTTCCTAAATGAGACTTGAGAGATTGCAGTGTATTCCGTTCGATTAATTTTGTGTAATTTTGCTTGCAAGAAGCACAACACATTAATCTATTAAAATTGCTCAAAAAATAAGGTTAAAGATGAATTAATGGCATAAGCCGTTTATTTAGAAAGTGGAATAAGTCACTTTGCTCTTAAGTATATTTTAAGTTTTGACGCTAATTCTCGAGAAGACTTACATTTACATCTCATTCTATGATGCTTATTTTTTCTCCAGTAAAAACTTCCGACAACATAAAATCGTAGCAGCTCTTAATATTTTTATTTTTTTTATTTATTTTGAAAAGATGACTTATGCCACTTTCAACATAAGCATCTGTTGCGATGTATATTCTCGTGTACAATAAACGATGTCATAAATTATTTTGACCTTAAGGTTGCCTGCCTTTGGTGAATATTAGCGTAGAAATATGAGTGACAAATGCATTATAGAAAAATCCATACCGAGACAAATTTCATTATTTCACTTAGGTGACATCCAATTATCATATAAGTTTTTCAAATTGGGTGATTCGGATGCTGCTATTATAAATAACGACACATAGTTTCTACCACTAAATGAGCAGTAGCGAAATATCTATCAAAACGTGCCATCACCTTCAATAATCAATATCGGTGATTAAAATAATTAGTTAATAATAATTGCGTTGAGATCTGGACTTAAGCCAACTATTACCTAAACAAATTGAGTCCCAAGTGTCAATAGCGATATCACAGGTTTCTTGAATTTGAGGCTGTTACTCGTAGCACAGAATTGTGTGAACAGCAATAG
The DNA here is from genome assembly GCA_916610165.2 of Gymnosoma rotundatum. Lineage (NCBI taxonomy): Eukaryota > Metazoa > Arthropoda > Insecta > Diptera > Tachinidae > Gymnosoma > Gymnosoma rotundatum. The sequence continues at coordinate 120,377,679 of OU744338.1, forward strand.
GCCTCTTAATTTCGACACATAACATTTAAAAATTCTTTTTTAAGAAATAAGTTTTTAAAATCTGTGCATAGTGTTTAACGTAGTTTCTGCCCGCTATTATTTTCGATTCCTTTACATATAGAAGATACGTTTAAATTAAGATTATTTTCTTCTTATTTTCTTTGATTCTCAATATATTGTTGGGAAAATAATATTTCCAGACAAGAAAAAATTTGCTGATACCATGATTGCTGTTTGGTTAGAGGTTATTACTGATTATATAGAAAGTCATAAGTTCAAATCCCAGCAGAGTAAAAATTAGAGTTATTGGCTGGTAAGTAGCCACAATGGATAAGTTGCGTAAACGTGAATAAAAAAAGCGCGGTTCAAACATCACAGTGGGTGGTAGTAAATCCGTGTTCGTATCTTATTGGAACCGCAGAGTGTGCAGTCTAGATGGTTGCGCTGGTTTGAGGAGTATATCTTTAAGCCTGATATTGAATAGTGCGAGTATTTTAAGAATTATTGGTTGGTAAGTAGCCACGATGGATGAGTCGCTTAAACGTGAATAAATAAAGCGCGGTTCAAACATCACAGTGGGTGGTAGTAAATGCTGAGTTCGTTTCTTATTGAAACCGCAGAGTTTGAAGTCTAGATGGTTGCGCTGACTTAAGGAGTATATCGCGTGGGTTTATTTAAAACCAAAAAATTATCTTAATCTAAAGCCTTAGAATGAGAAACACAAGACAAAAATGGAAGAAATAATTTTGAACGTGTTAAAAGATTTAATAAAACTTAAAATACAATACTCATGCTCTTAGACGAAAAAAAAACATCTGTGGAAATCGCTGTTAATACAACATTTTTCTTCTGTCCACTCGTTTATAATAAACTCCTTAAAATTAAAGTTAAAAAGCTGGTGTGGGGTCTTTTTCACGATAACATGTCGAAGATGTTTTAGAATTATTTATATAAAACAACAGCAACAACGATAATGGAATTCTTTAACAACCTGTTTAAATGGTGGTAATTCTTGATTTTATTATGATTGTTGATTTTGATTAAAAAGATGTTCAATGGAAATGTTATGCCTCATCAATTGCTACTCTAGAAGCAAAAACAAACAACAACTGATGACTTAAAAAAAAAATTAAATAAAATGAAGCAAAAAATAAATGACCAAGTAAATCAAGTGAAAACTGTGTGGCAGCCCATACATCATCATCATCAATTCAATCATCTTCAATGTCTTCATGTAACATCAGGATAATTATAATGAAAATCATTTTCATTTTTCTTACTCTATGAGAAGTTGTTTTTTTTTTTCGTTCCTTGGACATAATAAATTCTTAGCTTCAGATATTTCTTCATTTATAACAAAATCATTAGAGCAGCAGTTTGGCAATTAATGTCAAACGTTTCAATTAATGGACTACCGTGGGTCTTTTAATTTTTATATTTTCATTTTATTTCAATTTAATATACTCGCTGTCGTTTAATGGAAATTGACTTACGGCTCCAAAAGCTTCAATTGGTTTATAGTAAAACTTGACTTCACTATTAATTGTTGTGATGGTGTTTTAACCCAATAAATGTTTTGCTGGGCATTTGAACAAAAAAATTAGTTTGTAAAATCTTAACAGCCATTAGGTAATTAATTATTAATTTGTTAATTAAAATTAAATATTTATTGGCGCGTAATTCAAGTACTCTGTTTATGAGACCTTTTCTTGGATCTCCTTAAAATCACCGCCTCCTGGTGCGAAGTTTACCACACTTATCCATTATAGTGATGTTCTAGTTATGTGTCGACAATGTTTTTTCCCATCAGCCATATAATAATGACTCTTCAAAAGTAAAAAGTTGTATTTATTTTCAGGTTACAAGAATTCTAAGTCAACAATAGAAACTCAGCTGCTGGCGTGGATTTGGACGACAAATTATGTTCAGATTCAGATTATGTTATATCCTGTGCTTTTAAATTTCTATCTCACTTTAACGTTTTTAAATTTCCTCTGCTCATGAACCATGTTCTAAGGCAATTGATGTAAAATGTAATAACCGCCCAGAATTGTGAAATATCCAAAACTTGCTTGGGAATATATGCCAGTGATAATTAAGCAATTTGAAAATTCCTTGTCAAGTTCATTATTTTAGGATAGTAAGTACTAGTAGAGCTAATACTGGATGCAGTAAATATAACAGATGTCGAAGAATTGTTTATAGAAATGCAGAGAAAATTTTTCTTAAGAAAGTAAGATCTGGCCACCCCTACATATCTTAATACCACAGTGTTGTCAATCAGTGTTGCCAGATAAGGGGATTTTTCCCCCAATTGGGCATTTCAACATAAGTTTGGTAGAAGAATTTCGGAGGAGGGATTTGTGAACTTTAGTCTTAGCTTTTTAACTACCTGCACTATTGTCTAATTGAGTTAGCATATTAAAAGCGTGATACAAAATTTGTATGTGAACGGGTTTAATTCTTGAAAAAGAGACTGGGAGCAATGGATTGAGTTACAACATCATTTTCAAATAATAGCTACGAATGCCAACGATAAAATGACACAACATTTGTCGGCTGAGCTTAATATCAATTCTGAAAAGTTGTATTTTATATTTTTAAGTACAATTATAAATAAAGTAAATGCGGTCAACTTATCAAGGCGATATTATTGATCTACATATATTCTGGATATGAGAATTTAATGTTACTTTTTATGTCAATTAGTTTAAAATTTTTAAAGCAAGAAAATATTAAATTCGATATTAATAAAACAAAGACTTTATTTAGTCATATACAAGATTTATTTGCATATCAATGACATAGACGTTGGCATATTATGTTCTGAGATTTTGCGCTTGTTACCACTTTCGGGCCAAATTGATTTTAAAGAAAACAAATTGCTTAAAAGATTCCCCGAAAATATGAAAAACTACGAACTCTTCGAAAATGTACAGTTTAAGAATATTAAAAACAGGAATAAATTTGATTCAGTGTACACAATTTTTAAAATATCTATGGACTCTAAAGTTGCATAAAGAATAAAAAGTTCCATGCTCAAAGGTATTTTCGGCTTTTAGGCAATATTTTGTTTCATTTGTAAAATCGCTGCATCTGTGTTCAATCTGTTAATTATGGCAACAATCTGTTAATTATGAACACTACGAAATTCAAGCTGAGGAGTATTGAATGTTGAAATCACTTATAAGAATTAAATCCTAATTTAATAATTATAAAATCTGCTCTTATAAGTTTGAAGATCCTAAAGTAATGAGAAAAAGTTTTAAATTGGAAAATATGTACAAAAGTGTTGAACAAGATCAGGGCGAAGTTTTTTTCAATAAAGATGCGAATTTTTAATTGAATCTTTTTGGGGACAAAATTAGGGATTTTCGTTTAGATTTAGGGATTTTTTGGGATATTATTCGTTAAATTGGGGACAAGATCCAGAATTTTTCTAGCAACATAATTGTTGTCCGCATGTGGGTGGTGAAAACCCAAAGTAAATAGGTTACAAACACTAGTTGTATGTTTAAAGAATAATACCACAAATAGCCAAATCAAGTTGAGCAGCCTCAGTGGCTACACTTGTATAGAGGTGTGTGCCTGCTGTAAAGCAGAAAATCACCAAGTTCATGAAATCGAGCACACTATCAAAAATGCACTTGCGTTCAAAGGGTAAATAGTAGTTTTAATAAGGCAACTAAAAACAAAAACCTCCTGGAAGAGATAATTATTTTATGAAGGCATGGCAGATAACTTAGTGAATAAGTATTTAATATTAAAGTGAAAGGTAAACAATTGCCAAGGCAACCTTTATAACAAAAGCGTTCTCTCTAGTTGTTAGCGCAGGTAAGTAGCAGCATAACAACAGTGTGTGGCAGATATGATCATATGGCTATTGTATAAAGGAAGATAATTGGCTTGGGTGTATATCGTAAGTGGTCTCTGGATAGGTTTAGTTTACTACACAAGGCATCGAGTATTCATTGTCTCGCCATAATAACACAAAACTATAACATGGATGGCTGCGCTTAGAATAGCGCATATTTCGTAAGCAATAAATAGACCATGGCCAGAGCCGCAGAGTAAAAAAACAGAGAATAGAGAACCATAGAATTAATAAATGAAAGCAATAGTAATAAGCAGAAACGATTTATTGTTTTTCAAATTACAATTTAATTAAATTTTAATTGTTTCAATTACGTACATCTCTATCTTTATATTAATAAAAATTACGTCTATGTTAGTGGTCGATAAACTTAAAAGCTACTGGACCGATGTTGACCAAATTTTATACGCATAAGAGGATTGTTTCTAGGTATTTTGGAATTCGTCCGACAGATGGCGAGATATTTAGTTTTTATTTTATTTGATTTTTTGTTCTGTAACTCAAGAAGTACTGCACCGATTTTGACCAAGATTTATATTTATACCCTATGGTTTGCCAGCAGTGCTTCTGTGTAGTTTAGTGTTCGTCCCACAGATGGCGCAAAATTTCGTTTTTTGGTGTTTCTGCGCGATAACTTAAGACTTATATCACCGAATTCGACTAAAATTTATATGTATATACTGTTCCTAAGAAGTGTTCCTGTGTGGATTGGGTATTGACCGTCAGATGGCCGTCAACGGGTACCGAACCCAGCTAGCATTAAATAAAAATTTAATTTTGTTATGTGCTCTAGTTCGCTATAAAAGCATTTATAAAAACTTCAAGGTACGTTATTTTTTTAAGGCTTCATTTCAGATATACCTTAAATATAAACTACTATGCCCTCTGTAAAAAGTTTTAAAATAAAATATTAAGGGTAACCCATTGCTAATATATAGACTCAAAATGAAGAAAGCAAATGTTGCCCTGTGCTCAAGTTTCTTTCTTTTTTTTTATAAAATAACTTGCTGGGTTGTCTTTTCCAAACCTGAATACGAAATGACTTTGATTCTTGACTTTGTATCTTTCAAAAGCATAAAATGAATTTAAAAAAAAATGCTTATTTGAAAATAAATCAATCTTAGACATTTGGCTTTATGTTATTTTTATTGAATTGTTTTTTCTTCAGTTTTTACTTTGTCTTAAAATCAGTTTTTGCTGGGTCTATACATTATTTTACTTTCAAAGTGTTATTGGCTATTACCTGTAATTACACTATTGCCTTACAACTGATATTGTTTTATAACCACTTTTTATCTTGTTTTCCTTATTTAAAAAGGGTCAAATATACAGTTCAATATATTTGACTTCAATTTTAACAAGAGAATGTAAAGTTTATGAAAAACGTTCACTTACTGGACCATTTGGAAGGAAAGTTTATAAATGTTGTGAGTTTGAATTAGAGTTGTGGTAACTAGTATCAGATTAAATGCTACAATAGCAATTTAATACATTTGTATTTACTTTTTTCGTTGTTGCTGTGATATTTATTTTATTTTCATTATTTTACGATTTTTTCAATGCAAAACTTTCTCATAAATTTAAGGCTTTTTTCTTCGATTTTCTGTTTTTGCTTGAAAACAAAGTGATCAGATTGTGTTGAGTAGACTTAATTGAAATAAAAATATTTATTTGTTGTTAATAAGTTTAATGATTTTGGTGCGATTTTGATATTTTTCTAACTAACTTTAAATTAAATGAATGAAAATTGCTTTCTTATTTTCTTTGCTTCCCGCATATTTGTGTAAATAATTTCTCAATAAATCAATTTTCATTCATTTATAAGATCTGTGGTTCAAGTTCCGATTGGGTAAAAACTAAAAAATTTTAAATTAAATTTTAAAATTTTGGTAACTGTTGATTTTTATAACTTCTGATATCTCACCATCTAAACAATCTTTTATAAAATGCTGTTTTTAACATCACTACAAATTATAACACATTTATATGAAGCCAACGAAAAGAGGATTTCTTTTGCATCCCCATAGGAAATTGATTCCTTCACGACAAATACGAATTTTAAACAAATAAATAAGATAATGGCATTGTTTTTTATTTATGGACCCTTTGGTTTATGAAAGCGAAAAGTTTGTCTTCCTAAGCTTCCACATTCAGATTATCCGCGCCTGAGTTTTTAATGTGGCCAGGGCAAAATAACGGAAACTAAACCTTAATACCTTGTTTATTTTGCAAACATTTTTTATCAAATACAATTACAAAATTCTCTTGAAGAATGTAACGATTAGCTAAAGTGTGAAAACACCTCGACTTAAAAAATTATCGATTTCCAACCCCCTAAAAGTATGCAATATTGTATGCTCCTGATGAAAAACCCGGAATAAATAAAATTAAATTAAGAGCGGTATATTCGGCTATGTCGAATCTTCATTATTTATGTAAATCTAGATTAGTGAAGTAACTCCAATCAATAAAACAAATATTGGGGTGACAGAGAATTAAAAAATAAGAAAAAAATTAAGTTCTACATATCGGCTCTTAATGGGTTAAAAGTTTTAGCATTTCCTTATAGATCTCTTCAAAAGCTTTTAAATGATACCCATCTTGATACCTTAAGAAATATGAATCACAAACATAATTTCCTATGAAAAGTTCAGAGGCCCATAATTTGGAAAATATGGGCGATTGCCAATTTATTCACTTAATATTTTTTTTCTTATTTTTAATTCTCTATCGGCCCATATATTTATTTTTTCGATTGGAGTTACTTCATTGTTCCAAATCATATGGAAAAATTAGAGGCAGGCGCGGTGCTTTGCTCGCTGCCTCGAAAGGCATGTACCGATCTTGCTGATTTTCAATAGTAAAATATTCGAAACTATGTCTACACGACTGGCGTATTTAAATTTTCTCTAGCTGATCTGGTGTCTTGGCAAAGTTAATTTCAAACCGATCATGGACACACAGACGGACATCGCTCAATCGACTTCGCTATACATAAGAACTCAGAATATAGAAATACTTTATGGATTCGGAAATAGAAATTACACACGGAATGACAAACTTAGTTACACCCATTTTCCACCTGTGCTGAAGGCTATAAAAAATATTGTTACCAGAAACATTTTGCTGTTTATAAACATGCAGCCAGATACAAAAAATAAAAATATTACAGCTTCAGCAACATTATTTTTTTTTACACGGTGAATAGAATACTTTATTTTATCGCAATAGAAATTGTGCGACTGTAAGTTGAATTGACGTAGAATATGATGAGTTCCTAGAAGAAAGCCATTATTATGATAGATATTTGTAAGTGATATTCTGATGCAGGTATATTCATCCGTAATCGAATAAACCAGTGTTGCCGTTTCTTAGTTTTAAAACTGTAAAAAAACTTTTTATAAAATTATTGTTTGAACTGTTTGATATTATAACAAATAAATTAAAATTAATTTCGGCTAAGGTATATTTTCTTTATTTTAATTTGTAAAACTTTTATAAAAAAAGAAAAATTATTTACAAATCGCTCCTTTATTGCAACATAGTCTTATCTTAAAAAATTAAAAATTTGTAGTTACTTAAGCAAAACTCCTCTTTTAGATCTTCTGTACATCAGTTTTATATCCCCAGCTACACCGCAGTTATAGCAATTGCAATTGCGGCAATTACATCTTAGTACTTATGTCTTGAAAACTTAAATCGCATTTTGCCAAGTTCAAGTTTTTTTGAGATATGACTATGTTGCAATAAAGGAGCGAAATGTATTCTGACAGAAACAAGAATAGTAAAACACACTTTTTAGAATTTGATTTGACAAGAGGACCCTCCAAAGACAACTGCTTCTTCACTTTAGAGTTTTATACAGAATATTTTTTTCAGCGCAAAAAATCTTGATATTGACAATTTGTGGAGTTGTTTCTTTATTATTTTAATTTTATAAGATTTTATTTTCCAACTGACCTTCTTAATAATATTCACTATTCCTTTATGGGTGTTGCAGTAATTCCACTATGCTCTGAAATAGTATTTTTTGTAAATTTGCAATGTTACAAACAAGAGGATTGGGAAAATAAAATTGTTGTTTTTTCTTTCGTTTTTTAACACTGTTTTTTATTAGTTGAGCACATAAATGTTATATATGCGAAGTTATATTTTTTTATCCTACACCATAAAGTGCTTTTGTTGTTGTTGTTGGAAGTGTTGTTAGCATTGCTGTTATTCTCTGTAATTTTAAAAGTTTTTATTCAAGTGCAACATCAACAGTGAAAAGAGGCGAAGAAATAATAGTAAAACTGTATGTAGATAATCAAGCTTGATTATTTAAGATGAGCCCTACAATACTTAATGTAGGACTTAATAATTTAAATTTTAAAGTCTCTCGGGAAGCCTGAATATAATAAGGAAATCAAAATTTGGTTACAACTTGATTTCGAGAAATGTATTTGTAAAATGGCCTTCAAATTCATGCGATTGGAGACCTCTCGAGTATTTTCTGCAGTTATATGTGTAGTCACTGCTTTATGATAAAAAGACAAGTACAAATAATGTCACATAGGCCAACATCGGTCCTCTCATTCGGGACATAATATGGCTATTGATGCTCGAAAAAGTGGCCTAGAAATGGACCTTGCCTCCAGAATGAGAAAATAGTCACATGACCGAAATTATTTTTAAATCTTTCGAATAAAAACTTAAATTTTTTTTTTATTAACTGCCAGTCCTAGGATATCGCAATCGTTCGTTCGTTCGCATAAATACATTTAAAACAAAAACAATTTTTTAAAATTTGTTTTTGTTTTTAATATAATTATTCGAACGAACGATTGCGACATCGTGGGACTGGCAGTAAATTTATTTTCTTTAAAAAAGGAATTTACCTTTTAAGGTTCAAGAAAGCGGTCTTTAAAAAATACTCTTTATATGTGCTATGGCCAAAAGTAAATATATTAAAATTAACACTGAAATATACATGAACGATATACTAGAGTCCTCTTGTGGAATTGGGTGGCACAAAAAATAGGAAAGTTACGAAAAATAATCTGTAATTTAATATTTATTGAATGATATGCGAGGATTCTTCTATGTGAGTATGACGATTTTTGTGATTATTTTAAAAACTACGTTTTAGTCAAATCAATAAAATCGGCATAATTCGCAAGTTGACTGAAGAAACTCGAACGAGGCAGGACATTCAGTCTTTAGTAATTCTTACCAAAATGAAAGATGTAATCCCTTAGGACGTGGAAGAAGAAGGAGGAGGTAAAGTGGAGACAACAGTGAAAATCCACTAATGAATAAACCACGAAAAGATAATAGAAACTGATTTTACCTTTAAAGCTACGAAACTGAAAATAGATAAGAAAACAGCTACAGAGTGCTGGAAGAGCTAAAGCAGACGAAAGCGAAACGCCACCCAGAACGTAAGAGCCTTTTTACACGACGGCATTTTGCCAGAAACTAGTTTTATGAAATTTTTGATTATTGGCAAGAGGTGTAGAGACGCAAACGGGGTGGACAAAATGGAACGGCTTGATTTTGAGGGGATTATTCTACACTTGCTTTGTAAACGTTCGCTGCATTGTATTTATGTATTATTTGAAATAACACAAAGAACTACTGTAACGAATTTCAAATTAAAAGAGAAATGTACAAATTTTGATGCCATGCAAAATCAATAGTATGAATAGGCGCGCGATAAAACTTGCTGAAACTTTTAAACAGAATTGAAAAAAAAAAAATAATGGCACTTGTAGGTCTGGACTAAGATGTGCTGGTAATAGAATACAGTAAAAAAAATTTAACAAAATAAAAATGATTGAAAATGTTGTGTTTTGAGTAAAGCCAAGCACTGTTGTTGGTATTCGACTGGCATGAGGCAGACACACATTGCAGACAAAAGTCATCATGTACCTTAACTATAGAACCGTAAAAATTATAGAAGAGAGGCAGCCAGACCTTAAAACATACTGAGTTATGTGTTTTAATTGTATGGCACTCAAGCCCAAGTGCAGGTAGGCATGCCAGATACCAAAAGCCATATAATGACAATGGGAAAATATTCACCAGGATTTTGAAAAAATTACTTAAATTAAAAAATTAATTAATTATTAGTTTTTTTTAAAGAGAAGTTGCTCTTCAGGCATAACCTATTTAGTTATTTTTCGTAACCGTGCTACATTTTTTTGGGAACGGGATAGAAGAGAGATAAGACGAGTGGTGAAAACAGTTAAGTTATTTTATTTTGCCGACGAATGTGTTATGAAGACGTGCCGAAGAAAGAGGCTGCATGTTGTAATCTTAATTCTGAATATATATTTATACCATCAAACAGAAAAAAACAATTTTATAATTTGATTTCCGCAGGGGTTGAACCTTGGCCAACCAGATTTGTAGACAACGTGCTTACGATTTTGACTACAGCAGCCTCAATAAAATTTAATGTTATTAAAACTACAGCCGTTATAAGGTCGAAAGACGTTTTACTCCTTTCTAGTAAGCGTAGATTATTTAAAATACTAATAGCCTAAAAAGCAATGCTATTTTGTATGGAAATCACAAATAAGATAAATTTATATCGATTTTTTACTGTTTTTTTTTATCGCAATTAAAAAAAAGATGGGCTATATCTTAACAGTTTTAATATCTATCTGCAAATTATAAAAAGCTTCTCTTAGGCAACAGATGTCTTTGTACAATATGTCGTTGTGAATTACATTTGATATTTCTTTAAAACTTTTAGAAGGTTAGATGAATTGCGCCACGACAAAAGAGATTGTTTTACAAACGAAAATTGTTTTGGTTATGAATGGTCAATGATATACAAGCACAATTGTAAAAGTAAACATATTTTGTTTTCTTTCTATTAAGAAAATATTAATTTAATTATTTAAAAATTTTATTTGACCAAAGAATATTTTTTCAAAATTATAAATATTCTTTTTTAAATGGAAAAATTGTATTTAAACTGGTAACTGGTAACTCGAACCAGAACTGGAAAATCTAGACAATTCCGGGCCATCTGGCAACTCTTAATGCCGGTTTTGTACAAATTTAAGGTTTTGTTTAGTTTCAGATTAATATGATTTAAATTTTTAATCGATACAATTAAATTTTTCATCAAAAATAATTCTTAAGTTTAAGAAATGATTTAAAAAGTTAAATATTGCATCAAAAAAAAAAGAAAATAAATTTTTAATTAAACTAATAATTGAATTAATAATGAAACACTTAGTTATATTTCATTATAAAATTTAACAAATCCTTTAACATATTTAGAAACCCTATGTATCACTGAGAATGAAAAGAGTTTTAGAAGAATGCAAAGCCTCAATTTTTTGTTTGTTTCAATAATCACTATTACAACTGAAGAGTGACATTTTCTTTTTTTTTATAAGAAATACCTTTTATCCCTTTCCTTTCCTTTGAAAGTTTAAGAGAATAACTTTTGGTGAAGACACCTATCACTGGCTGTTTATTGGGTAATGTCGACAAACGCTTTTGATAGAAATAGTTGTCCTCTCAACATGGCTTGATAATGGTGTTTGTTTATTGGAACAAGTAATACAACTCCTATGTATAGGGTAGTGCACTAAAGACTATTTTGGAGTTACTCTCTCTCTCTCTCTCTGAAAGAGAGAGCCAGAAAGCTCATCATTGGTTCACGGGCACACCAACAGAATCTGGGATAAGCTTCACTGATTTGTCGTTAATTCAACGGAATGTGCTCTTATGGAATCAGGGAACTTGTTCCCTTGTAGTCGATTGACGAGTGAATTGCACTACGCGGTACAGAGATAAATCGCTTTTTAGCCGAAGGAGGTCTATTTTCATTGTCCAAAAATTAAAATCGAATATCCGCAATCACTATTCTTTCTATTCTCCTTCCCATAATCTAATTTCCTAGTTCTGGCACTATGCGTTGTACATCCCCTGAGTGCTTCCTATTTAGCGACGAGGGTCGATAACAGTATTTTATTTACTGTCAAAGTAAATCCTATTAGTTTAATAACAAATTTTCAGATCTAAAATCTTTTGAAACATCATGCCGAACTAAGTCATGATCAGAAGCTCTACATTCGACTTTAAGTGCATCAATCTTTCTTTTTGTTAACAGCATATGAAACTAAGCAACAAAAGCGTAAAATTGTACAAAAGTACAACAAAATGTTATTAGCAACTATTTGCAACAATTTTATTTTACAGAAACGTATTAAACCAAGAATATAAAGAAAATATATAGTGTGTACGCAAAAATATAAAATCAAGAAATAACAAGAAAAAAATTAACTTTAAGAAATAAAAAAGAAAATTACAAAAATTTATTTATGGCTAAAAATGTAGCAAATCAGGCTAATGTTTCTTTCTTCATTTACACGATTTAATGCTTCTCATATAAAGATTTATGAGGCTAAAACTATAAAAATTTTTATGGCAACAATGAAACTATGCCAAACGCAATAATTGTTGTTACTAATTGCCCTGCTGTAACTATTTTTTAACCAACTCTTTCTAACATTTTCCAATAAATAATAATTTGCTATAGAATGTATTGTAAGAAGGTATAATTGGTTGTATGGTGTGTCAGATGTGATTTGAAAAGTCATACAAAATACTGGGTCAGAAAAATTTACGACTTTAAGGTGCGGATTTAAATATAAAAAATTTTGCAATTGGAAACATTATTATTACTATTTTTCCTGTTTTTATTACTTAAAGATTTCTTCAGTTTTAATTTGCATGAGCAGTAAAAACAATATAAAATCTAGAAATACAGTTTTAAATTACGTAAGAGTTTTGTTTAAAAAAGTAATAATTACGACTAGCATTTTTAAATGAAATACTTAACAAAAAATATCTCTGTATAGAAGAAATTATGTATGTAATAAAAGAAGAAAAGGCCTGGGAGAAAAGGCTTTTTTGAAAGAACAACATGCTACAGGAAATCTATAACAAAAAAAAGCAACTGAACAATATTTTGTTCAAACCGACTTCAAAAAAAAGAAAAAGGTCATGAATTCGTCTAAATATGGCTTTTTTCTTGTGTATGTGTCCGCAGAACTTAGTCATTAGGTTAGGACCTAATTTGAAAAGTTTTTTGTAACTTGATAGATTATGCTTACAGATTGGTTCCATTTTAAAATTAAAGGGTGTCTCCATACAACATTAATGTTTTCTACGAGTGTTTTGAGACGTAAAGGGCACCGCTTTTAAATTAAAAAAAAAAACTGCATATCACTATAGTTCCCAACAGCATATAGTAATTCAAAAATATACCTAAAAAAAGGGTGTAACCATAAGGGACCTAGATTAATCTATATGGGCCTATCTTTTGAACCGTTCGGGAAAAACGCTTAAAAATTTGACAGAATGCCAACTACTATGATCGTTATTATTACAAGTATAAATATTCAAAATTATAAATTAAAGGGTGCTCCACTAGTGTATGTAATTTGATGTATATGGCCATACTTTTGAACAGTAATAGACAGACGCTTGAAATCTTAAACAAACCTGTATTATTACCTTCGCTATAACAAGCGTAAAATTTGGATTTGGAAATTAAAGGGTATTCCAATAGTTGATGTAATTTAATGTATTTGACCAAACTTTTAAAGTGTTATATACATACAGCTGAAATATACAAGAAAACTATATTTCTGAGGCCACTACAATAAATTTTGGATTTGAAAATTATAGGGTGTCCCAATAGTTGATATGATTTCATCTAGGTGGCCAAACTTTTTTGCACCGTTATAGACAAATAACTGCTAAGGACGCTATAAGAATAAGAAACAATTTTAGAAATTAAAGGGTGTTCCAATAATTGAAGTAATTTGAATAATATGGGCTTATCTTTTGAACCGTTATGTAAAAACACTTTAAAATTGGATAGATTGTCCGCAATTATCTGTAGAGAGCATAAATATTTACGAAGTAAAAATATTTAAAATTATTAATTATGGGGTGTTACCATAGTTGATGTAATTTAATGTATATAGACTTTTGAACCGTTATTGATAGAAAAATAAAACGCGTTTTGCAATCGGTTATTTTTTGCAAAAATTATATTATATGGAGTTGGACAACTATGATGACGTCGAATTCTCCAACTAAATAAAAATTGTAGTAAAATTATCTCAATATTAAAACATTTACGAAATTCAAATCATTTTTATAACCTTCACCATTTAAAGTGAAAAAGGGGTATATATAAATTTGTCATTCTGTGTGCAATTTCTACAATACCCATTTCCGACCACATAAAGTATACAGATTCCGACTTCCTATTTATAGCGAAGTCGATTGAGCGATGTCCGTCTGTCCTTCCGTGTGAATGTTGAAATCAATTTTTCCGAGGAACATTTGAATGATAAATATGTCAATCGATTAGATATAGTGTCAAAAGAGGTGCTATTGGAAATCAGCATGATCGGTCCATGTTCTTCAATGACAATTGAAACAATAAAGTAACTCCATTAAAAAAACTAAATATTTAGGGCGATAGAGAATTAAAAAATAAGAAAAAAAAAACATAATGTGAAAAAATTAGTGCTCGCCCATATTTTCCGAGTTACGGGGCTCTGAAACATTAAAATTTTTTTAAATATCAACATGGGTATTATTTTAATGCTTTTGAAGACATTTTAAGGTAATATAAATATTTTTTAAAAATGCTTAAGCCATTAAAAGCCGATGTAATTTTTATGTAAAATAATGTATATGCAGTACCAACATTTTTTTTTTTATTTTATAATCCTCTCTCACCCCAATATTTGCTTTTTTGATTGGAGTAACTTCACTAAACTGGATTTACATAGATTTTGAAGGGTATATAAGATTTGGCATATTCGAATATAGATAGCACTCTTGTTTTATGTGTTATTAAAAAAAATATTTACGCAGAAACGAGGAAGGAAGCACTCTAAATTATCACTTTAAATTAAGGGCGACCCAGATCACTAACACGCAAGCGCACCGGTGAGTAAATGTAATAAAAATTGCGTTTGTAGTACTAGGAGTGGCAAAAATGTGCTCATCCTTAGATAAGAAATGGTTGTATTATAGTTACAAGAAGAGCAATATGTTCTCTGTATTAATATATAATTGCGTCAAACAAATTATAGTAGTTTTAAACATATATTTTGTAACTATAAAGAATTTATGGTTATAAGTTAACAATAATATGGTTACAAGATTCTAACCCCAACTATTTAAACACATGGTAATATTTAATGTAATATGGTAACCATAAAATGTTATCAATCAATTTGTATTCATGGTACGATCAGTGCAGACTAAAACTGAAAACCAGATGATGTCTTGTCATTGCGGTACGTAAAATGAAAGAAAATATTCAATATGAATATTTTAATTTTTAAGAGATATAGCACTTCAGGCATGAATACCTACTTAGTTCGTAACCGTGATACATTCTTTAGGAAAGGGATAGATAAGAGAGAAGAAAGGTGGTGAAAGGAGATAGATATATATTATTTTACTTCACCGGCGAATATGCTATGGAGAAGTACCGACGAAGGAGGCTGCATGTTTTAATGTTAAATCTGATTATTAGACAGAAAAACACATTTTTTATTTTTTTACTGCCGCAAGGGTTGAACCCAAGGCAGCCAGATTTGTAGTCAACGTGCTTACCGCTTAGACTACCTCAGCCTCAGACTTTGATTTTTAACAAATTTTAGTAAAATTTAAACAATATCGTGTTTTATTCCCCCTTCAATGCAGGGGTGGTTTTGAACTTCTAGGCATTAAACTTTGACTTTAGATATTACTATAAACAAAATTGAAAGTTTTTAAGAACAAACACATAATACAAAAGTTGAAGGGTGTTACTATAGTGACCTGATTTTAAAAAATTTTGCCTGTGTTAAGTAATACTTTTTTCTCCTTATCAATTCTAACGACTCGTAATAATTTAATTTTTAACTTTAAAAGCATTTCAATCTGATCGTATATGTAGAAGAGTAAAATCAATTTCCAAAATAGCAAGCCACTTGTCGAAGTTTTTGAAGGCAATTTTTCTATTCACAAGCATTCAAAGCTCTTGTATTCCCTGAAAAATATTATGAATAAAATGATTTCTGTAGTATTTCATTTCTAGATAAAAACTTTACAACAATAAGTCTTATCAAGCAAAAAAAAAGGGTACTACACTGCGCATTATATCAATAAGGAAAGGTTTGTTTAAGTTAAAGCCAAATGTAGCAAAAAATTTACAATAATATTTTCTATATTGTACTTCGTCTTTTGTAGGATTCCGTTTCCATAAGGTAACAACGTAACGCTTTTGCTTTTATTGCAATGTCTCTCTTGAGTACATATATATCTGGATCCGTTTTAGGTAGACTATTCCATTATTGTGTATCCACAAATTTTACAAATTAAAGGATGTTCTAAAGGTGCACTGTGATAAACGTACAAGCCAAATTTGTATAGTCTTGTGGCCTATTTGAAAAATTCACACATCAGCAGATATATAATTTTATCAGTAATAATGGTCTTCGCTCTGTAAGACAATCTGGTTTTCACCCAAAACACATTTGTACAACGTGTCAGAGGAAATTTATTATTTCCTAATTAAATGTTGTTAATGGGAATATAACATGTTTGATACTTCTTGATCATTTCAAGGCGTTTGGTATGGTGAACCATAAAATTTTTTGTATTTAATTTTTCCCAAACTTCAATCCGTCTTTTATCCTCATACCTAGCGAATCGTCCACAATCAGTATTTGTTAAAAATAGTATTCACGCTCCTTGCATGCCTTCAAGGGTGTGCCCCAAGGGTTTATGATAGGGTTTATTTTCAACAGCAACTTAAGTTGGCCAAACCATATTAACAAACTGGTTGGACAAATTTACGTCAAATTAAGGACCTTATGGTCCGTGCAATACTTTACACGATTAAATGTAAGAATTCTTTTTGCAAAAGCTTATTTAATACCAAGCCTTACATACGGCTGTGCGTTGTTTTCTAATTGTGACTGCATAAGTGAGGTGAAAAATTTTGGTTTTCAATTTTCTTAAATTGAAAAAAAACAACTTCGTTGTTTGTTTGAATCAAAAAATATGACTGACTTTATTGTTTAAAAATCTTAGTCTTAAATACTTAAATGTAGTTACAAAAATGCTTACTGATAATTCTTATAAACTATTGGGAAATCAATTGTTTACAAAAGAAAGTGTAATAATTCCAAAGAAGTTCATATTGATCTAATTAAGAGTTATTGGTCTCCCAAAATATATTGAAAATGCAAACAAGTATTCTTGGAAACGAATAATTAAAATAGTTCAAGTGTTTATGCTTGCATGTTTGTACACAGTGTTGTGGACAAATATGCGTGTTTATCATTTTTTTTAATGGGAACAATTAAAGGGAAATTTTAATGTAAGTATATTTATTTAAGTATGAATGTTTGTTTGCTTTTAACATTTTAAAATTTATAATTCTTTTCTTTGTAAACATTTATTTCTGTACTTATTGTATTTGTTTAAGTGTACGTAATAAAAGAAAATCTTATGGATAAAAATGTAGTGTTATATGATTATTTTATTAGGGGTTATTATAACTCCCCCTTCGTTAGAGTGAGGCTCCGACGAAGAAACAATGTAGGTTTTGGTTTTAAGTGTTCTAACATAAATAATAATAAAAATAACAATCAAAATGACAGAAATTCCTATATTACTGCCAGTATTAATTAAAGTGTTTTTTAAAAGCTTATGTTTAACAATTTTTATTGTTTCGTTGAAATTTATTTCTTTAATGTCTAAGTCAGTAAAGTATTATTTTCTTTAATTTTTAAAATAAATTTCTCTAAAATAAACATTTCTTTTACATTTATTTTATAATTTTCATAAGTTCTTAGTTTTGTTTTTACAATACAATTTTCGAACTTTAAAAGGTAAGTCTTAAAATTTTCCAATTGGTATGGGGTTTTACAATTAGTTTCAATTTTATCTTGGTAATGTTTAAATATAAGTAAACCAGGGTAGATTTCCTTTTCTTCTTGATCTTTTGTTATATTCATATTACATTTAGGTTCTTTATTTTGTACAATGTGTGTTAAACAATCATCATTTATTCTTTCAAGGTTTTTATACTCAAACGTGTTTGATTTATATACTTCGTTTTTGTTAATAAGAACAGTGTTTGTGTTTAATATTAAAGTTTTATTTTCATTATTAGGAAGTGGTTCAAATGTTACTTCAGAAAATGATTCATTTAGAAATCTTGGCACGCTCAATGTTAAAACTACAAAATTTTCTCTGTACCTTAAGGATACCTTTGTCTGAAGATAAGATTCTATTCCATCTATGAAATTAAATTCTTCTTTCGTCAGTATGTCTGATGGAACTATTCCCAATTTGGAATTGAATATAACATGTCCGATTTCATTTACGTGGTCCATTAACAGATTTACGTCATTATTAATTTGAAAGATATTTTGAAGAAAAACGGTTTCATCTTCTAAGTCAAGTATTTTATTTTGTACTTCTGTCTTGAATTTATTCACATAATTTTGCACGATTTTTTGTTGGTTATTTATATGGTTTGTAATATTTGAAATTCTGTCCGACATAGAAGTGCTTAGATATGAAATTTCGTCTATGGCTGTCATTGTGTCTCCGTTACTTTTTTCAAGTTGTGTAATTTTGTCGAATATTTCTTTTTCGTCGTCACTGTCCATTGTCCCTGTCACATATTTTAGTCCTTTACCTATTGCGTTTACTAGTCCCCGTTTCTGTCTGAATTTTGGTGTCAAATTTTTGATTTTTGTTTTACATATGTCCATACTTCTATTCACGCTGTCCAAAAGTGGGCTAATGTTCGTATAAGTATTCGATAGCTTATGAATGTTTTCTTGTAGTATATTTGCTGTTTCCAAATATTGTGTTGTATTAATAACGTGTATTATTTTAATATATTTGTCGATAATCTTTACGTCCTTTATTTTAATTGGTAAATATCCATGATTATTTGTAAGGTCTTGTATGTCGAAGAATTGTGCATTGGTAGTCATAAGAAGGGTTAAAAGAGATGTCCAAGCTGTCATCTGAAAAAAAGGGTATTACGTTTATATGTGTACAAAAATGTTTATTATTTACATAGTTCTTATCTTGGGATTATTTTTATCTTGAAATTTTTTATTTTGTTTAATGTGTGTTTTATAATATTTGTGCCCTGTCTTAGTGTTCTCGACGTGTTCTTCATCAATTTTCTTTGAATCAATTTTCCTGTACTTTCGATGGTTCTTACCTCCTCTAATTTCCTTAATGTAATTAATACCTTCTTCTATTTTTACATCCTTTCTATTTTGGTTTATTTTATTTATGTAAACTTCTTTTTTCTTAGATATTAAGTCATGTATTTCATTGTATTTATCTTCATTTACCTTTCCGTTTAAAAAGTCAATTGGCTTGATTTTGGTTGTACTGTGAATTGTATTATTGTAGAATCCTATAATTCTCAAAATTTTTTCTTCAGTGGTTTCATCTTTGTTCTTCTCGTCGTGTCTTAATAGTCTAATGTGTTCGTTTATGGTATTGTGTAATCTTTCGATGTCCGAATTTGATGTGTGGTTACTATTTGAAGTAAAATGTACATTAATGTTTTCCTCCTTAAAAAATTCTTGCATTGGAATGGCTTTAAATCCTAGTTCATTATCGACAATTATTTTTCCTATTTTACCGTGTGTATTTATGTACTGCAAGAGTTTTGTTTTGAATTCCGTCCAAGTTCTGCTGTTGATTTTGTAAGCAACTGCGTGTTTCGAAAACTTATCTATCATTGTCATAAACATTTCCTTCTTCAGTGTGTAGAATACATCTATGTGTATAATTTCTCTTGGTTTCGAGGGGGTTTCGCTTATTTTAAGTGGTACTTTTGGCGGTTTCCTATCATATTTTTCAATGGTGCATACTTCACAGTTGTTAATAAATTGCGTTATTCTCAGTTTTAGTTGAGGATTGTATATTTCTGTTTTTAGTTCTTCGTAAACGGCTTGTATTCCCCGGTGGTTCTTACTTAAGTGTTCCTTTTTTATTATTTCTGCTAATTCTTCTTCATCTTTAACATCTCTTAGCAAACGAGTGCATCTTATAATTCTAAATTTTGTGTTGGTTGAAAATAGTTCTTCGTACGTATTCTTGATTGTGTCAAAAAATTCGTCTTCTATAAAAATTGCATTTAATTGGCTAGGGTTGAAATGGTTTTTTAGCAAAGAGATTGAAGTTTCTCTGTCAAGTTCCTTGATTCCTATAACTTTCCTATTGTTTTTGAATATTTTTTCGTTTTTTATTCTGGCTGCTCCTGAGAAAATCTTAGTTATAAATATTTGGTTTTTAAACATATTTATAGGTGATTCCGATTCTTTTATGCTGAGAACTTCTGCTTCTAGAGAATTTATATTGGCAGAATCAGGTTCTATTCTTGAAAGTGCATCCGCATTACTATTTTTTGTCCCTTTTTTATACCTAATTTCATAGTCGAACTCTGATAGCTTTAATCTCCACCTTACCAATTTTGAATTTGGTTCTTTTATGGAAAATAACCACGTGAGTGGTTTGTGGTCAGTTTCGATCACGAATTTACGTCCAAATAGGTATGGTCGAAAATATCTAGTAGCCCAAACGATGGCTAGAAGCTCCTTTTCAATAGTGCTGTAATTGCACTCATGTTCGTTAAGAGTTCGGCTTGCGTAGCAAATGGGGTGATTGTCCTGCGAAAGTATTGCTCCTAAAGCAAAATTACTCGCGTCCGTCGTAAGGGTAAATTTTTTGGAGAAGTTTGGATATGCTAGAATAGGATCATGAGTTAATAATGTTCTGAGAGTATTGAAACTTTCAACGTATTGGGGATCAGCAATGTTAATTTTCGTATCCTTTTTTAGGTATTTGGTCATGGGTTTAGCGATCATGGAGTAGTCTTGTATAAATTTCCTATAGTATCCGGTTAATCCAAGGAATTGCTTTATTTGTTTGGGAGTCTTAGGAATTGGGAAATTTTTTACACACTCAATTTTTTTGGGGTTTGCTTTTATTCCTTGCGGGGTTACTACGTGCCCAAGGAATTCGGTTTCCTTTTTTAAGAATTCTGACTTATCTAGTTGTACTTTAAGATTTGCTTCTTGTAAGCGTTTAAAAATTAAATTTATTGAATAAATGTGCTCCTGGAGGGAGGTGGAAAATATAATTATATCATCTAAATAAACAAGGCAAATTTTATTAATGTAATCTTTAAGAATATTGTTCATTAACCTTTGAAATGTCGCTGGGGCTGTCTTCAACCCAAACGGCATTCTTAGGAATTCATAGTGTCCTCCTTCTACAGTGAAGGCGGTCTTATGAATGTCTTCCTCCTTAATTTCTATTTGGTGAAATCCTTTCGCTAAATCTAGCGTGGTGAAATACTGGCATCTTCCCAGTTTATCAAGGATTTCATCAATATTAGGAATTGGGTACCTGTCATCTATGGTTACTTCGTTAAGTTTCCGATAATCGATGACAAGTCTCCATTTAGTCTTTCCGCTTGCATCGGCCTTCTTCGCAACGATCCAAATAGGTGCGGAATAAGGAGAATTACTGTGCCTGATAATTTTATTATCGAGCATTTCTTGAATTTGTTTTTGGACTTCGTCCTTATGTATATAAGGGTAACGATATGATTTGGTATGTATGGGTATATTGTCAGAGGTTCTGATTTCGTGTTTTATTGCTGAGGTAAAAGTCAATTTTGTATTTTCCTGATAGAAAATATCTGAATAATTTTTTACCAGCTTTAGTAGTTCTTTCTTTTCTTCAAAATTAAGGTGCTCCGTTCGAATTTGTTCTAATAGTGGTTTTATTTCCTTTTCTTTAATTACACTAAAATTCTTGTGATCTACCTTCTGCGTAGATACCCTATTATTTTCAGATAATAAATTAATTTCTACTTTGCCGTCCTCCGAGTCTAGAATGCCTTCTCTTAAAACTTTTCCATCAAATTCCTCTTTAAAATAAATCAACTCAGAGTCGGGTGGAGTTTGTATTATTTTTTTATTTATAACTTCGTTTTCAAAAAATATTGGTAATATCTTATTGCCGATGGTTATTTTCTTATTCTTATAATCTATGCATGCTTCTAATGGTCTTAATATGTCATTGCCTATCAGACCATCATAATGATTGTGAAACTTTATGATGAAAAATTCGATGAAATCGAGTTTTTTGCCAAATTCTTCAAAAGTTTTAATTCTAGCCTTTTGGTTTAGTTGGGTTTTACCTAATAAACTTTTTACAGAGATGGGATTTGTTTTGTACAACCATTTAGGATGACAGATTCCAGGGTTTAGGATTGAATTGGTTGCACCAGTATCTATAATTAATTTTAAATATCCTAACCTTGTCTTTACCTTTATATATGGTAAGTGTCCGAGGCTGATAACGGAAAATTTTCCCCTGTTAGTTCGTGATTGTTTATATCCATTGGCTCAGGAGGGGGTAGTTGTTGTTGATATCCATAATTATGTGGTCTTTGTTGTGCTTGGTTTTGTCTTTGGAAATTTCTTGGATTAGGTATGTGTTGTGGAAAATTTGATTGGTTTTGAGAGTTCTGGAAACGTTGTGGTAGGTGTCGAAAGGCTTGTGGAAAATTGTTTGAATATGATTGATTTTGCGAATTTTGGAGGCGTTGTGGAGGATATCGGGAATTTCTTGGAAGGTAATGCGTCTGTTGTTTTTGCATATTGTTTCCGTGTTGTTTTCGTGACTCGTATTTGTTTCTATTGAATGGTTGAATATTATCTATACTAATGTGTGCGTAACCCGATTCAAACAATATGTTCATTGCTTCTTCTAATGAATTGGGGTTACGGCATGCCAAGATTGTTTTCATGGGCTCTGGGATTTTAGCCTTAAATATATTGAGAGCTGATTGGGAATTATTTTGGGCAGATAAATTTATCGCATTTTGGTCTTGACCCAGAACAAAAGCAGTTTTGTTGTTGAGTCTTCTTAATTTTCCTTTGATTTCTTCATAGAAATCAAGGCTTGTACTTTTAAATGTTGTAGCCCTAAGTGCGTCGAAAAGTTCTTCGCAACTCAGCCTGTCTCCAAAATTATTTTGCAGGACTGATTTTATTTCTGTCCATGAAACTGCCTGACAGTTTATTTCTATAACTTCTCTAGCCTTGTTTTTTAATTTACTTTTAACTATGTCCGAAAAGAGTAACTGCGAATGTCCGTCATATGTTTGCAAAATGGGGTGTACCCTATCTATTAGACTTAAAAACGTATTTAGATCTTTTTCGTTCCCATTGAAGTCAGGGAGGTTTCCTAAGTATTTGAGGGGGTCGAAATTTATTTGAGCCATTTTTCTTAAATTCTAATTCTGTTGTGTTTAATTTTATTTCTTAAATATAGTTTTCTTGCCTTTATTTTAATCAGGGTTATCCTGCGTGAAAGGTTTTGCAACTTTTCGATATCTTCTTCTCTAGATGTATATAATATAATTCTTTCTAACTCTGATTCTATATTAATTTCTTCTTTGATTGTATACATTGAGAAAAAAAAAAATTTATTATTGATTTACTTTTATTCTTATGTATAGGTAAGTAACTTGCCTTAAATTTTTCTACTTTTATATACGTATAAATGAAACTTAAATTAAACGATACCTTAAAAATGATGTTTTAATTGTTGCCGGTCCAAGTGGTGTTGACTTCCTGATGGTTACAATTGATGGTTCTTTTGGTCTCCGGTCGTTAGTTCTGATGCTTCTCTTCCTGATGGTTAGTTCTATTTTTCCTGCTAATTTCTTCAATGATTTTGTTGGTTACTGATGGTGGTTATATAAACGTATATATATATTTTTTTGAAGGTCAAAGTCGCTTGTTCACAGCAAGTTTTAATAAAAGTTATTATTTTTTTTTTTTCAGTTTGTTTGTAATAAAAAAAATTTTCAGGAAAACACTTTTGGAATAAAACTTTAGTTTCACTAGCACTGTTCTTTTTTTTTGTCTTTTGGAAGTTCAAGTGTTTTTCAGCTATAATATATTTATCTTTCTTTTTTTTTTTTGTTTAGGATTTTTATTTATATCCCTTAATCTTTTAAAGGATTATTGTTTTTATAACTATTTATATCATTTAAACTTTTAAAGGATTATTGTTTTTATAACTATTTATATCATTTAATCTTTTTGAAGGATTATTGTTTTTATAACTATTTATATCATTTAATCTTTTTGAAGGATTATTGTTTTTATAACTATTTATATCCTTTAATCTTTTAAAGGTTTATTGTTTTTATAAATATTTATATCCTTTAATCTTTTAAAGGAATTTTGTGCACATTTCCTTTGATCTTTCAAAGGACTTCTTTTTTTTTATTGCTACCCGTTTAGGATATTAAAATATCTAATATCCTCTCTTATGTATATAAAAATTACACACGAGGATACACGGGTATCCTACCGACTGCGCCAATTTTGGTTTTCAATTTTCTTAAATTGAAAAAAAACAACTTCGTTGTTTGTTTGAATCAAAAAATATGACTGACTTTATTGTTTAAAAATCTTAGTCTTAAATACTTAAATGTAGTTACAAAAATGCTTACTGATAATTCTTATAAACTATTGGGAAATCAATTGTTTACAAAAGAAAGTGTAATAATTCCAAAGAAGTTCATATTGATCTAATTAAGAGTTATTGGTCTCCCAAAATATATTGAAAATGCAAACAAGTATTCTTGGAAACGAATAATTAAAATAGTTCAAGTGTTTATGCTTGCATGTTTGTACACAGTGTTGTGGACAAATATGCGTGTTTATCATTTTTTTTAATGGGAACAATTAAAGGGAAATTTTAATGTAAGTATATTTATTTAAGTATGAATGTTTGTTTGCTTTTAACATTTTAAAATTTATAATTCTTTTCTTTGTAAACATTTATTTCTGTACTTATTGTATTTGTTTAAGTGTACGTAATAAAAGAAAATCTTATGGATAAAAATGTAGTGTTATATGATTATTTTATTAGGGGTTATTATAACTGTGAAACTTAATGTCTTATATAAAATCATATTCTTGGACTAAAAAAACGTGACCAGATTTCTGCTTACTCAAAGACCCTCTTTGCAGTTAATTTTAAAAGTTTTCTTAAGATCAGATTCCCCTTGTTCTTTAACAAATTGATTTATACTGGAGAACCGAATTATCTATTTGAGAAAATAAGATTTGCTAGGTCAGCAAGGGGGAAAAGAATTATTCCTCCAAAATTACTAATTTTAAAAATTTCCTGAAGTCTCTATTTTCGTTATTAATTTAACACTAGGTTTACTGGACCCGTCAATTTGACGGATTTTAAACTTTGAAATGAAACACGCAAAAAACCATAGCATTAATTTTAACAATTTTGATGTAATTTTAATTTTGATATTGTTAATTTTATTATATTAGGATCTCATCTGCACACATACAAAATCCTGTACTGTAATTATAAGACTTAGTCTTGTTGTATAGGAAATGAACTAGAAATATATAAATAAATATCTGATCCCAACGTTATTAATTGGATGCAAAATTTTTGCTTTAAGTGATGCCAGTAGTCATCGGGC
Organism: Gymnosoma rotundatum; assembly: GCA_916610165.2. Taxonomy (NCBI): domain Eukaryota; kingdom Metazoa; phylum Arthropoda; class Insecta; order Diptera; family Tachinidae; genus Gymnosoma; species Gymnosoma rotundatum. Next base: position 120,403,160 of record OU744338.1, read on the forward strand.
ATTTAATGCAGTAATAAAATATGTTTACGGATTATCGAAAGACGATCGAATATCAACTCTTGGGAAAGTATTCTATGATGTATCATTTAGTAACCTGTTAAAATGCGATGTCTACTGCCTTCACATAAAATAATATATACACGAAAACCTAACCATCTTTTTGAAATGATTTCGTTTACACGTTCTCGAAGATCTAAAGATCTGATTCGAACTCTGGTATCAGAGTGGCAGTTCTTTATCCATTCTATATGTCTTTGGATTTCATTACCTTTACTTTTACTTTAAGCAATATTTTGCAGTTTTAATGGGCCATTTTAAATTATTTTTCCGAATTATAAATAAAAAAAAAAAACTTATAAACATAAAATCTTTGTAATTTTATGTCCAAAAGAACGAAGTTCTGATCCTTTAAAATTTAAAGAGTGTTTTAATAGAAACCATAATTTTATCGAATCTGTCCTTAAATTTTATACCTTTATAGGCAGAACATTAAATTTCCGACAACAAGTAAGAAAAATCTAAAGTGACAAATTAAAACTTACCCTTACATTGTTCGGGACCTGAAGTGTGTGAATCTAACTCACATTTCGTACATTTATTTTATGTTATTTTAACAGTTTAAAACTCTTAATTTAATTTAGGCTTAATTTGCCATAATTTAAAGCCACAATATTGACTTATTTATTTAGTTAGTAGTACAATTTGGAATTTCTAAATGATTTTTCATTTAAGTGACTCGCAGTGTATCTGCCTGTAATCAGATTTTACAGAAAAAAAAAAATTAAGAAAATTGTGAGGGAATAAAAATTTTTAAACTTAAACTTGAGCATCAAACAAATAATTTTTGAATATTTTTTGGGCAATAGCAACATAAAAATAAAAATAGTAACAGAAACAAAAGTTGATAGCAAATTGGAAGTAAAATTTACATACAGATGCGTTTACACTAACTACACTATGAGTTCGTACTTACGAGGGTGGTGCTGGAATTGTCATATGAAAAAAAAAACCCATATTAGGCCTATAAAAGATTAAAAACTTAAAAAAACTTAAACTGAAATTAAAAAAATTTAATTATTTAATGTATTAATATAGTTTTTTATTTGACCCTTTTAATTATTTATTTTTTAATTTATTATCCAAGCACAAGGTCTTTTAATTTTTATTTTTCAAAATTTCGCTACAACTTTTTTGTTGTTGCTTTTTTGTGTTCAAATAAATATTTTTTTGTCCTGATGATGCTACACAAGGGAGTTGCGAAATATTGAAAAAATAAAAATTTAAAGACCTTGTGCTTGGACAATAAATTAAAAAATATTTAATGTATTGTACAACGCAAGCAACAAAGGGATAATTATGGAATTATTTTTACTGTTGCTTTGACCATTTTGCAGTCTGTTTTTTACCACAGCATAAATTCAATCATCATATTTTCTTCATAGATTTAGACTTTTCTTCGAAAATCTTCTTATTTTTTTAACAGCCTTGAATGTTAACAGTAAACAAAAAATCGCTAATTGGCATCCACGTATTTTGCGAAAAATACTTACATAAGAGCACGGTGGGCATTCGATCGAACTTGGTAGCAGTGAAATAAGCCGTGCCAAAATTTTCGGGCGGCGGCGGCTTTTATCAAATGAAAATGGCGGAGGCTAAATTTTCGGCTTGAGTTTTTTTTAATGAAATTTTCGAAATTTTGCTAAAATTAGAATATTTGAGTAAAAACCGAAAATTAAGTAAAAATCGAAGAGAGAAGTTTTAGAAAAAATTGAAAATTTGTTATGAAAAATCGAAAATTTCTTTTCAATCGAAATTTTACTAATAATAAAGAACTTTAATAATATTAGAGAATTTAAGTAAAAACCAAAAAACTTAATTAAAATTTAAGTTTTAATAAAAGAAGAAAAATTAAGCAAAAAATTAATTTTTAGTAAAATTCATAAAATCGTAAATTTTACCTAAAATCGAACATTCAGTAAAATTTCAAATTATACTAAAATATAAAAATTTTGAAAAAAACGAGATATATAAAAAATGAACAAAAAAGCCAAAAATAAGTTAATTTTCATCCATTTATAAATTAATACTAAAATTTTCATCGCTGACAACGGCGAAGAGTCGCTATCATACTCAGTGGTACGAACTGTCAAAAATTGCATGTGTGCTCAAAATGTATGATAGTGTAGATTAAAAGAGTATATGTGTGATAAACTTTTTGACAGATCTGCACGATTTTCTAATCTTTTGAAATAATTCATAATATAGTTTGTGATCAGAGGAGAAAAAAGACCATATATTTATAAAATAGTGTGGCACCTACGAAGCCATTTTGTAACAATTTTTAAAGTACAGGACAGAATTCTCTTAGATTTTTGTGTGATTTCAGCGTACGATTATGTATCATAGTGAATCCTGGCATTAAGTACTAAAATTTTGAATTTATATAAGCCGTCAAAAATGGCGGCTGTTACCAAACCGAAGCAAGCTGATCAAAACAGCGGTGGCGGCAGTGTTGGAAAAACCATCAGCGGCGGAGCGCCGTTGGCTGTGAGCCGATCGGCTTGTTTCTCTGCTCGCTAGGTTGTTACTTGTCCGAGATATGGGAGAAAGGGATTTTTATAAGCGAAATTAAATATAGAACTTAAGTTTAATTTTTAAAATAAATATTTTTCCCGATATATTTTAATACCCTTCACCATAAAAAGTTGAAAAAAAAAGAAATTATACAATATCAATATTTATACAATAAATCGAATGAGCGATATCCGTATGTCCTGTGAACTTTGCACATCTGCAGCGAAGATTTCTGAATGAAGATTTTTTTTTCAATGAAAAAACGTTCGCCTTATTAAAAAGCCGATATTCAAAAATGATGTACCTTAAATAGTACCAGACTGCAAAAATGAATTTTTGAAAGCTTGAAAAGAAGTGAAATAAAATCAAACAAGTAGGGGTACTTGATTCGGCTATGCCGAATCTTATATACCCTTTACCATGTATGTTTATCTAGTTTAGTGAAGTAACTCGAATTCTACATAAAAATGTCATCGGATCTTAATGACTTAAACACTTTTTAAAAATTTGAATATTTCCTTAAAGATCTCTTCAAAAGCTTTTAAATGATAAGAATCATACTTTTCTATTAAAACGCCCATAACTCGGCAAATTTGAGCGAGCGGAAATATTTTCACTCGATGTTTCTTTCTTATTTTTTAATTTTCTATCGCTTCATATATTTATTTATTTTTTTGTTTGGAGTTGTTTCACTAAGCTCGATTTGTTCCAAACGATATAGAAAAATTAGAGGCCGGCGTGGTTTTTCTTTTGCTGCTTCAAAGGACATAAACCGATCTGGCTGGTTTTCAATAGCAAAATTTTTGAAACTCTCCAGCTCATCTAGTACCTTGGCAAAGTTGATTTTAACCTGAACACGGAGGGACATCGCTCAATTCACTATGCATGAGGACTCAAAATATATATACGAATATATTCTGAAGTCGGAAATGGATATTGTAGAAATTACAAACGGAATGACATACTGAGATATACGCGTTTTCCACTTGTTGTGGTGAAGGGTATAAAAATGTCCTTTTTTATTAGTTACAATATCGAACACTTTTAGAACTTACCTACTACACTTTCACGCTAATTTAAAGGTAGTAAACCCTGCACACGAACAAATGAATGAATGGTATAATGCATTCAATGTACCACATGCAATATACTTGTTTTGTTGTTAGAAAAAATGACAACAAAAGCAACTTGTAGATGAAATAAGAAAAACTGAAGGTATGTTAAACACATTTGGGTATTTGCAAGCAGATTGTACCAAATATGGTACAATGGAGAGTGTGCATGTATAAGTATCATATAACGAATAGTTTTATTATACCTTCACATAGAAACAGACGTATGGTTAGACATCCATACACTTAAAAGTTTTACGTTTCATTTACAATGCAATTCTAATTTTGTTGAAATCTTTTTTCTTTTTTTTTTTACTAACAATTTCTTGTCGTATTGTGGTTAAAAGTTTGCCTGTTTTCCCACTTTTAAGTTTGAATTTAGATTACATTATAGTTTTATATGGTTTAATTTTGATTCCTTCTCTTTGGTAACATTTTTGTGCAGCAAGTGGTTCAGATTTTATTTTGGGTTTTTTAAAGATTGTGTAGAAATAGTAACAAGCAAAAAAATTTGGTTGTTAAAAAATTTTATGGCATATTTGGGTCAAACTTTGTTATAGTTTTAGTTGATACCTTTATTCTTGTTATTAATATCATTTTATTTCTGCATACAACTGTTGAACAAATTTTTTAGGTATTTTAAGCTAAACTCTTGTGTATATTTAGATTTTTTATGCTGTTTCTTCTGGCATATAAAAAACGTACAGTAACAACTCTTCTCTATATTAAAGGTATTTTTTGCGTTAGTTAGATTTTATTAAGCTACAAGAGGATATGCATTAATAAATGCGTTACTTGTTTAAATATATCAATACTTTTGGGTAATTTAATGGAAAAGATTTGTTGTCTATAAATTTTTTGCAAAAAATATTAATGATAAGGTATATTTTAAATTCTATATTTATTAAACGTAGACTGTTCCAAAAAATGTTGATGACGGATGTACAGATAATGCTGCATTTTATTCTGCTAAAGTCTATTTTTTTTAAATTAAGATAAAAATTTTTAAATAAATTTTATCTCTTGGTAAATTAAGTAATTAAAATATACATGAACTTAAGCAAAATTCAATTTAGTGTATCTAATAATTTAAAAAAATAATTTGACTAATAATTTCAGATATTTAAAATTAAGTATTTTTATTATTGTTGTTATTTTTGGCCACCAAATTTCTATTTATGTATAATCTTATATTTTAAGCTAATCAGGCCTGAATTAATCCATGTAAATGAAAAACAATTTTTATTACATTTTTCCCCAACGTTTCGTGAATTTTTTGTTCACTTTCTCAAGGGGTCGTCTATTTAATTAAAAAGAAGAAAATTTAACACAGTTACAATTAAAAACAATTATCGCGCAAATGTACAAAATATGTTTACTTACACTATGACAGTAGAGTTTACATTAATAAATTAAGGAATTTTGATAAAATTAACAATAAAAAACAATATTAAACATGAATTAACAAACACAAAATTTAATTTAAACTGTTCCTTAAACTAATGCGAGTTTATAACTGGCGCTTAAATTGTCTGTGTCCTCTTTAATGTTCATTGTTTTGTTTATTTTTTGTTGTATTCTTAAGCTTTCTATGGTGTATCTCTTTTTCTCGTTGTTTACTTTGTCTAGTATTTTTATATTGTCAAAATCAGGCTTATGTTTTGTTTGTGTTATATGCTGAGACAGTGCTGTGTTTTCTCTGTTTTTGTTGACATCAGCTTTGTGCTCATTTACTCTTGTCTCTAAACTTCTCTTAGTTGTTCCAATGTAAATAAGATTGCAGTTATTATTTTCATCCCCTTTACATTGAATTTCGTAAACTACATTGTTTTGCTGTAGTTTTGCTATTGGTGTTTTTGTTTTTGTAAAAATTGCATTTTTACCACTACCACTCTTCCAAATATGTTTTTTATTTTATTAATATGTAAGTTATAACAGACTTCTTTCTACCTATTGGACCTTATGAATCAGAACTTATTTCTCTGTTATATATTCCTAAAATTAATTTTTGTTAAATCTATTCCACGCATGTTTCCTCTCCTCCACTTACACCTGTTCCTCATTTTTTAAATAAGCATACACGCTTGGAACTTCTCAACAAATGCCTTGAATGCCTGTTAAAGTCATAATTCACGAACGAGTTCGACCGAATTCATGAAATCTTTTGATAAACCATCTACTCGACCATACAAGCAAACGCCCAAAATTTATTAGAATTCGGTTGATCGTTCGTGAGTTATAAAGTCACAATACACTTGCAACAAACGCTAAAAGGCAAATGGCCCTATATAACATTTTTGAAATTTTACAGGAGAAGTAAAATACTGTTTCAAACCAAAAGTATAGTTTCAATAAGCATGATTTTCACCAGTATTATTAAAAAAATGTGACAAATTGCTTTCTGGTAGAATAAAATCAGACCTTGCGATTTTTGAATGGCTATGTTATTTAGGTCCTTTTGCACCTTAATTTTGTGAAAACAAAGGCCCTATTTACACTTTAATGCAAAATAGTTTTATCATTTATTTTAATTATTTAATTTAATTATTTATTACATATATAATTTATTTAAATATTGCATCACAAACAGTTAATTTAAATAATTCATTAAAATTAAACATTATTAAATTTATTATTAAATTCAATTTAATAAGGTGTAAGGGAACAGAAGAGAAAAACTGTGATCCCATATACATAGGCACAACAAATAGAGCATTACATACAAGAATGAACGAACACAAGATGGATATTGAAAAAAGAAAAAGATCGACTGCGCTAGCTCAACACATCATAGAAACAGGACACACAGCTGACTTCGATACGATTAAAATACTTGACAAAGAGAAAGTGATAAAAAAACGTTTCATAATTGAAAGCTTGCATACACAAAAAAAAAAATTACAAAAACAACGAATCACAAAGAAGACACTGACAACATAAGCGCAAGCTATAGTGTTGCACTAAAATAAAAAATTTAAAAAGTACAACTGATATTCAAATAAGTAGTGTTTAATGTTTAAATGTTTGTCTTTTGTAAAATTCTTTTTATTGTTTATTTTTAAATGTGATATTTCTTAATTTATTGTAAGTTCTGATTGTTGTTTTTGTATATACATTTTATTAATAATAAGTTTATTAAATACAGACGAAATCCCTTGAAAAAGTCAACAAAAAATTGACGAAACGTCGGGGTTAAGAAATGAAACAAATTTGGTTTTTATTACATTTATCTCAACAGGCCTAATTAGCTTTGGCCAGTAAACACATAAACAAGAAAAAGACTTAATTTAAAAGCTTTTATAATTGAAGAATGAATTTAGAAAATATGAATTGATCTTCAAGAGGTTGTAGATCCTGCAGGTGCTGACACTTCTTTTTAGAAATAATCAATCTTTCTTTACGCAGTTTCGGAAGCAAAGCAGTATTGATTTTGTTTTCAGTTCATTGCGGAAGTTGGGTATAATGGTCTTCAACGGCGAAATCTATCAGGTTTTTTTTGGCATTTTTCAATGTTACTCATACAAACGACCACTTAACGCTTTTACAGATAGGACAGTTTGTTTTTTTTTTTTTGTTTTTTTTTTTTTTTTTTTATTAATGAAATCGCTAATTTTGGTCAGAAAAACTCCAATTTTTTTATGGTTGTGCATTTTCATGCAATGCATCAGAATCAAAAAAAAAACTTATTTTAGATTTTCTGTTATTAAGGCCCTTTGCGTTTTAGCTGACGATACATAGATTTAAAAAAATATATACATATAATTTTTTGAAACAAATCAAAAATTAATAATTCGCTAATATGTTATTTAACAAATAATAATTTTTGGAAAAAAAATCGACATCAAAACAGACAAACTCAAAAACATACTGACAGGTTAAAATGAAATTTAATATTATTCTAAACCTTTGTCTACAACATTTAGCAGATTTTTTATAAACATCTAATTACATTAACTAATGTTCAAAAGTTTGACCACTTAGAACAAATTTCATCAACTATTGCGACACCCTTTCATTTCCAAATAGAGATTTTATAGTCGTTGTTATACTGGTCTAAGTAATTCTTTGTAAATTTAAACTGTCTGTCTACAACTGTTCAAAAGAATGTTTATATACATTAAATTAAATAGAATATTGGGGCACCCTTTATTTTGTACTTGTTATTATAACGATCATAGTAATCGACAATCTATCCAATTTTCAAGCCTGTGTCTATAGCGGTTCAAAAGATCGGCCCATATAGGTAAATGCGTCACCTCTACGGACACCTTTTAATTGTTATATTTTTTTAAGTATTTTTTTTTTTTATTGGGAGCTACAGTAACAAGCAGTTTTTTTTTTTGTTCATAATATACGCTAAAAAGTGGTATGTCGTACTAAATTTATTTTTGTTTAATATTTTACAAAAAATATTCTCCTCTTAATAATTATAAGAATTTCTTTTTTTTTAATTCTGTGAAAGTAAAACAGGAAACGTTAAGAAATTTATTTCTTGTCATTTGTTATACAGACCAGTATCTCTTGCAAACCATTATACACATCACATTTGAGCAACTTAAAAAGTAATGAAGTGGTCGGCACACAGAGCAACAGGTGAACGTAAAAAAATAATATTCTTACAAATAAATCTTTAGGCAGCAAAATATTTTTAATTATTTTTATCTTAATAATATTTCCAATACAGATAAAACATCAGTTTATGGTTATTTGTTATATCTTTTTTCCCCCTGTGCCGTTCTGTACTCTGTAATAATTTACTTTGCTGAAAAATTGTATTAAGTTAAGGAAAAATAAGTATGTTTGTGCATTAAAATTTGTTGATGTTAGTTTTTCTTTATTATTAGAATGCCGTATGTAAAATGCTTTTACCAAAACTTGCAACAGATGCTTTTAACCATACTTCATATTTTATACGTACTTTTGCTACAGTTGCTGTAAAGGAAAATTCCATAAGGTTTAGGTTTTTATTTTAAATATTTTTTTTTAAGATTAATGTAAAGAGAAATGTTTTGTTCTATGTCCGTTTATAAAGCAAACGATGTAATATATTTGGGTTAAACTTTTTTTGAAGTAAATAATAAAAATGCTGGTTTATTTAAATGCATTTTCTAAAGAAACTTTGTGGTTTGAAGTTTAAAGAGAGGTTTTGAAAGCAGAAATTAAAGCAATAGTTGTAAGAGGAACTTTAAAGTTTATGGTAATTACTGATGTATTAAATTAATAATCTTAATTTGGCTTAAGTTTGCAATTATTTACAGATACAGGGTGTCCGCCGGAAATGTATACTGCTCGCAGCAATTTCATTGTAATCTTGGCTGTATGCAATGTGGTACCGTCTTTTTAATACCACATGCTAATCAGTCCCAAAGCATGCAGTTGTGACGTTAAAAGGTTTTTAGACATATCACGATATCGCTCTCTACTAATAGTTACCGTTAGGCCGTTTTCCTTTTTAAAGATGCAAAGGTGACTGATGAATAGTTTGAGGGTTTAAAATTGCCAAGTACCGACTATTGTGTTTATTCAGATATCCATCCAAATTTAAATATGCCTCGCCACCTACTATGATTTTTTCATGAAAATCGAGGTTGCCATAGATGAGCTGCAACATCCAATTGAAGAAGCTCTTGTGTCAACTGAATCTTAAATGGAAACAAATGAAAATCCTGGTGCAAAATTGTGGCCAAAATTTTTCTTTGAAGAACAAGCTCCTGAGCACGGCGTCGAATTGATGTTGATGTATTGTTTTGAACACTTTCTTGAGCAGCAGCAATATTTTTAGTCGATCTTGCAGTACGTTGTGGTCCATGATTGCGCCTATCACCTACAGACCCTCTTCCTTCGAAATCACTCACTATATGATAAATGGCGCGCTTTGTTGGCACGTTGTTTCTTCCAAACATTTCACTTAAATTTCTCAGCATCGCAGCAATCGATGATTGATTTTGATAAAATTTTTTTTGACGATTAAAACAAGTTGATTTATCTAATATTGTTTCATAACAAATTTGTCACGTGTCTTCTCACGATTGCCAAATTTTAACTGCCAAGACCTTTCCCGCGGGCACCCTTTATATGTGTTAAGTTTTGAAGAAAAGAAGAAAAAGTATGCATTAACAGCATGTAATGCAGCATTTTCTCGATTGCTACTTCCATCATCAGCATAAATGAACAAGAAAATTTGTTATCTGTTTTAAGTTTACGTCGATTTCATATATAATTACAATATGACGTAAGCCACTGCATCAATTTCGTAGATAAAAGAATTAATAACGTTTAACAAATGTTCTATGACCTTCAACGTTCACATTCGTGGTTGATAAATTTAATATTGTCGACGGATTTTTTTATGTTGAAAATGCCGTTTATAAACTGTAGTAACGTGACGTAAGACCTGACTATTTTTTTTTTTTTTTTTAATTTTCAATAATGATGTTTCATTAAAAATACTGTGAAGTTGCGAAAAAGAGGCTTCTGATGCTTTAGAATTAGCTACTTAATGAGAGCCTATGAAGGAAATATGTCACACTTGTTAGAAATGATGCAACCGACAATCACAAATTCACTGCCGACTTACAATCTAATGATTAAATAAGTTGAATTCAAGAGATTTGGACCAGCATTAAAATCGCTTTTATATGCATTTTGGAAATCACGTTTCATCAATACGGAGAATTAATTTATCGCCCTACTGATCGACAAAGTTGTTTGACTTAAAATAACGCTTCTTTACAAATATATTCAGATAATTATCGTACTATAAAAACATTATGGAACCATAAGCACTTATAGCATCGACTAGACTGTTGCCGAAGGAGTGAAGGTCATTCAACTATTCGACGAATTTTATTTTTACTCATTCAATTACTTATTTAATTAAAAAATTGTTTTCCTTCTCAATTAAATGTATTGTAAGGTTAGCTTTTAGACAAACATACGGATTCTTTTGATTGCAAATACCACTATGGCTCATTATAAATTCTTTATTCTTACTTTATATGGCTTTCTCTGGCTATACTTCTTGATTCTATGATCTTGTGAACCCTATGGTTTCGTATTTACTAAACATGCGTTATTATTACAAACGCAGCCATCCACGCTACACTACTGTATTACTCCGGCCTGACATGAACTACTCGATGCCTTGTTTATTAGCCTTAACCATCCACAGACATTTCAACTATTCCTTTTATTTAACCCAATCATTCCCTTTAATCCAATAGCCACAACACACTTCTGGTATGCACTGTTGTTATGCGGTTACACTTCCCTGCACTTACCACTACCGTTCTTACTTTTTATTATTGACAATTATCTATTACTCTTATATTAAATTGGACGTCCCCAATAACTTATCTGCCATGGCTTTACACAATAATTGTCTTTTGCCTCTCGAGAGGGTTATACTGCTGCTTCTTAATTTTTAATTTATTACAACAATTATTATTTTCTGTTGTACGCATGTCCGAAGGCGAGATCGAACAAACCCACGATCTTCTGTTTTACGGCACGCACCTCTACCAGCGCAACCATCTTGGTTGCTCAGCTTTTGTTGGGTAATTGTGGTATTATTCTATACACACACCATTAGTAGAATTAACTTATTCACCACGCTCATACGGATAACAAAAACAGGGGTTGCCAGATCTTACAATATAATTTATTCAATTAGTTACTTAATAAGAAAATTTTTAATTAAATATTATATCCGTCAGTTAAAAATTTAATTAAATAATAATTTGAAAATTTAGAAAATATTCTGCGAAACAGCTGGAAGAGCCTTAACAGATTAACACATGCTTCTATCTTGATCAGTCGTTTAGTGTAGTGTGTAGTTCCACTTTCGGATATTTGTCATATTTTTTAATGTGTTTTTATCAGGATAGCGACCTGCTAAAAACCTTTTGAGATAGTTGGAAGCTACGGTAAACTAAAAGTTACCAATACATATATATCAGGGGCTTTATAACCTGACGTCATTTCTGATGAGCTCTTATTCATCTCAGGAGGTTCCAACTTCTTCGGCAGTTAAGCACAAAAGTAATACAAAATTTCAAAGACATTAAATATCACAATAGGAAATGGAACTCAAACGTAATATAAACAAAGCTTGATGATGAATCTTAGACTCCTTACTTCCTATCTAATCTTATCCTTCATTTCCTTCATACCACGACCAAGCTTCTATGTTAGAAAATATTCAAAGCGGTCACAAAAAAAACTCTACAAATGATCAAAGTGGCCCTGTAGTATACAAAAAATCGCTTTCCTATTATTTTTTTTATTAAATTAACTCTGTTATTCCCATTATTTTGCCTCTCCCCTTGTACCTTATTTTAGAGGTTAATTGGTTTGTCTGGTAATAATTTTTTTTATTATTTTCTCTTCCAAGCTAATATTTTTTGAAAGCACAAATATCAAAAAATGAATTCATGTCAGCAAAACTAAGAAAAAAAAAAATACAATCAAATATAAACTTTATCTTGAAAATTGTCTTTATAAACCTGAACAGCTATTCAGATGTGACAATGTCTATAAGCAGCTGTGGTTGTGTATGTAAAAAAAAAAAATTGACGTGCTCTTAAACTTGACAGCCAATCGGATAAAATTGTTAACAAAAATGATGTTTTGTCTTCTTATATTTTCAAGAAAAAGATCAACGTACATAAAAATGTTAAACACATCAGTCACGTACAATTCGCACGCGATGAACAATCACATCATACTTTATTCATTTTATTTTTAAGAAACAAAAATACACACAAACATGAAACAACATTTACTGTCTACAAACGAACTGAAATAAAAAAAATGGCAAAGAAAAATCTTAGGAGAGAGAAAAAAAAATAAATTGCAACAATAGCAAACAAAGGTATAAATTCAGTAACATCTTTTCACTTTGGCTGCTTTTTATGACCAAAAACAGTTAAAGTGAAGACTTATTGGTGCTGAGGAATGACATGTATTTCTGCAATAACGCATAGACGTAAAGATAGAAAAAATAGATGAATGTATGACTAAATAGGAGAACGTAAGCGCACATGTATCTAATACATTATTGTTTACGTTTTTATTGTTGTTGTTGTTGTATTTCATTTATGGCCACCCAAATGGGGTGCCACATACTCTCCATAGTATTGGCCAAATATGGTGAAAATAGAAGTTGTTAAAAAGTGCAGAAAAAAAATACTTGTTTATAGGCAGACAAAGACATTTACAAAAGTGGCAACATTTAAAGCGCCAGCTAAAAGTCAATGGTGTCTCTTAAAACACAAGCTAAAGGGTGAGCTGAGAAGTTACGAAAAATACAAAAAGAAAAATTTTAAGGGAAGCGATTAATCACATCACATTTTGTGCTGGGTAGAGGACATTTAAGCAGAAACAATTGTGCAAAGTCGTAAACCTAATCTTAGGCTTTGCGCTGAAAATATTGTTGCGCAAATAAGTAAAATAGGATTTGGCAATCATTTACGTATCTATAATAACAAAAGCTGATGTTGTCCAGTAAAAATATTGTATAAGAAAAGAAAGCTAAAAAATGTATTATTTCTTTTAATAACAAGTGCGGTGTGCGGACAGAAAATAATAGGGAAAGCTAGCTAATGCAGCCGTAGTAGTTGCGTTAATAGATATGCTTGCTTTTTAAAAAATTAGTCATGAGTTCAAATCCCATAAACTCCGTTAACATAGAGAAAAATTTCTGTCCATCAGTAAGTTGCTGTAAATAATTTAAACAATTCTTGCAAAAGAAAAAAATCGATTTTAAAACATATTTTATCTGTCTGTCTATAAAGGTTAAAAAGTATGGCCGCATACATCAAATTGTATTAACTATTTGGACACCTTTATATTACATTTCCAAAATTTATACTTGTTATAATAGACTTTGCACTGCAGCTCCGTGCTAATTTCAGCCATCAGTCTGCAACTGTTTAACAGTTTGGCAATATACATCAAATTACAGCAACTATAGGGGCACCCTTTAATTTTCATATTAAAATATTATACTTGCTGTTGTAGACTTAGCAACGAGGTTCTATGTAAATTTCAACCGTCTGTATATATCCATTCAAAAGATAGGCCAATATATGTCAATTTACATTAATTATGGGAAGACCCTTTAATTTCTAAATTCAAATTATAAACTAATTGAAATAGCGAGCTTAGCAATACAGGTTCCTTGTTAGTTTAAGGTGTCTGTCTATAACGATTCGAAAGTTTGGCCACAAACATCAAATAACATCAACTATTGGGACACCCTTTAATTTTCAAATCCAAATTGCATACAGTTGTTAAAGCGGAGTTAGCAATACAGTTCCGTTATAAATTTCAAGCGTCTGTCTACAACTGTTCAAAAATATGGTCATATTAATATAATGAAATGAACTATTGGTGCACCCTTTATTTTATAATTTTGAATATAAATACTGGTTACTCTCACGGCTACAACAATCGATATTCGACTAAAAAGATAAGTCCATATAGGGCAATTTACTTCACCTATCGGGACACCCTTTAATTTTTAGTTTTTCTTGCATTCATTTTTGCCATTGAGAGCAATAGTGATAAATAACTTTTTTTATTTTAAAGTACACGTAAAAAGCATATAAGCTAAATGGGGACATCCTTTAATTTTTAAGAATATGAACTGTTTTGAAAACGGGACAAATTTATAAGCATCACCTTTAAAAAAAAAGAAAATCAAGATCGATTTAGAAATGACTGAGTTATGGAGGAACAAATATAAAAAAGCAACATTCACTCGAATTGTTAATCTCCTACTTTTTTTGAAGTCGCTAAAAAAAAGTAGAATTAAGATAGATAGAGATGCTTGCTAGCTTTAAAATATATATCACGAATCATTAGTTTAATCACATCAACACCATAAAAACATTTTTAAAGAGGGATATAAAGAGCAGATCAAACCTCCGCTTTTTGTCAATGCCATAAAAAGCAAAATAGAGACTAATTCTAACTCTGTTAATTGCATAGGTAGAGGTGCTTGCTTGTTGAAAAACAGAAATATTGAGCCATGAGTTTAAATCCCATCAACGCTATGAACACCGAACATAAATGGTCGTCGTTCTGTTAAAGGCTGTCGATGTGAATAAAAACTAGTTTAAACGGAGCATTCACGTTGGTTGCGTTGATAGGATTGATTACTTGCTGTAAACTACGAGTCACAAGTTTGAATAAAATTAACGACATAAATACGTTCAGTAGGTGCTGTGACCTTTTTTTTAAGGGAAATAAATAGTGCATTGAACTACTCTTTATTCTTGAAACAGATCAGTCTCGCTGGTTGCACGCTTTTTAAGCTGAGAATTTTGAATATGAGTTCAAGTCCCACCATAACTCTAATTAATAAGAAAAATTTTTTTGGTTAGCGATTGAACGTGAAACATCTGTTCAAACTTCTCGGAGTTCTAAATGAAAAAGCAAAGTAAGTCCACATTTACACTATGCCATTTTTTAATGCAATTTTTGCAATTCTCTTCATAAGTTGCAGCGGTATTCGCTATTTTAAACAAAGCATAGCCAACATAAACATCCCCTCTGAACTGAAGCCATGCTTTTTTGCTTACCCCTCTTGCTTCACAATCAAACAAATATTTCATGTTAGATTCATGAAATATTACATAGTGCAAATGCCGTATAACTGTTCTTAGTGAAGACTCCTGTATAAAAGAACAGCACGTAAAATGATTAAGGCGCCTGTATAGTGAGAGAGAGAAAGAAATAAAAAATAATAACAGTTTAAAATTGACATTAAAAGTTAAATTTCTCATACATCCTGTTTAGTTCACAGATATACTTGTGCGAACACAACAAAAAAATAACACGTCTCTATTTTTATTCACTGCTGTTACAATGTTTGTAGTGCAATTTTTTTTTTTGTTCTTTGCAAGGAAAACAATTGTTTCCATTTTCAGTTGTCATCTTTCTAGATACACGATTGCTTTTTCTAGACAGTCATACAGGTTTAAATTCCTTTGCACCAATTATACGTGTATATCGCTTAATATAAACTTTATTTGTAGATTGCTGACTGTCTGTCTGCATTTGTCTTTTCAATGTTGTTGGCCCAGTCATTCATGACTTAAAGATTGTTATTTTATATTAAGCCTGTCAATTTTCTAGGAACGTTTGCTTGTAAATTGTATAGAAATGTTGTGGAAGATAAAGAAAATAAAACAATAATACAAATAGTATTAAAGGAAGAAAAATATAGATTAACAAGTTTATAGAAACCAAAACACATGGGACTCTAGGCATCTAAAGTTAAAATTAGAGTAGCAGATAGTCAGATGAAAGGAGATTTCCGTGACTGACCTAATTTTTTTTCCACTAGATACTGTTATCCTATTTTTGTATTTTATATCGCCCCATATATTTGGTTTAGGGTACACAAATTGTTTTGGACATTTTTTTTAGTGATATTTTGCAAGGTGTTTTCTTTTGCAATATTACCGTCTTGCAGGACAAGCGTCTAACTTACACGCTTATTGCTTGTCAGCACCTCCTTACAACTTTTTGTCCAAATTACTTGAACTGTTACTCAAGCACTAGAATACTTCCATTATCCATAACCTCACTTTTTTAACTCTATGTTTTATTTATCATCTTCTTAGGGCGGGCTGCAGTATTATTATATATACGAGACTCCGATTTGTAAGAGATATAACTTGAGGGTAAATCCATGAAATAAAGAGACTATCAGATCCTAGTTCAAGATTAAGAACGAAAGATAAACAAAAAGTGAACAATTGATATCGAGCTTTTAGCGCAATAACTGTTCTCAATTTTTCTTACATATACTTTGTTTTGTCGCCATTATGGAAAACATTAGTTCATATTTACCAGTCGTGAAGTAGACATGGCCATATAGATGCCACTAGGATATTACAGCTCGCCTATGACAATCCCGATTTTCCTGAAAAAATCATTATGACTGACGAGATACATTTTTAATTGGATGGACATGTGAATAAACAGAATAGTCGGTTCTGGGCAATGTTAAATCCATTAAAAGTGACAGTCTGGTGTGCAATTTGGTCAAGAGGAATCATTGGACATTACTTCTTCGAAAAGTGCGTAACGGTAACTGTGAATTGTGAGCGATATCGTGATATAACTGAAAACTTTTTAGCGCAGCAACTGAAAGTGTTGGGCTTGATAAACATGTGGTGTCAACATCGGCACATCGCAAACACCCGGGATTGCAATGGGTTTGCTGCAAAACCTCTTTCCACAAAAAGTTATTTCAAGGAATAATGACGTTGATTGGCTTCCACGGTTGCCTAATTTGACTGCTCCGGACTCATTTCTGTGGGGATGTCTGAAAAGCACAGTTTATGCAAATAAACCAGATACGATTGAGCAACTCAAACAAAATATTCGTGATGAAATTAATGAAATACCGCTTGAAAGGTATGACAATGTAATAAAAATGTGCTCAAAAGGGCTCTCATTTGTGAAGCTAACACAGGCAGACATTCATCTGATATTGTATACCATATATAATTACCAACATTAAATAAAACATTTCTTAATAAAAGATCCATTGTCTTTCATTTAACCTTCATTAAGTCTTCGGGTCAAATTTGACCCATTTTGCAAGAAAATTGTATTTTTTTCCGAAAGTAGGGGGCTTAGATTTTAGATATTTTATGAATTTTATTTATTTTTGAATACTAATAACTATTTTTGGTTTTAATATAGTTTTTATTTGACCTTTTTAATTATTTAGTTTTTAATTTATTATTTAAGCACAAGGTCTTTTAATTTTATTATTTTATTTTGTCAATATTTCGCTACTCCTTGTGTTTAAATAAATATTTCTTTGTCCTGATGATGCTACACAAGGGAGTAGCGAAATATTGACAAAATAAAATAATAAAATTAAAAGACCTTGTGCTTAAATAATAAATTAAAAACTAAATATTTTTGGTTTTTATAAGAAAATATTGTACCAAAAAAAAATTATGCAGTTTTTAGCACTTAAGACCTTCGGGTCAAATTTTACCCGTAACAAAATCTTTATGTTTTTACACAGTTTTGTTAAAATAATTTATTTGTAAAGAAAAATGGCAAATGTTTTTTGCACCAAAATTAAAAGTCAATATATCTGTCTCCTTTATTTTCTCCATTTTTGGTGAACATTACTGGTATGAAAAATGGGTCCCCATGTAAAAAGCAAAGCTTATTTTCTTATGCAAAACTGTTTTCAGTCATATAATAAACACGGAACTAATCTAACGTATCAACGTTATAAAGTGTCGAGTCTGTATTTCTTGTCGGAAAATGAATACTAGTGAAATAGAAAATTTGCTAAATGCACTATCGGACGAAGAGGAGATTTGTTCAGAATATGAAGATAACTTAGAATTGCGGAGACAACTGACAGTTTTAGTGGAAATGAAATTGATGTAGCAACAACTGCAGCAAGGACAACAAAAGTACGTGGAATAAGATATTTCAGACAACCCCTTACAAATAGTCAAGGAAGATTCCGGAGCAAGAACATTATTAGCGTGAAGCCACACCTCACCCGCTTCTCTTGTTCGATAATCACAAGGGAAGAAATTTCCACTTTTCAATTGTTTTTCCCGCCACCTGTAATAAACATTATTTTGAAATATACCAATAATAAAGGTAAACGTGTTTTTGATATGGATTGGACTGAAGTTGACGACACCTTTATGGGTACACTTTTGTTAGCTGGAGTGTAAAGATCAAATAATGAAAGTACAGAATGTGTATGGGACTCTGAGAAAAGAATACCAATTTTTAGAGCAATTATGCCATTGAGAAGATTCAAAAATCATTCTAGAGTAATAAGATTTGACAATAAGGATTGAATTGACACCTTAGCTTTTGTCAACTAGAGGAAGACCGTTATTTTCATCATTTTTTTGGTTCACTAAGGACACTACTCTCGTTTCATATATTCCAAAGAAAAATAAGTCTATGAATCTTCTTAGCACTTTGCATCATAGTCCAGAAATAAGCAATCGTGAGGACATAAGCTGCAAATGATACTAGACTGTAATAAATGTAAAGGAGGAGTTGATACTCTGGATAAAGTTGTTCATGTTGCACTTGCAAAAGGAAAACCAATGGATGGCCTCAAGTTGTATTTTGCAACATTTTAGATATATCAGCTTTCAATGCTTTTATATTATTTACATCGGCTAGTAATGGTTGGAAAGAAACCTGTTTTGCCAAACGTCGTCATTTTTTGGAATATTTAGGATTGTAGTTTGCCACGCTCTATATAAAACAGCAAAATTCCTTGCCAAGAACACAACTTTCTTTATTTAAAATAAATATATACATATCTGAATTCGTAATAAATAAACAAAACGTGCAGCTTTAATATTCAAAACAAAGCTAAAAAAAAGTACTAACTTTAAAAACAAACTTAATTAAAGAAAACAAGTTTTTTCATATCGAATTTTCTAACTGGGTCAAATTTGACCCAAAGAACGTTAACGTAAGTAAAATTTGAGGACCTTATGAAGGTTAAGCAAAAATTATAACAAAGTAGTATACCTTGCAGGCGGACCCCCTGTTGCTTTACTCTCTATATATTTTGGTATAAAGATCACATTTGCCTTATTTAGTAAAATTGCAGGAATCAAAATTTTAAAAACTGTAGAAGTTTATGTCCTCTCAGAATATAAAAGTAGAAAAACCCTGGTACTTTAAGCCAACAAATAAATTTGATCAAGCCAAAGCTTGCATTATAGGAAAACAGTTAATTTTATAAATTTATACTTGTCATAATAACGGAATATATTTACTATGTGAAAATAGTTTGTGTCTACCTTTAATGATTAAAAAGTTAAAGCCTGATAATCACCTGACTATTGAAACACCGATTAATAAAGAGTTTTATTTTTTGTACTTGTTACAATTGAAGACTTATTTTTTCATACACTGTGTAACTTTGACGTGTTTCCCTGATATAGTCGAGAAAATAACAATGGTCCATAACCAGCATCATAAATAAAGTATATTTTACGGATTCTAAAGTACACTTTGCTTTAAAGTGGATTACGTCATACACTTGCATTTCAAGTTTTTCTGTTAAAATTAATTCCTTTTACTATTTTTTCTTCTTAAATTTGCCCAAATTTACCTCAACTCGTGCTATTTTTTTATTTAATTATCCCGATGAAATTAATTACCAATATTGATTATTGAGGGTGAAAGGTCGTCTCGATGGCCACTTCATTAACGTTTACTTAGCTCTTCAGGAAACTTCTGAGAAACATTTTAAATAAAATAAAGCAAAAACAACAATAACCAACAGTACTTGTATTTTTCTTTCTCCACTGTATACGGCTGAGTTTTTTTCGGCTCTTAAATACAAATTTATTTATTTTCTTAAATCAACAAATTTTACTTTTTATATTTGTTTTTTATTCTCACAAAAATTCTAGCAGCTGCGTAGAGATTGTGTACAAACATTTTATTTATTTAAGGTGTCACCCAGTTAAAGCCGGTTCAACTAAAAATATACTTTTTTTTTTTTGACCATAGTATTAAAAAAGTTAATAACAAGTTTTAAACTTAAATTAGATTATGGGCCGTTAGTTTATTAATATCAGCTCACTTTCGGAACACACTTAAATTTTACGTATTTCTTATTATATGAATATTTTAAGAGTCTACCTATTACAGTTCCATAAATAGAGGATTATGGTAGATCATCAGTCAGTGTAACAAACATGATTGGGTTACGTTTTTACCCTCAGGGAAAAGAATCCTAAAATTCACCCAAAACTTTCCTCGTTTTCTAGTTTAATATCGGTTTTTATTTCTTTACAAAACTTTGTTTTATTTTGTTACATTTGATATAATAAACAGTGCATATATTCCTTAAGAATATTTTTTTCTATCTAAAAAATTTAATTAATGCCTCTTTTTAAGCTATAGAAAAGATATTGACTTCAGAATATTTCAAATTTTGTTCAGTAACTACGGTAAAAAATTAAATTTTCTGAAAATTGTAATCAATATTAAAAAAATAAACTGGAACAGAGTGTCGAAAATTCCAAAATTTTAATTTTAAAATTTTTATAATACGATCATTTTAAACATTTTCTAGGTACTGATTAGGTTTAGATTTAGGACCTTTTGAAAGTTAGACAAAAATGAAAGAAATTCCAAGCGTAAGAAAAATTTTAAGGTGCATATCGCCATCCCTGGAAAGTGGATGATGGGCCAGTTTCAAAACTTAAGCTAACATACTCCACTGATATGCCCATGTCAACTTTTGGATCAACGGCCTATCCCTTTACAAAAAGCTGAGTTATTTTCAAGATATTTTGATTCTGTCCCACTTCGCAGTGACACAAGAAAAATTGAATTATTTTTTATTTTAAAAAAGCCAACTATTTTCTAAAAACCATAACATAATGCCATTTTTACTTTTTCTGCTTGTTTTAAGAGATTCCATCACTGTTAAAAATGAAAAGAATAATCTAACAAACCGTGATATTTTTAAAAATCAATCTCGATTGGCATGCCTATTGTCACCACGAAGTTTTAAATCAATGTTTTCCAATCTTAAGTAAATTAAATTTGCTGCAGAAATCATTATTTTGTTGAGGATTTATTCTGTCAAAAACATATTTAAATAGGTCTAAGGGGAGCAACGCCAAAAAATGTACATATGTATATATGTATTTACTTTATATCAAATAAGAATATTGATAAGCAATAAGCGAAAAAAAAGCTTAGAATATATAAATAAACAAATATTGAAATTGTCAAGCCAACATCTTCATACAAGCAGTAGCTTTTTTTTTGTGTTTGTGACATCTATCAAGTACTCGTATTCTTATGAAGCTTGTAACTGTCTTCAACATACCCGCTTGTTTTTACATGCAGACATAGATATCGATATCATATGAAATGCCAAAACACGTGTGTGTCATATAGAATAACATTATTGGCATCGTGAATAATAATACTGATGGCTTAAGTAAGAATTGAAAAATAAACAAAAAACAATCAAATATTTAAATTTGATAAGGAGACATTGCAATAAAATAAAGTCAAATATGAAAGCAAAATGTATATAAGGCTGAGGAAACCTGCATAAGAAAAATATTTTTTAAAGAAAGTGGTTTTCAAAACGTATAGAATTTTAAGGAAAAAAATTTCTATTAAATTTTGTTTTTTTTTCAGTGGAAAATAATTTTGATTGGAACTTTGTTTATCACAAACGAATTGAAAGTCTCTACAAGGCTTTGGCTTTTTGGATAACAAAAATCAGTAATGTATATCATTAAAGATGACAGCATGAAATATTAAAATATATATGGATCCAGAGCACTGGAAGGATGCAGCACAGAGGCAGTAGGCCCATGAATAAGCCAATATCAATCTATGGGAAGTATCCCAGCATCTTTCAAGCGGAGATTAATGGCAATAAAATATATATTAATTATAATATAAACATGGCCTGCAATATAATATAGTAAGTACGCTCTATGATAGTCAAGCTGCAATCATTGTATATATTCAATCGAGCTGATGTATTTTTTTTAAAATTTAAACTATAATTTGAATTTTCTTTGAACGTTCTTAAGTAAATTTGGACTGTCGAAAATAGAGTTTGCCAGATCAATGGCTTTAAAAATATATTTCCCGCAAATTTTATGATGCAAGTGAAGCAAATTATTGAACTTTAAAGGCGCGGTCAGATTATTTAAATATTAAAAAAAGAATAACCACTATTTTTAAAAATGTTTCCGGAAACTTGACACTTCGAATGACGATTTAATATGTGATACATGTAATATCTTACCTTTAATATTTTTTCCTTAAAAGTATTTGAGAAGAGTTAACCCTTTTTTTCTATAATTTAGTGGTTAAATCTTTCAGTCAAATATTTGACTAATTTAACCGTATCTTTAGTAAGAATATTTTTTCAAATCGAAAAACTTAATCTGAGCCGGAGAGTTATCGTGGTTTGGTAAAAAATACCAGTATCTGCTTCTGCTTTCTTCAAGAGTGCAGAACTCCTCATAGAATGAGTCGATTTCAAATTTAAATAAGAGAGGCTAACGAAATGGAACTATGCTTTTCGCTGTTACTTAGAGCGTCTAAGTTTTTTTTAAAGGCAAGCAACCAGAATATGATAAATTCTCTAAAACATTAGTAGAAGTTTGGATTTTAAAGTACCTTACACTACGGCTAAAACATACACTTATTAGTGTCCATCTGCCTAATTTTCTGTCTGGCTCATGACTTATTAACTGGAACTAAATACTTGCAATTTTCACAGAAGGTGTATTAAAACTGCTAAATAATGCTTGCAAAAAAAAAATTACTTCAAAACAAATTTTGGCTGACTGTCTGTAACGATTTAAAAGTTTGGGCACATAAAATAACATCGACTATTAGGGCACCTATTAATATCCAAATCCAAAATGTAAACTTGTTGTTATAGGGAACTAAACAATACAGATTATTTGCAAATTTTAAATGTCTGTCTACAACTGTTCAAAAGCTTGGCCATATACATCAAATAATGTAAACTAATGGGGCACCCTTTTAATTAATAATTTTAAATATTTACACTTGTTATTTCTGTTCAATTTTCAAGCGTTGGTCTAAAAGGCTTTAAAAGATAGTCGAATATAAATCAATTTACGTCACCTATGGAGACACCCTTTAATTTTAAGATTTATTTTTGTTTTACTTTTTCCTATTAGGAGCTATAGTTTCTTAAATTGGTGCACTTTACAGTTCATAATACACGTCAAAACATGTACGTTGTATGAGGACATCTTTTAATTTATAAAGTTATGAACTGTTTCTAACTCCGGACTAATGTGTAAACATCATCTTTAATATAAAGTAAACATTTTCAAAATCGTTTCAGAAATGATTGAGTTTTTCGGGCACAAATATAAAAAAAACAACATTCAGTCAAAATGATAATCTTCTTGTTTTTGAAATAGGGAGGTACATTTACAAACAAGGTGTATATAATGCTATGCCTGCTTTGATAAGTTAAAAAAAAAATAAAAGAAAATTTGACAGATTATTGAAATTTACACAAAAAGAAATGAATTAAAATTAAAGGGATGTCCCCACGGAATACCTGATTTTTTTAAGTAAAACAAAAACTGCAAAACAGATATGGAAAATTAGAAGCAAACGTACTGTTTCACCCGCTGCCCCAAATTACTGATTTCCAATAGCAAAAGTTTTGAAACTATGTCGGATTAATTGGCGTATTTAAATTTTCTCGAACTCATCTAGAGCCTTGGCAAAAATGATTTCAACACGAATACAGATGAAGAGACTGATAGAGGTACAGACGGACTTTGATTAATTAACTTAGCTAACATAATAACTCAGAATATTTACTTTATTAGATCGGAAATTCATATTATTGAAATTACAAACGGAATGACAAACTTATACCCTTTTTCCACCTAAACCAGAAGCCATTGTGAGAGCCTTCGTTTGTGAGTCCACCACACCACAGTTTTTAGTACAGAGGTTTACTTTCTTGCATTCTACTAGGAATTGTCAATTGTTCATCCCCCTAATTAATGGCTTAGTTTTTCAAAAGTCATTCCTGATTACAGTAGCTCATTTCTGGAACTGCTTGCCAAATGATTTAAGAGTATTTTCCTTTTCATTATCTTTGTATCGCAGAAAACTTATCAACCATTACAACAGTAATTTGCTTTAGACGCATTATATTTACACTCCTGAAACTGGACTACCTCAAATTTTTTTTCATATCGAAGCATTTGTAATTATAAATTGAAGCTATTAACAAAACACTAGTTTTTAAGCGATTTTGTATTAATTTGAGTTTAGGGTTGTCTACAAACTAAATTTATTTATTCTGAATTTTAATATGTATTTTGGCCATAAAGGGCTTTTTATATTACACAATGAAAATAAATAAATAAATAAATAAATTTGCAGCTGGCTGATTTATAAAATATAAAAATTATTTAACAGAAATTTCTTTGGCGAGTAGAACTATGATCAGTACGAAAACAAAAATGATCAGTACGAAAACAAAACAAAAATTAAATGAAGATTGTTTTGTAATTTTTATCCAATAATATTTGTGATGCGTCGCGTACACTGAACATCAAGCAGCTATTTTACCTACAGAGGTAAGTTTTCTGCCTTTTTAAGGGCGAAGAAGCCAAACCCTAATGTAATTTTAGTAAAATTGGCAGCCTATTTCTAAATAAGAGGACAGGAAAAAAACGTATAGAAGTAACTATACGTTTACGCAGCCTTTCATGGCCCCCAAAATCAGATGTACACTTGGTAGTGTTATAAGGTAGGATTTTGCTATTCTTAACAGGTAATAGCTGCTATTGGATTAATTGTGGTCAGTGAAAAAAAGTCTATGAAAGTACTTTGAGATGAACTTAATGATTAAATAGTGCAGGTAAAAAATATAGTGTTGTCAACTTAAAAAATCAGCGAACTAAATTAAAAACCGACTACTATTATGTCTGCTGGAAGCTAAAGCTCCTAACATTGCTTTGTGTAAATAATTCTAGCAAAAAAACCCAAGTCCAAAATAGATTTCATCAGTCTGTCTGTAACGTTTTTAGAGTATGGCCATATAAATAAAATTACGTTAACTATTGGGACACCCTTATATCTCCAAACTTTATACTTGTTCAACTGTTCAATAGTTGGGAAGTATACATAAAATTGCAGTAACTATAGGGTCACCCTTTAATTTCCAAATTTAAATTATATACTTGCTGTTGTAGTAGATTTAGCAATTAGGTTCTGTGTAAATTTCAACCGTGTCTCCATAACTGTTCAACAGTTTTCCCATATATATCAGGATTATATCAACTATTGTAAAACCCTTTAATTTATAATTTGAAATTTTTACACTTCATATTGTACCAAACAAAATAGTGGACATTCTGTCTAAAATTCAGGTGTTTGTATATAACGGCCATATAAAACAAATTATATTTATTTTTGGAACACCCTTTTATTTCGAAATTCAAATTATTAGTTTTTATTGTAGCGGACTTAGCAATACAGATTCCATGTAAGTTTCAGTTGTCTGTCTATAAACGCTCAAGAGTTCGGCCACATATACCAAATTACATCAACTATGGGGACACCCGTTTATTTTTCAACACAAATTTTATACTTGTTATTAAAGCGGAGTTAGTAATACAGGTTCTTTGTAAATTTCAATGGTCTATCTACAACTGTTAAAAATTATGGCCATATACATTAAATTAAATGAATTATTGGGGCACCCTTTTATTCATATTTTTAAATATTAATACTTGCTACTTTAACGGCCATACCAATCGACATTCTGTTTAATTTGCAACCGTTTGTCTGTAACGGTTCAAAAGATAGGACCATATAAGTAAATTTACATCAACTATGGGGGCACCCTTTAATTTTTAGATTTATTTTTGTACAACTTTTTGTTATTGGGAGCAGTCATTTTAAATTTTAAAGAAGTGCCCTTTACAGTTCATAATACATGTAAATAATATCTATGTTGTATAAGGACACCCTTTAATTTTTAAGATTATGAACTGTTTTTAAAACGGGAACAATCTGTAAGTATGACTATTATATTACCAAAAATTTTCAAAATCGGTTAAGAAAGGTCGAGTTCTGAAGGCACAAACATAATAAAAGCAACATTCAGTTGAATTGATAACCTTCTTCTATTTTTAAAGTCGGCTAAAAATTCGAACATAGACAGCAAGAAATTTGATCTTTTAAAAACAATCCAAAATAAAAGCCCTTTGCTTTACGGTTATTATTAAGTCAGAAATGTTTTAATATTTTTGCGATGATATGATTGGTCTTGGGACGCATGATATTTCCACATTTTTGTGGTCAAATAATTTTCAAAATAAAAATATTTGATGGATTTTCCTTTATAGCATAAAAGTTTTAAAATCAATTGCTATTCATGTAATGACAAATATTTAGAACACATTAGAAAGTAAATCTCTGCCTTTCATTTCCATCTTACTTACACCTCTTTCCGCAATGCTCCACATAATAACCAAACGAGAAGGAATTGCAAAATGTCACAGTAATAATGAGTCTTGTCTTGTATTGTATTTTTCATTTGGAGTCAGGTTAATAAAAGTGATTGTCCAGAACATGAACTAAAAAAAAGAAAAAAACCAAACAGAGCAAAGCGTGATCACATAAAAAAGGAATAGAAATGAATCGAAGAAAAAGTCAAGGAGAAAAAAATAAATCAGAGCAAGTAACAAGCAAAGAAATTTAACATTTAACATATTGCAGCTATTAAAAGAGCAGAGGAAAAATAAAACGATAGCTAAATGACTTAGACAACATTTAGTTATCCAGACAAGCAACGTGGTGGAAAGACAGTGCCACAAAATGGCGAAAATTTTCAAACAGCTTTTGTTTTAAATACAAAATATTTTTTTTAAATTTATTTTACAATAGAACCCACTGTTGTGCTATTGATCTAAAGTAAAAGCACGTTTTTTGTAACTTTAAGTTTTACAGATGTCGTGCAACAACTGCAGTTGTTGCAGCAAGAAATAGTTGTTGATTTTAACAACCAGTCAGCCAGTCAGCCAATGTGAAAAAGAATATTTTAAACTTTTTTGCTAACAATCTTTTCTTTTCTTTCCTTCTTTCTGCACATTTTTGTTTTTGTTGTTATTAAATTTTCCGTTAGAAAAATAATAAAAAATTCAAAAGGTCAAGTTTTCGAAAGCACTTTCTATTTGCAACTAAAAAATATTTTAAACGTTTTTTAAATTATTGGGCGGGAATGGCAAAAATTAAGGCAATCAAATGTTATGGTTTTTTAAACAGCACAAGAAAACTGTTGGCTGCCATAATAAAACGAAAATTGTTAATAACAACAGCTGTACTTTCATAAATTATGGCGGTAGCTGTAAATCATAAATCATAAATATTATTTGTGATGTCAGAAAATCATATAAAAGATAAATGTTTTTTTTTTCATAAAATATTAATATTTAACACGTCAATGTTTAGACATCGTTATATCCTTAAATGTCTTTTTATGACCCGCAGCAACAAGAGCATCATTGCTGTCATTAAAATCAACATATTATTCATTTTAACATCCTCTATGTTGCATGTTGAATTATGATTTTTTTCATGTATTTACAATTTTTTTTTTCTTTAATAATGGAAGTTGCTCAACTTTTTTTTTAAAATAACAAAAACTTTGAAAACAAATAGCTTTGAATTTAGTAAATATTTGTAGTAATTAATGAAGTCCTGGGTCAATAATTTAGTAGCGATTATATTAAAAATATATTTGTATAATATAATTCAGAGTTAGCCAAACTGCGTCTAGCGGACTAGATGCGGCTCTTTCAAGGATTATTTGTGGCTTTAATAAATGTACATGAGTTTCTTTCTCATTTTTGTGTTATTTTATTTAAAAAAAAATTACTATCGTTACATATGGTTTTCAAAATGTTCTTTCAAATTACTGACAACAACTATGAAAGACCTATTGGAACGTTAAAACAAGTTATATTTCCTTAAGAATAAATAATTTAAGAATGACATCACTCATGGAACACTGCATGAAGAAACATAAACATTGTCGAATCGTCTGTAATCGATCGACTCTAGATCTGTGAGTGGTCTGCACAAAGAGAAACAAAAAACAAAAGCAAAGAAAATCTTAGCTCTCATAAAAATGTTTAAAAGATACTATTTGATATTGAAAAGTACTTTTAGCAGAAATTTACTGTGGTACAAAGATAGTTTTTTTTTCACGCAATTAATAACTGATTGAAGCCAAAATTTTAAACCATTTCAGGGAAAATGGCAAACAAAAAACAGAGTTAAAAGAATGTATAACTAAAAGAATAATATTTTATCTGATTTGCCAAATTTTCCTCTTAAAATACAGGGCTTCCGCCAGGAAGGTGAAAGAAAATAGATCTTATTTTCAAAAATTTTTTATTAAATGTCGGCAATTATGTATGGAATACAATATCGAATAAACGTCCGCCTTTCGTAGCCTCACAAATGCGAGCCCTTTTGAGCACATTTTTCATTACATTTTCATACATTTCACGTGGTATTTTATTGATTTTATCACGAATATTTTGTGTGAGTTGTTCAAGCATTTTTGGTTTCTTTGCATAAACCTTGCTTTTAAGATATCCCCAAAGAAGTCTGGATCAGTCAAATCAGGCCAATGCAGACCACTATTTCTTAAAATAACTTCTTGTGGAAAGATGTCTCGTAGTAATTCCATTGCAATTTTAGCTGTATGCGATGTGGCACCATCTTATTGATACCATATGTTAATCGAGCACAAAGCATGTAGTTGTGGCGCTATACAGTTTTCAATCATATCACGATGTCGCTCTCCATTCACAGTTACCGTTACGCCATTTTAGTTTTCAAAGAAGTAAGGTCCAATGATTCCTCCTAACCAAAGTCTACACTAGACTATTACTTCTAATAAATACAAAGGTGACTGATGAATAAGTTGAAGGTTTTCCAGAACCGACTATTCTGTTTGTTTAGATATCCATCCAAATAAAAATATGCCTCGTCATTCATTATGATTTTTTTCATAAAATCGCGGTTGTATGGGCTACCTATAACACCCTATTGGAATATGTACGGCGGCGTAAATGGTCTTGCGGAAGAAGCTCTTGTGTTAACTAAGTCTTAAATGGAAACAAATACAAATCCGTGTGCATAATTGTGGTGAAGGTTGTCCTTTAAAGACCAAGCTCCTAAGAACAGCGTAGCGTTGAGGTTGGTGGATTGTTTTGAACACTTTCTTGAGTAGCAGTAATGTTTTCAGTCGATCTTGCAGTACGTTGTGGTACATGTTTGGGCCTTTCAACTACAGACCCTCCTTTTTCGAAATCATTCACTACACGATAAATAGTGCGTTTTGCTGGCACTTTGTTTCTTTCAAAAATTTTACGTAAGTTTGTGATTGTCACAGTAATCGACGATAGATTTTCATATAATGTTTTAACGATTAAAACACGTTGGTTTATCGAATATTTTTCCACAATAAAATGTCCATGTGTCCGCTTTACGACAGGCAAATATGAACTATCAAGACTGGTGTTTACCAACATGCCGGCAAAAAAGTAGTATACCTTTCCAGTCGATAGCCTGTATATTACTTGGAAAAACGTAAAGACTGTTTTTAAATTAGCGTTTACCAGATTTAGTATTTTTAACTGATATAAAAAAAAAATTTTTAAAAACACTGTATTTTTAACTGAAAAGAAAAGATGAAATAATATCTGATCTCTCAGACTGTTTGTTTAGTTTTTAAACTAAATTACACCTTTTTCAAAAGGCCACTAAAAATAAAGTATATTTTTTAATTTTTCTCGAATTAAAAATATTTATTCCAATATAAAGCAAGAAAAACTCAACGGGTATATAAACAAGTAAGAGTCCTATATTCGGCTATGCCAAATCTTATATACCCTTCACCATACATGTAAATCGAGTTTAGTAACTCCAATAAAAAAATAAATATATGGGGCGATAGATAAAAAAAAAAATAAGAAAAAAAACAAGTGTAAAAATTGACGTTTGCCTATATTTTCCGAGTTACGGGGCTCTGAAATTTTCAAATTTTTTAAAATATTAATATGTGTATTATTTTAAAGCTTTTGAAGAGATCTTTAAGGAAATATTAAAATTTTTAAAAAATGCTTAACCCATTAGATTCCAATGTCATTTTTATGCAGTAGCAAATTTTTTTATTTTTTAATTCTCTGTTACACCAACATTTGCTTTTTTAGTGGGAGTTACTTCACTAAGTTAGATTTACATAGATGGTGAAGGGCATAGCCGAATATAGTAATCTTTCTTGTTTATTTTGATTGCGTTTTTGTTCAATAACTGAATTTGTTTACTTTTTATATAAATTAATTTAAATTACTATTGTTATTTATTTATGAAAAAATTTCAAAATGTATTTTTTAATAAAAGAAATTTTTATATTTTATAGGAAACCTTAACTTTTTCTAGTGCTTCCATGGCAACACAGGTCTTTAATGTGGTTTGCTCTCTTTGTTGACAGATTTTGTGGCTGTATTTTAAACGTGGAAACGCGTGGATTTGTTTAACGATCATTGAATACAACGTGATGTGCCCTTCCACAAATACTTTGAATAGGTTTTTTTTCATAGACTGTTAAATATTCTAGAAATTTTTCGAAACCAAAAGATTTTTTCTATTATTTTTCCCAGCCTTTGTAACTTTTACATACATATTTAAAACATAAAAGAATGAAGTGAAGCAGATATATAATGTAAGTTGAAGGTTTTAAACTACTGCTGCCTTTTTTTTAATAATTTTTCTACAAAATTAACTCTGCATTTCGTGCAGTTAATAATTTTTTGTAAATGGCAACATAAAAAGCACACATAATAGTTTAGTCTTATATTTAAAATATATTAAAAAAGATGTAATCATTCATTTAGGTTCTTGGCTTTTTTTGTTTGTTTTCTGTTGCATACACAGTAAGCCCTCTACCACACAAAAGGCGTTACATTTTAGCTTTTGTTGTAACCTTTAATCATGGATAAAGAAACATTGTGCAAACTTTTATATATTATTTTTTTTTATAATATAATTATGTTAAGTAAAATAAACATGAACTACTTTAGGTAAAAAAATAAAAAAATGAAAAAAAAATCCTTCATATATCTTTACTTATTTTAAGAATGTCTGCAGGCTTGTTTGTTTCTAAATCACGTCTTGTATCAGCTTGAGTTAAATAGCTGAGTTGATTATACAGTAATTCTCATGACCAAAAATTAGGCGCATGTATGTACGTCAAGAGCATTTTAGTATGGAACACCCTTAAATTTTTAATTTTATTTTATTTTATTTGTAGTTTTTGCTATGGCG
Source organism: Gymnosoma rotundatum (assembly GCA_916610165.2). Classification (NCBI taxonomy): domain Eukaryota; kingdom Metazoa; phylum Arthropoda; class Insecta; order Diptera; family Tachinidae; genus Gymnosoma; species Gymnosoma rotundatum. The sequence continues at coordinate 120,434,779 of OU744338.1, forward strand.
GTCTTAATAAGAATAACACATCTATCTCGTTAATTTCAAGTATCTGTGCATTACGGTTGACGGAATACGTCACATATGTAAAAATCACATATCTATGGAAATACCCTTATATTTTCTTAGTTTATTTATAAAAAAAAAAAAATACGAAAAACTATGTGCTATATGTCAAAACCCTTTAATTAATAACTTAATAAATATTTACAGTGGAATCGTTGCGGACAAAATTTTTGTTATTACTGAGAATTTTCTGCAGCATGATTTACCCATTTGTCCGGACAAACAAAGCTGCCATATGAATACATAAGTGAACAAGTCACATATTAATTTAACAAAGTGTTTTAAGGGTGCAATATTGTATATTTTTTATTATTTAGGCATTATGGTTATTAAAACATGAATTATAAGAGAAAATTGCTTCTTTTACTTGCAAAATTATGTTTAAAAAGAAAAAGAATTGCAGAAAAAAAATTTGTAAGGCAAAGAACAACAATGAGCTATTTTCATGCTTTGGTTCGGGATATACGCTTAAATGATGTGAAATCCTTTATTAATTTGTATCATATTGACCCCAATAATTTGAAAAATTATTCTTAGAACAAATCTAATTAACAGATGCAGCTCAAAAATATACAAAAGGTTGTATACGGGGTGTAAAATAGAATTAAGGGCGATAAATATTAAGTAAAAAACTTGTTGCTGACGCTTAGTTTCGGAGTAAGGAGTAAAGTTTATATGTATTGTTACGTTTTTCCCTCTGAGAACAAACGTACGGATTCTGTTGATTGCAAATACCACTGTGGCTCATTATAAATTCCATATTCTTACTTTATGGCATTTTCCTTTGGCTATACTTCTTAATCCTACAGGTCTTGTGAACACTTGGTCTCGTATTTACTAAACATGTGTTATTAGTACAAACGCAGCCTTCTACGCTACACTACTGTGTTACTCCGGCGAGACTTGAACTACTCGATGCCTTGTTTAGTAATCTTAACCATCCACAGACATCTCCACTACTCCTTTTATCCAAGCCAGTCATCACCTTTAATCTAATAGCCACAACACACGTCTGCCATACACTGTTGTTATGCTGTTATACGTCTCTGCACTAACCGATACCATTCTTACTTCTTTTATTATAAAGGGCTTCTTGACAATTATCTGTTACTCTTATATTAAATTTGACGTCTTCACTAAACATCTGCGATGGCTTTACACAGTAATTGTCTTTTGTCTGTCTAAATTTTTAATTGCATTACAACAATTATTATTTTCCTCTGTACGCATGTCCAAAGGCGAGATCGAACCAACCCACGATCTTCTGTTTTACGGCACGCACCTCTATCAACGCAACTATTGAGGTTGCTCAGCTTTTGTTAGCTAATTGTAGTTTTTATTCTATACACACACCATTAGTTGAATTAACTTATTTACCACGCTCATAGGGATAACAACAACAGGGGTTGCCAGATCTTATATTCGTAACAGTATAAAATGGCACATATCGAGTATTTCATGGCGGAATAAGGCAGTATGTGTATCATTGGAAAATTAGTTTTAATACCTATTCAACTTAAAAGAAAAAATGAAAAACAAAATCAATTAAAAACCAAAAAAATGTTTTTGTTTTTTGTTTTTGCTTAAACTTTGATTTTTGTCTTTGCTTTATTGTTTGGACAAAAATCTTTAGTTTATTTAAAATATTTGTCAGAAGTCTCTTGACGAGTTAAGTAAGCGATAACGAAATGGCCATCGAGACGTGCTTTGACCCTCAATAATCAATATCGGTGATTTAAATAATAAATCGGGAGAATAGCATGAAAAAAAAAAAATTTTGAAATTTGAGAATTAATTAATATAATTATTTAAAAAAATCCCGTTGTTTAAAATGTTTAATATTTGCAAAGTGCCTGTGCATAAAATAAATTATCGTAGTGTTTTGTGATATTTTATTTTTCATCCTCTTTCAACTTTATAAAAGAGCAGAAAAAAACTCTGCCTTATACAGCAGAGAAAGAAAAATAGAATTACAAGTGGTTATTGTTGTTTTTGCTTAAACTTTGATTTTTGTCTTTGCTTTATTGTTTGGACAAAAATCTTTAGTTTATTTAAAATATTTGTCAGAAGTCTCCTGACGAGTTAAGTAAGCGATAACGAAATGGCCATCGAGACGTGCTTTGACCCTCAATAATCAATATCGGTGATTTAAATAATAAATCGGGAGAATAGCATGAAAAAAAAAATTTTTGAAATTTGAGAATTAAAAATGTTTTTTTCATATAAACATAACTGGTCAAATAAGTTAAGTTTAGCGGCAATACAACAAAAGAAAAGTTGTTCAGAGAATGTAAAACGTAATTTTTAAAACAAAATATTACGAGCATATGTAAGTTTTCTGGGGTTGGATCCAAGAATTTTCTCCACTGTAGAATAAAAAAAACCGGCTTCAATTACTAAATATTTTATGTGTAGCCGGCATCTGGCCGGGCACAATGACTTTCTGCTCTATGCTATGACTAACACCGGCTTCGCTTACTTAAGATTTTCTGCTAATTCTTTTTTCGTATACTATTCCCGCTAATTTTCATTTACTTGATATACTTAGGTAATTATGTCTTGTCTGAAGTTTTTTAATTCTTTTCCTTTTCAAAAACATAGGTCTTGAAATCACTCCAGATTCTTTGCTTAAAATTATATTTTACGCCCCATTGACAACATTTTTTTTGGGCTGCATCCGTATTTAAGCCTTCAATTTAGCTTTTTTTGAAAAAAAAATTTTAGTCCCATCTTAGTTTAACTTTTGGCGGACAAAAATTAAAGTTAAACCAAATCAATCTGAGTATTGTCTGAACAAAATCACTTCTATCACTCTCTTAGAGAAATGTCAAACTACATAACAAACTATTGTTCGAACCAAAAATTTGTCCGGATAAAATGGATGAATCCACCATAAGCATAACTTTTTCAAAAAAAAAAAAAAAAAAAACAATTTATAATAATAATAACCCAACAAAAAATTTTTGAAAAGGTAATCGATTGTGAAATTAAGCATTTTTGGCAGAAGTACTTCCCAACCAGATTGCCAACTTAATAATTTTAACAAGGCATGAGACTTTTATAATCAATTACTAAGAATCGATTACATTAATTATTGTAGGAAATAATAAGAACCATTAGTACGGTAGTCTCTTTTAACATAAACGACTAGTTTCATTACTACTTTCTTTTTTGGAAACTAATGTAATGTGTTTTGTAAGCGAGTAACACAATATGGCAATCACGAAAGTAGGTCATTGTATGGCAAGTACTTTTTAAGGTAATGTCTAATTTTTTGCTAGAATAGTCGCTCAAAAATTGAAAAAGCACTACTTTAAAAAGTACCAAGATTTTGCTGAACCTTTCCGCTTTTTTCTACCATTTGCAAGTTAAAAATATGAAGTGATCCAGGGAAAAGCGATTTAACCTCAATGAACAGCGACATCAATATATTTAAATTCATCTTTATTCAATTTAAATCATTTTTTTAATGTCGGTATTCACGTTGTCAATATTGCCATTTATGGATAACTGGTAATTTAAATTTGGTATTTTGTAAGAAAATGTGACGTTGGCATTATCTTGAATTGCCAATGACATAGTCGTCTGTGATTTAAGTATCGTGGACAAACTAAACAATTAAATAAACTATAAAAATAGTAGAAATAAAATTAAAAATGGACAAACTGAAGATTAAAAACCCTAAGCAATTTTAAAAATTAGTTGAAAATTTGGTACGTAGACCCTAGAAAGAAACTGCTCCAGTTTCAAAAGCAAGTCAACCCTAAGGGTACGGTTAAGGGTGTCTCAGGTAAATAGAAGCTTCCTACACCTATTTAAACGTGTTTAAATCATTTCAAATGGTAAGCGATGTTGCCCCAAGAGGTCCACTTTCATTTCTTGATATTTAACTTTGTTTTTTTGAAGAAGCCGCTGGGAACAATAGTATCAGAAAGAATGCAATAACAAACACTGCAATACAATTCCTTACCTCAAATGAAGAAACAAATTATTATTTTAAAATGGATAACTTTAAATTTATCACTTACATTTCATCTGTTACAAGGGCTGCTATATATATTTCTGGCCTGGCAACACTAAGTGCTGCCAAGTGCAATCTGACATTTCCATTGGAAAGTTTGACATTTTTAAGCATAATCGTACTCAAAACGTTTTGACGTACGACCATTATTTGTGTTGTTTACAGTGGCTTGAAAAAATTAATATTGAAAAAAATGGAATTAACTCGTGAACATTCTCGTGCCATCATTTTTCACAACTTTCGACGTGAATTATCACAACAAGAGTGTATTGATGAACTTAAATCTTTGTATGGCGATGAAGCACCATCCTATAGCACTGTGAAAAATTGAATTTAATCGTGGCCGAAGCTCGCTCAAAGACGAATTCCGTGAAGGTCGTCCAAAAACGGCTGTTGTGCTAGAGAACATTGACGCCGTGCGTGAACTCATAAAGCAAGATCGATATGCGACATACCGAGAGATAGAGACATCCTTGGACATTTCTTCCACCAGCATACATTCGATACTGCATGAACACCTGGCGGTAAAAAAGATTTGTTCTCGTTGGATCCCGCACAATTTGAAAGTCGCTCAAAAAAAGGCTCGTGTCGATTGGTGCAAAGAAATGTTGCAAAAATACGATTGCGGCGCTTCAAAAGACGTTTATAAGATCGTCACAGGTGACGAATCATGGACCTATGCGTATAAGCCCGAAACGAAACAACAATCGACCGTGTGGGTCTTCAAAGGAAGTTGTTCGTGGAAGAAGCACTTCGAAGCAAATGGTCGCCTGTTTCTTCGGCAAAACTGGTCATGTGGCGACTGTTCCGCTTGAGCAACGTAGGACGGTCACTTCTGAGTCATACACTACAATTTGTTTGCCTGAAGTTATCGGAGAAATTCGAAAAACCAACAAGAGAAGACGAATCATTGTTCACCATGACAATGCGAGCTCCCACACATCGTCTCAAACCAGAGCGTTTTTGACCGGCCAAAACGTCGAATTAATGGGTCATCCGCCGTACATCCCTGACTTGGTACTTATGACTTCTTCTTGTTTCCGCACATCAAGAAAAAAATGCGTGGTCAACGATTTTCGTCGCCAGAAGAAGCTGTTGAAGTGTTCAAAAACCATGTTTTAGAGGTGTCTCAATCGGAGTGGAAAAAGTGCTTCGACTACTGGTTTGATCGCATGCAAAAGTGTATAAATCATGCTGGAGAATACTTTGAAAAACAATAAAACTATTTTTGATTATAAATATTCGCATTTTCACTATTAGGCTAGAAATATATAGAGTAGCCCTCGTAACTGATAGATTCTTGATTTCTGTCTAAGAAGTTTTCCGTTGACCATTAACTTTTTCTCACTTTCTGCATAACTGAAGCCGGTATCGGAAAGAAAGAACCTTTTTTTAAATTATAACAAAATTGTAATTTCTAACACAATCAAAAATAGTAAACAAATAAATCAACTGACTTAAATATTAGATGTGTGTTTTATTTTTTATTGTTTTTATCGACACAGACAGACAACGTCATCATTAAACTGTTAGGGAATACCAAATAAGTATTGATGTTGTTTTAAAGTAATGGTGCCTAAAAATTGACGACGATGTTGTCGACGACAAACAGAATAAGAATTATTACCTTGTTGATCGCTGGTATCACGTTGCCTTGTGATGTCATTAATTAACCTTAAAACTTATTTCTTAGCGAAAACGTTATGCTTTTGCAAAAAAAAAATCTAATAATTTTTATTTACATATTTTTCTATATTTAGTATCAGAATCTGTGCTGAAAATAAAGCGTTTTTATAGATTTTTTATTTTGAATCGTTAATAAATAAAAAGAAAATTAATAAAAATTTATTTTGTTTCATTATAATATAATATTCAGGGTAGCGCTACAAACCGGGTTACAGCTGTAGCATTTATTTTAATATTTAATATACTTGCCAAGTAATCAGCTCCATTATACTTAGTTTTATGTAAAATAAAAATATTGTACATGATTTTGTATTTATGATATAAAAGGGATTTTCCTCTCTTTTATAACTTTTGGGGAAAAAATTGTAAAAATATTTGTTTAACTTTTGGTGTTTAGTTTTCTATTCATTTAGTTAGTTAATAAAAGCTTTTCGAAGTTAAATAAGAAAATGTACAAAAAGTCATAATGACCTTCTGTGTTATTGGGTAAACCTCAATGGAAGTGGTTTTACTTGTATAAAAATCTTTTAGATTGCCAAATTTTAAGAAAAAATTGTTTTTGTATTTAAATGGAGAACATTTCTTTACTGTTGTTCTATGAAGTTTGGCCTTTCATTTACAAAAATGTTAAAGAAAGTTTAAATGGAAAATAATGTTTAACTCTGTTTAATGAGTCTTGTAGTAAAATTTCGATAATAAAAGCAGGGCGTGCACTTTGAAAGATGAATTTCTTTTCAGCTGCAGTTTTTCATTGTTCAAGAAAACAAAAAGGAATTGGCCACTGAACAAGCAACAATTTAATACTGAGTGTGTATGAAAAACCTCCAAGGCAAACAATCATTATCCTGTTTTTGTTCAACAGTAATGAAGTAAGAGGAGTCTAATTTGTTTATACAGGGTGTCCACCGAGAAGATATAGTACTTTATTTTGCCGCCATTCTGGTAAACATTAGTCTTGACAGTTTATATTTGGCAGTCGTGGATTAGACACGTGGAAAATTTATTATGAAAAAATATTCGATTTTTAATTGTTAAAACATTTTATTAAAATCAATCATTGATCACTGTGACGATGGGAAAGTTACGTAAAATTTTTGTGAGAAACAACGTGTCAAGAAAACGCACTATTTATCGAAGAAGGAGAGTCTGTAGGTGATAGGCCTTAGCATGGACCAAAACGTACTGCAAGATCGGCTAAAAACATTACGGCTGCTTAAGAAAGTGTTCAAAACAATATATCAACCTTAATTCGACGCCGTGCTCAGGAGCTTGGTCTTCAAAGAACAAGTTTGGCCACAAATTTGCACAAGGATTTGCATTTGTTTCCATGTAAGATTCAGTTGGCACAAGAGCTTCCTCCACAAGACCACATAAATAGTACATATGCCAATAGGATGTTCAGCGAGCACATGAGAGCCCCAATTTTCATTAAAAAAAAAACACAATAAATAACGAAGAAAATTTTCATTTGGATAGTTTATTCACAGAAGCAGAATAGTCGTTTCTGGGTAATGGGGTGCAATATGAGGAGTGATATCGTGATATGATTGAAAACTATTTAATGCTACGACTACATGCCTTGGGCTTGATTAACATGCGGTATCAACAAAACGGTCCTACATCGAATACAGCCAGGATTACAGGCGGCAATCAGCTGTTCTTTTTGCCGCTTGAATTTATTTTACAAAGACAAATGGACGCGGCTTCTTGAAGTAGAAACTTAAACATTTGTAGTTTTTTGACGCAGAAATAAATAAATTCAATTGCTAAAAGAAAATAAATAGAAGAATTAATAAAAAGAAGACTATGAATGATTTGACAAACTAAAGCGGCAAAACGAAAAGTTGAACTAAATTCAAAATTGCCGCTCGGCCGCTGTTGACGGCATTGCCAAGTTAAATTAAATTCAACGTGTTAAACATTTTTTAAGCGTATTTTATTAACAAATAGGCAATACTGTTGCCGTATTCCGCTTTCATTGGCCTTTCACCATTAGATAGAATTGCTGCAAGACTTCATTCCACAAGAACTTACTTCAAGGAATGGCGATGTTGACTGGTCTCCACGGTCTCCTGCTTTTACTCACCGGACTTCTTTTTGTGGTGATATCCAAAAAGCAAGGCTTATGCAAACGAACCAGAAAAACTTGAGCAACTCAAGCAAAATACTCGTGATGAAATTAATGAAATACCTCGTGAAATGTGTGAGAATGCAATGAAAAATTTGTTTAAAAGGGCTCGCATTTGTGAGGTTAACAGAGTCCGACATTTATCTAATATTGTATTCCATACACGCAGAAAAAAAACATGGTTGTGATATGGTCACAATAATCATATTATGTTCTTTGTAAAAATGTATAGTTGCGGAGAACCAATTATAGTTATTTTCACCAAAACTTTAGTCACGATAAATATTGTTTGTTAAATTTCAACGATAATATGGTTACTGTGCACAAAAAATGCAACATGGTTGGTTTTAACTTAAAAAAATTTCAACCACAACCAAAGTTTTATAACTTTTTAAAAATACTACAAAATATTTAACGAAAATATATTATTATTAATCAAAGTATGGTTTAAAGCAACAGAATAATGTTTGCGCTAGAAAATATTTTGTTCATGTTCTTGACAGTTCAGTAATTTTTCTGGTAGCTAAAATTTGAATTTTTTATTGATAGAGAATGTGAAAAAAAATAAACATTTATGTACAAAATTAATTTTTAAAAAAATGCAAAATATGAAAAGAAATAAAAAAGGAACCAAACCATTAAAAAAAGTTGAAATAAATATATTTGTATGTATATATTGTAAGCATATACATTTTTATTTTTGTGTTTGAAGCATAATTGTGAAATCATTTATTAGAGCTTATAAAATATATTTTTATATAACTGTTTCTTGTAGCTTATGATCTAAGCGTTATTATAAGCAAATAATTGATTTTTTGTGAGTTTATGTTTCTAAATATTTTTTTTTGGCAAATTGTAAATGAATGAATGGAAAATTTTAACCATTTAATGTTTATACTTTAGAATGTTATTATTTTGCTAGACAACAATATGGTTGCAAACTTAACAATACTATGATTTGTTTGCAACCATAATATGTTTCTCTTAGATTATGGTTACCTCAACCATATTTTTTCTTTGCGTGTACATAGTTGCCGACATTAAATAAAACATTTATCAATGTAAGATTCATTCCCTTTCATTTAATTAAATATTATAAACAAACAAAGATATATACCTTCCCGTCGGACACCCTATACCTGTTGATTTGGAAGTACTCTAGCTTTGGAAGTACTGTAGCTTTAAAGGATTTGGATTAACCGTGTTCGTGACATCGCTCTGAATTTATTTAAGTACGATTTTTTTAGTTCGTGTTTAAGCGATATATAAGATTTATAACCAAGTAAGACTACACCAAATATATAAAATATAGATATAGCTTCCTTCCTCCTGTTCTTCTTAACACTAATAAAATTCTCTTTTCTTTCGCATTTTGTGATAAAATTTTAATATATAAAATATGAAGCAAATAATTATAAAACATGTGAAGCACAGCGAATATTCTTGATACGATTTGAGTCATTCCCCCATTGCTGTAATTGTTTTATTTGCAATTGCAGCTTTAAAATTAAATATCATCAATTTTAATATTGCATTGAGTGAATTTGTAGTTATTTGTTATTATTATTTTTTTTTTATTTTATATGAATATATTTTTATTTTCCCCATTTTGATTTTCTATAACTCGTACACATAATTTGCCAATGCATCCAGAAGAAAAGTAAATACACCAGCATGTATGCAACATTAAATGTTTTTCCTTTTATGTTATAAACTACATGCTTTATAATACAAAATCCTTTTGTATACTAATGTATACGAAAGGATTTTCGAAAATCGTTTAGAAAAACACACAAAATCTAATATATGCTTTGAAAATACATATAATGTAATAAAAGCAGACAGACAGTGGGCACAAGACAATGGGAACCAACTATTTAGAATATTTTTACAATAACAAAAAATTAATTTATTATATAATTTGATTCTAACATGATGAACAAGGTCTGCGTCGTAGGACAGAAAATTTTTTTTCGAGGTGCTAGCGTCTCTGTTCAGAGATATTTTGTCGGGAGCAATTAGCAGTGTTATTGTAACTGTATTCATATCTAACTTAATTTTAAGTGAAAAAGTTTCTACAATTTGCCCTCTCTTGTGGTCTCAACTATTCCTAGCTCGGATGTGTATTCATGGTATTTTTGGCACAAAGTGTAGATACTCTTCTTTTGATAGTATAGTACATTAAGAACAAAAAATATTTTTAAGTATATGGCTTATGCCACCCGTTTTTTAAATTTTTTTCTAAATCGAAAATAAATGTGACGTTCGTATATTTAAATGTGCGCACTAATGTATCAGTTATAAAAGTTTAGCTTTTGTAAACGCAATACCTGCAAAAAACTTGGCAGCACATTTTTTGATGCCAAAAAATGTAGACTGTAAAATTTTTTGCAGTTGTAAGCTTTGTTTAATAATTCTAGCAAAAAAGATGACTTCAGCACAGAGTAACAAACATACCCGTCAAATAGTTATACTTCTTATTATACCACACAAATTAGTAGATATTCTTTGTGATTTTCAAGCGCTTCTATATAAAGGTTCAAAAGATAGGGCCATATCGGGCAAATTACATCAACTATGGCAACACCCTTTAATTTTTAAAATTGAATACTTGCTGCTATGGCAATACAATACAATTATTTGTAAATTTCAAACGTCTGTCTACAGCTGTCAAAAAGTATGGCCACCCTACAAGAAAAGTAACCACTATTTGACCCATAAAATGACAATCACTGATGCTGGAAATATCCATCATTGCCATGAATAAAGTTTTTATCACATTCTTAATAAAAAAAAATGAAAAAATGATGTAAATGCAAAAAATGTTGCAAACAGCGTTGCCAGTGAAAAAAATATATAAATGCCTGATCTTTGGACCAGATTTAATTACAATGCTTTTTATAAGCTCCGTTTTGCAATTTAAATTTAATTTAAAAGAATTATAATCACCTTTATTTTAGTTGTCGGCATCTTCGTCGTTTTAGTATCAATATCACTTCGTATCAATGTCGACGTCAATGCAATAAAAATGACGACGTCAACAATTTATCGATTTTTATGAAATGAAATTTTATTTGTTTGAAAAAACAAAAACTTGTGTTGGAAAGAAAATTTCTTAGGCAGAATCGCAATATTTTTAATTTGCCACATGGCAAATATGTACATATGTTTTGGTTGCTTCTGGCAAATTCGACTTCAGGAAGTTCCATGTCACTAGAATCGTTTCCAATGTCAACCATTTGAACTCCTTGAATTGACGTCGACAAAAAACAGAGTCACGTCAATACAATATCGTCGTCACATTTGTTTTAGAATACAAAAAATCTTTGAGCAGTAATCGATAAGTGTCAATAACGACAATTAGAATAACAAATCGAATGCGTCGACACATATCAACATTGATATATGACGACGCCGACAACTACAATAATGGTGAGTAATTTCAAATTAATACCATAAGCAGTACAGCGGTAACGGCATTTCAGTATAAAATTATTGCAAATGTTTTAGTAGAAATTTGTGTATATATAAGTTTCGTTTACTCGTTTCTTGCTGCGTATATTCATAAAATAAAATGAACTATTGCGGCAACCCTAAATTTATAATTTTGAATATTATGAATACTTTTTATTATGACACTATGAGTAAGCGACAGTCTGTCCAATTTTAAAGCATTTGCCTATAATGTACATTTGCTCAATATACATCACCTGTGGGGACACCCTTTAATTATTAGATTTATTATTTCTTACTTCATGATACTGACAGCTATTATGATAAGCAGTTTGTGTTAATTTTAATGCGGTACCCGTTATTGTTCATAGTACTCGTAAAAATATGTTTGTTTTCTGGGGACACCCTTTAATTTTTGCAATTATGAACTGTATTTCAAATAAAAAAAATTTAAAAGTCGTTTTAGACCGAGTTCTGCCGGCACAAACTTAAAAAAAGCAATATTCAGAGAAATCTATAAACTTCTTCTTTCTGTAAGTCCGTTAAAAATAGTTACTCACCTGTAAAAATTGTTTAATTAGTTTAATAAAAAACAATTAAAATTTTATCTACAGTAATTTTTTGATTTAATTGATTATATATGGTGGCTTAAATTTTAATATATAACAAAAAATGATTAACTGCCATTATATTTTGTGATTTTTTTTTTTCATTTTCATTTCTCTTTTTTTCAATTTTTAATATTAAATTTCGAATGGAAGTAATTTGTTTGGATAAAAAATCTTTAGTTTATGGTTAAATTTTTGAAACGTTTCCTGAGGACCTAGGTAAGAGGTAGCGAATTGTCATAGTTTCATGTTGCAATAATATTTTTTTTTTTTTATTAAATTAAAATATAGTTCAGGGAATGGAAATATTATTATTATTATTATTATTATGGTTACCTCAATGATTTTGCATTACATTTCCTTAATTGTGCTCATATACAGCTAATCAATGAATTTTACCCAAATTTTGTACAGAAAATCTAAGAGTCTTATATTAATAGCCAATTTGATTAAAACAGTATTTTTGTTTACCTTGATGGGAGCAAATTTTATTGAATTAATATTAAATATTATCTTCACGCAAAAAAAATATAGTGGAGGTAACCATAAACTAAGAACAACATATTATGGTTGCATTATATGGTTGCAAACAAAACATAGATTTGTTACATTTGCGAGAATATTGCTGTCTAGCAAAACAATAACATTCTAAAGTAAAAACATAATTATGTACAAATATAAATATTAAATGGTTAAAATTTTCCAGATATAAAAGGCTTACTTAATATTGTTTTATTTATTAACGATTTGTCATAAAAATTATTTAGAAACGTAAATTTACAAAAAATCAATTATTTGCTTATAATAACGCTTGGATCATAGGCTACAAGAATCAGCTATATAAAATTATAGTTTATAAGCCCAAATAAATGCTTTCACAATTGTGCTTCAAACGCAAAAATAAAGATTTATATGCTTACAATACATACATATTTACTTTAACTTTTTAACTGTTTTGGTTCTCTTTTTTTGTTTTTATATTTTGCATATTATTTATAAATATTTATTTTTTACATAAATTTTTTTTATTTTAACTTTCTCCAATAATAAAAAAACAATTTCAATTTTAGCTACCAGAAAAATAACTAAACTGTCAAGAACTAGAATAAAATATTTTTCTGTGCAAACATAATTTTGTTGCTTTTAACCATACTTTGATTAATAATAATATATTATGGTTAAATATTTTATATTATTTTTAAAAAAAGTTATCAAACTTTGGTTGTGGATGAAATTTTTTAAGTGAAAACAAACCATGTTGCACTTTTCGGGCACAGTAACCATAATATGGTTGAAATTTAACAAAAAATGTTTATCGTGACTAAAGTTTTGGTGAAAACAACTATAATTGGTTTTCCGCAACTATACATTGTTACAAAAAAAAAAAAAAAATAATAAAGTTATTGTATTGTGCCCATATCACACCATGTTAGTTTCTTCAGTTTACTTTACATAATGAAAGCTTTAGATTTTTACTGTTAACATGTCTTAAAATTTATTTTCTAGTTGGTCCTATTACTTAAAATGCCTACAGCAAATGCACGAACACATTTTGTTGCTAAATTCCTTTGTATTAAATTGCATTAAACTAACGTGTTTATAAAATATGTATGAACGCGTGTGTGTGTGTGTGTATGTGATTTTTAATTTTATTCATGTATTAAAACATGCCTCAACATTATTTAACTTAACTAGGGATTTTTCTCCCACAACTACATTTAGTGAATGTTAAATTCATTATTAATTATGTAACATGTTATAATATTAGTTAGGGAATATAATTCTTGCGAAAAAAAAACCCGACTTCAAAACAGATTTCATCTGTCTGCCTATAACAGCTCAAGTGTATGGCCACATAAATTAGATTACATAAACTATCCAGACACACTTATATCTCCAAACTTTATATTTTTCAACTGTTCAATAGTTTGGCAATATACATTCAATTGCAGCAACTGTAGGGTCAGCCTTTAATTTACAAATTCATATTATATACTTGCTGTTGTATAAGATTTAGCAATCAGGTTCTGTGTAAATTTCAACCATCTGCCTGTAACGGTTCAACAGTTTGCCCATATACATCCGATTATATCAACTATTTAATTTATAATATAACATTCTTATACTTCTTATTATACCAAATAAATTACTAGACATTCTGTCTAAAAATTAAGGTATTTTTATACAACGGTTCAAAAAATACGGCCATAGAGAGCAAATTACATTAGTTTTGGGAACACCCTTTACTTTCTAAATTCAAATTATAAGCTTCTTGTTATAGCGAATTTAGCAAAACATTTCCCTTGTAAATATCAGCTGTCTCTCTATGATAATTCAAAAGTCCGGCCACTTACACCGTATTATATCAACTATTAAGACACCCGTTAATTTCCAAATGCAAATTTTATACTTGTTGTTATAGGGGAGTTAGTAATACAGGTTCTTTTTAAATTTCAATCGTCTATATACAACTGTTCAAAAGTATGGCCATATACCAAATTATATGTACTATTGGTGCACCCTTTAATTTATAATTTTAAATACTATCAGCTGTTACTATGACGGCCATAGTAATCGACATTGCGTCAATTTTACAAGTGCTTGTCTATAACGGTTCAAAAGATAGGCCTATATAAGTAAATCTACGTTAATTAGGGGGCACCCTTTAATTTCTAAATTCAAATTATAAACTCATTAATACAGCGGACTTAGAAATACAGGTCCCTTTTAAGTTTCAGCATTCTGTTCAAAAGTACGGCTACACACTAGAAATTACATCAACTATTGGAACACCCTTTAACTTCCAAATCCATATTTTATACTTTTTGTTATAGCGGACTTACCAATACAGGTTCGTTGTAAATTTCAAGCGTCTGTTTACCACTGTTCAAAATTATGGCCGCAAACATCAAATTTATTGAACTATTGGCGCACCCTTTAATTTAATATTTATAATATTAATTCTTGTTACTATAACGGCTATAGCAATCGACATTCTGTCCAATTTGCAAGCGTTTGTCTATAACGGTTCAAAAGATAGGTCCATTTAAGTAAATTTACATCAATTATGGGGGCACCCTTTAATTTTTAGATTTATTTTTGTATAATTGTTTGTTTTTGTGAGCCGTAGTAATACGCTGTCATTTCAAATTTTACAGAATCGCCCTTTACAGTTCATAATACCCGTAAAAAACATGTATGTTGTATGGTGACACCCTTTAATTTTTAAGATTATAAACTGTTTTTAAAACGGGACCAATCTGTAAGCCTAATCTATCATATTAGCAAAAATTTTGAAAATCGGATCAGAAATGACTGAGTTCTGGAGGTACAAATATAAAAAAAGCAACATTCAGCCGAATTGTAGAACCTCCTTCTTTTTTTGAAGTCGGTTAAAAAAGGGGAAATAATCGATCCCTTGAGGAAAAAATAACGTCAGTATCTATTAAAGCGTGCAAAAGAATGATACTCAAGGAAAGTGAAATGAGAAATGAGCAGAAAATATTTAAGGAAAAAATGAGAAGGCTGTTGATGTGCAAGCGGCTACTTGTTAGTTGTCCAAAAATCTCTTATTCTGTTACTATCCTAGAGGAAAAAGAATCGACACGGAACCGGTCGCTTAACATGAAGGAGTCAACTGGCCCTTTTTTGGTACTTTAAAACAGGTCTAAGATGAAACCTTATAGGCTTTTTACACTGACTAACATCTCGGCGAAACGCATAGAAGATGTAGAAATTGTGAAACATTCGTTTACATTGACAACATTTAACATCCAATATTTAGCAGAAACTCAACTGCCAAAAACATATAATTAAACGAGACCTAAAAATACTATGAATTTGTCTTTGCGAAACATAACAATATTATGAAAAACTTAAATAAGTTTTGTTACACCTATCAATTACAAACGTCCAAGCCGATATAGTTTTGTTGAGAAAAATTAAACATAAAATTATTGCTGAACATATTGTATTGCGAAATGTATTTCATAGCCCACACAGCCAACAAATATCGCTATAACCTACTCATGTACATATTTGAATTAGTTTCAATAAGTTTAATATTTAATGATTTTTTGTAATTTTCTAGAAATCATGTCATTAATGTTAAAACATCATAAACGTTCAACGACCCATGAAATACAAAACGGAATTGTTCACAAACACAGCATGCAACAAAACTAATACAGTCATTTATTTGCTTTAACAAGTTGTTGGAAATGTACGTGTTTAAGCTTAACAGTAAATATGTCAAATACAGACACACACATACACACACACACAAATACACGTACATAATACATTTTTGTTATATTTAATGTTGTGGCTGCCACATAATTTTATTTTATTGTATATTTTTAATGTGTTGTTCTATAAACTAAAAGAAACCAACAACAACAACAACAATAATTTCGTTAAGGGATATTATATTTCTTTAAAAAAAATTTTTGCAATTGTTTTTAACAAAAACAAATTATAATTATGTGGTACAGGCAATTTGTTGAAATCAGTGTCATAACAATAAAATAAATTTTTTTCTATGTTTTAATTTTTCCTAGTAGAATTCTAAAGAAAAATTAAATAAAATAATTCAAGAAAAATAATTTAAAAATATAATAAAACGTTGTGAAAGAGGACAAATAGGCATTTGGTTTGAAATTCCATTAATAGAAAGCAGCTATTTTTATTAACATTATTTCTCAATTTCTTAAGAAGATACAGTAGCTCCAAGCGAAACTCGTACACTTTAGACTAATTTTTAAACTATCTTTTAACATTAAGTAAGAAGCTCTTAACAAATAAAACTGTATTTATTTTATTAGTTCATTTTATAACGAATTTAACAAAACATAAAAACTTTATATTATTATTCAATAAAAAAAATTTTTTAATAAAAACATAAAATAATAGTAATTTCTGTGACAAAGCCAAACTCGTACACCACACTTCAATCAAATATTATTTTGTTGGTTTTAAATATTATTATTTGGTGTGCATGCCTTTATTTTTTATCACCATTTTTAATCTATTTGGCATAGTGCGCACAAGGTTTTCGCAAAAACTTGGTTCAATTTTGCCCCATTCGTCCTGAAGAACTCTTTTCAAACCATCCTTAGAACTTATTGTATGACTACGAATTTTACGATAGAGATAGCTCCACAAATTTTTCGATTGGATTTATATCTGGACTCTATGATGTTGTATCCATAACATGTGGACAGTTATAAAGTAGCCATGATCGCACATTATGAGCCTTATGCTTAGGGTCGTTGGCTTGGTAAAAATAAAAGTTTTCACCAAGACAAAGTTTCTGCTTACAAACTGGCAAACTTTCTTTTAAAATGTTCAGATACATATGCTGATCCATGGTACCATCAATAAATTGTAAAACACCGCGCCCAGATGCAGAAAATTATTCCCAAACCATTACTGACCCACCACCGTGCTTAACTATTGGTTTCATGTTTAAGACAAGCAACTCCTCATTGGATTTTCTCCATACATAAGGTCTTCCATCTGAACCAAACAAGTTGAATTTTCTTTCATCTGTGAATAATACCTGCTTCCAAAATGAAAAATCCTTTGTTTCATGTACCTTGGCGAATCATAACCTTATCTTTTGATTTCTCTTATTAATCAGAGGTTTAACTCTTGTCCTTCTACTATTGAAATTAGCCCTTTTTAATATGTTTCTTTTGGTCTGTGGGCAACATTTTTTCTCAACAACTTCTACGAGTTTTTGAGCACTTAAAAATGTATTCTTTTTTATTTGACGTAAAATATATTGCTCGTCTCCAGCAGAGAAAATTTTGTTATATGCACTTTTCTTCTTGTTTGCAATCCTCTCTTCCATTTTATACCTTTTTATAATATATTGCACTGTTGATCGGCTTCTATCAACTGTCTCAGATATTTCTCGCAGCGATTTATTATTATTATGATATTGAATTATTAATTTTTTTACTTCAACAGAAGTTTGTCCTCTCTGTCTACCTATTTTGTTCTCTTTTGTAACTCTTTTAAACAAAAACTCAAATAAATGACAATAAAAAAGGTGATAATGTGGAAAGTACATATTTTTTAAAATTATTTTTACGAAATATTTCAAAGTTAGATGCAAATTAAAAGAATTTTGCCAAATTAAATAAGACTGTACGAGTTTGGCATTGGCGTCAAAATTTGCCACTTTTTAAAATATTTATCTGTATTTTAATAAATAAATTTATATTCAAAATTTCGTTTCTGATATTTAATTAAGTACATTGTTTTGTACTAAAATTAAGTAAATTTATTTTATTAGCCTATTTAGTTTTAGACATATAACATAAAGAAATTTGTTTTCATAGGTGTACGAGTTTCGCTTGGAGCTACTGTATATTTTTTTCAACAAATATTTTTTATTGTCAACTGGAATAACAATTTACAAAAAAAAAAAAAAAATTACAATTGTTTTTATTTGAACGTTACAAATCTATGGAGAGCAATAACAGTGCAATAACGTGGATTCTATTTAACTGTAACAAAGTTCAGTTATATAAGGCTTCAGTGGTACAGCATACATTTTCATAAAATTAGGGTCATTAAATTACAATATCAATAGTGCCTATCTTAAGCCACGAATAAGTCCCGATAAATTTCTTATAACTTTCAGAAAGGGAAATGCTTCTTATCCCTTATTGTCAGCGATTTTAGCTACTACTGCTAGGAACCCAAGCTAAAACCAGTGTATGTAAACAAACAAAACGTAACGCAAACGTTTTATTCAAAGAAAAAAATTTTGTGAAATTTTTATATTATCGTTTTGTTCATACGTAAAACTTAAACAAATGCTTTTTCTTTTTTCTTTCTTAATATGATCTGAGGGGATGACCCGCACTGCGCCAGAACTATAAAATTATGTTATGAAAATGATGATGGATAGAGTTTATACCACTCATGAACTTTTCTGCTGAAAAACGTATTGTCTCTGTAATGCGTAGTGCAAACAAGAGCACATCGTTGAAGTAACGAAAAAGAGTGAAACAGTTCTACACTATTTCAATGCTCTAGTAATTCAATAGAACTGGATACCCTACTATCACCGATGAGCTATATATCGCTCCTCTGCACGCGGATCAGATGGAGTATCTCTTGCACTATATCAGAAAATCTATGCAAACTTACAGGGTTTAATTTTGAAACGTGCAGAGAAAAATTTTCAACTGAGCGATAATCTTCAGGGTTACTAGCCTCCCATTTTTGAGTTTGATGTTACTTTACTAAACTTTTAACAATATGGAAATTCACCAACATTGTAAAAAATGCTGAAAATTTTTACAAATGGACCTTCTTACTTCGAACAGCATTGCTTCAAAACAAGTGCTGGAAATTCATCCTAATGTTGAGATCCGTTAAAAACTTTTTAACTGCGCGTGCTCGATAGAATATATTTGGCATAATTACTGATACTCTTTTCAGTCCGGGCAGTGATTAAGTACTTTACGGCCAGTGAGAGTTACTTGCAAAAATTTCAACATGCCAGTTCGTTAAAAATTTTATCATCTCTTATGAGAGGTGGAATAGAGAAACTTGCATTACATCTTATATCACAATGAGCAACATAATCGGCTAACGTTTGCGCAAAAATTTTTCTAAAGATGTTTCAGTTTGGGTCTCATTCTTTTCTCTTCTGGCTGCATGCATTAATTGTAATGTAGAGTTTGTGCTCAAAACAAAACTACAAAGAACAAAATAAATTGAACGTGTTGTTTATTTTCAAACCCTGATTAAAAATAAAAAATAAACATTGCCTGAGAATCATCATTTTTTTGGTTTTTAGCGAAATTAACAATTTTTTTGTGATGTGTACATATTTTAGTATAGACTGAGTTTTTTAATTCAAACAAAATATTATTTTCAGTAAAAAGTATTAGTTTTTTTGTGAACAATTTTAGTCTAAGATAAATAAGTTTTTTTTTTTTTTAATGAGAAATTTTTAGTCCGGCTTTCTTTAGTTGATTTAATTTTAATTTCAGTAAAAATGAAAATAAAAAAGAGAGTATATGAGAATTCATCATCAGCCTTTTTAATATCTTTCAATTCCAGAATAAATGATGTAAAACTAATTGTTCAATAAACAACTTATACAAAGAAATTTATTTACACACGGAAACATATTTTGTGACAAATATTCGTTGGAGTCATAGTTACAAAATTTTTTGATTAAACAGATGTTGTTTACAATGTATACAACCAGAAGTGGAAAGAATTGTGATGATGGATGTACCGAGCCAAAAATTGATGCTTTACATTCTGCTGGTGACTGCGACCCCATAGCGTAGCGACGTCGATTGAGCAATGTCAGTCCGTCCCTCTAACCGTCTGTGTTAGTGCCGAAATAAATTTTGCGGAAGCAAAAAAAAATATAATAAATGTGTCAATCGAGCAGATATAGTCTCGAAAAAGGTTTTGTTGGAAATTAGCATGATCGGTGTATGTCCTTCGAGGCAGCAGGCAAAACACCACGCATACATTTAAGTTTTTCATGTCATTTGGAACAATAAAGTCACTCCAATCAAAAAAGTAAATATATGGGGCAATAGAGAATTAAAAAATAAGAAAAAAATAAGTGAAAAAATTAGGGCTCACCTATATTTTCCGAGTTAAGGGGCTTTGAAATTTTGAAATTTTTTTAAATATCAATATGAGTATCATTTTAAAGCTTTTGAAGAGACCTTTACGGAAATACTAAAGTTTTTTAAAAATGCTTGGCATTTTATGCAGTAGCAATTTGTTTTTATTTTTAATTCTATATCAGCTTTTTTGATTGAACTTACTTAACTGTGCTAGATTTACTTAGATGGTGAAGGATATATAAGATTCGGAATAGCCGAATACAGAACTCTAACTTGTTTAAAATTTAATTTATTTAACTAGATAATCTCGTGATATAATTTAACTTTATAATTTACAAAGTGCCCGTAAATAGAACGAATATTAATTATCTCGTGTTTTGTGGTATTTTATTTTTCATTGCCTTATAACTGTATAAAACTATATACAATGGATAAGGAGAAATAAAATTATTGATGATTTTTGTTGTTTTATTGCCTTGATTTTTGGCTTTGCTTTATTGTTTGGACAAAAATCTTTAGTTTACTTAAAGTGTTTCTGAGAAGTTCCGTGAAGAGCTAAGTAAGCGGTAGCGAAATGGCCATCGAGACGTACTTTCACATTCAATAATCAATATCGGTGATTTAGTAATATAATCGGGATAAAAAATAGCACGATATATTTTTTTTTAAATTATTTAATAAATATTTTTTTTTCTTAATAAAAATTTTGAAATGAACTTAAGCCGAATTAATTTACTCACTTTTTGAATATTAAACAGTATAACTAATTTCCAAAAATCAATTAATTAAATTACAATATTTTTTTCACTCTGTTTTTTAAATTTGAGTTATTACCAAATTTATTCATGTATACATACATATCTACATACATACATATATACACAACTATTGCTTCTCTGGGCATTGGTAATTTTTTTTTTTTTGAAAATTTTTTGGTAAATGGCAAAGATCTTTTTTAGTTCTTTTTCGTTTAACATATCTACACAACATATATGAGGAATGCTGAAGACAAGATGTACATAGAACTGCAAAAATTTTTTTACTACTAAAATAAGAAATAACAAATACGCCAACGTGAGCCTGTCTAGTAATAGTTCATTTGTAAAATTTCTCAGTTTGTAAAACTTAAGTAATTAATTTCGTTTCTTGTGTTATATATTAGTGTTAGAGTTATGTGCTAGCGATTTTGACGATGACCCTCATAGAATGAACCTTAAGGGGTCTTATAAATGAAGTTCAATATCTATGAATGTACGTCTACCTTTCTTTTTGTCGTTGATTGAGTATTTCTTAGCTATTTTTGCTGTGGTATCAGTAATCTTTCTTGATTTCCTCTTTATGCCATTTTATGCTTAAAAAATTACGTCATAAAATGACGTAACATCGAGTCTTTTTTAATGACTCAATTCGTGATTCCAATTATATGAAATAATTTTAAAATATTGAAAGACAATTGCAACAATTATTAAAGCTTTTTAAAAATCTACTTATATTTTTTTTTACTTATTTCTTTTATGAAAGTCATTGAATTTTATGTAATAAATAATATAAAATATAAATAACACTTTCTTTTGCTTTAAACAAAATTTTTCTCATTAAAATTTTTTAACAAGATGAATGAAAGGCTTTTATGCAAAATTAAACAACTAACAGAAAAAAACAGTCAATCGCAATATTTCCCTTTAGCAACACAGATGTAGCGGATGGCAAATCGTGTTGGCATGACAATGTGTTCGCAATCCTCATACCAACCATCAAACAGAAAAATATTGTGCAACACAAAAATTTAGCAACAAAACGTAAAAACAAATGTCTAAAACGGCATAAAAAAGACTAAACTGTAACTAAAACATAAAACATTTAAAAAAAAAAAAACAAACTGTAGTTTAGATTTTATTTTTATTTGTCTTCTTAAATGTGTTTCTTTTAATGCTTTCCAGTTTAACCAAACAAAAAGTCACGACATGAACTCTTGCAAATGATCGCGGGAAAGAAAAAAAGATCATGCGATGACAATGACGACGATGATAATGATGATGTGATTTAATATAACTCTGAAAGTAACGTCATGAAATAAGAAAAAAAATTATATAAAATGTAGACAGGGTTTTGCAGATCTACAAATGAAAAAGTACTATGAGAAAAGTTATTGTTAGGAAATAGTCAAGAAAAGATGTTTTGTAGTGCTGCTGTTTCTACTGCTTATAGTTTAGGCTAAAAATATAGCAGTCAAACTAAAGTAAGTTATTGAAAAAAAGGCAGAAAAAATAATATTTTGTTTGGTTTTTAATAAATTTTTCGTAAAAAGTTAAAATAAGAAAAACTATTCAAAAAATTTAGAAGCTAAAAAATAATTTAATAAAAACTATGCAACTAACCAAAGAAATGTAAATAGTTTTTTGATTGTACGATATAGTATTAACACATGCAAATTCAGTAGAAAAACAGATTTTGAATGTTTTAAAAATTACTTGTTTTTTTTTCATTTTAGCTGACGATATGTAACTTTAGAAAAAGTACTTTTTTTAATCGATAATTTTAATAAAGATTTTTTCCTTAAAAAAACCTTTTTAAAACGCTTTCTAAACACGATACTTAAAAAAAATACTTTCTAAATGCAAAATTATTAAAAAAGTACTTTTTAAAATGTCGGCTAAAAAAGGTTTAAATTTGCTAAAGAAAGTACCTTTAATAAAAACTCGATTTTAAATGTAACTTTTGAAAAATTACTTTTAAGATACTAAACTTCTTAAAAAAAAGTACTTTTTGCAATATAAACATTAAAAAAAAAAATGGAAACCTACTAACCATAAAAAATTAAAAAAAATTTTAAAATTTTTTTAAAAATTAATAAATTAATTATATTTAATTATTTATTATATTTTGCTAATATCCCATAACATTTTTTAATAAAAATGCAATTTATTTGTTGGTTGGAAAAGCAGGTATCTATACGTATTTCGCCGGTTGCTTAAGCCAGCTCATCAGGAAACCTTTATCCAAATTTTTAGAAAAACCAAAAACATTTCCTTTAAGTATAAAAACTTCAAAAACAACATGAGAGTTATTTAAGAAGCCAATACAGAAATGTTAAGGCTTTAACAAAAATTACCAACAAACAAACCACGTTTTTATTTTTGCTTACATTCCCTTCTGCGGTAGGTTGGTTATATGCCAACTCTTAATGCAGACGTCAATATAAAAATTTAAAAAAAAAAATAATTTTAAAAATAATCTAAGAAAAAAATTTTTTTTTTGTCAGTTTACCATTTTAAAATTTTAAAAAATTACAAAAAAGCCTTTTTAATTTAATTAAATTTTATACAAAAACAGATTTAAAATCCAAACGTTTAAAAATCGAAACTTTTTAAAAGTCGTTTTGAAAAAAAGGTTTGTTTGAAGTAAAAATGTTTTAAATATTAATTAGAATTTGAAGTAGCAATTTATATATATTTAGCATACTAACGATGCTATTAAAAACGATAGTGAAGTATTGAAAATATAAAAATAATTATAAAAATTTAAAAAAAAAAAAGTAATAATAAAAAATGTAACCAAAATTTCCTATTACTAAAAAAGTACTTTTTGAAAAGGTACATTTAAAACTCATTCCATTAAAAAAATTTATTAATAATTTAAAAGTACCTTGTAAAAAAGACATTTTTATTTCAAATGGAGTGCATTAACAAGTTTAGCAAAAAAAATAAGATGTAAAAAAATTCATTTCAAAAAGTACCTTAAAAACTCAGAAAAAACTTCTTATAAATTGGATTTAAAATAATAACTTAAAAAGTCGCAAAACAGCTTCTTTTTAAGATTGACTATTTTTTCAAAGGATTAAAAAATGTATTAACTTTTAGAAAAGTTCCTAAGCAAATGCAATATAAATTATAATAAACAAATTAAAAAAACTTTGAATTATTTAGTATAAATTGTGAATTAAAAAAGTATTTATATAAGAAATTAACTTTAAACGTATTCAAAAGAACGTTTTAAAAAATAGGTTTGTAAAAAAGGAGTTAAGAAATCATTTTTAAAAACTTAACGTCAAAAACATGCATTTACAAAATTACAATAAATCGATCCTTTAACAAACACATTTTTAAAATCAAATTAATTGCAATTAATATTGACAAAAAATGTTTTATAAAAAGATTCCTCAAAAGAGTGCATCTAAAAACATATATTTAAAAAGTATCTTTTGTAATACAAACAGTTTTGAAAAAGATATTAAATATATCTTGAAAGAGTAAATTTTTAAAAAAATAAATTTATGAAAAAGACACATTTAAAAAAATATATTAAAAAACAGATAAAAATCGGTTTTTAAAAAATTTTTATTTCTTAAAAATTAATAAAAAATTGTTTAAAGTTCGAATCGTATAAAAAGAACACACTTTAAAAAATCCTCTTTATGATAAAGTGCATTTCCAGTTCCAAAACAAATACAATAAAAATAATAATGTACTTTAAAAAAAGTTTTTAACCATTTCGTAAATACCTATAAAGTCCTTTTGACAAAATTATTTTTCGATAATGTAATTAGCAATGAATTATTAAAATAAAAAAAAATTCATTTTGAAAGGAAATATTACTTTTAAACAGAGGGCGATTTTTTTTCTTTAAAAAAATTATTGTGTTGAAAAAAATATTGTTTTTTAATGGTGAATAAATTATTTAAAAATTGGCGAAAAAGTTAGATATTTTTTTAAATTGTTCTTAAAATCTAACTATTCCCAACTATGTCTTAGAAACATTTTTTATTAAGTTCTTTGTGAGAGACTGAAATTTTGATGCTGCTATATATTACAAAACTCTACTTCCTAGTTCAAACTGCCATTTTTTACGCCTCAACTGTATTTGAAACAGTGCATAACAGAAACGTTTGTTATAATTAGTTACGGATTTGACTGCAAAAAAAAGTTTAACTAGAAATAAGAAAAAAAAAACATCAAATACTTTTAACAATAATGTTTGTCCATTAAGGAACACTATTATATGGTCAATTTAGTTGCAAATTTGTAAAGGTAAGCTCTATTCTAAAATTATGAAAAACATAAATTGTTAAAATTTGTATTGCAATTTGTAACTTGTTACAGTTACAGTTATAAATTCACTTACAATTACACTTTAAAACTTCTTTTACACAGAAATAAATGTGCAAAAACAAAAATAGCAGCAAGTCCAACACAAACTTGGCTGTGCCGCATCTCGTATACACTTCACCAAAAGGAATGTGTAAGACTTTTCTTAAAGTATGGGTATTTTACCGGGTAAAAAAAATTAGAAAACCTCAAGATTAGCCAAAAATTGGAGTTTCACTAAGGAATAAAAATTTCACCAAATATTTTTAATTCTAAAAAATGAGGGCATTTTGAAATTCTAGGTTTGTTGAAATTCTAAGTCAGTCTATAATTGTTCAAAAGTTTAGCCATATATATAAGGAACACCCTTTAATATCCAAATTCAATTTTTAAACTTGCTGTTAAAGTGGTTTTAACAATACAGATTTCTTGTTAATTACAAGCGTCGGTCTACGACTGCTCAAAAGTATGGCCATATACATCAAATAAAATTAACTATTGGAACACCCTTTAATTTATAATGTTGTAAATTTATACTTTTATTATAACGATCATAGAAATCGAAATTCTGTCCAACCTTCAGGCGTTTGTTCAAAACGGTTTAAAAGGTAGGCCCATATTAGTGAATTTAATTTATCTATCGGGACACCCTTTTATTTTATGATATATTTTTGTTTCCTTCTTGCTATTGGAAACTATAGAAATACGCACTTTTTTTTAAATTAGAAAGTGATAAGCCTTCAGATTCATAATACACGTTGAATACGAGGGCTGCTATATATATTTCTGGCCTGGCAACACTGAGTGCTGCTAAGTGCAATCTGACATTTCCATTGGAAAGTTTGTCATTTTTAAGCATAATCGTACTCAAAACGTTTTGACGTACGACCATTATTTGTGTTGTTAACAGTGACTTGAAAAAATTAATATAGAAAAAAATGGAATTAACTCGTGAACATTTTCGTGCCATCATTTTTCACAACTTTCGACGTGAATAATCACGACAAGAGTGAATTGATGAACTTAAATCTTTGTATGGCGATGAAGCACCATCCTATAGCACTGTGAAAAATTGGTATAATGAATTTAATCGTGGCCGAAGCTCGCTCAAAGACGAATTCCGCGAAGATCGTCCAAAAACGCCTGTTGTGCCAAAGAACATTGATGCCGTGCGTGAACTCATAATGCAAGATCGACATGCGATATACCGAGAGATAGAGACATCCATGGACATTTCTTCCACCAGCATACATTCGATACTGCATGAACACCTGGCCGTAAAAAAGGTTTGTTCTCGTTGGATCCCGCACAATTTGAAAGTCGCTCAAAAAAAGGCTCGTGTCGATTGGTGCAAAGAAATGTTGCAAAAATACGATTGCGGTGCTTCAAAAGGCGTTTATAAGATCGTCACAGGTGGCGAATCATGGATCTATGCGTATGAGCCCGAAACAATACATGCGAGCTCTCACACATCGGCTCAAACCAGAGCGTTTTTGACCGGCCAAAACGTCGAATTAATGGGTCATCCGCCGTACAGCCCTGACTTGGCACCTAATGACTTCTTCTTGTTTCCGCACATCAAGAAAAAAATGCGTGGTCAACGATTTTCGTCGCCAGAAGAAGCTGTTGAAGTTTTCAAAAACCATGTTTTAGAGGTGTCTCAATCGGAGTGGAAAAAGTGCTTCGACAACTGGTTTGAGCGCATGCAAAAGTATATAAATCATGCTGGAATATACTTTGAAAAACAATAAAACCATTTTTGATTATAAATATTCGCATTTTCACTATTAGGCCAGAAATATATAGAGCAGCCCTCGTATTGTACGGAAACACCCTTTGATTTTTCAAATTATGATCTGTGTTTAAACTCAGACATTTCTGATGTGATTTTCAAAATTGTTTCTTCATTTCAAAGGTGATGCTTACAGATTGGTCCCGGCTGAAAAACAGTTCATAATCTTAAAAATAAAAGGGTGTCCCAATACAACAAACATGTTTTTATGCGTATTTCGAACCGTAAAATAAAAAAAATTCCATCACTATAGCTCCGAATGGGAAAAAATAATACAAAAATAAACTGAAAAATAAAGGGTGTCCCATAGGTGACGCAAAATTAACATATATGGGCCTATTCTTTTAAACAGTTATGGACAACCGCTTGAAACTTGAACATAATACCGATTGCTATGACCGTTATAGTAACAGAAATTACTATTTAGAAATATAAACTAAAGGGTGGCCCAATAATTAATTTAATTGTCTTAACTTTTAAACAGTTGTAGACAGACCCTATATTGCTAACTTAGCTATAAGAACTAATATAAAATTTGGATTTGAAAATTAAAGGGTGTGCCATAATTAATGAAATTTGATCTATGTGGCCAAATCTTTGAACTGTTATAGACTGACAGCTGAATCTTATAAGCGACCTGTATTGCAAGGTGCGCTATAACAACAAGTTTATAATTTCAAATTTGGAAATTAAAGGGTTCCTCGCTGTAAACAGATAGTTGAAATCAACAAGGAGGTGTAGTATCAAATCTGCTATAACAAGTACAGAGTTTGGAGATGGAATATAAGGGTGTCCTAATAGTTAATGTAATTTGATATATGTGGCCTTAATTTTGAACCGTTATATACAGACAATTCAAATCAGTTTTGAAGTCGGTTTCTTTTTGCAAGAACTATTTGGAACTTGGTTATAGAAAATAGAGTAACAGCGTGGGAAAAACTTTAGCATAATTTTCCACGTGTTGTAACGGGTCCGCCATCTAACGTTTTTTTCATCTAGTGCTTATTTCGTGAATGGTAACACTTAGTTCATATCTGAGTTGATAGATAATTACTTTTATCCTTTCGCTGAACGAATATGGTTGTGTATATGCTTGAACAACGCTGAGAAATATTGCGACAATAAGATGCCGATTTTGCCCAAAAAATCATCTTATCAGATGAACTTCATTTTGATCTTGGCGGGTAAGCGAGCAAGCAAAATTGTTGCATTTGGGGTACAGGAAACCCGCACGCATACATTGAAAAGCCGGTGCACCCAAAACGAGTCACTGTTTGGTGCGGAATTTGGTACAGAGGCTTAATTTTTCTTCAAAAATAAGGAGTGGCATTTACAGTCAATGGCGATCGTTATCGGTTAAGGTTTAACGAATTTTTGTTCACAAAAATTTAAGAGAAGGATATTGGCAACATTTGGTGTCAACAAGACGGCGCTACGTGTTACACAGCCAAAGCCACAATGTTTTTTTTTTATAATATTTTCAAAATATAAAAAGTTATTTGGCGGACCCTTTATCTAAAAATAAATTTATATTTTTTTGTTTTGTTCAGCAGTGAGTGAGTGATTTAGAAAATAGTTTTCAAACAAAAACAACTTAAGCTTGATCTGTTCATTAAACAAATGATGGAGCAAAAAGTAATTAAATCTTACTGACTCGTTTTATTTATTTTCTTTTTTTTTTTTTGTATTATTTCTTACAAACTCAAATAGTTTGTTTGAGTTGATAAATTTAAAATCTAGCAGTATATTCTTATCTGTTACCAACTGACAGTAAAGTTTCCTTAACAACCCTTGACCAACTTTTATTTCTTCACTTTTTTCTTATAATTCTCTAATAGATTTGAAATTTTTAATATTATTTCGCTCTGTCAATTTAAAAATCTAATGGCAGAAAAGTTTCTTTATTTGCAAACATTTTACCTTTTTGTTTGCTGCTGCAATGTGACCTAAATTTTAATGTTGCAATCAGCTTAAGTAAAGCGTTACCCCATCTTAGATTTGCAAAAAAAAACAAAAAAATATTTTTTTAAAAACTTCAATAGCAAACATTTTACGATTATTTTAAGTTACATTTTAATTTACTTTTTTCTGGTTCTTCTTCTTCTTAAACATTTTATTTACTTTTGAATTGGTTTTAGAAAGAAAGGCAAACAAAAAAAAAAAAAATACAAAAAACTTTGATTGAAGTCACCTTTTTGTTCGCTGCTGCAACTTAAAGTTGCTCGTTTAATAAAAATTTCCCATTAATCATGAGTCAAACTTTTTAACATTAAAAAAGAAATAAAATAAATGAAACAAAAATATAAAAAAAATTTTAATAGATCTTAAACACATCATTATGGCAAAAATGTTCAATGTTCTTTAATGTTCACTGATGTGATGTGATGCGCTGAGATATTGAAATGAGTTAAAGGCAAAGTTTTTAAATATGCCATTTTGCTTACTTTTTCATCTTGCTGTTCTTATCAAACAAAAAGGCCAAAGTTTGAAGCGTTTTTCAATTTTTTGTTTTTGTTTTAATTTTATTTATTTTTTTTTTTTGTAGTACAAATAAAGGCAGAAGATAATTTTATTACATTTTTCGTTTATTTAATTTATGGCAAAATTTATTTGATAGTGATAAATTTTCGAGAACACTTTTCGACTTAAAAGTATTTGTTATAAAATTTGAGTCGTGGCAAGATAAAATTTGTTATAAATTATTTTATTTAACTTTTATAAACTTTTTCAATATTTAATTTGTAATGAATTTAGAGCAACGATATAATTATGATAAAGTTTAATATTTGTTGTTGGAAACTTTGTTAAAGAACCTCATGGCAGTTTACAAAAGTTGTTATAATTAGTAACAAGTATTGCGCTGTTACCTTAACTAAATTTATAATTAGGCGCCAATTTCATTCTAGTTTTCTTTGAAATTTAGGTTCTTGCAATTAATTATATTTTATTACGTTCTCAAGAGTTAAAATACCGCAAACTGTCATTTTAAGTAAATTGTAATGAACATGCTCTGGCTCAGCAAAATTCAGATTTTAGAGTAAAAGATATAATATATGTTGGGACAGTCTAACAAGTTTAAAAATGAAAACCAAAGTAGCCAATTCTGTTACTTTGATATCGAAGGAGCTTTGCAGCCTAAAATATATTTTTTTAGGAAGAATTTTGCTGCTATACTGTATAGATTGAACTTGAATTTGCTTTTTCATCCCTTTGATAACAATACGTTGTTTAAAACGAAATCTAATACGATTACGACTGATGTGAACTGCCTGAGTCAAACTATATGAGCGACCGCCGATGTTCTTTGGCCTTACGACTACGTCCTTTTCAAAAGCCAAATGACGTAACACTCATACTATTGGTTTTTATTTAATTTTTTTTATTATTTTTTTTCATAAAAATTATTAGAATAAAAACAAAAATATCGTTAAAAGTAAAAATAACAGAAACAATGTGAAAGAAACAAAAAACAATATAAGAATAAAAATTCAGTCGTTATATATTTTAGAGAAAACTTAGGCGTTATTTAAAAAAAATATAGGTACTATCTTAAGAAATATAGATAGTAAAAATATGCTCTATCGATGTGTTTTTTAGAAATATAAACTTACTTTTTTAAGCATTATTACATATGTAGCTAGAATAAATTTGAGAAAAAAAAAATTAACTTAAAAAAAACATTGACAAATCACTTTTTCACTTGACACTTGACGCGCACAAAAAAACTTGACAATCAGGCCAAATCAGGCCCGTCTGGCAACCCTACTCATAGGTGACAGTAGGGTATTTAACCCTATTGACTCTCTTGAACATTGACGCAATGTCAGATATGTTTATCTTTTTTGCAATACTACAATGGTATGTGCTCTAATAAGATTTGGGAAGTCTTTCCCGATACCAGCACTTTTTTGCGTACATCACGCTTTTCTGTTGGCACTAGACATTACAAAGTAAAATTGGTTTTTAGCCGAACAGTTTGTATGTGGAATCCACTTCCTACAGCGGTCTTTCCTATCACTTTCAATGCAGAAAAAATTACATAAAAAATATACAAACACTACGCCATTTATCGTTCTGAAATAAAGAATGCTTAGGTAGGGATCATCCCTTGAAATAAAAAAAAATATCCTAAAGGTGGAGAAAAGCACATAAGAGACCAGCTCCATGTGAACTTTATCAAAAAAAAACCATTATGAGCTACAAAGCCTGTGTGAAATTAGAAAGTGAAGTGAAGCACATGTTCATGATATAGTGCTTACAGAGAAAAACAAAATGCAGCGCTTGTAGGGAAGACATTAAAGGGTAAAAGGTTACTCATGCTACTGTCCAACATTCACATTTACTCTTTAAGTTTTAAAACGTTCTGGTAATAGTTTATTTGAGAGACTTTGTTTAGCAACTGCTTAGAAGTATCGCTCAACGCATGAAGCTCAAAAAATATAGTTTTGTATATTTTTCATACACATTCATGTCAAACGTAAATCCCCTTCTCTTCAAACTGACTGAACGTAATTATCTATTTAACAAGAAATTATTTAACACAATTGTCGCCACAAACAAATACTTCTTATATTCATACTAACCGTAGCCCATCTAATATCCGATTCCTTTTCAATTGTGTAGATGCACGTACAAATGTTCGGATACTTATTTCATTTTATTTGAGCCAAGGTCATTCCCGAGAACGTTCCACTATTTTCTAAATTCGTTATATTGTAATAATTCTTACATTTATAGAACGACACAGTCAACCCATACATACTGCATGTGCTGTCTAAATTGTGGGGCCAACTCATTTCCAAAGACTTCGTAAATAAGTTGAGTACAAATAATTAGAAGTTTTCTTTAAGAAAGGAATTTCTCGCTATAGTGTTTAAACTCAGGCAATCTCTGTTTTATTTAAAAGTAAGTAAAACTCTAAAGCATATCAATGAAAAATTTAGTTTTTATTTTAAATCTACAAAAGATTTACGAAAATTATCCAAAAAAATTTTTTTTTTTGTTAAAATATTGTTAAAATTTTACTAAAATATAAGAAATAAGAAAAATCTTTAAAATTAAAAGGAAAAAGTGAATAATTTTACCGTTGAGTCGTCTAAATTTGCTTTCATTTTATCAAATATTAATAATTTTAACAAAAGCATACAGATTTAAAAAAATTTTTTGGTCTTCACGAATTTATTTCAGTAAAATTTAATATGATTTTTAAACTGAATAAAGCGTATATAAAAATAACAATCAATCTTATAAAAACTTTATTTTATTTACATCTAAAAATTAGTTTGATGCGAAGTGTAGCAAAGAAACAACTTTGTTTCTTTAAATTTATTCTTTGTCACAATGTTTAATTTATTCTTACTTAATACCTTTATAGATAAATAAAGATGAATGAATAATTTCATTAAATTTCCGATTATTTTTGTCATTTTTTTCTACTTCGCCTATAAGCCACTAAAAACACTAAAACCGAACCAATATTAATGTTCAGTAACGTATATTGAGAATAGTCTCAATGGAGATGTTTCTTCTATATAATTATACTTCTAAAATTACTTTTTTATGAATTGAAAATGATGTTAACTTAAGTTAATTTTTTTTTAATTCCTAAAAAATGCTCGTATTCTTATTTACAAAGTTAGTTGCAGAGAACTGCACGAGTACACCGCAACCCATGAGTACACCGCATACTCACTCTATACTTACTCTATACTTTTCATACTCGAGTATTTTAAACACCGCAATAAAAAGTTGCGGTGTTTATTTTACCCATTCCTGCAAAAACGAGTATCAAAAATATCGCAATCAGAATTTTAAGTATTTTTTATACTCGTACGCGAGAATTTTTTATTTCTCTTTATTTGTAAGCAACGTTGCCACATTTTTACCCTATTAAAGTTTTTTACTGCCGTTTTATGAAATACTGCATTGTATGCAGATCTATTTATAAACAATAAAAAAAACAAAATTTGATCAAATCTATTGCTTAAACAATATGAGAGGAAAAACAGACAACAACCGTTTTCATAGGTATGAAATACCTTAAAGGCACAGCTTTTGTACACTATTTAAAGCAGGTATACTTATTTTGTTGCTATTTTTTATGAACAATTATTTTCAGTTTATTCGCCTTGTTGTCATAAACGTGCTACTAACGGTATTTAGGAAAACAAAATGATAAAATGAATCCGTGAATAAAAGGAAAATTACTTAATTTTTTTAGTTTTAACAAAACTGTATATACGCTGATGTAATATTGCATTGACTGAATAGACATAGACCTCATAAAAAATAATAAATAAAATAAAGTTTTTAGTTTACATATTTTATTTTGTTAAATATAATTATTGATTTTATACCTATTTATTAATTTTTAAAATCTATTTGCTTAAACAATAGAACTTTTAAATTTTTATCCTGTGTGACTAAAAAAAAACCCTAACAAAAACGTAATATAATAAACAATGAACTTTTTTTGTGTTTTTAATAAATGAAAATATGGCGAATTTTACGGGTTCTATTAAATTTATTTTCTGTTATATATTTAATAAACTTTCATAATTTCAAAGAAGTATGTATGTTAGCTAATTTAGACATTGGCGACTTTTGATATTGTGTTTGATTTAATAATTCTGATCTGATAACTCTGTTTTCCTCTCACTACACACCAGCGTTGCCGCTTTGGTCCAATCGGACCAAACTTGGTAGTTTTTCGTTTTTAAAAAACAGTTTGGTAGTTTGGTTGGTTTGTTGAATTTTTTTAAATTTTTGGTAGGTTTTCCTCCTGTAGCAATTTTTTAGCATAGTAAATTTTTCATCTTAAAAATTCAGAACATAAAATAAAAAAATTTAACTTTTATAAAAATAAACAATAACTTTGATAATATTACCACTATTTTCAAAAACTGTTTTGGGTGTACTAAAAAGCATCTCTGCTTTTTTGCATAGAGATGATTAAAGCTATAACCATCTCTGGTTTAAGAAACGCGAACTATTTTATGAAATTGAAATTAACAATATTTTTAAGTGAAGGTTTATTTTCAAGTGTATGTATTAAAAAATTAATAGACAAAATGGAAAAGTAATTAAACTTTATTAATTCTAAATATATATCTATTAATAACATAAATATTTACTAATATTGCATGTATTTTTTTCAGATTGTTATCAAAAACTCCAAAATTAAATGAAAATAATATAATAATATAATTTCAGAAACGACATTCCATCAACCAGGTATAACCACTCTTAAAATTTTTGTTTTAAAACATTTTTAAATAATATAATACTTTTAGTGAACATTGTAAAGAAACAGTCAAAAGAAAATTTAGAACCGAATGGTTGAGCGAATTTGATTGGCTCCAGGAAAGGTATGGGTGTTAATTCTGCATAGTATGCTCTAAAACTATTTTGAAACCAATGAATTATATGTGATATTTTTTGTATTTTAAATTCCTTTTGTTTTTTTATCTGTATACATTTTGTATACACATACATACATCCGTTATTTTAAATGAAATATTGCTTTTATGTTGTTATTTTATGTATATTTTTTTTAAAAATTGGAATTTTTTATTATATTACTATATAAGCCAAAATAAAAATTTTTATTTTATTGAAGAATTGCATTTTAAAATTTTTGGTAGGCTGTTAACGATTTTGGTAGGATTTTTGAAAATTATTGGTAGGAAGTAAATTTCTTGTGTGGCAACGCTGCTACACACGTTAAAATCTCTCTCTCTTGGTGTTTGTTATGAGTATGAGTACGAATAAAGTAAAGCCAGCATCGCAAACATTTTACTTGAGTATGCTAGACTCTTATGCTATAAACATAATCATGTCCACCGACCATCGACTACAAGATGTCAAAAATAGAATACATGCGTGCTTATGAGAATAAATCTTTTAGCAGCTACACGACTACCGACTACACGGCTACTTTTGTAGCCCGTAGCCAACTTAGGCTAATTTCTATTTTTCTTGGCTACAAAAAACAGATTAGTGGTGCCAATGCAATAAATGCATGAAATGGTGTTTTTAAAAACGCAATACATTAAATATCGCTATTAAAAACGCGAAAAACTTTTATAGTGGCACCATTGAAAAATAATAATCATCTGTTAATTTGTTTACATTTTTCATCAGTTTATTACTTTATCTCAAAGGGGGAACATCTGCGCGCTAGCAGATTTTTAAAAAAAAAGTGAATTTATAATTGAAGTCGCAACGCGCACAGTTTTTATTCAACAGGATTTTCCACTTCCTATACGAAGGTGTAGGTTGATGTACAGTTCCTGGAGAGACTAGTAATATCAAAATACTTGTGGGATACCCTGGTGCTGTAGTTATATGCCCCTGGAGTATTAAATTAAGATTTAAAAAAAAATACATTTTTCATTTTTATTTCACTATTTTAGCAATAGTACTTATAAAGTTAATTAAATTTTCTTGAGACATTTAAAATTTTTTTTTACACAAATTCACTTAAAAAAATCAAGTTTGTTTTGTTTTGGTTAACTTAAATACATACATGTATGTCAAAACAGATGTTTATTTTTTGTAGTTAGTGGTCGATGGTCGTTAAAAGAATTAAGTAGCTGGCAACTTGGCTATTTTTGTAGCCAGCTACTATTGTAGTCGGTAGTCGATGGTCGGTAGCCTTTGATTGTGTTTATAGCATTATACTCAAATGGAATGGGTATAGTAAATACTCGCACAAAAGAAATGCGGTGGCGATCACACCGCAACCGCATTTAAGATGAGTATACTTAGAGTATTAAAAACAGACACTCTTACAGTTCTCTGGTTAGTTGGTTAAATTGATGATGTTTCCAACGCACACAATCTTAGGTAGACAGATGCGAAGAAAACTGGCTAATGAAAGATGTAGCGATTTAGAAAGTGCAGCGCTACATTCTGCTGGTGTTTAATTTTTTTTTGTTTTCTTTGAAAAAAGCCCGCATACATTTGTACAATAATTTTTCTTTCAAAATAAGGAGAAAGAAGAAGAAAAAATTAACTTAAGAAAAAAACAATTTCAATTCATTTACAATACCGATAGATAAACTCCTAAGTTCATAAAAAAAATTTATTTAGAATTAACCAGAAATATTATTAGGTGTACTTTTTTTTAATTTATATCTCATTTTACCAAATTTAGGTATATTTTTTGTTCATTGTAGGGATATTTTTTAATAATCAGGAGTCTATTACGACAATATTTAATACAAGTGGCAGACAGCTGGTAACTTTCTTTGATTTTAAGTAGTGTTTCAACTGTTACGATAATAAAACATGTGGTTGCCGATAAAAAATTCCAAAAAATCTAAACCAAGAAATTAGTATGAAAGTCGTTCCATCTTTTACTATCTATTAAGCACCGTTTAACATTCATATTGCAGTTTACAAGAGATACCGATTTAAATAAAAAAATAAAAAATACATTTTTGAAATATTGGGAATAATATAAAAAAATAACAAAAAAGGAAAGAGAATATAATAAACATAGAATTTCAAAATTATCTAGTTCTATCAATCCGAAAAATGATATCACTACCAAACAAACGTCCTACAATTTTATAAAAAATTGAAGCTTGGATAAAACTGCCGAATTATGCGGATTTACTTAGAATATAAGTCATTAATTCAATCATGAATGGCTTGCTCAGTGATGGGGCTTAGTTTTGACGCATGTCAAGTGAAAGCAATCAACTGCAGGCCTTCAAGACTCAATTACATCCAGAGAAATTTACTCTTTAAGTCGATTTAGATGCTGGCGGCATTATCGCGCCTTATTTCTTTCAAAACTGATACCGGGTAACTCGTCACGATCTATCGTACTATGATCAATGATCTTGAGTTTAAAAATATAAAATATTTATTGAAAAGTAAAACTTAATTTTTTATGTTATTTTTTTAAATTTAGTTCTATTGGTCTTAAGAAAGCATCTTTTTAAACAAATGACCGGTAACTAAAATTTGGGGAATTATAATTAAATAATTCCCATATGCTCTTTAGCTTCAGCTTTATTTTTGCAGTTTTATAAAATTATTATTTAACAAGTTTCCTAAAAAAAAAATTAAATTTAAATCCCAGACAACCCACACAAAAACTGTTTCATAAACACCATAAACACAGCAAACTAAACACAGTAACCATAACAGAAACTAGAAATAATTCATTTTCTTTGGTTTCCGTTAATGTCAGACGCAGGACAAAATGACCAGAAGCCAGAACTAGAAATAAAAATTTCATACACATCGCATTCACAAAAAAGCGACAAAGATTTCTTATATTTTGTATTTTATGACTATTCCGTACACATACGAGCAATTCTTGGTGCAATAAGAAAAACGGAAGGCATAGAGAGTAAAAGGAGCCCTCACTGTAGGCCTTACATTGCTCTAAAAAGCCTTCAAAAATAAATTTTAAATTTTAAAGAGAAGACCAAATATCAAATTGTACGAATCAATCGAAATAAACACCAGGCGCACAATGGATTAGTTTCTTTATTGTATCCCTATTTTCCACCGATTATGGGTCCCAGAATAAAAAAAAAAAAAATTTTAAATACTAAGACTTAAACTCTTAAGAATTTAACTTAATATAAATGCGTTTATTTTTTTTTAGACTCCAATCACATAAAATTTGTTAGGGCCCTTGAAAAAAATTTTCAGTCAGACTTAATCCCTTTTCCATATGTTTTCATTGTCAAATTCCCTGTAGAAATTATGATGAGCTTTAAAATTGTCTACTGTCTGGCTGTTCATATTAAACTCTGTTTACAATATCAAGTAACTTTATTACTTTTTTCCTTTTAACACTTCACAGCACTCGCATATAAAATTGTGAGACCTGAATACGACTACTATTTACTTTTCTTATTTTATAAAGCTGAACTGAAAGAGTAGACAGGAAATATGTATAAAATGTTTTTTTCTTATTTAGACGCTGTCATCTAACACCAAAAATTTAAAAAGCAAAAAAAAAAAATGTTGCATATTTTTTGTCACCTTTTTAAGTGGAAATATATTACAATAAAGATATAACAAAAAAGAGGAAAAGTAAAAGTAAAAGGAAAGCAAATAAATAAAAAATGACTAAAAATAATTCCTAGTCCGTAACGGCTATTTAGTACACTGCTCTACAGTGGCTCAATATTAAATAATGATGTGGTTTTTTTTAAACTTTAAAGTGATGTCCTTTACGGTTCATAATACTCGCAAAAAACATACATGTTGTAAGGGGACACCCTTTAATTTTTTCAATTATACATTATTTTTAAAACGGGACAAGTCATTAACGTAACCTTAAAAAATAAAGTTTGTTCAGAAATAACTGAGTTATGCGGACACAAACATAAAAGAGCAACTTTTAGATGAATTGATTGCTATCTTATTTTTTGAAGCCGGATAAAAAAGAAGGAAAATTTTTCACTTCTTAAAGTTAAAAAAAAGCCTCAGCTTCAGCGCACTGGATCTGTATAGAAAACAAAGAGAAGTTAGTAGAAGGAAATAAAAAGACACAAAATTGAGAACAGTAAAAACCGCTCAACAATTTTGAAACTTAAAACGGTTAAAGTGGGGAAATTTTTCATATCTTAATTAGGGACTACTTTTTTAAAATCCTCCAATATCTTTGAAGCTGTGAAGCTTTTGTTTTTAATTCTGTCACCCCAGTGTTTGGTTTTTTTTGATGGAGTTATTTTACTCACTAGATTTACTTATATGGTGAAGAGTATATAAGATTTGGCATAGCTGAATATAGCACTCTTATTAATTATTTAAATTGTTTGAGTTTTTACTCTATGGCTAGTGCGAAATACTTTAGGATAATACTTGACCCTTAACCTCAATGGAAGGAAAACATTACCGAAAGAGTTCGGAAGGCGAACTGTGCGCTCTATCTCTGCCAGAAAGCTCTAGGACCAAGTTGGGGGCTTCAGCCTCGGATCATCTCCTGGCTCTATAAGGCAGTTATCGAGCCGAATATCCTCTATGATGCTGTTTTTTGGTGGCCCGCTCTCGAGAAAGCGGTCAACCAAAAGCCTCTTGATAAAGTCAGGAGAACAGTCGCCATTTTGATTACTGGGGCTCTCCGAACTACTTCGACAAAGGCTCTGTATGCCCTTCCCCACTGGCTACCCACTTAACTCCTGGTGATGCAACAGGACAAATGCTGTGCAGCCAGACTTAATGCCCTCTCACGCTGGCTTAGGCCGGACATAGGGCACTCTAATATTATCGTTCGGGATGTGCTCATGACATCAACGGTGGACTACATCTCTTCTACTCCTGCTCTGGACCGCGGGTTTCAGATCCATATTCCGAGTAGGAAGGAATGGGTCTGTGACGAAGTGGCTGTGCTATATGCAATTTGCGATAGTTTTAATTGCTGTATCGCATGCATGATGCAAATATTCCATAAAATTTTAAAATTTTGGAAGGAACGGTTTCTTATGAGCGACCCTTAGTTAAGCTTACTGAGTGTCGAAATAATGAACATTTGGTGTTTAAACTCTTGGTATGTCCACTAAAGTATGTCCACTAAAGTATCTAAATTATCCCACCCAATGGAAACCCCTTATATATTTATATACCAAAATTTGTTATTCTCTATGGCTACTATGCTTAACATCTTTAACATTTTGCTTTTACACCTTCTATATTTTGTCTATTGGAATTTTTTCGAGTATATTTATGTCTACATTTAATGTTTGTGCTTTATTTTTTCTCATCTCCTGCTATTCACAGGTATTTTTGTTTCATTCTTAAGCTTTTGTTTTGCAAATGGTTGTGATGACAGCAGTCTAAACATTTTTTCTTTTCGGTAATAGTGTTTCATTAAATGGTAATATGATTTGAAGTTGTCTAGTGTAAAGTCTCGCTGTATATATTTGAATTAAAAATTAGTAATTGTCTACTCTATGACATTGTCAAATCTTTAAAATACTAAACAGCTGTTGTACGATTATAAGTAAAAAAAAAATATTTAAATTCCAGCAATATTTCTGTGCTTCATTTAAGTTTAAAAAATGTCTGAGGGTTTCCTTAGATACAAATATTGAAATTTAAATAATTAAAGAATTTACAAAATTTTATGATGCGTTAACAAGCTTTACTCCCCTGCTATCAATTCAATTCACTCACCTTTAAGTTATTAAACATTCAACATAAATCATAATTATTTTTGTAACTTTTACTTTTTCGGATCATTGAAATTATTTGATATTCTTTTTGTTAAGTCTCACATTCGTATAAATATCACAATAATTGAATTTCTTATGTTTTGAATTGAATTTGATTGACTGAAAGAATGGATGATTGAATGAATGGATTTCTAAATACTTGTTGTCTGCCAAGTATAATGGAAGGTTATTAAGGTTTATTTGTTCAATGGTTTTATTAAGTTGCTAAAACAAGCACAAACCTTTGAACTCAATCAAGCAAGTTTAAATGCCTGTTATGAAAAATATAGTAGAATTGATAAAGTCATAAAGGTTGTAACCGTGAAAACATAAGTAATGGTGAAAACATTAGTAAAAGAAAGATTATTGGCTGGACTTAAGGGTGTTACTTCTAAACAATTTTCAATATTTTATGAAATACAAAAGGAATGCATTTTTATTCTCCTCGAGGCGTAGCTCCAGCCATTCGATCAATTATTTTTTTTGCGCTAGATGCTGGTGAGTCGACGTATTATCAAATCTATGAAAGAATCATCAAGAAATTAAGGTGCACGTTTTAAATAACATATTGTATTACAAACTCAATTAAAGCGTTTTTCTAGAACCAAACCAAAATTCAAGCCGAGCATGTCACCAATCTGTAGTCAAAACAGCCAGGTAGACCTTAATTCCTCTGTTAGTTAAAACGATTATGTATTATAAATTAATTACTTCTGGCTTCTCTAGGCATTCAAAAAACTGTTAACTATATTTGGATGTAAAGCCACGTTTTAATTTGGTTATACGATTTAAAAATTTCTTACACGCTTTTTAACACTCCCCCCTACTCTTAGGAGTAGAAGTGATTAAAGAAAAGAAATGTTGCAAAAAAAAATTAATTAAAAAATTCTTATATGGTTGAACTATTATTTCTCAATAACTTCGTTACTGAAATGGTTGAAAAAACGATTAGTTGTAAAGAGAAAATTTAAAGTTTAAAACCTACTCCTCTGTTTACCTATAAATACAAAAAAAAAAATTCTTACACCTATTAAAGATTTTATTTGTTTTGTAATTTTTATGTAATTAAATGTTGATTTGATCAATATTATTTTAATTTAAACATAATTAAAAGATGTTGTAATTAAATATTTTATAAAATCACTTGAGTATTTTTTTATTTCTTTTAATTAAATAAATAATTAAATTAATTACAACTTTACTTAGATCTTAATCTAAAAAAGAACTTAAACTTTAATATATGTAAAAAATGTTTTCTGTATTGCATCGTTTTCATATCTCTGCACATGCTGAAATGATAGTTTCGCCGGACATTCAATCGGTTCTAAGAAAAATGAAGCAAAAATACGTGGACTCGAAAGTGGTTCAAAAACCCAAAGTTCTAAGGCAGGTAGATCATGTATTCTTAGTCCCATTCCAAAAGTCTTTACAAATATTAAAGGAAAAAAGTGAAGCAGGAAAATTACTCCTGGCCTTATTTGCTGTGGTGAATATATATTTAGTTTGAAGGCAATAGGAGTTTCTTTCTAATGGCTACAGAGCAAGTTAACTATATGTAGCAAAAGAAAACCAATCGACAGCACGGAGCTAATACAGCTATCAGTGGAAAACAATAAGAGTGTGGCGTGCTTCAGTGCTTAATAAGGATGGAAACCTCCAACCTAGAGATTTGAAACGGGTTAAAACAAAAGGTAAGAAACAAGCTAAGTGTTGTTGTAATTATATTAAGTTCTACTTCGACTAAAGTGAGATTGTCTCACTTAAATAGTGTTATAATTCAAAGTCTCATCACAATGTTTAATGAGTTGAAGAATTGTTCCACGTTTAAGATTGCATAAGCGAATACAGCAATAACCGCAAAAGTTTGCGTTTTCCAAGAAAACGGTATATTTTGATATGTGAAGTATGTCGTGTCAATTTTAACCACATAAAACATTGTAGGTTAAGTAGCTCAGGTACCCTGATGTAATATTACTACATAGAAAGAAGTGTTTTCAGCTATTTAAGTTTAAATTTGTTTTCAGATTGAATACGATTAAAGTTTAAATTCACGCAAAGAAAAAACATGGTTGTGATATGGTCATAATAAACATAATGGCCCATATTCATAGTTAAAATAAAGTATACTTTAAGGGAACTAAAGTCAGTTTTATTTTAGAGTCGACTCTAATTCATTCATAGACAATTTAAAATATACTTTTGGCGAGAAAGTCAACTATAAATTTAAAACTACCCAAAGCTGTTTTTAACTAAATTTTCCAAAATTATTTTATTTGGTTTAAGAACACAATACTCTTTATCTGATTTTTATACCAAAGTGAACGAAATAACAACAAGGTTACTTAATTTTTTGTTTCCTGTTTCCTGATGATGCCACCCAAAGGTGTGGCGAAATATTGAAAATATAAATAAAAATTTTTATTATTTATAAAACAGACCTAGTGCTTAATAAATTAGAAAAGAAAAACTATTGTAAGAAAACATTTATCAAATTACAGTTGACACCCAGTGGAAGGCGGTAAAACTTAAAGTATACTTTATTCTTAACTATGAAAGCAAAAAAGACAATAAGAGCTTTTTATTTTAGAGTATACTTTAGCAAGAGTCGACTTTATTCTATAACTATGAATTTGGTCCAATATGTTCTTTGTAACATTGTAAAGTTGCAGAGAACAAATTATAGTTGTTTTCAAAAATACTTCAGTCACAATAAACACGTTTTTGTTGGCATTTAACCATTATATGGTTACTGTACACAAAAAATAAAACATGCTTGGTTTAAAGTAAACAAATATAAACCATTTTACCATGTTATTGTTATGCTACACAACAATATGATTGCAAGACCAGCTTTATTATTATTAAATGTAACAGTACTATTATTTGTTAACAATCATATGATACAACCATAATATGTTGCTCTTAGATTATGGTTACCTCAACCATGTTTTTTCTTTGCAAGTTGATTCAATTATTTTTTCAATAAAAAAATCATTTTTTTTTCATTTTGATTACTGTAGTTAATTATTTAATTGTAAAATTTGGTATTTATTTTTCAGTCAAATATAATTTGAGCCAATTACAAATTTAATCAAATTGAATCTGGGGACGAATAAAACTTTTAATAGGTGCAAACACATTTTTCTGTGTAAGTTTTACGCCAGTTAAAGGTATGATTTGGTTACATATTTGCATTTAGTGCTAAATTGGT
The DNA here is from genome assembly GCA_916610165.2 of Gymnosoma rotundatum. Classification (NCBI taxonomy): domain Eukaryota; kingdom Metazoa; phylum Arthropoda; class Insecta; order Diptera; family Tachinidae; genus Gymnosoma; species Gymnosoma rotundatum. The sequence goes on from OU744338.1 coordinate 120,478,618, forward strand.
TTTATTACTTTTTTGTTTATTGCTTTTTTACTGAAATTGACTAATAAAATTTATTAAGTATTTTAATTGTTTAGTTGTAAGTTAATCAGTATAATTAATTTTTTATATAAATGTTTAATTGAATTAATTAAAAGCTTAATAAAATTTCAATATGAAATACCATGAAATAAAACCTTTTTTTTTTGAATCCAACAAATTAACAAAGTGTTGAAACTGTTACTCCCCCTATTTGCTTTAACATATATAAAACTGATCTATTCTGCAATTATTTTCTGGGCAAATCAAAAACTGAAGGTTAAAAAAATCTAGGTCACTCCATACTTATAATACAATAGCTTGTTTTATTAAAATTTTGCATTAAATATCTGTTAAAATATCTTTGTCATTTTAACGCTAATGCAGTAAGTAACTTTAAACAAAAACACAGTCACAATTACAGCATCTCATATAACAATACTTTGACATTTTCAGATTAATATTGTATTTTATAACTAATTAAAAATTTATGTATGTATATGAATATGTCTGTATAGACATGAACATGAACTCATTGTATACGTTTATAGTGTTCATAATGTAATCATTTGTGTAATCTTAAGATATCTCACGTTTTGGCCTTGCAGCATCATCATCAGCATCATTATCGTGATTATCAACAACATCATTATACACATGATTGTTATAATTTGCAAATATGTTTTTACTGGTTCGTTTATACATATACATATATACTTTAAGTAGATAAGCAAATATGTAGATATTAATAAAATTTACAACAGCAAGATACAAGCTAAATTTTACATTATTTAAAGCATATTCTTGATTGTGTTAAATATGTGTTTGTGTATGAGTTTATCTGTAAATCTATATACTTATGTATATGTATATTTGTGTATTTTACATACTCGTACTGCAACTACTTGTCTCGTTAAAGTTATAGATTATTATGCACGCTCTATATACTCTTGCTCGTATATTTAAGTATTGTATACTTGGGGGTTATTAAAACCTCGTTACTAGGGTAGCGGCCATTTATTTAGAGAATCAAATTCTTATTAAAAATTAATATATAAAAGAAAGGCAATAAGTTAATTGAATTATGTGTCTAAAATCAACACTTCTGATGACAAATAAAAAATTATGAATAATTTTTATTTTAACAAACTTTTGCTCAAACTTACATTTATGTTTAATTATTATTTTAATTGGTTTTATTAAGGTTGTTGTTAGTATTTATGTCATGTTTATTATTATAAATCTTTTTTTTTTTTTGTTTTTAATAAAATATTTAGTCCGAGTTTAGACGGACGAACTTTTGTAAGAAAGACATTTGGATTTTTTTTTTCTTTTTTCATTTGCGTTCACGCAAGCGAACATGTTGTCGGCAACATTTCATTAGTATTGTTATTGTTCGCTTTTAAAAGTATGCAAAGAAAATGTTAACAAAGCGTATCGCCGAGTACCGAACGCAAAAACAATTCTCTTTTTCCCACCCGTAATTTGCTTACAAATTAAATGTTTTCCTTTCAAATGTTCGCTCGTCTAAACGGGGACTTTTATGTTTAATTTTAGGAATTTCGTGATATGTCCTTTTTTAATAAAAAAGTTTTTTAACCGTCTTTTTTTTCTAAATATTGCTTTTTTATGTAAAAATAAAGGGTGTCCCTATACAACATACATATTCTTTACGTGTATTATAACCCGTAAAGGGCATCACTTTTAAATAAAAGAAACTGCGTATCACAATACATCCCAATGAAAAAATGCAATACAAAAGTAAATCTAAAAATTAAAGGATGTCCCCATAGGTGTCGTAAATTAACCTATTTGGGCCTATCTTTTTAACCGTTATAGACAAACGCTTGCTATGACCGTAACAAGTATAATAATTCAAAATTATATATTAAAGGGTGCCCCAAAATATTATGTAATTTGATGTATATGGCCATACTTTGAACAGTTGTAGACAGACTCTTGAAATTTACAACTAATCTGTAGTGCTAACTCCGCTATAACAACAAGTATAAAATTTGGTTTTAGTTAGTTAAAGGGTAACCCAATAGTTAATGTAATTTTATGTATGTGGCCAAACTTTTGAACCGTTATAGACAGACTGCTATAAAAACAGGTTTATAATATGAATTGAGAAATTAAAGGGTGTTCCTAAAATTTACGTAATTTTACCTATATGGCCGTTTCTCTTGAACTGTTTTATACAAACACTTGAAGATCAGACATTATGTCGAACACTTGGCTTGGTATAGTAATCAGTATAAATATTTAAGATTATAGATTAAAGGGTGTTACAATAGTTGAGGTAATTTGATGTATGTGGCCAAACTGTTGAACCGTTATAGACAGACGATTGAAACTTGCAAAGAACCTGATTGCTAAGACTACAATAACGGCAAGTATAACTAAGGGATGTTGAACAGTTTTAAACAGACGGTTCAAATTAACAAGGAGCTGTAGTGCTAATTCTGTGTTGCAGGCTTAAAGTCTAAAGATGGAAAATAAAATTGTTCCAATAATTGATGTAATTCGATATATGTGGCCATAGTTTAGAAATCTGTATTGAAGTCATGTTTTCTTTTTTGCCAGAATTATTTAGTTTTTGAATTCAGTGTAAGAATTTTTTAATTTTCTGTGATGGCATCACATTTTTACAATGAAAGCTAATAATATTAAGTGAAGAATAGTAAAGGCGAGTCCAGAAATTTGAGGTCTTGTTCACTTAAACTTAAATAAATATTCAGTTAAATTAAGTTTGAAATAGAAGTTGCTTGGTGGTCTCTGCTTTAAGAAAAAATCCCAGGAGGTTTGAGTTGGAAAGAAATTTCCATTAATTGATTCTTTAATTGCAAATGTGACAATTTTTTAAAACATTAAACAAATGTTATCTTTATATATCTGCTATTGTAGACCATTCTATGTGTTCTAATATAGAACCATTAAGATTTATAAAGGATGATAAGCAAGGCACACTAAGTTTTATCCATACCTTTGTGGACATCCTTATTTATTTCCGCTGCTAATATTTTGTTATTCAACTCAATGTGTTCTTGTTGTCTGTCGTCTGTGTGCATTTTAGTTTATTTAACATCTATTCCTTTTTATTTCATCTTTAAGTCATTTTCTCTTGTCTTTTGTAACATGTTGTAAATTATGTTTTTATGCTGCAAATATCACACACAAACTTTAACGTTGTTTTTTTTTTTTTTTTTTTTTTTTTTTAATTTGATGCACTTACACAACTTGCAACAAATTTTTTTTTATCTACTGTGTGTATACTCGTAACAGAAATATATTATTATTTTTTGAGTTTTGCTACGAGTATCCTGCCGCTCTTGAAAGTGTATGTGTCTAAGTAGCAATTGCCTTTAGCACACAAAAGAAAAGGAATATAAATATCAAGTGAAACAAAAAAACATGAAATACATGCTAAATTTAAGAAGCGGCAATAAAGATTGCAACAAAATATTTTTGAGACAAGATTTTATAAGTGTGTCATACTTTTAGATGATGATACACTGATATTAGCTATTGTCATTATATACTTGTTATGAACCAAGGATAAAGGCAAGAATCTATGTGATGAGCAATGTGATAAGATTTTTTTTAAATTTAATGTTGAGTGTTAAGTTGGGATTGAAGATAAAATTGCTAGAAAACTTTTCGATGGAACTTTTATTAGAAGCGTATATAAGTTAATTTAAAGGTAACATGCCCGTATTGCAGTTGATGCTACACAATGGAGTAGCGAAATATCGATAATATATATAAAAATAAAAAAGACCTAGTGCTTGAAAATTAAATAAATATATTAATCACAAATAAGTGTTCAAAAAAATTATAATTTTTTTTTTTGTTAATTAAAATTTTTTTTTAATTCTTCTCTAATGTTGTTCTCTCCATACTGGGTAACAAAATCGATATTTTATATTTTAAACATTCATATCTGTATCAATAGAGCTTAAGTATCTTAGAGAAATTGTCAAAAAAGGTTGTAAGTTAAAATCACAACAAGGCCTTTAGTAAACGGAAATTGTTGTTAGATAATAGCGGTTAATTTTTCCCGGAGCTTTAAATAGGAAAGCAAAATAATTGTTGTTAAGTTGCAGCGGCTAAACTTGTTACGATGCCTGCAAGGAAATATCAGATCGCATGGCCAAGGTTTCGCCGGAGCCTTGTTTAGAAATGGAACACTTGTTGATTGCCGGTGGTGAGTGGCTTTGGAAAGAAATCTTCTGCATAGTAAATAACACATTTTGATGCCAAATCTTATCGAATCAGGCACCTACAAGCTCGGACTTAGAAAAGGTCTTTCGCTACTTACCAGATTCTTAAACTCCTACAATTCGTTAAGTTAAGTGCTTCTCCTTGTAATGGATTTCTTGTAGCTGTAACTACAATTAAGATTAGACTAACCTGCAGGCGGTCTAAAGAGCTTTATAACGTCTTTTGCGAAGACTCATTTCGTATGGATTTTACTTTTTTATGTTTGTGCCCACATAACACAGTAATTTCTCTATGGGTGTCCCCATATAACATACAAGTCTTTTACGTGTATTTAGAACCGTAAAGGGGAACCACTTTAAAATTTTAAAATATTATGTATAACTAAATATACTAATAAAAAAAATTAATACAAAAATAATTCTAAAAAATAAAGAGTGTCTCCATACCTGCCGTACATTAATTTGTATTGGTCGATTTTTTGACCCATGGAGAGAATATCGGAATGTGGAAAACAGCAAGGGTTTTACCTATCCCTAAACCGAGAAAAATATTTATTAAATCAGAAAACTACCGGCCGATAAGTCTGTTAAGTAGCGTGGGAAAAAATCTGTAGAAATTTATAAGTCTAAAAGTTTCAGTTGTTATTTTTAATAAACACATTTTTCCCGATGAACAATTGGGCTTTAGAACATCACACTAAACTATGCACCAGGTTAAAAGAATTTGTAATGACGTCAAAAAGGCCCATATTGTGCTGACTTGCCCCCAATCTCTCCAAGTAAATTTGCAGCTTATGCAGAAGATCTTTCAGTTTGTTTCACGCATGAGTTCAGTCAGAATATACTGACCGAAATTCAATGCTCATTAGATCGGTTGGAATACTACTATAAAAAATGGAGAATTGAAATAAATTCGGAGAAGACACAAGCCATCTATTTACCAGAAAAAGAAAATCTTATTATCTACCAAATCACAATCTCACTCTTTTGAGCAAAGACATAAGTTGGTCTAATAATAAGAGATATTTGGGAATATGTCTGGATCCTAAACTAACAATTCACGCACACATTTGTCAAGTTATTATTAAAGTTGATAAATACGAAAAAATATTTTATTCTATTATTAACAGAAAATCTCTTCAAGAGCAACTCAATTAAAATTTTAATGGGCAAAACTATTTTTCAGACTATAATTCTTTATGGTTGTCCAGTTTAAAATAACTGGACATCGCTCCTTTTATATGAATAAGCACTCGGAATACACATACTTAAAAGGTCTGAAATTGATATTGTAGAACTTACAAACAAAATTACAAGCCAAGATATACCCTTCTTCCACATATGGTAAAGGGTTTAAAAACACATTTATAAATGCTTATACAATTTTCGTTTTTATCTTCTTTATTTATCTTTCACTTGATGTGTTGCAATATTTGATGACTTTTATTAAAATGAATAAATGAAATGAAATAATGTTCAGATTTTAAGTTGAATTATCATATTATAATTTGCATCATTATTAAAAATAAAAATTTGTCATTTAAATAACCAATAAAAAAAAAAGACATAACAAGAACTTTATAAATTGCAAGAAAAATAAGAAAAATATGCCATTAAAAATTGGTTAAAAAAATACTTTAAAAGTTAAAAAAAAACATACATTTCATTGCGAATTAAATAAAACTCAACTTCAACTTGGTAATAAAATGACAATTAGTTCCACATGCTGAAGTGTTCACATGTTTATGGTTGCAACACTGAAAGTTTCTGTGTGCAATTTTGTTTCTTTTTTTTTTAATATTTTTTCATGTTCATTTTAAGGCAGTCGTTCTCTTATCATACTTGTTTATCTGAGCAAAACAAAAAAAGGTCATACACATGTTAAGTATTTGGCATAAATAATATACATTTATAAAAAAGAAATAGCACTGCTTTATATTAATGGGTATTTAAAAAGCTTATTGCAGATCTAGATGGAAAGTATTTAAATAACTTTAACGTGTTATAAAATTAACTTTGATTTTAAAACTTTCTAAATTAAATATCACATCATAGTCCATTTTCTAACTTTTTTTATGCAATATAAAGAGAGTATGTATTCGAAAATTGAAAGCTTCATAAGATAGAAACATGTTGTTTTCTCCAAAATAATAATCGATTGGCTTGCAAAGGACGGTGCATATTAGCTGTTTTCTCATAATAGCCTGTATCCATTTAAGCGTAATGTGACAGAAATTCCTTGCTGCTGCATTGAGTTTCCAATCCAAATTTAAAGCTTGTGTGATTAAGGACTTGTTGAGAAGGACTTGTGATGAGGACTATTGACTTCAGATAGGTTACGTTAGATTAGGCAGGCAGCTGTGTTGGCACAGCACACTTGAGTTCATTAATTGGTCCCTTCATGTTACCTGCGGAGAAGGAAGAATAAACAGAGAAAGGAAAGAAAGTCAGAACGTAGAAAAAGAGATAAAGATAAGGAGTAAGAAACACGAGAGTAGATAAAGAACTGTGGGAATGAAAAATGCAGAGAAGGCCCCGCTGGATAAGGCCTGTTGGCCAAAGAGTATGCTCATTCCATCGACTTGGTCATAACATCCAATTGTGAGCCAGTGAACCACCCACTAGACCTCAAAAAGAAACTGATACTACCTGGATCTAGTGAGGTAGGCTCCGTAGTACCGTGACCGAGATATTTTAGTCATATACACCCCAGCGCGAGGCACACTGAGGAAGTGATCCACCGTCTCTCCTGCTTATCGTTACAATTTCTGCAGAAATCAATAAAAAGAAGACCCATTCTCCTAGCGTGGGTCAAAAACAGACCTCGGCAGCTGTATTAGTGCAGCTACCCTATCCCGATCCATAGAGAGCCGGCTCGTTCTAGCGATCGAACATTTCGACTCAATAGACAATTTGAATTGAGGCAAGTCGTATAGAGCAACATCTATATACTGTCCGCAAGCAGAAAGGGTATGCCACAGAAGGTGTCAATGGCACCCTCTTCAATCACTGTCCTTTTCTTTGCTTGTTCAGCAGCAACATGATTGTCCATTTTAGAACGACTGTCGAAACCAAAGACATATTTAGATGTGATCGACACTCCTTTAGGGGACATTATTTCAGATACTCCCACAAAAAAAGACAGTAAATAATAATAAATAATTAAAAAAAAGAGGACACAATTAGTTAAGATTTCGTGTAGCAAACAAAATGTCCTAATGGTTGTATAAAATGTGGTGGCAGCGTGTTGTTGATATTTTATATAAAAAACTAAAAGCAACTGCTTCTGTGATTTAACGCTTAAAAGCACTCATATTATTTGCAACGCTCCAGTGCAAAGACTGCCACCCAAAGTTCATAGTGCGGCAGAAACAAAATATTTTCAAAATAAATGAATAAATTCTTAACCGCCATAGTGATAAGATTTTAACCGCTAATAGCAGAGGTTGGAATACAGAAGTTTTAGGTCTTTTTGAAGTAATTAATTTTGCCTCAAATCTCTCATAAAGAGACAAAACTATATAAAAGTACGGGAACATAAAATAAAAATTTCCAACAAAAAACGAAAAAATCAAAGAATTTTAATGCAGGTTCTTTGTAAATTTCAAGCGTATGTCTACAACCGTTGAAAAGTCCATATTTTGTAAAATTGTTAAGCGTTTGCCTATAATAGTTCAAAAGGTAGGACATCATAACTCAATCTACTTCACCGATGGGGACAGCCATTAATTTTTAGATTTATTTTTGTATCCCTTTTTACCATTGGCAGCTTTAGTAATAAACATTTTTTTTTAATTTAAAGTGGTGCCCTTTACGGTTTATAACACACGTAATGACTAGAAGATATCTTGGAGGTTAGTGTAATTAGACTCAGATTTTTATATAAATTTTAAAAAACATATTTCGCCAACAGCGCCAACTACCAAATTAAATTGAATCCTGATTGAATATAGAGCACGGATTTGTGTAAAACTAAGGTATCGTAAAATAACTCCCAAAGTAAAGTCTCCGAACTATCAATTTAGGAATAAACACACATGCCTAGAAACTATTTATTTAATATTATGTGAAAAATATAGTTTTTCGAAAATCAAGGAATGTGTATTAATTTGTTTAAAAAAATAGAATCATGCAGTTATAGGGAGGAAACATAGAAGTTTTTGTGTGTTGTGGTACCACATAACTCTCTTCAAGTATTTTCCGGCTTCTAAAACCTAAGCTTGATATAAATTGTGCTTTAAATGCTTTATTGAACGAATAATCTAAAAGTCTTAAGCCATATTTTTCTTACTTTAATTTTCACACTGCTTTAGAAATTATTATTATCCGGGAAAATATATGACAACAGTACACTGGCAGCATTCTCATACTGCCAAAGAATGTTTAAACATTTAAATTTGTTTCAAAAGCTGTCTTTAAATTCAAATTTCGTAAGTATTTATATATATTTTTTGTAAATCTTATTTAAAGAGCATTAATGAGCTAAGAAAATCTGACTTAAGCTTCTCTAATACTATTTTCAATTTAATACTTTCTAAACACTTGAAAAAAATTCTAACAATTGTACATAATTTCAACGTAGAAAAATGTACATTTGGAATAATAACGATCTTAACGTTTGTAGATGTTTGTATATAAATTTCATAGTAGAAATAGACATAAATAATATTTAGTATTAGTTTTTCTGCTTTATCACTGGTGAAACATCATTCATCAAGGATTTAGTTAAGTGGCAAACAGAAGAGTTTTCTTTTTTTTAATATTTTCTACAGCATAAACGCTATTAAGTAAACGAAATATTTGAAATTTTTATATAACATACGCATACATAGACATTAATAATAAAGCAGTACAAGTACATTTCACTACCAATACTGTTAGCGCCAAAACTTTAATGGTCATTAATCATTTTTAGGAAAAATACACTTTAACCTCCTCCCATCACTTTCTTAAGGACTCATATTGTTATTATCATTGTTTTTTTAAACATACGATTGCTGTCAGACCACGTCAGTTAGCATAACTGAATGTCAGTCATTTGGTTTAATATAACAGTGGGGCTAATGAGAAAATAAAAAACTAAAAGTATGGAATATTTTAAGTTATAAAAAAAATTAAAATTTTACAAAAAAAAAAAACATTAAATAAATCACTGATACAAATGCGCTCTTTTGTCTTTTCTACAGCATTTACACTATGCAATTTTTTATGAAACTAGCATGATTTTTTTTTGTTCGTGAAGCAGAAGGGGTAAGCAAGATGGTATTTATTCAGTTTTTGGGGGTGTTTCTGTCGCTCATGTTTACTTTTAGATAACGCATAACGCTGTAACCTAAATAGAAAATTGGGAAAAATGTTTCTCAAAAAATTCCATAGTGTAAATCTGGACTTTCTCGTCCAGTTTGCATTAATTTGCTTGAACGTTTTACGGTTTAATATCAATGCACTAATAATTCTCGGATTGTTGGCGAATTACTCTACAAAAAATTGTGGTAGTCCATAATATCTAGAGTGTCAATTGTACGCACCGAAGTAAACGAATTAGAACTGCTTCACGTATCAGGTGAAATATTTTACGGCGAAAGAAGCAGGTAAAACTGTACTATTGAAATCTCATATCGTTAACAATGACACCTTGTCCCATTAGCCATTAAGTCTGCTTTAATTTAGTGTGATTCATTAGTTCATTTGTTTTAAATATTTCCCATCGATATCGTGAAATGTTTTTTTATTCATCATAAATCAAAAGCTGACCCCTGGATAGTGTAAGAAGCAACAAATACTGGGGAAAACTGGATGAGTTTTTCAAGATATCTGAGATGTAACTGAAATTTCCCGCTTTATAATATCACTGTTACAGGTTGAATGAAGTGCTTTAAATATTGGAAGAAAGTGTTTACCTCATGGTTTACCTGTTTACCTCAAGAGTAGTGTAGTCATGTTAAATAGCAGTTCAAGCGTACTCCTCTTGATTGCTTGCTTAAACCCGTTGCCATCAGCTTTAAAATTGTTCTTAGATTTATTGTTGTACAAATAATTTCTTTCGCTAAAGTTTTAACTTTAATTTTTGCGGACTTTGAAACATTACAATTGGTTGCATAAATGCATGAAATATTAGAGAGTTGCAGAAGAGTTTTGACATATTTCTGCTAATTAAATTGGAAAAAAAATCTGCATTCTTACAATTTCTAATAAATGTCATATAGAGTTGTAATCCAAAGCTAAACAACGGCTAATGTTATTCTTCAAAATAAACACTTTTATTATTTTTTATCAAAAACAATATCCTCTCGTAGTCCTCATGATATTCAAGATAACTCGATAATTAAAAAGTAGTTTGGAAAATCAATTTATCAACTATCAAGTAAAGAAAAAAAATGGTTGGGGTAACTATAGTCTAAAAGCAATATATTATGGTTGTATTACATGGTGGCAAGCAAAACACAGTATTGTTACATTTAGTGATAATATAGTTGGTCTGGGAACCATATAGTTGTCTGGTATAGCAATAACATGGTAATATATAAACATATTTATGTTTAAAATGGTAAACGTGTCATAATTCAATGTAATAATATGTTTAAATATAAGTATTAAAATGGTGTAAAATGTCTTGAATGTAATTGAATGATAAATGATCTCGTAAGTGTAAACATATTCTGAAATAAAAAACTTATTCTACGATTGTTTTATTTGTTAATGTTTTGTTAAAGAAATTATTTGTTTATTATATGTGAGTAATAATTAAATATTGGCATAAACTCACAAAAAATAATTTACACACAATAACTTATATATTTATTATTTTAAGAATCGCATATGTAGCTTGAAGAATCAGATTATAGGGATTAAACTTCAACAGAAAACTAAAATTCTGCAAGTTTTATTTGAAAAGCGTGGTAGTGCAAAGTAACTAAATCTGCAGTAATATATTTTTATACTATTCACTCCAGTTGGAAAAGGGTATATCTAAGTTTGTCATTTAGTTTGTAATTTCACACCCATTTCTGAGTTCTTAAGCATAGCCAAGGCACTAGATAAGGTAGAACAATTTTAAGTACGCCAATCGATTAGATGTAGTGTCAAAAATTTTTCTATTGAAAGTTAGCCAGATATATATATGCCCTTCGGGGCAACGCGCAAAACTTCACGCCTGCCTCTTATTTTTTCATATCTTTTTTTTTAAAGGAAGTGGTGCTTCAGGCATAAGCTTTTTAATTATTTTCATAACCGTGCTACATTTTTTGGGAAAGGGATAGATTTGTGATAACACAGGTGGTGACAGAAGTACATACGAAGAAGACTGCATGTGTAATGTTAATTGTGAATATGTTCTTTTACCATTAAACAGAAAAAAAAACATTTTATAGTTTTTGATTGCTACAAAGGTTGAACTCTGGCCAACCACTTTTGTAGTCAGCGTGCTTTCTACCTTGACTACATCAGCCACGTTCATTTGCTTAACTGCAGGCGGTTGTCTTTACTACTTTATATTATAATTTTTTCTAATAGTTAGTCTCTTCCGCGTAGTAAAGACAACCACCTACATGAATATTGAGTAGTAAAGACAACCATTATTACTCACCACAATTCTACTGGCTGGCACCAACCCTAAGCAAAATTAACAATTTTGAGCAGAAAAACTAATTGATAGAAAAGAATTTTTTATTATATATGTACACTTTGTTATACATATATGGTATATTTACAATATGTAACTATTTAAATTTTGCACGCTTTTACATGAACCGATAGCTAAAAACCAATCCGTAAAGCGGCATTTTGTCAGTTCCCAGAAAAAATTGTTTTTAATAGTTTAATAAAACTTTGATTGTGGTTCGAACATTTTGAACCACGTTGCAGTTTGCATAGTGCATAGTAAACATATAATGATTTAATATTAACAAAAAGTGTTTATTGTGACTAAAGTATTGTTGAAAATAACAATAATTTGTTCGTCGCAACTAAGCATTGTTACGAATAACATATTATTAATGTAATAATATTATTGCAACCTTATAATAAGCCTAATTTTTCTATGCGTGTAAACTTCTGTTGAACTTCAAGTAAATCCTGAACCGCCTCGACATTGAGACTGCTTAAAATTCTAAAAAATTCTCACAGCCAACAGAGGTTGGTATATTATACTGTGGCATAAGATAAGTTATTCATCCATCTTTTTCAAACATCTCAACTATTACTTTTTACTTTAAAATAATAAATAAAAAAGACAGCCTTAACCTCTTACTTACGAATGTAATCTATAGTAAGGTATTGGTCTTCCCTAAGGTAACAAATATGGAACCAATTCGCAAGGCACTAGGCAAAAATTCCAACTGAAACGTATTTTTTCTGGTCATATAATAAACGTCTGGTAACCGCATATGAGACGCATCTGCTGACATCAAAAATAGATAATATAAACATCTGGCTCTAACTGGATGTTGGTAGCTGCAACAGATCTGACCTGATCCACACCTAAGATGTTCTCGTTAAAATTATTTGCCATTGTGGATTATTTGTATGGTCATAAGCTTACAAACGGAAAATAATTGATGTTAAAATGTTCATTAGTTTATTGTCCGAGCATGCCACGATATTTCTGTTCTGATGTGAGCAATCACCAAAGCCTGAATACTTAAGAAATGTAACTATAAATTGTTCAGAAAAAATTTTAACTATTTTCTATATCTACAATAAGAACTTAAAGTCTCCTATTGAAGATAGGAAATAACAAGAGAGTTAATTCAAATAGATTGAGAGTTGATTCAATAGATCGCGCAAAAATAATAAAAATTTGGTATTGAAATGTAATCATATTTCAGTTTCCTTTTCACCACTGTGCAATGAAAATTTAACTTATATTCGCCTGAGCTTACTCCAGAAGAGGAAAGGAAGTAAAATATGGATGCAACATTTGAGTATCTGTAAAAATAGGAATTACAAATATTTTCACATTTCATTTTTTTTCTTTGTCTTCTATTACTGCTTATGCTGTTATTACTGCCACTGTCTGGTATGAAAAATAAATGTGTTGTAGATTTAACCACCCGTTACGCTGCTTATTCAGATGGTCACAGTTGTATAGACTAAAAACAAAAAAAGCAACGAAATATTGCACAAAATATCCTGGATAAAAAAAAAACAACAATTGCAATTTTGTTGTTCTAACTGCCTGCACTGGTTCCACTTTCAGTTAACAGTATGTGGTCAAAATGTAACAATATTTTGAGTTATAAAGAACAATAACAAAAAAATCATGTTGTTTCGCATCATTTGATTTTGTTTGTTCAACATAATCTTCTGACTTATCTTTAGAAGTAGCAGAGAAAATTACTTGCTGTCATTTTAGGGGATGAAGCAAAAGGCAGATATAGTCTAAAAGCTATGAAATTCATTTACAGATTTTACTGTATGGTATATTAACCTGGAGTCTTTCCTTGTTGTAAGCTAAATAAACATGGATTAATTTTTTATTGCACTATAAGTAACCTGGATTCATTTCTTATTATATAGTTATTTAATCTGAGTTCATTTTTTACAATTAACTTGTTTTCATTCTGTATGTGTTAGTAATGAACTGTTAATATTCTTTATATTTCATATTAGCATAATCTGATTTTTCATTTTGATCTCGATGAATATGATTTTAATTTTATTGTTTTCCCATTACTCATCATAATTTAATGAAGCTAGATTCAGTTTTTAATTGAGAATAATATGCCGGCTGACAGACAATACTATATAATATAAAAAACATTAAATTTGTGTCCAAAGGTGACAAAAAAATTATGAGCTTTTTTTACCCTTTTGTAGCGACTTATTCTTATCACCAAAGATAAAGCACTGAAAAATTTATCAGTGAATGTAAGGCACCAGTGAGCAGGCAGCCTTATTTTTATCATAAATTAATGAAGCTTGATTCATTTTTCCAGTTTTTTCTAATGAATCTAGGTTAATTTTTCTAACTATTCTTGATGAAACTGAGTTAATTTTAAACTTTGCTACAGATAGGCATTCACTTATTTTTCATTGTGTTATAAATGAAAAGGGTTTTTTCAATTCTTAAAAATTAAAGGGTGTCACCATACAACATACATATTCTTTACGTGTATTATGAACTATAAAGGGCACTTCTTTAAAATTTAAAATGTCTGCGTTTTATATATCAAAATAAAAAAATTAATACAAAAATAAATCTAAAAATTAAAGGGTGTCCTCATAGTTGACGTAAATTGATCTATTTGGGCCTTTCTTTTTAACCGTTATAGACAAACGCTGACATGTTGGACAGAATATCGACTGCTATGCCTTTATAGCAACAAGTTTTAATGTTCAAAATTATAAATTAAAGGGTGCCGCAATAGTACATTTAATTTGATATACATATGTGCCCATACTTTTGAACAGTTGTAGATAGACACTTGAAATTAACTACGAACCTATAGTGCTAACTCCACTATAACAAAAAGAATAAAATTTGGACTTTGAAATAAAAGGCTGTTCTAATAATTGATGTAATTTGATGTATTTGGTCGAACTGTAGAACCGTTATAGACAGACAGCTAAAACTTACAAGGGACCTATCTAGCTAAGACCGCTTTAACAACTAGTTTTTAATTTGAGTTTAGAAATTAAAGCGTGTTCCCATAATTAATGTAGTTTGACTTAGATAGCCTTATCTTTTATACCGTTATATACAAACCCATAAAAATTAGATACAATGCTTACACAGAAGTTTATATATTTTAAATTATTAATTAAAGGGTTTTACAATACGTGGGCTGCTCTATATATTTCTGGCCTAATAGTGAAAATGCGAATATTTATAATCAAAAATGGTTTTATTGTTTTTCAAAGTATTCTCCAGCATGATTTATACACTTTTGCATGCGCTCAAACCAGTTGTCGAAGCACTTTTTCCACTCCGATTGAGACGCCTCTAAAACATGGTTTTTGAACATTTCAACAGCTTCTTCTGGCGACGAAAATTGTTGACCACGCATTTTTTTCCTGATGTGCGGAAACAAGAAGAAGTCATTAGGTGCCAAGTCAGCGCTGTACGGCGGATGACCCATTAACTCGACGTTTTGGCCGGTCAAAAACGCTCTGGTTTGAGCCGATGTGTGAGAGCTCGCATTGTCATGGTAAACAATGATTCGTCTTCTCTTGTTAGTTTTTCGAGTTTCTCCGATGACTTCAGGCAAAAAAATTGTAGTGTACCACTCAGAAGTGATCGTACTACGTTGCTCAAGCTGAACGGTCGCCACATGACCAGTTTTGCCGAAGAAATAGGCGACCATTTGCTTCGAAGTGCTTCTTCCACGAACAACTTTCGTTGGATTTTGCTCGTCTTTGAAGACCCACACGGTCGATTGTTGTTTCGTTTCGGGCTCATACGCATAGATCCATAATTCGTCACCTGTGACAATCTTATAAACCGCAATCGTATTTTTGCAGCATTTCTTTGCAGCAATTGACACGAGCCTTTTTTTAAACGACTTTCAAATTGTGAGGGATCCAACGAGAACAAACCTTTTTTACTGCCAGGTGTTCATGCAGTATCGAATGTATGCTGGTGGAAGAAATGTCCAAGGATGTCTCTATCTCTCGGTATGTCGCATGTCGATCTTGCATTATGAGTTCACGCACGGCATCAATGTTCTCTGGCACAACAGCCGTTTTTGGACGACCTTCACGGAATTCGTCTTTGAGCGAGCTTCGGCCACGATTAAATTCATTATACCAATTTTGCACAGTGCTATAGGATGGTGCTTCATCGCCATACAAAGATTTAAGTTCATCAATGCACTCTTGTCGTGATAATCCATGTCGAAAGTTGTGAAAAATGATGGCACGAAAATGTTCACGAGTTAATTCCATTTTTTTCTATATTAATTTTTTCAAGTCAATGTTAACAACACAAATAATGGTCGTACGTCAAAACGTTTTGAGTACGATTATGCTTAAAGATGACAAACTTTCCAATGGAAATGTCAGATTGCACTTGGCAGCACTCAGTGTTGCCAGGCCAGAAATATATATAGCAGCCCTCGTAAATTAAAGGATTTTACAATAGTTGATGTAATATAATGTATATGGCCAAACTGTTAAACCGTTATAGACAGACGATTGAAATTTACAAACAACCTAATTGCTAAGTCTGCTAGAGCAAGTATATAATTTAAAATTTTTGGAATTAAAGGGTGGCCCTATAGTTGTTCTAAATTGATGTATATTGCCAAACTGTTGAATAAGTATAAAGTTTGGAGAGGGAATATAAGGATGTCCCAATAGTTAATATAAGTTGATGTATGTATAGAGGGACCAATTAAATCTGTTTGGAAATCGGTTTTTTGGCAAGAATTATTATTATTATTGCATCCTAAATGAATTTTACATAATTTTCTAATGAAACTTGGGATAAGTTTTTTTATTTTCTAAATGAATCAAAGTTCATTTTCACAGGATTTTTAACAAAACTGTGTACAGTACAGATAAGATTAACTCGTGAATATTTGCATGTAATTAAAAATGAACGCTTCACCACTTTTTACATTGTGTCTCAACAAAGTCGCTACAAAATCAGTTTCAAAGTCATAGGTCTCTATCCTCGATGAATATATAAAAGAATGGAATAGTCGATTCTGGGCAATGGAAAACCCTCAAGTTGTTCGTCAGTCACCTTTTCATTCAATAAAAGTGATTGTCTGATGTACAATTTGGTCAGGAGGAATCTTTGAAAACGAAAAGGGCATAACGATAGCTGTGAATGGGGAGCGATATTGTAATATTATTGAAAACTTTTTAGCGCCTCATTTGTCAGCTTTGTGCTTAATTAATATGCGGTATCAACAAGACAGTGCCACATCGCATACAGCCAGAGCTCTAATGAAATTCCTGCGAGTAGTATACCTACCCGGCGGAAACCTTGTATATTATTTGAGAGCTTTTTAAAGAACCTGGATCTTATTAATTTTGTTTAAAATAAATCCTTGTTAAATTGTTTAAGGATGAACCCAACTTGACACGCTTTCACTTATGAATACTAATTGAAACAGTTTTAAGTGGTTTATTTTATTTCTAATATTAATTGAATTGTTTATATTTATTTATATAATTTTTATACATTTTCCAATTTTTTGTTAATTCTTTGGAATCCTGCCAAAACAGTGGTAAACATACATATTTAATATTAAACAGAATTTTTATAAAGAAAATGTTGCTTTTAAAATCCAGAATAAAAATTAGTTCTAATTAAAAGTTGTTTCCCCAACCTGCAGCTTATTTGACGTTTGAGCATTAAAGAAAAAGTTCTTGTTAATGTTTATGTTCTTCTCTTAAAGGTGTGTAATTAGCTAAACTTGCTAATTATGCAAAGCTTTTTATTTTATTCTCCCCTTCACCCTGTTGTTTGGCGAATTCTTTCAAGTTAGACAATTAGTTTTGAAATTTTTGAAGAAAACAAAAAAAAAACAAACATTCAAATAAAAAGTATAAAATAAATTAAATAAAAGGAACGATCGAAAGATTTGAAGTGACAAAACATCGTCATTAGTTTCTATAAATATTTACCATCATTAAAAAGTTTCTGCAATTTTATAAACTCAATCAAATTGTTGAAATTATTTTGCTGCAATTAAACTAAAACAGGGGACGAAATTTGTGTTTAGATCAGTACGAGTAAAAAGTGTAATTTATTTTATAAAATATACGGGCATAAGATTACTTTATCCAACAATGTAAATTATTGTCATTAGTCTGTTGTTTATAGGGTTGAGTATATAAAGTGTCAATAAAGTGAAAACTTTTCTTTGAAGCCTTTTAAGTTGAGCCCTTGATTTAATGGATATGATGTCGAAAAACCTTTATTTGCTTAGATTGTAAAGAAATTAATACGAAACTTTTGTGAGTAATAAACCTTCCTTTTGCTACCCTTAATCCTGTAATAAATGAATTTTTTATTCAGTCTTTAAAAAAGTTCATCGTTTAAAGAAATAAATGTTTTGCTCCTTAGAGCGTTATAGACTGTAACGTAAATTTGAAAATACTACACTCGTCTATCTGAAAATTAAACAACTTATTGCCAATAATCATATCATTAAATAAATGTTTTCCAATTTATACAACTGAAATGTTTATTTTTCAAAATCCTCTTAACCAAAAAAATTCTCGTCTGCAGATAAATTTAATAATAAATTATCTAATTTTAAGTAACGTTTCAACACAGCTGGTGTTTTTCTCTTTGCCACCCAACCAAATGGAAAAAAAAGAACGAAATACATCACAAAAAGCAAAAATAATCATCAATTTTGCACATCTTTTCAAATATCAATAGCAAAATATATAAATTGGCATTATAGATTTCGGCAACTGATAAATAAATAAAAAAAAAAATAAAAAATATTACACAAAAAAGTGAATATACTAGGGGATAATGGTCCAGTGGCAGAAGATAAAATAAATAGAAATCATCGTTATCACCGTCACCGTCATTATCATCATCAAAAAAAATATTGTAAAATGGTCACACAGATGCTACAAACTAAAAAATGAATGTTGAAAAATTCTATCTTCTTTTCGTTTGTCAAGTGTGAAAAAACACGATTTGAAAACAAGTTGAACAGAAACATTAACTCAAGTAAATGATGGAAAATATGAAAATATTTGATTGATTTATGGATGTTTTATGAAAAAGCAACAAACTTAATGTATGTTCATGGAAATATAAAATTGAAGGGTAAGTAGAGACATTTTAGAGTGGTGGATATAAAAATAAAGGGTGTCTCAAATTAAATTAAAGTTTTGAATTAAAATAAAAAATACAGTTTTTGGTCTTTAAGATTCTTACTTTTAATAGGGAAACATAAAATACTTGGAGCCTTAAAGTTGTGTTATTTATAGTATAACACATGTAGCAAATTGTCTCCATGGCTTTGCTGGCTCATAAGCAGCCTTTTCTTTTAATTCTTCATAAAACGTACGAGGAGATAGAGCTAGAGCCATATCCTTCTGCCTGCCGTCCAACTGTCTACTTTCTTGTCGAAGTCTTATAACAGGTTTGAAACACACACCATCAAATATTGTGATCTGCTGTTTAATTCGCAGGCCAAAGCACACACCTCGATTAAAAAACAATTGTTTTCCTTTCAACACATGGTTGCTGTTTAGTACTACAAGCGTCTTACTGCAACTTATTTACCGCACTACTAAAAGAAAATTATCTTTCTTTCTACTCGAGAATCCGTTGGGATTTGAACACGCCTCCTTGTTTTTGCAAACACCACCTCAACCACCACGGCTCCCCAGCGTTACCAGTGTTGTTTTTTCAATATATATCGGGTGTTTTTCTAAGCCCGATAGAACTTAAAACTGTAAAAAATAACACAAAAAACTAAATTGTAATGAAGAATTTTTTTATATGAAAGATCAGAATATGGAATTATTATTGTTACGAAAATAAGATATGGCAATACATGTTGTTGTTTCTCTATGAGCGTGGTGAATAAGTTACTTCCACTAATGCTGTGTGTATAGAATAATACTACAATTAGCTAACAAAAACTGAGCAGCCTCAATGGCTGCGTTGGTAGAGGTGCGTGCTGTAAAACAGAAGATCGTGAGTTCGATCCCGCCTTCTCACATGCGTACAACGGAAAATAATAATTGTTGTAATGCAACTAAAATTAAGAAGCAGCAGTATAACCCTCCCGAGAGGCAAAAGTCAATGTCAATGTAAAGATATGGCAGATAATTTATTGGAGACCTCTAATTTATTATAAGAGTAACAGATTATTGTCAAGACGCCCTTTATAATAAACAACTAATAACTGTAGCGGTAAGCGCACAGAAGTGTAAAAGCTAACAAAAGTGTATGGCAGACGTGTATTGTGGCTGTTAGATTAAAGGATATGAATGACTTGGATGAAAAGGCATAGTAAAGCTGTCCGTAGATACTTAAGGTTACTTAACAAGGCATCGAGTAGTTCATGTCTCATCGGAGTAACACAGTTGTGTTGCGTGGATGGCTGCATTTGTAATAATAACGAACGTTTAGTAAGTACGAGACCGTAGCATAATGAAGTATAGCCAGATAAAGCCAAAAAGTAAGAATATAAAATTTTTAATGAGCCACAGTGGAATTTGCAATCAAAATAATCTGCACGTTTGTCTAAAAAGGGAAAAACGTAACAATATTTAAAAATGATTTTGTTCAGGTGGATACCGCGGCTGCTCATGACGAAGCGCATTCTGGACATTTAATTTTGAGTCACTTTTTTAAGTAATTCTGACCGTATGTCACACTAACAACGTTGGCCTCCAAAGCTTCAATTGTTGCTGGTTTATCAGCATAAACCAGTGAATAAACGTGTCCCCACAGGAAATTATCGAGAGATGACAAATCGCACGACTTTGGACGCTAATTGACAGGGCCATTTCTCGAAATCATCTTATCGCCAAATTTTTATTTCAATAACTCGATGGTGACGGTCGCAATATGGCACATCTTGTTAAAATCAATCAATCAATGTCATCCATATTTTCAAATAAAAAATTGTAAAACATGATGCGGTACCGACTTCCATTGACCCTAACGTGAAATCCGGTCGCATTTTTGAAGAAATAAGGTCGATGATGGCAGCAGCGTGTAAACCACACCAAACGGTAAATTCTTCTGGATGCTATGGAGTCTACAGGGTATGTTCTGGATTGGTCTCACTCCACATGCCGCAATTTTGCTTATTAAAAAACCCTTAAAGCCAAAAGTAAGCCACATCGCTGACCACATTTTGGCGATTAAGCAACGGATCAGTTACTAACTGCGCTAGAGCCCAAGCGGCGAAAGAATGACGCATATAATGGTCTCGTGGCTTTAATTCGTGCCCTATCTGGATCTTATATGGGTGTAGGCTAAGACCTTTGCGCAAAATTTTCCACGTAGTGGACGGACATAGCCCTAATTCCACCGACCAACGACGATTCAATAAATTTGGACCTTCTTGCATATTTTCGTTTACAGTAGCGATATTCTCTTCAGTACGCACATTACTTCGACGTGTTGATGTTGTTGCATCCTCTAGAGAGCATGTGGTATAAAATTCCACAGTTCGACGGATGGCTTGCTCAGACGCTACAAAATCATCCAAGTTAACTTTGAAAATCAGTCATTAATTCGAGCAACTTAAGGCTGGTTCACCGGCAAAAATTTTGTTCCGAAACATTTTTTTTTATATGTAGTTTGACATTTTATTTTTTGAGAGAGAGAGAAACTACATATAAAAAAAAATGTTTCGGAACAAAATTTTTGCCGGTAAACCAGCCTTAAGTTGCTCGAATTAATGACTGATTTTCAAAGTTAACTTGGATGATTTTGTAGCGTTGTTTAAACCGGAGTCTATTCATAAAGATTTGCCAGAGTTTCTGATAATGAAAATAAAAAATAGTCCATTAAAATTTAATTGTTAATGTTATTTTTTATAATTATAATTACAAAATGAGTTAAAATACCTTGGAGTATTCGGTATTAGTTTTGCAGCGAGTCGATAAACGGAGCAATATTTTATTAACAGTAGCAATAGATATAGGTTCATTTATACCTTTATACTCAAGAAAATAACTTTATTAAAAATTTTCAATTCTTTTTATTTATTTCGTAAATTTAATAAATTATTATTATATTTGTCCTTCCACCACAAGAAATGCATTAAATTTTAAGAGTTTCCTTAATATCTATAAATGTATGAACCCATACGAAAAATTTTCTTTTCTTAAAAAGCCTAAAGCCTGATTATGGTTATTCATTCAGCTTAATGAATTTATTTATAAATCATTTTAATTTCATTTAAATCTTATTATAAATAAAAAATAACTGCTTTTACTTTATTTCAAAAACAAAGATATCAATTTGTTTAACCTTTCAATTGCAATGAACTGGTTCATTTCTTATTTAATTTTTATAAAAACTTTATAGTTGGTTCAATGTAAATCAACATTTTAATTAACAATTTTATTTGAAATAAGTTGGTTATTAAATATTCTATGCAAGATGACCCAATTCCTATTTATTCTATTTTTTCACATAATAAATTGTTTAGTTAATACGTTTTTCTGAATGAATCGTTTAAGTAACTCATTAATAATTCAATAGTAAATAAATGGTCGACCTGTATATTGTTAAGAACAAATTCAATTAATATTTTTTAATGCATTTTTTTATACTCTTAATGAATCTGGAAGAAACCTCATTATTGCACGGTAGGTAATTTAGAACGTTTGTTTAGAAAAAAAAATGTTTTTTTTGCATTTACTGTAATTACTTTATTTTTTTTAATAGAGAACAAATCAGTCTAAGCAACCATGTAATTTGTATTTACACATACTTATGAAACCAAAAGTCGCTTGCGGACGGCCAAGTTTATATCTACATATGAGCAATATATTGAATGAAAAAATTGCTTTATAATTATATGTGAAGTTTGAAAGTATATAAAACAACTTAACATATAAATTATTTATATATTTTTAATCGAATTAAATAAATTTTTATTGTATAATTAATATTAAGTTCTTTTTCGTCTTCTCGTTTCGAAAACCGCAAATCTGAAAACAATTTTTAATGTACTCTAAATAAATAGTTAAAATACTTTTCCAATGTGCTATATACCCTGTTCAGACATACGTTTTAATTGCGCAATAAAGGAATTTACGCAATTAAGTCCCTAATTGAATTTAATTTACCATATAAGAAATTAATTAAAAAATTTTTCAATTAGCACTTAATTAAGTCGATAATTGATTAAGTTTACTCCAACAACCCTTGTGAAGTGTGTTCAGTTAGAGAAAATTTTATACAATGACAAAAGTAAATGCCAAAAAAATGAAAAATAAAATATTTTCAAATTATATGAAATAAAAAGTTTTTGAAAATTTTATGGAAATTCAAAGCTAGCGTGCAGTCAAAACTTGATCGTACAAACTGAAAGAGTTCCATATTTCAAATAAAAACAAGCAAACTTTCTTTTAAAGCCGAACTTCTCTTCATTCTTCCAAATTTACCAACACAAATTTTTAATGTAAAAATTAGGTCTGTTCAATAAATTTCCGTCAGAAACTAGCAACGATAGAGTAAAATAAAAATTTACAACATTACTATTCCAAATAAAAAAAAAACGGTATAAACGCATTTTTGGAAAAATAAAATAACAAAGTAAAACCGAACTTACCATAATAACAAAAAACCATAAAAAAAATTTGTATCTAAAACAGCAAAAA
Organism: Gymnosoma rotundatum; assembly: GCA_916610165.2. Classification (NCBI taxonomy): domain Eukaryota; kingdom Metazoa; phylum Arthropoda; class Insecta; order Diptera; family Tachinidae; genus Gymnosoma; species Gymnosoma rotundatum. Next base: position 120,502,128 of record OU744338.1, read on the forward strand.
AGCGGTGTTCGTTGCTTAAATCATTTTGTATTGCAACAGTTAGCATTTGCAAGAGCTTTGTCATCGATTGTGTGAAAATTGCCAAAAATTTTCTGTCTTTTTTGTAAAACTTTTAGTTTATTTTATTCTATTTCTTTTGTTTATTGTTTTATTAACCTGGCGTTTACTTGTACATGGTTTCCTCAGCTTTCTTCTAACTATTATACAAACATTAGCTTCAATTCAAATATTTTGTATTCAAAACCGAAAACTATAAATGTTATGTATATTTTTTGCTGTCTGGTTGTAAAAAATTTCAGCTGTAGATATTCGCCATACAAATTATGGCAAAAAAGCCACAACGATGTGATGTAAATATTTTCGTGGAGAGTGCTAATAAACACTTTCAGTTCAAAGTACATATTTAATATGCATTAACTTATTTTGTAAAACAGAACAAGAATCAGCTGTTCTGTTCTTGGCAGTAACAAAAGTAGTAACAAATTTATTAACATTCACATCTTCTACTCTTTTTTACTCTTTCGCTGTTTCTTTTGAGGTACTGAAGTAAACACTTTCCAATAACAACTTCTTGTTATTGAACAGAACTATATTCTACTGTCAAATTTTAATTAAGTAAATTAAATTGGATATGTGTGAACACCAAAATTAATTACTCAATTAAAAATTTAATTGTATAAATTAAAACGTATGTCTGAACAGGGTAATAGATAATTCATTTTAATATATTTCAAAATAATCTGAGCCGAATACAGCACTCTTGGTGGCATGTCTTAGATGTCCATTAACATTATGTCACTTTTAAAAACGTCATAATTATCATGGACATTGTGTCGTGTTTAGTATGGACATAGTGCTACTAATGAAAGTGTCATAATGCCCGCGCTTAAAACAATAACGGCTTTGTTTACCAAAAAATGTCTGCACAGACGGTTTTTGGGCGGGCGCAAAGATATTTTCCTCTACGTTGATGGACATTATGTCGTATCGTAGTGTATCCATGCACAGTATGTCACTTTTTGGACATTATGTCAATTTTTGATGCGACATAATGTCTATGGACTTTATGACATGCCACCGCACTCTTTCCTGTTTTGATATGTTTTAATTAACTTGGGTTAATTTTCCACTGCGTAAATACTCCTGTGCTCATTTTTTAAGGTATTCTTAATGAACCTTGGTTCATTTTTTATTACAATTATATTTAATTAATTAATTAATTAATTGCACTCAAGAAGAACCCGGGTTCATTTTTCAAATATATTATAAATTAATCCGGATTTATTCGTCATTATATTCTAAATAAATTTGGGGTAAGCAAAGCTAGTTTAATTTTTCAGGTTATTCTTTTTTTTATTTTACTCTGAGTTTTTAATAATTCTCCCTTTCTAAATTGCCCATTATGCACTGCGTTCGAAATTAATAAGCCAATTTGAATTAAAAATAAATAATATTTTATTTCTTTTATTTACTGTTACAAATATAGTTTTGCTTTTAAACCTATTTCGAACTGAATTAATTTTTTTTACTTCTTGATATTTTTATTATAAATAATTTTTGTAAGTTATAATGAACTGTTTTAAATAAGGTCAGTTTTAATAAGGTCAAACGAAAGATTACGCAAATGTGTACATTTTATATATCCTTTGACAATAAATATAAAAAATAAAATAAAAAGCATTAAAGAAAATAAAAGAGTGCCGTTAACATTTTATTCACCATTTATTTAAGTACTTTATTGGGGCAGCAGATGTAATGTAAATTAAACCAAATGGAAGAATTGCACAGCAGTTTAAATAGGAATGATTTGTTGGTAAGGAAACAGGATGCAGGGCCTTAATTTTTTCTAATTTAAAAACTTTTCGCATTAGCGGAGTTTTTTTGTTCAATAAGGTTAGGTTTTATTTGGTCTATATCGAGCCTTTGCTGCAAGAGAGATATATCTAAAAAAAAACTCACACAGATAAATACTTTTAAAATTTAAACTTTTTTGTTAGCACTTTGGCTGCTATTAATTTCCTGCTATGCATTGCTTTGGATTTCAACTTTGGTTTTTTGATGAGATATATCTTTGCTTCTCGGAAGAACTTTTTTAATTGCTTAACTCAGAAATTTAAAATTTTGAGTTGTTACACTCTTGCAGCAAACTCTCCATATGCTGGTATTAATTTTTTGACTATTCAACTTTAAAATACAAACTTCACCATTTTTTAGACGATGATAAGAATAATATTTTCTCAAATGCTTCTATTACCATCAAAAAGTCATTTAAACAGAGGCCTTTTTAAACTAGTCGCTATTTTAATCAAACATGTTATTTAAAAAAATATAAATTTTTAACTGAAAATAATATTGCTGTTTTTCTTTTAACTTCTAACATACGACTAGGATGCAAAAAAACTTAATTTATAAAATAAGATGCAATAAATAAGAAATATCATTTAGTTGAAAAAAAAAGTTACGAGAAAAATATTTACGCCGTGAATAAAAAAATAAAATTAATTTTAATTAAAAATTAAAATCACGGGAATATTAGATTAAATAAATTAAACTTCAAATTTATTGTGCTACTGAAAGCACGTCTCTATAGCCATTTCGCAACCGCTCACTTAGCTCGTCAGGAAACTTCTCACAATAGCACAATAAATTTGAAGTTTAAAATTTATTTTATTTTTATTATTTCTATACGAGTATCAGTATAATTCACAGTCTTTCTGTATTATCATCACCTCATATCGGTGAAGTGATTTTCGCAAACAAAATTATAGATGCATTTATGTTAATTAAATATTGTAATACAACAATAATTGTGCTTGTCATTTACAGGGATTTTCGTTTCTTATTAAATGGAATATGCTGCCGGTAAAATGTTGCAAACAATTTCCAAATAACGTAACATTATTATGCATTTTGCATTTAAATTGAATTTAGTTTGCTAATTTATTATGCAAATGTTTTTAATTGGCTTGTATATTCGCTAAATGCAAAATTTACAAAACAACAAGGGAACAATTTTCCTACGACTCAAAATGACAGAAAAATAATTAAGTAACTTTAATTAGATAAATATTGCAAAAATGATAAACATAGAAAATGGAAAATGGACGTATTTTGTGTTATTTTTAATATTATTAAAAATAGGAATCAACATATTATAATACAAATAACGATTAATCAGCGTAGATTGATTTTTATTGTATCCTAAATGAACATGGTTGTTTTTGTATTGAATTTGACGTTTGCCACTTTTTCTTAATCAAACTAGTTTACTTGTTATATTATTCAAACTAATTCTAAGTTCATTTTTAGTTTTATTTAAATGCACCAAGTACATTTGTCATATAATTCTAAATGATCCAAATTAATTTGTCATTTTAGTTCAAATGAACCCAGTTCATTTGTTATTTTATTTCAAATGAACCCAGTTCATTTCTAATTCTATTCTAAATGAACACAGTTCATTTCTTATTCTATTCTAAATGAACACAGTTCATTTCTCATTTTTTTTCTAAATAATCCTGTGCTAAATGAAACCAGTTCATTTTTCATTTTATTCTATTTTTACCCAGTTCATTATTCATTTTATTCTTAATGAACTCAGTTCATTAATCCTTTTTTCTTAATGAACCCAGTTCATTTATAATTTTGTGCTTAGTGAACCCAGTTCATTTATTATTTTATTTCTAATGAACTCAGTTCATTCGTAATTTAATTTTAAATGAATCCAGTTAATTCGTAATTTTATTCTTAACGATACCAGTTCATTTGTCATTTTATTCTATATGAACCCAGTTCATGATTAATTTTATTCTTAATGAACTCAGTTCATTTATTTTTTTTTCCTAATGAACCCAGTTCATTCGTAATATTATTCTAAACGAACCCAGTATATTTGTCATTTTATTCTAAATGAACCCAGATCATTTGTCATTTTATTCTAATTGAAACCCGTTCATTTCTAATTCTATTCTTAATAAACCAAGTTCATTTCTTATTCTATTCTAAATGAACCCAGTTAATTTCACATTTTATGGTTAATAAACCATTTTATTTGTCCTTTTATTCTAAATGAACCCAGTTCATTAGTCGTTTTATTCTTAATGAACCCAGTTGATTTGTCATTTTATTCTAAACGAACCCAGTTCATTTTTATTTATCATATTATTCGTAATGAATCCTGTTCATTTGTAATTTTTTTATAAATGAACCCAGTTCATTTGTCATTTTATTCTTAATGAACTCAGTTCAATTGTCATTTGGTTCTAAATGAATCCAGTTCACTTGTCATTTTATTCTAAATGAACCCAGTTCACTTGTCATTTTATTCTAAATGAACCCAGTTCATTTGTCATTTTATTCCAAATGAACCCAGTTCATTTGTCTTTTTATTCTAAGTGAACCCAGTTCATTTATCATTTTATTCTAAATGAACCTAGTTCATTTGTCACTTTATTCTAAATGAACCCAGTTTATTTGTCATTTTATTCTAAATGAACCCAGTTCATTTGTCATGTTATTCCAAATGAACCCAGTTCACTTCTCATTTTATTCTAAATCAACCCAATTCATTTGTCATTTTATTCATTATTGCAATTTAAATAAACTTTATTCAAAATGAACTTGTGTTTATTTTTGATTGTACTCTTAACTAACCTGTCTTATGTCACAAATAATTAAAAATTGATTGTATTTTTTGTACCAAATGAATCTAAACTTGTTACTTATTCTAATCTGAGTGATCCGATGTTGTTTTCTTTTTTTTTTTAAATAAACCAATTTCTATTGCAATTTTCGATATTTATTAAAGAAATATTCTCCAAAGAGAATCGAACTATAAAACATTTCTCAATAGAATTTCATGGCTTTTTAAAAGTAAATACAAAGTGAATTAAAAGTAAAATTAATGTGTTAATTAATTGTTGTATAAATGTAAAGATATTGTGAGCATTTAAAGAAAAACAAAATTATTTTAACGAAAACTCATTTGAATTTGAATGAATATGCATGTGTATGTTTGAATCTGTGTGCATAATGCAATTAAATATTTAGATTATTATAAACCAAATTCAAAGTTCTTAAGTATCAACGAATTCATTATATGACATGTGAATTCATATACATACAAAAATGATTACTTTTGTTTATGTGTAAACCAATTATACGTACGAATGATTTTAATCAAAACTGATTTTTATTGTTTATTTTAGTTTCTGGTTGTGTTAGAAACCAAATAATACTTAATTATGCAAATATTGCAATTAGTGGTTGTAGCATAAATTTATTGAGTTTTCCATAAAATTTTGTTAATTGCAGTTTAGAAAAAAAAAGATAAAAAACCATGAAATATTATTAGAATGAATACTAATTTTTCAATTGTTTCGCAGAATGAATGCAGCAACAATTGCTCCCGAGAATTGTTATGATTATTTCGATGGAAAAAATAATTTAATGATAATGAGAAAAAACAGGGAGTGGCCATAAATTGAATCAGAGTCTGAATTTTATTTTCATAATTAGTGACACATTTGTCTTTGACTTAATGACAATTGAGAATAATAAAGATTGATGAATTTTTTTTTCAAGAAGTCAGGGTTTACAAATCTCCAAATACATAAAACAATCGTCGTAAATGTTAAATGTTGATCATTTTTAGGATTCCGTACCCAAAAGGAAAAACTAAAAACTAATTTGTTACAGCCTCCTAGCTCAGAAAATGTTATAGATAGAAACTTGAATATTTTCAGAAAGTACATCACTACTCCGAAAGTGGCGTATCTTTTAAAAAAATAATTTCAATTTTGAATCGTGATAGGCAGACATGTTAAAATTTCACAGAGCGGACATTAAAGCAATATGTTTTAAAAAAGAAGCACTTAAAGGGTGTCCCAATAGTAACGTGATTTTCACATATTTGTCCTTTTTTTAATTGCAATACCCAGACACTTTTAGTATTTTTATGTTTGCTGTAAAAACGTATAGAAAATTAAAGAAATATAAACAAGAAACTATAACATGTTTAAATGTAAAGGGTTACTTATAGTAACGTGATTCTAAAGTATAAGTATAAAACAATAAAATTAAGAGGTGTGCCAATAGTTTTAAATTTACTAAAAGTACATATTCCTAGTACCGGTGTTATAACTATAAGAAATTACATTAATAATTAAAGGGTAGCTTTGTACATGGTAGATACGAAAACCCTCCGGAGGTTAAGTTCAGATACAAACCATGTCATTTTTTATGCAATTTTTTAGTTGTCTTTTTATGTTAAAGCGATATGCATTATTTGCAAACCCTCTTGCTTCGCAAAAATTTTATGGTAGTTTCATAGAAAATTTCATAGTATAAAATGGCTCTCGTATTTGGCGGATTTTTTGGATAAACTAACAAAAAAAATTACTAAACTGTCAAGACCTCGAACAAAATATTTTTAAACGAAAACATTATTTTATTTGCTTTTAATCACACTTTGATTAATAATAATATACTATTATTCATTAATAATATACAACGGTTAAATTTATAATACTATTTTTAATAAATTATAAAATTTTGGATGTGGTTAAAATTTTTTAAGACAAAACGAACCGTATTGGATTTTTTTGTGTACAGTAACCATTTACTGTACCATTTCGACTGAAGTATTGTTGAAAACAACATTGTTATAAATAACATGATATTATTATAGTGACCATATCACAATCATGTCTTCTTTTTAACTATATGGTTTCTTAGAAAATTTTGATTAAATTTGGATCTTCCAGTTTTTCTTTAAAAGTCTTATCCATTATTAGTTGCCATACTTGTTAACCTAAAAATACTCCATCTTTAATTATTTTGCAAGACTGGATATATCTTGATGCCTTATAGGAAATCCAAAAAAGGTTTAAAAACACTGTTCAATTAATGATGTGAAATTTTGAGGCTATTCTATATTCTCCGCATACAAAAAAACCTTTCTGGGTAGTAAAAACATTTTCAGGGCATCTTTACGATATAATTAACTTATATAAGTGGATTTACTGATTTAATAACCGTCTTTCAAATATATACAATTATTTTTATCCAAAATCTTATATTTTTAACCGACTTCAAAAAAAGAAGGAGGTTATACAATTCGGCTGAATGTTGCTTTTTTATATTTGTGCCTCCAGAACTCAGTCATTTCTGATCCGATTTTGAAAATTTTTGATAATATGATAGAATATGCATACAGATTGGTCCCGTTTTAAAAAGAGCTAATAATCTTAAAAATTAAAGGGTGTCCCCATAGAATATACAAATTTTTTACGTGAATTGTAAAGGGCACTTCTGTAAAATTTAAAATGACTGCGTATTACTATAGCTCCCAAAAACAAAAACTTATACAAAAATAAATCTGAAAATGAAAGGGTGCCACCATAGTGGATGTAAATTTACTTATATGGGCCTATATTTTGCACCGTTACAGACAAACGCTTGCAAATTGGATAGAATGTCGATGGCTATGGCCATTATATTAACAAGTTTTAATATTACAAATTATAAATTAAAGGGTGCGCCAATAGTTCATTAAATTTTAATTATATATAGCCATACTTTTGAACAGTTGGAGAACCTGTATTGGTAAGCCCGCTATAACATAAAGTATAAAATATGGATTTGGAAGTTAAAGGGTGTTCCAATAGTTAATGTAATTTTGTGTATGTGACCAAACTTTTGAACCGTTATAGACAGAGCGCTGAAACTTAAAAGAAACCTGTATTGCTAAATCCGCTATATCAACGAGTTTATAATTTGATTTTAGGAATTAAAGGGTGTCCCATAATTAATGAAGATTTATTTATATGAGCCTCTCTTTTCAACCGTTATAGAAAAACGCTTGTAAATTTGACGCAATATTGATTGCTGTGACCGTTATGGTCACAGCTGATAATATTTAAAATTATAAATTAAAGGGTGCACCAATAGTTCATTTAATTTGCTATATGGCCATACGTTTAAACAGTTGTAGACAGACGATTGAAATTTACCAAGAACCTGTATTACTAACTCTTCTATAACAACAAGTATAAAATTTAGATTTGGAAATAAACGGGTATCCTAATAGTTTATATAATACACAACAGTATGTAGCCGGACTTTTGAACCGTTATAGACAGACATCTGATATTTACAAGGGGCATGTTTTGCTAAGTCCGCAATAACAAGAAGCTCATAATTTGAATTAAAAAATAAAGGTTGTTCCCAAAATTAATGTAATTTGTTTTATGTGGCCGTATTTTTTGAACCATTGTATACAAACGCCTTAATTTTAGACAAAACTATAAAAACGTTATATTATAAATAAAATAGTTGATATAATCTGATGTATATGGGCAAACTGTTGAACCGTTACAGACAGACGGTTGAAATTTACACACAACCTGATTGCTAAATCTACTACAACAGCAAGTATATAATTTGAATTTGGAAATTAAAAAGTGACCCTATAGTTGCTGCAATTTGATGTATTTTGCCAAACTATTGAACAGTTGAAAAAGTATAAAGTTTGCAGATATAAATGTAACCTAATTTATGTGGCCATACACTTGAGCTGTTATAGGCAGACAGATGGAATCTGTTTTGAAGTCGGTTTTTTTTTCGCAAGAATTATTGCATTTGCATACAGACGTATCTATTTATTGTCTGAAATTTGTTATGAATGAAAGAGACACATCACTAAGCATATAAAAACTTCATTATACAAATTTAAAAGACAGCTTATTTGTTTTCCCTTAAAATGTCAACATTCTTAATAAATTTTAATTCTAAACTATCTTTCCTTTTTAATTATACGAGTATTCAACTTCATTTCATTATGAAATAAAAATATTTATTTTAAAACATTTCACATACGTCATCAAAATAATTTTATTTTTCTTTATAGAAGACATAATTAAAAATATACTTATAAAAGAAATTATTAACTACTCATGTCATTTTGGTGAAAGTTTAACGTCAAAGCAAATAACTAAAGTCATAAAGAATAATAAAATTTTAATATTATAGTTTTTATTTTCTTTTTTCTTTCTATTTACTCATTTCTTTTTGTTTTTATTATATTTGTAATTTTATTTTTTAATTTCGGCAAAAATATTTCAACTCATTTATTCATACTTTATATTTGTTTTATCAAAATAGTTTTCTGTATTTATTTAACACTTGAAAAGAAACTTAAAAAACAATACGCGAACGAGTACTTGTACATTTTATTGCTGGCTGCTGCGAGATGATGTTGATGTTGATGTTGCTGAGTGTGCAATAGCTGACTGAAATGCAAAACTCATTATAATTAAAATACCCTACAGTGTGTTGTGGTGGTATGTTGAGTTTTGTACAACACAAAAATGTGCCTTTAAAAATATATTCACTGGCAGTGTTAAATATCACTGGGTCAAAATACAAATTAGGAATATATGTTGGATTTTAATTAAGGGGTATTTTTTAAGCCAGATAGAATTTTAAATTATAAAAAAATTATATTTTAATAAAAAAATTTTTCTAATTATTTTCAGTTAATTCTGGCAAATCATTATGAATAGACGCACTTTTGAACAACGCTATCAAATCATCCAAGTTTACTTTGAAAATCTGTCCAATTCGAGAAACTTGTGTTCAGCCAAATAGTGTTCAGCGATGAGGCTCATTTTTGGCCTAACAGGTTTGTTGATAACCAAAATTGTCGCATATGGAGTGAGACCAATACACAGCATAATCTACAGACTCCGTTGCATCAAGAAAAATGCACCGTCTTGTGTGGTTTACATGCGGATCTCAAGTTACGGTCAATGCAGATGGTTACCCCAACATGATTAATAACTTCTTGTTTGAAAATACGGATAACATTTATCCGTACGAAATTTGTCTTTAACAACATGGCGCTACGTGTAATACGGCGAGTGCACCTAGAGTTATTGAAATCAAAATTTTACGGTAAGTTGATGTCAAGAAATAGACCTGTCAATTTACATCCAAGGTAGTGCGATTTGGCACCTCTCGATTATTTCCTTTTGAGCCACGTGAAGTCACTGGCTTATGCTGATAAACCAGCATCAATTGACGCTTTGGAGGCCAACATTATTTATGTTATACGTGATATACGGCCAGTAGTAAAAGTGACCAAAATTGTGTCGTCCAGAATACTCTTTGTCATGAACAACCGCGGTGGTAATATGCCTGACATTATTTTTAAATATTAAAGCCAAGTTCTGGTCTTTTGTAAAAAACAAAAAATTTTCATTACAATTTATTTGTGTAATTTTAAAAATTTAAAGTTTTTTCTGTCTAAAAAAAAACACCCTTTATACTTAGTGCTAATCTTAACGACATTATTCTAAATCTATGAGTTAGCAATCATAGCTTAAGTCAATATTGCCTGATTTAACGGTCTTAAATTCAAAAACGCTGTTGAGCCGCTTTCGAAAATGTTTATGTAAATCTGGGTTGGACAATCTGCGGCCTACGTGCACAGAAACTGCGGCCTGCGAACGTATTTTAATTTATATACTGGCCGGCCCTTATGCAGTGACAAGCAACCAAATAACACTTAGAAAAAAAAATTAAATTCTTTTATCGTGTATTCGAACCAAGACATAAAACAACAGCATAAAACAGTCTCTAAAAACTATTATAAAAATACGTTATAAATAGTTACAAAAAAACAAAAAAATATATTGTTACGTTTTTCCCTTTTTAGACAAACGTACGGATTTTTTTCAATGCAAATACCACTGTGGCTCATTAATTCAGTGTACTTACTTTATGGCTTTCTCTGACTATACTCCTTGTTTCTAACGGTCTTGTGAACCCTTGGTCTCGTATTTAATAAACATGCGTTATTATTACAAACGCAGCCATCCACGCTACGCTACTGTGTTACTCCGGCGAGACATGAACTACTTGATGCCTTGTTTTAGTAACCTTATCCATCCACAGATATCTCCACTAATCCTTTTATCCAAGCCAGTCATCTCCTTTAATCCAGTAGCCACAACACACGTCTGCCATACACTGTTGTTATGCTGTTACACTTCTCCGCGCTAACCGCTATTGCTCTTACTTCTTATTATAAAGGGCTTCTTGATAATTATCTGTTACTCTTATATTAAATTAGACGTCTCCACTAAATATTCTGCCATGGCTTCACATGGTTTTTTTTTTTTTTCATCTCGGGAGGTTTGTACTGCTGTTTATTAATTTTAAATTGCTTTACAACAATTTTTTATTTTCTGTTGTACGCATGCCTGAACGCGGGGTCGAACTCAGGACCTCCTGTTTTGCAGCATGCACCTCTACCAACGCAGCCATTGAGGCTGCTCAGTTATTGTCAGCTAATTGTGGTATTATTTTCTACACACACCATTAGTTGTTGGATGGACTTATTCACCACGCTCATACGGAAACAACTACAGGGGTTGTCAGATTTTATTATCCGTAACAATATTAATATTTTATTTGCTTTGCATCAAGAGTTTATAGAATTATTAATGGATTTCAGCAATAAAGAATGCTATTTTGATGTATTTTTAATTCCATTTTTGTTTACAAATGTGACCGAAATTCCGCAAATTTTAAGTTGGAATTAATTGAACTGCTTAAAATAAAATTTATAGAATGGTTAAAAATTAAAAAAAAAATTGAGACGCTCACATATTTCTGCAATGAATTAATCAGCCCAATCATGAATATTCTCACGGAATTTCTTTACCACGGAAAAAATTTTTCTCTAGAAATTACGAAATCCGTGGGAACAAAATAAAAAAAAAACTGGCACCATCCTAATTTGAAGGCAGTTATTTTGTTTAGTAACATATAAATTTATAATTCATAATACCTACTTTTTTCGTTAAATTTTGTTCACTTTCTGTAGTCAATCAGAAGGGGAAAATTCTATAATGGGAGAAAAGGGAAAATTGCAAAAACTTCAAAAGTGAAAAACAACGAAATCTTTGTTTCTAATTGGGTATGAATAACGAAAAAAAAAATATTATTTTATTGTTTGGGAGCACATATTAATGCGAAAAATTTTTTTCGAAAATGACTTTTTTAAAATCAATATGTAGATTGCGACTTACAGACAAGAATTTAGAAAGTAGTTAAGCAGTTGCCACTACTAAAATTGAACCAGACATTAGTAAGTAGTTCCCAAATAAACAGTGGCAAGTGTCTCATTAATATAATTATACAACTTACTATTAATTTTTTGTTGGTGTTGTAATGCATTTATAAAAATTATTATAATTATATTATCAGAAAAATTTTATTTTTGTTTAACTTCTAAAAATTTTCTTCACCGTTTTCTAAAAATATAATTTTCAATTACTTACAAAACCATTGTTAACCCTTAAATGCATGATTTTTTATATTTTCTAAAAAGAAAAAAATTTTAAACATCTAGAAAATTAATGTAATTGAAGGAAAAAATAAAATAACAACCGCCACATTCGTATTTTCTTTTTATTTTACAAAAAACATACTGATGTATATTTACATCAGCATGCAAAATCATTCCTTCCTTGAATTCTTAAAATGAACTATAAAGAGTAGTTATATATTTCAAACATATTTGTAATAAAGTATTGCTTTAGAAAATGGCCAATTTTAGTTGAACACATCTGTTCGACTATAGACAGGCGTTGGCCGATAGGCATAGATGAAAATGTTGCATTTAAATGGTCTAGTACAGGTCTGATCTTATATAAGCGATCGTGATTTGGGAGATCCCGTGTCAGATGTTTTTCATTGTTGTTAAAGTGCAACACACTCCTTATATTTTCAAAACAGTTAACCGGCATAGCACTATTTATTGGTTCAAAACTATACTTTTCATCGCAACAAGAGCGAGCACTCGGAAAATGTTGAACCGACATAAAGACCAATACTTACATGAATTTTTTTCATTCTTCAACAGTTGCCACGAAAGAGCTTGAAGCGTTGGTTTGAGTGACATAAAAATTAGTTTCATCCACAATCTTTTGGAGGAACTCTGGAGTAAAAAAAGTGGGTAAAACATTTATATGGAGTATCTAACATGGCTCTATCTTCGCCTAATTTAACAGGTTCGTCAAAAATTTTAGGGTCATCATATTATAAGTGATCTTTTTTTCAAATAAGGCTGCGCTTATCGAACAAATTTATAGAGTTATCTTGGACTTCATTTTGTGCCGATGGACCAGGTTCGTACTTAGTAAGACGTGGATCACTTTCTTCGTCAAGTTCGTGGTCAGTGGTTTCTTCTTTACCTAAAGAGTCAACTTCTTGCAGGTTTACCATCTTCTAGATCAGCTTTGCTCAATGTATTTAGTTTTTAGCGATCCAGAATTACTGTTATATTAAAAATGTCGTTTCAATTAGAAAATTAAAAAATTAAAACAAATTAAATACTATAAATTCATACAAACAGAAATATATAAATAAAAGTCTCTTTACAGCTATAGAAAATATACTGAACGGATTTTGCATACTGATGTATTTCTACATCACATACAAAACACAGCTTTTTATGCACAATTTCATCAGCATGTAAAAACCTGAAGATGAAATTAAATTTACTTACCTTTTGCTATCCAAAAATAATTTTTTTTTGTTATATTTTATATTATTTTTATATAAATAATCACATTTTTTAACGCCTACAAAAATTAAATTATACACAAACTGAGTTGTTCCTATTAAAATTGTCACAGATAGTAAAAAAATTTCTTATTCATTTAATAAACTTTATTCCTGACTATTTTATTTCTTTTTTAAATCTAACATAAGACAAAAGATTCTTCAAACACATTAATTCGTTCAGTATTAAAATACGCGAAACATTGCAGTAGAATAAGAGTTCCAATTTCATTAGCGAATGGTTTTTGCTGTCTTTAATGCTCTTGTCAATAAAATTTCTACTTCTTTCATATCTTCTTGTGTTATCTTCCCTTTGTCGCAGCTTTAATTGCTGCTAGTATAGATGATTTACTTCTTCTTAAAAAAAATAATAAAGCTGCACCTAGTTGAGGGACTGATAGTTTATTGGACTATTAAATGAGGATAGTGCGAAAAAAAATTTTAATATTTTTATATCTGCCTTTAGGATTTATCTTTCCAAATAGACGGGTTTCGCCTTCGATGTTATTTTCGCTGAATTTATAGTTCACTAGCAAACTCCGATTTATCATAAAATTTTGAGCAAATTTTTGCACCCAACGATAGCGTCAAGCCGCCTTTTTTTATATAATATAGAAGAAAAAAACAAGTCTAATGTGATATTCCATTTAAGAAACAACGTAGTATACATTTCCAGTATAATGGACAACATTTAAACAGGACTTGGCCCAGCTGAGTATAACACTCCTACTCGTTTTATTTAATTTATCCTGAAATTGATGTGTGTTAACAGTCTTTTGCACTTTACAAGCATTTGCTTAAATATTTACTTTCTCGTTTTATAAAAAATACATTTTTTAAGTCTTTGCCTGGTTTGCTTGTTTTATTTGCATTTATTTTTATTTCTGTTCTTTACTGTTAACTGATTAAAATAGATTTTTTTTTATGAGAAAAGTTTTTTATGGCCTCATTAAAAGTCGTATTTTTTCCCTTTATTTTTATTACCCAGTATGTTGGGTGTTTTATAGCCTTTTTGTTTGATCTTTATTTTTAAAAGCAAAGTGAGCAAAATATAGTTTAATTAACTAAGAGAAAAAAATTAAATAAATATATTAAGAGCAAAATAAAAATAATTTAATTAAATCTATTTTAAAATATAATATTAAAAGCATATTAATAAAATTGCAATTATCATTAAGGTAATTGTTTATCGTTTTCAAAATAAAAAAAAAAAAAAATAAAAATATTTAGTATTAGTTTATGTGTCTTTAACTAAAGGCAATACGATTTTATTTTAAAAACTATATAAAATAATTTTTTAGAGATTATGATTTTATCTTTTAATCAGCACTTTCAAAGAATTTTTATTTATTTTATTTAATTTAATTTATTTTTGGAAAATCTTTTATAAAAATAAAAGCTGACCCTTATATTTTTTTTTTAAATTTTTTCCCCAATCAGGATTTGAACCATCAATTTATAAATGAATTAAATTTGACTTTATTTTCGGCTTTTTGGTTCTTTTTCATTTAATTTCTAAGCATTTTTAGAGAGAAAAATTATTTACAAATGTATGCGGACGTTTTCCAAAGAAAGCAAGAAAAATTAGACGCTAGCAGAATGAAATGCGGCATTTTCTCTACCGCCACATCCTTCATCAGCATTCTTTGCATCTATCTACTTTATGTTATGTACCTGGTAAATATCATCTATTTAACCAACATATCTTAATGTTAATTTAGTGAGACGAAGTTCACACACAACTTAAAGCATTTCTTTGTCGTTCTATTTGTAACTCATCTTGTACATTTGTTGTTGCTTTTTGTACTAGCCATTGGATAGCCACGAAATGATGAAGGATGTGGCGATCCAGAAAATGCTGCATTTCATTCTCTTAGCGTCTATTTTTCCTTGTTTTCTTTGGAAAACGTCCGCATATACTTGCAAATAATTTTACTTTTTAAAAATGCTTAGAATTTTAATTTAAAAGAACCAAAAAGTCGAAAATAAAGTCAAATTTCAATATTCCAAAATACTAAATTGCAGTAAAATTGAAGAACTGAGGCAAATTATGAAGCTAAACAAATTTTGATATACCAACACTACGTATGAATAATACCTAATGGTTTTAATTACTCATTCGCCGCACGTCACAAATGGTTGTTTGCATTAAATTAAACACAGAAGGAAAAACTTCTTTTAAATACAATTAGATGGGCATTAGAAATAAAGCAAATTATGTTTTTAATCCATATTTTTTTTTTTTAAATTTCGTAAAAAAATAATTTTTGAAAATTTGTCATATTCAGGAAATATCTCCAGTGTGAGTATTCTCGTGTCGTCACAAATATACTTAAAATATGATAAAAATTTGAATTAATTGAATTTAGTTCTTCAAAAAAAAAAAAAAAAAAAAAAAAAAAACGACTACAAAACAAATTCAATTGTCTGTACTATATACTCGTATATACATCACCTATAAAGGCATCCTTTAGTTCTAAAATTGAGATTTTATGCTTGCCGATGTATCTGGTAGATTAAGCAATCAAGTTCTTTGTAAATTTCTGCCGTCTGTCTGTAACGGTTCAATAGTATGGGCACAGTCATTAAATTTCATCAACAATTGTAACGCCTTTTAATTTATAATTTAAAATATTTAAACTTCTTCTTAGACTAAACAAAAGTAGTGGACATTCTGTATAATTTTCAAGTAATTGTATATATCTGTTCAGTATATATGGCCATATAAGTCAAATTACATTAATTTTAGGAAAACCCTTTTTTTTTCTAACCACATAATGTATACTGTTGTTATAGCGGACTTAGCAGTAAAGGTCTCTTGTTAGTTCCAGTTGCCTGTATACAACCGTTAAAAAGCTTGGCAACATGCATCAAATTGCATTAACTCCTAGGGAACCTTTTATTTCTAAATCCAATTTGTATACTTGTTGTTATAGGCGAGCTAGTCTACAACTGTTCAATAGCATGTCTGTATATATCAAATTAAATGAACTGTTGGGCAACCCTTTAATTTATAATCTTGAATATTAATACTTGTTACTATAACAGCCATAGGAATTAAAATTCTGTCCAATTTTCAAGCGTTTTTCTATAAAGGCTGAAAAGATAGACCCCTATACATCAATTTACAATATGTATGTGAATACTCTTTAATTTTTAGATTTATTTTTGTATTAGGTTTTGCCTTTGGGAGCTATAAATATACGCAGTTTTTTTGTTTTAAAGTAACGCCTATTACGGTTTACAATACAAGTAAATACATGTCTGCTATATGGGGTATTACATTAATATTTTCGGACAGGGAACGAAATTGAAACGGACTGACTTACATTGAGAGTTGAAATAAAGTAAAGAAAAATAGAATAATAAATCAAAGAATAATCATCACTTACAGAAATTGATGAATGAAATTAATCCACGACGATTGATTTGTTGGGCCCAGCAGTCAATGCGTGTTGTGTTGTTGTAATCAAATTTTTACTCTGATGATTTTTCTCTGCTTTTAGAATAAATGAAATGATAATTTTAAAATTAAATAATATCAATGAAATTTAGTGATAACAAAAGATATAAATACTCTCGTTAGTTTACACTAGGGGAAAAATATTAGTTAAAAATAATAAATTATTGCATAGTAAAAATATAGATATTATAATATTTAATATTAGTAGCTAAAATTATATGGGAAAAATTAAGAAATTATTGTTAGTGCTACATGTTTTATATATAACTATATATGTATATAATTAAAAAAAATAATAATTAGTTTAGAGATCTAAAATTTTCAATATTTTAATTTTCTTTAAATTATATATGTACAAACTTAGATGGTTATAAGGTAATTATATATTTTTATAATTTGTGGCTTAAAGTGAAAAAAGATTAGGTTATTTAAAGCATTACAGTTAACGTTAAATTAAGGTTAAGTAGAACGTGTAATGTCACTTTAGGTTTAAAGGTTATTTAGAGGTCATGTCGTATGTCGCGGCTTCAAGTAAAATACACATGAACTTATCATCCGATGCTAATTTATATAGTTAATGTGCAGGTTTTGTTGGTAGAATTTTTCCATCCTAATTTTTCTCATTGATCATTTAGCCAAAATTATGGGTGATGAATAGTTTGTGTGTATGTTCTAATCTGGTTTATAAATTGTGTCTTCTTCTTTTTTCACGGTGGCTTTTGTGTCACCCCACGGAACAGTGTTTGAAGGAGATAATGACCATACAGCGCCATATGGATATTTAAATTCTTAGTAAAATAAAAGGTCATTAAGGTACAGTCACGCACACAAAAAAATTCTTAAAGCTCTTACTTTATGTTCCTGATTCACCGGTTTTAATTTAATACAACTTTTGAGGTTTAAAAAAGCACTAAATTATATAATTTATTAATTTTAAGAATCTTTTTATAGTTTTAATAATACTTTATGTAATAAAAGAAACTTTGCTTTTTCTAATTTTAAGAAATTCTACATAAGAAGCAATTTATCACTCAACACTTACTTCAGCAATGATCTGAGATTGGCAACAATGTGTATTAAATAGCGGCTTAATGCAGAAGAATTTACGTAGTAAAATTATGCAATTTTCAAGGAGAGTTAAATGACAATGGAAGTGCTTGCAATAATGTTAATGAATAAGTAAGACAAATTATATGATCATCAGTCTAACAATTCCTTTGTTCTCATTTTTTCCTCTTTTTGATATTGTTAATTGATGCATGTATCTAAAAATGTTATAAAGGTTTCTCTTTTGAAACTTAAATTTTTTAGCATGACGTATTAAGAATAAAAAGTATCATGAGAAACTTTAAAATATATATTCAAATAAATAATAACCATTTGCTACCATCACATTAATATGTTTATGCATTTTTACATTGATATCAGTATTTGATAAATAGAATTGCAACCACTAAATTTCAGTACACAGAGGTTTTTATATCAATTATGGTTTTAAAAATTAAGAAAAACTGTATTTATATCAACTTTTTTCTGAATATAATAAATTCGTAACAGGGGACACCCTTTAATATTTAATATCGAGAAGTATTTTTAAAACAGGACCAATCTGTAAGAATTGCTTTTTAGATTAAGAAAGTATTTTTAAAAGAGATTCAGAAATGACTGAGTTTTGAGGGCACAAAATTGAAAAAAGCAACATTCATATTTTTTTTTTCTTTTGAAGTCAATTGAAAATAAAGTAAAATGATGTTGAATACGGTTATTTTAATCAGTAATTTTTGTTACCTCTTATTTAAACTACGAAGCATATTAACAATAAACATAACATTGTGTGCATTCGCTACTAAAAGCTCCTCGCTGCTACAAATTTATTATATTCAGTTTGGAAGTCCATAATCATTTTACCAAAATAAATTAGAAGTAACGCAATCTCCGGCTTCCATTTTTAAGAAATAATATCCAATAATGACTTCAGTGTGTTTACTTTTTAAACGGACTATAACACTTATTATTTTCGATTCACTTTTTTAAAAAGAAATTGTTTTCCAAACTCACAAATTAAATTAATTGAGAGACTAGTAATTATTATGTATGACTATTTTTTTACAATATTTACGATCATAAGAGTGTAATTTATTATGATAGCTGAAAACCTCATACGACTTAAATAATCTAGTTCGATTAGTGACCAAAAAGTTAGGCCCAATACCAAAAATACAAATAAAATTCAATAATGTTATACTCAATACTTTAAGTATTTAATTCTTCGTAACTTACTTAACGAAAGTTTTTTTATAATTTCATTAATTTTTTTAATCATTAGCACCATCAAATTAAATATTAATTTTTATTATTTATTTTTAATTCATCTATTTGCAAACTAATTACTTGTTATCACGCCACTAATTATGTTCTTTGGTTTTAGCTAATTTAGTTATTTTTCTGTTTATTTTTCCGACAATTATAGCTGTTTCAATAAAAAGATAATTGTATTAAGGAATAGTAGATAAATAATATAAATGTCTGTCATAAAAATTCTCAAATATATTTCTTTCGAACATAAACCGCTAGTAAATAAATAAGTGCCCTGCAGTTCATAAAATCAGTAGTGCTCTTCTAGTCACTTTGCTTAGCAGTTTTGGTTTCTTGGTTAAAAGATCTTAAATCTCTCAAGGCTGGGTTCATTCGAAATATATTTGAGTGCAGCGCCGACTCAAAAATTCAGTTTAAGTTTAGTATTTTCCTAGTGCTGTTAAAAATAAAACCCTCAGGAAAACAAATGAAGAAAAGAAAAATAGAAAAAATTTTCAGGGGATTTTTTTCTTAATCTGTAAAAGCTTTTTTATAAAAATGTTAAGTGTCACTTCAAAACAACAAATATTAAAATTACATTCTCATGTAATAGATATTTCAGTTCTCGAGAAAAATGTCATTCTCTAACCGTTCTTGATTCCTTCTTTTCTTAGTTATTCCCACAATAGAATATCCTATTCTAAATAGCAATGAACTAACTGAAGACAGCTTATAGCCTTGATAGGGTATAATGTAAAATCAGGGCTGATGAGCGAAATACTCTCGGTGTATTGTGTATCAAATATAGAGTTATATTGTATTGGGTTCAGGGCCATTTTAACACTAGGGCAACGAGATTTCCAACAACCTTGCAAGATTGGGTTCGAAGACAATCAATTCGGAAAGAATTTAAGCGGCGAAGTTATCGCAATTAGACACTGTTAAAGGTTTCTGTCTGATTTGGTAGTAGGGAGAAATAACCGGTATTGGAAGCTGAGTCTTACGGGTCATTTGGCCAGGTTTGGACATAGCAAAATCCAAACTGCTTCTGGGCTTGGACACATAAGTTCTGCAAGTAGTTGTAAGTGTGATTACTAGTCATTGCGTGGAAACGTAAGTAGATGGGTCAACGGTACATCGGATTTCTGCATGATGTCCGTTGACTAGGAAAAGTTAAAATAATTAAACAAAATATGTTTTTCTGCCCGAAGTAGCAGGGCCTGCGTCTTAGAAGGCTAGATTGCGATAGATATCACGTTCAGCTAGGCAACATCGCTCAGGGAAGGTTGGCTCATGGGTAGATATCTATAGGAAATCACAATCGACCCCGTAGGTCTACGACAGTAGGTGTATCTCTCATGCCACTAACCTCACCTAAGCGAATCTGAAAGGCCAAGACTGAAATTCGTTTAAGCTGCTTACTATAAAAGTTAAAAAAAGATTTGTTAAAACACAAAGAAAGTTTTTGCATTTACCAAAGAATTTGTTTTAAAATTTTAGGTTAGGTTAGGTTGGACAGGCTGTCGGCGTAATGAGACCGACCCACTAAAAAACATTAAAATTATACTAATGTTTTTATTAATTCAATTATTTTTTTTCTTCATTATAAACTAAATATGTACAAAATTGATTCAATTAATTATTAACTTAAAACATTTTACATTTATTTTTCAATTAAATATATAATTGAGCCAATTGAAAATTAAATTAAATTTCAATCCAAAAGCAATTAAAATATTAAACGAGTGGAAAAATTTCTTTCAGTATAATACCTTTATAGATGATGGCACCTAATTTTGAGTAAAATTTTAAAATAGATATATTTCATTAAGTTCCTAAAGTTGTTTATTTATTGGTCGACAAATGTGTGTTAAGACTTCTTTGTCTTTGAGAATGTAAAAATTAAAAGAAAAGTCACTCCACTGAGGAAAAGTGGAAAGAATATCGGTAATTAATTAAATCGGGATATTTTAACAAATAGCACAAAGATTTAAAAAAATTAAATAACAACAAATCACCCGTGTCCATGATTTGGAAATAATCATTTATATTTATTTGGTTCCTTTTTTCAAACACTTTACATTCCTATTATTACATAATAATTTTTACTCATCACCAAGTCTTGCTTCATTCAATCGGATTTTACTATAGGCTTATTATTTTTGGTCATCACAAAATCACGCTTAAATACAAGCATATAACATGTTGTCTGCCTTTTGCACTGTCTTAAATCTTTCTGAGTAGCATACAAGACTAGAAGCACTAGTCCACACCATATTTTTACATTAAGTCACTTCATTTCGTGACCACGTACTTCAATTGCATCGCTTCAAAAAAAAAAAAAAAAAAAAAAAAAAAAAAAAAAAAAAACAGAGCAGACTCAAAGAACTAGGGGTATATGGCCAAAAAATCACGCATGTCAGGTATAGCTGTTATACAGTGAACTGGAGGCTTATTTTGATGAGTTCACTTCTCACTCCTTCGACTTATTTAGCCTACACTAGAAGCTAATATAGGAACTACTACGCATTCATTTACAATTGCTACTATAAGTACAAAAATGCCAGTTTGTTCGTAAGATTATTTCTCACTTTATAAACTACCGAATAGAAAAGAACACTCTCAAGTATTTGACATACGCACGAGAACACTGCTAATTTTAATAAGAAAAAAAGATATACTTAAGCATATTTAACTGTAAAGATAAATAGACAAAAGTATACTAAGAGACAATTTTGCAGAGCAATAAAAACTAGTTGAAGAAAAACAAAATAAGAAAAAATTATAGCGAATAGTTGATACTTTGCAGATTTTTATTTTCAATTATAACATAGAAACATGTTGTTATAGTGCAAACATTTAAAGTTTTTTTTTTTTTTTTGTAAAACTACTGATGACAATGAAATGTATGAGTGAGCAATACTATAACATCAAACGCAACAACAACAGAAACTTAAATGACAGACAGCAGATAAAGTATTTAGATAGAAAAGAACTAAGAAAAAAGAAACTATAGTCTTGGTTGTAATTCACTTTAAACATTTAAGGAAGCATAAAAAAATAATGCACAGTGGGGGAAATACAAAAAAAAATGAGAAAAATATAAATTTCTTCCAAAAACAGCAGGCATTTGAAGCAGCAAAATAATTAGCGTTCCATATTTTAGAAAATTTCTAGCAAATTATCGAATTATACGGGTAAAGAAAATGATAATTAAGACATTTAATACACGAAGAGAAAAAACATGGTTGTGATATGGTCACAATAAACATATTATGTCCTTTGTAACAATTTATAGTTACGGAGAACCAATTATAGTTGTTTTAAACAAAACTTTAGTCACGATAAACATTTTTTGTTAACTTTTAGCGAATATAACACAAAAAATGCAACATGGTTGATTTTAATATAAAAAATTTTCAAACACAATCAAAGTTTTATAACTTATTAAAAATAATATAAAATATTTAACCGTAATATATTATAATTAATAAAAGTATTGTTAAAAGTAACAGACTAATGTCTGTGCTAAAAAATATCTTGTTCTAGTTCTTGACAGTTTAGTAATCTTTCTGGCAGCTAAAATTTGAATTATTTTTTATTGTTACAGAAAGTGAAAAAAAATAAAAACTCATGTATAAGAGAAATAATAATTTAAAATAATATGCAAAATATGAAAACAAATAAAAAGGGAACTAAAACATTAAAAAAAATTAAATAAATATATATTAATTAATGAAATTTTACTTTATTTTCGGCTTTTTGGTTCTATTTAATTAATTTTCTAAACATTTTTAGAAAGAAAAATTATTTACAAATGTATGCGGACGTTTCCCAAGGAAAACAAGAAAAATTAGACGCTAGCAGAATGAAATGCAGCATTTTCTGGACCGCCACATCCTTCATCAGCATTCTTTGCATCTATCTACTTTATGTTATGTACCTGGTAAATATCATCTATTTAACCAACATATCTTAATGTTAATTTAGTGAGACGAAGTTCACACACAACTTAAAGCATTTCTTTGTCGTTCTATTTGTAACTCGTCTTGTACATTTGTTGTTGCTTTTTTGTACTAGCAATTTGATAGTCACAAATGCAACTTTTTATTTTTAATTATTCATACTTGTTTGCTCACAACATTAAAGACACTGTTTCAGTATCATATTGACTTTTATGAGTTAAGTATGAATGTGTAAAAAAACAAAAAAAAAAAAAAAAATATATATTTATTGTAAGCATATATAAAACTTTACTGTTGTGCTTGAAGCACAATTGTGAAATCATTTATTTGGGCTTATAAACTATATTTTTATATAACTGATTCTTGGTACCTATGATCTTAGCGTTAATATAAGCAAATTATTGGGTTTTTTCGAATTTATGTTTTTAAATAATTTTTATGATAAATCATTAAGGAATAAAACAATAAAACTAAGTTTTTTATATCCGGAAAATTTTGCTTTTACGAGACTATATTATAATTCAATTATATAACATGACATTTTCAACCATATTATGATATTTTAATTTAACCATTTAATATTTATATTTGAACATAATTATGTTTACACTTTAACATGCTATTGTTTTGCTAGACAACAATGTGTTTGCAAATGTAACAATACTATGTTTTGTTAGCAACTATATAATGCAACCATGATATGTTGCTCGTAGATTAGAGTTTGCATGTATAGTAAATAGTATTAAAAACAACGAAGTTATTTTTTATTTTCAGGTGATAAGCACATTGACTACAAATCTGGTTCGCCAGGGTTCAATTCCTGCGGCAAATAAAAAATCATATAAAAATCATCAAATATGGTATAAATACATATTCATAGATAATATTACAATATGCACCCTCCTTCGTCGGTACTTCTTTATAGTATATTCGCCGGCGAAGCAAAAAAAAAAACAATAAAATGGCTATCACCTTTTACCACCTGTTTTATTTATCTCTCATCTCTCACTTTCCCGAAAAAAGTTAGCAGCGTTACAAAAATAACTAAATATGTAGTGTTGCCTACAGTGTTACTTTTTGTATAAAAATAGAAAAAAGTCAATCAACAAAAATAAATAATTTTGGCTTTAAATCAGGGTAAACATCTTTTCAGTTTGTATTCATTCTAAAAAAATAACTAGATGACCCGTGCGAAAATTTCGCAGCGTTAGTTGTCATTTTTGTAAGATAAAATGAAAATAATTAATAGAAATTTTAGTAACTTCAATACATTACACACAATGATCATCGTTAACTTTTTTCTCCTACGAATCCTTAATACAAACAAAAATATTTTTAATAAACGGCATTATAGAAAATAGCGGTATTGCCAGAATAGATTTTAATACATACTGTGTTATGTAGAACTGCATTACCAATAAGCGACCCTGCACACAGAAAACAGATAGGTATAAATTTGATTGGTATGTTAAAAATTTAATTACTAAAATAATAATTTGATTTTTAAAAAGTTCTCCAATATTGTTAAAAGGTAAGTCAAAAACATTTGGCATTTGTAAATTAGAAAAAACTCTTATATGTTCAACACACTTTGCTACGGGAAGACGTTCGGTATGGGATGGAAATTTAAAGAAACTATGTGGAAAAGAAGAATCATGATATAAAGGAAGAAGTAGGCTGAAATCGATGGCTCGAGACATGAAATGTAATATGTTATCTTATTCTTATAATTTACTTTAAAAATAAAAATAAATATTAAAATATTTTATTGTTTTATTTAATTCACAATAATACATTATAGACACCCAAAAATAATTTTTGAATAGTTGTAAGTGCTATATTCATTCAGTTATTACAACCGAATTCAAGATAATACACACAACGGACAAAATTCGATTGGCAACAAATTCGGTTCTCATAACGAATTTCTTTTCTCTGTGTGCATTACCACACTTGAACAAAAACATATAATCACTGCATTATCATGCAGTTCTATATAAAATATAATTTTTATCAATGAAAATATTAATTTTTCAATTTCTAATTATTTTTCGTCATTAGTGTAAGAAATAAACTTTAAAATGAGATATCATTCATTAAATTTGATGCGGTGGTATAGGAGATATTTGCAACCGACAAAAAAAATTGCTTTAGAAATAATATATATAATAATAATAATTATAAAATTCGAAAGAATTCTAATTGATAATATTCGGGAATATTATCTGCAATATACGCAAGCGAAAAAAATTTTTTAATAATTAAAATTAAAATTTATTTTTAAATTTAATTTATTATTCGCGAAAAAAACATGAGGGTTTAACAAAGACGCTCATATTAGGGTTACGAAATGAACCAGTCCATCTTCAACAACGTAAATAATCTGATTGGAATCAGAAATCATATAATCCTATTTTTTTAACTGTTTAAGAATCAAGGGCTGATTTTTACTTTGTTGTGGTGCGTTTGGAAGTTCGTTAAATAATAAATCGTACATATGTAAAAATCATTAAAAATTGCCTCCGATGTATTCAAATGATATTTCCAATTATTGGAAAAAATGCAGAAAACAGCAACTCTTCACATGGAAGACGATACATTAAGTAGGTGGCAGTCGAACCTTTTGAATTACCTTCTTTCCTTAACATACCTAATTACCAAAAGTTCAAATTCGTTGCTTAATTGTTTTTAATCAAAACAAATGCATTGAAAATATATTTTTTTTTAGAAAAAATCTTTCTTGTCCACAAATTAATAAATAAAAACCCCACTTTAGTATATAATGATTTCAAAAATTCACTAAGAAAAACAGATTGTTTTTACAAATTTATTTTGTAAATTTTTTTCAACACTTACAGAAATTTTTTTCTTCAACTTTATGTGCTTTCTTCTGCGATTTTTAAATGACTTAAAAAATAGAAGGAGGTTATCAATTCGTCTGAATGTTGCCTCTTATGTTTGCGCCCGAAGAACTCAGTAATTTCTGAACCGACTTTGGAATTTTTTTCTTTAATTAAAAGGTTACGTTTGCATACTGGCCCGTTATTAAAACAATTCGTAATTTTGAATATTAAAGAGTGTCCCATACTAACATTTATGTATATTTATATTTTAAAAAACTGCATAACACTACTGCTCTAAATAGCAAAAATTAATACATAAAAAAATACTAAAGTTGTCCCCATACGTGGCGTGAATTGATCTATATGGGCCGTTGAACCATTTTAGACAAACGTTAGAAAATTGGACACAACGTTGATTACTATGACCGTTATAATAAGAAGTATAAATTAAAGGTTGTCACAACAGTTTATTTAATTTCATGCAGATGGGCAAATTTTGCAACAGAGAGATAGACGATTGAAGTTAACAAAGAGCCTAAATTGATAAGTCCACTATAAGAGGTACTATAAGAAGAATAAAATCTAAATGTGGATATTAAATGATGCCTCAATAGTTGATATAACTTGTTCTATGTGGCCAAGCTTTTGAACCATTATGGACAGACATCTAAAATCTGTTTTGAAGTTGGTTTTTTTAAACAATTATCATGTTAAATATTTCGTTTCAATATATTTTTTAAGTATTGATATTGTAGCAAATAAAACATTTTTTTTATAATCGTCTCCACTGTTTGTCATATTATGTCGCATTCAATTTATCTAGTAATTTTTCAAGGCAACCGGCAAACTGTTGTTACGCTACTTTGGATTTCCTTTCTTTCTTTTTTTATTGTTTTTTATTTTTTCACTAAACTTAGCTGAGTTTTATTAAAAGAAAAATTATATGCATTTGTGATGTAGCAATTTTCTCTTTCTGCTTAACAAGTCAACGTAGTTGTGTATGCAATAGTTGTATTATCTCTAAGACAATTTGTTGCTAAGAAATAATTTTTTGTTAAATGTATTCAAATATACATACATCTTAAATAAGAGTGAAATATATAACAGTTTTATTTCTAGTTTTGTTTCTAAAAGCAAATATGACATGTTAAATAGAATATTAAAATCCTAGACTGGGTTGCTTAATTAGTACGTTGCAATAAATTGCTCATTAAGTGATGTATTATATAGAAATAATTTGCTACCCTTTATTATTATTTTTTCACATTTCTAATATAAAAAGATGTTTTCATACAGGCTTAATAAATATCTTCCTCTTAAAAAAATAATTTTTTTCCGTACTAAGCAATTTATTATAAACAATCAAAACCTGTCTATGCTTGCCCGCTATCTTACCTTTGCCTGGCAATTGCCAAATCCGTGTAAAGATGTAATTTCTGTTGCCATTATTTTAAAGTTCCTACTCTACCCTAATATCGTCATAAACATCCTTTTCCTTTTTGGCTACAATTCACCATCGGGGCTTAGTCCCTTCCGAATAAAGAGAAATAATCTCTGCTGCTTGATGTCTTGTTTAGCCAACATAAGCCTTTAACCCACGCAGCTATCCAAACAAAATGCTATTGTTATGAGATTTAGATCTCATTCTCCTTACTGATCTTCTCTCAAGTGTGTTAAGAAATTCTTTCACCAGATCATCTTTAGACTCCAGGAAGTTTGTATTTCCGTCACCATTTATTTGACTATAAAAAAAATTTACTAAACTTCTTGACAGACTCTTTAGCATATTTAAATATTTAATTAACAACTTATATTTTAGCAAATAGTTGCTTGCATTAAATGATAATACAAGAAAAGTATATCTAAATAAATAAAAATCTTATACAAATATTATGACAACAATGTTTTTTTTTCTATTTTTATTTAACAGTTTACATGACTGAAGAAATCTGTTAGTTTGTAAATTTATATATGTAAATAATAGTATTTAATATATATTTCACTTACTTTGTCTTGCAACAACGAATAAACTTAAACAGACGAAATATTTCCAAGTCATGTAAAAATAAAAAAAAAAAAAATAAACAATTTTCTATATTTTCCCCAATGCACTTCAAAGTCAAGTAACACAACAATTTACTTGTGTTTCCATTGAGGTCTTTTAAATATAATTTCTTTCATTTTCCTTCGTACGAGGGCTGCTTTATAGATTTCTGGCCTAATAGTGAAAATGCGAATATTTATAATCAAAAATGGTTTTATTGTTTTTCAAAGTATTCTCCAGCATGATTATACACTTTTGCATGCGCTCAAACCAGTTGTCGATGCACTTTTTCCACTCCGATTGAGACACCTCTAAAACATGGTTTTTGAACATTTCAACAGTTTCTTCTGGCGACGAAAATCGTTGACAACGCATTTTTTCTTGATGTGCGGAAACAAGAAGAAGTCATTAGGTGCCAAGTCAGGGCTTTACGGCGGATGACCCATTAATTCTACGTTTTGGCGGGTCAAAAACGCTCTGGTTTGAGCCGATGTGTGAGAGCTCGCATTGTCATGGTGAACAATGATTTGTCTTCTTTTGTTGGCAAAAAAATTGTAGTGTACCACTCAGAAGTGACCGTCCTACGTTGCTCAAGCGGAACAGTCGCCACATGACCAGTTTTGCCGAAGAAACAGGCGACCATTTGCTTCAAAGTGCTTCTTCCACGAACAACTTTCGTTGGATTTTGCTCGTCTTTGAAGACCCACAAGGTCGATTGTTGTTTCGTTTCGCTCATCGTCACCTGTGACGATCTTATAAACGTCTTTTGAAGCACCGCAATCGTATTTTTGCAACATTTCTTTGTACCAATCGACACGAGCCTTTTTTTGAGCGACTTTAAAATTGAGCGGGATCCAACGAGAACAAACCTTTTTTACGGCCAGGTGTTCATGCAGTATCGAATGTATGCTGGTGGAAGAAATGTTCAAGAATGTCTCTATCTCTCGGTATGTCGCATGTCGATCTTGCACTATGAGTTCACGCACGGCATCAATGTTCTCTGGCACAACAGCCGTTTTTGGACGACCTTCACGGAATTCGTCTTTGATCGAGCTTCGGCCACGATTCAATTCATTATACCAATTTTTCACAGTGCTATAGGATAGTGCACTTGGCAGCACTCAGTGTTGCCAGGCCAGAAATATATATAGCAGCCCTCGTATTAAACATTTACTTTTATATATTTTTCTTTTATTTATTTTATTTTATTTTTTTTATTTGTTGTTTGAGTGTATATGTGTGAACTGAAAAGTTTTATTCGTTTCTAAAAGCATTGAACTCCTTCTTGTTGACTTATCAAGTAGAAAATTAAACAACGAAATATGTACTAAATTTTGGCAAAGAAAGATTTAAGGGAAGTGCTACTATTTACAAGAATGATGAATTTTTTGAATCATTTTGCTTGCTGAGGGTGTAATCTTTGGCCTCTTAAGCTCCTTCAAGGTTTCAATGGAAATTGAAAGAAATAATAAAGCCATGAGTGATCGGCCATAATTATCAATCAACCAGAAATTATTCCAGATGCATGCGCGGTCAATCTAATCTGGAGGTAAAAAGGTTAAATTATAGTCTTAAAATAGAAACTTATTTGATCGTACAATAGGTTCAGTGTCGTAGGCGAGTGTGAGTAGTCCAAGAAGTGCTGAGAAGCAAGAACGTAAGATAAATAACTGTTACAGTCTAATAACATCGGGAAAATATTCAATGGTCACGATAGTAAAGCAAGCGAATCTGCAAAGAAATAAATAGGTACTTATCCAAAAAAACGAATCCGGAAAACAAGAGAAGTTAAAGTTTACTGTTATACGAGGGCTGCTATATATATTTCTGGCCTGGCAACACTGAGTGCTGCCAAGTGCAATCTGACATTTCCATTGAAAAGTTTGTCATTTTTAAGCATAATCGTACTCAAAACGTTTTGACGTACGACCATTATTTGTGTTGTTTACAGTGACTTGAAAAAATTAATATAGAAAAAAATGGAATTAACTCGTGAACATTTTCGTGCCATCATTTTTCACAACATTTGACGTGAATTATCACGACAAGAGTGCATTGATGAACTTAAATCTTTGTATGGCGATGAAGCACCATCCTATAGCACTGTGAAAAATTGGTACAATGAATTTAATCGTGGCCGAAGCTCGCTCAAAGACGAATTCCGTGAAGGTCGTTCAAAAACGGCTGTTGTGCCAGAGAAAATTGATGCCGTGCGTGAACTCATAATGCAAGATCGACATGCGACATACCGAGAGATAGAGGCATCCTTGGACATTTCTTCCACCAGCATACATTCGATACTGCATGAACACCTGGCCGTAAAAAAGGTTTGTTCTCGTTGGATCCCGCACAATTTGAAAGTCGCTCAAAAAAGGCTCGTGTCGATTGTTGCAAAGAAATGTTGCAAAAATACGATTGCGGTGCTTCAAAAGACGTTTATAAGATCGTCACAGGTGACGAATCATGGATCTATGCGTATGAGCCCGAAACGAAACAACAATCGACCGTGTGAGTCTTCAAAGACGAGCAAAATCCAACGAAAGTTGTTCGTGGAAGAAGCACTTCGAAGCAAATGGTCGCCTGTTTCTTCGGAAAAACTGGTCATGTGGCGACTGTTCCGCTTGGGCAACGTAGGACGGTCACTTCTGAGTGGTACACTACAATTTGTTTGCCTGAAGTCATCGGAGAAATTCGAAAAACCAACAAGAGAAGACGAATCGTCGTTTACCATGACAATGCGAGCTCTCACACATCGGCTCAAACCAGAGCGTTTTTGACCGGCCAAATATTAATGGGTCATCCGCCGTACAGCCCTGACTTGGCACCTACTGACTTCTTCTTGTTTCCGCACATCAAGAAAAAAATGAGTGTTCAACGATTTTCGTCGCCAGAAGAAGCTGTTGAAGTGTTCAAAAACCATGTTTTAGAGGTGTCTCATTCGGAGTGGAAAAAGTGCTTCGACAACTGGTTTGAGCGCATGCAAAATTGTGTAAATCATGCTGGAGAAACTTTGAAAAA
Source organism: Gymnosoma rotundatum (assembly GCA_916610165.2). Lineage (NCBI taxonomy): Eukaryota > Metazoa > Arthropoda > Insecta > Diptera > Tachinidae > Gymnosoma > Gymnosoma rotundatum. Next base: position 120,533,388 of record OU744338.1, read on the forward strand.
CAATAAAACCATTTTTGTTTATAAATATTCGCATTTTCACTATTAGGCCAGAAATATATAGAGCAGCCCTCGTAACTGTCGTGGAGTGTGGCAGGAAGAAAAAAAATCTAATGAACAAACTAACAAACACACAATTTCACTTGCCATCGAAGGCGAATTCCAATCGACTTAGGTATAATGAAATACAACTTGATGCAGATAGACTTAAATAAGATGATAAAATTTCCAACATTGTCGCAGATGTCAGGATTGAACTCAAGGCAGTATCTTATTGAGGAGTGAGAAGGATGTCCAAGAAGAGATCCGGTAAAATATTAGCTAGGATCACTTTAAATAGCCTGCAGAGTTCGTGTAATTTTTTTTAACCAATGATGGCGTCTTTCATCCAATTTTGCATGGAAAGTTGAAACCACTGTAACATTTTCTATGGCTTCAAATATCTTGCTCTTCTTTATTTGGGTGTTTTTTATGACCACGACTTTAATTGAATACTAAGGGAATTCAATCACCTAGATGTCCTTAAGAAAATTCATCACTTGTGGCAACATGAGAAATTTTATTATTTTTTAATTCCCTGTCGCCCCAATATTTGTTTTTTTGACTGAAGTTGCTTCACTAAACTAGATTTACATTAATTGTGAAGGCTATATGTGGTGTTTTTTTAATCCCGATAGAACTTTAAATTGTCAAAAATAACACGACAAATTAAATTGTAATGAAAAGTTTTGTTTTTAAGAAAGATCAGAATATGGCATTGATATATAAAAATGATTTCAGGCACATGGCCACCGTGGCTGCTCATGATGAAACGCATTATGGACGTCCCACTTTCGGTCAAGTTTTCAAGAACTGCTAGCCATATGCCACAAATATTTAACATAAATAATGTTGGCCTCCAAAGCGTCAACTGTTGCTGGTTTATCAGAATAAACCAGTGACTTCACGTGGCCCCACAGGAAATAAGCGAGAGGTGTCATTTCAAACTATCTTGGAGGCCATATGGCAGGTCCATTTTTAGAAATAAACTTATCGCCAAATTTTGATTCCAATAACCCGATAGTTGCCGTCACCGTATGGCACGTAGCGCCATATTGTTGAAATCACATTTCATCCGGATTAAAGTCATCCATATTATTAAACAAAAAATCATTAATCATGGTGCGGCAGTGATCTGCTTTGACCGTAGCGTTAGATCCGGTCTTACTTTTGAAGAAATAAGGTCCGATGATGCCAATAGCGTGTAAACGACTTAAAACGGTGCATTATGTTACAATTTTACTTATTTATAAGAAAGAAAGAACGACGCTCGTGAGTTCAATTCCTCCACTAGCTGGATCTTATACGGATGTAGGCCAAGATCTTTGCGCAAAATTTTCTAGGTTGTGGACAAACAGAGCCCCAATTTCTGTGACCGACGACGAATCGATTAATTTGGATGTTCTTCCACACTTTCACTTACAGCAACGTCATTCTCTTCAGTGCGCATATTCCTTCGCCGTGTTGGTGTTATTGCATCCTCTAGAGAGTGTGTGGTACGAAATCTATCCTCAGTTCGATGGATGGCTTGTTCAGACGGGCGATTATGTGCACCACTTAAATCACGTAGTCGTCTATAAGTTGTTCGAATTGATGACCGATTTTTAGAGTAAACTTGAGTCTATTCACAATAATTTGCCAGAGTTTACTAAAGATAATAAGAAAAATTTTTCACAAAAATTTAATTTTTAGTGCTATTTTTCATAATTTTAAATTCTATCATTTTTTTTTTTTTTGTTTTTTAAGAGAAGCAGCACTTCAGGCATTAATACCTACTTAATTTTTTTAACCGCACTACATTCTTTAGGAAAGGGATAGATTAGAGATAAGACAGGTGGTGAAAGGAGATAGATATAGCCATTTTATTAATTATTTTACTTCGCCGGCGAATATGCTATGAAAAAGTACCGACGAAGGAGGCTGCATGTTTTTAAGTTAATTCTGATTATGTATTTATACCATTAAACAGAAAAGGGTTGAACCCAGAGCAGCCAGATTTGTAGTTAATGTTCTTACCACCTAGACTACAGCAGCGTTCATGCTTAAAAAAGACGATTTATAAGATTCCGATTAGCCGAATACGAGTATAGCACTCTTGTGTTATTTTTTAACGTTTTGCGTGTGAACTGTAAAGCATTTTTTGATCTGATTTTGTCCGTCGTATGATTTTACCTTCGTGCTGCGTTATTAAACATAAATAATTTAACTACTACATGCCATATATTTAATATTTCATCTATTTATTGTAGAGTACTTCCCTCTTTTTATTTCCAACAAAAAACTTAACACTTTTTGCGAATAAACAAAGGAAATAACTGTTTTTTTTTTTCTTTTAAAGCATGAAGTATTTAAGTTGCTTGTGGTATTCGATGGCATTAAAAGATTGTAAATTTGTATAAAGTATTAAGAAAACGAAAATCCCTTAAAGTAACTTAAAACATTGACATCTTTGTCTATAGAATTGAGATGAGAAAAATCCAGTTACATTAATAATAAATGCAGCATAAGAAATGCATTAATATTGTTAATAATAACTTAAATTAAAATAAAATAATAAGATTTTTATTTAATTATAAAGAACACTGAATAACTAGAATTCGGAATAAAATCTGCACTAATTGGTTAGCAAATATCATATATCGTAAATATTGTTGGGTGAAGTCGAAAAAGCTTTTTAGGAAATTACCCTTAAACAAAAAGCTGACGTTGCCTAGTACCGAGCTTCCAATAGAGATTTACTGCATTATTGGTTAATCTGCGTTGGGCATGACCGGCTTACCTCAAGAGCATTGTAGGGTGCACAAATAAGACACTTCTTTGCAGTTCTAATTATAACTTGATAATAAACAAATTACTTTTAAAAAAGAAATTATCATCTACACACAAAGTAAAAACATCGATGAGATAACCATAGTCTGGGGAACATATTATAATATAATAATATATTTATTTAGGAACCATATTGTTATCTAGCATAACCATAAAATGGTAAAGTAAATATAATTATGTTTAAAAAGGTAATCATATGATAATTAAATTCAATAACATTATGTCTAAATACACGTTTTAAATGGTTGAAAATACCATTTAATGAAATTTAATCAAAATGCGGTCTCGTAAATGTGAATATTCACTGAAATGAAAAGCGGAACGTTTTCTTCCGCATAGCTTTTACGCTGAAATGCTATACCTAAACAAAAGCGGCAACGGTTTGTCAAAATGATAAAAAACAGGGTTATTAAAAACATTAAGGCTTAAGTGTAGTTAACGGACGCACCTCAAAAATGAAATAAAATTGTCTACGGGGTGTAAATGAAAATCTAAGCAAAAAATTACTTTTCCTATGATTCCTATATTGTCTCATTCCGCCATAAAATACTCGATATGTGCCATGCTGAAAATCCGTAACTCCGAAATTTTCACTTACAATTTTACACCCCGCACACAATTTTTTCATTTCTAAACTAGATTTTTTCCAAAAATATACATACATGACTTCCCTAAATGTTTTAAAAAGAATAACAATTCTGGTATTAGTGTTGTGTAAATTAAAAATTTTATAAAAAAAAACTAAATTTTGTTTTGTTTTTGTTTATTTTTAATTTTTTTTTATAAAACGCCTTGTCAAAATCGGATTTTCCAATTGCAAAGCGTTGCCGCCGCGTTATTTCGGTATGCTCCATACAAAATGTACAGGCACAAGAACTTTTGACAGCAAAAAAAAAACGCTTTCCGCCCTTGTTTAGGTATGGCTGTTAGGTTTTGATTGTGTTATTTGTTTTTATTTGTTACAAAAATAATTTAAAAACATAAATTCTCAAAAAAATTTAAAGATTGTTTTTGAGAACATTATAGAATATGAATTTATAAAAAAAATAACACTAAATTTTAATATTTTGATAAAAAAATTTTATTATTATCAGTAAACTCTGGCAAATCATTATGAATAAACTCATGCTTGAAAATCAGTCATCAATTTAAGCAACTTATGCACGTTGTTCTATAGCCAAATTGTGTTCAGCGATGAGGTTCCTTTTTGCCCTTTCAGAAAAATGCACCGCTTAGTGTGGCTAACATGCTGGTAGCATCATCGGATCTTATTTCTTCAAAAATGAGGCCGGATCTAACGTAACGGTTAATAGATATCGTTACCACATTATGATTAATGATTTTTTGTTTGAAAATATCGATGACATTGATCCGCATAAAATGTGATTTCAACAAGATGACGCTATTTAACTCAAAATTTGGCGATAAGTTAATTTCGAGAAATGGACCTGTCAATTGGCCTGCAAAGTCGTGCGATTATTCCCTGTGGGGCCATGTGAAGTCATTGGCTTATGCTGGTTATAGCTGACTAGCAATAATTGACGCCTTGGAGGGTATTTGAAAAAGTGACCGAATATTGAACGTCCATAATACGCTACGTCATGAGCAGCCGCGGTGGTCACGTGTCCAAATTCATTTTTAAATATTAAGGCCATGTTTTGATATTTCGTATAAAAAAGTTCTTCAAACAATTTAATTTATTCGGTTATTTTTTACAATTTACAATTTATTTGTTTAATAATAATTACTTTTATATAAAATTCGCAAAAGTTAGTTTACATAGTTTTTATTATCTTAGATTCTAGGATCTTATCGTAAATTAAAAAATAAAATATTTTATATATTATTTTCATCTATTTAGTTATTTATTTATATTTTTATTGTGTTTATTAACGATGAATAATAATTTAATTTTTTTTAAATTAAGATTTGAACTGTGGATATTATTAATGAAATAAAAAGAATTTTGCGTTAAGTTCTTTTTTTTAATTTCTTAAGAACCTATTTTAGAAAAAAATAATTTTTTCAAATGTAAGCGAACGTTTTCCAAAGAAAGCTAGAAAAATTAGACACAAAAAACATTAATTAGTTTTTTTTTGTGTTTGAAAAACTAATTTCTGATATTTTTGTTTCCTGTTTCCTGAAGATGCCATCCAACGGTGTGGCGATATATTAAACAAATAAAAAATGACAAACAAAATTTTTTAATATTAAAAACTAACCCAGTGCTTGAATAAATAAGAAGAAAAAATTTAATTAAAAAGGTCAAAGAAACAATAATATTTATTTAAAAAATTTCTTTGTGATTGATTTATTTTTAGATAAAGTGAGCAATGTTGTAATTTGTGTGCGTGGTAACCATAAAATGATTAAACTATAACATACAAAATGAGTTTTGCGATTAAATTATTGTTGAAGGTAAAAATTTATACGTCGCAATTTAACATTGTTACAGAGAACATAATGTTGTTATATTTGATATTTGTGCTTTTATATAAAGATGTTTGATAATAGTTTTTGCAACAAATCATTCATAATTAAAACAACCAAAAACTAAGTGTTTTACGGTTATGATATGGTCCCCTTTCATCTACATAACATAATATTTTCAACCATAATATGACATTTTAATTTAACCGTTAATTTTATATTTGAACATAGTTTTATTACATTTAAATGAAACGTGTTTATATTTTGTAAAACTTTTTTTTATAAAAATATGGGCCCAGGATCAACTATGTTATTGTTAAATTTAACAATAATATATTTTGCTTACAACTGTATAATATAACAATAATATGATTAGATTATGGTTACCTCAACCATGTTTTTCTTCGCCAATATGTATAAGAGGAATCAATATGTTTGATTGGCCTCGTGTACATCTGAAAACACGGCCTAAAAGTACGATACATTACCAGGGGTATAAAAAAATATTGAACCAACTAGTTGAACCTTAGAAGACTGGATATACTATCTTCTTCTTTCTAGTACAAATTTATCTGTAAAATTTAATTTTTTTGTACCTGACCCTACAACTATTACTTTAACGCGTTCAACGGTAAATATACAGTTAAATTATAATGCAAGATGTAAACAAATTTCGGTTTAAGATCGTTTAAAAAATATCAGTAGAAATTCTTTAGTCAAATCCATAATAAAAGTTTTTTAAAGTCTTTCAATCACTCTGCTCCAACTTATGCCTTTGATCAATATTTAAAGGCCAACAAATTCGTTGTGTATGGGATCCATATAATGCTTTGTACATGTTTATTTTTTGGTTTCCCACTTTAAACAAACTTAACTGTCGTTTTTGTCGCCTTTATTAATTAACTTCTGAAATACTCAATTTTTTTTAAATTTTTTGTTGTCACCAGGGCTTAACCAATAATAATTCATGTTAATTCGCCATAAAAGTTTGTATATAATTTTCATCAATATTATTTTTTTAATTATTTATATAATAAAAGTTTTTATTTAATTAAATACATTTAAACGAGTTTAAAAAAACACAAACTAAAATTGAAGTTTATTACTACTGCCACCACAAGGTTTTCTGTCACGTATTAATAACAACAATTTAACATTAATTCAAAATAAAAAAATAATTATAAAAATTGTTTAAATCAATAAAATCAAATGTGGTTTTTTGTTAATTAGTTTCAGTTTTAATAAAATTGTAAAAAAAAATAAAATAATTATCGTGTGAATTTCAAATAATTGGTAGAGTTTACATTTTATAGGATTTAATTACGATTTTTAAAACACAAGGTTTAAAATTTTAACAAAGCATTTTATGTTTGATAGTATTTGTGGATTCAGATCCCTCTGCAATTAATATACTGTTGTTTTCAGGAAAGGCCTGTAATTATTAGAGCTCAAATCATCAAACCTTATCAAATGTTTTGGTGTAAATAAAAGTGGAATGCAAAGTACCCCTCAAACATTCATAAATTGCACAGTGTTTTGAAAACGAATAATTTTAGACATAAGTCGTTATCTCATGAACCACTGAAGATCACAATCTTAATAAAATTTCAGAGAGCCAAAGTGGAGGAAACATTTTTATATGAAAGTTTTACGTTCCCTTTGTTATTTTTATTATTTTCTATCATAAAAAATTAAACCACTTTAAAATCCAAACACTTTGGTGTTACCAATTTGCCAAATATTTAAATTAAAAAGTAGAGATGAAGCAATTTTTATTAGTGAATCAAATCGATCGGATTCTAAAGAAAGTAATATGGATTTAATATGGATTTAAAACCATTTAGATCGGACTATGTGACATGTCTAATTATAAAGTTATTAATTTACTTCTTGTGGAATAGAAACAATGACATAGGAAGAAAATATTTTGGAAAGAAATTTTTAATTTAAATAATTTCACATGCAGGTAGCAAAGGAGATTGTCAAACATTTGGGTAACTGCACAATACAGTGTTAAAAGAAGGCAATCCGGTCACATATTTTACTTAATAACTGATAATTAACGATGTATTTACATAAGAAAATTACATTTTTAATATTTTTGTTACAAAAGATATCGTCAGTCCTTTTTCCCCAAATGTAAAATTTTTAATGAACTAAAATTGTCTATACTTCTACATGGCAGTCAGACTGAATGTTATAGGTGCATGGAACCATAAATCATAGGGACATGCTAGGGTACTATGGATCACGGATGTTATTCCTGGTCTTGTGGATTATTGCACCTCAGGACCCTCGCTCACAAGGAGATTTCTCTTTGACCTGACGGAGGGCCACTCTCTTCCATGTCGAGCACTCTGTGTATACGCGGATGGTCCAAGAGAGTTGGGGGTGGGGTATACATTGCGGAATTTAGGATAAAGATGAGTTTCGGACTCCCAAATGACTGTAGTATCTTACAGGCGGAAATATCTGCTATCAGAAAGGCGGTGTGCTAGTTGAAGTACTATAATATAGCCAATAGGGATATTTTCGCATGTACCGACAGCAAAGCCGCAATTGGATGAGGTGACATGGGCCGTTTTGGGCAACCTCGTTGCCGATGAACTGGCGAAGAGGAGGCACAATGCTTGACGAGGGTGCCATTGACATCTTCTGTGGCATATCCCTCTCCGCTTGCGGACAGCGCATCGACGCTGCTATCTACGAACTGGCCCAGACCAGATGGTCTAACGAGTCGATATGTTCGACCGCTAGAACAATCTGACCCTATTTGGATTGGGGCAGGGCAACTACACTATTGCAGATACCGAGGTTTCGACTATGTTACTTGGTGGCTACGGTCACTAGGCACTGTCTATTCGGGAGAATGGGTATTCCTTTCAAGTACTTCTGCAGAAGTTGTCAGGACGAGTAGGAAGAGGAGACCGTAGAGCACCTCCTCTGTCAATGCCCTGCGCTGCGGTGTATACGGTTGAAATATATTCGTCAGCGGTACTATGAGGGCCTATCTGATATATCGTCAATGGGTCCAGGTAGGATTAGTTCCTTCTTAAGGTACAGTGGGTGGTTTACCGGCCCACAACCGGACACCGTGACGCATTCAATGGATGAACGCACACTTTGGTCGACTGATCTCAATTAGCAGATTCTACTCTGCATTTTTTCTTGGACCTTCTACGTATTCTCAGACCCGCGGTATTTTCTGTCTTTCTCTCTCTGTCTTTCTCATCTCTTCATCTCTTTATCCCCATTTCTCTTTTTCTTTCTTTTTCCAATTCCTGCCTAAATTTTCTCTATCTGTTTCTTTTTCTCTTTTCCTTCTAATAGCAGGTAACATAAAGGGATCAATCATTGGACTCAAGTGGACTGTGGCTGCCTGCCTAACCTAACCTAACCTAACCCAACCTACAAAAAAAAATTTTTAAAAAATGTGCAATATTTTTAAGAAATTCAAATTTTGGTTTTTCTAAATATTTAACTAAAGTTAAATATTTAAAGTTCTTTCAAAAGTTAAAGTTCGTAGCAAAAAATTTGGGATAAGTTTTAAAAAGTGCAGCAAAATTATGTGTGGGAACACAAAGTTGAACTTTGTATAGAAGGTTTAACATATTATATTACATGTATAATTTATTTGTTTTTTGACAATATCTTTAAGTTTTGTAATTGTCTTAAAGTAGTTGAATTAATGTGTTAATAAAGACTATCATTTATTATATAATAGAGGTTATACGACATGAAAATGCTTTTTTTTGTAACTTTTTTGTATACAGCGGCTTAACGGGATCAGTTTTTACCTCACATCAAATATACAAAACTATTCTAGATTTAAGTCAGAAAAAGAAAAATCTAAATTTCAAAATTTAATTTTGTGATATAATTCTTGTAAAAAATCGACCTCAAAACAAATTTTACCTGTCTGTCTATAACGGTTCAAAAGTTTGGTCATATATATCACATTATATTGATTATTGGGACAGCCTTTAATTTCCAATTCCAAATTTAATACTTGCCGTTATAGCGGTCTTAGCAATGCAGGTTCCTTTTAAATTGCAAACCGTCTGTCCAAACCTGTGCAACAAGTTGGATATATACTTAATATTACATCAACTATTGTAACACCCTTTTATTTACAATTTCAAATATTTTTACTTTTTAATAAAATAGTGGCCTTTCTGTCTAATTTTCAGATTATTTTTTTTTCTAGAGCTCAAATAATATAAATAATGCGAACACCCTTTAATCTCTATATTTAAATTGTTTACTTGTGCTTATAGTGGTCCTAGCAATATAGGTTCTTTGTAAATTTCAGCTGTCAGTATATAACGGAATCAAAAGTTTGGCCACATACATCAACTATTGGGACACCCTTTAACTTCCAAATTCTAATTTTATCCTCGTTATTATAAATTTTATCCGTCTACAATGGCTTTAAAGTTTGGTAACATAAATTAAATTACATTATTATTGGAGCACCCTTTATTTACCAACTCCAAATTTTATACTTGTTGTTATAGTGAACGTAGCAATACAGCTTCTTAGTAAATTTTTACCGTCTGTCTATAATTGTTAAAAAGTATGATCATATAATTTAATGTATATACATTAAATTATATGCACTATTGGGGCACCCTTTAATTTTAAATAGTTATACTTTATATTATTACGGTCATAGAAATCGACCTTTTGTCTAGATTTCAAGTACATATCAGAGAACTGCAAGAGTGTCTGTTTTTAATACTCTAAGTATACTCATGTTAAATGCGGTTGCGGTGTGGTATCCACCGCATTTCTTAAGTGCGAGTATTTACTATACCCATTCCATTTGAGTATAAGTATCTACCATACTCAAGTAAAATGTTTGCGATGCTGGCTTTACTTTATTCGTACTCACACTTACAACAAACACCAAGAGAGAGATTTTAACATGTGTAGTGAGAGGAAAACAGAGTTATCAGATCAGAATTATTAAATCAAACACAATATCAAAAGTCGTCAATGTCTAAATTAGCTAACATACATACTTCTTTGAAATTATGAAAGTTTATTTAATATATAGCAGAAAATTAATTTAATAGAACCCGTAAAATTCGCCATATTTTCATTTATTAAGAACACAACAAAAGTTTACTAATAGCTCAAGAATAGTTCATTGTTTATTATATTACGTTTTAGGGTTTTTTTAAGTCACACAGGAGAGAAATTTAAAAATTCTATTCGTTAAGCAAATAGATTTTTAAAATTAATAAATAGGTATAAAAGCAATAATTATATTTAACAAAATAAAATATATAAACTAAAAACTTTATTTTATTTATTATTATTTATGAGGAAATAATATATTACATCAGCGTATATACAGTTTTGTTAAAACTAAAAAAATTAAGTAATTTTCCTTTTATTCACGGATTCATTTTATCATTTTGTTTTCCCAAATACCGTTAGTACGAGTAGCACGTTTATGACAACAAGGCGCATAAACTGAAAATAATTATTCATAAAAAACAGCAACAAAATAAGTATACCTGCTTTAAATAGTGTACAAAAGCTGTGCTTTTAAGCGGTTTTTATTGCATTTTATTCATTAAATATGTGTTGTATTTCATACCTATGAAAACGGTTGTTGTCTGTTTTTCTGTTTATAATGTTTAAGCAATAGATTTGATCAAATTTTGTTTTTTTTTTATTGTTTATAAATAGATCTGCATACAATGCAGTATTTCACAAAACGGCAGTAAAAAACTTTAATAGGCTAAAAATGTGGCAACGTTGCTTACAAATAAAGAGAATTAAAAAATTCTCGCGTACGAGTATAAAAAATACTTAAAATTCTGATTGCGATATTTTTGATACTCGTTTTTACAAGAATGGGTAAAATAAACACCGCAACTTTTTATTGCGGTGTTTAAAATACTCGAGTATGAAAAGTATAGAGTAAGTATGCGGTGTACTCATGAGTTGCGGTGTACTCGTGCAGTTCTCTGGTACATATCTATAACGGTTCAAGGGATATGCCCCTTATGGGGACATCCTTACATTTGTAGGTTTATTTCTGTATTAATTTGCTATAGGGAGCTATATTGATACGCAGTTTTTTAATTTTGTGGCGGTGGCCTTTATGGCTCATAACACACGTAAAAATATATATGTCGAATAAAAACTCCTTTTCATTTTTTAAATTATGAACAGCTTAAAACGGGACCAATCTGTATTCAATATCTTTAAATAAAAAAAGCAACATTCTAGTTTTGAAGTCAGTTAAAAAAAGGTTTACAGTAAGCATTATTTTTCAAATATATAAGGTGAAAGGTAATTAATTAGAGATGTGTCCAGTGCAAATTATTTTACGTTTAGTAATGTTCAAAAATTGCGAAAAAAAAATTTTAGGGTTAAGAAATTTCAAGATTTTCAGACTACCACCAAGGTGCGATTTAAAAAACCTACTCCTTCTGTTAAATTGTTTTAAGTATTAAATTAAATAAATAATAATAAATAAATTCATTAAATAGCAGTTAAGAAATTCGAGACTTTTTCCTGAAAGTCCTCACGTGTTATGTAATAGACTACACAGTTGCGGGTAGCGGTCGGCGTTGAATTAGCCTTCATTGTTTTGTTATATTCTAATTACTATGCTCTCTAAAACAGAATTTGGATTAATTACGTTAATTATATTGCAGCATTTTATTTATAAAAATTAAGCGATAATAAACAAGCAAAATTATTTTTTTATTTCTGTTTTTTTTGTTTTTTCTTTTTCTTTTAATTATTTAATTGAAAGCAAATCTCTTAAAAACTCACCTATATATATTATATTATAATAATTAATTTATGCATTTAATTAATATTATTTATTACTCTAGATGCACTTCATTGATTCGTTTAAGCGGAAGTAACACTCATGACTTCCGTTTAGAAACCATTAAAATCAATAATTACTGTATAATTGTGTATCTGTATGTGTGCATATAAAGATTTAATTTTACTTTATTATATTTTATCTATAGATAAAATGAAATAATGCTTAACATAAAAGCCAATTGATTATAAATGACGAACAAATGTTTTATAGTCTTGTTATAATCATTATCGTTTATCATTTAAACATATTTTTTTATTGAAGAGCGCACTTGAATCAAACAGTTATTGAAAAACATATTTTAAATATTAATATTGCACCGTTCTTGATAGTGAATAGATACATGTGCCCTTAGAGTTGATAATGATGATGTGGTGGTTAGTTGTGAGTGCAAATTGGTTTCTCTACATGTGTATGTTTTACAAATAATTTTTATGTAAAAATATGCAAAGACTTTATTATTTATGAAAAGTACTCTTGACACAAGTGCACACTTGTAATGAGTTTTCTTTTGTAAGACTGTTAAAAGCTACAATTGCTTTCTATTAATATTTATCATAAAAATAACTATTTACAATAACTGTTCTCTTAATGCGTGTGCACATTAAATTTTTGTAATAATAATTTTAAATTTAAAAAAATTAATGGACTAATGCGTAACAAACTGAAGAAAGAAGAAAAATGTTAGTATATATATACTTTTTTAAATTATATTCTTTTTTTAAATAATAAAATTATTCTTTGCATTTGCTTAATAAATTAGAATCGTTTTTTTTTTTAATTTCTCTATAAAGAGTTTCGAATTACAGTTTAATAGATTTTACCCAGTGATAGCGTGAAGATTTTGAGTATTTTTTAAATTACGGGTTAGTTAAGGTTATCAGTCTTAAATTTGGGTGCCATCAAGTCTATTTCCTGCATTGATGCTAAATAATTGCTTGCATTTATTGAATTAAAAGGAAGTTCAAAGGTTCAAGTCCCAACAGCACCCTTAATATAAAGCAAAAAAAAAATTATTTCGGTTCGGAAGCCGTAGTTGCGATGTTGGTAAAGGCATTTGCTTGCTTATCTGACAGAAAATCATAAATGAGTTCAAATCCCAACAAAGTCATGATTCGCAGTAAAAATAGTTTTTGGAAAAAATATCACTTAAACAGAATTATCAGAAGATCATCAAATGTGTAATAAAATTTTCAATGCACAATTTGTTTAAGTTTAAATTTTCTGTATGTAACAGGTTTTGGACATGCATTTATTTTCTAATTCTTATTATTTATACCTTATGTTATAGTGAATTATTTTCAAATGTTTGACTGCAACGAGCCAATACAAATTAAAATTATTCGCCTATAGGGACACCCTTTCACATTTAAATTATTGTGATAATTGAATTGCGGCAGTTAAAACTGTTATCGGCAATTACTAATTAAGTTATTAGACGAAATAATCTCACGGAAATAGAGAGAAATATAGCATTGTAGAGTTTTTTAAATTCATCCGCAAATAATAAAAAAAACACAGTTCTTGCAGGTATATTAAGAGAGTAGGCATCATCAATTTTTTTCAGAATATTTTCGTTTTTAAATGGAAACTGTGAATGAATAGAGCCGAGTCTTTTAAACCTATGCTTCAGCCATGTTTGTAGTGGGTTTAGCTTATCTGATTTAACTAAAAATAAAAATACTTTCTTATCACTGTACAGATTTTAATGAGATTTCATACACGGTATTATATTATCAAATTCTTATTTTAATCAAATTCGTAAATAGATAATTTCTCAAGTTAAGAACCAATACGCAATGTCTGTTTTAAAAACTAGGCTCATGACGAAAGGAAAAGGGGACAAGCAGATATTAAAACCAAAAAAAGACATATTTGTAAAGTTCCAGGAGAATATGCTTATTAAATAGTAATTCCAAAAAAAAAACCGTCTTAAAAACAGATTTAATCAACTGGAGGGAAACCCCTTTAATTTCAAAATTTATATTTTATACATCAAATTACATCGATTATTGTAACACAATTTAATCTATACTTTAAAGTATTTTTACTTTTTACAAAGTAGCAGACATTCTCTCTAATTTTTAAGTAAGGTAACTAAATGGCCATCGAGACGTGCTTTGACCCTCAATAATCAATATCGGCGATTTAAATAATTATTCGAGATAATAGAAAAGAGCACGAAATAAAGATTTTATTTTAAAAACAAAATAATATCATAAAAAATTCCCATTGTTTAATTTAATTCAATATTTACAAAGTGCCCATGCATATATTTAAATTATCGTAGTGTTTTGTGATATTTTATGTTTCATCCTCTTTTAGCTGTATTATAGAGCAGAAAAAAAGTCAGCCTTATACAGTGGAGAAAGCAAAATAGAATAACTGTTGGTTATTCTTGTTTTTTGCTTAAACTTTGATTTTTGTCTTTGCTTTTATTTAAAATGTTTATCAGAAGTTTCATGAAGAGTTAAGTAAGGTAACGAAAAGGCCATCGAAACGTGCTTTGACCCTCAATAATCAATATCGGTAACTTAAATAATTATTCGATATAATAGAAAATTACACGAAATAAAGATTTTATTTTGAAAATGTTTGATTTATATTAGTTCAAAAGATACGGCGGCCTTTTAAGTCAAATAACATTTATTTTTGGAACACCTTTTAAGAAAATTTTTCAATATTAATCCAGTGAGTTATGGAGACTCAAATATAAGAAAAGCAATATTCAGTCGAATTGATAAACTCCTATTTTTTTTTTGTAGTCGGTTACAAAAATAAGGAACAGGTGGGAAAATTAGGAAGATAAAAAACGTGCTGAATCGATTTTAACAAAAAATGATTTTAAGGATTTTGAAATCCAGATAAATACTCAATCAGTTCTAATAGGAAAAAGGAGGAAAGTCTGTTTTAATTGATATAAATTATTAATGTGTTTGGTAGAGTGGTCGTGGTACGTCTAATAATAATGGATAATGCTCTTAGTGTCTAAATTTATACTGTAATAATAACAGTGAACTCTAAGTCTTGTAGTACCAATATCTAACCACTGCGTATATCTAGGAAACCTTTGAGGCCCTTGAAAGTCCGAGACTAGTGACGCATCCAGAGAGCTAGAGAAATGAGCGGCCGACTTTTAAGAGTTTACAAATCAAGCAAACCGATGTGAGATCTTTTGTAGACACATAAATGTTTAAAAGATACAATATAAAAAATTTTAATTAACCTATTCTTTCTAAAAAGATGGAAAAAAAACCAAAAACTAAGATTGATAACGACCTTGTAGATAATTACGAAGAATCATGTGTGAATTTTTCATCTGCTGGTATTTTACATACTTTTTGTTTACAATTGATCACAATTGTTAACAAACTTAAGCCTAACTCAAAAATAATAACTCAAAATCGAACATTTCGCAAGAAATCTATAATTATTATTGAAACACAATACAGCACCTTAATTATAAAAATATATATTTAAGACTTTCCACTTCTGTTTGTGGTATACAGTATTATGTAACTTTATTTTGTCATTTTATTTAAAACATTATTTTTTGATTTAAAATATTAATACAGTACGAGTATGTTTGGGATCAAGGTCTCCTGATGATTGTTCTTATGAGACCACCGCTACAACCCCAAAAAATTAATTTCGTTTGTAAAATGTAAGGGATTCTTAGTATAATAATTTCAATAAAATTTTATTTTTTTGTTTGAAAAACATTGTTTTTCTTTAACATGATGTTAATAATGTTCAAATTAAAAAATATAATTTTTTTTATTGTGTTACTTACCAATTATATATTTTATGGTATTATTAAATTTATTATATTTATATTGTTTTCAAAATTTTCAGGGCATATAATGCAACTATCACTATGTTTGTAGCATGTTTAGTTTTTCTAACTTGTACATAATAATGTCACTTGTCATCGACACTCTACACAACTACTAATTTAATTGTTTCCTAAATCCACGAGTGGTATTTATTTATGTTTGTATGAATGGAGTTTAAGTATCAATGTGTGCATATTTATGTTTAATAACAATTGATGGTGTTTGACTTAGCAAATATGTTATCGTAAACTACTTGTATAGGTATAATAAGGACTTCATTTAAAATGGAATTTCTTTTGTTAACAAATATTTAATCCACTTCATAACAAAAAATAAATTTAATTGTAAAAACATTTTTTTACCCCAGATTTGCCACTTTAAAATACTTAAATATCAACCGCCTAAAAGTATGCTACGTTTAATTATTTTGAGTTATTCATGTTACGTTAAGGTTATCATGTAATGTTTTAGCCGTGGGGGTCTCTATAAAGGTGACATTTTTGTAATTGTTAATACAATAGTTAGGTATGGCTTATTGTATTACATTACATTACAAAGTAAAATCGAAAAGGCTTTTGAATTCAATTGTTAAAAGGTAATTTAAAAGACTTTACTTTTATTTGTGATTAAACACATTTGAGGGATTAAGGCAATTAATTGTGTGCTTTCGGTGCAGAGATTTTAAAGTGAAACCAATCAAAATGTTAACAATGAACAAATAAGCTATTAAATAAATACAAAAGCATATAAACCTTTAACATTTGACAATTTAAATGTAAAATTAAATAGAAAAATTTAAATTCTTTTAAAAGTGGTTTTTCTTTTGGAAAATTTAGTTCTCTATTACTTTTTATTTTTTTAATGTTAATTTCTAGTTAATAATTTAATTAAAATTTTAAAGAAGTGTTAATTTAATTATTTGGACAATTTTATTCAATTTCATGTCTTTGCAATAAAAATATACAGTCTAGTTTTGGAATGATTTATTAAGTTATTGTTGTTAGTGCTAAACTAATTGAACACATATTTTACCTTAACTTTTAAGTTAACTAAAGTAAAGTCATTCAAAGTTTTAATTATTTTGGTACAACGAGTAATAATTTTATATGCAGAGCTCGGTAAAATAGTGCTACAATATGCAAAACGTTCGAATAACAATAAACATAAATAATCATATAAAATTTTTTCATTCGATGGTGTAAAATTTTGTGAATATGTTTAATTTTTGTCTTTAGACTCCTGTTTTAGGGTAGAGTGATGCTTCTTACTGTTAGAATATATGCATATGTAATATTGTTAAAAAAAACACTTCTCTTAATTATACTTTGTATTTCTAAAAACTAGTTCACTTTGATTTTTTTGTATAAACGAAAACTTTTTTATGACTGGTAATAGTTAGTCGAAGAAAATATTTCAAACGAAGCAATCCAAATAAATTTATTATTATTCCGTCTAAATTGTGTTTTTCTGTTTTCTGGAAATTATATTAAAATAATACTTACTAACATTATATACTATAATAGCTAATTGTGCATGGCCTTACCTAGATCTAATCTTAGAGTCTTTCTATGCAACTGCCTTGTTTACTATAGCTCTGAACACATGCAAAATAATGTTTTGTTATAGAAAGAGAAACTTCGGTGATTACACGCAAAATATCTCAGAAGAGGCGTCACCTATCAGATCGATTTTATCAGGTCTGGAACCAAAGGTACGCAAATAAAAATGTTGATTCAGGTTGGATTTTTCAAAAAAACCAATAGTCATATAATTTACTTTTACCCACCTTAATAATATTTTAAGACAGGATCTTACTTCAGGTATAATATATTTAATAAAGGCAGGTCATAGTGATTAATAAAGCTTAGAATGACAGTTGTAGTTGTTGTGCGAAGGTAATAAAATCTTCGCTTACATTATCTTATATTAGTTGCCGTGTAAGTTATATAACATGAGATTGACTTTTTTCTTCCTAAAGGCATCACTGCATTGAAAAGGGACATCTTTAAAACTGTCATTTTTAACTAACTCAAAGCAATATCGTGTAGGAAAGGTATAAAAATAATATATTTATATAAGTGTCGATATTTAATTAAACAAGTAGCTCCTGATTTACATACCAGACCACCGTTTAATTTAATTTGAGCAGCAGTAATGTTTTCACCCGACCTTTAAGTACGTTGTGGTCCATACTTCGGGCTATTACCTACAAAGCCTCATTCTTTGGAATCAATCACACGACAAATAATGAGTTTTGTTGGCACGTTGTTTCTTTGAAAAATATTACGTAACGTTCTAATCGTGACGGTTGTCGATGATGATTTCTGATAAAATGTTTTAACGATAAAATAATTTGGTTTATCGAATACTCTTCCATAATAAATTTCCCAAGTTTCTGCTTCATGACTTTCGTACATAAACTATCAAAATAATGTTTGCCGAAGTGGCGGCAAAAGCACGTACTGTACCTTCCCAGCGGCCACCATGTATATATTAGACTGACAAAGCATCATAATAACTGCTGCAGCCAGGAGCTTAAGCATCAAGTATTACCCTTAAGGTCTCAAAGTAGGGATAGAGTTAAACACTTCGATCGAAGACAAAGGATTCCCTACTGTGTACAACCCAAAAAATATAAGCTGTTGACTTTGACAGACTCCGTCACTTCTCACTGTACGCTACATGTATCGACCAAAAACTAAAAGTACAGAATAAGATTCTATAAGGTCTCATTGCCTCCTCATGGGAAATGGTGAAGGAAATTTTTCTAGCGACATATAAGTCAACTAATGGTATCCTTCTTAAATATGCTGTTTTCATATGGAGCGCGTTACTTAGTGAAACCAATGGCGAGGGTCGGATCCTGAAGCATGAGAGGAAAGTCTCCGGCAATTCAAATTGCAACCCAGCCTTTTGGTATAATGCAAAGGTTTCAGTCTTCCAAACGACAGATTGAAGATACGAAATTTATTCACCGCTAAACACCACAAATAATTCTTCTTAGATTCTGTAAGGGAAATTCGCTAAACAACTAATATTTTGGTTGTCCATAGCGGCAGCATTAGAAGAATTCAAAATTATATTCTTATCATGGCTCGTTACAGTAATCGAGGACTTATATCGACGTCCAAAAAAAAAAACGATGAAGGTTATCAATTTGCCTAAATGTTGCCCGCAGAACGCAGTTATTTCTGAAGAACTTTTGAAAACCTTTTCTTTATTTTAAAGATTATTCTTACAGATTGGTCTCATTTTAAAAACAGTTCATAATTTTAATTATTAAAGGGTTTTCTCATGTCCCCACTAACCGTAAAAGCACCACTTTTTAAATTTAAAAAACCGCGTATCATCAAACCTCCCATTAGCAAAAAGGAAAATAAAAATAAACATAATGTTTAAAGGGTGTCTCCATAGGAGAAATAAATTTACTTATACGGGCCTTTCTTCTGAATCATTATTGACAAATGCTTGAAAGTTTTAGAAAATACCGATTGTTATGACCGTTATAATAACAAGTATAAATATTAAAAATTATAAACTAAAGGGTGTCCCAATAGTTCATTTAATTTGATTTATATGGCCATGCTTGTGAACAGTTTGTAGTTGCTAGCTCCACTATTATATTTATTATAATATATGGATTTTGGAATGTAAAGGGTGTTCCCATACTTGATGTAATTTAATGTGTGTGGCCAAATTTTGAACCGTTAAAGACAGACAGCTGAAACTTACAAGGAATATGTTTTGCTTAGTGCGCTTTAACAATAAGTGTGCAGTTTAAATTAAAAATAAAAGGGTGTTTCAAGAATTGTTTTAATTTTTTTTTTAATTTTTTTTTTAAACTGCATTCCTATTTTGTTCTACGACTGGTTGACTTCATATTATTCAGCTTTATATATTGAAAGTTGACTGTGAAGTCATTGACCAACCTTTGTCAATCTACTGATATTTTTCCATAAAAATATTAAACAACTAATTTTTAAACGTATCAAAACACCAATAAACTCAACTGCGGATATTGAAAGCGGTACTTTGTTAAGATCTCTTCTTGGACAGCAGAGTATAAAATGAGAGAATTCGTCTCCAGGCCCTTTTTCGGTTTGTCCTTGACAGCGCTGCAACTGCTTCAATGACTTATATTTCGATGTTATGCCCATGAATGACCACTACTTTTTTATTCGATCAACCCAAAAAAAATTTTATAACAAATATAAGTTTGGAAAAACAACAATTTAATTTGGAAATTGTGTTTCCCAAACAAACATTTCAATGCTGGCTTTTCAAATGTAATAACAAAATGTATAATGTCCTTTCAACCGCTCAACTTTACCAAAATTTAAACTAAAAGTCAAAATTGTTTGATGAACACTTATTTAGTCCTAAAAAAAAGCAAATGCTAATGTTCACCCGTAATGAAATGCGTTATTCAACTGCTAGACAAAATAAACATTTCCATCTACAAAACACAAAAAAAATTTTCCAGACAGTTTCCTTCAACAAAAACAAAAAAACCCAAATATT
This sequence comes from Gymnosoma rotundatum, assembly GCA_916610165.2. Classification (NCBI taxonomy): domain Eukaryota; kingdom Metazoa; phylum Arthropoda; class Insecta; order Diptera; family Tachinidae; genus Gymnosoma; species Gymnosoma rotundatum. Next base: position 120,553,896 of record OU744338.1, read on the forward strand.
CATTTATGTTTTTGGAAATGTACAAAAACCTAAAATGAAACAAAAAAGTGATATAAAAAACAAAAATAGTATGAAATTGTAAAAGAGTTAATTTTGAAAAGGGTTTTTCATCAACACTTAATATGATGAAGATTTTAATGAGTTTTGAAAATAAGCAGTCATTTAAACAGTAAATAAAAACTAAAGAAATTTTAAATTTTATGAAGCAACAGACTGCTTCATTAAATTACAAAAGTATTTAAGAGTTTAACGAAAAAGCAAGTGGGACGATTATAATGACAGGTTTGAATAGAACTGCTTTACTTAAGGTCAAAACCCAAAATTTTCATAATTTAAGTTTGTGTATTAAAAATACAAAAAATATTCCAGAGTTTTTGGGTTTTATAAATCAGCATTAGAATCTCATGTGTGATATTGTCAACTGGACCAGGAATGTACCACAGCGTTTGTATATTAAAGTTGCTCAAAATCTTTCCTTTTAGGAAATCGTTTCAACTAGGTCGTTCCTTTCATTCGTCATTCCTTTCGTTCTTAATTCCTTTAATTTTTCGTTCCATTAATGATTCTTTCCTTTTCTACTCTGAATTGTCAATACTTTCAACTTTGATCTGTTAAAGGAGTGTTAAAATATTTATGTGAGTTGTAAAAGACTTTAGTAATATAAGTAGCCCATTATTGTTCATTGTCATATTTGGTTATTAAATAGCTTTATTAAGTTTATCTTTTAATTTCTAAACACCTTAAAAAAAATTAATATACAAATGTATGCGGACGCTTTCCAAACAAGACAAGAAATTTTAGATACTATCAGAATGTAATTCTGGATCGCTACATCCTTCATCAGCATTCTTCGAATCTATCTGCCTTAGGTTGTGTACATTGTAAACATCATCTATTTAACCAACTTACTTTTGTAAATAATAATACGAGGAGTATTCATATTAGTATTAATTTGGTTTGACGAAGTCTACATACAAACCACTACTTTTATCGCTGTAGCTCATTTTGTACATTTGTTTTTGCTTTGTACCAATCTTCGTTTGGTCACGATTTCAATTTTCATTTTTTAAACATTCTTACTTGTTTGATTACAAGTCGGTCGGAACAATGCACCAAAAATAACAATAACTAAGTAAAAGTCCGCACGATTCCTTTTTGGGGAATCATTCTGAACATTTCTTTTTTTAGATTTATTCAACAAAACTACGAGAATCTGGAACGATAGAAGACTATTTTTAGCGAGTTCAAAAAAAGAAGTAGTTTATCAATTCCTCTTAATTTTGCTTTTTTATGTTTGTGCCCGTAGAACTCAGTCATGTTTGAACGAATTATGCAATTTGCTTCTTTATTTTTAAGACTATGATCTCAGGTTGGTCCTATTTTAAATACAATTCATGATTATAAAAACTAAAGAGTGTCCCCATACAACGTACATGTTTTTTATGTGAATTTTAAGCCGTAAACGGCACCACTACAAATTAAAAAAAAAACTGCGTATTCAGTAGCTCGCAATAGTTAAAAGTAATACAAAAATAAATCTAAAAATTAAGAGGTGTCCCTATAGATGACGTTAATTGACCCATATGGGGCCACCTTTTGACCGTTATAGATAAACGCTTGAAAGTTGGACAGAATGTCGATTACTATAACTGTAATAATAACAAGTATAAATATTAAAATTTATAAATAAAAGGCTGGCCCGATAGTTTATTTAATTTGATGTATATGGACAGACGGGTAATATTTATAAAGAAATTGTATTGCTAAGTCTGCTACAATAGTTAGTACAAAATTTGAATTTGGAAATGTCCTAATAGTTGAACCGTAATGGACATAGAGCTAGGACCTGTTTTGAAGTCGCCTTTTTTTTTAAGAAAAATTATACATTATGTATAAAAATTTATTTAAAACGGTTACAATACAGTGGACTAATCTGTTCCATACCATAAATGAAATAAATTCTTAAGGGTACCCTGTCCGTTTCAAACTAGGTACTGAAATATGTCAGGAGTTTTGAAACAAAAATGATGGTAGTTTATTTTAAACAACGGGATTTTATATTATATTATAATAATTTTTAAAAATTCTATTTTTCGTGCTATTTTCCCGATTTATTATTAAAATCACCGATATTGATTATTGATTATTGATGGTAGTTTTACTTTAAATTGTGAAATCTTTAAGGACACAGTAGCTAAATATTTTGTCTTTGAAATCAGTACCAAATTGCATTCATATTCGAAGCGTTCTCTTACCTAGACCCATTATCATATCGGCTTTTGACAGGAGTAAAAACATTAAAATTCTTATGGAATAAATCTCGTTTTACATAAATTGCGCACCACAAAATATAAAGCGGCTATTAGACGCTTAAACTTTGCATACGAGAGCGATTTAACGAGAGAAAGAGATAGAGAGTTTAAATATCAAAATATGTTGAAATCCACTCAGCGCCGCTGAGAAACACCAATTTTACGTGTTACACGAGTATGATGTTATATCATCAAATCGTTCTCACGCGCCAAATTTGACCATCTAATGGCCGCTTAAGATTCTTCTTAAAAACTTTGTAATAAAATCCCGACTTCCAATGTTACAAACATTCTTATGCGCAGCTGTGCTTTAAAGTGATAAATACAGAACAACCGCCTTGTCGTAGGAGGGGCAGATAATCATGGTCCCACTGATAAACCATGTCAAAAAGAATCGTATTCAGATTAAGTTTACAACAGGCTATAAGAAGATAATAATGGTCTTTTGATGGCATTATAAAACCATAAAATCTTTCTTCTGAGCCACACATGTTCCCAAGACTTTTTTGGTAGGCAAACAATTGCTATATTTTTTTTTTGCCTTCAAAAGTAAATCAGAACTTAGAAAAAGGGATAACATAAAGATAAGAAAAAAAGAAATAGAGAAAGAATAGAAAAAGAAAGAATTTGGGTGTAAAGTATGCAGAGAAGACCAAGGAATGCGCTAAACGCTCTGACAACTACCTACTGAATATGAAAAAGGAACTGATCCTACCTGATCCCGGCGATGATATACCCTATAGGCTCCCGTAGTGCCGCTGGCCGTGGTATCTCAGTCGTATATACCACAGCGCAGGATACAGACAGAGGATGTGTTTCATCGTCTCCTCCTCATCCTCTTTGTAAGTTTGTTTGTTTGTTGGTGCATCAATCACGGCTAGGCGACTGAACTGATAAAGTATTTTTATAAAAGAAGAAGCTGCCATTTTTATGCGTCTAAAATTAAGCAAAGACGAGGTTAACCGATTTTATTAAAATTCGAAAAATTTCTCATCTATATCTGTTTCGAGAGCCAGGATTTAGCAGAAGGATACAGGAAAGAGGTGCATTTAAATCTTTACAATTAATATTCTATGTTAAATTTGAAAAAGAGGAATAGCAAGGGGATTAGTGTAAAGGAAAAACGCGCAATTTAATGTCTTAATGATATACTAGATCTATTAGATCCAGACTAATGTAATAGATTTCTCACGAGCTTAGAGTAGAGTAGAACTTCTTACCAACAAAGGCTATTATTTGTCACACAGTGCCTAATAAGCTCGAAATAGTGAAAATATTCCCTCATGGTTGCAAGAAGTTGATTGACAAATTTTCATATTTTTTTAACATGCGAGTATTGCTTTAAAAAATTGCTCGTTTAATTAGGAGTTATTGTGATACCGGGTATTTTAGCAAAAATTAAGATCGCCGATTAAAAAATGTCGCGTTAAAAGTTGCCTTGTGTCCGTTATATTTTGCTAAACGAAGACTGGTTTCTATCATCTATAACAATACGAGAATTGTTATATTTGTCGACATTTTCTGTCGTTTGCAGTAACGATTAAGTGATTCACCTTAACGAATATTGACATCTTTATTTTTCTATTTACAAAAATTAAAATTGAGTGGCATCTCCGTCAACAAATAAACTAAAAGGTTTTGTGAAAAAACATGTGAATTCTTAGATAACAATTTTAACACATGAATTCATGTTTTCTTAAGTACACACGCAGAAAACAAAAACATGGTTATGATATGGTCGCAATAACCATATTATGTTCTTTGTAACAACGTATAGTTGCGGAGAACTTATTATAGATGTTTTCCCCAAAACTTTAGTCACGATAAACATTTTTTGTTAACTTCTAACGATTATATGGTTTTATAACTTATTAAAAATAATATAAAATATTTAACCGTAATATATAATAATTATTAATCAAAGTATGGTTAAAACCAAACAAATTAATATTTGCGTTAAAAAATGGTTTGTTCTAGGTTCTGACAGTTTAGTTATTTTTTTGGTAGCTGAAATTTGAAGTTCTTTTTTATTATTAGAGAAAGCGAAAAAATAAAAAATTATGCACAAAATAAATAATTAAAAATAATATGCAAAATATGAATAAAAAGAAAACCAAAATATTTAAAAACTAGTTTAAATATATATGTATGTAAGCTTATAAACCTTTATTTTGGTGTTTGAAGCACAATTGTGAATCGTTTGTTTGGGATTATTAACTATATTTTTCTATAACGGATTCTTGTAGCCTATGTGTTAAAGCGTTAGTATAAGCAAGTAGTTGATTTTTTTGTGATTTATATTTTTAAAAAATTTTTGTGTTGGAATATGTGAATATATATAAGCACATGTTGCACGTCGCTTATTTTGTCGAGAGATTTAACAATGCAAAAATTATAGTCGTTTTTTTAATGATAAAAAACTTACTCACTATATCAGCTGGTTTTAAGCAACAGCGAATATCGTTAAATTATTCCTGAAGAGCAAAATAATCAATTTTTTTTTAATCGTTAAAATAATGTAGCGAATCGCACTTCGGCACTCCATAATATATTTGTCTGTTTTTCCTGTCTCTATTTGGCTCCATTTTTCAATAAAACTAAGCCAGATAAAATTTCTTATAAACAAGCCCAAGCCAAATGAAAATGATGTTGTATATCTTTTTTGTTTATTTCTCAAAGGATCTGAAATTTTAAATCAAACTGCTAGAAACTGAAACCATCTTAAATCTTAAACAAAAAAATAAAGCAACAAAATATTATCCTTAATGGCTGAAAAATACGGAAGCAAAGCTGTACACCTAATAATTTATTTATTTGTGTATAATCGTCCTTAATGCCATTCACTTAAAACGGAAACACTCTCATTTTTATGACTATTTTAGTCAATATTCCACATAAAATAAAACATAAATTAACTAACATACACATAAACTCAACTGACAGAAACAGACCCAACAAAAATACTTGAACAAAAACTAACTCCTTTAAAAGCAAGTTCATATTAGCTAAATTGAATGAAACAAAGGTCCTGCCTCTGCTATTTTTAATTTAGTGGCTGTATGTTTATTTCCTGGCAGGCAGTATTTATTTACAAATAAATGATGGCCAACATCATTTAATGATTTGAAATATTTCAAGATGTAAAAATACTTACACATACACGAATATACACATAATTAGCAATACATTTGCCTTCAAATATAAACTAAAGCATTGCGTTTAGAACAGAAAGTTCAACACATGTGCCTTGTGAGAATAAAACAAAAAACCATTTTAATCCCTTGTGCTCTTTCTTTTGGTCATTTGCAATATTAAGCAAATATTTGGGTGTTATTTATTAATTTATTTCAGATGTGTTCACCTGTTTATTGTAAAAGAAAACTTTTTTTGTTGTTGCCTATAAAAAAAAAAAGAAAATAGCAAAACGGATATTACATATCCTTTCAATGAACTAAAACACTGAAAATAGATTGTTTGTTATTTTTTCGGCATTTAAAAGTGTTGCAAAGGAACCAGTAACAAATTTTTTTTTAACTTAAACTACATGAAGGCAGTCACCATTTGATTTAATGCCAGCGCTTCCGTTTGCGCCATAAACTTAAGCCTTCAACTAGACTTTTTTCCTATTTTTAAAAGAGCTACTACTACTACTACTACTATAGTCGCACATTATATCCTTTATATTTTTTTGTTGTTGTTTTGTTTTTAAGCCAATTGTGTTATTGTAGTATTACTAAGCACAATATATAAGTCTATTTGTTATTGTTAATGTCTATGAATTTATACTATAAATGATGGCCTAAAAATGCTTATTATACAAACAAAAAATTTTTAAGGGTTTACAAAAAAAATATTTTTCCATTTGTAATTTAGGTCTCAACTTCAGCAATCAGGGTTACAAAATTATAACCAAAAAAATTATTTAAGTAATTCCTGCAAAAAACCGACTTCAATACAGGTTTCATTTGTCTGTCTATGGACATATACAAAAATTATATTAACTATTGGCACACCCTTTAAGTTACATAACCAAATTTTATATTTGTTGTAGCAGACTAAACGCCACAGCTCCTTGTTAATTTCAACCGTCTGTCTGCAATTGTTCAGCAGTTTTGTATTATACACCAAATTACATCAACTATTGGGACACCCTTTAATTTACAAATCCAAACTTTTTAGTTAATGTTAAAGCGGAGTTAGCAATATATGGTCTTTGTAGTCCTCACACGTCAAATTAAATGAAATATTGGGTCACCCTTTAATATATAATTTTGAATATTTATACTTGTTACTAAAGCGATAATAGTATCTAACATGTTGGCCAATTTTCAAGCGTTTGTCTATAACGGTTTAGAAGATAGACCCAAATAGGTCAACTTACGTCACCTAAGGAGACACCCTTTAATTTTTAAATTTATTTTAGTATTACCTTGGCCATTGGGAAATATTATGATATGCGTTTTTTTTTTAAATTTTTAAGTGGTGCTCTTAACAGTTTATAATACACGTAAAGAACATGTCTGTTGTATCAGGACACCCTTTAATTTTTTTTAAGAAATGAACTCTTTGTAAAACATCAGCTTTCAAATAAAGAAAAAAAATTTTAAAATCGTTTCAATCAATGACAGTTATGCAGGCACAAACATTAAAAGAAGGCCACATTCAGACGAATTGATAACATCTTTCTTTTTTTGAAGTCGATCTGAAAATGTTTTACTTGACAGATCAATACATGACATAAATATTTACAGTAACGTCAGGCTTCTGGCTACCACGACGGTTTTTGACGAATCTCATATTGGACGTCAGATTTTGGAAGTATTTTTCGAGCATTGCTGACTTAATGCCACCAATAACACGAACAATGTTGGCCACGAAGGCATCATTTGTTACTAATTTATTATCCTAGGCCAGTGACGTCATGGGTCTCTAAAGAAAATTAAAAAAAAATTTCATGACTGTGGAGGCCAACTGGCGGGTTCATTTACCGGAATAAGTCAATGGTTGCGGTCGCCCTATAAAATACATCTCACCCGGAAAAACTAATTCCATATTTAAAAAAAGATCATTAATCATCGATCTCCATCAATGTAACGCAAGCTCTGTCCTTATTTTTTGGAAGAATTAAACTCCAGTGATGCCAACGTTTGTAGTGATTCTGTAGGATCTACGGTGGATTCGTTTCTCAGTTATAACAAAGAATGGTGAGAGCTACCAGCTTATTGAAAAGAGATGAAAGAGCATACAATAAGGAGATCACTCTCAAGCTGTTTAAAGAATTTAAATTTTTGCATCAAAAATACAAATATTCAATCCCTTGTTTTACTACGGCTATTCGGCTACCGATAAGTGCTTCGATTTTATTTAATGCTTTAACTTAAAATAAAACTTCAAATCATTTAGCAGGGAATTTGCACATGCCAATAACAAAGCTTTCATAGCTAATTAATGAAAGTTGTCGAAGAGTTATGCACTAAAGAAGGTCTAGAAACAGGGTACGGAAATAAACGAAACGTTTGCTTTTATTTTATTTCGCTGCTGAGAAAGATTATGTCATCAGGCTTTGTATTATTTTAACTTGTGAGCACACAATACTTACACTACTCCTTGGTCTAGAAACAGGGTACGGAAATAAACAAAACGAAACGTTTGCTTTTATTTTATTTCGCTGCTGAGAAATATTACGCCATTTAGTATTGTATTATTTTAGTTTTTGAAGAAAAAAACTGTACAGCCGGGAAAGAAAACAATGAAAACCAAATTAAAACATTTTAAGAAAAACACGTTTATTGCATTAACACTTATTTCTCAGCAAACTTTGCAACGCAATTGTACGAGTGTATTGGTACAGATAAGCGAAAAGTCAATTTATTCGTTTGCGCACATGTACAAACTGTAAAGGAATCGTTACATCTATCATCGTAATGATAAACATATAAAAAAAAATCGTGATACGTTAAACGTATGTAAACGGATCGTTATCTTTTCTTGAATTCACAATAGTTTTCAAATTAAAAAATCCTAGATCTAAAGCTGGAGTATTTCAAATTTTGTTGTTTCCAAAAGTCAAAAACCGATTAATTGCTTTTAGCGCTTGATTTAAGGAAGACTGCTTCAATTACCAATCTGCTTTTTCAAAAATATATTTTAAAAAAGCTTCTTCTGCTTATGCTTTAAGCATAAGATTTTTAATATATGTTTTTACTTGCAAAACATGATTAACTAATAACCTTCTTCCAAATGTCTACAGCATTAACTGGTGGTACTATTGGGTTAATATTTTAGAAAGCTCATCTCAAGTCTGTTAGCAGAAGATTTTCCTTATACTTAATCAGGATGCAGTTTCTTTCCCAAGTTTTATTGTTCATTCATGAACCTGAGATTTAACTTATTGTAATCAGTAATTAAAAAAATTATTTAATCATAAAAATTCATTAACTTCAACTAATTTTGATTGCCTAACATTTTTTTTTAGCAAATTTTCGTAATTTTTATGTTATTCGAACTAAGTTGACAATTCGTAGAAAACGTACGTTCAGTCATGCGATAACTTATGTTATAATGTCGAATATTGTGAATTATCATCATATCATATTCATATTGTGAATGTCATAAACCATAAAAGGTATTTTTACGAGTATGATACGTGTTGTACGTTCACGGATGCAAAAATATCACCCCTGATTAAAAATGTTAAAAAAGTGAAAGCCGTTGCATAAAACGTTTATGAAACGATTTGTTTATTTTTATACAGGTATTAGAGTTTAAATTATTATTTTTATAAAACTGATTTTCAGCAGACTTATATATTGCCAGATCCAAATAAGAACAAAATAAAATAATCTTTCATATCAAATGTTTAAGGGTGGCCCAATAATACTGCAAATATCCTCTACTTTCTCAGGGAATCTTGTAAAAAAAAATTTCTAAAAATTTAGAATTTTTACTACTGAAACCAATCGTTTAACCAGTCATAATTGTTTATAATTTTTTCACACTGATGTAATTATAAATGATGACAATAACAGTCTATCCTTACAATTAAGAAATGTAAAGAAATAATAAAAAATGCATTGAGTATAAGTTAAGAACTTAAATATTCTCAGATACCTCTCGTTCTTTAACTACATCTCTTACACCAAGTCTTTAATATATTTAAGTTTATAACAAAAAATTAACTTAACATTTTTATGGCATTACATTTATGTACTTATATTTCCTAAACGTTTATAAAGAGTTAGAAAAAAGCTGATTATACTTGTATTAAAATAACAAAATATATATTTATTTTCTACTGGCGCTATTCTATAGAAAAGCGAGCTTCGATTGGCTTAAGTGGTGGGTAACTTGTGAGTCACATCATTTAATATGTTACACTACTCTGTTGTGGTGTCTTGAAATATGGCGCTATAAAGGACTACTTATTGAAACATAGAATTCCGACAACCACTTAACACAAGCTGTTTTGATAATATTTTACAAAATATATGAGAATATTTTGCTGCTTTTCTAGTATATTTTATATATATTTTTTTTACTCTTCTTCTATTACTATATTTTATGTAACATTTTTTCTTTATTTTTATTACTTTTTGTTTGTGCTCCTAATTTCTAGAGAAAGTTTCTAAGGATGTGTGTAAAAGTAAATATTGTAGTTAGTGATTGAACATTTATTTTTGAATTAGTGTTATTGGTTTCAGGAAAATTAGGATTCTTTAGCTAAAGCGGAATAATAAAATAAAGTATATTAACGAGGCACAGTAGGAGAGTTGACAGTAAATGGAAATAAATCTGTGTAATAACATTGAGTCTTTACTTTTTTGAAAAACATTTGAACTTCTAACTTCTTATCAGGGTATAATGCATCGTCTCTCTTTTGTTGCCAGCTAAAACAAAGCAGACTTATATACAGAGGTCGCCGATTTCCAAAAATAATAAAATTAAATCAATTAATAGAAATAATTTTTCACATTATATATTATATTATGCTAAATCCTATACATTTTTAAATAAAAATGAAATTTATTTGTTGGTTGGAAAAGCAGGTATCTATACGTATTTCGCCGGTTGCTTAAGCTAGCTCATCAGGAAGCCTTTTTTTGCGAACGCCCTGACTATTTGCCGATCATTGCTTACATGTATGACATCTACCTTAAGGAAGGATCACATGCAATGCACCAAATATTGCCTTATTTTATGTTCCAATTGTGTGATTTCACCATCAGTTAGCACTTGCGTCAATCGAGGACGATATTGTGCTATTTTTGCCAAATAATATGCAACTCTGTTGCGGCAGTTATCGACCAATGAATAAATGGTTTCAAAGCATTACCTTATTAACTTGTCTTTTAACACTTAAAAAAACCATAAAATATAAAAAATATAATAATGTTATTTAAAAACGGCATTTTAATCATAAAATTTGATGAAAGATGTATGTTTTAAAACTTTCAAAAAAAAAAAAAAAATGAGACTGTAAGAACAATTGCTTTGTTTTTGTAAAATTACTAGGATCTGCTTGCTGGAGTGTTTAGTGTCTTTAGATCTCAGCATTAAGTCTTGTACCAATCTCACTTAAAATTGATTAATTATTTAAAATATTTAAATACAGGATCTGCTACAAAGGTTCTTCTATCATAAATATTTTTTTTATAAAAGCAATTATTTGCTTTTCAATTGCAATTAGTAATTACATATTTTCATCAAATACTCATTGCCATTGGTAAAAATAATAATAATTAAGTTAAAATCATCAGCATAAATTGGTCATTATTTCAAACAATGCCAAAATAATTTCAATAGTATTGAAAAAATTCCATATAATTTAAAAAATTTTTTTTTATCATTTTATCAGATTTTGTTAAACCATATTTTATACACAAATTGGCTGTAAATTAAAAAAAAACTTGTTATATAAATTAAATGATAATTAGATTTGAGCAAAAATTAATTTGATCTAAAAAGTTTCATAGTTAAGGTTTTAAAAATTTATTCCGTTGATATTATGTAAAAAATTTGGTTTAATGTATCTAGAGGCACCTCTCCCAATTCATTTCCGGCACTAGTCATGAATAATATCGTCATTTATAATATCGTATATTTCTGCTTGTGACTCTAAGAGATTTAGGCTGCATTTCTTTTTAACAAATCAATAACAAATATTTTTAATACGAAGTTGGGATTCGAACTCGTGAACCATTTTATATTGAAAAAAAAAACCTTTATAAACTTTTTTGATTACATCTATGTAAATGATTATATATATAAGATATATATAATATAACTTTTGCCATTGTTTTTTTTTTCTTTGGCGCTTTTATTTTAGAGTAAAATTATAGTAGAATCTACATATACGAGTATAAATTCGTTGGATGTCAGAATGTATGTATGTCTAATCCTCTTTCCTGAGCTTTTGATTTTTGATTTTCGGTTCGTGGATGGTTTGCGTGGCACCAAAAGTTTTTCCATGATTTTTTTAAGAAACCCTTTATGTATTTCACATAAATGTGACACATTTAAAGCACTCTATGTGAAGAAGACCATAATATTTTAAAACATATTTTTTGTTTGGTTTTGTGACTAGTAATTTATAAAGTTGATTTTTTTCCACCTTTAAATAATAATTTTAAAACTTATATTCTCTAACAGTAAGGAAGTTATTAAAAAATATTTACTTGTTTTAAAAACTGCAGTAAGTGTTTGATAAGTAGAATTAATAAAATAAATAGAGTTAAGGATCTTACTTTAGAGATTTTTCAAGGAATTGTGGCATTAACACAAAAAAAAAAAAAATTCTTATTACCCAGTAAAAAATAGTGTATGTCATTCTTAGCGAACGGCAGCGTATTGACATCTAGAAAAGTTGTTGTTATTTTTAAAATATTTTTTTCAAATAACATGTTGAACTACATCTTAGATTTACATTTATTTTCTTGCATGACTACAACTATTTTAAATAAAACTCCAATTCAGATCTTTCATAGCACAACAAAATGAACAGAAGTTTAACATGCAGTTGGCGTTCTCGCTTTAACGTGAGAAAACATTATTATTATTAATAAATCGAAATTGATTTTGGCTTAAGTTCATTTATTTTAATTTTTAAAATTCTTTTTTAAAAATATAACATACAAATGTATGCGGACGTTTTTCAAAGAAAACGAGACAAATTAGACGCCAGCAAAATGTACTGCTACACTTACGGGATCGCTGCGCCCTTCCTCAGCATTCTTCGCATCGGCCTATCTTTGTTATGTAATTATAAACATCATCTATTTAGCTAACTTACTTTGTAAATAAGAATACAAGATATATTAATATCAATATTAGTTTGGTAAGACGAAGTTTACTCACAACCAAGGTACTTCTTCACTATTCTCTCTGTATTTCGTCTTGTAGATTTGTTTTTTTTTGCTTTGTTTCAATCATCGATTGAACACGAATGCAAATTTGTTTTTAGTCATTCTTACTTGTTTACTCACAACATTATAGATGCTGTTCCAGTATCATTTTGATTGTTATGAAGTAAGCATGAATGCTCGCTGTGCCTTGCGTGCTTATAATTTTAATTTTTATTAAATTATTATTTGAACTGTCAATATTACTAAGGGAAAGAAATTATTTTGGCTTAAGTTCATTTAATTTTTAATTTCTAAGAATCTTTCTTTGGCAAACGTCCGCATACATTTGTAAAAATAAATTTTCCTTCTAAAAAAGGTTCTTAGAAATTAAAAATAAAATGAACTTACGCCAAAATATGTTCTATTCATTTATAATATTCACAGTTCAAATAATAATTTAATAAAAATTAAACTAAAAATAAATTCTCATGACAGAAACTTCTTAGCATTTATAAACCTATTTAAAAGTAGTATAATACTGTTAAAAACAACCAACATGCCTTCAATGACATGCCAATGTAAAACTCATAGGTTTTTCACCCGAATTTGCACCTCCTTGTTCGTATAGATGTAGTGTTTTAATAACATCCTTTTCCTCGCTTTTTTACTGGGTAATTTCAAGTACGTTTTTCCATTAAAAAAAGAAATGAAGTGAAAACAAGTAAAAAAAGAGTCAAACATCTAGTGTGTTTGCCACAATCATTAATCATTTATGCGTTAATATACTTTTTATAATTAACTATTGATTCAAATTTTATTATGTGAATTACTTCTACTGTCTGTTATTTAATTTATTTCATACTATTTATCCAATTATTATTTACGCAAAGTGAGTATCACCAAATTTTAAGCATCAGCTATATAGCCTTTTAAATGTAGAATAGTTACTAATGAATTCGTCTGGGGTTACTTGTGAACTCCACCACTTTTGCGTCAAAATTTAAGTTTTTTTCTAAAGTAACTTTTACTTACTTTAAATTATTTAATTTCAATTACCAAATTTAGCACATTTTGAGAACTTAAAATATTTTATGAAAAGAAAATTATCAATTAAAAAAATTTTTAAACTGCAGCCATTTTGCAGTAGAAAAAAAGACGTCTATACTGGTCAGCACCTTTTTAATAGCCTTCGTAATTAAAAAGGCTACTAGTCGATTTATTTGCTCACTTCTATTTTATTGCATTATTATAATTAATTTTTATTCCCAAGAAAAACTTTTTTTTTAAATAAATATAGTAATTGTTAACAACTCTTTGTGGTTTCATGCAAATATTATTTAATTAATTTTCCAATCTATTTATTATATATAATTCTTTTTTTTTTTTTTTTTTTTTTTGTTATTAATTCTCATGATTACTTTGCTATTATTTCATTTGTAGTTTTACAAATCTTTACAAATTCCATTTGTTTTCAAATTAAATCTATAATTCCAATATTTATTTAACAATTAGAAAAAATATTAAAAACATATTTCATATTTAAAATAATTTTCATAATAATAAAATACAATAATTTTTTATATAATGTAATATTTTTATTATATGCTGATTGCCTTTGTTGTAAACTAGTATTAATGTTATCTAAGTAATAATCTCATTTATTTTATTAACAGACATGTAGGAATGAGAAAATATGCCCTTTTTATACCCTTCACCACAAAAAGTGGAAAAAGGGTATAACATAAATTTTCATTCCGCGTACAATTTCGACAAAATCGATTTCCGAGCCCGAGCTGATTGAGCGCTGTCCGTCTGTCCATCCGTGTATGTTTTGAAATCAAGTTTGCCTAGGTACTCGATTAGCAAGAGAAAATTGAAATACGTCAACCGATTAGACATAATGTCGAAAGAGGTGCGATTGAAAATTAGCAAGATCGCGCCACGTCCTTCGAGGCAGCAGCAATACACCACGTCTGCCTCTAATTTTTTTATATTATTTTGAAAAAATCTAGTTAAGTTCAATCCAAGGCTAACATATGGGGCAATAGAGAATTAAAAAATTAGAAAATAAAACATAAAGTGTTAAAATTGGCGGTCGCCCATATTGTCCGAGTTACGGAGCTCTGAAATTTTCATATTTTTTGAAATTCAATATAAGTATCATTTAAAAGCTTTTGAAGAGATCTTTAAGGAAATAATAATAATTTTTCAAAATTTTTTTAAGAACCGATGAAATTTTTGTGCAAAATAATAAATAGTACTTAATTTTTTGTTATTTTTTATTCTAAGTTACGCCAATATCCGTTTTTCTTTTTTGGAGGTTCCCCACTGAACTAGATTTACATATGTGGTAAAGGTTATATAAGATCCAGAATCTATATTCGTAGTGCAGATTGGCCAACTTATTATTAACAAGTAAGAATTTTATATTTAGCTGTAGTTAATCTTATATGCTCTTCAAAAAAGGCGGTGTGTTATTATTTTCTTAAAAACATACATATTGAGCAGATGGTGACGTTTCACTACATACGTTGTTTATTTGCATTTTTTTTTTGTCGTTTTTGAATTAAAGGAAATTGCAAATTTTTTTAGTGTAAGAAAATTTTTGGAAAAATTAAAAAAATTTTTTTGTGAAATTGTAGTGACAGTAATTATTTATATTTGTGAATTTTTAATAATATAAAGCTGAAATTTTTTACTATAAAAACGATTTTTTAGTAAAGTTAAATTTTTTGGTATAATTTTTATGGAAATGAACTATTTGGGAGTAATTTTGATCGTTAAGTGAAATTCGAATTACTTAAAAAAATCGACTTTAAATAAATTATAGCTGTCTATCCACAACGATTTAAAAGTTTGGCTACATACATTAAATTACATCAACTATTGGGACACCCTTTAATAATCAAATCCAAATTATATACTTCCTGTTATAGCCGACTTAGCAATACATGTTCTTTGTAAATTTCAACCGTGTGTCTAAACCTGTTAAACAGTTTATTTATATACATCAAATATTGGGACACCCTTTAATTTCCAAATTCAAATTTTATACTTGCTTTTAAAGCGGCCTTAACAGTATAAGTTTTTTTAATATTTCAAGTGTCTATATACAACTGGTTAAAAATATGACCATATTAATCAAATTATAACAAAAATTGAGACACCCTTTAAATTTAAAATGCAAATTTTATACCTGCGGTTATATTGGTGTTAGAAATATAGGTTCTTTGTTAATTTCAGTTGTCTGTTTATAACAATTCAAAAGTTTAACCACATATATCAAATTATAACAACTATTGGGACACTCTTTAGTTTCAAAACACAAACTTTGTACTTTCTGTTAGAACGGACTTAACAATAGTAAGTTCTTTGTGAATTTTAACCATCTGCCGAAAACTTTACGAATGTATGGCCATATACATCAAAATAAATGAACTATTGCGGCACCCTTTAATTTACTTCTTATTATAACCATCATAGCAATCGACATTCTGTCCGATTTTGAAGCATTTATATGTAACGGTTAAAAAGATAGGCCAATATACGAGGTCAGGTCGTAGGAGAATCACCCATATGACACCCTATAATTTTTAGATTTGTTTTTTGTATTACTTTGTGCTAACGGGATCTTAAGCGATACACAGTTTTTTTTTAATTTAAATTAGAATCCTTTGCAGTTTGAAATACACGCAAAAAACATGTTCTATGGGGAACCTCTAAAATTATGATCTGTTTACTTTTTTTCCAATTAGGATTTGAGCCTGACTTATTTTCGGCATTTGTTTCATATTTATTTTTTCACAACATTATAGAGCAACTGATTAAAAATAAAAATTGCATTTCGTGGCTATACCGAAGGTTAGTACGATGCAAAAACAAGTGTAAAAGACGAGTTACAGAGAGAATGAAATGCCTTAAGTTGTGTGTGGACTTCGTCTAACCAAATTTATATTATTTAAATTAGTTCGTTAAATAGATGATGTTTACAATGTACACAAACTAAGGTAGATAGATGCGAAGAATGCTGATGAAGGATGTGGCGGTCTAGAAAATGCTGCATTTCATTCTGCTTGCGTCGATTTTTCTGTTTTTCTTTAGAAAACGTCCGCATACATTTGTAAATAATTTTTCTGTCTAAAACTGTTTAGAAATTAAATTAAAAATGAACAAAAAAGTCGAAAATAAGTCAATTTTAATTCATTTATTGTAAAGTGTTACTAAAACAGAACAAATTTGTAAGTATACCCTTTCATATAAAAAAAAATCAGAATCGATGCAGAAAGGACAGCGTAATACAGGCACAAACATAGAAAAACAAATTTCAGTCGAATTCATAACCTTTTTCGTTTTTGAAGTCGTTTAAAAACAACTTCAGTTGCACAATTACAAAATACAAAAAAAAACGAATGTTTATACCATTTAATTTACTCAGTAAAAGATTTTGTTAGTAATATTTGTACTTGCTTATCTTTGTTCTAAAAAACTACTATATACGAGTATTACTCGTACAATATAAATTTCACTTTTTTCAGTTTCAAGGAATTAATAGACAAATAACACGGAGCGACATTTTCGCTAAAAAAAACATTTAGTAACAAACAATATTTTAAAGTTTTTAAAAAATTTTTTAAAAATTTTAATAAATTACTAATGTTGAAGTTATGGCCCATTGAGCACTTTTTAAAATCTCATTAATTTCAACATTAAAAGAAACTTTCAAAAAGTAAAATCTTTTGTTAACACACAAATTGTTATTTGTTACAGAGATTTGTGTGTGTGTGTGCATTTAACAAATGAAAAACACATAATTATAACAATAAAGTATAATTACGAAAATGTCCTTGATATTGGCACATGTTTAAAATAAAAATAAAAAACTGAACAATAGAGCTGAAGACCTAAATGTTTTTGAACAAAAAAAAAACATTTATTGAACATTGACCACTCATTCAAATAAATCATTAGAGCTGACGACGTTTAACAGCGATATACTATTCTTGTTTGTGCAATTATTTGCAGATATTAAGGATCAATTGATATTAGGGAAATCCTTGATAGTTTATAAAAATAAAGTTAAACATTATTCAAAAAGTTCTGTAAAATAAAAATCTGTTCAGAAGAAGAATTAAGCGAATTCACGTTTAATTATTATTCGCAATGGTAGTTAATTCTAAAAATTTATTTGAGAGTTATTGGTGCTAATTGAGAAATAACAATAAAAATAAAATAGAATTCGTTTGAAATGAATTCCTTTCCAACTCTGTATGAAGTATCCATTGAATCAGTTCAGAAATATCATTTAGTTTAAGGGAAAGTTGATTGCAACTAAGAGAAACTTATAAGACTATTTACCCATTCAGATGAGTCGAAATACGTAACCACTACTTTTACAAATATTTTTTCAATCTTTTCTGACACGTATCATTACGATTAACGATAAATAATATAATAAATGTTATAATTTAACTTTTATATCTTCTTTATTATTATTTATTATTTCTTAATAAGTATTTGAGAAAGACAAGCATTTTTTCCATTATTTAATGATTACGTCTTGATTTTTTCTTTTGCTTATATTTTTAGGTATAAATTAAATTCGATTACTTGCAAAAAAATGCCAGTTTCATATTGTTTTCGGTAGTAAAGTTTTTGCTGTTAAAAAATTTTAAGCCAGCGAGAAAATACATCAAAATGTTCATCAAACTTATTACGTTAATATGAGTTTAATGAAAAGCAAAGTACTTTTAATTTGATTACCTGCTCTGCAGCATTTTGAAGCTTGTTTGATCTGTTTACACGTAGGTTCTTCAAATATCTTTATAGTTTTAGTTTTAGCCTAACAAAATTAGTTTTGTCGCTGAAACTGTGTTATTTATGAATTTATTGATTTTTGTCGGTACAAATAACACAGCTTTACAAACACCGTAATTATTTTTTTCTAAGTACCGTTTTTTGATAACGGTACTTTAGTGTTTTTCGGTGTATGGTCCCACTCAAACTCTTGTGTAGCCCATCCGAAGTTCCATCGAGCTAAATGGCACACCATTGGAAAGGTAATTGATTGCCTTTTCCGTCAATATGCTGCAACTTTCTATCTGCCAAGAAATGGCACCTTAAATTTCAACAATTGCCTATTTTTTACGTTTTTTTTTTTTAATTTTTTATTTTCACTTGGTTTTTTCTACGTTATAGTAAAGATCTGCAATGTTTTATTCTTTTAGAAAATAGTTTATTTTATTACCAATATTTCAAGCGTAATTTGGAAAAAAACGAAAGTAAAATAAAGTTTTTATTAAGGATTTTGTGGAACGACAATATTTTAATTTTCATTGCTCACACACTATATTCGGGGTCGGCTAAGTAGGTAGGATTAATGCTTTTAGTTTTTATATTGTTTCTAGAATATTTTTTATGACTATATTTGTCCCTTTCATTATTGTATATATGCACGGAGAGTACAATAGCAAAAATGACCAACTCATTCCTCAGGAGAAGATTAGACTTTCTGCGTTACATATTAAGCTTGGGTTATTTACAAATATTGTCAAAACGTTGCCAAAAGATAGTATTGCCATGAATTACCTTAAACAAAAATTTCCGCGAGCCACAGCGAGCAAAATTGAAGCTCGTATATTTGATGGACCTCAAAATCGGGCTCTGTACGGTGACCAAACAATTAATGAGTATTTAAGTCCAGCTTATTTGGAAGCATGAGAAGCATTCCAGGATATCGTTCACAACTTTTTGGGAAACTACAGAAGTCCTGATGATGCTGAGAAGATCGATACATTATTGCATAAATTCAATGCTATTGACATAACTTGTTGTGGAAAGAGGTCATCTGTATGCGATGTGACATTGTGTTGTTGAAACCACATGTTAATCGAGCCCTAAAGCATTCGGTTGTGGCCTTAAAACGTTTTCAATCATATCACAATATCGCTCCCTATTCACAGTTACCGCTACGACGTTTTCATTTTCAAAGTAGTTAGGTCCAATGACTACTCCAGATCGAAAAGATCAAAGGTGACTGATGAATTATTTGAGCGTTTTAATATATATATATATATATATATATATAAATCCAAATGCCTAGTAACTCATTATGATTTTATCATAAAAATCTTGGTTGACATGGGCGAGCTGTAATATATCCTATTGGCATATATACAGCAGCGTAAAATGAATCGTGCATGGAAACAAATGAAAGTCCTTGTTCAAAATTGTGGCCAAAGTTGTTCTCTGAAGACCAAGCTGCTGAGCACAGCGTCAAATTCAGGTTGATGCATTATCTTAAACACTTTCTGGAGCAGCAGTAATATTTTTAGCCGATCTTGCGAAGTAGTTTACCTTCCCAGAGTACACCGTGTGGTACAAAGTTTTTATAAATCAAATAAGGTCGTCTTTTAATTTTTTTGTTAAATTTTATCTTCGAATAAAGTCTTCAAAGAAGCAAAACCCATTTTTTGTCGTTTCCAAAATAATTAATGACAATAAATTTCTTAAACTCAAGTCGTGGTGGCACTTGAACACTTTATGTAAATAGTTGCCAAGTCTTATTCTTTGACAATATTTATATAGTCTCCATATTTATATATCTGTAATTTTCGGTAAAAGAAAAAGAAAATAATACAGTTTTTTTTATAAAAATTCTTAAAATGCTAGGTTAAATAATTAGTAAAGGAGGTACACTACCTGCATAAAATTGCTGATGATTGATATAGTGATCCAGAAAATGCCCCAGCACATTCGACTAGTATTTAATTTTTCCTATTTTCTTTAAAAATTAACACAAAAATTTAAAAATAGTTTTTCTAAAATCTCAATGCACGTGAACTTTAGCCGGATTAAAATTATTCATTTGATCATAAAATCAAAATATGTAGTTCGATAATTTAAAGAATTAAAAATATGAAAAATTAAAATACTAGAAAAAAATTTCCTGGCCAACAATTATAGTTCCCACAATTAAGTGTGAGAAAAATCCTTTAAAATAAAACAACTAAACCTTCCCTGCTTATATGCAGGATGATGCTGTAAATGAATCCTTCATTATTTAATTAATTCGCGAATCATTCATGCACTGAATTAGCATAGTTTGAATAAATTCTTTTCACCCAAGAAAAATGAATTGAATAAAATTTGAGTTAATTCAAATGACTTTGGTAAAAATAAATTGCAATTCATTTTCAATTTAAATGAATTTGTATAATAAAATGCAATTGAATTAATTCAAATCACTCATAAAAATAATCAGCAATTAATTACCAATTCATTAGAATTAATTTAAAAATTTGAGTTAATTTTGTTACCAGATCTATTCATGAATTTGATTGATTTCATTCATTTTAATTTCATTGTTCTAACTCATTTGAATGAATTCAAAATCAATTAAAGAGAATGAACTGCAATTTACTTTAACAAGTTCATTTAAATTACAAAAGGAGTGCAACTCACTCTGAAAAGTCATTTAAATTGAAAACGATATTATTCTTTTTAGCCGAATTCGTTTAAATTGATTCAAATTTTGTTGAATTCTTATTTCTGGTGAAAGGAATTATTTCAAAATTTAGCTAATTCGTATCGCATTAAAATCAAAAAAGAATGATGCATTTACAGCTCTAGGATGTAATAGCATGTGGGAAAAATAACATTTTAAGGGACATCCTATTTCAAGGCAATAAACACCCTGTTTCACTCATATAAAACGAACATTTACCAACAATCACTTTTAAACACTAAAATCACAATTTGTGAACTTGTTGTGGTGGTGACACATTGAAAAATTGTACGAAATTAATTAAGATTAATGTAGTGTTGTGTGCCTACTGACATTTCTCTCACAAAAGCAAAAAATTTTTTTTTAAACAAATAACAACGATACCAATGAAATCCTGTTTGGATAATCAATAATTTTAATTGCATTTCATGTTTTAAAATGTACAAGATTTTTTTTTCTGTAGCCTAATTAAAAATAAAAATCGTTTAAAATTAATATCAGCTTTTTTTATACATTTTACTTTTTATTTTTAAAAAGTCCACAAACGAAAGATAAAATTTTGAAATATTGATATGCATTTTTATGTGAACAAATTATTGAATGAATGTTGTTGCTGTTGTTGCTGGGTAAACAACATTTAAAAAGTTGTTTTTTTGTGTTTAAACAAATCTGTAGGTTACACGTATTGTAGAGTATACGATTCGCATATCATTGGTTGTAATCTATACAATTAATTTAATTAATCTGTGGTTTTTAAATGTAACTGCTAGTACGACTAACTGAATAATAAATTGGAAAATATAACAACACAGATAATAGTGTTGTTATTATTACGGTACAGCAGAAGCGTGCTGAGTATGTCATTTTAAAAAGGGATAATAATATAATCAGGGAGATAATTAAAAACAAAAAGTGTGGATTCATTAAAAGATGATTTTGTTTACAAATTGTTTGAATATACTTGATTCTTGGTGAAGCTATTTATAATTAAAATACATTAGAATATAAGCAGATGAGTCGATTTAAATTAGGCTCAGGTTCGTATTTTCAGTTCTAACTGAAAATATAAAACAACTATCCAAGTGATAAATGAAGGGAACAGGAAAAGAAATATATACACGCAAAGAAAAAATACAGTTGTGATATGGTCACAATAAACATAATACACTCTGGTTTAATTATTTAAAGGCACAAAAGATCCCATATTCAGTAGCCGGTATCTTTTGCAATTTTTAACCGATTCCAGAATTCTAAAATAGAAATGGAAGCTAGACATCTTGAGATATAAACAAAATCATAACAATGGTGGTTTCTTAACAAAGGAACCTTTTTTCATAAAAAATCTAATTATGTGATATTTTTTTTTTGTTCACTTGAATAAAGGCTTTTCTTGTTTTTTAAGTTATTATTACTTTATTTGCTTTATTAAAGAACTACTAGTAATGGGTACAATCCCCCTTGTTTTTAATAACTTTAAATATACGGGTTTTCATTGACAGATAAAGAGAATTGATGTAATCTAACAAAATTTCATTTCAAGCCTAAATTAGTGACTGCTTGTCATCAAATTGTCCACCTCCTTCATAGACCTTACGAGGTAACCAACTCCATACATTTTCGATAATGTTTAGATCTGGCGAATAGGGTGGCCATTTAAGAATATTAACATTTTGGCTTGCAATGTACTCCTTTACTACTCTGGCTTTGTGTATAGGGGCATTATCCTGTTGCAATATCCTAGGTGTTGGACCGAATAGTTCATTGAACTTCGGAAAAAACGACTTAACGTTCTATAGGTTGCACCAGTCATTTTTGCACTTTAAAATCCAAGATCGATGGTGTCATAGTACGTAATAGCACCCCACGCCATAACGTCGCCCTCTCGGCTGTGATGTCGGTTCAAAAATCGCTTTTCTTCACGCAGGTCATGGAAATAATAGTTGTAGCCATCAGGCCCATCCAAATTAAACTTTTTGTCATCGGTAAATACAAGGGTTTCCCGTCATTTATATGGGCTTTTTGCTGCACATCCCATACCATGTATTCTTTTGCGAATTGAAGACGCTTTTTCTTACGAGGACCATTAAGTGGCGGCTTTTTTTGAAATTTCTGGTATTAAAGATACTCACAGCTCTTAATAACTCTGCGTACTGCTGACTTGCTCGCTTGCACTCCAGGTTGAGCTCTTATTTTTGACAAGGATAAGGCAGAATTAGAAGCAATTATGATGATTATTCTTTTCTCATAAGTAGATTAAGACAACGAAACCCTTCCTTTAAAATTGTTTCCATAACCCTCGGGGTCCTTAATGTAATTGTCGACAACTGTTGGGCTCCGTCCAATTTGTTTTAGCTATTGCGCGGTTAGAATATCCTTCAGAACAAGAAAATCAAACAAAATAATGTTTGAATTTAAATATATTATATTCTAGATCACGACAGAATGCTTTTTTATCAGTTTAGTAAGTTTTAGTTAGGTTAAAGTTAAAAATGTTTTTGTTGTTAAAGAAAATTAAAAAAAAATTAAAATTTATGTACAAACTAAATAATTAAAGACAATATACAATATATGAAAACAAATAAAAAGGTAAGCAAAACATTGCAAAAAAAAAAGTTGAAATATATGTACGTATATGTATGTATGTAAGCACATAAATCTTTATTTTTGTGTTTTAAGCATAATTGTGAAACCATTTCAACAAACCTGTTTTTGAGAATTTATGTTTTAAATCAATAAATCAATAACAAATTAAACTATGAATAACTCCTTTAAGTCCTTTAAGTTAGGAAATATTTACACTTACGAGACCATATTATAATTCAATTATATATCATGATATTTTCAAACATATTATGATGTTTTAATTTAACCATTTAATGTTTCTATTTTAACATATTTATTTTGGATTTTATCATGTTATTGTTATGCTAGACAACAATATGGTTGCAAGACCAGCTTTATTATTATTAAATGTAACAATACTATGATTTGCATATAATACAATCATAATATGTTGCTCTTAGATTATGGTTACCTCAACCATATTTTTTCTTTGCGTGTAGTGCATGTGCTGGATATTTGGATTATAGGGCTGCCCAAATTTTTTTACTTAATTAAAAGAGACTCTGCCTAAGTTCATTAAGGTGTGCCAACCTTAAGTCTGTTTCATAACTTTTTTGGAAAGTTTTTGAAAACGTTCGCAATCATTTTTTCTCTCATAAAAAGACAAAACTATTTAAAATCACGGGAAAACAAAATCTAAATTTTAAACACAAAATTAAAACTAAAAATATTTTCACTGTTTTAAGAAGAAAAATTAATTTCAATAAATCAGCAAAAAGAAATAATAATTTATTTTGTATTTTGTTTGTCTCTCAAGACTGTTGTACAAGTTTAAATAAATTGCTCGAAGAAATAGTTTGGGCTGTTTCGTGTAAAAAGAAGAAGAACTTTATTTGCTCAAAACTGGTTTCATTTACCCAATTTAAAAAAAAAATTCGTTCAAATTGGGTACCCATGAGATCCCAAACTAGAATAAGGGAACAGACCTATTATTTGATTTGTGGTTGATTTCGTTTTTTCTACATAAATAGGAAAACTAAAATAAACAATTAATTGAATTTCTAACATTTCAGTTTATCGTGAAATACAGAATAGGGGCAAATGAAACACAAAAATAGGAGAAAATATTAGTTGTTTTCGGGTAATAATGAAAGAGGTATATATTAATAATTTTGGGCGTCATTAAAGAACTATTTAAAAATAATTTTAATACAGAAAAAAATTTATATTTCCATCCCTGGTGAAGATATTAAAAAGAAGATTAGTAAATATATCTATAAGGTAAATTAGTAAATTAGAAAATAAAATTGTTTATATGTATAAACAAACCTAATCCTCAAATTCCTAAATCATGCACAAAAACTCCAAAACCGATCATTTTTAAATTTTGACAATAAAATCTTTGTTTTCCTGTGGGTCAGGAAATACTTTTGAGAATAATCAAAGGCATATAAAACAGGTCTTTGTGGTACTGGATAACCTAACCAAAAATATAGAATTTTTCCTAAAAAAAAATCTCTATTTTTTTAATCGTGTGAAGATATTGGGATATTTTTATATTCAAGCCTTAAAAAATCCAAAATTTTTTCCAATATTTTATTTTAAAATTAAAATCATAATCTGGAATTACTTATTTATTACAATTTATTTTGACGATTTTATTATTTTTAAAACATACGCTCAATAAGATGCCACTTCTCCACACGTCTAACGCACCACTATTTCGCTGAACCTGTCATTTAGTTAAATAAATTTTTTTTTATGGACTATTCATTCAATAGTCATCGAGTTGTAACCAATATTTACGCTGTGCTATACATAAAATTGCATTTATATAAATATGAAGTGCAGTAAATATTTGCATATACTCGTACATAGTTGTCGTTTTTGTTAAAACATTATAATAACAACTTTTTTGAAAGTTTTGCAAATAAATATTCATGGTTAAATCTTTATTTTCTGCACCACCAATAAAAAATTACAGCAATAGCACGATGGTAATTCGAGAAAAAAATTTAAATATTTTATTTAAAAAAATATGAAAATAAAATTTTATAAATGCAATTTAGTGTTGAAGTTATGTATGTTGCTGTTAAATGTTTGTAAGTACTTTTGTAATAAATTAACAGCAATTGTTAGCAAACATGTCCCGTTTCAAATATGTTTTTATACCAAAGTTTTTTGCTTCAACATTACAAAATAAATAACAAAATTTAACAACATACAATACACATCTATATTGGTACGCATTTATTATAAAAAAAATAAAACTGATATAAAGGTTAATTTAATTAGTTTTCTGAAAAGAAACTATAACTTTTTAGTTGTATTGATTCTCAGCTAAAATCTTAGTAAGACGACTGACTACTAAAAAAAACTACTAAAAAATTATTTTGTAACATATTGGTAAAAATTCTCCCTCCAATAATTTCGATAAGTTCTGAGGATGGCTGCCGATAAATTTTTGATATCCACCATTGGATATCATACACAATCATACTATTTAATCATAAAAAAGTCTGCCAGAATTCCGTCCTACTTTATAAATCATTTCAAAATGGCGTCGTTGGTGCCCCACAAAACAGATGCAAAAAACATACGGTTTAATTATTTTATTGTTGTTTTTTTCTAACCTTTTAAAATTAACTCTAATCCCAGAGAGAAGAATATTTTATGAATTATATTAAAAGATTATAAAATCGCTCAGATATGTCAAGTCGTCTGTCCCACACATACACTTTAATCTGCACTTTCATACTTCTTGATCACACAAGCAATATCTGACAGATCGTACCTCCGAGTATAATGGTGATTCCTGGCCTTAACGGAGAATATCTCAAATTGGATGAGCGATTTTAAAAGTGATCATATATCCACTTTTAATGAACTGCGGTTCCGTAGTTCAATGACCAAATAAACTGCAAAACTTATACTCCTCAAAGTGTTGAATTGCATGTGTTCACGAAGACCTGATTTATTAAAAAAAAAAAAAACAAAAGCAATCGAGTGATTCAATTAGTAGCTTTCTCTCACTCAGCGAACTTTACTGCCAGTATTTGTACTTATGAGGGCTGCTATATATATTTCTGGCCTGACAACACTGAGTGCTGCAAGTGCAATCTGACATTTCAATTGGAAAGTTTGTAATTTTTAAGCATAATCGTACTCAAAATGTTTTGAAGTACGACCATTATTTGTGTTGTTTACAGTGACTTGAAAAAATTAATATAGAAAAAAATGGAATTAACTCGTGAACATTTTCGTGCCATCATTTTTCACAACTTTCGACGTGGATTATCACGACAAGAGTGCATTGATGAACTTAAATGTTTGTATGGCGATGAAGCACCATCCTATAGCACTGTGAAAAATTGGTATAATGAATTTAATCGTGGCCGAAGCTCGCTCAAAGAGGAATTCCGTGAAGGTCGTCCAAAAACGGCTGTTGTGCCAGAGAACATTGATGCCGTGCGTGAACTCATAATGCAAGATCGACATGCGACATACCGGGAGATAGAGACATCCTTGGACATTTCTTCCACCAGCATACATTCGATACTGCATGAACACCTGGCCGTAAAAAAGGTTTGTTCTCGTTGGATCCCGCACAATTTGAAAGTCGCTCAAAAAAAGGCTCGTGTCGATTGGTGCAAAGACATGTTGCAAAAATACGATTGCGGTGCTTCAAAAGACGTTTATAAGATCGTCACAGGTGACGAATCATGGATCTATGCGTATGAGCCCGAAACGAAACAACAATCGACCGTGTGGGTCTTCAAAGACGAGCAAAATCCAACGAAAGTTGTTCGTGTAAAAAGCACTTCGAAGCAAATGGTCGCCTGTTTCTTCGGCAAAACTGGTCATATGCCGACTGTTCCGCTTGAGCAACGTGGGACGGTCACTTCTGAGTGGTACACTACAATTTGTTTGCCTGAAGTCATCGGAGAAATTCGAAAAATCAACAAGAGAAGACGAATTATTGTTCACCATGACAATGCGAGCTCTCACACATCGGCTCAAACCAGAGCGTTTTTGACCGGCCAAAACGTCGAATTAATGGGTCATCCTCCATACAGCCCTGACTTGGCACCTAATGACTTCTTCTTGCTTGCGCACATCAAGAAAAAAACGCGTGGTCAACGATTTTCGTCGCCAGAAGAAGCTGTTGAAGTGTTCAAAAACCATGTTTTAGAGGTGTCTCAATCGGAGTGGAAAAAGTGCTTCGACAACTGGTTTGAGCGCATGCAAAAGTGTATAAATCATGCTGGAGAATACTTTGAAATACAATAAAACCATTTTTGATTATAAATATTCGCATTTTCACTATTAGGCCAGAAATATATAGAGCAGCCCTCGTATCACAACACAGCAGATTTGCAACTATCTTAAAATCAAGATATTTTGTTATCTAAATTCTCCCAAGCAATAGCTTTTTGGATGGCCCTGAAAATATTTGTGACCAGAAGGAATAACGGCTAAAGTCGAGTCGCGACAAAGTTGAGTTATCCTATGCTTTAAATTTAAATGCACGAATCTAAATAATAGAAGTTCACTTGTAATAACTGACATGCACAGATATTTTAAATTATCAGTGGAAAATTTAAATATAAAAATCAAAATCTTTTTATCAAAATAAGCTGAAATGAAGAATTAAAGTGCCCAGAAGTAACAGAAATTCAAAAGTTTATTAAAAAGTAGAAATAATAATACGAACTTAATCGCTTAATAAAATAAGCTTGGCAGGTAAGAATTTGACACACATACGAAGGGTTTCGTCACACGTATGGCTCACTCTTTAATTTTTAATTCATTTAAAATAAGTCCCTCTAGAAATCATGTAAATATTAGAAACTTTTTCTATTAGAATTGTTCATACTTGTTTTTATAGCGACTTACTGAAACACACCCTGCTTAAATTTATAGTCTCAGACTATTACGATTCGAAAAATAAGAACATATATGTGAAAATAACGTTACTATCGGGACACCCTTTATATCATTGCTATTGTTCATTTGTTTGTTCTAATTCTTATAGCCGGCAGAGCAGTACATCCTCTATACAAATTTCAAAAGTCTGCCTATAACAGTTTAAAAGACTAGACTATATTCATCAAATTCAATGGCTTTTGAAAACACTCTTTACTTTTTCAATTTACTGTTTACAAATTATTTTTATAGCGGAAATATTTGTATATACTCTGTGTATATTAAAAATGTCTGCCTGTTACGGTTAAAAAACTAAAGCCATATAAGTGAAAAGCACGTCACTATTGGAATGCCCTTTAATTTTAAGTTTTAGTTTTTCTACTTATTGCTATAACGCATGTAATTTTACTGAAACTGTGCAAACTTGACGTATCTGCAGATTACAGGTTAGAAACTAAAATTTCTTTAGGACTATCACGTCACTTTGGGAACACCCTTTTATTTTTATTATTTTTCCTATAGCAGCTTTGGTAGTACTTCTTCTGTGAAAATTTCAATGGTCTACCTAATACAGTTTCAGTTTTATAACTCTCTTTATCTCTCTCACTCTCTCTATTGAGCCCTTCACGATGTTATAGACTAAAACAGGGCACCATATAGTTGGCGGTGCCGAATCTTAAATACTCTACACCACAGTGATGTTGGATACTTTCTTAAGCTTAGAACGAACTATCGAAATGCTCATCGAAACGTGATTTTATCTTCAATAATCAAATCGATGAATTTGGATTCTTTAATCGAACATTGAACAATCTTAAATTTACCTAATTTTAAGAGTAAATAAATATTCTTCGTAATTTATGGCTGAAAATGAGTGTTTTTTTACTTAAAAGAATATATTTTTGAAGTCAATTTTTCAATTATTGAGATTTTTTAATTCTTTCTATTTTTTAATTCTTTCTATTTTTTGTAAAATTGTGATAAAATCACCTTTTAAAGAAATTTCGATTTTTAATAAGAAAAAAATTAAGTACTATCCGACATGTCACAGAACTTAATTCAGATCGAAAGTGGTTTCAATTCCCTAAATTCGTTATTTAGAAAACGAAATACAAAAAATTTCTTCGGAATCAAACCACTTTTAAAATTCAAAACGGAATTTAGTTTCTTTGAAATTTTGTTATTTGCGAGTTTCAAATTTACTTTTATTATGTGTCCTTATTAAGATTAGCCTTGTTGTTTTAGTGTACCCATATTGCCACATTTAAATAAAAAGCTGGAAATAAACTAAATCGATCAGAATCTGAAGAAGTTAAAAAAAAAGCGATCGGAATTAAAACCATTCCGATCGGTATTTGTGACATATATAATTTAACATAAAAATTTCATCGGCTCTTAATAAGTTAGGCCTAAAAAAAAATTCTTGTGTATCCTGAAAGATCTCTTCAGAAGCTTTTAAATGAT
This sequence comes from Gymnosoma rotundatum, assembly GCA_916610165.2. Taxonomy (NCBI): domain Eukaryota; kingdom Metazoa; phylum Arthropoda; class Insecta; order Diptera; family Tachinidae; genus Gymnosoma; species Gymnosoma rotundatum. The sequence goes on from OU744338.1 coordinate 120,584,003, forward strand.
ACTCTTATTGACATTTAAAAAAAAATTTGAAAGTTTCAGAGGCCTGTAACTCGAAAAGTATGGGCGAGTGCCAATTTTTTTACTTGATGCTATTTTTCCTCTTTTTTAATTCAATATCACCCCATATATTTGCTTTTTTGATTGGAGTTACAGGTGAAAATATTTCTGATCGATTGCCATATTTAAATTTTCTCTATCTCATCAGTGCCTTGGAAAAAGACGGACATCGCTCAATCGACTTGGCTATGCATAAGAAGTCAGAATATGTATACTTTATGGGGTCGGAAATAGATATTCTAGAAATAACAAACGGAATGACAAACTTTAAATACCCTTTTTCCACTTTTTGTGGTGAAGGTTATAATAAAGGGGTCCGTCTTTTTTGGCCATACCCCTTTTAATTGTAACCAACTGTCAGCTTAATGGGCTAAAAATGTTTTAGGGCCTTCTTTGTGTAGTACTGATCAATCTTAAAGAAGTACATTTTTTTCCTTAAAGTATAACCACTTAAGGCATTTCGAATCAAAATTTTGTCGGGACCTATTTTTATGTGGTGTTTTTTTATTTTTAAACTCCTTCAATGACCTAAAAATGGGTTTCTCAGGAAAAGTTAAAAAGTGTGGCCTACACAGGCAAAAATTTGGCAGATATAATTTACGGTAGCAGAAATTTCTAACACATTTTGCGGTATAAGTGAATCGCATTGCAGAAAAAGAAAATAGATCAATATTGTGCTTCACAAAATGGTGAATTGCATTTGTGGTCAGTTCGGTTACATTTCATTACATCAATAAGCATGAAAGCCTACTTCTTATTTTCATTTCCCATATTAAATTCTATTGCTTTCGTCTTCAGTTCTTTAATCAAGTTATTTATTATTTAACTCTATCATTTTCACACTTAATTAATTAACAACTTTAAAAATAGTTGTCTCTCCAGTTATGAAAACATATTTGTAAATGTATTTTAAAATCTTTCAAGTTAAGATTATGTATTTTTAAACGATCTTTCTGTGCAATTGCATGATAAATTTTAATTGAGTAAAAATAAAAAAATAAAAAAATATCAACAACAACAACACCAAACAACTGCAGTGCTAAAGAAAAAAATTAAAACTAAATGACTTAATTAAAATTCTTAATTAGTTGTTTCCTTTTTCAAAAGAACGAAAAAAATACAAAGTGTTTTTCTTTATTAGCAAGATAATTTAAAGAAGTATTTATAACTTTAAATTGTAAATGATAAAGCAACATTAAAGTCATTCGAGTGTTATATAATGTTAAAATAATCTTAAATAATTTTTAAAACTTTAATTACTTTAGTACGATTTTTTTATTTTATGATTGAACTAACACTTGATAGTTCTCATCACTGAAATTAACACTGGCTTATTTGATTTATGTAACCATTAGTTACTTGCTTTATGCATTTCAACATACAGGCATCAATTTATTGTTTAACCTCCTTCTCATTAATTAAATATATGAGGTTAAGTAATTCCCTTGAAATGTCAGCTGATCCGTCATAGGCAAAAGTGGACTTTTGGAAAGTGTCTTTTGAAAAGGGATTTAATGAGCTGTGTTGAACTGAATTCACAGGGTGAAGGTTACTATTTTGTTTTTTCACCATTTTGATAAACATTAGTCTTGACAGTTCATATTTGGCAGTCGTGAAGTAGACATATGGCAAATTAATTATGGAAAAATATATATGTGCTCCAAACCAATCCACTAACCTCAATTCGACTCCGTTTTTAGGAGCTAGGTCTTCAAAGATCAACTTTGGGCACATTTGCATTTGTTTCCATTTAAGATTCAGTTGACACCAGAGCTTTTTTCACAAGACCGATTACTCTGCCGTACATATGCCAATAGGTTGTTACAGCTCGCCCATGACAACCCCGATACTCTTGAAAAAACCGTAATAAGTGATGACGTACATTTTCATTTGGATGGATATATGAATAAAAAGAAAAGTTGGTTCTGAGCAATGGAAAACCCTCAAAATACTCATCAGTCACACTTGCAACCAAAACAGTGAAGAGGAGTCATTGGATGTAACTATGAATGGGAAGCGATATCGTGGGTTTAATTAAAAAAAATATGACTTGAGTTTTGTTTCAATTTAATGTTGACATTAAAGTTTTGGATAAGCATTTAATACCATTTTCAATATAATGCTTGGGACCAGAGCCGTTAAATTATGATTGTGCAATTAATTCTGTTACCGTTAATCCTTTAGGTGAGCATTGTTTATTATATTCTAGAGCTTTTTTGCAGTTGGAGTAAATATCACAATTGTGTAACTAGTTCAGTTCCGAAGCAGCGGATGCAAGTTTTTTTTTCGCACACTCCCTCTATTATACCAAAGTTATTACGACCTTTTTTAATTGGGACATCATTATTTATTAAATTAAGCTTGGTTTCATATAATAACCATTTGCTTTTCCTGCTTTCCATTAACGCAACAATATTTTTGTACAAAGTATTTTTAAAACTAAATTCTCATTCCAATATTAATATTTTTCAGTTAATAATAGTTTATCAACTGTGATAAAAATTGTTTATTTATTCCTTTTGTTTTGTTTACTTTTCAAGTAAAAAATATATAAATACAAACTAAACACAAAAATCTGATTTTGGCAGCTTCCCGTTAAATGAAGGGTTTCCACACGGTTGCAACTTTTCGCATTTAAGTTTCCCAATCGGAGAGCCCATTGTATAATGTCTATCTATCGCTCAGAGACCAGTAAGAGTCACAAGTCTATAGAGACTCTTGAAAATTTCCGAAAGTAATGTGATATTTTAAAAAAATAATGTTATTTTCTGCACAGTGAGAGGCAGTCGCATTAAGTTTGCAGAATTTGTATAAAACTATTCTTGGTTTTAAAAATTCAAGGGTGTTTCCATAGAGTCTGTGATTTTGAAGAATATGGTTTTAGTTATTATGCGCTATAGGCAAACGAACGCTTGAAATTTGCGCTGAATTTTTATTACCATGTTTGCTATAAGGTTGTAAAGAAAGATTAAAAATAAGAATTAAAGGGTGCCCCGGTTGTTATGTGAGTTAAACAAAAATTTTTACAAAAAATAAAAGAAGATGTATTAAAAAATTAAAAGGTGGCTCATACTTGAGACGGAACGCTGCGCTTGTATTTCTAACGCACACTTAGCGAATATATTTTAATTGCCAACTTGTTGAACTCCTCGTCCACCAACCGACAGTTTTCAGAAATTGTGACTTACTCCTCATCATAGAGACAGCCCAAATAGAACACCTTGTAGGCCATGTCTATACGTTCTTGTCTCGACGCGCGAAAATAAGAATATTCCTTATATTAACATCCTTATCCATAACCGAATAACATTCGCGAGCAATTTACGGCTAGGAGCAAGCTTTGTCTTTACTATGCGGAGTTTAAGTACGAGCTGACGTCTACCTGTAGCATAAAGACGTTTCTGCACAATATAGATCTCCAATTCTCTACTGATAAGGACCATTTAAATTACAAAAAATGTTGATGAATACGAGGCCTGCTATATATATATTTCTGGCCTGGCAACACTGAGTGCTGCCAAGTGCAATCTGACATTTCCATTGGAAAGTTTGTCATCTTTAAGCATAAGCGTACTCAAAACATTTTGACGTACGACCATTATTTGTGTTGTTTACAGTGACTTGAAAAAAATGGAATTAACTCGTGAACATTTTCGTGCCATCATTTTTCACAACTTTTGACGTGGATTATCACGACAAGAGTGCATTGATGAACTTAAATCTTTGTATGGCGATGAAGCAGCATCCTATAGCACTGTGAAAAATTGGTATAATGAATTTAATCGTGGCCGAAGCTCGCTCAAAGACGAATTCCGTGAAGGTCGTCCAAAAACGGCTGTTGTGCCAGAGAAAATTGATGCCGTGCGTGAACTCATAATGCAAGATCGACATGCGACATACCGAGAGATAGAGACATCCTTGGACATTTCTTCCACCAGCATACATTCGATACTGCATGAACACCTGGCCGTAAAAAAGGTTTGTTCTCGTTGCAACCCGCACAATTTGAAAGTCGCTCAAAAAAAGGCTCGTGCCGATTGGTGCAAAGAAATGTTGCAAAAAAACGATTGCGGTGCTTCAAAAGCCGTTTATAAGATCGTCACATGTGACGAATCATGGATCTATGCGTATGAGCCCGAAACGAAACAACAATCGACCGTGTGGGTCTTCAAAGACGAACAAAATCCAACGAAAGTTGTTCATGGAAGAAGCACTTCGAAGCAAATGGTCGCCTGTTTTTTCGACAAAACTGGTCATGTGGCGACTGTTCCGCTTGAGCAACGTAGGAGGATCACTTCTGAGTGGTACACTACAATTTGTTTGCCTGAAGTCGTCTGAGAAATTCGAAAAACCAACAAGAGAAGACTAATCATTGTTCACCATGACAATGCGAGCTCTCACTCATCGGTTCAAACCAGAGCCTTTTTGACCGGCCAAAACGTCGAATTAATGGGTCATCCTCCATACAGCCCTTACTTGGCACCTAATGACTTCTTCTCTTTTCCGCACATCAAGAAAAAAATGCGTGGTCAACGATTTTCGTCGCCTGAAGTGTTCAAAAACCATGTTTTAGAGGTGTCTCAATCGGAGTGGAAAAACTGCTTCGACAACTGGTTTAAGCGCATGCAAAGCTGTATAAATCATGCTGGAGAATACTTTGAAAAACAATAAAACCATTTTTGATTATAAATATTCGACAAACAACTACAGCTTGTAAGATGTACACAAGTCATTTTTTGAGATTGAGCCGGTCAAAGAAACAAAATACAGAAAATATTTCACCTGAATAATTTGCCATGAGAAATCCAGTTCAGCAACAAATACTTCAATTTGTAACCACAAAGTAGTTTCAAAGCTTAAACCAAGAAGAAAAGTTACGAAGAATGAAACTCCGTGAAGATCTCAAATTTACCAAATTTTAATAGATTAATAAGAGACGTATTATTTTAAGAAGCACAAGTATATTCATACAAGTGTCATATAGTCTCGCAGAACATTAGGCCAACAAGGTAGCGTCAGTTACTGCTATACAAACTGGCAGACTTTCTACTCCAGAATTCAAACAAAATTAAATCCAGTTGATGCAAGCTAAAAAACTATTTCAATTGACTAAGTTAGAATATTTAAAGTAAAAGAAAAACGTTTTTCCTTGCATAATTTTTAACTAATTTAGCACATTTTGATAACTTTCTTCTGTCCATCTATGGATAGATGCAACCAAATATCAATTTGTGTTAAACACAAAAAAAATGTTTATCATTATTAATTTTTATATTTTTTATCTTGCCAAACTAGGTCAGGTGATTCTAATATCGTTTTTGTATAGAGACTTGCTAACCTTTTCAAATCGATTAACATCACTTTCCTTGTGTTTATAAGTGTTAATTTTAAAAGCACTTTTTGTGCTCTTAATTACATTCGATTAAAACAAATTTCTCTGACAATAGATATTAAAGTTTTAAAAATGAGAATATCACTACTTGAAATTAATTATTGAAAAAAAAAAACTTTTTCTTATAATTTTCAACCAATTATAAGTAGAGTTAATCGATTTGACAAACATTGGAAAAACTGATATTTATGTACCTTTGTAATTGGTAGACCGATTTTAAATTTACAAAGTTAAAAATTAAAAGGTTAACCCATGTTACACATGTATTTTTTTAAATATTTTTTAAGTGTTATTGGCAGACACACAAAATTACCATAAACTGTAATTTGCAATGGTCTATCATTACAAAAGTCAATAAAACAATAAATTTAGAAATCATAAATTTATAAATATGATTATAGACGAATATGGCCTTTTCGTTTGAAACGACATTAAAAATATATACGATGGTCGCGAACATTGTACCAAATTTCATAGATAAAATTAACGACAAAAAACCTTAACAATAAAAATAGTTAAATCAAGTTGCTTATACCCTTGACCACAGGTGGGAAGTCTTTAAAATTTTGCTATTGAAAATCAGCAAATTCTGTCGATGTCTTTCGAGGCAGAGAGCAAAACAGCACCCCTGCCTCCAGTTTTTCCGTATCTTTGGGAACAAATCTAGTTTAGTGAAGTAACTCCAATAATAAAAAAACAGAAATGTAGGGGACGATAGAAAATTAAAAAATAAGAATGAATCATCTAGTGAAAAAATTGGCGGTCGGCCATATTTTCCGAGTTACGGTGCTCTGAAATTTTCAAATTTTTTAAAATATCAATATGGGTATCATTTTAAAGCTTTTGAAGAGTTCTTAAAGAAAATACTTAACTTTTGTTAAAATTCTTAACCCATTAAGAGCCGATGTTATTTTTATGTAAAATTATACATATAAAGTACCAAAATTTTTGTTTTTTTTTTAATTCTCTGTCACCACATTATTTGCTTTTTAAATTTACGTAGATAGTAATGGGAAAATAAGATTCGGTATAGCCGAACATAGCACTCTTATTTGTTTATATAAAAAATCTATTAGTTTGACTCGAAATAGTTGAGAAATTAAGAAAAAGTCTTTTAAATTAACAAAATTTGGAATAAGTAACATATTATAAAGAAGAAAACACATGAAATAAGTTTAAAAAGAAGTAAAAGTGAAGAATTTTACCACCGATCTACACTTGATTAATTGTAACTATTTTATTTTAGTAAAATTTAGTATAATTTTTTCAACTGATAGCCAGGCTCCTTTATAAAAAATTCTTTAAAGTTGAAAAAATTTCCTTGAATTTAACTTGTACACTTCAAATAAATAATTTAAGAAGACATAGAGAATAGAAAAAAAAAATTGGAAATTTAAAACTTAACTTAAGTTGCATCTAGTATTTGTTAGTTATTTTAAAAGTTATTATCAAAAAAATAAGATATTTATACTGCTTCAAATGCTATTATTATATGAAATCTAAGTTTAAATTGCTTGCTTAAAAATAGTAACAGCACTTAAATCTTTGCTTTGTTTACAGGTTTTTCAGCAAACTAAAAACTAAAACATTTTATTTTAAACGAAGCAACAGCAAATGGCAAATGCAAAAAAAGAGAGAGAAACGCATATGCTTAATTGTGTTTCTTTCTGCAGTAAAGCAATCAGTAAAGCATTTATATTGAAAACGTTTGATGTTTGATGTTTGTTTCTTCTTTAGCTGTTGTTCAATGGTGTAATAAAAACCACGTTTTTAAAATGTGTTTTCTTACGTATTGTAACTAATAAATACACAAATACATTTCTAATGTTAAAAGGGATGAAAAGCAGCGAGTTACAGCAAGTAATAGCAACTAACAGTAAGAAACAGCTATCGTATGCAGCCGCAACTTCATAGTAAAGTGTTTAGCACAAGTAAAAATAAAGCAACAGCAAACGTTTTCAAAGTAAATGCTTTGCTGATTGCTTTGCTGCAGAATGAAACACATAGTAAGCTAAAGCAAAGACGTTTCTTTCTTTTTTTACAGTTGCTTTTGCTGCACATTTTTCCTAAGCAACAGTGAAGCAATTACATATGCATTCAAAATAGTCAAGCATATTTAATCACTGTATAAAATATTCTGTAAGAAAAAAAATTTATTAAAAATATTTATTTATTCTCGACCCCTGAACTTCTGTATTATGCCATATTTTGATGAATAATCAAAATTAAGCCAGATTTTTATTTTACTATAAAATAGAAAATTTTATTTTATAAGATTGATAATAAAAGATTTTATAGCATTAGAAACGAACTTAATTCCCCAAAAACTAAATATTAAATATTTTTTTTTCAATACTAATTGTGACAATTATTCCTACCGCTTTTACTTTCTCTCATTACACTTTTTCTCTCTACATTGTCTTTTCTTTTTTAGAGTCTGATGACTTTTTCCTTCCTCTTTTCTACTTTATCAGTAACACAAATGGATCAGCAAATGGACCCTAGCGAACTGTTCATTCACAGCTATCTAAGTCAACCTACGCACGTTAACTACTCATATTGAATCATTTATTGAAAAACTGGAACTATTACGACCCTGCTTTTTTAAATGGTACAGTAAATCGTTAAATGTGTTATTTTTCTAGAAGTATTCGGTTAAATAATAATTTGTCTTCAAATTTGACTAAACTATTATCCAACTGATTTACTGGATATTAACACATAATTTGCCATGTTATTAGATACATGTGTTATATTTATTAAACAGATGAATTCAATTACCTTTTTGTATGTACATATTCACAAATATGCATAAAAAATATATTATTGTTATTATAAATTATACAATTTGTATTTAATTTTGAAGCTATTTTGAATTGTTATAATTCTAAATTAAGCTTTATTGAATATTAAATTATTTTTACACTTGCATTTCAAATGAATAATAGTAGTATTTCAAAAGACAAATATTATTACTTGCAATTGAACATTTTATTTGCAAAACGAAAGAATAAATTTTAAATATCTAAAAATCTGTACCAAAGGAATGTGTGTCCTTCGGTGAAACAACATTTGAACTTAAATGATAAAAAAAAAACTTTCTAGTTATTCTAATTCTTGCAACAATTCAACGTTAGTTAGTGTCTACCTTTGGTAATAACTGTATACAATTTCTTAAATGTTTTTTCTCCTTTCTCGGGTTTCCAGATTATATTGCTCATATTGATTTAAAAAATGCAAATTTCATTAAAACCCGAAATCTCAGCAAAAAAGAAACTCTAGATTAGGAAATAATGAGAATTTTCAAAACCGATTGAAATTTTTACCAAAATATTTTCACCAAAACTTTTAATTTTTCCAAAAAATGTTTAACTTTATTAAAAAATGAAAATGTACTAAAAATAACTAAAACCTATCAACAATTAAAAAACTCTGTAAAAAACCCCACTTTCCAAAACAAAAAAAAAAAAAAACACTACTGAGTAATTGTTATACCCTTAACCGTTTGTTCCGTTTGTAATTTCCAAAAGGGTTATACATATGTATATTCTGAGTTCTTATGCTTAGCGAAGTCGATTGAACAATTTCTGTCTGTCCGTCTGTATTCGTGATTAAATCAAGTTTGCCAAGGCACTAGAAGAGCTAAACCAAATTCAAATACCCCAATCGAAGAGACATACATAGTTTTGAAAATTTTGCTATTGTAAAGCAGCAAGATCGGCCCATATTCTTTGAAGCAGCGGGCAAAATACCACTTCGCCTCTAGTTTTTCGTATATTTTAGAACTAATCTAATTTTGTAAAGAAACTCTAATAAAAAAATGTATGGAGCGATAGGAAGAAACTTTTGAAAAGATCTTTCAGGATATACTAATTTTTTTAAAAAATGTTTAACCCATTTAGAGCCAATGACACTTTTTGATGTAAAGTTATATAAAGTACTTAATTCTTTTTTTGTGTTTTTTTTTTAATTCTTTATTACCCTATACTGCGAGTGGTGTTTGTTTAAGTGGCAAAATTTCAGAGAATTTACCTGATACAACAACCTTTTTATTTACTAAGTCAGGGCAACAACCCTAAGAACGCTTACAATTTTCGAAAAACTAGCTTTGTTTTGACGGAAAAAATTAATGGTAGGAAAGAAATTATTTTGCCGATTTTTATACGAGTATAAAATATTTAATGGACAATCTGCAATATAGTATATGTGGTTATACATATGTGGTGAAGGGGGTATACAAGATTATAGCACTTTTACTTGTTTGTATTAAAATTGTACAATAGAAGCTGAAAACGAAGTGTTTGTCATTTTCAGAAATAGCTCAGCTTCCAAAGAACCGTACTTTTCGAGCTTATTTTTCTATAGATTCTTAAACAATTTATGTTCATTATATCAAAGATATTCTCCGGCACAAAAAAAAACTATATTTAAGAAAATAAACAATTTTTTTGGCGAATAGTATATAAGATTCGACACAGTCGAATATAGGATTTTTACTCTTTATTATAACAGCTTGTTATCTTATGTATATGATATCATCAAATTGTAATATGTTAAGACATATGAGTACGCAGAGCCTTCAGGGCTTGAATAACTTTATTTAGGAAAGAAAGAATAAAATAACAAATAATGAATAGATTAGTTAAGGTTCGCAGGTATCGACTTAATTCTTTGTGTTAGCTGTAGAGGAAGGAAGACTTCTCTTTATAGGCTTTATAGGCAAAGTAAAGTCTGCATACGCAGCTGTGAGTATTCAGAATAACAGCTACCGACAAGTTGATTTTTCTGATGAAGAAATGTAAATTATTTTGGGAATTTTTATAATATTATTTATTATATTATGCTAATATCCCATAACATTTTTAAATAAAAATGCAATTTATTTGTTGGTTGAAAAACTCGTTTTCACTGTTGACAGTCTTAAGAGGCCAATCAAAGACTTGTGATTCCAAGGGCCTTCTGTGCTAATCCTGCAAAGCAGGTATAAGATATAGAAGATGAATGAATATTTCCTCTTCTTTTTCGTTATGGCAACCTCTGGAGTATTCTTTTGCTGGCGATTCGATTCTACTAAAATCTCGCAGTTTATAATTAACTTTCTAGGATACGAGCAGAAAAAACTTTTTAAATTAATAAATAAATTCTACGAGTTAAAAACTCAAAGGACTTTAATGTTAAATGATAATGACAAATTTTTTTGTCTAACGATAGACTTTTACTGTTGTTATTGTTAGATTTACAGCCTGTTTATAGAACACGTCAAGAGCAAAACGAAACCGGACGGCATATGGACGAATACGTAATAATTAGCGTCCGTGTAACACGTTCCGGTTTTTTTGTTTAACTTTAATGTTGTGTTTCGTATAAATAAATGTTGTGTCAAATCGTAGTATTACCAATGTATTAATTAATATTTTGTATTTACCTTAATTGATGGTAACTCTGCTTCGGCGCTTAAAAAGAAACAGCTGAGTTAAGTAAACAACACAAAATTATCAAGCAAAATAAAAAAGTTTTAACAATAGTTATAAAAATAAACAATAATTTTTAAATGTTTGTATAATACTAATAAATGTTTTTATAAGTGAAAGTTTTATGATGGGCAGTTGCCCAACAATATTGGCTCTTGACGAATCATTTTTTTTTTCGCTCATTTTCGACATGTCTGACACTACAATGCGTGATACATAAACCAGATACAATTGTCATTTGTTACGTTTTTTTCAAAAATAAAATGACATTTGCTTTTAAAAAACCCAAACATGGGAAACGGTAACGTTTTTGTGCTTCCAAAAGGCAAATTGTGTTCTGTAAACTGGCTGTTATGATATTATGTAAATAACTTTGATAGATATGTGATAAAAGCTTTAATAAAGCTAAAAGTAACAGAGTATGTTTATTAAAAATTATGTAATTTAATACGAAAAAATAATAATGAATTTTACATGACATCGCTATACTCAAATTATATTGTTGAAGATCACAGAAAATCTATGAAATTAATTATATGGACTAATTAATTGACGATTTCATTAGCATTGAATGATAAATAATGCTATTGATTTTTTTCGCATTATCATAATTTTTACTAATAGTAATGCTTTTTAATGAAAAAATACATTATCATTGACAAAAGATTTAATGGTTTTAAATCATTATCATTACTGAATGTACTTTTTATATTTGTACATTAAAAACAAATCATAAAGTAGAACAATATTTTAAAGTGGCGTTTGTATCAGAAAGATTTGGTACAATATTTATGTTTTAACTTTTCCAGAACAAATGAGAGACTATTGAAAGCTATTTTTGTTTTTGTGAAAGTTATAAGAGCTGCAACTTGTGGAGTTAGGTGACTTTAGATCTTAGACATCAAGTTACACACCTATCTCACCTAAAACTGATAATAATTAAAATTTTCGAATAGAGATATATCTGCAAGAGTGTTAAGATTTATTTATTTTATGCATAGTTTTTAAGTTTCTGCGATAAAAAATTTGTGTTTCATAAAAACAATTATTTTTGATTCAATTGTAATTAGTAATGAAACGATTTCATTGAAATTTCGTTAACATTATTAAAAACAATCATAATAAAATAAAACAAAGCCAATGAAATGCAATATTAAGAATTATAAGAAAAATTGAATTTGCTTAGATGTCCCAAAAACACAACCAAATAATCTTTAAGTAAAATTTATGCTCTAATTCTAGTTTTGATGCCACTTTTACAATATTTTCTAATCAACTGAATACAACTGCACTTATTCCACCTTAATAATAAATTATTGAAAAATTGTAAAAATTTTTCTTTTTCTTTTGTTGCCGTTGCTAAGATTTAGTTCGAAGATTTAGTAGGAATAACAAAACCCACCCATCCGATGTATTTTTCCAAGAGTTGTATAATTTTTCAATAATTTGCATATCGTAACAAAGTATGTTTTGAGGTTTTTTCATGGATAAAAAGTATTTGTGCAAGCCAGGCTATATTTTATTTTTTGTGTTGTATTCTTCCACAATATTTACATGCATACGATTACATTTTGCTACATCTTTCTAAGCTTCTTGTTCTTGTACTCATACATTTTTGCTTTAGTTTTTGCTTTAAAAGCCACATTTTTTTTTTTTTTTTGTAATTATAATGTAGTGTTTTTTAGTATGGAAAAACCATTTAAATCGAAGAGCTCATGCGTTACAAACAAACAATTTTTTTTCTTTTTAGAAAGAGCAAAAAAACATAACGCTATGTTATGGTTTGCTGGATATTTAAACAATATCCCTAAACATGTTCTAAAAGAAGAAAAAATCTCCAGAGTTTTAGAAAAGAAACACTGGAAAAAAAAATCAACAACAACAACAATACCAACATCATAATACTTATTCCCCAAGATGACTTAATGCAAATGCAATACTTTGGCGTATTTAGAATGTACGAGGATTGTACCAAAAAGTTTTGTTTTCAATCGACTTCAAAAAAAGAAGGAGGTTATCAGTTCGACTGAATGTTGGGTTATTATATTTATGCCTTCATAACTAAGTCATTTCTGAACCGATTTTACACATTTTGTTTTAAGGACAGTTTAAAATCTCATAAATTAAAGGGTGTCCCCATGCAACATACATGTTTTTTACTTTACAAATAAAAAAACCGCGTACGACTATAGCTCCCAATGGCAAACAGAAACAAAAAATATATCTAAAATTAAAGGGTGCCCCCATAGGTGACTTAAATTAACCTATAAAAAAAACTATCTTTAGAACTGTTAGAGACAAACGCTTACAAATCTTAAAGAATGCCCATTATTTTAACAAAAAATAATACTTAACATAATAAATAAAAGAGTGCCCCAATAGTTCATGTGATTTAATGTATATGGCCATACTTTTGAACAGTTGTATACTGGGGCTTCAAATCTATAACAAACCTGTGTGGCTATTTCCGCTATAACCACAGGCATAACAAGAAGTATATAGTATTTGGATTTGGAAAATAAAGGGTGTCTCAATAGTTGATGTAATTTAATGAATGTGGCCAAACTTTTGGTCTGTTATAAACAGTAAGCAAAAACTTCCACGGAATTTGTATTGCTTAGCCGGCTATATCAGCAAGCTTATAATTTGAATTTAAAATTAAAGGGTGTTCCCACAGGTGACGTAAATTTACCTATCTTTTGAACTGTTATAGAAAAACGCTTGCAATAGGACTGATATGACCGTTACAGCAACAAGTATTAATATTTAGAATTATAAATTAAAGGGTGCCCCAATAGTTCATTTAATTTATATATTTGGACATAATTTTGAACAGTTGTAGACAGGTGCTTGAAATCTACAGCGGACATGTATTTCTAACTCCGCTATAACAACAAGTATAAAACTTGGATTTGGCAACTAAAGGGTGTCAAAATAGTTGATGTAATTTCATGTATATGCCCAAACTTTTAAAACGTGTAATATGGACAAGAGACACGTTCAAGGATCATGTATTGGTAAGCCCTCTAAAACAGCATGCTGATAGTTTGTATGCAGAAATTAAAGGGTGTTCTCAAAGAAAATGTTATTTGACCATACAAAAACTTGACACTTGAAAATTAGGCAATATATCCACTTAATTAAAGACTGTTACAATACAACAGCAGGTAGAAAATTTCAATTTGGAAATTAAAGGGTGCCCCTATAGTTGATTTAATTTAATTTATATTGTTAAACTGTTGAACAGTTGTAGACAAACGGTTAAAAGTATCAACGACCTGTAGTGCTAATTCTTTTATAATAAGTGTAGAGTTTGTTGATGGAATTAGAGGGGACCCAATAGTTAATGTAGTCTGATGCATGTGGCCATACTTTTGAACCATTATAGAAAGACGGATGAAATTTGTTTTGAAGTCGTTTTTTTTTTTTTGCAAGAATTTAAAAATGATATTTCTTGCAAAAAAATATAGAACTCTCGTGAAAAAAAAACTATTGTGAAAAAAGGAACTTTTTGTGGAAAAGATAAGCATTATTTTTTTTTTTTTTTTTTTTTTTTGTGAAGAATCACATTTTTGTAAAAAAAATTTTGAAAAAAACTTCAGAAAAATAATTCTTATAGAAAAAATTAATAATATTATGCAAAAAATAATATTCGAAAAAAATTACCTTACGAGAAAAATGATTATCTCTTTACGTTACGTAAAAAGAATTTTATTAAACATGCTCTGTTGCTTTATGATGTTATATGTAAAGTAATAAAGGCAAGAGAACGCGTGTAACTGATATAGATTCGCTTGCACACGGACAAAAAAATCTATATATGAGAACTGCACAAAAAGTACTCATCATCTGGGTGCCGATACAATTAAAAACAATGATTTGTGTAAAAATGTTTCTTTATAAAAGAAATTTTCATTAAAACTTTTAATGGTAAAATTGTTGTTTGACTCTTCCTCGTTATTTTTAAATAAAAATAATAATATTCTAACAACTTGTGCTTGAAAGCAAAATTTAAAAAAACAAAACAAGCTTTTTCCATCCAAATGTTGTTCGAAATTTAACGCCCTAACAATACCAACAGCAAAAACTACCGCAACTAAATCAACGACAATAACACATACATACAAACGTTTTTAGCAAGATGCAAGCAAATGCGGCAGCAACCACGACTACAGCCTACTTTCTACATTTAAAGCAACAAAGTAAAAAAAAAAAATAAATAAAAAAAAGACTTTTACTTCACTTTGTTGTTTCCACTGCTAAACTCTTTTAGTTGGTTTTGCAATTAAACTTACATATTTATGACAGTTGTTTTATACTTTTTTTAATATGGAGTTACGGCAATAAGGTTTCGTAAATTTAATAGATACTGTTTTGTTGAGTGTTAACAATTTCAATTCGGTCACTAGGCTGTAAGATGAAGATTTGGGGTTCATACATATTTATTTAAGAGCTTACAGTAAACAATTAAATTAAAAAACTGGGGCAACGTTTCTTTTAATTTTAATATTTTTTGGTCTGATCATTTTAAGCAAAGAGACATATTTTTAATTTTGATGGCTTTGTTTTGATGGAAGTAAATGCAAGAATGGTGCATCAAAACAAGATCAACTAGGATGATATTGATGTGAAGCCATTCAAGCAATTTAAGTTTAATGAAGCAACTCTAATAAAAAATATATATGGGGCGATAGATAATTAAGAAATAAGAAAAAACGTCAAGTGAAAAAATTAGCTTCTACTCATATTTTCCAAGTTATGAGCCTCTGAATTTTTCATAGAAAAGAACGATTGTGTAACATATTTTGTAAGATGTCAATATGGGCAACATTTAAAAGCCTTTTAAGAAATCTTTAAGGAAATACTAAAACTTTTTAAAAATTCTTAACCCATTAAGAGCCGATAAAATTTGAATGTAAAAGTACATACAGTACTTATTTTTTTTAATTTTATTTTTTTATTCCCTGTCATTCCAACAATTGTTTTTATGGTTGGAGCTATTCACTAAACTAGATTTTCATAAATATTAAAGGATATATAAGATTTATAAGGGTTCCGTGTTAAAACGTAATACCATTGCTTTCGCTACAATCTCTGTCGGTTTGTCACAGTCATCTAACAGTGAAACCCTGTCAGTAAACTATGAGGTCCACAGATGTGATCAAGATTCGGGTCACTACCTGCAAATATGGGCTTACCTAACGTTGGTCTTATCTCTGAATGAAATAAAATGCATCTGCTGGCGTATCCAACGAAGTTGCAATTCTAAGAACAATGCTGACAGGACCATGAACTACCCCTTGCTTGATTGTTGTATACTGTATAATAGCACACTTGATAAGCACCGCACCTTTCCTGCGGACACCAATCTTAACCAACAGTCACCACGTGTTTCCCGTAGGGACCTCACCAATAACCAGCGGCTCGCCGTATGGGCCACCGTTTGCCCTGGTGTCAGTTTATTTAAGGACACTGGTCAGTCCTTCGACAAGCCCCAGCTTGGCTATCCAAATTTGGTGCCTGGACACTGTGTTGCTGGTTCCACCTATACCCCGAAAGCACTCCATCGGAGTCTAGGTTAGCTCAGCCAGACTCTAAGTGCCACTGGAGGAACAAAGAGCTCTACAGAAAGAAGTAAACAAAATAACTCTTTAGGTTAAAGAGCGTCCCAATACTGACGAGATTTTCAAATACAAGGCCTTATTTTGAACCACAACAGGTAGGCACTTTATACTTAAGAATTTTTATGTCTGCTAAGTACAAGTATTAGTATATAATTAAACTAAAAAAAGGTGTTTTCATAGTAACGAAATTTTTAGGACTACGGCTTTGCTTCTGTAGCCACAGTGGGCGGACATTTAAAATTTTGCAAGGAGGTTGTAAAAATAATCATCAAAAATAAATTGAAAATTTCAAAGATGGTTCTATAGAGGCCGCTATAAGCAGACGCTTAAAAATTATACACAATATGTACTTATATGTCTGCTATAAGAAACAGTACACAAAATAAATAAAGGGTCGGTACACCGAACATGATTTTCTCAAATGTACATAGCCTTACTCTTTTAACCTGAGACTGTAACTACATACTCTGTATTGCTACTTCGCTATAAAAGGAAAAACTAAAGGCTGTCTTAATAGTAACTTTGTCCCAAAACCGCGTTGTAATTTACAGTATGTCCAAAAATAAAATTAAAGGGTGGCCCATATATGATACGAAACCATTGTTGTGTGAGGACAACTCGCACATGGTGGATTTATTTCAAATACGTGGTCATATTGTGAGGTGTCATATAATTATAAAAAATTATTTTTAAATTAGCTTATTAATAATTTTCTCCTCTTTATTGAATATCAGTACTCAAAATTAAGCAAATATTATTTGGCTACGAACTTGTAGTACCGTACAAAGTTGGTCTGCACCTAATTGCGTTTGTATCATAAACACAAAACATTTCCCTTCATTTATTGATTTTTATTTCACTATAATCTGATTACTGTTTTGTCAAATCCCCTTCCTGCAGGTAGTTTTAGTACTTTTTTAAATTAAAAGTACTAAAATATGAAGAACAGTAAATGTTTGGAATAGAAAGTACATATTTTTTATTATGTGAAAATTTTTAAGGAAATTGTTAATTTTAATCTGTAATGAAATACATATAACTTTGCATAAGTGTATGCATTTTTTCAAAAACAAAGGCCTTCTTGATTTCCTTTTTTTATAAAAAATATATATTTCGATATCATTTCACATTATAGTATTCATTCGACCAAAGTCCTTTTCAACACGACCTTGGTTTTTAATTCAGGAATTAATATTTATTTGATGTAAATTCACTTATGCATCCTTTTTCTTTAAACTTTATAAATTTTTTTTACAAAAAGTACATTTTTTATTAAGAAGTTCCTTTATTTTTTTAATCCCAAATATTTTTTTTTTTTTTAGCCAAAATAACCTTTTGTCATAATTGATTATTTAACCGCAATATGTCATTTGTTATACAAAAAGTACTTTTTATATTAACACTTAAAATTTTTTGCACAAATTAATGAAAAGAATCAATTTTCTGCTTACTCAATAGTTTTTCATAGGAAGCTACTTTTTAATTTATATATTCCTTTTTAAATGATATGATTCTATAGGTTTAAGGTACTTTTTAACAAGAGTGTACTTTTTACAAAAAGGTACTTTTTTAAAAAAGGTTATTTTTAACAAAAACTTACTTTTTCACAAAAAGGTACTTTGTACAAAAAGGTACTTTTCACAAAAATGTACTTTTACACAAAAAGGTATTTTACACAAAAAGGTACTTTTACACAAAAAGGTACTTTTTCACAAAAAGGTACTTTTACACAAAAAGGTACTTTTTCACAAAAAGGTACTTTTTCCCAAAAAGTAATAAATAAATGAAATATTACACAGAAACTTGCCTGTTCACAAAAAAATTGCAAAAAACTATTATTATTACAAAACTCCTTTTTTATACACAAAGAATTATTTTTTGACAAAAAAACCCTTTTCGCTTACAAAACAAATACTTTTTATCAAATAATTAAATATTTTTTCATGTAGTCACGTTTTTGTTAAACAAATATTTTTTTGTTTCTATTTAATGGAGCACTTTGTTTACTATAAAAAACTTTTTGTGCAAAAAATCTCTTATCATTTGTTGCAAAAAAGTGCCACAATTTCCAAAAAATTCACTTACTTTCCTAAAAGTAAATCTTTCACAATAAATTGTTCTTTGTGTTCATAAAGGCGGTGATCTTAGTTGCAAAGAAATATTTTGTGGGCAAGAAAATTATTTTTCTGAATTTTATTAATTTTTTAAGACAAAAATTTCATTTTAGACAAAACTTCCCTCAAGACAAAAAATTGCAAAAAAAAAGAAACATAAATTGCTTTCACAAAAAGACACTCTAAAAATCTAAAGAGTTTCATAGTGACAATATTTTCAATATTAAAAACTAATTCAAAAATTTGCATTATATTCGTTCTGATTTAAGCTCTAAAAAAAATTTTTAAATTATAAAACATGATTTATCTCATTAAAAGTTACAAATAGTTGTACAAATTTGCAGTGAAATTCTTAAACAAAATGTCACTTTTTCACATATGGATGTATGTAGTTTAAACATCACTGCTGCTGCTGCTTCTAAAAATCATCGTGTGTGTGTTTGATGTTGTAGCTGTAAGTTTTACTATAAAACACAGACTTTCAAGGTGATGACAGCGTGGGTCCTTTGTTGTTATCAGCCAAGTATGGATGGGTACTTATTTCTTTCATTCTTTTTTTTTATACACAACTCCAAGAACACGTGTAGATGTGTGCGGAGTAAGTGCACTCGTTATGAAAAAGAAACACAAACATACTTGAAGTCTTAAAAATTTTTTAAGAATTTATATTTTCCGCATTTTTTCTAGCAAGCAAGTGACACTTAAAAGGAATTTAAAAACAAAGAAACACCTTCTTAGTGCTATTGAAAAATGTATGTATGTATGTGTGATAGAAAAAAGAGAGAAAAGCAGGCTGATATTATTTGAATACAAAATAGTTTTTTTAGTTCCTTTTCTTAACTTTTTTCTAATGTCTCCTAAAGTTAATTAAACCAATTACAAATAAAACAAATGATGTAAATTTTCGTACACACAAAAACGCAGGTCTTTGCATGACTTTTATTATGTGTGTGTGAGTGCTTGTTGTAATAACAAATATGCAGACGTCTTAAGTAGATTCTGTGGGTGTGAACAAAACTGTTCGGTTGAATGTATAAATATAATTTATGTTGACAAGTTCATAGTTTGATAGATTTAAATAATTAATTTCAAGGAAAATTTATGAGAAATATATTTATATATGTATGTATTCGTATGAATGTATTTAAGTATGTCTCTATGTATTAAATAAATTTATAAGGGAAGAATTTATTACAAAAACAAATATCTCAAGAATTTTTATAAAGAACTAATTTGTAATCAAGACAGTCCCTAAATAAAATATCTCTTAAAGTATTTTATGATTTCAAAGCTGACCTTCAAACCCTCCAGACAGGATTATATAAATATCAATAAGGCAAAGGTGAAAATAATTAATGTCACACTGTTCTAGAACTTCAAAAAATTAAATAAACAGCACTTTAAACATGTCAAAAGACGTTTCATATTTAAACAGACGATAATAGCATTTCCTATTAAGTTTATTTTATTTATTCTAGCAAGTTTTAATAAGCCTCTGATTTGATTAAACACCTTCCAAAGATCAATTTAAGTTTTATTTTAAATGCAAAAGTTAAACAATAAAATTTAATTATTCTGGTAAAACCGAATAAAATAAAATTCTTTGAAAAGAAGAAAATCATAAAAAAAATTGCTTGACCTTGGAGGGTAGTTAGAAATGCCATTTCTTGAAATCACCGTCTCGACAAATTTCGATTTTCATAAGTAAAAACTACGTGTTGCCCAGGTCAATGACATTCGTATTTTCAAACAAAAAAATAAGTGATTGTTGTACCGTAATTATCTCCTGCAAACCTAACGCTAGCCCTGTTTCATCTTTAAAATGACAAATGACAAACAAATATTACACAGTTCAATTACCCAGCAAACATTCGATTTAGATGTTTTTATCATAATATTGGAGTTTAAGATTCAGTCAATTGAGTCGACCGCTGGACTTTCTATTATTATCAATTATTTAAGAAAGATATGAAACAGTAATAGTTAACAATGATCTGATGGATTTAAAAAAAAAAAAAATTCATAGAAAATTTACCACCAGCAAAAAAAACATACCCTATGGGGACACCCTTTAATTTCCAAAAATATACGAGTTTGTTATAGCAGAAGTATACATTCTGTTTAATTTTCGAGTATTTGACTATAACGGTTTAAGGAATCGAGAAACGAGTCAAATTGTGACATCTATGAAAAAACCTTAAATTTCTATTTTATTTTTAATTTCTGTAGGCAACAGCAATACGAACGTTGCACACGGGGATCTGTTATGGCTCATTAGACTTGTAAAAATTATGTGAGTTGTACGGGGGCAGCCTTTAATTTTTTATATTGTTACGTTTTTCCCTTTAAGAACAAACGTACGGATTCTTTTGATTGCGAATACGACTGTGGCTCATTATAAATTCTGTGTTCTTAATTTATGGGTTTCTCTGGCTATACTTCTTGATCCTACCGGTCTTGTGAACCCTTGGTCTCGTATTTACTAAACATGCGTTATTATTACAAACGCAACCATCCACGCTACACTACTGTGTTACTCCGGCGAGACATGAACTACTCGATGCCTTGTTTAGTAACCTTAACCACTCACAGACATCTCCACTCCTCCTTTTATTCAAGCCACTCATCCCCTTCAATCCAATAGCCACAACACACGTCTGCCATACACTGTTGTTACTCTGTTACACTTTCCTGTGCTGACCACTATTGATCTTACTTTTTCATTATAAAGGACTTCTTGACAATTATCTGTTACTCTTATATTAAATTGGACGTCTCCACTAAATTGTCTGCCATGGCTTCACACAATAATTGTATTTTGCCTCTCGGGAGGTTTGTGCTGCTGTTTATTAATTTTAACAATTATTATTTTTTCGTTGCACGCATGTCCGAATGCGGTATCGAACTCAGGACCCTCTGTTTTGCAGTACGCACCTCTACCAACGCAGCTATTGAGGCTGCTCAGCTTTTGTTAGCTAATTGTGTGTGTTTTTTTTTATTCTATACACACACACCATTGGTTGTTGAATTAACTTATTCACTACGCTCATGCGGAAATAACTACAGGGGTTGCCAGATTTTATTATTCGTAACAATATTGTAAACTTTTTTCAAGTGGAACCAATCTTTAAGTAGCGCCTTTCAACTAAAAGATAAAGTATAAAAATCGGTTCAAAAATAACTGAATTCTCTGCAGGCACAAAAATAAAGAATAAATTAGTCGAATTTATAACATTCTTCTTTCCTGAAGTCGGATAAAATTGCATTAAGCGAACAATAACAAAGGAACACGCAAACAACGATTTTAAAATTATGTTCTTAAGAGCATGAAAATCGAACAACAAGAAAGGCGAACGAAACAAGATTTCATACAGTATAGGTATAGGACATTTGAGAATTTTAATTTCAGTTAATTAATTTTAAAGAATTTGCCAATAACGAAGTAAAAGGCAATAAAGTTATTGTGCATATATTTTATCAAAGCGATTTTGTTTTTAATTGTTTGTGGTCTATGATAAGGTTTAATATCCACCGCATCTCCACATGATGCCATGTTTTTAGGTGATTTTACTGAAAAGTTCAAGTTGTGAACTAAGTTCTTTTGTGACCAGAAAATTGACGTACTAAGGAGAGATATGAAACTTGCTGTTGACAGCAAACAGTTCCATTTTGTAGATGCATAATAACGTTCTGCATCTCCTGAAGCTTAAATTACACATTAATTACAAATCAATATCAATGACTTTTTTGATAATAATAAAATGCTAAAAGATCATCAGTGCCGCGTTATGTTTTGTTTTTCTTTCATGATTAAAAACTTTTAATTTTTCCTTACGATCGGCTGTTTTACCAACCATTGACTTTTATCTAACGCAGCTACGACTGTTGTTATTTTTCTTCAATAAATAATTTTCCTTTAATGTTTCGAACACAATTACCTTGTTTTTTTAAAAGGCCTTCTACTATTTCAGCTGCCATTTCCCAATTATATGCTTGTTAGCCACTACTTCCCTAATACACGGGCAACTTCACCAAATTATTCACCACGGCCTTATAACAATTTTTTTCGTTTTTATACTGGAGACTCCCGGAATATTTAAAATTCTTTTTGTTTCCCTTTGTTAAAAATCATCCACAGCGGATATTAAACAACAACTATATTACTTTGTATTCATGCCGATTAAAGGGATTTGAACTCAAGACTCGTGATCTTCAACAAGCAAATGCATGTGTATATCAAAGCACTTGCTGCGGTTGCTCATTATTTTTTTGTTTCGTTTAAAAACACCACACTTGTCAGTGGTGGAAGTAAGATGTGTAAAGGGTTGCCAGCCTTTCCTTACTCAATATTTTTTTTACATATGACCGTTTATTTTGGAATTGAGCAGATTTCAACGATTAAATAACCTTTTATTAATAAAACGATTTGGCGATTTTTTAAGTCTATTGTAATTGAACGAAATTAGATAAAAAATATTAACATGAAAAATCGTTTGCAGTAGAAGAAGGGTTAAGAATCAGAAGATTTAATCGTCTAACAAACAAAGAAATATAAAAAAATAGAAATTTATTTAAGTGTATATCATTTTTCCAAAGATTCTTTCTACTTATGAAAGAATTGTTAATTACGTTAAACGATGTTCCCTGCTTTTGCTTATTTTTCACGCAAAAATTATATGTGACTCAAACCTGGCTGAAAATCACACTTTTACTAAATCCTTTTTTGAAACATTTTTTATAAAAAATACTTTTATTGTACAAAAAAATTTCGTTTCGAAATTTCCATAACATCTTTTATATTGTTCTTGCATTTGAATTTTTTCCCTAAAATTTTTAATATTTCTTTTCAAAAATAAATAAAATGATTAAAATCTCTTTTGAAATATTTTGCATTTTGAAGAGTTACAGATCCCCTCTAGACAGAATTTCTTTCTTTATGCTCGTTCCTAAAAATCTCTATAACAAACATTTACCAAATGGGAAATATTTCAAGTATGTGATTATCGGTAATAATTGAATACTTCATAGAAACGTACGTAACACTCATCTTCAAATACTCAAGAACATTAACATGAATATTAAATGTCATCTAAATGCAGTACAACGAAAACTGAAAAGTAGAAGTAGAAAAAAAATTGCCATTAAAAGACAGACGAACGACATAAATGCATAAACATACATGCAGATACTTAAATTAAAAAAAAAAAAAAACTTGAAGAGCTGCAAGTCTCTTTAAAGAGCAAACAGGGATGAATAAAGATGATGATGATGATGATGAAGTTGAACGATACAATATTTTAGAAAAAAAAAAGGCCAAACACTTTTGTGCATAATTTTTGAATGAATGACAAAACAAGTGCATTCAAATAACCAGCTATTGAATACACATTAACATAACAGTAAGAAGAAGAAGAAAAAGTATAAAAGAAGTACATAAAATTATACAACCACTCGACAAATTTTAAACTCTCAAATTCATATTCATACGAGTACGTGTACTTGTAATATGCGATTAAAAAGAAATCATTAACAAAATACAAGTAAGATGGCCTCCAGGCTTAAGGATGAGTTTTATATGAAAATAATTATTCTGTTTGAATACAAAGAATACAGAGCTTGTTGCTAAAATCAGGATGTATTGAATAAAAGAAACTCATTAAATACGGTTAAAGGCAAACAACAAATATATATCACCAACAAATAAACACAAGTGTTCATTCAAAAGAATTAAAATGAATTACAAACATATGACACTTCATTGCAAGAAAGAAGTCTGTTTAGATTTTATATTTAAAGCACAAAATAACAAAGACATATTTGATTTTTGTTTTAAACAAAAAGATTTAAATTTTTACTCCAGAACAGTCATTGAAGCATAATTTATACAAAAAAAATTAAATTAATAATCCAAAATTGCAGAAGTGAAAATAAAAAAAGTAATGGACGTCATTTTTAACCGACTTCAAAAAAAGAAGGAGGTTATCAATTCAGTTGAATGTTGCTTTTTTATGTTTGTGCCTGCAGAACTCAGTCATTTCTGATTCGATTTTGAAAGTTTTTGGTAATATGATAGATTATGCTTCCAGATTGGTCCCGTTTTAAAAACAGTTCATAATATTTAAAATTAAAGGGTGTCGCCATACAACGTACATATTTTTTAAATGTATTATGAACTGTAAAGGGCACTCCTGTAAAATTTAAAATAACTGCTTATTACTATATAATATGTGACTATATATAATATATAATATATCTAAAAATTAAAGGGCGTCCCATAATTAATGTAAATTAACTTATATATTTTGAACCGATATAGACAAACGCTTGCAAATTGGACAGAATGTCGATTTCTATGGCCATTATAGTAACAAGTAATAATATTAAGAATTACAAATTAAAGGGTGCGCCAATAGTTTATTTAAGTTGGCCATACTTTTTAACAGTTATACACAGACGCTTGATATTTGCAACGAACCTGTATTGCTAAGTCCACTATAACAACAAGTATAAAATTTGGATTTGGAAGTTAAAGGGTGTCCCCATAGTTGTGTAATTTCAAGTTTGTGTTAGAATTTTTTAAACCATTATATACTGAACTCTAAACTTAAAAGAGACCTGTATTTCCAAGCCGGCTACAGCAACGAGATTATAATTTGAATTTAGAAATTAAAAGGGTGTCCCATAATCTACGTAGACTTACTTATATGGGCCTATCTTTTGAACAGTTAAAGACAAATGCTTGCAAATTAAACAGAATGTCGATTGCTATGGTCATTATGGTAACAAGTATTAATAATTAAAATTATAAATTATAGGGTTCCCCAATAGTTTATTTAATTTAATGTATATGGCCATACTTCTAAACAGTTGGAGCCAGGCGATTAAAATTTACAAAGGACCTGTATTTTAACTCCGCTATAACAACAAGTATAAAATTTGGACTTGGAAATAAACAGGTGTCCCAATAGTTGATGTAATTTGGTGTATATGGCCGAACTTTTGAACCGTTATAGACAGACAGCTGAAATTTGCAAGGGACCTGTTTTGCTAAGACCACTATAACAAGAAGCTTATAATTTGGTTAATAAAAAATATAAAAATGTTAAATTGTAAATTAAAGGTTTTTACAATAGTTGATATAATCTTATGGATATGGGCAAATTGCCTTTATGCACAGATGGTTGAAGTTTACACAGAACCTGATTGCTAAATCTACTACAACAGCAAGTAGTAGATTTAGTTGTTTTTGAACAGTTAAAAAAGTATAAAGTTTGGAGATATAAGTGTGTCCCAATAGTTAATGTAACCTAATTTATGTGGCCATACACTTGAGCTTTTATAGGCAGACAGATGAAATCTGTTTTGAAGTCGGTTTTTTTTTTGCGAGAATTAATGATGTATATATACATTTATAACATTGTTATGGGAGAAATATTGAAACAGTCTGCTATATTTTTGGGCCTTTTTTAACCCTCCGACCGCTCAAAATTGCTGATTCATGTTGGTTTTCTGATTGAGATCCCGCAAGTCACTTATATATAGAGTTGCAAGATGTCCTAGATTGTCTAGTTGTGGTTCAAGTTACAGGTTCAATTTGTCCAGTTAAAAACGAATTTCCTTGATTTTGAAAAATGTTTAATTTTAATTAATATTTTCTACATAAAAAAAATTTATACCGAATCGAGAGAAAACAACATGTGTTGTTAACTTATACAGTTGTGATTAGAAATATAACTCAGTTGAATTTTTTTCGTAACATTGATTAATACCTTTATTTTGTACATCACTGCCAATTAATCAAAATAATTTTAGTTTGAAATTTAAAATAATTTCTTTTGTTTATCGAAACTTCGAAATTTTTTAGAAATATCAAATGCTCGCAAGAAAGAAGTAGAATGTACTTCGACCTATTTAAGACTAAAATTTGTTTTATAATAGTAAGTTTTAATGAAGTTGTCAAAATTTCCCGCACGACTAAAGCAAAAGATTTACTAGAATCTATAAATAAAAGCATGATGTATGCGGCAACAAAAACATGTGTACATTTTTATACCCCTCACCAAAAAAGTGCTAAAAGGTGTCATTCCGTTTGTAATTTCTAAAATATATATTTAAAGTATATATTCTGAGTTCTTAAGCATACAAAAATCGATTGAGCGATGGACGTCTGTCCCTCTGTACGTCCGTGTTCGGGCTGAAATCAACTTTGCCAAGACACTAGATGAACTAGAGAAAATTAAAATAACCCAATCTGTCAGACATAGTTTGGAAAATTTTGCTATTGGAAATCAGCAAGATCGGTGCAGTTGATTCGACGCAGACCACCACGCCTGCCTCAACCTTTTCCATATCTTTTAGATTAAATCTCATTTAGTGAAGTAACTCTAATCTAAAAATATACGGGGCGATAGAAAATTAAAAAAAAAATAAATAAAATATAAAATAAAAAAAGTAGGATTGTGGACAATATTTTTTTAAGATATAAATATGCGTATCATTTAAAAGCTTTTGAAGATATCTTTAAGGAAATACTAAAAATTTTAACAAATGCTTAACTCATTAAAAGCCGACGACATTTATGGTGAAGGGTATATAAGATTTGGCAAGGCTGAATATGGCACTTTTACTTGTTTTAATTAGACCTGTTATGTTTCCCTAACTATCCTATAATTTTTTTATTTTAATTTTTTTTCTGTTTTTGTAATAAAATAAAAAATACTGTCAAACTCGTAGTAACAAAATCGGGGTAAAATTATATCCAGCGCTCATGTTACGGCAGCCGTTATAATCCCCTCGACAGTAGTAGTGGTTGACTCTTAATTGACACGATATACCGGGTGTCTCTTAGACCACAAAGTAGTAACAAACAAATGTCATTTAGCGCGTAGAGCGAAATGTTATCTGGCCCATAAATAATAGCGTCAACTTTGTGTCTTGAACAGTAATGTTAACGAATTTTCTTTTGTGAAACACAATGTATAGAAATAGAAAAGAAATTAAACAGCTAGATTGCTCGGAAAATAACTAAATTGTCATTTTTTTTAATAATAAAAAACCAACACAAAATAAGAGGCGACAGACTTGACTTTCAATTGCTCAGCGATATTATGATTTGCTTGGTACAATTTGTATGTACATGAGAATTATTGACAATTAGATTGCATGTTATGTTTAGCTGTAATACCAACGCTTCATTAATTAATGAGCGATATTTCACTAACTGTGATTAAATCACTGTGATTAAAACATCTCTACAGTGACTGAGTTTATCAATTAGCAGTTTTATGTAAAAACGTTCTTTTATGCTTGTACACGTACACCCCATAATTTGATCTTACTTCGTACGAAGAAACATTTAAACTTTTATTTGACCCTTTCATTCTTTTATGAGTCAAGGCAGCTTCATAACTGTGCAGTTTTTTTATTTTTGTTTTGCTTTTATTTCAACCTTTGATTAATTTTATTTCTGTCCAAATTTAATTACAGCTGCTTAGAATGCAGAGATCAGAAAACCTTTTGCATACGGTTATTTAATATATGTATATATGTACTATATACCTCCTATATAAATATGTATGCTTGAATAAAAAAAATATTGGAAACTGTTATAACGGTAACTATTTAAAAGGAGGGTAATTTGAAACTCACGTACACTGGTAACGACGTTCCTCAAAAATCACGGGATCGCTCATCCCTACTGCCAGTTGATGTTTTTGCTCTTACACCAATTTTATTTCCTCTTCGAAAGTATCATTGTCTGTATTTCTAAGTGAGGGACTGTACCATCTTCTGTGATTTAAAAGATCTTTTTTACGCTAGGAGTCGCCAAAGAGTTTGTATACTAGAGCCCAAGTTTCAATTTGGCCATGAATCTTTAGTATATGCTTTTTTAATGTGGCCTTAATAAGTCATCACAGCCATCAGATACCAAAGAAAATTTAAGATGATTTTCCGGAATATTCAACGAACGTTTGTTGAAATAAAATGTTCTCAAAATACTTGGTTCATTCAAAGCAAAGAATATTTAATAGATAAATGACAATGAAACACAAATTAACACTTAACGAAGTTTTAGATTAAGAAAACGACAGCCACATGTTACAAAAGTCCAGCAGCAGTAACCCTGAGTTCGCCAGCGATATACTGCCGGATAGATAGGGCTGGCTGTTACTTCCGATTTTAACAATGAGTTCAAATACTTGCTACAATTCTCGGATTTCGTTAATCCATAGGAATTACCGCATTCAGTCAATTATTAAACCAATCCTTTAATATTCCGCTGAAAATGAACACGTAAAATAAATTTAAGCGGGGTTCTAGAATTTCAAAAAGTCAAAGTATTATTGTTTATTATCTAAAAGATAAAAACACACTTAACTCTAATCATATAGAATTACTTTTCAATATTTCCAAAAAGAAAAAAAAATCAATAACTTCGGAAATAAAAACCACTTAAAAAAATTTTAATTTTAAGAGCTGAAAGATAAAAATAAAAACATCATATTATAACAAGAACATTATTAAATTAATTTCATATATAATTATTCTCTACATCCATGTTTAAATAAAAAGTGATAATTCCCTGCGGGATACTTCAACTCTTAAACTCACACAAACAATCAATTTTAATGGCAGAGTCACATGTTACATCAGTTGGCTGAAAATTTGACAGTTGTCATTTAATCATTGCCACTTGCCAAAAATGACATTGATTTATTGTAACTTATCAACTTTATGCCTTAACAAGGTACGTCTCAAGCTTATCATGCAACACACCTACTTAAAAGGTTAAAAACCTTAACACGAAGTTCTTTTAAGACAGCTTAAACTGTTTCCTGTGCAAAGAAATATATATTTTTTTTTTTTCAAAACATAAATATGAAAAATTAAAGAGTTCGTTTAAAATCTGGAAATAAGTAATGCATCTGAATTGTAGTAGCTTCAGAATGGACATAAAAGACTTTACTCAAATAAATTTTATACATTGAAGACGTGCTAATATGTGACAACGAAAAAACCAAAACAGCGGGTAAGTAATTATTATAATTATTAAATAGTTGACATTACAATAAATCTTAATAAAAAAAACTTTTATAAGACAATTTTTATCAGTGAAAGTATTTATAGAAAAACTATCAAAATCAATTATCAATAATTTTTTGTTCATTAAACTAAGAGTATAAAAATCTTCTGTATTTTAATAATTATGACCAATAATATTTATAAATTTTTTAAACTGGCAATTTTCCAAGTATGCTAGACCAATATCTATATGCCGATTACTAAAGTGAATAACGAAGAAAGCTTTAGGGTGTAAGTAGATTGCGTCTAATCAAATTAATACTGATTGAGTATGAATACTCCTCGTATTTATTTATATTTAATATGTTGGTTAAATAGATGATGTTTACATTGTATACAAAATACAATAGGGAACTTCGAAAAATACTGGTGAGAATTTTGCATTACTAGTGTCTTATTTTTTCTGTTTGCTTTACAACTTACCACAAAAATGTGTTTATAATTTTTCTTTCTGAATGGATTTTGAAATCAAAATATTTCTGAACGTAAGCCGAACTCAAATTATTTATTTTCAATTGATTTAAAAGATTCGACTGAATCTCGCTTTTTTATATTTGTGTCTCCATAACTCAGTTATTTATCAACCGATTTTGAATTTTTATTATTTGTAATGTATTGATTATAGGTTCGTCCCTATAGGCCAACAAGTATTGATTTCTGAAATTATAAACTAAAGGGTTCCCCAATATTTTATATAATTTTATGTATATGGCCATACTTTTAAACAGTTTTAAACAAACACTTGCAATTTACAACGAAACTGTCTTGTTAACTCCGCTATAACAAGTATAACAATTGGATTTGGAAGTTAAAGGGTTATAGACAGTCAACTGAAACTTATAAGCGACCTGTATTGCTAAGCCCGCTGTACCAACAAGCTTATAGTATGAGTTAAGAAATTAAAGGGTGTTCCCATAATTGAGGTAAATTGACCTATATAGGCCAATCTTTTGAACCGTGTAGACAAACGCTTGCAAATTGGACAGATTACCGATTGCTTTGACAGTTATAATAACAAATATTGATATTCAAAATTATAAAGTAAAGGGTGGTCCAATTGTTAATATAATTTGATGTGTCTGGCCAAACTGTTAAACCGTTAAAGACTGACGGTTTAAATTAATTGCAAGAACCTAATATGTATTTGTAATTTAAAGGGTGCCCCTATAGTTGCTGTAAGTTGATGTATGTACAGACGGACAAGAAGCTGTAGTGCTAAGTCTGTTTTAACAAGTATAAAGTTTTGAGATGGAATACAAGGGTGTCTCAATTGTTTATGTCATTTGATGTATGTGGCCATACTTTTGAATTGCCATAGGCAGAGGGATGAAATCTATTTTGAAGTTGGTCTTTTTGTTCGCAAGAATTATATTATTTATACTATATTAATTATATTTGCCCTATTCACAAGCCCCCTAGTACGTGCTAAGTGCTAACAAAATACAACAGTGCTAGCTGTGTTGTTGGTAATTTTCATGAAAACATGCGATACAGCACTTAGTACTTTTTTTCATATGTTTTTCAAACGTTGTATTTGTTTAAATGTTTTATGTTTGAATGAATTATTATTTTTGTGTTCATGTGTGAATTATATTAAATTATATTGAATTAAAAGATATTTTTATTAGTTTTATTTATTTAATTTATTGATTTGACTGATTTATTAGAAAGTTGAAGTTGAAAGTTGCCAATATAAAAGCTGTTCTTTAAGATTTAATATTGCTTTAATGACTCGATTTCTAATATTTTGTATGGTACCGCCATCACCTATACCAAAAAGAGATGCTACCTTACGAACACAAGCACCATTTCCTGAAGATCCCAAGCAGTAAAGTACAATTTTAAGCTGCAAGTCAATGCGTAGTTGGAGCCTTTCGCCAATTGTGTGAAAAACATCGTCATTTTTTAAAGGGTTGAATATATAGGCAAATTCCTCTGGCCATAGTGGTATCATATGAAGAAATCTGTTTGTATCAAAATATCTTAAAACCCGATTATGCCATAACGATGATTTTGGTAGCCCTAAATGTATAATTCTGCGACTGGAGAGCAAGAACATTAGGTTCATCCTAAAAATGTCTTGAATTTCATCCTCACACAAAAAATTTATTAATTTACTTTTTTATTTTCTCCCCTATTTGGCTTCTAAATAACAAATGATGAATAGCACTTTTCTTCTTTTTATTTACTTTTTGACGTATGAAGTACAATGTACAATGGCACACTGATACAATGGTTGTTCACAAAGAAGTAAACAAAAGGTAGTATGCAATACTACCTACACCTTAGCAGAGCTTGTGAATACGGCAATTATTTATATTTTATAATATTTCTAGTTGTTAAAACGGTAACTTAAATTTATGCTTTAGAATTATGAAAATGAACTGTAGAGTTTCAAGTAAAAATAGGGGTTTTATTTTTTTTTTTTTAGATAAATAGTAATAAAGCTATCTCAATAAGCAAATGAATGCAGCCGAATTTCACACGAACAGTTAAATAATTGAAATTTAACTTTAGTGATACAATAATATTTTTTAAAATAATATTGTTTCAAGTGCGTGTTGCATAAAAACCTTCAGCCTTTTTTTATTGTTCATTTCCAAAATAAAAAAGATATTAAAAAAGTCAAAAAATTATTTGGGGGTAGTTTTTCAGTGGTAATTGCAGCCACAAAATACGAAACAATTTAAAAACAGCATATGCCAAATTATCTGGTGAACTTGTTCAAATCGTTAGATAGACAAATAGTCAGACAAGCACATGTGTGCAAATGCTGCTTGTTTGACACACGCTACAACACAAAAAAAAAACAAATACAAAATCCAATGTTACTGGTGCAAAATAATGACGACAGCAAAACAACAGCATCAATAACGAAATAATATAATGCATAAGATACAAATACGATAATGTTATACTCAAATGTAACATTTGATTAAGCGGCAATATAACAAACGAATCCGTGCAGATATACAAGCTAACAAATGGCAAAAAATGCACACGTTTAGCTCACGTAGTAAAGTTGAACAGAAAAAAACCGAACGCTTATGCCATTGAAAAAGGGACAGACATACGGACAGGCAGGCAGGCAGACACACAAAAAACAATCACATTTCAAATAAGAAAAAAAAAAAAACATTAAATGCTCTAGAAAATAAGTGCAAAAAATTCGTAATGTAAACAAAAACTAAAGATGTTTGGAGAAAATTGAGCATAACTCGCTCTTTTTAAATGAGAAGTAATATTTTAATAGAGCAATCCAACTCTCAAATAAATATCTCTTAGATACTCTGACATTTGCTTAAATTCTTTGCCAGTGGCGACCTCTGCTGTTAATGGAAAATAATTCATTTTCATAAAGAGAATTATGGAGTGTGTGTGTGCTAAAGTCAAAGAGATTATTTTAGCTATAAGATAACATAAAAAAGTATTTGTAGGATAAAAGTAACATTCATCATTGAGATATTTTTGCAAGTTTTCTGCTGGGCTATTGAAATAAAAATATTTTTGTTATATTAAACAGCGGTAATTTTTTTTAATTATATTAATTAATTTTCAAAAAATATTTTTTTGTGCTATTTTCCCGATTAATTATTTAAATCACCGATATTGATTATTGAGGGTCAAAGCACTGTATAAAACTGTATTAAAGAGCCGAAAAAAATTCAGCCGTATACAGCGGAGAAAGAAAAATAAAATTACTGTTAGTTGTAGTTGTTTTTGCTTAAACTTTGATTTTTGTCTTTGCTTTATTGTTTGGACCAAAATTTTTAGTTTATTTAAAATATTTGTCAGAAGTTTCCTGGAGAGTTAAGTAAGCGATAACGAACTGGCCATCGAGATGTGCTTTGACCCGCAATAATCAATATCGGTGATTTAAATAATTAATCGGGAAAATAGCACAGAAAAAGATTTTTAGAAAAAAAAATTTTTTTGGCTTTATCTTTAGATACTTTTAATAAAAAAAATTTTTTTTATAGATTCATATAAATTTCAATTTCTTAAATCTTTAAGTTTGACAAACCTTAATGTCTTATTTAGAGCTGTAATAGTAGCAGAGACAACTGCATTTGCTGGCCCGCCACCATCATCTTTAATATTTGCTACCCAAACTCCACTGATTTCAACTTGTGACAGCGAGCAGTTAGAGACACTGAGTAGGTGTTTTAACATAATTTATCGACCCGACATAAATAACCTAAATATCTGGGATTTACTTAATTGCCCAGAAAGGCATGATTGCTTGTACTTACATACTGGGCACAACATGACCTCCAACTTTCTGTACCTGCATTCATAAGGTAATGCTGTGCTTTGTAGAAATATATTAACTTATATTGAAACAAAAATTTCTTCTACACTAAACTAGTAAGAGTGCTCTATGCGGCTATACCGGATCTTATATACCCTTCACTAATTTAATGAAATAGCTCCAATGAAAAAAAAACAGAGACTTAAAAAAAGTAGAAACAATAAATTTAAATTTTATTTAAAAATGTCATCGGCTCTTAATTGGCTAAGAATTTTACAACAATTTTGTATTTCCTTAAAGAACTGTTCAAAAGCTTAAAATCGATACCCATATTGATATCTTAAAAAATATTTTGCACAATCTTACTTTTCTATGAAAGGTTCAGAGGCCTATATCTCGAAAAATATGGGCGAGCAGTAATATTATCCGGTGATGTTTTTTTTCCTATTTTTTATTCTCTATCGCTCCATATATATTATTTTTTTTATTGGAGTTACTTTAATAAAGTAGATTTGTTCCAAATGATATGAAAAAGTTTAGAGGCAGCCGTAGTATTTTGCCTGATGCCTCGAAGGACATGGCTCGCTCTTGCTGATTTTGAATAGCAAAATTTTCGAAACTATGTCTAATCAATTAAGGTATTTAAGTTTTATCTAGCTCATCTAGTGCCTTAGCAAAATTGATTTCAACCCGATCAGCGAAGGCGAATAGACTTCGCTATGTGCGGTCGAAAATGGATATTAAGGAAATTTAACACGGAATCACAAATTTAGACATACATTTGAGGTGAATTAATTTTTAAAAATTAATAAAAATATTTTTCGGAAAAATATTTACAACCTTCATATGCAGTGTTTTAATTAGTTCCTAGATAATTAGATACATTTTTAAACATCCTATTTCAATTTAGTACTTTTTCATATACAAAAAGTACTTTTTCATCTATTAAAAGTACTTTTTCATCTATAAAAGGTACTAACACACAGCTATTTAACTATTTAGCCTAGACAGCAACCATTTCTATCTTTCCTTATTTGAAATACTTAAAAGTATCTAAAAGATACAAAATTAACTCTTAAATAGGAAAAGAGCAACACACAACAATAAACTGAGAATATTTTGAAAAAAAAATATTTATTTACAAATTATTTCAAGTTTAGTACAAAACCCGACCAGCTGTTTTTCATATACTTGCTCTCTCTTTTCATCACACACTGAGTAATGGCCATTCGTTAGGCAATTTTAAATAAAAACTGAGTGTGACAGTTGAGACGAGAACGTTAGCGTGTTTGGACGTGTTTAACGTGTATTTGTTAATGTGTAAGGTTTAAGCAAAAATATTTCTTTCCAAATTTACCCTCGCTAACAGCAAAACAAAAAAAAAATCGTAAATAAAAAAAAGAAAAATGCAGAGAGGCAGCAAAAAATAAATCAGTTAACAAAAAACGTGTTTTATTCTTTCAACTGGGGCTTATTACAGCTCAATGAAGATTAATGTTACTTAAACTGAAAATAAACTGCAAATGCAAATATGTTGCGTAGCCAAAGCAAAGAATAAAAATGTAAATGCAAATCGTGCGTTTCAATTTTGTTAATGAAAAAGAAGTGCTTTTTAAGTGTCAATAAAAAAAATAAAGTTTATGAAGTGTTGAAAAATACATAAAAATACAAACGAAAATTCTCTTTCTAGTTAAAAATCAAACGACCAAACCCTTAAAAAAAGTTTTCTTTAAAGCAAAAAAGTGTCATTGCGTGCAATTTTGATAAAGTTTATTTGTTGTTGTTTTTGTAACAACAACAAATTTTCCAAACTGTGAGCAATAAAAATTATTTTTATAATCTTTTTAATTTTTAAATTAAGTTAAAATAAATAAAAATATTTAAAATTTTATATATTTTTTCCAAAACCGTTTTTGCTCCCCTTAAAAATTGAAACGAAAAAGAAAAAAAAATATCAAGGATTAAGTTCTAAATACACATTCGTTTAAGGTAAGTTAAATAAGCAGCCCTTGCTAAAGTCATTTCAATTATAAATATTCATTAGTACAAATTCATTTTTCATTTTATATTTTTTGAACACTGCCTGCCACCCCTTTTTTGGCTGTTAATATGATTTCTATTTAATTTTTATTACAACACAGAAAAATACAATATTCGAACAGCTTAAAAGGTGTCATTTTACTTCTTATTAAGACATATGAGTAGTTTGCTTTAAGAATTCTAATTAGTTGGTATTTAGGTTTTATTCTTTTGTTCCGTTTAAGGTGTCAAATATGCATACTTTTGTTTGTCAGTGTAATAAATTAATGCAATGGTATATGGAGTGAATTGAAATGAAATCAAATGAAATGCGTTTTGCTATTCCAGTTTTATTAATTATAGTCATAATACTTTTACGTCTAAAAAAAAATTCTTAATAATAGTGAGTTTTTTTTTAGAACAACAACCCTTAAGCTTTTGAAAAAGGCACTTGGAAATGAATAAGAAGTTTTTAAAGAATCTTATTTTAAAGCGTAATATTCTTCAAAGGAAACTTCCTTTGCTACAAAAAAAAAAAAAAAACTAAAATTGCTTTCAGGCAAATCACGTACAGTTGTTAACGGCATTATTTTATATAAAAAACACAGCAACTTAAAAGTAAATTTTTTCCCCAGGCCTGAGGACAGTAACTAACTAACAAAGCGATAATATAGGCGCGATTAAGGGCTCGCGGGAATAATATTGTGGAAATAATTAAAATACTTTAGAAGGCTCGCCTTTCTCTATAAAATTGCACAAGCAAGAAATAAACTGAAAATACAAGATACAGAATAAATATTATTCATTCTTGCTGATAAATTAATCTGTTGAATAGAAAAGACCAATTGAAATAGCTGTGTCTTATTGTTTTAAAAGTTAACGTCTTCGTTTTTTTATTTTAGGCGTAGAAAAAGCATGATTGTTGTATGGTCACTAGAACCATATTATGTTCTATGTAAAAATACATATAATTGCGGTGAACAAATTATTATTGTTTACTTTTGTCACGATAAACAAGTTTTTTTTTTTTAACATTTAAACAAGAAATAATTAGTATAACGATAACATACCATATGGTTGACAATGTTTGGTGCTATGGTCACAGGAACCATATTATGTTCTTCGTAACAATATATATAATTGCGGTGAACAAATAATTATTGTTTACATTTGTCACGATAAACAAGTTTCTTTTAACATTTTAACAGTTTAAACGCTCGAAGGAAACGTACCTCATGGTTGGCCAAAGTTCGAGACACAACCAAAGTTTTGACAAATAAAAAGGTACTCTTTTATTGATAAACATAAGAAATATAAAAAAATAATATAGTATAATTTAAAAAAAAATAATATGTCAAGTTTGTTTGAAGATAAACAAAGTGTGGCTTAAAGTGCTTAACTGTCTGAAACATATAAATGTTTCATCCTTGGCTAAATGCCTTGCTACCATTTCAGTCATTTATTTTGAAGCTATTGAATCAATTGCAAATACTAATGCAAATGTTTTAATATTAGGAACGTCTGAAAAATTGCATATAAATACACGCAGAAAAAAAACATGGTTGTTATATGGTCACAATAACAATGTATAGTTGCGGAGAACAAATTATAGTTGTTTTCAACAAAACTTTAGTCACGGTAAACATTTTTTGTTAATTTTTAACGATTATATGGTTACTGTGCTCAAAAAATGCAACATGGTTGGTTTTAACTTAAAAAAGTTTCAACCACAACCAAAGTTTTATAACCTATTAAAAATAATATGAAATATTTAACCATTATATATTATTATTAATCAAAGTATGTTTAAAAGCAACAGAATAATGTTTATGCTTAAAAATATTTTGTTCTCGTACTTGACAGTTTAGTAATTTTTTTGATAGCTAAAACTTCAAATAGTTTTTTATTGTTAAAGAAATTGAAAAAAATAAAAATTTGTGTACAAAATAAATAATTAAAAATAATATGCAAAAGATGATAACAAATAAATAGGGAACCAAAACAATTAGAAAAAGTTAAAGTAAATATGTGTGTATTGTAAGCATATAAACCTTTACTTTTGTATTTGAAGCACAATTGTGAAATCATTTAT
This sequence comes from Gymnosoma rotundatum, assembly GCA_916610165.2. Classification (NCBI taxonomy): domain Eukaryota; kingdom Metazoa; phylum Arthropoda; class Insecta; order Diptera; family Tachinidae; genus Gymnosoma; species Gymnosoma rotundatum. Next base: position 120,622,106 of record OU744338.1, read on the forward strand.
TTGTTATTTTTAGCAAATAATTGATTTTTTATGAATTTATGTTTTTAAATGATTTTTATGAAAAATCGTTAATAAATAAAACAACAATCAGTTTTTTATATCAGAAAAATTTTGCACTTACGAGACTATATTATAATTCAATTATATAAGATGACATTTCCAGCCATATTTTTATATTTTAATTTAACCATTTAATGTTTAATTTGAACATAATTATGTTTATACTTTGGACAACAATATGGTTGCAAATATAACAATACTATGTTTTGTTAGCAACCATATTATGTTGCTCTTAGATTATGGTTACCTCAACCATATTTTTTCTTTGCGTGTACATATAAACAAAAACTAAAGCGAGTTGATCGATTGTAATATTTAATTGACTTAATAATCTTTAACGCATAAAAGCAATTAAATCAACCTGCAACAAATTGGGAAAAGTTTTATAACTATTGTTTCATTAATCAATTCTGTTTTTGCTTGTAATAGAAAGATGCTCATGAACAATCAAGTCCTTTTGTTACGTAAAACTTTTGTAGAAAAAGCTGCAAAAATTGCTTGAAAATTTTAAATGTATTTAATAAAAAAGATTTTTTTCCAACAACACAAGCCACAGAACGGAAAAACTTAGCATGTTATTGAAAACTTCTATCGTATTTTTATATTTAAACTATTTTTAAATATCGTTGAAGACGCAAAGAACATTTCAATTAATTGACTTTAAAAAGTGTAATATTCTTTTACGCTTGTAAGCAATTACGCAAGTTGTTCATTATAAGTATTTGTAAATTTTGCTACCTTACAGTCAGATAGAAAAGTGAATAAATAAAATATTGGAGGCAGAAAATTTTTATAAAAAAAAATTAAAATTACAATTTAAAAAAAAATATTACAAAAATTGTTTCAACTTTTTAATATTTTAAAAGCAAGTTAGTTAATAAACAACAAAAATTTTTGTACAAATTTTCACATTGAAATATTATTAAATTTTTAATTAATTCAATTCAATTTTTAATAGGTTCAATCATATATTTAATTGAAAAAATATATGAAATTTTTTAACTAAATAAATAATTGAAGAAATTATATATTTAATAAAAAGAAGAAAACAATTGTGAAACTTAAAAAAAAATAATTGAATTAATTAAAAACTGAAAAAATTTAAATCTGGAAAATTTATAAGACTTTTAAAAGACGAAAACTTTTTCTGCGAAGAGTGTCTGAAATCACTATTAAAAAATTGTACACCATTTTTATGAATATTGCTACTTTGATATATAACAGCAGCTACCTATAATCACTCCGATCATTGCGCATAAAAAAACGTGTAATAATGAAGAAAACGTTTAAAAAAAAAACAAGAAAAGATACACTTAGATCGCTCAAGGAGTGGTCAATCACTAGGTCGATCAATAATAGTTTGGTTTCTTGGTCTTGAGATACCGATAGAGCTTTTATAAATATTATTAGTTTAAACGAAAAACTCTCTCTTAATCAAAAAACAGTTATTTCTCATCGATCCCATTTACTTTACAGTCCAATAAAATTTTTTATGTTGAGCTATTTTTACGAAAGAAGTCTAAGAAATCAAAGGCTGAAACCGGTTATTGGTTATTCCATGCTAATATAGTCAAGATTAGTGAGTGCTAAATTTTCAGAAAAGAAAATAATCTACATTTCTATTTGAAGGGCTTCGCAAAAGCGAATTCTTCTAACGACAACCAACAAAATCAGCTCATAAAAACAAACAGTCTTGTAAATATAAGGCGGCATGATTATGTTGACCTTTTGCAAGAACAAGGCCAGAGCCGCTGTGACAGTAAACAGAATATATTACAGGGACATAAAAATATTATCGTAGAATCGTCAGCTGAAAATCCTGATGCCAACTGGCCACCATTATTAAGGTCTTCTAAAACTTTAATTCTATTTAATGTAGAAGAAAAAATTATTGATCTCACCGACCGACATTAAACGAGACATCTTTGAGATACAGCCACATCTTTGTCGAAAAATCTTCGCAAATTTTATGAGAGGAGTAAAGACGTATAATAAGAGTAGCGAAGGCCATTAGTCAGATATTTTATTTTATACTTACTCGAAATAATAATTGATTGAAAAAGCTATAGGGCCTGAAATCAGTGACATCACAGCTTAGATTTGCAACAAAAAATTTTTTATATATAAAATGAAAAAATGCCTTAGAATTATTAAAAAAAAGAGAAAATATAAAAAAATTATTGTTGAGGGCTATAACATTAAAAAAAATATGTTATGTTTTGAAACTGTTTATTAACACAATTATTAAAGTTAAGCCTAAGTATTTATCTAGGTCTATTTATTAATTGATAACCTATATTATTAACCGATTAAAAATCTAACTTTCATCCAACTTTTATCAAAATTGATTACGCTCTTTAGTCGTGATTGAGTAAAAAACATTTTTATTAAAATCTGCTTTTACATTTATAATATTAATAGAAGAACGTTTTTAATATAATATGTAGCAATTGCATAGGCTTCGTATAAGTTTGGGCTATGACTCTGCTAATTTGCTTCTTATTGACATAAACCTTAGTTTTAAAATAAGAAAATTCATGATCCAAATGTTAAATCTTGCCATTAAAGAGAGTCATACGTCAACTGAATGTAATATGTGCCCCTTTGTCACTAGAGATCTCTCTTTTTGAAAATAAATTTTCAACTTTTATAAATATTTCCAAATACTTTAACAACTCTCCAGAAAGGTTCGCGTTTACACAAGATAAGACAACATGACCCCAATAAACTATCAAAAATGCAATTGTTCTAATTGAAAACTCCTCTATTAAAAATATTGACAAACGTTATTTATTACTTCATTTTCGATTGAAAGAATGGCTATGAACTCATTTCATTCGTCATATTCTTTGTTAAAGTATCGATTCAAACAGCATATGCTTTTACTTATTATATTCATTACGATTATCAATATTGATTTAATGATATTTTTTTTTAATTAAAACATATTCCCTTCCAATAGATAAGATAATGTGTTAAAACGATTTAATATGAAAAGTAAATAGAGAAATTAAATGCGTAAGAAATGTCTGATAATTGAAGTAAAGGTGTGTTAAATTGATATTAAAATGAAATGTAATATGAAAAATAAACACATTTTCTGAAGAAATAAAATACATTAAAATTTTCTAAAGTAATTTGAATTACTCATGAAATAAGTTATTAAGTTTCTAATTAAGAGACTGAATATAACAAAAGTTTAAAAGTATCAATGTAAAGCTTCTGAGCTAGAAACGCTCTGAAATGGCCACTCATATTCTTGTGAGTCAACAAAAAAACCTTAAAGACATATCATCCACAAAAAAAGGTTTAATTCACAGAAAAACATAAAAAAATGTTTCCTTATTTTTAATTAAATATATAATTAATTTAATTAAAAACTTTATTTATTTTTAAACTAAAATCAAAAACAATATTAAATGGAGGCAAAAACGTTCTCTGTTTTATGAAACCTCAAGACAGGGTATACACAGAATACGTCATCTGAGCAACGAATGTTCAGTTACAGACGTTACTCTGTTGAAGGTTTCTCAAACATTGTGTTTGAGGGGTGTTTCTATAAAGACTGTGATTTTGACGAATATTGTAGACTTATCTTTTAAGCTGTTATAGGCAGCCGCTTGAAATTTTACACAGAGTTGTACTGATTGGTCTGATATAGGGACAAGGGTGTCCCGATAGTAACGTGTTTTAACAAATATTTTTTTATGTTTTAACTAATAAAATTTTAGCAACAAACAATAAAAAAAACGTAAGCGTTAATATGTGAGTCCAACTTGAATTTGGTAGATTGAGTACTGTCTCCCAAACACAGAACCAAGAAAAAGCGTAATTGTATTTTTAAGAGAATCCATATCGTAAAATCGGAAATTAATAAAAGCAGCTCAACACTATATTTTATGAAGATTTTTATATATCAAATTGTATGGCAGTAAATTCAATTTTCTCTACTTCCTTTGCACCACTTTTTAAATATTTCTTGCAAACTTTTACTGTGAGAACTTAATTTGGGTGTAGTTTTAAAAAAATCTAATATTCCGCTCCAGTTTGGTGAATTGGAAGTCAAGAAATTTTAGTCATTGCCTTCCAATAAAAATTTACACAAATGTCTGCTTTTCATTAAAATTGGAAAATTTAATCCAACAGACAAATTGAAGGCATCTTTTTATAATACAATGAGCTTCAAATTTTCAGCGAGCGTTGCTTGTAGTCCTCAAAAATTGCCACCTAATCAGGCTTCAATCAAGACTATTGTTTTTACGATTTCAAACTAGATAAAGTTAATATTTTTAATGGGTTATAAGAAAGCCGCGAAAAGAAAACATTGGATAACTTTCATGTCGCCGGTCTCCAGCAAAAAAATAAAAATTGCTGAAAAGCAAATAATTGTTCAAATTAAAATTAAAACAATATAATTTTTAATTTGCTTTAATTGTACTTAATTTCTTCAAATTTTAATATTTTATAATATTCTCATGAAAAATTTATTTTTTTAAATTAAAAAATGAAATGTATCACTGTGGGGTAGCATATCCATAAGGCAATTTCGGCACTACTCATATAGCTCATCAGTGGATTTTACCCAATTTTTGTAAAGAAAACCTCAGAGTCTTATAACAAAAGCGAAATTGATTAAATGAGAACTCCATTGAATCAACAAGGCAAAAACACCATAATTACTCTAAAAAATTTAATACAAAAACGCAGTCACCATTGAGTAACTATTTTTGTCTTGTCTTGTTTAAAATAATTGTTTTAAGTATTTTTTAAAGATTATTTTTTTAAAACATTTTTGTATCTAAAATTACAATTTTTAAAATACAAATTTTTTTTGGAAAAAAATAAAATAAAAACATTTTTTGTTCAAACATTTCTTGTTATCCAAAAAAAATTATCTAAAATATTTATTTATCTAAAATAAATTTGTTTATCTAAAAAATATTTTATATCTTAAAAACACAAAATATTTTTTTTTTCTTAAAAATATTTTTTTTATCTTAAAAATTATTCTTTAATCTTAAAAATATTTTTTTAATCTAAAAATATTTTTTTATCCAAAAATATTTTATTATCCAAAAAATATTTCTTTTATCTAAGTGTTTTTTATGTAAAAAATATTTTTTTATAAAATTTTTTTATTGAAAAATATTTTTTTATTTTTATATTAAAACCAAATCTTCGATAAATATGCCATTCATTTTAAACGCAACTAAAAAAAAATTGGTCATTCCTTCAATATGTCACCTGTTTATTTTCGTTTATGTTGTATAACCTTTACAAAGTATTTATTTCCCATAATACCCCAACAAATACCAATTAGTAAATATGTAATATTTTTTAATAATTTATACACCCAGCATTTTAAAAAATTTAACTCCATCATTAGATTTAACAAGTACTTGTTTACATTACCTTAACCTCAAACCCACAACATTCAAGGTAGTTGAAAATAACAACAAAAAATTTTATACAAACCAACAAATTTATGACAATGTTTATCACATGATTTTTCAACTTGTCCCTTCTGCTGTTTTCTCTACTCAAAAGAAGACAAAAAAAAGACGTTATATAAACAATAAACAATAACATTTTTATTATAAATAACTTTATCCAACATTAGAGAAATACATTAAGTAAATACGAAAACAAAAAAAAGTTTTATTTCTTTTAACAAATTCATAAAGATTTACTTTGGTGGCATAAATAAACAATTTAAAAGGGGTATTCACAAATTATTGTATTGAAGTAAGACGTTATTACAAAGGGTTGAAATACCAAGCAAAAAGAAAATATAATTTGACAGCGAATAGTTCAGAGTTAGCAATACTGGGTATTTGTCGAAGGAGAAAAATGTTAATGTGTTCGAAATTTCGATATAACTTCGTCAGCTGTGAAAAAAATCGTTTCACGCACTGAACCTCCAATCAGTACTGAGCACAATATCAACATAGTTAATAAAAATGTTATTAAGGACAACAGATGAAAGAGTCCAATCGTGTGTTCCACCTCACCAATTTCTCATATCTGGGATTCAATAAACCTTCAAACCTTTTTTGCACTGAATGTCCCTACTAGATTTAGTAAGCTCTTTGACATATTAATGTCTCCCAAAAGGCAGCTAATAAATACAAAAAAAAAAACATAACCAGGCTTAAAACAATGCTCACACTCACTCACACCCACTTCTTTAACCCTCTAATTGTAAAATGACTTTTTATACGAACGACTTTGGTAGAATTCTATAAAGAATGCAGGCTGCTGTTTGTTATGACTAATTTTCATCCATTAGAGTTGAGAATTTGTTTATGCCATAAAAATGTAAAAAACAAACAATCAAGCAAAGAAAAACAAAACATTAGAGAATGTCAAGAACAAAAAACAATTTTAACGATGAACTTAAAAGAATTGTGAAAAAAAAAGATTGTAAAAAAAACCTACAAACAACAAAGAACAACAACAATTAGTATTGTTGACAAAAAATATTTGAGATGATAAAACACAAGCAAACTTTTGCTTCCATTTCATTTTCAAGTACAATGTTAAACAAGCAAACTGAAGACGTTGGTTGGTGTGAGACTGTTAGATTTAAATACTTCCAGATCTTTAACTACTAAAAGCTTTTAAAAGTGCTCAAAGCTGATGTGTACTTAAACAATACGGTTAAAAAAAGTAATATAAATAAAAAATAATGAAGATAATGGAAAATAAATAGAAGTAGAAAAAGGTGTCATATAAATTACATTCGTTAAGTTTTAAGAACAATTAAATTGAAATATATGATACGAGTATTAAAATATATAATATATGTAAATTTAAAATACTCATTTATTAAAAATAAATCTTAAATAGTACTTAAACTATTTAAAAGAGTGGTTACAAAAAAAAAAAAAACTTTAGTTTTAAACTAACTACTACAAAAATGCCAACTAAAGGTGCGGTCAGATTAATCAAATATTTGACCCAAAAAGCGTAGCAACTATTTTTACAAATATTTATTCAATCTTCCTAAGTATTATTATTACGCATGAGGATTTATAATATAATAAATGTGACTTCTTACCTTACATTTCTTAATAAGAATTTGAGAAGGACAAAAATTTGTTTCCACAATTTAGTCGCAACGTCATTTTTGTGAAATATTTCACTAGTGTGACCGTACCTTAAGTAGATAATGATTTGAAAAAATTAGCTTTAAAAAAAAACCTTTTACGAAGAAATGCGTTTAAAAAAGCGTTTTATTTTTTAAGATTTTAAAGTAAGAACCATCAATAAAAGTACTTTCTTCAAAAGGCAGCTTTGCAAAAATTATTTTTCCAGAAATACTACCATTGTTAAATCATTTTTTATACACATTAAATTTAACTCAAATTTTACTTATAAAAAGTACTTTACACATAAACATTATTTAGATATTTAAAAAGTATCTTAAAAAAAACCTACAGAAAAAAAAGTATATTTTCAATTCGGAACCAATAATAAAACTTTAGCTTTAAGAATTAATAGTACCTTTTACAAGGCGCACTTTTATGAAATTATTTTTTTATGAAAAGGTACTTATTAAAAAAAATATCTATATAGGTAGATTAATTTTTAATTTCATGTTTTCTTATTTTTTTGCATTAAAAACTTTATTCATTTCTTTTAAAAAAAAGTAAATTTTATAAAATTATAATTTTTATAGAATATATTAAAAAAATTTCCTGGAAGACTTTTTATATAAAGTACTTTTACTATAGGCACTTATATTGAAATTTGCTAAGGTAAACGATATTTAAAAAAAACTAACTTATTAAAAGAACCTTCCAAAACCCTTTTGTAGAGAAACGACGTTTTGAAAAGTATACTTTATATATGGAATAATTAATACAAATTCCTTTTACAAATAGTACCTTTTAAACCTTTTAAATTACCTTTTGTGTATACCGAAATTAAAAAAAAAAACTTTTCTATAAAGTACCTTTAAAAACATTTTATGAAGAAATATTATTTTATTTATTTTTGTGAAATATTTGAATAGTCTGACCGTACCGTAAGTAAATAGTGATTTGAAAAAAATTACCTTTAAAAAAACCTTTTACGATGAAATGCGTTGAAAAAAAGTGTTTTATTTCTTAAGATTTTAAAGTAAGAACCATCAATAAAAGTTCTTTCCAAAAAAGGGCATTTGCGATTTATTAAATGTATTTTTATATAAACTTAATTTAAGTTAAATTTTACTTATACAAAGTACTTTACATAAAAACATTATTTAGATATTTAAAAAGTACCTTTAGAAAACCAAAAGAAAATAAAGTATATTTTCAATTCCAAACTTTACCTTTTAGAATTAATAGTAACTTTTACAAAAAGTACTTTTGTAAAATTGTTTTTTATGAAAAGATACTCATTAAAAAGATGCTCTCTTTACGTAGATTCATTTTTAATTTTATTTTTTCTCATTATCTTGTATTATCAATTTCTTTTTTAAAAAAATAAGTTTTATCAAATTATAATTTTTGTAGAATATATTTAAAAAAAAATTATTTCCTGAAAGTCTTTTTATATAAAGTACATTTACTATAGGCCATTATATTGAAGATTAAGAAGGTAATTTTGTAAAGACTGATATTTTTTTAAAAGAACCCTTAAAAACCCTTTTATAAAAAAAGATTTTTTTGAAAAAGTGTACTTTAAATTTGGAATAATAATACAAATGCTTTTTACAAAGAGTATCTTTTAAACCCTTTACTTTAACTTTTGTGTATACCGAAATGAAAAATAAAACTTTTCTATAAAGTACCTTTAAAACTTTTTATAAAGAAATTATATTTTAAAAAGTATATTTAGAACAAATAATAATACAAATCCTTTTTACAAAAAGTACCTTTTACAAATTTTTTCTTATGAACGATAATATGCATCACTATAAAATATATTATTTATATATTTTTAAATCGTGCTATAATTTTTATTTTAAGTACTTAAAAAAAAAGTACCTTTTAAAAAATAAATTTTTCCAAACGAATTTTTATATAAGATACATTTATTTTATAGCATTTATATAATTATATAAAAAATTAACTTAACTTAACATTTGTAAGATATTGAAAAAAGTTGAATTTTTTTAAAAGTACTTTTTCAAAAAAAAACTTTTAAAAAAGATATGTCTCTTTGGAAGGAAAATGTTTTTTTTAAATTAAGAACCATTAATTTTTTGGCGAAAGTACCTTTATAAAAATTATTAAAAAAAAAGGTAACCAAAATAGCACTAGCTATTTGAATTACGAAAAGTACGTTTTATTAAATTATTCTTTTGGCACAAGGTTCGTTTTATAGACAGTAATTTCTGGGAATAATTTTTTTGGCAGGTACATATATTTATTTTAAGGTTATTTTAAAATTTACTGAAACTTTCTTTTGTTAAGGCAGATATTAAAAAAAGTCTTCTATTTAAAGTTTCTTTTCAAAAAAAGTTGTTAAAAAATGTGTCTCTGAAGAGGTTTATTTTATAATAATAACAATTTTATAAAAAGTACCATTGATTATTCTTATGAAAAAGTACTTTTTATTATTATTATTACTTTTTATATATGTTTGTATTTGAATAAAACGTGCACTTCATTAAAAATATAAAAAAAAATTGTAAAATTTTGCTTTAAATAAAGGACTAAAATGCCTTTTGTAAAAAAAATTTATATAAGTTACATTTTTATAAAACGGCATTTTCTTAAAAGGCTTTTGTGTAAACTAACAGTTTTACAGAGACCTTTCTTTAGAGCGGTACGAACAACCGGCCCCTTTTGCTATTATTAAAATTAGTATATTTTGTAATCTTTAAAACTGTCAGCTGTCAACATATTTAAAGGAAAGAAAGCCAAATTTGTCTACGAACTTAATAAAAATATTTTATTCACCTCACTAACGTTTTGGCCAAATTTGTAGTAAATAAAATAAAGAACATTATTAAAATATTAAATAATCATGAAAACATGTTAAATTTTGTCATCAAATTTTTATGAAGAAAAATAATAAAACCTACAAAATGAACAAAACTGAACTAAAGATAATTTTTTTAAGATTTTCTTTGTAGTGTTTTGTGTGTTTTTCAATTTATTTTTATTATTTAAATTTTATTAAAATCAATATTTATTAAAACTAGTTTTTATTTTTTTTTTATTGAAACTTATAATGAAACAGAATTGTTAAAATAACACCTGTAACGCTTTTAAATTAGAAGTTTAATATTTAAAACGATTTAAAGAATGTTTTGTTAACAAATTTTTTAAATTTTTGTTATTTTATTTATTTTATTTTTTTTTTAATATTTTTTTAAATAAAAAACTGGTTCAAATAACCTTTAATACAAAATGAGAAGTATTCGATTCATATGCTAATTTACATGACATTGATTCTATTGTGATTACAAAGCTGTGAGTTAAAGATCACAGCTTTATGTTGACAAATGTGAATATACATTTTTTATTTGCATATAACAACTCTCATTTAGTTTAAAGCTTATTGAATGGACAATTTTTTTTAATGGATTTTTTTATGTCTGTTTACTTTTAAATATTTGTTCTTTAACAAAAAGCACTTAAACTTGGCTTTTAAATTATTTGTCTTTTACATATTTTCAAGAAACCTTTTAAATTTTATTTTCTTAAAACAATTTATTTTAACTTGTTTACTGTCTTCTTTTTATTTTCATTATTTTTTTTTTGTCTTCAGTCAACCACATATGGAGAAGACATTCATGTTGAAATAGAAATAGTACAGCTTCTTTCATTTAATATTTTTCTGGTTTTTTTTTTTGTTTTTTTCTACAAACACTTTAAGATTTTTTGTAAATTTTCTCTAACTGACATTTATATTTTTTCTTACAGCTTTCATTTATTTATAATATCATAAATTGATACCCACATTTTTTTGCAATATATTTGCTACTTGCTGCTGCCTTAGAATTCATCATAAAGATTTCTTTATGGAAATTTAAAAAATGCCCTAAAAATTTATTTTTAATAATAATGTGTTGTTTATTTCATGTTATCTGTTATTTTTTTAGTACCTAAAGGTTTGGTGAAAAAGGAAAAAGCACCTTTGCACTTTCTTTTGTAAAATATTTCCACTTAAGCCCTTTTTCTTATACGTGAGTGATATTTTTTCTTTAATCACGCATTCATTTACGTACTTGCCTTTATTAACATTTAGCGCTGTAGCATTTTATCGTTCAAAACAAAAAATTGAAAAACATAATATTCACACAACATTCATAACAACCACATCATTGTGTCTTTAAGACGAGTTGTTAATTAAATATTTACATTGCTTATTTGCAACAAGATGTAGTAAATGTATAATAAAAAATATATATATTACACAAACGTATAAGAAATTTAATATATTGCAAGACAACACAAGATGTGAATTGAAAATAAAGGGTCATCCAAAAAACTCGCCTACATGTTTCTTTGAAATAAAACACAAACTATTTGCAAAATTTTCAAGCTTTTTTTTTTGTTAAAAGTATGATCCATTACAATTATAAGTGGAATAGAATATCATTCAAATGTCCACCATGACTGCATCTGCAGACATCAATCCGAATATCGAAATTTTCAATGACTTTCCGACATGTCGCTGGTGTTATTTCACGAATTGCAACTTGAATGTTGTTCTTTAGATCATTAATTTTTTGTGGCTTGTTAGCATACACTCGACTTTTCAAAAAACCCCACAAAAAAATCTAATGGTGTTAGATCACATGACCTTGGAGGCCAATTGAAATTTGCATTTCGTGAAATTACACATTGAGGAAATTTTGATCGCAAAAGCGTAATGTTTTCTCGAGTTGTGTGACATGTAGCACCGTCTTGCTGGAAATAGACGTCAGACACAACTGTGTCCATAAAAAGTCTCTCAACATTGATTGGTATCACTCAGCATTCACAGTAACAGCATTTCCAGCATGATCTTCGAAGAAAAATGGCCCAAGGATTCCATTTGCCCAAAATGCACACCAAACAGTAACTTTTTGTGGGTGTAGAGATTTTTTATGAATAACACGAGGATTTTCATCACCCCAGATACGACAATTTTTCTTATTGATGAATCCATCCATTCTGAAATGAGCTTCGTAACCAAATAAAATTTTTTTTTTAACTTTGAATGATGTAAACGCGTTGTTGCAATGTGTACCTGTCCATGGTTAAAACTGTACTATCTTCTAATAAAACAAAATGGCTTATGTCATTTGAAAAGATGTCACGTGTAAAAATTATATAGTGCTGACATCTAGGCGTCACATTTGTATGACCCTTTATAAATATGAACGAAATTTATTTATCTGTTGCTAACAAACTCACAGTTAAAGTAGCCAAGGCAACAATATAACAAAGATGCATGATGTGAGTGTTGATAATAAAAAATTAAACAGAATTTAATAAAAATCAAATGGAAAACTAAAAACTGCAATCACAGTGACTAAGATTTGAATACGAAAGAAATATTTCTGTTTTTAGAAGTTATTGTGACAATTTGCTATTTAAAGTTTTATTTGCTAAACTTATAATTTTTAAAATAAAATTTTTCAAAGAAATATTTTGCATAAATTATTTATTAAGACGTTCCAAAACTTATCAACAACGAGCCATGCTTACGACTTCGTCTGCGTTTTACTTCTAATTTTCTTAAAATTCAAATTCAACTATTTATTCTAGAGTTCTATAGATAAAGTTAAAAAAGTTCTATCTTCAAAAAAGTGCTGACAACAATTAAGTACCATTATACAGGTAAAATTGGGTGCTTTATCAAGTGTATCTCTATGACCTATTTTTATAAAAAAATGTATTCTATATTTGAACCAGGTTTTTTAAGGGTCCTCCTCACAAAATTTGGTTCAAATCCATCCAGTAGATTTTACGTGATGCCAACACAGACAGACAGACAGACAAATAGATAAAATTTCCAAAAAGAGGTGTTTTGCATTCCATATCGATTACTGTCTACACCAACAACAAAAGTTTCAACAAATATTTCATGTACAGAAATGACCCCCTTACAGTTTCATTATATGTATAGATTAGAATTAAACGAAAAAAAAAATGTTTTCTCTAGACCACATGTGAATAATCTTTTCATTAATTATACTAAGGCACAGATTTATTGATTTTTCAGTAGGACAATAAAAGCTGCTGAGAGTCGTTAGACAAGAATAACTTCAAGCAGCTATTGAAAGGATCCAAACGAAAATTAGGTTGTTCATAAAATTTATTGAAAGTACAAACTTTGTATACTAAACTTTTGGTATTTCAAATTAACGAATAATTTTGCTATTTATACTAAACTCAGCTAAAAATTTTGCTATTTAGTTAGCAATTCATAAGGCTTTGTTATGTATAGTTTATGGAAAATTATTAATTAGTAGATAGGATACATTATTTACTTCCAACTTTAAGGAAGATTAATATTTATAATAAACTTGTCGGTAAGTTTTATCATTTATACTTAACCTTTAAGAAAATATGGTTTTTTATACTAAACACTTTAGACAGTTCTGCTATTTTAAGTAAACTTTTTGGAAAATTTTGCAATTTATTTTGAACTTTTATTATTAAGAAAAAAAATTAATATTTATACTAAACTTTTAAGAAAGGCTTTCAACTTTTTCTAAGCTTTTAGGATAATTTTTCTATTTCAGTAAATAATTTGGAGAGCATTGCTATTTATGCTAAATTGTTTGGAAAGTTTCGTTATTTATACTTAGCTTTATGCAACTAACTATTTATAATAATCTTTTCAGTAAGTTTTTCTATTTGTACTTGACTTTGAGAAAAATTTAATTTTTTTTTGCTAAACTTTTTAGAAAATAAGGCGAGACATAACGCTAATTATAAAGAATTTTTGAAAACTATTGCTATTTATACTTAACAATTTAGAATTTATATTAAACTTTTTGGAAAATTTACAATTTATTTAAAACTTTTCAGAAATTTATGCTCTTTATACTTAACAACTCTGAAAGTTTCAATATTTATACTAAACCTTTCAGAGTTTACACTAACCTTTTCGCAAAATTTTTATTTTATTCTAAATTCTTCGGAAAATTCTTCTCTTTATACTAAAGAATTCGAAAGGTTTTAGTATTTATACTAAACTTTTTCGGAAGTTTTTTTATTTCTATTTAACTTTATACTTAACAATTCGGAAGTTATACTTAACTTTTCGAACAATTTTCAGTTTATTCTAAAATTTCCGAAAAAATATGCTGTTTATACTTAACAACCTGAAAAGTTTTACTGTGTATACTTAACTTTTTGGAAAGATATCCTGTTTATACTTTATAATTTGGAATTCATACCAAACTTTTCAGAAAATTTACAATTTATTCCAGATTTTTAGGAAAATTAAGCTCTTTATATTGAACAATTCGGAAAGTTTTCCTATTTATACTTAACTTTATGCTTAACCATTCGGAGTATATACTATCCTTTTCGGAAAATTCACGCTTTGTTCTAAACTTTTCGGAAAATTATGCTTTTAATACAATACAGTTCAAAAAGTTTTAGTATTTGTATTAACCCTTTCAGAAAGTTTTTCTATTTATACTTAAAAATTTGGAGTTTATGCTAACTTATTCGGCAAGTTTACAGTCTATGCTAACCTTTTCGTAAAATTGTGCTCTTTACACTCAACAACTCGGAAAGTTTTAGTATTTATACTAAACCTTTCGGAAAGTTTTTCTTTTTATACCTAACTTTATACTTAACAATTCGGAGTTTATACTAACCTTTTGGGAAAATTTACAGTTTATTCTAAATTTTTTGGAATATTCTGTTCTTTTTACTAAACTAACTAAACAATTCGGAAAGTTTTCGTATTTATACTAAACCTTTCGAAGTATTTCTTATTATACTTAAAAAAATATTTCTTATTATACTTAAAAATAATTAGAGTTTATTCTAAACTTTTCGGAAAATTATGTTCTTTACACTTAACAATTCAGAAAGTTTTAGTGTTTATACTAAACTTTTCGGAAAGTTTTCCTATTTATACTTAACTTTAGAAAGTTAGCTAATTATATTTGAGTTGCCCCTAGATTAACCATTTATACTTAACTTTTAGAAAAATTTTTGTTTTATGCTAGTTACATTACACTTTCTGGAACATTTTTTAATTTATTCTAAGCTTTCGAAAGAAGTTGTTATTTATGCTAAACTTTTCGAAAAATTTTGTTATTTTTACCAAGTTTTCGGTTAGTTTCGCTATTTATACTAAACTATTTAAATATTTTTTTTTATTTTTACTACACTGTTTGTATAGTTTTGGTATTCATGCTTAATAAGCTTAACAAGTTTTTCTATTTATGCTTAACTTTTTGAAAGTTTTGCTTTTTATACTTTACTTTTCGCAAAAATTTTTTTTTATTTATGCTTAAATTCTACTTTTAGGAAAAAAGAAAAAAAGTATAACTATTTCTGCCCAATTTCGTAGAAAATTTGCTAATATTTATGCTAATCATATAATAAAATTTTTGGAAATATATGCTATTTATAATAAACTTTTAAGGAGTTTATCTTTTATGCTAAACACTTCAGAATGTTTGCTTTTTTATGCAGACGTATTTGTAGTACGGATTAATCCAAGATTTCCGGCTAAAAAAGTCAAGCATAATACATTTTAGTATTAGCATAATTTGTTGCATAATTTATGTGCTGTTATAATTTTAGCTACAAATGTATGTATGTCAGCCAATAACATTTGCACCTTTATGAATTAATTCCAGACTGTTTATTAACTGAGTCATATTGAATACGTGTTTTGCTTATACGGTATTAAAAGGCTGTCATTTGTGGTAAAGATGTTAATTTAGTTTACGACGTAGAAAAATCATTAATACGTTAAGATGCTGAAGATAAAAAATTCATATGCACAAAAGCACAGACATGATTTCGCACTAAAATAGTGTTATAAAAACAAAAAATAAAAAAAATGATTTTAAGACTTTAATAAAAAAGATACTAAAGATAGTCAGATATAAAAATCTTACTATTAATAACTAAATGTACAGCACAAAACCTGAATGGCTGTTAATAAGAATAATAATTAAATTAAAATCAGGATTTAAAAACAAGATATTATTGTCTAGATCATTAAGTTCCCACAAAAATTATATGGTTAAAAAAAAAAAGGTTTTGAGGGAAAAAGAATTTAGTTGTAAGTTTTAATTATAAGAACATAAAGTTATAAATAGGAAACTTAATTAGAGTAGTATGGAATTGAGTAAGACATTGTATTAAAAGAATCTGTATAAGTTTAGAGTTTTATGAAGTTTGTGATCGAATAATAATTTTTTGTTTATTAATATATTTTTCTTGAATAACGTCCAGTTTAGCTTTTGGAACTCGGCGGCAAATATTCTGAGATATTTTAGAATCCTGGCTGTCACATTTTTTTAATTAAGTAGTAATCTTTATTACTGTTATGAAAATCAGATCTAGCAATCCCTATTGTGTTGTCTGTATTAGCGTGGTGAATAAGTTACTTCCACTAATGGTGTTTGTATAGAATAATACCACAATTAGCTAACAAAAGCTGAGCAACCTCAATGGCTGCGTTGGTAGAGGTGCTTGCTGTAAAACAGAAGATCATAAGTTTGAGCCCACCTTCGGACATCAATACATATAAAAAATAATAGTTGTATAAGACAATTAAAAATTAAGAAGTAGCAGTACAAAACCTCACGGAAAGGAAAGGACAATTATTGTGAGAAGCCATGGCGCAGGATAATTTAGTGGAGACGTCTTATTTAATATAAGATATATACAAAACTTTTAAAATCATTCCTAAGCCTTTGTTGCTAGTGCTGTATAATTTAAGATTTATTATAATTTTAATTGTAATAATATCTAAGTAAATAAATAAACAAATAAATAAATAATATAAGATAATAATATTCAAGACGCCATTTATAATAAAAAGTAGGAACGGTAGCGGTTAGCCCAGTTATGTGTAACAGCATAATAACAGTGTATGGCTGACGTGTATTGTGGCTATCAGTGGAGTTGTCTGGGGATGTTTAAGGTTACTAAACAAGGCATCGAATAGTTCATGTCTCTCCGGAGTAACACAGTAGTATAGCGTGGATGGCTGCGTTTGTAATAATAACGCATGTTTAGTAAGAACGAGACCATAGGATTCACAAAATTGTAGGATCAAAAAGTATAGCCAGATAAATCCACAAAGTAAGAGTGGTGAATTTATAATGAGCCACAGTGGTATTCGCAATCAAAAGAATCTATACGTTTGTCTAAAAAGGGAAAAACGTAACAATACCATAGATTGGCAGTATGTATTTTTCTGCACTTTGTGCAAGGAACAAAGCTACCCAATTTGATATTATAATATTCCACAGCATTACCTAACGTGTTACTGCAAATCATCGGTCAAAAAAGGAGGTTTACGGCATACTCTAGGGACCATTGCTGTGATGAAATTTTTAATCAATCCAAATGGCTCGAATTGCCTTACTGAAATATAATATTTTTTAAAAACAACAAGACCACAAAAATGTGACTGCTAATACTATTCTTAAAGGAAATAATTATTAAATTTTTTTACCCTTCACTACAGATAGAAAAGGGTATAACTAAGTTTGTCATTCTGTTTGTAATTTCTAAAATATTTTTTTTTTTACCCTCTTAAGTATATACATATATATCTTGAGTTCTTATGCATAGCGAAGTCGATGTAAATACATCAATCGACCAGACATAGTTTCAAAAATTTTGCTATTGAAAATCAGCATGATCGGTCCATATCCTTAAAAACAGTGGGGAAAACCCCACGTCTGCCCCTAATTTTTTCATAGCATTTGGAACAAATCCAATTTAGTTGAGTAACTCATATCAAAAAAATAAATATACGGGGCGATAGGGAATTTAAAAATTAAAAAAAAAATTATTAAGTGAAAAAATTGCCTCTGGCCCATATTTAACGAGTTATGGGCCTCTGAACTTGTCATAGAAAAGTATGATTTTTTTTAATATCAATATGGGTATCATTTAAAAGCTTTTGAAGAGATCTTTCAGTCAATACCAATATTTAAAAAAATGCTTAACCCATTTTTATGTGAAACTTTATATATGACTTATTTTTAAATTTTCTTATTTGTTAGTTGTCTGTCACAATAATATTTGTTTTTATATTGGAGTTACTTCACTTAACTAGATTTTTATATATAATGAAGAGTATATAAGATTCGAATATAGCACTCTTCCTTGTTTTATTTAAGTTCACAATAAAATATTGTTTTCTTTTTGCAGTTGTTTATTATATTTTTGCTAAAATTTTTTTTCCTCTCCTTTTGTTTATATTTTACCTTGTATATAAATAAAAAACTAAAAAAAAACAAGTTCAATGTTAAAATGTTATTCAAATGATAGTATTATTTTTTAATTGCTAATATGCGAAAAATATATTTAAATATTATAATAAACGGCAATATATATTGAAATGCTGCTAGTATTTTTGTTTTGCGTTCTTTGTGTGAGTTAATTAAAACTGATAATTTGCATGCAAATGAGAGTCTTGTTTTTTTTTTAACACTATTTACTAGACTTTTGAAATTAATTAGACAATTATAGAAATACTCATAAAGACACAGAAAGTTGAATCGTATTAAAATATTTCTAGTAATTGCAGTTTCTTATTAGTTTGGCCTAACTTTTTTGTTTTATTATTTTTATTCTATTGCGCACACTTTTAAGGGTACCATAAGACTCAGACAGGTCTGTTATAAGAGTCAGTATTTATTGGTTATACAAAATCGAAAACTTTACAATTACGCTTATAAAATCAAAATTGATTTTTCGTCAGACATCTATGAGACATTGATTTTGCTTTATCAATTGTAGGCATGACCACGTAAAGGGACGCTTATTTGTAACTCTTCTGCTTTTAGCGGCAATGTCATGTATTCAGAATTTTTATAACAGATATATATATATATATAAACAAAAGGCAATCAGTTAGTTGGCATCGCATCAAAATCCTTATCAGTTTATTTTCATCAGGAATAGCTGTTTACATTCAAATTGAAGCTTATAACCTATTCGTACAGATATTCTAAAAGGCTTCGGGAAAGAGCTGCAAATGCCACGATTGGCCTTACGAGCTCGGTTTTCTTCTAGCAAAATGAGAAGAAGAAGAAGAAAAATGCAAACATATTTATGTCAATATGCAAGCAAGATTACTGGGTTTTGGTTCAAAACTAAATACCCTATGTAATCACCAGTGTTGCCAGGCGAGGACAGAAAAAAGTTACACTTTTCCCTCAAAAAAGTTGTATATTTTTTATAAAAAGTTACATTTTAAAATTTTCCTTAAATAAGTATAAAATACATTTAATTACTATTTCATACAAAATATAGTAAAAACTTTAATTCTATATTTTAGGGAAAATAACAAGAAAACAAATTCATTTACTGAACAAAAACGTATGAAAAAATTGCCTCTCAATAATTCTCGTGAGTATTTAAATCAGGACTCAATACTATTAATATGTGATTGATAACTGCATGCTCTCGCCATTCAATAAAATTATGTAAAGAAGGATTATTTTTAAATCCGTTTAACCTTTTTTCTTTAAAAGATTGAGCTTCGATAAAATTTACCATTTCAATAATTTGGAAAGTACTATTATTAAAGACAAATTTGAGTTTTATTTGCTTAAAATAAAATAAAATTAAAATAAAGTTACCGACAATTATTCCGCAATATAATCAGGCACTTCTTTAAGCAATTAAAAGACAACTTTTTCTTAAACTGGTACGGTACCAGAAGCTATAATTAAATAATAATTAATAATTAAAGTTGATAACAATTTTCGCAAGTTTGAGCCGAGTACTTAGTTTTTCGCACTAAATAAGTGCAGCTCATGTTCTTATACAGTGGGGAAAAATTATTGCCAAAAATATTTTGCATTTTACAAACATGAAGCAAGAAACATTTCGTGATTTTGTAAAAAGAGTCAATTAGTGACAACAACTTCAGCAACTTAGTTTTTTTGTTTTTTTTTGCTTATTCGAAATAATTTTTATATGGTTGTATGTAATCCTTGTAATTAAAGTCGAATCAATATGTTAAGAAAAACGGCTATCAGAGACGTTCTTGCCTCAAATAGTTGCGAAAATTTGAACTAATATAAGAGAATTACACATGTTACGTGTAGCCTGTAAAAGTTAAAAAGAAAAATGTTTAAAAATTTAACCAAACGGCAACACTGGTAATCGCCGCAGAGAAACTTCTCTTGCTCTATCTCTCTCTCTTCCTTTTTTTGATTCAGCCTAAGCAGGTTCAAAAGTTTAAAATCTAAACACCTAAATGCTTAAATCAAATTCTATCGCTGTGTGTGCAGTTTTGTCACACTCTTTTATTTCTTACGTAGTCCAAGAATTTAATGCAAACATTTGAGCGTGTGCTACCCATATAAGTTGTTAACTTATATTACTGACATTTTTTAATACATTACTTCTGAGAAACCTTAGAAGTAGCCTGCCTGCGAGTTGAAATGAAATATCAGCTTTATAATAATAAATTTGTTTACACCTTGGACAAGTAGATTTAACTGAATTTTTTATAAAAATTATATGGGATTGAGAACACGCTATGGATTTCTAGTTTTAAGACCTCTAAGGATCTTTAAGACTAATTCCCTCATTCGTATATAAAGAGTCAAAGGTAAACAAGGCAGTCTGAAGCACCAAGATTAAATACATAATGAGTCAAGTAGCAGTAATTTTTATACGTTTTCTGAATAAGAAAGAGAAGAAATATGAAGATCTTTCACTTTTCCTGCTGTACTAAAATACATAGCGAATTATTAGTACATTGAAAGGAAAGCAATCAAAAATATTAATAAATTAAATAATTTATTTTATTTAAGTAAATGTTTAAAACTAAACCAAACATGGGTATGTAAAATCAAAATAAATTTATTTTATTTAAGTAAATGTTTAAAACTAAAGCAAACATGGGTATGTAAAATCAACGTTCATATTTCCTCCTGTTACCACAAAGGGATCAGAGTAAAGATCAAAGTATGCACATGCACATTTTCCAGTAGCTTGTGCTGTTTAATCTTAAGGGAGTTGGTTTCTAATACCTTTAATAGTTTCATAATAAAACCTCTTTTTTTATTACTTTTAAACATCATTAAATCTCAATTTAAATTCAAAATAAAAGTAACCAAAATGAACTTGTGATTTTATCTTAATATTTAACATTTTCTACAAAAACAAAAAACATAACACAAAACCCACAATGCACATCTGACACTCACGCATTAAATAAAAGAGAAATATAACACATCATTATATTATCTGTATTTTATAAAGAACACATTGCATTACGTTGCCTGCATTTTAAATGTGTTCACAAGTTTCTGATTTGTAAAGTGGCGGGTTAAAGTCTATAGGTGTTCACACTAGTAAGGAATACAAAAACAAAACAAAAAATACAATGAAAGCGACTATTACT
This sequence comes from Gymnosoma rotundatum, assembly GCA_916610165.2. Classification (NCBI taxonomy): domain Eukaryota; kingdom Metazoa; phylum Arthropoda; class Insecta; order Diptera; family Tachinidae; genus Gymnosoma; species Gymnosoma rotundatum. The sequence goes on from OU744338.1 coordinate 120,643,679, forward strand.
GACACATTAGAATGTTTAAGTGTAAAGAGAACAGACAAAAATTAAAAATAAACATAAACAATTAAAAAACGTCAGTGTTTGTTGTTCATATTTTAGAGACAACAATAACAACAACAAAAAAACAAGTAAAATGTGTTATATCAACAAAAAAGAAGACGCCACTTTTTGTGTTTGTTTATACGAAGGCGTACACAAAATGGGTATAAAGAATGTATACGAAAAATAATTTTTCGATGATGAGCATTAGAAAAAAAAAATATTAATTGTAGGCTAAATACTACTGTATTTAAAGATATGTTGCATATTTAAGTATCCACTAAACTGATGTTGATTCCTCTCAATTTAAAAATATTTGGTTATTTATGTTACTTTTTAAATGAAATCAAACATTTTTTTGTGTACTCAATATTAAAAGGGATTTCAAATATCCTATTCAATAGGTAGTCACACTACAGCAGATGCAAATAATGCAGGAAGCAGTAACAAATTCGATAGACGAAATATTGAATAAATGTTACGGTCATTTAATATATTGTTACGTTTTTCCCTTTTCGAACAAACGTACGGATTCTTTTAATTGCAAATACCACTGTGGCTCATTGTTAATTCTGTATTCTTCTTTACTTTGTGGCTAAACTTCTTGATCCTACGGTCTTGTGAATCCCATGGTCTCGTATGTACTAAACATGCGTTATTATTACAAACGCAGCCACTACGCTACACTACTGTGTTACTCCGGCGAAACATGAACTACTCGATGCCTTGTTCAGTAACCTTAACCATTCACAGACATCTCCACTACTCCTTTTATCCAAGCCAGTTATCCCCTGTAATTCAATAGATACAATACACGTCTGTCATACACTTGTTGTTATGCTGTTACACTTCCGTGCGCTAACCGCTACCGTTATTACTTTTTATTATAAAGGGCTTCCTGACAATTACCTGTTACTCTTTTATTAATTTGGTCGTCTTCCCTAAATTTTCTGCCATGGCTTCACACAATAATTGTCTTTTGCCTTTCGGGAGGTTTAAACTGCTGATTCTTAATTTTTAATTGCTTTATAACAATTATTATTTTTTGTTGTACGCATGTCCGCAGGCGGGATCGCATGTCCGAAGGCGGGATGTTTTACAGCACGCACCTCTACCAACGCAACCATCGAGGTCGCTCAACTTTTGTTAGCTAATTGTGGTTTTTATTCTATACACACACCATTAGTTGAATTAACTTATTCACCACGCTCATACGGATATCAACAACAGGGGTTGCCAGATCTTATATTCGTAACAATATGTATAAAGGTGAATTAGATGTTACTACTTGTGGTGTATGTTATTCCAATATTGATGTAGCAGATGATTTTGTTTGTCATAATACCACTGTCAAGCTCGTTTTCCTCTATAATTCTGAGGAAATGTCTGATAATATGGAAGCTATTCTAGAAGGTTTTTGTTAAATCTTTAACATTTTTGTTTTGGCTTCTAAGGGGTACGCGAAATAACTTTTTTTTTATAATGCTGTAAAATAAACTACTGAATATTTTCTTAAATTTCTTTTTTTTTTTATTTGAAAGTACAATCCTTCCGGTTAATAATAGAAAAATAATTTCATTCAAATGGCTGCCTCGGCTGGCTATGCAGTAGCTTATACGCTGTATTTCATCAATGGTTTCACGAATATAGTCCTTTAAAGTGTCAATTATCTCTGGCTTGTCGGCGTAACACTTATCTTTGACGGTACCCCACAAATAATAGTCCAACGGTTTCAAATCGCAACTCTGAGGTGGCCAAGCGACATTAGCTCTGTAGCTGATAATGCGATCTTCAAAAACAGGGCGCAAAACATTGGGTGCAGCTTCGGCTGAGTGGCACGTAGCGCCGTCCTGTTGAAACCAAATATTGCCAATATCCTCCTCTTCAATTTTTGTAAACAGAAATTCATTTAACATGGCCCGATAACGATCGCCATTGACTGTAACGACCACTCCTTGCTCATTTTCGAAGAAAAATTGCCCAGTAATGCCTTTGAACCAAAATCCGCACCAAACAGTGACTCGTTTTGGGTGCACCGGCTTTTCAATGTATGCATGCGGGTTTTCTGTGCCACAAATGCGATAATTTTGCTTGTTTACATACCCGCCAAGATCAAAATAAGCTTCATTCTAAAAGATGATTTTTTGGCAAAATCGGCTTTGGTAATGTCACAATATTTTCCAGCACTGTTTAAGCGCATACACAGCATATTTGTTCAGGGGAAGGATAAAACTAATTATTTGTCAAATCAGACATGAACTAAGTGTTACAATACGAAATAAACACTGGTTGAAAAAATAATGACAGATGGCGGACCCTGCAAAATAACTCTCATGTTGTTCTTGAAGTTTTTATACTTAAAGCAACATGTTTCTGGCTTTTCTAAAAATTGGGATACAGGATTCCTGATGAGCTGTCTTAAGCAACCGTTAAAATACGTGCTTTTCCAACCAACAAATAAACTAAATTTTTATTTTAAAACGTTATGAGATATAAGCATAATAAAATAAATAATACGGAAAGGAATTTGACATCCCTTAACACATTCCAATATAATTTCTTCAAACTTTTCCATTTTATCAAGGCGTCGCTTTCGGAGGAGTGCTCTTTTTTGTTAACCTATGCGTTTAGCTAAATATATATTTTTATGCAGGAATGGCATAAAACTACATTACAAACTTTAAGCTACTAAAAGTTTCTGTTACCAACATCTTGCCGAGGGAATGGTGGCTGCACTTTTAGTTCGCTATTAGTTTTAGCTTGCGAATGAGTTTTTTATCTAAATTTAATTCACAAATTTTGTGCATACTATCAAAACCAGCTTTCAATATTTTTGTGTTTAATTTTACACGAGATTTGCTAAAGTATATTCTTACTCTTTTTTGTTAGAAAATAAAATACAAGCTTTTTTGGCCATTTTCCTACAGCTGCACGCAAAGAAAAAACATGGTTGAGGTTATCATAAACTAAAAGCAACATGTTATGGTTGTATTTTATAGTTTTTAACAAAACATAGTATTTTAAAATTTTATAATAATAAAGCTGGTCTTGCAACCGTATTGTTGTCTAGCATAACAATAACATGGTAAAATCTAAAAATAATTATGTTAAAATATAAACCTAAAATGGTTAAATTAAAACATCATAATAGGGTTAAAAATGTCATGTTATATAAGTGAACTATTAAAATTACTATTAATTTGTTACATAAATTCACAAAAAAAAAACAATTCTTTGCGTATCTATATATATAAAAATGAATGTCTGTCTGCTTGTTTGTGCTTTATAGGAGGCCAAACCCTTGTACCGATCTTTCTGAAATTTTCACAGCATGTTACTGTGACTCTGGGAGGAATAATAGGCTATATGAAGTTTTAATTGGACAAAGGGGCGTGGCACCGCCCATATAACCCAAAAATTTAAATCGCCATATTTTGGCCATTTTTTGACTTACGTCGACGATATTTGGTACATATGGTATTGGCATAATTGGGAATACGTAACAGGAGAAAAATTAAAAATTGTAAATAGTCTTAACTACTGGACCAATCGTCATTAAATTTTCGCAATACTTTTAAATTTATTTAATAACGAGGAGGGTAGCGAAGCACACCGGGTTCATCTAGTTATATATAATTATTTGATTTTTTTATGTTTTCATATTTTGTAATTTATTTTTAAATGTTTATTTTGTATATAAACTTTTATTTTTTTTTCATTTTCTCTAACCATAAAAACAATTTTAACTTTAAGCTAACAAAAAAATTACTAAACTGATAGAAAAGCATTCTGTCAAGACCCAGAACAAAATATTTTTAAGCGCAAGCATTATTTTTTTTTTGCTTTTAATCATACTCTGAATAATGAAACTAAATTATGTTTAAATATATTATATTATTTTTAATAAGTTAGAAAACTTTGGGTGTAGTTCAAATTTTTTTACGTTAAAACAATCACATTGCATTTTTGTGCACAGTAAACATATAATGGTTTAATATTAACAAAAACGTGTTTATCGTGACTGAAGTATTGCTGAAAACAACTATAATTTGTTTTCTGCAACTTTACAATGTTACAAAGAACATATTATGGTTGTTGTGACCATATCAGAACCATGTTTTTTCTTTGCGTGTGCATACAGCTCGTCAAATTACTTTAATTCAAGGAACTATGACTTGTCCTTGCTCAACAATTACATACTAAAAATTTCTAATAATATCGGTTTATTACTTTAAACTTAATCCTGATTGCAAAGTTTTAAATTTTAACTGCCGTATTCATAGAACATAAAATTACTTTGATATATGTTTTATGACAAAATTTTCATACAAATTTGTCCTAAAATATATTTGAAATCTATTTTGATTTTCTATGAATACGGCTGTAATAATTTTTGTTTTGTCTAAATACGTTTTAATATTAATAAATTATTTTTAAAAATAAAAATTTTCTTAACATTGTTTATTATATTATGCTAATATCCCATTATATTTTCAAATAAATATAAAATTCATTTGTTAGTTTGGAATAGCAGGTATCTATATGTATTTCGCCGGTTGCTAAAGCCAGCTCATCAGGAAACCTTTATCCAAATTTTTAGAAAAGCCAAAAACATTTCCTTAAAGTATAAAAACCTCAAAAAGAAACCAAGTAATAAATTGCATTTTTATTTGAAAATGTTAATAATAATAATATCCCATATTAGCATAATACTCGTATAACAAATAATATTATAAAAATTTCCAAAATAATTTTAAAAACAAAAATTTTCCTATTAAACGCTCCTGTTAATTCTCAGCTGACGATTTTTCATACCGCCTTCGTAAATAACTATGTGCAACAACAAGGGAAAAGTATGTGTAGCAAAAATTAGAATCCACAAAAATGTGTAAATATTTTTGTGTGTGGGTATGTGTGGGTGCTCAAGAAAAATGACATCTGGCATTTAAAACCAATAAAAAACTATGAGACAATGTGGCGTCTGTTTAATTTCTAAAGCGGCTTCTATTTTTTTTTATTACAATCCTACCTTTTTTATTAAAATTCTGTTGTTGTTTCAGTGTGTTTCTTAATTAAGATTTTGTAATGTTTTAATTTAAAGCATTTTTATTTAATGATTAAAATGCATTTTTATGTTCTACTATACATTGACAATATATTTGATATTTCTTTTGTTTTTGTATTTTAGTATTCTTTTAAATGAAATTTACTATGTCTTGTTTTTTTTTTACTTTAAATTTATTTACGCTATAGATACCCATAAATTTTGTGCTCCATTTACTTAATTAATTCCATAAATGTGTAGGCTTTTTTTTTCCAAAACCAAAAAAATTCATTTTCATTATTCTTAATTTTTAATATAAATTTGACAAACACTGATAGGGAAGGTGATTTATGGAGAATCAATATGGTTTTGTTGTACTTAAAATGTTTCGGATGCTTGAATTAAATCAGACTATAAATTAGAAATGTAAAAATGTAGAAATGTGTTTTAATTAGTGAAATGTGTATGTATGACACGTTTACAGTAAACGCATTGATACCAACAGGAGAAAAAAAACAAGGGAGATACATATGTATACCGGGTTATATTGAATCTTAAATAACTTTTCATTAAATAGAAATTTATTTATGCATATAATTACATGAACGTACGTGTATACACACATTCATACAAATATTTACGCATTGGAAATTTTTATTTGACGGCTTTTGACAATTCAAAGGATTTATGTGGAGGATAATTTTAGAAATAGATTTAAAAATTTCTTGGGTTTGTGTAGAAACATGATTTCTTTGTTTTTTTTAATCTCATATACGATTAGATTATAAATCTTTTACAAACCTGCAGTTGCAGGTTATGTTTATTTCAAAGTACTGTTGGCGCCACTGATGTGAAGCCAATATTTAACTTCTCCCACGATGTCGTGCTGTAGAATAATTTCTCAGTGTCACTAAAATGTAGTCGGTACATGATATATTCTTTTTCACTTTCTAAATGTAATGGTTCCTTCATTTTAAAAAACTAGAACGTAAATTTTAATTTTCATTTTAATCTAGTCTTACGTTAGTTACTCTGTTAAGCTTAACTCACGATCGCTTGTTTACTAAACAAACTGACGCAGTCACTGCTCTCTTTGACTCCATCGAGACTTAAGATATGTGGCGTCTTGCTCAATAAACAGAGTAGCCGTTACACTGTATCTGGCTAGATCCTTTTCCACTATCTCTCTCATCTCGGGACCAATCCCCCCACCCACCCACCCCGGGGGCATCAATAATCTGTGCTGACCTAAACTATGTTCAAACGAGGGTCCTCGGGGGTATGGGGGAACCAGTCCCACGGTGTGAAGGCACCAAATATGGATAGACAGTAAGATACAGTCGAATAATGCATAAGTGTCCTAAGTAAACGGCACCATGGAACCCGTAGCCCAGAAGGAGAGCCGCCCATCTCTGCAGCCGGTTATTAGTTAGGTCCCTTCGGGGTACACGTAGTGGCTGTTGGTTAAAAGTCTATATCTGCGGGTCTGGCGTGGAATAGATGGAAGTGTGCTGTTGCACTCTCAACAGACGGGGTTGAATAGTCTCCAACCCTCAAGCAAGGGGAAGTTCATGGTCCTGCAAGCCATGTTCTTGCAATTGCAACTTTGTTGGCTACGTCCGATGGAGGGCGCTAGTCGACGCTTTGTATTTCACTCAGTGGTAAGACCATCGTCAGGTTAGACCATAAATGGCAGGTACTGATCTGTATCACGTATATCATCTACGAAGGAGCTTCCACTCTTTGACGCTAACGCTGTCTATACGGCGGCACCAGTCGCCCCAAATTGCAGCAACCTGTAGGTCACAGATATTAAGCTTTCCAAAACCGACCAGGGGCTTAAGTAAACAATTGCTACTACGGGAACTGGTAGTCCGTCGGAAGTGAAAATCTTTAAAGAGCAACATGAGGGCTGCTATTTATGATCTGATGTATTAGAACAGATGTGTTACCGCCAACAGCAGTATGGTAGAGTTTAGATTGCGTCAAACTTTCATACGAGAGACGCACAGTCGTTTGAGCCGTGTGACCGAAATAGCTTTCTGGAATGATTTCTGCTCCGAGGGCTATAATAGACTCACAATTCACCCAATCAGATAATGACTTCAGGACTAGGCAATGACGTTATTTTGTATCACATAAAGGCTCTCCGATCTCTCAGTGCCAAGAAATGTGTTTTCTCAGACCACTGCATGCAACCATAACCAAAATATGGTGAGACTCGATCTCGTGATGTCTTGTTTTCCAGTCATGTACGCCAGAACTGCTTCTCACATTTATATTACTTCTTTCCTCTGTAAATAAGGCATCTTCAGGGTTTGGCCTATGATTTCCTTGATTTTCCCTTCAATTATTTCAACACATGTTCTGATACTCAGGCGTTTATTTACCGCGACTACACAACATTTTTTTTAATCGATACTTCTGGATTCTTTTAAAATATTTTGCTTTTAAACAACTCCCATCCACGGTGGCTGTTCAACATCAAATATTTGTATTTGAATTCAAGACTCCGTTGGAATCTGAACTCACGACAAGCCTTTCGTACTTACTAAACAGGCAGACAATTCTACCAGCGTAGCCACTGCGGCTGCTAAATTTATTCAAAACCGCCAGACCTATTTAGGGGGAATATAGAAACTTTTTCAGCTTTGAGTTTTTATACCCATCGCCACAGGTGGCAAGGGTAAATATCCGAGCTTGTCGTTCCGTTTGCACTTACACTAAAATATCCATCTCCGATCCCATAAAGTATAAATATTCAGAGTACTCTGAGCTATGTCCTTCTGTCCGTCCGTGTTCCTGTTGGAATCAACATTGCTAAGAACTATATAGTTCATGAACAAGAACGTTTAATAATTATTCAAAGGGAACTCTGGTCTATAGTAAAGATTCGGCTTTCGTTTAATCTAAAATAAAATCCATCATTTTTAAATAGACAATATGAGGTTTTAGTCTTGATGTTGATTGCTCTCACAACAGCATTTTAACTCTATCAATAAATAATAATTAATAAGAAAATAGTCAGGCTCAAGTTCAGTGCTGTGTTAAGTTTAAAATTTCTTGTTGTAAAATTTTGCTACATACTTTAGCATTAGCACGACATAATATTATTTTATTTTTCACATAATTTTACTGCTGAAAAACACTCAGATGTAGCAGTTGCTGGCGTCAAAAATTCCATAATTTAAATGCCTCTACAAATTGTTATGTTTCCATAACGCTTCGATGGTAACTTCTAAATATAAATATATATAAAACACGAGGGAAGATCAACAAGTATTTAATAAACTATAAAAAGCTAAACTTTTAAATAAATAGCGGCACAAAAATTCAAACTAATCACAATATTGCGCAAACGCAATAGCTATTACACCGATAACTTTTTCTTTTTTAAAATCAAAATTAGTGAACAGCGCGATGTGCCCGCGGACGTAGATTTTTCTATGTGCACATTAATGAATCAAGTAGAAGTCTAAAATAAAGTTCTATATTTTTTTTAACCGACCTTGAGTTTATTTCTGTTTACACTATAAGACAATCTTAACCCCTGGTGCAAATCTGCCGTTTTGACCCCACTGGTTGCCTCTTTGTCTTTTAAAAATAAGGTGAATGTTAATGAAGTTCATTCTGATATATTTTCCGAAAACAATACATTTTCTTAAAGGAAGTATTTTTCTTAAATATTTAAATAATATTTTACAAATTGGTAATTTCAAGAAACTAAGATTATCTGGTTAATTTAAATACTTGCCCTCGTATTTTTATTTTTGTATTAAGTAAACCTCAAATTTATGAATTTACGGGTATTGCTATTTATCTAATAATTTATATTTATATGCACACAGCCATTCATATATTGATTGAAATTCAAGCACAAAAATCATAAACTTCATGTGTGTTTGCTGTACTAAAGTATCGTAGAAATCTATATGCATATACATATAAGGGTGCACGGTGGGACTAGTCATTACTATAACTATATAAATATATTGTAAAAATTCTGGCAATAAATCAGACTTCTTTAAAGCTTAAAAAATCTATGAAAATAAAGTGACGCTGTGAAAATGTTTGTTTTTGAAAAAGCTAGATGAATTGAAGCATAGATGGCGGTACAGTACATTAGTAATTTACTCCAGCACTAAGAGATAAAAAAACTCACATTTCATACCTGTAGTTATAGCGTACTTAGCAAATTTCAATCGTCTTTAACAACTGTACATATACAACTGGCCATATACATTAAATTAAATAAACTAGTGGAGCACCCTGTAATTTAAAATTTTGAAGATTTCTGCTTGTTATGATAACGGTCATAGTAATTGACATTTAGTTAGATTTTCAAGCGTTTGTCTATAGCGGTTCAAAAGATAGGCACATTTACGTCACCTATGGGACACCCTTTCATTTTCAGATTTATTTTATTTATTACTTTTTGCTATTAGTAGCTATAGTGATACGCTCTTTACGGTTCGCCCATTAATTTGTTAACTGTTTTTACACCGGGGCCAATCGATTAAAGAAATACAAACATTAAAAATTCAACAATCAGGCGAAAATCGGTTAAAAATACAGTCTGTAGTCTTCAAGTCTGACTTTGCTTAGAGAGTAGAAGATGACTTAACACGCAAAATTTTTTATAAATTGCAGTATACTTTGGGAATGTTTTATCTTCCACATATTCGACACGGTTAATTGGCATCGGATAATATATAACCATTAAAAGTACTACTAAATGCTATATATTTTTCGGCTAAATAAAATATTGTTGATGAACTGGCTCTAAGCCCTTCGAATTATTATGCCAGCTTAAATAAGGCAGAAAATTTTCGAACTGCCAGAAATAAAACCATTTTATTTTCCTGCTTTGTTTTCGGTCCCTATTATAAGTCTACTCTATTTTCTTTCAAAAGGCAATAAAACGTTTTAATAATAGGCATTTTTGCTTAAAGAAATATGAAATGTAGAAACATGCGGTCAACTTCCCTTCAATTTAAATAAAATAATTGACTGCATTAAGCACGAACGCATCTAAGATTATGTGACTTATAATCAATTTTAGACACTTGGCGTTTTACTTTGCTTTAAAAATTACACCTTAGCAATTTTGCTTATCGGTAAGAAAACTCAAGCCAGAAGAATATGGAGAGGGCCGATACAGTTTTACAAAATTAAAACTTGTTTATTTGATCCCTTCAATCAGCTCTAAGTCTTCTCACGAAATTTCTGCAAGAAAATTTAATTCATATTATTTAAGGAACGATAGCTGAACTTCTCAAGAGACACCTGTTATGAAAATAGAAACATTTACTGACGTATTTTTTACGGATGTATTATTTCTTCTGAGGTTGACCTTTCAAATACTACATCCCCCAAATTTTTGTTTTTTTTTTTTTTTTTAAATTCTTTAAAGGATTATGATATCTAAAATATATTTTCTATTTTATCTTATAGCTTTGTAAGTATGTAAGAGTGATTCAATTTCACGTATGAATTTATTTTTCAACTTCAATTGTTTGGCCATCAGCAACTGTTTGCGGTATAAATTGAGAATTAAAGATTTTTTTAAGTTGAAAATAATAAGTGACTGACATTTTACTAAAAAGATTGGATTCTTCTTTTTTAATAGAATCTAAAAATTCCTCTTTGCATAGTAGAAACTTAAACAGAATAAGTGTAATATTAAAGAAGGTAAAGAAACATAAACATTTTTGAAGAAAATAAGATTTAAAATCACGTGACCATCCACCTGTGATTAAAATACACTTCATCATAAAACTTGTTATGATTTTAATAACATTTTTATTATAATGAAATTTTTATTTTAATGAAATTTTTATTTTAATGAAATTTCTATTTTAATGAAATTTTTATTTTAATGAAATTTCTATTTTAATGATATTTTTTACAATTGGAGCCACAGTGCAGTGTTTGGGGGAATTAAATATGAGTGCGTATAGATGTGTGTGTGTTTGTGTGTGCACACAATAATATGATATGCATTGATTACAGTTTAGAAAAAATTTATGTTGATTTAACCTAAATAAAATTTGAGCCATATAAAAACATTAAATAAGATTTATAAACAATTCTGAAAATCACAAACAAACACACACACAATAACAACAGAAATACTTAGAAAGCAGTAATAAAAGCTGACTAAATTTCCTTTTTTTATACATTGAAAAATTATTTAATAAAAATGCAGAAAAATTCTTTTCTATCAAAAGAAAGGACAATTTATAAACCGTTTGAGATCTTTTTAATTAATAATTTTTCACAAATCCTGTTTTCCTTAAAAATAAACACGAAATTTTGTAAAAAAAAATTTTTCTTTCTGTACCTATAAATTTTAAAAATAATATAAATTTGAAGCCCAATAATTTAAAAGAACTAAAATATAAAAAAAAAAAAATATTAAAAAAATTAATTAAATAAATTAAAATATTTTTGGTGGATATTTGGAAAATTTCTATATATTTATGTTTAATTTTTATAATTAACAGCAATTTCCAAAAAAAAAAAAAAAAAAACACTTTCAAAAACTAAGGGAAAATTTTATGGCAAAAAAAAAACAAAAAAATAATTTGGAATTAAGAAAAATTTTCAAAACATTTTCGAAGGACATTAAAATCTCAATATGTTTTTAATAAAGGAGCATTTCGCAATTTTTTTTCTTTTTTTTTGTGTAAAAAAATATGATTTAAAAATTTCTATTCTAAAAAAATATTGAGTAGATTTCGTTTTAAAGAGAAATCAGTAGAAAAAATATCTATTAAAAGAAAATTAAAATCAATTTTTTTTAACATTATAATATAAGTACAAACTACAAAAAAATTTTCTTCTAAAACTGTGTTAAAAAATATTTTTTTTTAATTAAAAAATATATATTTGTTTAATTAAAAACTATGTATTTTTTAATTAAAAAAATAATTATCACCAACTTAAATTTAAATATTTGTCTTTTTGCATATTTCAACACTTGTCAACATTCATCCATCTGCAAATACGAGTACGTACTTTTATTCCCTCTCGTATTAATTTAGACCTACAATAAACCTCTAATTAAAAAATGTCAAACAAAACGGTGACTTTATAATAACAAAAAGCAACAACAACAGCAACTACTAGAAATAAAAAAATAAAAATTTATAAAAAATTTGCTGGATAAACAAAAACTAAACAACAACAATCTTGTCAAAAAAGAAAAGCTTTGAATATGCTGATGAAAATAAGCAAGTTGTTGTAGTTGTTGCTGTTTTTGTTTTTAATACTAAAGTACGAAGAAAAGAACAAGAAACATAAGAGAAAAGTACAACAAAAAAATGACAAAGTCATTGAAAAATGCTGAAGTTGAAAAAGTTGTAGCTGTAGTAGTTTGTATTACTTGTTTATGTAGTATATGTGTCCTTGTGTGCGAGAGCTTGTGCAATTTAATATAAAGTTAAATAAATTATGTACAAGTTTTCCTGTTTCTGCCGCTACTTCATATTTCAATGGCATGCAAAGACCACAATGACTACATAATTAAATCGTTGTTATAAGAGTTTTTTTTTTACTTCATGTTTTGTGCGTCTTAAGTTTACACCTCTTCTGGTGATAAAAAAGTTCTTGGTGCTCCTTGAAGTAAAACAGCCAACCAACTTGTGTCCATCATTATTTCAAAGAATATTTAAGAAAGAAAAACAAAATATTAAGTACTAATTTTTTATAATAAAAAAAAAAACAAAAACATATAAAACCATTTTTAATGAAAACTCCACAAAAGTACACTCCGGATGACTTGAATAGACTTAAAAAAATCTCAAAGCACTTGGCAGGAAAAAGTTATGCTTTTCTTCAAAAAAAAGTAACGTTTGTAATTAAAATTGCAATTTGAAGTTTTCTTTAAATAAAAAGTAATTAATTGTAATTTATATAAGGTTCCTTATTTCAGGGGAAAATAGGAAGGCAACAAATTTGTTTATTAAACAAATACATAATGAAATTAAAACAAGTAAGAGTGCTATATTCGGCTACGACGAATCTTATTAATCTAGTTAATGAAGTAACTCCAATCAAAAAAGCAAATATGGGTGTGATTAATAACTAAAAAAAAAAAAAGATTTAGTATATAATTTTACATAAAAATTACATCGGCTCCTAATGTTTTAGTCATTTTTAAAAACTTTTAGCATTTCCTTAAAGATCTCTTTAAAAGCTTTAAAATGATATCCATATTGATATTTTAAAAAATTTTAAAATTTAAGAGCCCCGTAACTCGGAAAATATGGGTGAGCGGCAATTTTTTCACTGCATGTTTTTTTGTTATTTTTTAAATCTCTATCGCCCCATATATTTTTTTGTTTGATTGTAGTTACTTTATTGTTCCAAATGACATGAAAAAATTAGAGGTAGGCGTGGTGTTTTGACTGCTGCCTCGAAGGACATGGACCGATCATGCAGATTTCCAATAGTACCTCTTTCGAGATTATATCTGATCGATTGGCACATTTATTTTGCCGAGGAAAACTTTTATTTCAACACTAACACGGACGGAAAGACCGACATCGCTCAATCAGCTTCGCTAAGCATAAGGAGTCAGAATATATATACTTTATGGTGTCGAAAATGGATATTGTGGATAATACACATGGAATGACAAACTTATATACCTTTTTTTCACTTTTTGTGGTGAAGGGTAAAAAACGTATGAAAAAAGAAATTCAGCCCGATCATTCTCATGAATATTTAAATCAGGACTCAATACTAATATTCCCTGATTAAGAAGTGCTCTCTCCATTTAATTAAATTATTTGAATCCGATTACCGCTTTAATAATTTTAAAAATACTGTTACTAAAGACAAATTTGAGTATTATTAGCCTTAAACTTGAACACAAAATTACTGACAATTTTTCCGTAATACAATTTGGCACTTCTTCACGAAAATGAAAACACCAATTTCTTCTTAATTCAGATTTTGGTACAGTACCACTAGCAAAACTAGCAAATAGTAATTTTTTCAATCGGAATAACTGATAACACTTTTTGCAACTTTAAACGCAGTGCTTAAACAAAAACTGCAGCGCATACTATTTCGCAGTTGGTGATAAATTGTTGCCAGATACATTTTGCTGTTTCTAAACGCAAAGCAAGAAACATTTCCTGGTTTCTCACCAATTAAACGGAGTATAACTTCAGCAACGTTAGTTTTTGTTAAATTCAAAATAAATTTTTCTTTGGGAATTTGACAGCATTTGCATTCTTAAATTTATTATTAAAGTCGATTTGAATGATAAGAAAAACAGCCTTTTTAATAATATTATGTTATTTTGTTTCTGTAACAAATGTTACGAAAACTTGACCAAACATCATAACACTACAAATGTTACGTGGGTTACAAAAATATAGCCAAACGGTAACACTGCCTTGGAAAGGTAGTTCCAAGTACGATAATTTGAGTTATCACCTGGCTAGAATGAAAAATGGAGAGATGGCAACACTCATCACATTTAAAGTTTTTTTACAAAATAAGTGCACTCTATATTATTATTTTATAGTTAAAGAAAAATTGTTGCCAGCAACATTTTGTTGTTGATAAACACACAGGTAGAATTATTTCTGACACGGTACTACTTCAGCAACATTATTTATTTTTTCGCACAATTTTTTTAACGGATTTTGATAACATATCGCACGAAATGCCGAACTGCATGAAGAATGAAAAGAGAAATCTTTTTATAGTTGACTTTTCCAGCAGAAAAACTTATTATAAATATTTAAATACAACATTTCCAACTGCTAAAGTGACCTTTTTATTTTCCTAATTTAATCAAAATACTAATACAAATGGAGGAAAAGTAACCACTTTTTAAAGGCATGACAAGTGACCATGATCGTACTTATTATTAAAATTCAGCTTTCACTTATAATTATATGCTTGTCGCTAAATTGCATTTGTTCCTTATTTTCTTAATGATTTTCTTGTAGGAGTAATAGTCTTCAAGAATTGTCATCGCTTTGAAACTAAAATATAGGGACTTTCCAGATATGACTGGAAGTTGAATGCAGCTTTTTTCGATATTTCCTTCTAAAGATTAGTACTCTGTTATCAAAAGTCCATATAAAAAAATTACAGCGAAATAAATAAGAAATAATGTTGCTAAAGTAGTACTTTGTTTATTTGTGAAAAAGTCGCGAATTGTTTCTCGCAGCATGTTTTCCATCTAAAAAATGTTCTTGGCAACATTTTTTTTCAACTTCAAAATAACTTAAGCAGCACTTTTTTCGCATGGAATTTTTTAAAAACATTTTTTTTTTCAGACCGTTTGCTTTGATTTATTTTGTTGCGTTCTAATAGTTAAAAAATTTAAAAAAAAATGGTACATTTAAAAAGAGAAAAAGGCAATAATTAATTTATTGACGCAGAAAAGCGTTTTCTCATTACTGCAATTAAAAAACAAAAGACTATACATACATACATATGGGATAAATCTCATAAATTTGGATGAGGTGGATGAGTATATATTTCTCTTCGGCTTCTTAAAGGCGATAAGAACCATTATTATTTTCTAAACGCTGTCTTGGCACTAGTAGCTCATTCTCAAATTTTTTAAGCGAAATGATGCGTGTTGCTCAACATTTTGCGCAAAATAGAACAAAGTACTAGGCTTAACTTAAAAAATATCAACTAAATTTTTTTATCTCTATCGCAACATTTTCGCTAAATAATTGTATCAAACTCAAAAGAGGTAATACGAAGTACCATATGTCTGGATTTAAATACAAATACTTTATTGAATTAAGCCTGGTACTTCTTTCATCTTATTACGTGAAATGTTGGCAAAATACATATAAAAATAATCAACATTAATTTTTTATGCAATAATGTTTTAGAATAAGTACTCTGCTCGTTTAACAGAAACATATTAAATGTTTCTAACAATATTTTCAATCAACATATGAAATAATATGAAGGCCACTTATTTCACGTGCCATATTTTTTCATTGTAAGTTTTTTCAAAGAACTATTGTTTTTATAAATGGTTTAAAAAAATCAATGAGAGATTAAACTTTTTATACCCTGAAGTGGCGTTTATCTGATTTCTTTACTCTGTTTGTAATATTTATAAAATAAATTGTGACTGTAACGGTTTAGCGATGTATGTAGGGGTTATCATTTTCTTTGTTTCTGTTGAAATGAATTTTGCAAAGGCAGTATATAACCAACGAACATTTAATTTGTCAGACGTACCATCGACATTATTGCTCTGCAAACCACAACGCCACCTTCTAATTTTTTATCCACACTTCTTCATATAATGTTTGTCTTTTTCTAACTTCTAATGATTTTTCGTTGCTTTAATTTGTAAGAGAATTGATTCGGCGAGCGACGGATGTAAGGGACAAGTAATTTGCAACGGCTATAACATAAATGAATGCATTATTTTATTTTAATATGGACGAGAGATCATTAGGGGAGCTAAATAACATCGATGAACGTTCAAAGAACCATATGAGCTGAGAAATTGGAGCTAGCTACCAAAGCCTTAAGGAGCGATGAAACTCTGTGGACTCCTGGTAGAGCAAAAAGTTAAAAAATATTTTAATTTAATGTCTGTCTGCTTTAATATAAAGAAGAATGAAAAAAACAAAGAAATGACCTAATTTCATGAGGTATTCCGCTGAAAAAAAAAACTATTTTGTAAAAAAGTAAATTTCTTTATGTGTAAAAATTAATATTGCTAAACAATTTTTACACACTTGAATAGAGCAATAGGCTTTGTAGTCAAACGAAACTTATAAATTTAAATAAGTTTATGTTACTTTTATAAAAGATTAAATTTTTGCTGGAATATTTCCGGCAACACTGATAAAATAGAACATGTATATAAGCAATGATTAAATAAACATGTATATAAACATTTTTCTTAAAGTTTGTTTGCTATTTTTCTACCGTTGCTGCTAGCTGAGGGAAGGTCACTTTTTTATTGCTGGTTTAGTGATAACCTTATCTCTACTTTTTTGTTAAAATATAAGAACAAAAACGAATAAATCAAGCGAGCCGTTTTATTAACCGACTAAAACTAAAAAGTAATTTAAACATTTTCAAATAAATTTTTGTTTTACATGTACCTTAGATTATTCCATTTGCAATGATACAAATCTAAAATATGTTTTAAAACGACAACTAGCCTTTTAATGATGTCATTATTTTGATTTAAACGCATTTAATTTGACCTTTCTTTATAGCAATTGTTTACACTTTTTGGGAGTCTGTGTTATTGTAAAGAACTTTATACATTTTTTATTGCCTTTTAATCTTGGCTAGCTCATCTTTGCGTTGTAATAAAATGCTAATTAAAAAGATTTGTTTTTTCTGTTTAAACTGTTACTCTGTAATCATTCATTTTAAAATATTTTAATGGCAAAGAAACCGTTCAAAAAATAAATTATATTTTAATTACTTTTGCATGACTTTGAATACCATTACCTACTCTTTCATTAAAAAAATACACAGTGTTGGTAAATTATTTGCTGGCAGAGGGCCAATACTTTAGCAAAAGTATAAAAAGACATCAGCTTTTGTAAATTTCACTTTTTTGGCACATAATTGCAGCGTTCTTTTCAAGGTAACGAATGAGTAATTGATTATGAGCATTTTTTTTTTTTTTTGTTTTGGCAAATAATTCTCAATACTTGACAAGCTGTTACGCTGTAAGGCAACATACAGAGTCTAGCGCTGTAGATCAAAGCTATTTTAAATATAATTAAAATACTCAAAAATTTAAAAACAAAATAATTGCCTTAATTTTAATGAAATAATTAGCGGAACCAATTTGATATTATAAGAACTGAATTAAACTTAATTTTGGCTTGAGATATATTTTTTTTAATTTCTAAAAATTTAAAGAAGAAAATTTTTTTTTCAATGTATGCGGACTTTTTCCAAAGAAAAATGTAATGCTGCATTTTCTGAATTGCTAAATCCGTAATCAGGGTTCTTCGCATTTATCTTATCTTAAGTTGTGTACATTTTAAACATCATCTATTTAACCAATTAATCTTGAACATAAGAATACGAGGAGAATTCTCATTCAATCAATATAATATATGTTAGACGAAGTCCACGCACAATGCAAAGCATTTCATTGCTGTTTTCTCCATAAATTGCCTTGTGTCTTTGTTTTTACTTTGTACCAGCCACGAAATTCAACTTTTATATTTTTCAATAAAAAAAATTAACTTAATTCAAAAATTAATTTTAATCCATTTGTTATAATATTATTTATTACATTATGCTAATATTCCATAACAGTCAAAAAATGAAATTTATTTGCTGGTTGGAAAAGCAGGTTTTTCCCGGTTGTTTATCAAAATTTTTTGAAAAGCAAAAAAAATGATTTTCTTAAGTAAAAAAACTTTAAAAACAATATGAGAATTATTTCTAGCTTAAACAAAAAAAAAAATTATATTAATATTATTTCCTGCAAAATAATTTACTACTAAGTTATATTTTTAATTCAAAAAGTGGAAGAAAACTGAAAATACAATTATATCTTAGTTGAGGTAAAGTTATAAAGAAATTATATTTTAATTTAAATATTTTAACGTAAAAAAAGGCAAATACATATATTCCCGAAGGGTCTCTTTAATTGAATATTGAAAATTCAAATCTATATATAAATAGTCAAGCACAAAAATCTTCGGGTTCCTTTTTCTCCTTTTTCTGCACCAGTGGTCATACCAAGGTAACAAACAGTCTAATCTAAATAAGGACTCAAAGTCAAAGTGAATTTCAAAACAGCTAAAAAAAATTCACTTTGGCATTTAATAATCTTTTAGTTGCGAAAATATATATCGTTTTCTAAAAAAACAATTTTCGGAAATGAAACCACTTTCAGTTAGAATTTAGTTCTGTGATATGCCTGAGTACGGCTATATTTTTCACAAATTTATAAAACAAAATGCTAAAAGAGTGTATAAAAAATAAAATAAATACAACTTGCTAAAATGAATATAAAAAAATAAATAAATGAGAATAATATATTCATGTAAATAATTCAAATAAATAATTTTTTTTAATATAAATTAACTTAAAAATTCGAATTAAATTAAAATAATTTTTTTCCAAAATATCAAATATTTAAATTAAAAACAATACCTTAATCATTCTTTAAAAAACAACAAAAACAAAAGTATTTGTTATCAAGACATTTAGTTAACTAAGAATAACCCGTATGTACTTGCTTTAATATAATTCTCATTCAATCGATTTTATTTAGGACACAAGTATCTATATTTTCTTAACAATTGGTTTTCCTTACAGTCATCCATTTTTCTGTTTATTTTTGAATGATTGATTTTTGTGAGAAATTTCAAAATGTTTGTGAAGTAAAAACAGAGCGAAAAAATAATAAATAATTTTGTCAAACTTGACTCTGTTCATTAATGAAAAGTTTTGTTATGTTTCTAGCAACATGTTTCTTCAAAATGTTTTCTTTTAAAACGTTGACTAAATTTTCGCAATTCAACTCTTTCTTGCGGAATTTAAGAAAAAACATAAAACAATGTTGCAGACTCAAGGGCAATAAAAAACGGCAAATTTCTATCCACATCGTACTGGAACCAATAGTGCGTTGTTAAAATTTTTAAGCGAATAAAGTTAACTTGCTAAACAATTTTCGCCAATTTGAACAGAGCATTGAGTCTTATGCATCAAACTTCTGAAACATTTGATAAAAGCATTCTATTAAAAAATATTTAAGATTTTTTTGCTTTAAGAATTTTTTTTTTAAATAAAGACAAAAACTAGAAAAAAAATTTTTATCTTCTAGAGACAAGTTGTTTTCTACTTCTTAAATTTCTTTAAGCTTAGTTATCTATTAATATCTATAACTATGTGTGCACACACATAAGCATACTTGTTTAAACTTTAAAATATAGGTCATCACTTATATAAATAAATTTAAGTTTTTTCTATTCAAATAAATATTTTCCTCCAATCTCCATCACAACGGACTCGTATTTATATAAATTATATATTCTTATTTTTGTGAAATATTATCCTCATTTTTTTCGCTTACATCTAGCTGTGTTGCTGTCAATTTAAAAAAAATTACAATTGTTTTAAGTAATTTATCAATATTATTAACTACAAAATATTGTTTGTTTTAAGCTTTTTGCTGAGAAGATGAAAAAAATTAAAAAAAAGAGTTTTTTTCTTTTATTAAAAACAGCACACATTCATTCGTATATTTTCTGAGAATGAGCTTGTGTGTCCCATTGTGTGTTTGCATGCAATTTGTATATTTTTTTAGCTTTTGTTGTTGTTTTCATTCTGATATCTGATTGAGATTTTATTCAGTAGTTTATTTGACAATACGATGAAATGAAAATATTTTACGTTCAATGAAAAGAGCACGTAGAACAAACACATATCATTTATTTAGAACATTGAATTCAATGTTTAAAAAAATTTAATAAACAGTAAAAGTGAAATAAATACTTTTATGGATTTTAATTTAATATTTCCATATGGGTTTGCGATTTAAATTTGGTAACAACTTAAAAAACTGGATTGTTGCGTCCATAATTATTATAAATAAGGAAATTGACAGGCTCTCAATGGTCAGTATTAGAGCTCTGAACATTTTAGGGACCTAATGATTTTTGGATTAAATGACCTATATCGTGTGTTTCGTCCATTAAAGGTCTTCCAGTTTAAATTTATAAAAATTCTACACTCTTAATCAAGTGTTAAATTATTTTCAAAATTATTTCAAGAGCCAAATGCCAAATATTAATTTTATGGGATTTTTGGGATTTTTAATAAATGATTTGGGAATTCCGGGATTTGATTTATCAACATCCCAACTTTTTTCTTTACTCTAAAAATTCATATAATTTCATTTGAATGTCATTTTCCTTTTGTAGCTCCTACGATATTAAGAATTTTTAGTAAAATTGAATGTAAATTTTAACTAAACGGGAATAACGAGGTATCAGTGCTATTTCCTTGTAAAGTCAAAAATTTTGATTGGTTACCACAAACCAATCTCAGGTGAAAGATCGTCATACAAGTTTTTAATTTTCATTTTGAGCTTTGTTTTTCTAGCATAAATAATAATTATTGCAATTTTTCTGGCTTCTCATTTTTATCAGAGTTTAAAAAGAGGAGTTTTGTATTATTTCTGCAAATTTTTTTTTATTTAAAAAAATTTTTCTAGTTTTAGCCAAGACCATGTTAAATTTTCAATAAATTTACCAATAAACTTTTTTACACAAAACTCTGTTTAAGCGTTACTCAACACAAGTGTTGTAAATAAAATACTCTTAGTTGTACTTTAAAAGCTTTTGTTCTCTACAGTTGCAATGTTAAAATTAAAAGCAAAAAAAAAAGATTTTTTGTAACCTCACAGCAAAAGGGGGTGATCTAGCATTTTCAAATCCTTCAGCACTTTCAGAATAAATTTACAAAAGTTTAAAATTAAGTCACTTCAAAGCTTAAATCCCTAACTCTCCAATCAATAAAGCTACAAAACTGAAAATGTATACATATTTAATTTCTTTTAGTAAATGTGGGTTACAATGAATAAATAAGGAAAAGTACTCAATATGACAAAAACAACAATGTAAGCAACAATAAGAAAAAAAATCATAAAGTGTCATTAGTTTCTTTTATTTATTTAAGATTTCAAACTAAATCTCTATTGACTTGTGCTATATTTGTGTTCAAAAAGCAACATAAATATGTAAAAGACATATAAACATACGTACATACATACATACGTATATGCATGTACGCATAAATCCTCTTATAGAAAATTGTGCATTCATTGAAAATAAATAGGAACAAAATTGTTTTACTGTTTATTTAATTCAAATATAAGCGCTGTAATAACTGTCTATATTATTGTCTAATAATTCCATCATTTCGAGAAAACTATATAAAAACACATGTATTAAACAAACAATAAAAAAAAATATTGTAAAGAAAACAAAAAATACCCCATAATTAGCACCACTTAAGTTGTACATTAGATACATACATATTTAATTACGTTTTTGTTTCATTTGTTTGTATAACAAATGTACAGATAAACACACACACTCGCACACAAACACATGTATGCACTGCATGCATTAAAAGTTGGGTTAATCCAATACTCATTCATGTAAATGTTTATTTGCTCTTGGTACTAATGCAGCAACATTTACTTGTATTTGCTATATGTTAATGGTTTTTGCTTTTGTTATTTATATACTCAACACTACCACCTCAATAGCCCCTATTACTCACTCACTGTATTATACATATGCACTCTTCAATCAACACTCATTTATTTGCATACACTGCATTGCATTACTGTAAAATTTACAGTATAAATTAACATAACATTTTGCAAGATTTTATTTAACAAAATTTTTAAGAGTGTGAAATATTGCTTTCGAATTAAAGAAACGCTTAGGTAATCAAAGTTAATACAGTGTCCGCCGTGTTTGCTTATAATTTTTCATTAAATGAAAGAGAAAGGATGTTATATTCATAAATGTTTTATTTATTGTCGGCAATTATGTATGGAATACAATATCAGATTAATGTTCGCCTCTGTAAGCCTCACAAATACGAGCCCTTTTAAGTATATTTTTCTTTACATTCTTCCTCATTACACGCGTTATTTCATTAATTTGATCACGGATATTTTGTTTGCGTAGCTCAAGCGTTTCTGGTTTGTTTGCATAAACCTTGCTTTTCAGATAATCCCGCAAAAAAAAAAGACCGCAGCAGTCAAATCAGGCGATCGTGAAAGCCAATCTTGAAATAACTTGTTGTGAGAGATTTTGCAGCAATTCCATTTTAATCCTAGCTGTATGCAAAGTGGCACCGTCTTGTTGATACCACATATTAATCAAGCCCAAAGCATGAAGTTGTGGCGTTAAAGAGTTTTTAATCATATCAGGATATCGCTCCCCTGTTACGATTACGCTCTTTTCATTTTTAAAGAAGTGAGTTCAAATGATTCCTCCTGACCAAATTGCACACCAGTATAATTTGAGGGTTATCCATTGCCAAGAACCCTCTATTCCGTTCACTCACATATCCACCCAAATAAAAATGTGCCTCATCACTCATTATGACTTTTTTTATGAAAATCGGGATTGTCATGGGCAAGCTGAAACATCCTATTGGCATACGTACGGTGATGTACATTGTCTTGTAGAAGAAGCTCTTATGTCAACTGAATCTTAAAAGGAAACAAATGCGAATCCTTGTGCGAAATTGTGGCCAAAGTTTTCTTTAAAGACCAAGTTCCTGAGCACAGCGTCGAATTGAGTCTGATGGATTGTTTTGTACACTTTTTTGAGCAGCTAATGTTTTCAGCCGATCTTGCAGTACAGTGTGGTCCATGCTTGGGCCTATCACTTACAGACCCTTTTTCTTCGAAATCATTCACTACGAGATAAATGGTGAGTTTTGTTGGCACGTTGTTTTTCCCAAAAATTTCACGAAACTTTCTCTAAGTCACAGTAATCGATAATTGATTTTCATAAAATGTTTTAACGATTAAAACACGTTGGTTTATTGAATATTTTTTAATAATAAATTTGCTACGTTTCTACTTCACGACTGCCAAATATGAACTGTCAAGACTACTTTTTCTATTGTATTAAAAAGCTAAAATGAAGGTTGACTTATATTAATGTAACAAAGTGTATAATAATATAAATTTGGCATTTACATTTATCTTGCGGTCCGAGAGAATAAATTTTCTGCATTATTTTCCTTTTGTATATATTTTGTTGAGAAAATTATTTTATATTTACTATAAACACAATTACAAACATTTAAAATATTTGAAAACTCTAACTTAAATACTTTTTCTCACATGATTCAAATTTTAATTAAAATTATTCTACGAGTATGTGTTACAGCATTTTTTGGTTTTTGTGGATTAGCTAAAAATTTTCTTTTTTAAAGTTATTATAAAGAAATGTAATGAAAATTTAAACAAAATCGAAGCCGAAAAACTTCAAAGTTCTTGACTCGAAAAATAGTTTCATTAAATTTTGTATTTTAAGTTAATTTTTGGGAATATTTTATTATACAGGGTTTTTAATAATTCACTTGATTAATAATTTAAGGCAATCGCCTTAATGAGCTACTAAACGTTCAAATTTTTACCTTCAAACCTTAAAATTTGGTTTATGTAAAAAAATGCCTGCGATAGTTTTATTAATGACCACATACAAAGATACTGTTTGAGGCATAAATTTTAATGTCTGGAACTTCCAATATCGGTGGAGGTAGCTCTTCAGTTAATAAATTTTCTGTAAAAGCCAAACATTTTTTTAACAGATCAAAGTATTAACAAACGTTTATAGATTTAATAGATAAAACGAAAGAAAGTGGCGCAGAATCAGAAACTCCATCAACAAATCAAGAAGGAAGGTTACATCTTCAGAGAAAATAGTTAAAATAAAAATAGCTCTACCCACAGGAAATTCTATGATAGCAGTAATTTCAAGCGTGAATGCTAAAAGTTTGACAGGCCGTCATTTTTTAAAGTGTTTCAAAATATTCCCTGCATTTTCATTGTTGACATAATTTTTTTTTATTTATTTATTTATTTATAAAAGATCACAAGCCCCTAGGGCCTGACTAATCAGGAATATACATTCGGCATTAAATATCCTTATTGCGTACAATTCACTTCTTAATTATTATTATTATTATTTTTTTTTATTTGATCAAAATTAAATTCATATTACTTATATACTAATATGAAATGATCCTACTCACCCACCTGGACAAATACTGAAAATGATTTAGCAACCCTAAAAAGTAAAACAAAGTGGCAGCAAATCAGCAACATTGTAATGTTTTCTTCATAACCAAGATATTAGCATATGTTTAAAACTTGATATCGATCTCGAAAACCTTCTTTCCTCATAAGGCACAACTTGATTCCATAATCTTGTTGCTCGAACCACGAACGATCTATTCATGACAAGAGAAGAATATCTGGGAAAATTCGGCATTTTTCTGAGCACTGTGTAGGCCTAATTGATGTAACGATCATCTAAAATAGTCACAGCTCTTACTTGGTCCTTAATTTTATCTTTCGCTTGGTTGAAATCCATATCAAATTTTATAATTCGGTTAGCTAATAGCTTCAGCATATCGTGTCCAAAACTAATTCAGTTACTTTGAATATCAATGCAGCATGATGACAGACGTTATTAAGAACACTTTTCGTAGTAGGGGGATGAAGTACTCTGGGAATGGAAATTTAATGGAAAAAAGGTTTCTGACACTTTTTGAACTCGATATGTGATTTAATATTTTTAATATAGTATTACCGTTTTTTTAATACAATTTTTAAAATGAAGTCATGCTTCAAAAAAAAAAAATTAAATAAATTCATTGTCATTCACTGAAAAATCTCATTTAATAATTTATATTAAATGCCGATCATTCTTATTGTTCATATCGTCATTATTTTTCCATAATATTTAAAAATTGCTTTAACATTTTATTATCTGTGGGCCGTAAATGTCTGAATGAGTATCTGAACTTGAAATATAGATGCAATTAATTTTTTACCATGCGTCTGCTGAACGCAAAAAAAAATAATTTTGTATTTTACAGACATTTTTTCATTTACTTATAATATTTTTTTTTAAATTTATTTATTATTATTTGCCAAGTCAAATCATGGGCGTTTTGTGTTGTTTTTCGTTTCTCTTCACTTGTGATATTTTTTTTGTAGCCATAACTTATACAGTTTAGTTTAAAAGTCATAAATAAAATTAATTTTCTCTGCTGTCTGTTAAAAATAACATAAAATAATAATTTAAATATTAAAAAAAAAATTAATTTATCTAAAAGAAATTATAGAAAAACAAATGAAAATATAATTTTTTGTAGAACATTTTAAAACAAAGATGTATTTTAATATTAACAATATAAATATTTTACATATTTAATTCCTGAAGTCCATTTAGATTTTAATTGAAAAACTTTAATCTACTACAGGTACTAAAATAAACGATATCGAAATATCAAGGCGAATTTATTATAAGGTGATAGTCATGGCGAAATAATACAGGTGGTCTCGATAGCGAATTCATTAATTTCGCCGTAAACTCTAAATGTCAAAATCCATATATAAAAAACTTATATAACTGTTATACATATTTTTTATATATGGATTTTGACATTTAGAGTTTACGGCGAAATTAATGAATTCGCTATCGAGACAACCTGTATTATTTCGCCATGGTGATAGTGGTAGCGAATTCATTTATTTTCGTCGGTATTCTAACTGTCAAAGTCCATATATAAAAATTTATCTAACTGTTATACATACTTTTTATATAAGGAGTTTGACAATTAGGATACCGGCTAAAATGACTGAATTCGCCATCGATGCATCTTGCAAAATATCATTTATGCATATTAATTTCTTGCAAACAGTTAAACAATTAATTTTTGTAATAATTGTAGACATGTAAGGTGTTTTCATAAAAAAATGACATTATGATAAGATTATAAAAGTTCTAAAATCTTAAAACTTTACAATAATTAAAGAAATTGTTAAACATACTTTATAGATTAACGAAAAGAAAAATTAAAAAAAAAACGGTTAAACAAAAATTTTTATTGTATAACAGTAAATTAAATTTGAAAAATTTTTGTACTAACTAAATTTAATAATCGCTATTTAGGATGAGGGATTACACACAGTATAAGAAAGAAACATTACAGAACAAAAAATTATGACAATTAAAAAACTTGTATAACAGTTTTAAAATTTAAATTCCAAAATAATGGAAAAATTGGCTTAAGTCTACTGAAAGGTTAAAACATGTATGCAATTCACAAACAAACAAAAAAAAATTTAATAATAACAAAATATTATAACAGATTACAAAAAATTATAACAGTTTCAAAAATTATATCATTTTTTTAAACAATTTAAAAGCTTATTTTTTTTCGCTGTTACCATATAATTATCTGAATGATGTAAAATAAACAATTTTAAAACTTCGGCCTACATGTCGTATACCAGTTTAAAAGAAATCACATAAAATGTTAAATGTTTTACTCGGGTTCGGTAATATTATAGTTTAAGTAACATTTTAACAATTTCATGATTTGTTTTTTAAAACAAATTCCTTATTTAAAGAATTGAAAAAGTGAAATAGAAAATATAATTTTTCTTGGCTATGCAGAAAAAAATCGAAAACGATTATGAAAATTATTTTCCTTCTCACAGTTGACGGGCTTTACAAGGAGTTGAAATAATTTTACATTTGCTAAATTCGGAATCAATTTTAATAAAATATTACATTGCACCAGGCGAGGGTGCATTAAAAAAGTTATGAATTGGAACTTTATATCGTTAGAATCCGTTAAAGGTAGAAATAAAATCTTCGCCAGGCTCTTAATTTTTATTTGTAGTCTCTTCTAATAGAATTCCTTGAGATATATTGGGATTTTTGAGATCTTTTTGGAAGATGTGTAATTTGCATTGGACAATAAAATTTTTTTTTCCGATTCTTACTTTAAACTGCATTTAAAGATATTGATAAGTAAACAAATTCTACATAAAAACAAAAATTCATTTGTATTAAAAAAATGATAAAATCACAATTTTTTTATTTTCTTTCAGATTTCATACGCACAGTGTTTTAAAGAAAGAAAGAAACAAATTTTTTTCAAATTACACACTGTGTGTTTTAAGGTTTGTTTAAATATTTAAAAAATCTATTATTTCTTAAAGGCTATTTAATTAAAAACTATTATCAGTGTTTTTACATTTTTATTTAAGTGAACCATTTATAACTTTTAGTAAGTCTAAATACTTCACTCATCTTGATTGAACTGTCCAAAATATTTTATATTTTGTTGTAAATTTAAAATCAATTCTCATATGAGTTTCCATTAGAAAAGAAACTTTTCAAACATACGTTTGTTTACTATTCTAAAAAGATAAATATTTTAAAGTTATAAATCGCATTAATTATTTAAATATTGATTTACAATCAAAAGAAGCTTAAAGTGACACTTAACAAAATCAAGAAATGAAAAGCAAAGACCTCAATTTCTCATTCGGTTACGAGTATCATACAACAAAACAAAAAAGAGTGATACAGAAAAATATTTAAGTTTATTAAAGAATAGATGGACAGACAGATAACCACTGAAACAACATTTGGTTTTTTGGTTTGGATAAGTGTCTTACGCACCTTAGAGTTTGTGTCACACGTTATTAAATGAAGTTTGCCTTTAGATGAATATTTTTATGTAATTTTAAATAAAATATAGGCAACGCAGTCATAGGTGACGCTAAGTATTGAAATTGAACTTGCATTAATAATTATCGTCAAACTATCATACATTTTCTTTTTATACCCTTCACCACAAAAAGTGAAAAGAGGGTATATATATTAGTTTGTCATTTCGTCGATTGAGCCATGCCCGTCTGTCTATCCGTGTTGAAATCAAATTTGCTAAGGCACTATATCAGATAAAGAAAATTTAAATGCGCCAATCAATTAGACATAGTGTCAAAAGAGTTACTATCGGAAATCAACAAATTCGGTCCATGTCCTTCAAGGCAGCGGGCAAAAAACCACGCCTACCTCTTATTTTTCTATATAATTTGGAAAATAAAGTAACTTAAATCAAAAAATAAATATATCGATACAAAATTTAAAAATAAGAAAAACTTTACGTGAAAAAATTCGCGCTAGCTCATATTTTCCGAGTTACAGCCCTCTGAACTTTTTAGATTTTTTCAAATATTAATATGTATAACAGTAAAAAGCTCTCAAAGAGATCTTTAAGGAAATACTAAAATTAAAAAAAAAAAACGTTTAACCCATTAAGAGCCGATATTTTTTTGTAAAAACATATATATTTAGTACTTAATTTTTTTCTTAGTTTTTATATCTCTGTCACCCCAATATTTGAATTTTTTGATTACTTCACTAAACTAGATTGACATATATGGTGAGCGGTACATAAGATTCGGTATAGGTGAATATAGCACTCTTACTTGTTTTGGATAGAAGCTTCTAGCCTTGAAATATTTTTTCAAGTCCGTTTTGTTAAATTTCAGCGAATTTTGGCAATAGTGACTCATCCTGAATAATGATTTAAAAAGTTCCATTGTGACTTCAGTGGCTTTCTCTTTGCTCTTGATAACTAATAGCCGCGATGTTCTACCTTCTGACCAAGAACGACGAGACCTGATAGAATTATACTCTAACTTAGTGATTTTTTGTCGACTGATGGTTTTTAACCAAAATTTTCATCACAAAGCCCCACTTAGTTGCCATAATTTTTCTTGCTCCTCTCCGTGAACATCGTATTATTAATAGCCAATGTAGCAAGTTCGTAAGCAATACTTACTGAAGCCTTAGCTTCTGTTTAAGCTTTTCTGTACAGACATCTTCTCTGCTATTCTATCAGGGCTATAGCATCCAACAAGTGTAAGAGTTTGGCATTACTGACTTCAGGGAGTCCAAATCTAACTCTCTGCCTGACTGCCAGGCTGTAATATGACTACACTCCTCTATACAAAGTTAGACAAAATTCGAACTCTTCATGTTGGTACAAATGACATCGTCGTCAATTCACTCATGTTAGTCAACTACTCAATAGCTTTGTGGTGCTGCTGTGACCATTCATTTAGAGCAATGATCGCGTACCGGAAATAACTGCTGAAGCTTATCGGTAACAGTAGAATATCCAATTACATTTATGAACTAGTACATCGATACAAAGTGGGATGTATATTATAGTTTTATTGTTACTACAACGAAATGTGTTCCTCATCAACATGGCACCCCTTGTGGTCGATTGTTTAGTGAATCGCATGAATCACATTTTCAGCTTTTTTAGGTAAAAATGTACATACAAAATAGGCTGACCCTTAGGACACTAAAAATGAATTTCTTATTTTATCCCTGTGCTTTTTTGGGCTCTGTTCCATTTAAATTCCCGTTACTAGCCACAAAGGAGCCAATTTAAATTCTGCAAAACAAAATCACCCTTGATTTTGAATGACCGCTTATGAATTTTGCAAAAAACGTCGTTCTGTAACAATTAAAAGAAAATTCAAAATGAAGCTTAGTTTATTGTGACATAAAAGAAAACTATGTTATTTTGCCTTTAAACTATATCGCAAACAATTCCTTTTCTATTAAAACCACAAAATAAAAAGTTACCTTGTTTTCTTATCCAGACTTCACATCAACTTCAGACTTCATTTCAATTTTATTTACCTATTTTTTATTCATATTTACTTGTTTTTAGTATCGTTAGAATGAATGTAGAACAACTGAAGAATAAAATCAGAAACAAAAAACCAAAAAGCAAATGAAAGAAATTCCTACTTTTAATATCTTTCTGTCATTTCTTATAAAATGTTGCATACGGTAGTAAAATGTTTTTAGAACTAAAACATAAAAAAGTCATAAATTTACCTCAAGCAAATATCAATTTTCTTGAGGTTTTCTTTATTTAAAAAGGAAAATTGTTTATATTTTTCGTACAATATATTTTTACCGTCCAAATGCTAGTTTGTAATTTCTTGATTTTGATTGCTGTCCAATATGATGTTCTGTTCACAACACGCTTGAATGCTCCCAACATATATGATTTAATGTTAAATATAATGTTCTCTAGAATTGCCAATATATTAAATGAAGAATTGCAAAAATATTAAATTTGTAGCAATTATTTTATAACTCAACAACTCCCAAATTGACTTTTCATTTAATTGTTTATATCGTACATAGAGGAGTTAAAACGGAATAGATGTTCTTTTGTACCCACATCTACTATTTTAAAGAAATACGGCAAAATGATGACACCAGTGTATAATCCTCTTAAAATAGTAAACTCTCCTGAACATACTGAAGTTTGTAGAGTATGTTGAAGATTGTTTTAATTCCTGTTTTATTAACTAATATACCCGTATGCCCAAAAAGAACTTATTCGCTTAATAATTTATTGATAAGTAAAACGACGACTGATTTTTAAGACTAGATAATTTGGAAGTATTTTTCAAGTACTAATATATTTATGATAATGTTATGGAGCATAATGATCATAAATGTCAAAAAGTGAGCGTAGCATCACAGTTAGTACTATTAGTTTTTTAGCACTAATAGTTTATTAAGTACTAATAGTTTTTTAGTACTAAAAGTTTTTAAGTACTAACAGTTTTTTATCACTACTTGCTTTTAGTACTAAGAGTTTTTAGTACTGACAGTTTTTTTAGTACAAATACTTTTTTAGTACTAATAATTTTTAGTATTTATTCTTGTTTGGTAGTAGTACTTTTACGTTACTAATTAGTTTTTTAGTACCACTACTTTTTATTATAATTTTTACTTAACATTGATACTTTATTAAACTAACACTGACAGTTAACCTTTTCGGTGTTAAAAACGCACCCATGATTGCAACGTTTTACATAAATATGAGCGAATAAATAATTTTTAATGTTTTGTTTTTATCTGTAGCTTATTATTTGTAACTTTTAACACCTTACCTTATAGTACTAGTTCTTTTAGTTCTAGTATTTTATATTTTTAAGAAATTTTTAATATTAGTTCCAAATTATTATTAGCACTTTTTTAGTACTAGTCATTTTTGCGTATAAATACTTTTTATTTCTACTTCTTTCTAAGGTACCAGAACTTTTATAGTACTATTGGTTTTTTTAGTACTGGAAAATTTTTAGTACTAGTAATTTTTTGTATTACTACTACTTTATTAGGTACTAAAACTTTTATAGTACTATTAGTTTCTTTTAGTACTAGAAAATTTTTAGTACTAGTAATTTTTTGTATTGGTTCTGCACTACTAAGTTGGCACTAATTTAGAACTAAAAGTTTTCTTTAGTACCAGTCTTGTAAATT
The DNA here is from genome assembly GCA_916610165.2 of Gymnosoma rotundatum. Lineage (NCBI taxonomy): Eukaryota > Metazoa > Arthropoda > Insecta > Diptera > Tachinidae > Gymnosoma > Gymnosoma rotundatum. Next base: position 120,675,683 of record OU744338.1, read on the forward strand.
TTTAATTATAAGCTCTTTTAGTACTATTACGTTTTTCGTATTATTACTTTTTGAGTACTATTAACACACCCTCTGTGAAAAGGTCCATTGTTGGCTTCTTAAGGTCCAAGAGATACTGCAATATCCGTTCATATTGACCTTTTGGATTTTTAAATTTTAAATATTATGTTTTCTTGTTGGGTAATATTAGGGCATCGCGTTATATAGCCTGTGAAATTAGTTACACCTGCGTGCTCTGTTTTCATGTACATACAAATTAAAAATAATACCTAAATTTATTTCTACAACTTAAATTTATAAAACTAATTTTATAACCGAATATATAAATAATTTTTTTTTACTTTTTTTGCAGTTTATTTTGTACAACCTTTGCAAGGCGTCTTTAGATTTAACAAGGTAAGTGGTGTGATATTTCTTTTTCTTTCAAAGCAATTTTGAAATATTATAAGTTACATCTTCAAAATTATTTCATTTACTCAACTATCAACAGGTCTTTTGAAAATTTTATATTAAATTGAAACTAGTTAAGTTGTTCAAATTTTATCTTCCTGTGGTAGCAAAAAATTCCAAAGTAAAATTGTTTAATCAAATATGAGCAAACTGTCATGGCAAGACCCTGAGATTAATACAGCCCAAACAAAATAATGTTGGTAGCGCACTGAACGCTAAGCATTATAAAATGTCAAATAGTAAATGGGCACAGAAAAAAGCAACAAAATCTAAATTGTACAAACTAAAAAGCCAAATGAAAAAAGGCCATAAGGGAAAACAGACGTATAAATCTGAAAGATAAAAATAGTTGGAAAAAGCTTAAAATGAAAAAGAAAAGAAAAAAAAGCACATTTGTCTGAGATATGATGACTGCAACCTAGCAAATATCTAAGGCCAAATTTTTAAAACACACTTGAAAATACGAAGAAAAAAAACTAAACCAAATTCAAGTGCTAGCAACAAAAGTCCAAAAAATATAAAACTAAAGTTTATTGCTTTAAAACAAACAAACTAACCAAACAACTGAGCCAAATGGCCAAACGACCACATTGTTTTTGTAGTCAGAAAGAAACGTTTTTCTTTACTATCAAATGACAGCAACAAATAACATGTACCGATATTGACAATGTACATGACCAATAACGCCAATGGTAAATGCTGTTCCAGTGAAGTACTAAAAATTGCAATGAAAAGGCACAAACTAAAAGCACAAAAAAGAAATAAAATTGAACTGAATTGAATTGAAAAATCTATTGGGTTCTTTCAATTGATACGTACATATGCACAAATAATGCAGAGATATTTTTCTTTCTTCAAGTTTTTTTTTTTATACTCCCAAAGATTTTTCGGTTTAAGTTTTGTAGTTTAAACAATGATGCTGAAATCTAATACCCCCAAGATTGAAAAGTTTGAAATAAAAAAGAGAATGTTTTTAGAAATAAATATATATGAAGGCTTTTTGAATTCAAGTGCACACTTGTGCAGGGACATTTTTTTTTTTTTTTGTTTTGTAAAAGAGTGACCAGTAAAAATACAATGTTTTTTTTTAAATAACATTTTTTCACATAAAAATAATTTTTAAATAAAATAAAAAAAAAAATTTCAAAAATTGTGATGACTTTCACAAAACGATCGATGCTATTTTTACAAGATAATATTTTTTATCGTTAGATTTTGCCCAGAGTACTTCAATAACTTAAACGTAAAACGCAACTCATATATAGTGCAAAAGCAATCAGTTAACAATCTGAATATTATTATAAAATTAAAAGTTGTTAAATCAGGGTACGAAAATAAACAAAACGAAACGTTCGCTGCGAAGAGAAGAACTGTTTCTTTTAGTTTTGTATTTATATTTGTTCATAGGCACAACATATACAGAAAGTTAAATGCACGCAAACGGAAGAGAAAACAATGAGAACAAAATTAAAACGTTAAAAAAACGTATCGAAAACGTTTCGACAAAAAAAGTTTCTGTAACATTTTCTAAATAATTTGGGCATTGTAACAGAGAACGTTTTAGTATTTAAAAAAATATATTTACTATTTGTAACTCACATTGCCATTACTGCCAAATGGGCTATAAATCATTTATATCATATGGATAATCTGGCAGAAACTGAATAGCAATATTCTACTATATATGAACCAAAAAGCTATAGTCAGCAGGCTTTTTAAACATATTGGCACGAGGGCTCTTTTCTTTTAAAGGTTTTTCAGATGTGTAATAATAAGGAGATAAAGAAGACAACACTGGACTATAGACTTTTTCAATTTTTTATGTTCATTAATCTTCAAAGCATTTGTTATTTAGTGTAGACATGATCTCTTCCTAATCTTTTAGTTCAACTGATACTATTCACCTATTTCAGCTGCTCTTTACGAATTTTTTATTCTGTTTAATATTTCCTTTCAACTCTGCTTAATATAGCTGCAAAGCAATCGATAGTGTTATCGATTACATCGATAGTTTTATTTTTGGCTGACTGTCGATAGTTTTTTTTCGGTAGTTTCAGATATCGATTGCTCTAAATAAATTCGATAGTATCGATAGTATCAACAGCTTTAAAGCAAACTATTGAAACTGTTGAACGACCCGACTATCGACAGTTTTGCAGCACTATTTCTAAATTTGATCTCTCTCACTACTATATATAATAAGGTGATTATTATTCGCCGGGTTATTATAAAGTATCAGGATTATTAAACGCAATTAAGTTGTATTATGCATTTTTTCAAATTGCTTAAAATTGCAAACAACAAATTGCTAAAAATTGCTTCAATCTTTCCCAACCCTTGACTCTTCAATTTAAAAGGGAGCTGAAGAATTTATACAGAGAAGTAATTTTTGACACCTTTTATAAGTTTCATTAGTTTCAGTTAGAATTTTTATATATTTTTTAATTCACTCAATTTTAATAGAAAAATAATATTTAATAGAAAAATAAAAAAAAATATTTTAATTTAATAATTATTTGTTTCAAGTACGTATATATTGATTTAAAAACACATTTTTCTAAATAAATAAATAGTGGAATAAAATAAAAAATTAATTTAATTTCTATCTGTAAACAAATAAAATTGCTGATAATGTTTGCAGCGATCCAGGAAATGCTGCTTTACGCTCTTCTGTGTAATACTTTCTATTTTCTTCAGGAAACTACCGGACATATTTATAAATAAATTTTCTTTCTACAAAATTTTTAAGAAATTAAAGTAAAAATGAACTTAAACCAAAATTAATTTAACGCATTTGTTATAATACTTGGATGAAAAGCTTTTCTCTATGTAAATCGTAACTTATGTTGCTGGCTTAGAAGTATTAAAAGTATATAATTTAGTTAGAGCTATGCTATCACAATAGTAACTGGCACTAAACAGGCACATTAAGATTAAGTTCAAACCCCATCACAATGTATTGTAACTACTACAACTGGACCCGTGAGAGTCCATTGACATATTTAAGCGACAGGTTAGTTTCATAGAAATGGATTGAACTTTGACTAATCCCTGTACTATTTCTTGCGTTAGGGAAGGATAAATGAAAATGATTTTTCACTTTAATAGAAGTGGCTTAATTTTCACTATTAAAATACTTTGTAAGAGGTTTTAGATGAAACCCTTATGATAATACTCTATGCTAGGGATAATATAGAAAAGTTTAATATCTTAAATCAAAATTTTAGATTGTCCATCGATGTGTCCATCCATTAACTTATACTTGTTAAAAAAAAATTTTATAAATTTATTTAATTTACTTCCATTTTAGAAAGTGACAGTCATTTGACTATTCTTGTTATCTGAAATGTTAGTCATTGCATCGAACAAAGTCTTTATTATATTCTTAAAGAAAAAGTGAAAAAGAAATGTGACCGGAACTTTTATATACATACGATGTCTATAGCAAACAGCGTTGCCACTGATTTTTTTTCACAAAAAATTTAATGCAAATTTTTTCTGATGTTTTTAATAAATTTAATTTTTACCTGCATATTCAATTTAACTAAACAAATATCTGCAAAAATAAGTCAAAAATCACAGAAAAAATAGTCCAATTTTGCGCTACAACGGCAACACACTTTAATAAAAAATTAATGCAAGTCTAAAAAAGCGTACATGTATTAGGATTATCTATTCGATTAAAAGTTATAATATTTGTAAAGGGTCATCCAAAAAACGCGCCTACATTTTTCTTTGAAATAAAACACAAACTATTTGCAATTTTTTCAAGCTGTTTTTTTCTATTAAAAGTATGATCCATTACAATTATAAGTGGAATAGAATATCATTCAAATGTCCACCATGACTGCATCTGCAGACATCAATCCGAATATCGAAATTTTCAATGACTTTCCGACATGTTGCTGCTGTTATTTCACGAATTGCAACTTGAATGTTGTTCTTTAGATCATTAATTGTTTGTGACTTGTTAGCATACACTGACTTTTCAAAAAACCCCACAAAAAAAAATCTAATGGTATTAGATCACATGACCTTGGAGGCTAATTGAAATCTGCATTTCGTGAAATTACACGTTGAGGAAATTTTGATCGCAAAGGCGTAATGTTTTTTCGAGTTGTGTGACATGTAGCACCGTCTTGCTGGAAATAGACGTCCGACACATCAATATGATTCAACTGTGTCCATAAAAAGTCTCTCAACATTGATTGGTATCGCTCAGCATTCACAGTAACAGCATTTCCAGCATCATCTTCAAAGAAAAATGGCCCAATGATTCCATTTGCCCAAAATGCACACCAAACAGTAACTTTTTGTGGGTGTAGAGATTTTTCATGAATAACACGAGGATTTTCATCACCCCAGATACGACAATTTTGCTTATTGACGAATCCATCCATTCTGAAATGAGCTTCGTCACTAAACAAAATGTTGCTTTGGGTATTTTTCAAAGAACGCCCATTTTCATAATAACTTTGAATGATGTAAACGCGTTGTTGCAATGTGTACCTGTCCATGGTTAAAACCACTAAGCATACAGAGGCGACACGAGAATATAGTCACCTCTTTTTTTCTATGCATCTCTTTCTTGACATCCTATCCACTTCAATTTTGTTTTGTAGTAGTCGATGGGATGTCAAGAAAGAGATGCATAGAAAAAACGAGATGACTATATTCTCGTGTCGCCTCTGTATACTCGGTGGTTAAAACTGTACTACCTTCTAATATAACAAAATGGCTTATGTCATTTGAAAAGATGTCACGCGTAAAAATTATATAGTGCTGACATCTAGGCGTCACATTTGAATGACCCTTTATATCTCCCATTAGCACATGTCATAATAATTTTCAACAATTGTCCACAGTTTTACAATGGCATTATTTTAAAGTACAAATAAATTAAAAAAATCAAATTTTTCTTTCGGCTCGCCCTACTTTTTTCTTATCTTGAAAAAATTTTTCATTAAAATGCAGCACATGTTGCTCTGCTATCCGCATTCGAAAAGTATCTATGACTAGTGCGTTTGTATTTTTCGTTTTCTGTTTTAGATAACTTTTTTTCAATAAAATATTTGGTCATTTTTAGTGCACTGCTCTGTATTGTCTCCATGCACGTATTGGCACATTACAGTTTCATACACATTCGATATTGTGGTGCCTGAATTCAAAATATTTGCAAATTTATTTATGCAGTTTTTATATGTCGCAGCCTCAGAGAATAGTTTGTTTGTTTGTTTTATTTTTCCAACGAAAAAGTATTTTCTTTATTTAAATGCCTTAAAAGATTAAAAGCAAGTTTTAAAATAGAGATGGTAACAAGTGTTTAGACTGCCATATTTTAAAGGTTTGAAAGCGCACATATTTTTAATAAAGTTGTCATGGCTTAATGGCTTTTAAATTAAAATTGTTTTATTTATTACATAAAATTAAATTTAAACATTTCCTGTGACCCATTTATTTTAATAAAATAAAATGAAATTATTTTATTAACTTTTTTGTTTATTCAGTGATTTATTTCAAATATAATTTATAGTATTTTTTATATATTTCAGCAAAAACATTGTTTATTTGATTTAAACGAACCCACCCTTTTTTATGGGCAAAACTTGTACACGTATCCATTGCATTGTTCTTTGCAAAATTTGCCCATAAATCTTTTACAATTTAACAATTTTTTGTTTTGAAATCAGTCTATAAAATACAGAAAAACGTTTAAATGGAGCAAAAACAAGGTAAAAGAAATTGTAAACTATATATTTATGAAACAACATGTAAACAATTGAAAATATAAACAAAAGCACAAAAACGTGAAAAGCGTAAATCACGGAAAATAAATTTTTAAAAGTGATGGTATTAAACGACCCACAAACCACTTTTTTTAATAAAATTTTCTTTACAAGGTTTTTTTTTGTTGCATTTAACTAGTGGTTATTAAAATTTATTTAAGCAGCTATTTCAAAACAGTTTACAATTATTCATTGCCTAATATAGGGTACGGCAACAAAAAATATCTTGACATGTTTGCATATGAATATAAAAAGTAGCACAACACTTTAACTAAATAATTGAAAATTTATTACAAAAAAACTGTTTTATTATTTTACTAGTAACCTGATAGGAAAACAACAACAACAAAAAATCAAAATATTTTATTTAAAACGTTTTTACTAAATTTAAAATAATTTTTAAATCGGACCTGCTCTTAGTCAAATCTTAAGCTTAAACAAAAATTTAAAACTAAATTAATATTTAATGATTTTAGTAAGGCTTAAGTTCACGCATACATATTTTTATATCTAAATGCCTGATCAAATTAATGTGGATATACTATGAGTTGTTTTTGGTAATCGTAATTCTCTAAAGGTTTAAAACGTACACAAACTGAGGTAGATGCGAAAAATGCTGAAAACGGATGTGCGGTGAAGAAAATGCTTCATTACCTTTTCCTAGTGCCTAATTTTTCTGGATTTCTTTGCAAATAAGCACAAAAATTTTTAAATAAGTTGTCTTTGTTAGTTAAATAAAAAGTAAAATTTACGTGAACTTAAGCCGAATTAAAAAAATTCATTTCGTTATAATTCAAAAATTAAAAAAAAAAAAAATTAAAAAATTTTTTTTAAATAAATTTAGGTGTAAATTAATCCCATCTCAGGTTCCAGTTTTATTCTAGAGGATCTTGTTCAAGTAAAACCTAGAATAACCCTAAAAATTTTCACACATATATTCTTTTTAAGTTTAAGTCAATTCTAAATGGAATTGAATTTCAGGATATTCAAAGTCTAGCCTGCTTTAAATCTTACTCAAGCCCAACGGTTTTCGAAGCCAGCGTAAGATTAAAGCCTTGTTTACTAATGCGTAAGATTAAGGCAACTTTAAGTTAATTAATTGGACGTATTAAATTTAAATCCAGTCTAAACCAACTCAAAATTATTTCCAACTCAAGTTAAATCAGAAAAGTCATAGAAATTTATCACAATCCAAAGCTAATTAGGGGTCTAATCTAGCCCCAGCTAAGTCTATGTTAATCCTTAACCAGTTCTTAGTAATGGCTGTCTCATCTCTCAAATCTGAAGCAATTTTGAATCAGCTAATCGAAGACAAGGTCAAATTAAATCTTTTGAATTCTTAATAAACATTAGAGGAAAAAAAAACTCAAGCTTGTGTTAGGCCTATCTTAAAGAGAATTTATTCGGGTAAAGTTCCATTCACCTCTCTACCAGCTTTACGCTAGTTTATATTAAATGTAAATAAGCCTGTGGTTTATTTTGATTAGATATTCTGCAAGTGCCCGTGCATAGAAACAAACATAAATTATCATAGTGTTTTTTGATATTTTCTCTATCATTAGCTTTTAACAGAGAGCCGGGAAAATAAGTCAGCCGTATACAGTGGATAAAAAAATAAAATCATTGTTGATTATTGTTGTTTCTTGCTTAAACTGTGATTTATGTTTTAATTTATTGTTTGAACTAATATTTTGGGTTTATTTAAAATGTCTGTGAGAACTTTCCTGAAGAGCTAAGTGAGTAGTAGCGAAAAATTGCCATCCAGACGTTCTTTCAGCCTCCGTGATTAATATCGGTGATTTAATAATTTGGTCGGGACTAAAAATAGCACAATATTTTTAAAAATTAATTAATTTAATTCAATATTCCCGTGGTTTAATTTTTATTTTAATATAATTAAATTAAGAAAAAATAGCAAAAACAATCTAAATTTTTTTTTCGTTTCACAACGGACCTTCAGCCAACATACAAGAAAAAATATTTAAAAAATTCATTTTTAAGCTTTCGGTTATATCAGTTGAAAATGTTTTATATTAAAATCATTTAAAGGGAAATGTCTACACCAGGGTCTAGTCTAGTCCAAGTGTTCATCTCAAGTTCTAGTTATGCCTTAGTAAAACTAGACTCAAGTTTATATTACATCCGAAAGACTAGAACTACATCAAACTAAGTCGTGTAAAATAGACCCTACATCCGGCGTAAGTCAGTATTTATTGTGAGATAATTTAGATATTAAGGTAAAATTCTGTAGGATGATGACGACCGATGACCCTTTTTCATTTTTTTAGAGGCAGAACAAAATTTCGATACGGGATATCGAACATCATCATCAACCACATCAACAAGTATCATGCCATTTAACTCAATGTACCTTTCATTGTCGTTATGCTCGTCTTATGTGTCTGTATATTAGGTGCAGAATAATTTATAGCTGTCGTTTTATCGCAATAATGAAAATCATCGGAATTCGAAAGAAAAGCCAACGTTTTCCTATATCGTGTGGCCTCTTTTATATTCACACATATCAAAAGATGCATAATTTACAATTGGTCTCACCATCATTACGTACAGTAATTATAGCCATGCTTTCGTTAGAAGCTGTTAAAGACTAATTTTACGGGCTGCTCTCCGTCAGGATATCGCTTTGCCGCAAGTAGCCTTATTAAGCTAGTATGTCAGTCTTTAGACTTAGATTAACATGATTAGACATGTTAAAGTAAATTCATCTTTATTACTTAATAAAATTTTATTAATCTAAGTAGCTGACGCAATAGCCAATTGACGAATTGGGAGAATATTTTACTTATCGCATACTGCCTACAATTCGACTCGCATTACAATTAATTCTAATATATTCTTATTGGTAACCACAGTGCCCACTACAGTCCTGTATACTAAAACCGGGACTTCAAAGATCTGGTGGCAAAAATCACGCGGTTTATTTTAAACTTTACTGATTTCTGGCCGTCAGAGGATAGTTATACACAACCTTTCCTAGCATTAAGAAAATATAACCCAAGCTTATAGACTGAGATCAACGAGATCAAGACATTCGTATTTAGTATGTGCGTTCTATGTTTCTATTAATAGTTTTATTTGTTTTGACATTGCAATTTTATTAATTATTTAATTGATTCAATAAACATAGTTAATTGAAAAATAAATACATAATTTTTCTAATTAAAAATTTATTTTAATCAATTATATATTTAATTAAAAAAATATTTTTCTGATTAAATAAATAATTGAATCAATTAAAAATTTAATTACGTTAAATTGTCAAAATTTTCTAGAGGAGCAAAAGCTTTGTTTTTGTGTAGTATTTTTTAGTCCAATGGCTGTACATTCACAGACACCATTTAATTAATGTATCAGTCCTTTACACTAATTAAACAAAGACAATTTGGAGATTTTTAGTTTTTGAGTTATATTTGAAATAAGAGGAAATTTATGCGAAAAGTGTGTAAAAACTGAACACCTAAATTGCGACATCTAGTTGTATATCAATAATTCCACGTCCATGACTGCTTGTTTACAACAAGTTTTTATCACAAAGCTTTTTACATATTTATGTTATTTTACTTTTTATTCATTGAAGTATTTTGTTTATTGATTTTTAATTTATATGCAAATTTTTTAGTTTATTATTACAACATTTTTTGCAAAATTTGTTTACAATTCAATTCAGCACGTTCTAGATACTTATAAACATTTATTTGCCAGTTTCCTTTGCCATCTGTAAAAAAAAACAGACCTCAAAACGTGTTAAATATATTTTATTATCAACATTAAGATAAAAAATAGCAAAAAATGCAATTAAAACTTTACACAATACGAAATTCGTTACCAAATGGCCCAAACGTTATCGATATACTTCAAATATTTTTCTAGAATGCAACTCACGTTAAACTAAATTTGGTTAAAACAATTGAAGCAAAAGTCAATTGATAAGTTATTTATTTCGTTATTTCGTTAGTTTTAGTTGCTCTTTTTTTTAGTGGCATTTTATATGTAGATTTCGTTAGTTTTCGTTTCCTTTTTTTTTGGAACTGTGTTGCAGGCAAATACATGCAACATATACAGTGTATTGTATAGTTGCACGTAAACATGCGGATGACTAAAGGCGGTAAAGATTAATTGAAAGTGACCTAAATTTGCAACAAACAAAATTTGAAAAAATCTAACTTTGCCAATTTGTTTTTTTGTTGTTGTTGTTGTTACTTTAAAGCCAAAATGCAATTTTAAAATGTTAATTCTTTAAGCAAAATAATAAAGTTGAAATATGGTAATATGGAATTTTTAGTTTTAAAAGCGAAATTTAGTAGCATTTTTTTCAGTGAAGTTTTTGAAGCTTTTTATTTTGGGGCAAATTAAGTTGGAATTAGAAAGTTAATTTTTTTTATAAAGTAAAAATATCTTTTTACATATAGAATTTAATTTGTTATCAAACGTGGTTTTAAAAACTGTATTGAAATAAAAGGAAAAGAGTCTAAATTTTAGATATTATTTCCTTGTTGTGTTGTGAGTTTTTTGCTGTAATACATTGAATTGTGGCGATTTTGTTCTCGCTCCACGCCTAGTTAACACTGGTCTTCTTGAGGTCTGTTGTCTACTCATTGAGTTCCTCGCGCTTTATATGCTACGGCTACTACTACTGGATCATAAAGTTCGTGGATGACTACTAAATTTTCATGTAAAAATTGTTCATACGAGGGCTGCTATATATATTTCTGGCCTGGCAACACTGAGTGCAATCTGACATTTCCATTGGAAAGTTTGTCATTTTTAAGCATAATCGTACTCAAAACGTTTTGACGTACGACCATTAATTGTGTTGTTCGCTCAAAGACGAATTCCGTGAAGGTCGTCCAAAAACGGCTGTTGTGCCAGAGAACATTGATGCCGTGCGTGAACTCATAATGCAAGATCGACATGCGACATACCGAGAGATAGAGACATCCTTGGACATTTCTTCCACCAGCATACATTCGATACTGCATGAACACCTGGCCGTAAAAAAGGTTTGTTCTCGTTGGATCCCGCACAATTTGAAAGTCGCTCAAAAAAAGGCTCGTGTCGATTGGTGCAAAGAAATGTTTCAAAAATACGATTGCGGTGCTTCAAAAGACGTGTATAAGATCGTCACAGGTGACGAATCATGGATCTATGCGTATGAGCCCGAAACGAAACAACAATCAACCGTGTGGGTCTTCAAAGACGAGCAAAATCCAACGAAAGTTGTTCGTGGAAGAAGCACTTCGAAGAAAATGGTCGCCTGTTTCTTCGGCAAAACTGGTCATGTGGCGACTGTTCCGCTTGAGCAACAAAGGACGGTCACTTCTGAGTGGTACACTACAATTTGTTTGCCTGAAGTCATCGGAGAAATTCGAAAAACTAACAAGAGAAGACGAATCATTATTCACCATGACAAAGCGAGCTCTCACACATCTGCTCAAACCAGAGCGTTTTGGAACGGTCATCCGCCGTAAAGCCCTGACTTGGCACCTAATGACTTCTTCTTGTTTCCGCACATCAAGAAAAACATGCGTGGTCAACGATTTTCGTTCATAGTAGAAGCTGTTGAAGTGTTAAAAAACCATGTTTTAGAGGTGTCTCAATCGGAGTGGAAAAAGTGCTTCGACAACTGGTTTGAGCGCATGCAAAAGTGTATAAATCATGCTGGAGAATACTTTGAAAAACAATAAAACCATTTTTGATTATAAATATTCGCCTTTTCACTATTAGGCCAGAAATATATAGAGCAGCCCTCGTAGGAAAACTTTATATATATATGAGTTAATTTTTTAATTTCTTGCCCTTGCTCTTAAAGGGGACATAAAAGTATTGCAATACAAACACAACGTTACACTTGTGAACATTACGTCACTGTTACTACACCATTTAGTTCAAAGTTTACAGCTTGTTGCTATAGCTGTATTTCTTATGTTTGTGTTTATATATGTATATGTGTGTAGTTATGCTTTTTGTTTTACAATTTTAAAATTTGTTTTTTTTTTGTTTTATAATTTTAAATTATATTAATAATAATAAAAAGTATTTTATTTCTGTAAGTAACTACTGTTAACTTATTGTTATTTATTTCCAACTATAATGATATTTTTATATATTATGTAAGTAGATGAATCCCTTGATAAAGTAAACATACAATTCACGAAACGTCCGAAAAATATGTAATAAAAATCTTGCATTTTTATTAACATAAAAAAGTTAGGCCTCATTACCTTAGAAATATTAAAAAACATAATAACAATGTTTTTATGCATTTAACGCCACTTTCGGAACACCCTTTAATGTTTGCTATTTGTTGTTTTAGTGGTCATAGGAATAAACTTTCTATGAAAATTTCAAGAGTCTACTATTACGGCTCAAAAAACTGCTATGATATATGGACAGACATTGTAACGAAAATTAAGGATTACTTTACGTTCACTTAATGTACGGAACCCTAAAAATGAACCTTTTAGTTGTGGTGCACTTTTTTTGGATAAGATTCTTGCTAATAAGCGGATTTTTATATAGTTTTCAGTACACGTATAACATAAGAATCAGGGTTTTAATTGCTTGTTTAAAAATAGCAACAGCGCTATAATCTTTGCTCACATGTTTTTCAACAAATAAAAAAAAAACTAAATGTCCCAGCATTTACAAACCATTTCTTTATAAACTAAGCAACAGCAAAAAGCAAATGCAATAGAAGAGAAAGAAAAATCATATGCTTAAGCTGACTATGTGTTTCTTTCTGCAGCAAAGCAATCAGCAAAACATTTATTTTGAAAACGTTTGCTGTTTAACGTTTGTTTCCTCTTTAACTGTTGATCAATGGTGTAATAAAAAGAATGTTTTGAAAATGTATTTTCTTACGTTTTGCAAGTAATAAATATATAAATGCGTTTCCAATGTTAAAAGGGATGAAAAGCAGCGAGTTACAGCAAGTAACAGCAAGAAAAAGCAATCGTAGTTAGCAACAAATTCATAGTAAAGAGTTAAGCATAAGCAAAAATACAAATAAAAAACAACTGGTTGTTTAAGCAACAGCAAACGTTTTTAAAATAATTGCTTTGCTGTTTGCTTTGTTGCAGAAACACATAGTCAGCAAAAGCAAATGCGTTCCTTTATTTTTTTTTTCATTTGCTTTTTCTGCACATTTTTTCACAGCAACAGTTAAGAAAATAGATATGCATTGAAAATAGTGAAGAATTTTAATCATTGATAAGAATCTTTTTGTCTTAAAAGTACTTTTTGTAAACATAAAGTACCTATTTGGAAAAAAGTACCTTTTCGAAGAAAAGTATATTTTTAAAATTTACTTTTTTTGATTGTTTATTGATTTGTTTGTAAAAAAATGCTTCTGGTTAAAAAATAAATTTTGCAAAGTACTAAATATTAAATTTTTTGAAAAAAATCGCTTCGATAATATTGTTTTTGTTACACTTGCACTTTTTAAAATAAATGTTACTATTTGCTTCAACATACCCTCTCTGAAGTAACTTTTTATTAAAAAGTTTTTTTTATTATAAGGTACTTTTTGTTTTCAAGGTCCTTTTTATATTAGAGGTATCTTTCGTTTAAAAGTATTTGTTTTCCTTAAAAAGTACTTTTTGTAGTTGTGTATTTTTGTGCAAAGAATTTTTTTAATGCCTTTTTTTTTGTTAAAAGTACATTTTGGGTTTTTTGTTTGTAGTTTAGAAAATATAAGAAAGTAAACACTTTATTTAGCAATGAAAATCAAATATTTAAGTACTAAATACTGCTTTAATTTTACTTCTTTGAAATCTTTATTTTATGCCAGAAAGTGTAGCAAATGATTTACAGAGTAAAAAACCACCATTTTTTCAAAGTACTCAAAAAAGTTGTTAAATAAAAAATATTATTTTTATTATATAGATTTAACAACCAGCAAATAATAAAAACAATAATAATCAGTTATAAAAAATTAAAAATGGTGATAGAAAAAGTAATTTTCACTTTTGTACTGAAAACCTCGGTTCATTTAAATTTATTGTTTATTTTATTGGCGAATATTGTTATAAAAAATAAACTTAAGCTGGAGGTTGTACTGAAGTCTACTCAGCTGCCCATCCTTAACCAATTGATTTGCATACAAAAGTTATAAAAACTTTAACTTCAGATAAAAGAAAAGAAAACCACCAATAAATTTTATGATTATTGATAATATTTTTCGACAGCTTATTTTCAGTTTATTATATATAATTATTTTATATTTTTAACTGTTTAAATCTTAAACCACTATCATTAATAAGCATGTTTAAATAACGTTTTAATATTCAACCTGCAATTTTGCATCATTTAGTGTAAAACGTGTTTAAGGTGAACAATTATTTTAACAACAAAAAAAGCATGAAATAATTAAAAAGTAACTCGTTTTCTAGGAATAGTAAAAGCAAATAAAATAATAAAATTTAAAAAAAAAAATATATATATTATAATTTTAACAGTCTATCAAAAAAAGTTTATTATCAATGAGTCAGCTTTTTAAGACAGAGCTATTTATTTCAACTTGACTGTACGTACAAACATGCAAATCTCATGACAAATGATTGTTGATTTTTGAATGTTGGAATATTTATCATTTCTATTTGTTTATACAATCATAACATATATTTATATGTATTTTATTTTTTTTTATACTAAAATAAATACAAGTGATTTTGCTTGTATCTGCCAGTTACATTTGCATTCATACTCGTATGTACGTGTAGAAAGAGTTGACATCAGCACCTTTTTTTCTCCCCGTCATCATTGTAAGTTTGAGCTAAAAACCGGTGTGTTTTAAATAAATGACACTTAATTTGTTATCTTTTCAACTTTTATATAAAAACTAATAACTTTTGCTTGTGTTTTTTTTAACAGTTGCTAGTAACTTCCAAAAATTATTACTCATATTATTTGTTTCCCTTGCTTTTGTTGCCGTCCTTGTTGTTGTTTTTAAGTTGTATTTAAATTAATAATTCCTGTGAACTTTGTTATAAACGAAATAGATTTATTTTTTTAATATTTTTATTTTTTTTTTTTCAAAAATGAATTCCATTAAAATATAATAAATTGCAATTAATTTGTTTGCAATTCTTTTGCTGCTTAAAATGACGCTAATGAATTCAAGGTAATTGCAATAATTTACATAAATTCAAATGGTATTTAAAACAAATAAATTAATAACATTTAGACAAAAGCGACCAAAATTAGCTAAATAAATTTTATGTTTTTTTCATAAAACTCATTAACATTTTAATGTGATTTTAAATTAAATTTGGTAAACACAAAAAGTTTTTGAGGTTAGTTTTTTTTCTTAGGTATCGAAAATTAACAACATTTTTATTTAAATTCTAAAAATTATTTTATAACAATAAAAATTCATATAAAAAATAATCTGATAATTTATTAAATACAATATGCTTAATCAAAATATATAACCCATTTTTTTTTTTAATTTTTTAATATAACGCTCATTTAGTTAAACAAATCTTGAATGGAAAAATATTTTCAGTATTTTTTTTTTTTTTTATTAATATTTCCAAGTTAAACTAAAGTTGGCCTTTACTAAAAATCGAACAGAAAATAAATAATAGTCCGTAAAATAGCGCTAAATAAAAATATAATTTTTTTGTCTTGAATAAAAAATGCTTTTTAAAACTGCTTCTTAAAATTTAAAAAAAAATAAAACTTTATTTTTTAACTAATAATAATTGCAAGTTAACTGTACTATCCTTCATAGTGGTCAAGCTCAGTAACACTTAGTTAACAAATACTCAGCTAAAAAAATGCCAATTAGCTATTTTTCCAAAAAGTACTTTGTTAATAAAAATAATATAACACGCAAAATCGACTCTTTATTAGAAAAAAAAAAAAAATGAAGCAGCCCTTTAGCAGAACAGCTTTTGAAGAAGTACCTTTCAAAAAAAAAACTTTTTAAAACGCACATTTTTTAACCTCTCTACAAAAAAAATATTTTTAAAATAAATTAACTTTTTTTGAACAAAAAATATAAGTTTATCAGAATTTACTCCTTGCAACAAAAAAGCCACATTTTATCAAACAAAATCTACTGTTAAATAAAATGCTCTTATTTATTAAAAAGTACTATTTGTTAATTTATTTTGAAGAAGAATTATATTTTAAACAAAAAGTAACATTTTGAATAAAAACACCTTTTTAAATAAATACAAGTATTAACCTTTTTATAAAAGTACTTTAAAAAATAATTTACCCATAGAAAGTACATTTTAAAATTAAAACACATTTTTAACTAAAACAGTCTTTTGCAAATTGTTTGTCTTAGAAAAAAAAAATACTTTTTTAACAAAAGTAAATTTTAACCAAAAAAGGTACCTTTTCAACAAAAGTACCACGTGAACATAACTTTCAAAACACAAAATATCTCAGATTTTTTTTATTACAATTCAAGTCTTTAATTAAAAGAGCTATACGAAGAATGATGATGAAGGCTGCAGCGATCCATAAATTAATGTACTACATTCTGCTTGTGGCCAATTTTACCAGATTTCTTTCCTAAAAATAAGCACTGATATTTGATTAAAAATTTGTTTTTATTAACCAAGAAATTTAAAAAAAATTGTGAAGTTAAGCCAGATTAAAATACTTTATTTTGTTATAAAAGCAAAAATTATCGTTTTTGTCGTAAGATAGCTTGAAAAAAATCGTTTTTAACAAAATTACCCCTTAAAGGGTACCATTTAAAATGCACCTTAAAACCATAGTTTCTAATATATCTTGACTTCAAAAGCTTTTTGATCAAAAGTATATTTTAAACAAAAAAATTTTTTCAGTCATGTCAATTTAAAAAAGTACTTTTTTACCAACACAAAAAGAAACCCCTTTAACGTAAATTAAATTTAAAGATAATAAAATTCTTAAAAAATTATCTTCCGAAAGTGTGTCATAAACAAGAATTTTTAATAAAATATATATTTTTAAAGCTAAAATTTCCCGATTTAGCGAAATGTTCAGTTTAATATAAATTTATCTTTCCAAAAACATCCTTATCGGAAAAAATATCACATCAGCAAAAAGTACCTTTTAAACAAGAAGAAAAATGTGAGATGTAAATTTCTTCATAATAACTTTTATTTTGTAAAAAGTACTTTTTCCTTATCTGCCAGAAAATTCCGTTTAGTCTTAAAAGGGCTTTCTATGGGCGGAAAGTTTTGCCTTGCATGAAAAGTACTATTTTGAACATAAAGACTCTTTGCGCCGTTTTTATTTAAAGAATCTATTTTACACAAAAAAATCCCTTTATTACAAAAGATTATTTTGTTCACAGCCGTATGCATAATAAAAAGTTAGCATGAGGTTACCATAGGTAACTAGATTTAGCATGTTTTAGCTTATTTAAACGCTTGATTTGCAAAAAAAAAAAAAAAATTATAATTGTAGCATGTAGTTGTGTCCCATAACTTATTTTTAAGGTTTTCTTAAGGATCAATTTGTGTTGTAAGAGACTTGCTAAGATCCTGCTGAGTTTCGTCGGTCAAGTCAAGCTGATTATAATTTTGTATTATGCATGCAGCTGTAAAAATGCAGCACATTTTAACTGACTTAAAAAAAGGGGTTATCAATTCATCTGAATGTTGCTTTTTTATGTTTATGGCCGCTGAACTCAGTTATATCTGAACCGATTTTGAAAAGCTTTCGCTTACAGATTGGTCCGGTTGTTAAATCACTTCATAATTTGAAAAATTAAAGGGTGTCTCCATGCAATATACATGTTTTTTACGTGTATTTTAAGCCTTAAAGGCTCTAAAATTTCAAAGAACTGCTTATCAACTATAGTTTCCAAAAGTAAAAAGTTATACAAAAAAAAAAAAAATTAAAAATTAAAGGGTGTCCCCATAGTGAGCATAAATTGTCGTACATGGGCTTAACTTTTAAACGGTTACATACAAAAGCTTGATAAAATGTCGATTACTATGACCCTAATAATAACAAGTATAAATGATCAAAACTATAAAATAAAGGGTGCTCCAATAGTTCAATAAATGTGATGAATAGTTGTAGACGGCTGAAATGTACAAAGAACCTGTAATGCTAAGTTCGCTATAATAGCGAGTATAAAATTCGAGTTTTAAAATCAAAGGGTGTCCCTTTTTTATAAAAACACTATTTTAGTATTAAAAGTAAGTCTTTTTGAATAGAAATTTTCTAAATAAATTACGCTTTAAATAAAGTACTTGTAGTTATTTTTTTGTTATCTTGTTTCTAGTTTTTCTATTAAAAATTTTACACTCTGTGCTCACTGATGTGTTGGAAACTTTTAATTAATAATTTGATTTGAATAAACATTTTACACTATTCGCATAATAAAGCAAAAGTGTTCTTTAAGAGATTATTAAAATAAAATCACCATTTAGGGTCAATTGTATGCAAATCGTCAAACAAATGTCAATGATTTTGTGACAAGCCGCAGCTTAAAGTAGAAATCGCCATAATCGTGCAGTTAAAAGCTTGACACATGAACATTTAAAAAATGTTTTTTTATTTATTTATTAGCCTCTTTTTAAGTGGGTTTTTTAATACGAATTTTATTTTATTGTTTTGTTATTTAACATGTGAAACCAGTTGTTTTTGAATAATTGATTCAGCTGCATAATATTGATATTAAATAGCGAGTATAAAACAATGAAATAATAAGTATGTTTTAAAAAATAATTTAATTTATTTTTATTACATTTTTGTTGGTATTTTAAAATTTATTTAAATGAGATTCTTTCTGTATGACAATAAAATGTTAAGACGAGTTTTCAAGGTTAGAGTCTTATTAGAACAAAAATAATGAAGGCTAGAAGCTGTTTTAAATACGAAAGCAATTTTGGAAATCGGATGCTTTGCTCAAAAGCTTAACTAAATAATGAAAATTTTTTAATATACAAAACTGTTTGCTTTAAACTCTTTAAAATTTTTTCAACAACAATTTAATTTTTAAATCACAAATTTGCGTCAACTCGAAACGCAATAATTAATTTAAAATCTTAAAAAAAAACTTCTCATGAAATCAGTGCCCGTGTTCAAATTAAATTTAAAATCAAATTTTTGTAATGAGATTAAACATTCATGATAAACCCTAACTTTTGTCAATTTAGTCTCTCACATCTCTCACATTGACTCACAACATCTAATAAATTTTTTCATAATCTTTAAAAATTCATTGTCTACATTACTAGACTTTATTTTAATAATTTACAAAGTAAAAAAAAAAAAAAAAACAACAAATCAAATCAATGTTAATTTATTGACATCAATCATGATTACACACATAGTCACTCAAATAATTGATATAAATATTAAATACTTGATATTGAAATATTTTTATAAAAAAATTCAAATTCATTAAACGTTTGGAATTTGTAACATGACAACATAAATTAACATGAAAGAAATAGAAAATTGTTGTTGCCTGAATGATTTAACAACAAACTGACAAATCAATTAACACTTACTTGAGCAATTTTATATGCTAAAAATTACAGTGAGTAACAAAAGAAATTTCGAAACCAAATTAAAATTAAAAAAATTGTTTTTTATATGAAAATTTATTATTTGGCAGAATAAATAAAAAGAGTTACTAAATTATTGCTGTACTTTAGTCTAAAACATTTTTGAGCTTTTATTGTCTTTTTGCTTTATTGACTCAATGGAGCTTTCATTGAATCGATTTGTTTTTTGATAGAAGACTCTTAGGTTTTCTTTACAAAATTTGGGTAAAATCCACTGATAAACTATATGAGCAGTAGCGAAATGGCTTTATGGATATGTAATTTTTTTTAAGACAAACGCGTAAAATTAGACCCCAGATGAATGTAATGCAGCATTTTCTGGATCACTACATTCGTCATCAGCATCCGACGCATCTTTCTATCTTTGATTGTATACATTGTAAACATCGTCTGCTTAACCAACTAATTTGATAAATAAGAATACGAGAATTCATAATTCATAATCAGTCAATATTAATTTCGTTAGGCAAAGTCTACACACAAACCGAAACTTTTCTTCGTTGTTGTCTTTTCTGTTTTTTACGTTTTTTTTTTTTGGCTTAGAGAAGTAACATCATTGAGGAAACACAGAAGAGTTTTAACACAATACTCCGATTTTGTTTTTAAAGAGTGTCACAATATTAACTCTAAAGGCTCAATCCGTCTCAAATATCTGAGAGCATTATTTGTTACCGTCTCCATGTGCTTTTTGTCACCAAAAGAATAAAGACTGCATTAAATTCTCTGCATACATCACAACTTCTGCTTTCATGAGACAAAGCATTGAACACAGTATCCTATTACTTTCATTAGGTAATGAAGTATCGCATTCATAAGAGATTCGCGAAGAGCAGGCAGGGAATTGTTTTACAGATCGTACAAACAGATCTTCTTTCTAATAAGGAAGATTTCATTACAACTAATTTCTTTGTAACGGGGAATCTGTACAAGAAAATTTTTGTGATCCAAAAACCAACTGTCTGACTAACTTTTTTTACACATAATGACTTTTAGAAATGAAAAACCAAGTCAACTGCTGAGGCCTTGCATTAATTTAAATAAATAAATTCTTGGCTGTGTAGAATAAATTTTTTTTAATTAAATTTTAATAATCGTACTACTATCACGATAACAATATTTTTTTAATTAAAGTTAAATCAATTTCATTTAATATTCCCGTGATTAAATATAATTTTTTTTTGTGAAGAATTATTTTCTGTCCCCCTGTGCGGCCCCTTTTTTTCTTAATTTGATCTAGCATGCATTGCAAATGTTGGGAAAATATTTGAATTAATATTTTTTACAAACCAACTTTTAAACAAGCGCCTGTATGGCTTTAGTTTCATTAAAATTATTTATTTTTTTAATTTTACACATTTAATTTTTTCTGTCATAAAAATCTCAAGTCAAGTGGAAAAATGTTACAAAGTGAAATAAATACAAAAAGAAAATCTATTTTATTGTGGCACCCATTTTTCCTCATTACAAAAAGTTATAATATTCTTTTTCCAACGCAAATTTAGTGAAAACCTTGAATAGCTATTGTTTTGAATTTGTTTTATACATTTTAACAAATAGTTTACAAAATGTAACAAATGTTTGTTTTTGGGGTAAAAAAAGTAAAATACAAATTATTTATATTTTTAAAATTGTAAAGAATTTAAAAAAAGAGAGAAATGTAGAGCAACTGAAAGCTTTTAGTGTGACAATTGTAATTTAGTGGAAATTAAAAGTAAAAAAAAAATGTGGTGAAATTTAACTTAAATTGCAGAAAATATAAGTAGAACGTTTTGAAGTAAACTGCCGTTGTCTTGAGTCTGATTGCGATAGTTTGACATTAATAGAAATAAAAACAATACGGAAACTATTCATTCGAAAATAAATAAAACTTGAATGAATTTTAGTTTAAATAGAATAAAATAATTAAAGAAAAAATTCGTGTCGTGATTTGAAAATCAAATTCACTTCACGATTTAATTTTATATATTTCGAAGTAGTGGAAAAAATTTAACTAAAATTGTAGATAATAAAGGCAGAAATTATCCCAGAAAACTGTCGCTGACTTGAGTATGAGACCTATACTCGTAGGTTAGCTCTCTCTCTCTCTCTTTTTTTAGAGTACGAAAACTATTCGTTCACATTTAAATAAAACTCGAATAAATGCTATTTTATAACTTTCACGGGCGAATAAAATAATTCATTAACTAAGAAAAAAAAAAACCTTTTCGTGGATTAAAAACAAAATACATTTTGCGAATTTCGAATTTTTTGTTTGGGAGTTGTAGCGAAAATTGAATTAAAAATATAGAACCTAAATTATTGAAGTAAATTGCCGTCTTCTTGAGTATAGTAACCAAGTTTTACTTTTAAGGAAATACATAGAATATTGAATATTTAATTGTATTGAACAGAAGAAATTATGAACAAAATACTTATCGCGAGTTAAAAATAAAATTCCTTTCGCGAATTTAAGTTTTATATTGAACGAAATAGAGTATGCAAACTGTCGCTAACAAACAAATAAAACTTTTATTAACATTTAATAGTATTCAACATATAAAATAATTAAGAAATAAAAAAAAACTTACTGCGAATTAAAACTAAAACTCCTTTCACAAAATTTTTTTTTTATATTCGAAAATGGAAAAATAATTGTTCGCTGGGAAACGAATTAAATTGAAATGAAATATATTATATAACATACGCAAACGAAGTAAATGATAATAAATAAAAATAAATAATAAATAAATAAATTCTTATTGCGATTTAAATACATGAAACTTTTCCGAATTTTATTTTTACATTCGCCAATCGTCGTGAAAATTTTACAAAAAGACCGTTTCCTTGCGAAGGATGGCAATATTTTGACAGTAAAGGCAATAAATAAAATATTAAAATAGTTTGTTCTCCAACGAATAGAACTTGAATTAATTATTTTTTATGGAATTATTAATAATTAAAAATAAAAAATTAAAAACTTTTCGCGGTTTAAAGTAAAATTGCTTTTGCGAGTTTTATTTTTATATTTGTAAATGAAAAAAAAATTATTGTACAAAATAAATAGATTATTGGCTTGCAAACTAATATTATTGGAATAAAATATTTACGAATAAAGTAATTAAAACTATTTAATTTTTACGTTCGCGAATTTCGGCAGTTATTAGCTGAAATTGTAGATAACAAAAGTTTACAAATCCAGGTCAACTTTTGGATCAGTAAAGATATGAAATAATCTTGTTGTTATTTGAGGCGCTGTATTCAAATCAGGGTTTCTTTTTTCCAAATTCGTTCTAGTTTGCTGTTTCTGGCATGTTAGCAACACTGGGTTATCGTAATGACAGTCAGCTGTTAGCATCGCTAGTACCGTATTTAATTTGTATTTTTAAAGCTCTTTTTGGAATCCAAAATGTGTGAAAATGCAAAGGCAGAATTGTAACGTTGATGATTAGAAAAAGTGGCAAAGTTATTATTTTGGTTTCTCTGTATCAAACAGTCTAAAGCCGTGGGTACCGAAATTGATTTGTAAGGCGTGTAGCTCAATATTATACAAGTGGTCACGATTTTTTTCCTGAAAACTTGGGTGATACAAGCGACGAGCAAGGAGAGCGAATACACCAAGATTTGGCAAAAATCGAAAAACGATACCAAGGATTTTGAGACGAGGGCATGATGAGCGACTACAGTTGGACTTTAATGCGCGAAACAAATCCCAAAGAGTACAAGCGACTCAGTTCGACTGCTCTTCATTTCCAAAAACCATGTATACTTGTGTTATTATTTCATATAAAAATATATAAAATTTTTTTAAAAATTTTCGAATACTTTTTTTAATATTTCTGGAAGTGGCCAAGGGTTTAGAACTTTAATAGATTATTTTAACTACTAAAGTGTCTAGTTTACGCTTTACAAACTAAAAGTTAAATCAAGTTATTGTTGTGGGGACTATGCGGTCAAATGAGAAATTTTGTGTTTGATGCTGAATTCCAACAGTATCCATATAGATAGAAAATGATTGTTATACTTAAAGAAAGCGCAACTTCTGGAGATTACGAAACCTTAAAAATATTGAAGATGTTCCAGCATCACTTCACACTATTCAACAAAATATTTTAAAAAACAAGGTTTGTAGCAAAAACATGAAATGCTCATTATCTCGAAACCCAGAAATAAAAAAAAAAACGAAATGCAGATTCGAATTCAGCGTTCCAAATAACTTAATAAGAAACAGCTTTCGGTTGCCTAGATCCAAAACCATGTATACTTGTGTAATCAATGGTGGATTGAAGGGGGGTGGTGCTTTAGTGCTGAAAACCCATCGAAAAAAAAACATTTAAAATTATAATAACAAATTGATCTCTATTAAAATATATATTTTAAGAATGGCTTATTTTCTAATTATATTTAATAATTTAATTTAATAATTAGTGTTGTCAATTATTCGAATTTTATGTTCGTTCAAATAAAATCTTATAATTTTTTCTTTGTTCGAACAGGCGAATAAATTTAAATGTTTTTTCGGTATTCGAACGTATACGGAATAAAATTTTTTATTCGAACAATGTTAAGAAAAATCCATAGAAATATATATTGGCTAAATTTTTGGTTCATTAATAACAACTAAACAATCCAATACAAATTATTATTTTAATAAAAACTTAAGAATATAATCAAACAGCGAAATCATATTTGTGGAAAATATATATTAACATTTGTACACGCTTACATGTGCTATAAACCATTTTTTTAATTACTTTTAAAATAATCGTGCAAAAACAATATATAATCCAGTTTTTAGGCTGCAGGCAAATCTTTTGTTAAAAAAAAAAACACGTAGAAAAATTTCTTTTACAAATTGTCGACTTTGGTGATACAGTTGAAAAGCATTGAAAAGCATATCAAGTTTTTCCGTTTTTATTTTTTTTTTTTTGATTTCCAAATAAGTCGTTTTTATAAAAAGTAGTTTAGAAGAATTCTTCGAATATTCCGCAAAAACTGTTCGAATAATTCTCTATTCTAAATTATGAAAAAATTATTTAAATTTACTTTCGTGCTTGATTCCTTCAAATAAGAAAAAATTGTTTATTCAAACAAAACCAAAAATAACTGTTCGAATATTCAACTTATTCTTATTCAAATGACAACTCTAGTAAATATAAGTACGTACATAACCTCCAATTAAAGCCAATTAATACAAAACTGTTTTGAATATAGCGTTAATAGCTGTAGTTGCGCTATGTCCCGTAGCTACAGTATAACTATACAATAGCGTAAGCTTGCTCGCCCCTTTGGCGAAAATCATTCATAAGTCTGCAGCGAATTTCGGCCATTCTGACACGTAACAACACTGCCGCACATCCAATGTCTTTCTGCACGAGCGTGACTGCTATTGGTGGCACTTTTTTTGTGAAAAAGTCTTATCAAGTGTATTTCATCAGTGATAAATATAAAAGGTTTTGTTCAATTAATGTAACTGCTTATCAATATGTCAAAACGGAAACCGACGGATATCTCCTCTTCTTTCAGAAAAAAGTGAACAGGGGTAATGAAAATGAAAATGAGAAGTACAGTCTTCCTGGAATACAAGATGGCGCTGCCACTGTCATTGTTCAATCAACAAGTCGTGCGTGTCATAAGGTATAGTTCCCACAGGTAGCTAGACACACTGATTTAACCCACTGATTTAAACCTTTATGATATAAAGGGTTTTATTTGGAAAATATCTTTTTTTAGTAGCTCAAATTCTGGTGGGACTTGCCCGGAATCCCACTCAGCACCCAAAATTAAAATCCTGGATCCGCCAATGTAAAGAATAAAAGCATAAATTCCTGAAATAAATTTCCGTTATATTGTGTTGAGTGGCGACATTTTGATATTAAAGGCAACAAATAAAATATTAAACTATTCGTTCGTTAATTTTATTTTAAGTATTCGCGAAAGCATAAAATAATCAAAATATTCCAAATAAAATTGTTATGCGAATTAAAAAAAATCCTTTCGCGAATTTTATTTTTATATTCAAATCAATTATTTGTTTATAAATAAGCCAAGACGTAAAAAATAAAAAGTTGGGTATCAGAATAATTGGCATTTCAACAAGTCCCATAATGTGAGGAGCACACAGAGAAAACAGATTCGTAGTTTCCAATCGAATTTTGTGGGTTATGAGCATTATTTAGAATTCGGTTAACATGACTAAATTAATAAGGTTTTCCCAACTGTTTTAGAAAATTATTCGAGAGGGAGGACCACTACCAATATAAAATATTATTGTGAATTTAAAAAAAAATTGTTTTCGATGTAACGTTTATTTAAAATTTAGTTTATAAAAATATGATAATGTTAAATAAATTTCGTGATACAAAGCTTAAACTTTAGCCTTACCACTACGCTTCCCTATTTCGACCGTATTTATTACTTTTTAGTCCAGATTTACACTATGCAATTTTGTGAGGCTTTTTTTTTCTTAATTTTCGATTTAAGTTACAGCGTTATGCGATATCTTAAAGTAAACATCAGCAACAGTAACACCCCCTAAAAACTCAAGCAGTATCATATTGCTTACTCAGCCTGCTTCGCAAACAAACAAAAACTTCATGATAGTTTCATGAAAAATTGCATAGTGTAAATGAGGTATTACTTAAAACCATCCACTTTCCATTTCAACTGAAAATACGACATGTTTAGCCAATCTTTAATAAATCAAAACTTTTTTAAATATTTTTGTGCATAAAATTCCTTTTTTAATAAACGTGAACTTACCATTCGACAAAATTGGGATACTTTTGCTTCCATAAAATTTTTTATTTTAAAACTAAAATATTTTTTAACTTTAAATGTTAAGTTTTATTTTTATTATGTACGAGGGCTGCTATATATATTTCTGGCCTTATATTGAAAATGCGAATATTGATAATCAAAAATGCTTTTATTGTTTTTCAAAGTATTCTTCAGCATGATTTATACACTTTTGCTTACGCTCAAACCAGTTGTCGAAGCACTTTTTCCATTCCGATTGAGACACCTCTAAAACATGGTTTTTGAACACTTCAACAGCTTCTTCTGGCAATGACAATCGTTGACCACGCATTTTTTTCTTGATGTGCGGAAACAAGAAGAAGTCATTAGGTGCCAAGTCAGGGCTGTACGGCGGATGACCCATTAATTCGACGTTTTCGCCGGTCAAAAACGCTCTGGTTTGAGACGATGTGTGAGAGCTCGCATTGTCATGGTGAACAATGATTCGTCTTCTCTTGTTGGGTTTTCAAATTTCTCCGATGACTTCAGGCAAACAAATTGTAGTGTACCAATCAGAACAAGCGGAACAGTCGCCACATGACCAGTTTTGCCGAAGAAACAGGCGAGCATTTGCTTCGAAGTGCTTCTTCCACGAACAACTTTCGTTGGAATTTGCTCGTCTTTGAAGATCCACACGGTCGATTGTTGTTTCGTTTCGGGCTCATACGCATTGATCCATGATTCGTCACCTGTGGCGATCTTATAAACGTCTTTTGAAACATGTCTTTGCACCAATCGACACGAGCCTTTTTTTGAGCGACTTTCAAATTGTGCGGGATCCAACGAGAACAAGCCTTTTTTACGGCCAGGTGTTCATGCAGTATCGAATGTATGCTGGTGGAAATGTCCAAGGATGTCTCTATGTCTCGGTATGGCGCATGTCGATCTTGCATTATAAGTTCACGCACGGCATCAATGTTCTCTGGCACAACAGCCGTTTTTGGACGACCTTCACGGAATTCGTCTCTAGGCGAGCTTCGGCCACGATTAAATTCATTATACCAATTTTTCACAGTGCTATAGGATGGTGCTTCATCGCCATACAAAGATTTAAGTTCATCAATGCACTCTTGTCGTGATAATCCACGTCGAAAGTTGTGAAAAATGATGGCACGAAAATGTTCACGAGTTAATTCCATTTTTTTCTATATTAATTTTTTCAAGTCACTATAAACAACACAAATAATGGTCGTACGTCAAAACGTTTTGAGTACGATTATGCTTAAAAATGACAAACTTTCCAATGGAAATGTCAGATTGCACTTGGCAGCACTCAGTGTTGCCAGGCCAGAAATATATATAGTAGCCCTCGTATGTCAAAACTATTTTGATTTTCAGAAGTAATACGGTTCATTTTAAGATTCTAACTATGAACATTCAGGTATTAGAAGAAATTTGTTGAACAAATTTAGTTGCATCTTCCAATTAACAGAAAATATTTTAGTGAAGGTACAAATCCGTCAGGTAAACTTTATTAACAGTAATTGCGACCAACTTTAAATATCCAATGCCGCTTGTTAGTTTTTAATATGAAAAATGTGTCTAGATTATTTTTTTTATATAATATAAGTATATTAAATTATGATATTAGTAGTTAAATTTTAAATATATTAACCGATTTTTTACCAATCCTTTTTCTGTGTGCATGGAATCATTTTTATGTTCACACTTTAACAACAAACAATTTTTAATTAAAAAGCATTAATGAGGCAAAAAAAACTTAGTTATTACTTCTAATTACTTCTGTGGAAAGGTAATTATTTGGTAGAGTAGAGAGGTGAAGCGCACTAGATATATAACTTTAATTTTTATAAGTTACGCGGACTAAAATTTTTACAAAAAAAAAAGTTTTTGTTTTTCTAATAAAATGTCTTATCAAAAATGTTTGCTTATGAAATTCTTCAGTTATACAGTTAATAAAAAGATTTACAACAAGGTTTTTGAAAATCCCAAAAGTGGGATTTTTATAGTGTCGTTTTCGGAAAAACTTCAATTTCTGAACAATAGCATTTGAAGTTGATATTTTGATTAACAGAAGTGGCATCTTTCATTGGCAAGTTGCCACATTTTTTTTTTTGTAGCTCTAATATCAGGGGGACTTTCGTAATCAATGCTTTTTAGGTATACGAGTAAAGTGCTGGTAATTGTTATTAATATTGGACCGGCTTAAACCGCGGTGTATTTTTTGTACTGCAAACTGAAGTACCATGCTCTTTAGTTAAGTCTCGTTGACGTCAAAATATTATAATGCCTTTGTAGTATTATATCTTATATCTGTTATCCTCAGAAATAACACTCCTGATTTATATTTAAAAACTTTTAATTAAATACTTTTTTAATTTAATCTACAAAATTTAGTTTAATTTATTCAACTTTATGGCAATCTTATTTCATGCTGTTGGAAAAAAGTTCTGACCTAAAATATTCTACTAATAAAAGATTCAAGTTAAATTGTAAGTCAAACTCATGTCTTCTTCTCGCAATATGATGTCATCTTCTTGCTGACTTGTTTTTCAAAATCCTTAAATCTTTGTAAAAACTTTAAAGGATTTTTTTTTTCTTTAATTGTCAATGACAAGCTACAGCTATGCTATTTAAACATGACAAGCGGATTAATATCTTTAATAAAATCTCTTATTCGTTTTGAGACAATTTCTAATGCCAAACAACTATGAAGAAAAATGAAAACATGTTATAAATAAAAAACCCAGAAATATTTTATAGATGTCATTTAAAGCAGACCGTCTTACAGACTCTCCATGTATGTATGTAAGTAAGTAAGTAAATAAATACTTGAAAAGTTGTTGAATTTTGCTGTTAACAATGTTGCGACTTGTGGCTGCTATTTTAAAAACCACAAAATAAATATGACACTCTTATGTACTTCAAGTACGTAAAAGAAAACAATCAAGAGCATGAAGAAAAAAAATTATATTTGGAATGAAAATAAATAAAATATCTGTGTGCTGCCAAATATAACATATGTATCTGTTCTCTTTATCTAAGTGGGTCCTTTACAAATAATGCAAAAAAAAAACTAATTCTATAACAAACATTGTTTGTCAAGTACCATCACAGTGCTTTTGACAGCAATGAGATACACTCAAGTTTGTCTCTCAAAGTTTTTTTATTTGCAACCTGCACTATTCATTTGAAAGTATGTTTATGGTGCTAGACATTCTCTTTGTTACCTTTTTATTAGCTTTAATTTTTTATCGTAAACTAATTTTCCATAGTCCCAAAAGTACTTTTTTCATTTTTTATACAGAAGAGATTTAGTCACAAAATTTTTTATATTTATCTTAAGTATAGAAAATATATTCTTACGAAAGTCGTATTGCTTCATTTCGAGGTACTTTTTCACAAATTTTTTTTAAAAAGTACCTTTTTAACAAAAAGTACTCTTTATTATTTACTCCTAAAAATATTGTTTTCTTGAAAATTTTTTAAATAAAAGGTTTCTAAATTTAAACTATTCTACCGAAATGTTTCATTGCTTAAAAAGTTGATCTTTTTCGTAAAGGGTACCTTTTTAACGAAAAAATACTTTCACACAAAACCGTAGAGTTTTATAACGAAATACAAAATTTATAACACTTTCTCTCTAATTTTTAATAACATTTTTCTCTTAAAGTACTTATTAAAAAACTTTAAGAATTCTTTAATAAAATTTATTTTTTAAAATAATTATTTTATGTTATAACGGCTGTTTTTGAGTATACTATTTTCAGGAATGATCATTGTTACAAAAACAAATTTTTTTTCGTAAAAAAATCTCATTTCTTACATTTTTACAAAAAAGGTACCTTTTTCAAAAAGAGTACTTTTTCTCAAAAGTGTCCTTTTGCCAAAAAAAATTTTGAAGGCTTAAAAACTTCATCTTATAAAAAAAAAATTCTTCACAAAAAAGTACCTTTTCACAAAAGGCTCTTAAAAACATTTTTTCGAAATATGAAAGTTTTTTTTTATAACTGAATAATCTTTTTTATAAAAAGATATTAATGTCCAAAAAGATACTATATATACAAAAAGCCTGATTTTTAAAAAAAAAGTACTTTATTTATAAATTAGAGTTTATATTTTAAATAAAATTTTTTTCATTAACAACATTTTTGTAAAAGGATTTATTTTTGTGACTTATGGGACTTTTTTACGTTAAAGTATTATATTTATTTTTGCATTTATCGATGCCTATGTATACATTTTTCCACAACCATAAAACAATTTTTTTTACAAAATGCATCAGTATTTTTTAAACTGTTACTTTGTTAGACAAAGCGATTTTTTCTTAAAAAGCTTCAAAAATTTAATTTTATAAAAACGTTCCCTATTTCTTAAATGGTTCTTTCTTAAAAAAGTACTTTTTTCGAAAAGTTACATTTTCAAAAAGGTATTTTTTCAAAAAGGTATTTTTTTACAAAAGTTATTTTTTCACAAATTACTCTTTTTTAAAGGTTTTTCAAAAATATCCTTCAATATAGCATGACATTACATGCGTTCAAAGATACTATTTTCACAAAACTACCTTTATTTTAAAAAGTTCTGCTTTCCAAGAAATTTTATTTTAAACAAGATTTGAGTTGCATTAAATGAAGACATTTCTAAAATGAAAAGAAAGACTAGGGATAACAAAAAAATTTTAATTTCACAAAATTAATTTTTGTATAAAAGCATTTAAAAAAAAGTGTCTTATTTACAAGTAAATTATTTTTAAATCTTTATAACTCACTTTATACAAAAAGCACATTTTCGAAAAAAGTACTTTTTTAACAAATAAAAATGTTAAAGTTAGTCGTTTTTCATAACATTTAAGATAAATCCTTTTTCCAATATTATCATCTTGAACAAAAATTTAGTTCTCAAGTAGGAGTCCCATTTCATTTTTGGTCTTCGAACCCAAATATCTCTCTTATAAAAAAAATATTAACATTTTTTACACAGACTTTCCTACTTCTATATTAAAAAGTTATATGAAGTGTGTAAACTATTTGTCTTTACCCATACAAAAAAAAAGTACTTACTTTAATATTTTTAGTAAGTTTTTTTTCTTTGATTATTGTACGAGCACACAATTTATTTCTTTGAGTGTATGTTTAAGTTTTGTAAGTAGCATTAACTTTGTTATACTCATGCTCTTATATAATTCTTAATACTTAAACCTTGTTATTTTATTTTCTAATTTCATTAAAGTAATATAATCTTTAAAGCTTTTCTGCTTTTTATTTCTTTTTTCTGTTTCAGTTTAAGCATATTTTTACTGCTTATTTGTAAGTTTTTTTTTTTTTTTTTTTTTTTTGAAACTAAGTATTAAAATGGAACAAAATGACCTTTTGCGCCAACATAAGGGAGCAAATTTTAAATTTTTAAATCCTTTTTTATGTTTTTGTACCAGTTTATTTCCATTTCCATTTGCTGAGAGAATGCTTTTAGTATCGTTAAATAAAAAAAAAGTGAAATAAATTGTTGATTTAGAAGTTGAGAAAAAAAAATGTTTAGCTATTTTCCTTTCGTTACTCTGGGGAAAATTAGGTCATGTTTAGTATATACATCTATACATATCTGTTTTTGCTCTGCTACAATTTCCATGATTTTTTTTTATTTCCATTTAAGGTTGCAGCAATTTTACGTGAACATTTGGTCATTTCACGGTTTAAGGTTCCGTTTTTATTATATTTTCTGTAATGGGTTGTTGTGTTTGCAGCCAACTTTTTTAAACGAGTGGGGGTGATTGTTAGTTGGCTCTTGGACAAACCTATTAAACGGTTGTCGCATTTCACGGTGATTGCATTTCATTTTATTCTTGTTGCTCCTCAAATGCTGCTAAAATTTCTGGCTTGTTTATTTCATTTCCGTTTAATTTTAATTTTTTATTTTGCCTTTGCTGATATTAAGTACTTTTTTATGTTCATTTATTTATTTATTTACTTGGCATCTGCTTACAGTTTTCAATGTCAGCTTGATTGGGACCACAACTAAAAAATAAAAAAAAAAACAAGGTTGAATGAAAAGTAATTGCATATAGTATTTGTATTTCTGTTTTAAATTTTAAGTGAAAAGTTTCCACAAAACGTAGAGGTCTGGTTTCCTAAAAAATACGTTTTCAAACGAAATTTTTAGGAAATTGATATTTCTAGAAAAAAAATTTATCTGTATTTACTTTTAAGGTGAAATGCAATGGTTTTTGTAGAACCCTACAATTTTGCTAAAAATATATTTGCTAAATATATATTTCACCTAACGGCAATTATTTTTTTAAACGCAAACCAACGCCAGAGTACCTTTTGGAAAATATATAAAATGGCTGTACTATCTTCAAAAAATAATGCGTCTGCTAACACCAGAGGCTCTGAAACATTGTTCTAAAAATAAACATAATATGCAACTACAATGTTTTAAGAGAAAATGAAGCATTATATATCTCACTCTTCTTCACCACCTATATTCTCTACAGCATCCCTTTCTAAAGAAGGTAACACAATTAATAAGTACGCATTATTGCCTGAGTCTTACTTCCCTTAAAAAAAATTGAGTTACGTTGAGTTTAACAGAATTAGACTCTAGTTTCTATATATTAACCTCTTAAGAAATATTATACACCAACTTGGTTTTTAGCTACGTCAGATGACTTTAAAAATTCTGTTTGGAAAATATACTGCTACAAACACCAGATATAGATCTAAAGCTCAGGGTCTTCAACATGCAACCCTTCTTAGATGTGAAAACAGGCATTTAAATAATTTTTCACTGAATGCGAAAGAATTCGTTAAAACACGATCAAAAGTATAGAATACACGACACGGCTAAAAGAGCTACTAGAATGATGAATTATTATTTCCCCAGAAAATTACCTGGTAGACCTGTAGGAATGTCAAAGAGGAAATCCCGAAATCCAGGGGTTTTTTAGAATCCCTTTGTAAGTTTACTTATTTCTTTGTTTATACGTGCGTCAAAGACGACTAAAAGACTGAACTGATTTTTAAGGAATTTAAAACATGGGTTGATATTTATCCTCATGGTAAAATAGGTCATTTATATTTTCAAATTGCGGACCAGAAGCGAAGAATAAGGGGAAGCGGATATTTTATGCTTCTGAATAAATTTAACCAAATTTTTAGCTAATCGATTTTATTGACATTTAAGGCATAGATAGATCACCATCTATATTTATTTCCAGAGCTGGGAGCTAGATAAGAGAAAAGGGAAAAAACCGAATTTTATTTCTGTATCGATTAGGCTTCTATATAAAGGGTGAAATATTGTATGTTTATTTTGAAAAAAGAATTGTAGGTTAGAATAAGGGAGAGGACAAACCCGCAATTTACAGTGCTCTTAAAAAATCAGATTTTAATGATATTTGAAATATAGATATTTCCTGATCAACACAAATTTTATTGATTGGACTATTCTGAGACTTGAAATATTTTAACCCCGAAATTATTCTTGCGATTGAAAGCTATAGTTCGGAGTGGAGCCCCAAAATATATTAGGCGATGCCCTGAAAGGCCCTTAAATTAAACCCAGGTAAAATTACGTTTTTATGCCCTGTTCTGCATTTCACTCGAAATCAAAACGTTCGAAATATTAAAAATATTTTTGTTATAAATAAATTTTTAAAACAATAAGTCTTTGGAATTTCAGAACGTATAATAGTTTTTTCTGTATTTAATTTATTTTCATATTTCTTTTTTGTTCAAACTTTAATAATGTTTTTGCCTTTTTTATTTTTAGGTAAATAAATCTTGAATATCAAATTTCCTTGATGGATGATTTTGTTCGAAGCAGTAAGTTTTTGTTTTATAATTTTAATATTCAAATAGCAACTCAAAGCCATTAAAAAGTAAATTTTTTTTTTATAATTTTTTAAAATTTACTATACTTTATTTAAGTAGAATTTTACTTTTAGTAATTGTCGAAATAATTTTTTTTTTCATTTATTAAAACCTTGATTATTGGTAAGGAATTATTCGGTTTACGAAAAAAAATACACTTCAAAACTGATTGAAAATACAGTGCAGGTGATAAACTGGAAAACAAATTGGTGAATGAATGCATATTTAAATCCTAAGATAAGGCCAGCTGCTTGTTAACAGGCCATTGTAACAACCTTAAGTAGCGTCTACAAAGAAGGCGAAATCTTATTTTAAATTTAAATTATTTTATCCCAGCAAATCATATGAATCATAAAAGAAACTGTACTCGCTCATTTCTTGGAGCTTTAGTACTCATAAAGGACATAATCAAATCATTTGCGATCCGCAAACCTTTAGAACTGAGGACTTTTTTCTCTTAAACTGGGTTATCTTAAAGCGCTCCGAATTTATTTCAAAAAATATTATATTCTGATAGTTTTTAACCGATATCAAAAAGAAAGATATATCGATTCGTATGAATGTTTATATTTTATGTTTGTGCGCTAAAAACTCAGTCATTTATGAACCGATTTAAAAATTGTTTTGCTTTATTTACAGATCGGTCCCGTTTAAAAAGCAGTTTATAACTTATAAATTAATGGGAGTCTCCATACATGTGTTTAATGTTCCACTAAAGGGCATCTTTTTAAAATAAAAGAACTATGTATTATTATAGCTTCCAATAGCAAAACTATAAAACAATGTAAATCTAAAAATTAAACGATGCCCCCATAGGATACATAAATTGTCCTATATATATATGTCTATCTTTTAAACCGTTATAGAAAAACGCTTTAACATTGCACAGAATGTCGATTGCTATGATCGTAACAGTAACAAATATTAATATTTAAAATTATAAATTAAAGGGTGCCCCAATAATTCATTTTATTTGATGAATATGGGCATATTTTTGAATAATTTTAGACAGATGGTTGACCGCTCTTGTTATGCTAACTGCGCTATAAATTTTAGATTTGGAAATTAAAGGGTACCCTTAGAGTTAATTTAATTTGTTGAATTTGAAAAAAAAATTTTACTCAGACAGCTGAAACTTACAAGGGACCTGTACTACTGAGTCCAATATTACAACAATTATACAATTTCAATTTAGAAATTAAAGGGTGTTCCCAAAATAAACGTAATTTGTTCTAAATGGCCGTATCTTTTGAACCGTTGTAAACAAACGCCTAAGTATTACAGATAATGTTCATTACTTTGTTTGGTATAATAAGAAGTATAACTGTTTTAAATTATACATTGAAGGGTGTCCCAATAGGTGATATCATTTGATGGTAATGGTGAACCTTTTGAATAGTTTTAAGTAGAAGGCTTAAATTTACATAGAACCTGTATTGAGTCTGCTACAACAACAGGTCAAAATATTTAAAGTTATAAATAAAAGGGTGTTACAAATATTGATGTATTTTTATGTATGTGGCCAAACTGTTAACCAGTTTTAGACAGACGATTAAAATTTACAAAGAACTTGTATTGCTAAGTCCACTCTAACAGCAAGTATAAGATTTGGATTTGGAAATTAAAGGGGGTGTCAATAGTTGGTGTAATTTCATGTATGTAGCCAAAATTTTGAACCGTTATAGACTGACAGCTTAAAGTTACAAAGAAGTATAGTACTAAGTCCGCTGTAAGAACAAGTATACAATCGGATTTCAGAAATTAAAGGATGATGTATGTGGCCAAACTTTTAAACCGTTGTAGACACATAGCAAAAAGCTGATTAGAAGTCGGTTTTTTAAGAATTATTCAAGGCTCTAAAAGAGCCTTTTAGTAATGACATTTACTAGCAATGCCCACGACTTCGTCGCATGTCTTTTCTAATCTTTTTAAAATTTAAATTTAAAAAAATGAGAATGCATAAATCGAAAATAAAATAACGTAGTATTTTATTGTTCTTTTTTTTAAACTGTATAAAAGAGCCAAAAAAAGTCAGCCGTATACAGTGGATACTGAAAAGTTAATTGTAAGTTAGTTATTGTTGTTTTTGCTTGAACTTTACTTTTGGTCATTACTTTATTGTTCAGACAAAATTCTTCAGTTCATTTAAAATATTAGTTTCTAATTGAGTGGTAGCGAAATGGCCATTGAGACGTTGTTTCACCTTCAATAATCAATACTGGGAAAGTAGCACGATAAATTTAAAGTTTAATTTAAAAAAATGAGTTTTTAAATATTTATTGTTGAGTTTAGTAAACACTGCTAAAAATTTTCCATCCTAAAAAAAATTGCAGACACTGGTATAGTTCCATTATACTTGCACGCATTCTTTCATATTTGTATTTCTTGTCTTTTGGGAAATGACAAATTTTTACGATGAGAAAGTATTTTTTATCTGAATCAATGTTCTAAGGGACCTCTTCATAAAATTTTACTCAAATCCGACCAGCGATTCTTACGAACACACACAGTCACACAAGCAAATACTACAAAAAGAAGTTGTTTTTCATTCCATTTCGATTCCTATCTACACCAACAACAATATAAAAAAAATGTTTCATGTCCAGAAATGATCCTGTTAAAGTTTTATTATATGTTTAGATACATAGAAAAAACGGCTATTTTTCAGACAAAAATAATTTTAAAAAAAAACAAAAAAAAATTTATCCACAAAAGTTAAACAGACTCCGAAGGTATCACTTCTGCATGAGCCACTTTTTTAAGTGGTTAGAGTTAATAATATTCCTACTTACCACACATTTGAGACCGCTCTGGATTCATAAAAGTATGAATAACTCAAGCTTTCTTTAAGTGTTTCTAAGAGTAAATTTGATACTTATGGATTGTGTCTCTTAGAAGTTAGAATTCCAGCACTGATAAATCATTGGACAGAACCCCATTGTGTAACATTTTGTATTAATATTTTAGTAGCAGACAAAATGTTATCATGCAGCTGCCTCCATTCAAATTCTCTTATTAAATAAAAATATTAAAAAAAAAATTATTGGTTTTTGCTCTAAGCATGTCTTGTTATTTTTTTGATTTAAAAAAAAAAACTGTTTGTAATTCCTAGAGAAGTTATAAGAAAATAAAAAATATAATCAGAAACTTATTTTAATTTTTACCTTTT
This sequence comes from Gymnosoma rotundatum, assembly GCA_916610165.2. NCBI lineage: Eukaryota > Metazoa > Arthropoda > Insecta > Diptera > Tachinidae > Gymnosoma > Gymnosoma rotundatum. Next base: position 120,713,241 of record OU744338.1, read on the forward strand.
TGTTAAATCAAATTAAATTTTATTAAAATTTCTATTACAAAAAAAAATAATTTTTTTTCTATTGGTCACGATATTCTTCGAAAAAACAAATACAAATAAAAATTTATGCAAAAAAACATGTTTTTTTACTGAAGTAAAATTAAAAAAAAAATATTTTATTTTCATTATATTTGTTGTTTTCCATTTTTTCGCTTTTTGCACACAATCAAGATAATAAAACAGATAAAAATGTTCCCATTTAAACAATTTGAAAAAGCGTTAAACCATAAAAACGTTAAGGAATATAAAGATGAACACACAGCATGTTTGCTGCCAACGTTACAAACATGATGTCCAAAACAGAACTCAAACTGGGTGGCGCAGGAATAATAACAACTGATCCTCTTAAAGGGTGGCCGCCGCATAATTGTTATTACAAATATGCAGGCCATAACGATAAGAATCTGTAGGAGTTTAACAATAAAACATTTACACTTTTTTTCTCTCTCTCTCCCTCTCTATTTCTCTGTGTGCATTTCTTGTTTCTCTTGGAAAACTTATGAATTTAATAATGTTGAACTGGAAACAAAAATCTAAAGAATCTTTTGTCTTGTTATGTTTATATTTTTATTATTTTTTTATTATTATTTTTTTTATTTGTAATTTGTTATGATTGTTTTCATTTATGATGAGTGGAGGAATAATAAAAAAAACACAACTGAAAGTAACTGGAGATAATGATCATAATGGGTTTGTTGAAGCAGCAACATAAGAACTCAAATAAATAATAATTTTTTTATTTTCTTTACTTTGGTTTTGTATTATATTTGACGTTGTTATATAATTTTTTTTTTCTCAATTGGAAATAAATTTAGAAGAGATGAATTGCTTCGATATGTCAGCTTTTGGTTGCAAAAAAAAGTAAGGCCGGTAGCAAATTTAGAAAAAAGTTAGGCAGTCTACAAGGAAAAATTCTTAAATGACATTCTAAAGAAGATAGTGATATGAAAGGTCTTAGAATAACATGATTAAAACCGCTTGTGCTTAATAGACAAAGAGTGAGTCATAGCCATGAATCAAGAAAATGAGATCGCGCAGTCAGCCGTGCAAAAAAATTTTGCTACTAAGCATCTACGTCATCATAGAATGAAAATTAGAGTTTGTAGTAAAAATGTCAAGAGATTTATGGCGCAAAACTGGAAAAAGCCACATAACTTCTAAACGGGTGCATCGATTTGAATAAAATTTTAAATAGGAAGAAAAGAGATGTATTCGAGTAATAATCTTGAGTTTGGGCTTGAAGCTATCTATAGAAGAGTTATGTCGACTTACAAAATTTGAAATTTTGTATTATATGAAAATTCTTATAACAAATTATTTATTTCAGAAGTTATTTCATTAGTTATTGTAAATTAATATTTTTTAAAGGAAATATATAATTATTAATTTTTTTCCCAATCAGGATTTGAACCATATATCTTATAAATGAATGAAAATTTACTTATTTACGGCTTTTGGTTCATTTTTAATTTAAATTCTAAGCATTTTGAGAAAGAAAAATTATTTACAAATGTATGCGGACGAAATATATAATAATTGTTACCGACCTTAATGCAAAATAACATGCAGCAAATTTCTTTTTAATTTTCGAATTTAAAAACACAATAACTGAATTAAAATTTACCTTTCGCGGCTTGGGTTTCTTTTTAATTTAATTTCCAAAAAAATTTAGAAAGAAAAATTATTTATAAATGTATGCGTTTCGAATACTGATTGGGGGAAAATTAAATATTTTAAAATACATTTTTTTCCTCCAAAAATATTTTTTTTTTTTTTCATCACATTTAATAACAAACATTGTTTGTCAAGTACCATCACAGTGCTTTTGACAGCCATGAGATACACTCAAGTTTGTCTCTCAAAGTTTTTTTATTTGCAACCTGCACTACTCAGTTAAAAGTATGTTTATGGTGCTAGACATTCTCTTTGTTACCATTTTATTAGCTTTAATTTTTTATCGTAACCCAATCTTCCATAGTCCCAAAAGTACTTTTTTCATTTTTTATACAAAAGAGATTTAATAAAAAAAATTTTATATTTATCTTAAGTAAAGAAAATATATTCTTACGCAAGTCGTATTTCTTGATTTGGAATTACTTTTTTACAAAACTTTTTTAAAAAGTACCTTTTTAACACAATGTCCTCTTTGTAATTTACTCCAAAAAATATGGCTTTTTCTTAATAATTTAATACATAAAAGGTTTCTAAACATAAACTATTCTCCGGAATGTTTCTGTCTCATTGATTAAAAAGTTGATCTTTTTCGATATATTATCTTTTTCGTAAAGGGTACCTTTTTAAGCAAATAATACTTTTACACAAAACGGTAGAGTTTTATAAGAAAATACAAAAATTATAACACTTCCTCTCTAAGTTTTCTCTTAAAAAGAATTATTTTTTGTAATAACTATTTTTAGGAAAAATCATTGTTACAAAAACAATTTTTTTCTTTAAAAAAGTGTTTTCTTACATTTTTACAAAAAACGTACCTTTCTTAAAAAGAGTACTTTTTCTCAAAAGTGTCCTTTTACAAAAAAAAAAAAAAAAAAAAAAAAAAAAAAAAAAAATAAGGCTTATTAAGCTATTTCTTATCAAAATTATCTATTTTTAAAAATAGTTCTTTCCTCACAAAAAAAGTACTTCTTCCACTAAAGGCTCTTGAAAACATTTTTTCGAAATATGAAAGGTTTCTGAAAAAAACAGAATAAATAAATCTTTTTTAATAAATCTTTTAAAGATTTTTTTTAATGAGCAATACCGTCTTGAAAAAGCTTATTTTATATGCGTTTGAATTGTTTTTATTGTTACATCAATTAACTGCAGATTTATTTTTACTTTGAATAAAATTTTCACGTCCTTTCCATACAAAAATGTACTTTGTTTATAAAAAATATTCTATGTCTACGTCACACAAAAAGAGAGATCGCTATACTACAAACTAACAGACTTTCGCAATGCGCAATCTTGTTTTCTCGATTTATGAGAGTCATAACCATTTGTACTTTAGTGTTTTATATTTTTAAGTCTGAAAAAGGGCGAGTTCTTTTTTTTATGCTCCTGAAGAGTTCTCGAACAATAATAAGAACAGATTCGCAAGATCCTGTGAGAGGTCAGCGTGATAATGCTGCCAGACTATTGTTAGTTGGCTTAAATGTGGCGACTAAACTTGGCTGATGAAGAAGATCAAATTAAATAAGAATAAAATTGTACTGCTCTCACATACTGCTCAACTCTGTTATTTAACAGGACTTGATTCACGTGGCCTACAGGAAAAAATCAAAAATTAATGATTGTTGTTTTTGCTTGAACTTTAATTTTTGTCTTTACTCTATTATTTAGACAAAAATCTTCAGTTCATTTAAAATTTTTGAGAGAAGTTTTCTGACGAGGTAAGTTAGCGGTAGCGAAATGGCCATTGAGACGTGCTTTCTCCTTCAGTAATCAATACCGGGAAAGTAGCACGATAAATTTAAAGTATAATATATTTAATTTAATATATCCGTGTTTTTAATTTTTAATTAAAAATTATTTGTCATGGTGCGATAAGGATCTCTATCTGTAGTGTGATGTTAGGCTTCATTTTTGATTAATTAATGTTGAGGAATGCCATCTGCATATAAACCGCACTAAGCGTAGCCTTTTTCTGGATGCAAGCTACTCTTTAGGGTGTTTTATAGATTGGTTTCAATTTATGTGGGGGCTACATTTTTTATTGCAAACCCGTTTAGCTACAAACGAACACCATCACTGAACACAATCTTGCGATAAAACTTCGAGTCAATTACCAACTGCTCTAGAGCCCAGTCGGTGGAAAAACGAAACATATGATGGTTGTGTGATTTTAATTCCCGCACCAGCTAGATATTATACGGGTGCAGGACAAGATCTTTGCGCAAAATTTCGCACATAGTGAACGGACAGAGCCATTATTCCTGCAGGTGAGGACAGATCGATAAATTTTGATATTCTTAATCAATTTCGTTTACAGCGGCGATATTCTCTACAGTTGGCAAATTCCTTCGACGTGGTGGTGTTATTGAATCATCTAGAGAGTACATGATATGAAATCTGTCCACAGTTCGACAGATGACTTGATCAGATGGACAATTTTCATAATGCAGCATAAAAATTCTAAAGTTATGCAAATTTATGACTAATTAACAAAGTAATCCTTGACAAATTGATAGCGTTGTTTTAGCCTCAATATATTTGTGACGAGTTGTTAGAGCATAATGAATATAAATGTCAAAAGTGAACAGAGTATAACAGTTCGTTAGACAGTTAAACATTTCCTTAGTTCTATGGGGCTTGAACAAAACATTGACTGCCGTATTCAAAGAATAATAAAATAGATTTTAAATATATTTTAGAAAAAATTTGTATGGGAGTTTTGTCATAAAATATATTCAAACCTATTTAATTTTTTATAAAGATTCAAAAAAAATTTATAAGGTTTTTGACAAAAAAGATGTGCGCTGCGTTTTAGCAACTCTGTCTTTTTTTAATCATTTTTATGCAAAGTTTAAAGGACTTCATATTTCCTCAGGGGTAATTTTATACACTTTTTTATATTTCTTAGTTTTTTTACTGCTTCAGTTGCTTGCAATTTTTTTGTTGCCTTTGCTGATGAGACATTTGTTACAGCACACTGACAAGAAATGTTATAATTTCATACAGCAAGAAAAAAACCAGACTAAAATGAACAAAAGAGGATGTTATATAATGTGAAATGATTGACAAGCAGATGTTGGTTAAACAGCAAAAAACAAGAATTCAAAAGACAATAAATGGCAAATATTAAAAAAAATTCTGCTAAAAAACTTAAAAAAAAATAAAAAGTTTTTAATTTTTTAAAACAATAACAGTTGAACAACTTATTTAATTTTAGTACATATAATGCTTTCATATTTTCTAGATTAATTAACTGAAGTTTATTTACTCTTTTTCCTGCCTCTGATTAAAAAAAAACACATTTTTATATTCTATACTTTTTTAAGAATTATTGAAGCATATGCTCAAGTTGCCAAGGATACTTCCGTTTTTATTTTATTTCCTTTAGAAGGAAATTCAGTCGTTTTTTTCTCTTGTTGGTTTGGTCAAAAAAACCTTGATTTTTTTCACTTTTATGGTCAACTTATTAAAAAAATTTATGAATGAAAAACCAAACTTATTTAGTTTATTTTAAATAAATGAAGAAAAACTAATGGTTTTAATACAAGAATGTAGAAAACTGCACTATTTATTTAATTCAAGGTAAGAGAATAAACCACACAAGGTTGAATTAAATTAAATTTTTAAAATTTGATATTCTTTGATTCAAGGGAAATTTGTTGTCCCACAAAAGTTTTACTCTATAAGACCTTCAGTAGAAGTAAGATGCTTGAATAAAATCTTTTAAGTCTTCGTTTACCTTAACACTAAATAACAATTTTTATATAACATATTACTTTTTTTTAAATAACTTTAGCGTCAGTGTTTTTTAAAGTTTATATTTTGGAAATTTTACAAAGCTTGGTAACAAAAAAATTATTGCAATTAAACAAAGTTGTCCGAAAACCTTAAATTAATCCAAATATAATAAAGGATTATTCTAAGAGTTTTTGCTTAGAAATATTTAACTACTAGTTGATAAGAGTCTATTTTAAGAGACTTCCCAGGGACTGTGTAATAAATCATAGCCCTGTTTGCTATGGGGATCTAATCTGAACACGTGAAAAATCCATCAAATAATTTGGATCTTATAGATCTGAAGAAACCTATATTAAAATTTTTAGATTCTGATTCCCCTCCTATAATTTTTTGTTTTTCAGAATAAACATAGGATTTTCTATCCTTTACATAAATATATAATTATGTTTAAAATTTTATTATAATTGGTGCAGACGAAAATGTGTATTTTACAATGATGACAAATATCTACCTGTGTTTCCAATTTCATTAAAATCGGTTCAGTCATTCACACGTGATTAAAGCACGCACCAGCAACCAAACAAATTTACAAAAAAATATTTACAATATATATTTTATACTAGCAATTCCCGGGTCGCTTTGCTACCCTAATGAGAATAACCCACGACCACATACCAGACTACTGTTCCACGCAAGTTTTTTATTTGATTAATATGGAAGTTATAACAGTTCTTCTTCTGCCTATTGGACCCTATGAATCAGGACTTATTTATCTTTTAAATATTCTTAAAATTGCTTTTTGTTAAATTTGATTCCGCGCATTTTTTCTTCTTCTCCACTTACTCCTCCTGTTCCTTATTTACTAAATTAGCATACCGTCTTGGAACTTCTAAATGAATATCTATCAGTGTTTTTTTTTTTTTGTAATATCGGTGCAGCTATAAATGCCCGTTTTTCGTGCAAGCTTTATATAAACCGTCTACACGACTATACAAGCAAACCCTAAAAATATAATTGAATTCGATTTAACCGTTCGTGAGTTATAAAGTCACAACATACTTGCAACAATTTTTTATATATATAGATAAATTAGATAGATATGTAACAGCAAAATCAGTTTCATTCATATTTTTAAACAAAAAAATGTTTGCAAGATCTCCTTTTTTTAAAAGATCTAATAATGCCTTCAGCATGTCACCCGCATGCATTTGGATATAATACGAGGGCTGCTCTATATATTTCTGGCCTAATAGTGAAAATGCGAATATTTATAATCAAAAATGGTTTTATTGTTTTTCAAAGAATTCTCCAGCATGATTAATACACTTTTGCATGCGCTCCAACCAGTTGTCGAAGCACTTTTTCCACTCCGAATGAGACACCTCTAAAACATGGTTTTTAAACACTTCAACAGCTTCTTCTGGCGACGAAAATCGTTGACCACTCATTTTTTTAATGTGCGGAAACAAGAAGAAGTCATTAGGTGCCAAGTCAGGGCTGTACGGCGGATGACCCATTAATTCGACGTTTTGGCCGGTCAAAAACGCTCTGGTTTGAGCCGATGTGTGAGAGCTCGCATTGTTATGGTGAACAATGATTCGTCTTCTCTTGTTGGCTTTTCGAATTTCTCCGATGACTTCAGGCAAACAAATTGTAGTGTATCACTCAGAAGTGACCGTCCTACGTTGCTCAAGCGGAACAGTCGCCACATGACCAGTTTTGCCGAAGAAACAGGCGACCATTTGCTTCGAAGTGCTTCTTCCACGAACAACTTTCGTTGGATTTTGCTCGTCTTTGAAGACCCACACGGTCGATTGTTGTTTCGTTTCGGGCTCATACGCATAGATCCATGATTCGTCACCAGTGACGATCTTATAAACGTCTTTTGAAGTACCGCAATGGTATTTTTGCAACATTTCTTTGCACCAATCGACACGAGCCTTTTTTTGAGCGACTTTCAAATTGTGCGGGATCCAACGAGAACAAACCTTTTTTACGGGCAGGTGTTCACGCAGTATCGAATGTATGCTGGTGGAAGAAATGTCCAAGGATGTCTCTATCTCTCAGTATGTCGCATGTCGACATTCACGGAATTCGTCTCTAGGCGAGCTTCGACCACGATTAAATTCATTATACCAATTTTTCACAGTGCTATAGAATGGTGCTTCATCGCCATACAAAGATTTAAGTTCATCAATGCACTCTTGTCGTGATAATCCACGTCGAAAGTTGTAAAAAATAATGGCACGAAAATGTTCACGAGTTAATTCCATTTTTTTCTATATTAATTTTTCAAGTCACTGTTAACAACACAAATAATGGTCGTACGTCAAAACGTTTTGAGTACGATTATGCTTAATAATGACAAACTTTCCAATGGAAATGTCAGATTGCACTTGGCAGCACTCAGTGTTGCCAGGCCAGAAATATATATAGCAGCCCTCGTAATGTATGTAGGGTCTGTTGAGGATTGGTTTCACTCCATATCAGCCTCATCGCCAATCCAATTTTGCGAGATAAAACAACGGATCAATTTTTAAATGCTGTTTTGTATTCTGGAAAACCCCCTTTTCTCGAGATGTTTTTAAATTCTTTTGGAAGAAAGCTGCAGCGTATATAAGCACATGTAGATAGCGCTACCCCGTCCCAAGAACAAATTTCTTCTTCTTCTTTCTCTATTTCTTATAAATAAAATAATCTTTATGTTGTTTTAAGGCTGCGTATTTGAAAATTCTTTCTATTTAAGTTAATTGCTTTTAAGCTTTTTTATAACAGAGAAATTTTAAATTTATAAAGCTCTAAAGCTTGGTTAGCTTTTTTATAAAAAGCTTTTTAAAAAATAATGCTTGGCTAAATTTCGCACTAAGCTGTAAAATTGAAACTGAAATTGTGATGATTTTTGATTTATCCTTTAGACTTTTTTATAAAATTAACGTGTATGTAATTGTTCAGTAATCTCTGTCAATAGGCAGCGGCATTCGCAGCGAAGATGGAACACTGTTCTCTTCTTTTTTCTGTTTTAACAGCTGTGGTGATTTTCGCTAAAGGCATGAAATTTGTGGATTTTGCTATTATGTTACAAAAAGCTTTTAAGCTTTATGGCTTAAGTCTGTAAAAACTTAAGAAAATCAAAAGCTTTTTTAAAGGCTTTACTAAACTTTGAAATTAACTGCAATTTGAATAGCTTACCCAGATAAAAGCTTTCAAAAGGAGTGTTACATTATATGCTTAAGTCGTGGCTGAGTTTATTAAATAACTGTGTGCATTAGAAATTTAAGGTGAGATGTTTAATTTAAACTAAACACAAACCCCAAACTACTTCAAGTCATAAATTTCAGGTTTAGTTAAACTTTAACTTTTAAAATGATTCGGGTTTATATACACCCTATTAAGAAAAATATACAAATAAATTCAAAAAGGTTGTAATGGAATTTGAAAGCTTTTTAACGATTGATTGCTGTATCTTATCAATTTTTATTTTTAAAACCATTTTTTATCTTATTGTAATGTGCAAAGTTGTACTGTTTTTACTTAGTTTAATTTTTTATTTTGTTAAAAGTTATCGTTTTTCAAGTTTTAGGGTGTGTCAAATAAAGAACTTTTGAAAATATATTACTACTGGTTACCTTATAAACAAGACTATAAACAAAAATGTTTGTTAACAGCAGGTGTGATATATAGTTTATTTAATTGACTTTAAAGAAAATATATTGTACTGTAATCTCTACAATAAATAAAACTCTCAAATGTGTCAATAAAATAAAATTTAAACATAAAAAACACAAAAAAAAAAAAATACCAAGCAATTTGACTAAAAGCTTTTAAGAAAATCTCAACCAAAAATAATTCAATATGAATTACAGAAAATAACAAAGAAAAACAAATATTAAAAGTAAAACATTTCAAGTTAACTACTGGACGGTTTAAAGTTTTAAAACAACATTTACACTGTTATTTGCTGGTTTTCATCTACAACTTGTAACATTTTTTAAAGTACTTTGTACGTAATGTGCCAGTATGTAGAAATTTATGTAGACTTTTATTATTCTTTTTCTTGGGAATGTTCATAAAACAGACAGTTAAATGAAAAAGTGCAAACAGTTGTGAGAAAACAAACGGTGAAATAAAACTTGTCAAAAAATATTTAAATTGAAATAGCAACACTTTACTGTTAACGTGTGTATGAATACTTAAGTTGACACTTGCGGCAGGGCAAATGTGGAAAAAAAAAGAAAAGTCAAATTTATAAAATTTTCACAGTAAATTTTTTAACACATATTTGACGTCGTGTGACAAAGAACTGTTTTTATTTTTTATAAATAGTAGTAAACGACTCTGAAGTAAATTTAGTCTGCTAAAGTTTTTAGAAAAGCACCTTCTTTCTGTAGTCTATATCGTAATTATAAGACAAGGCTGTTAGTATAAGGAATAAAAATCTTACTGTTTTGACGGCCTGAGTTCATATCCCAAACGCTACCAAATAACATCAACCAATTAATTTTTCTGTTATTTATTAAAATCATCTCATATTTATATGTATCATAGGGACCGTTACAGCATTCACATTAATGCTCCTACTTGACGCCGGAGGCGCTGTATTATTAATAACTTAACTTTCTATTATTCATATTTACACGGTTGCATTCTTTTTTCCATCACTTTCTTTACATTTTTTTTTTTTTTTTTTTTTGTTTAAAGCTGGAAAATCTTAACAGCCTCTCACTAGACTAAAGAATTAAATAAATTTTTAAAAAAGAAAACTTTAATGCAGATGTCGTTCGCTAGCCATTATAGGCTAACGAAATGGACGACATGACCGAAATGATAATCTTTCCGACAATTGGAAATGCATAGTATCGTAGCAAAGCGCAAGATCACATAAAACGGAATGTAATAAGAGATAAATTTCCTTGAATTCTTCAAGCGTTGTGTTTTCTCAATGTTCTAGGTCTGCAAAGCCATTATAAAAGCATTTCGTGGGGTTATCCTTGTTTCTAAACAGCAGAAGTTTTCATAATTATAGCACCTCCAATACTGCCCAGGAATGTGTGCTTGTTTACCTACTAAATGTTTAATTTCTTTTGTGGTTGAAAATAAATTTAATTTTTACTTGATTAAATTATTTATTTAATCACTAATAATTTTCTTTGTTTTTTATTAAATATTTAATTCATTCAATTGAAATGATAGTTGATTTAATTAATTATTTAATGAGAACTCTTTCGCTTAAGTATATCATTAAGTAAATTATACATTTTCAATCAATTTAAATGCTGAGCACTTCAATGTAAAAATATTCAAAGAAAATATTTTCTTCTCTACAAAAAATAATTAGAGACAGTTGTGCATATTTTTCTCCTCTGTCTTCATTTTATAATTACTTTCTTAAATTTTTAAGTCGACTATAGCTTTAAAATCTTTGAAATATACACAGATATGTATGCCACCTTCAGTCATAGTTTTAAAATTATCCTATCTCAGTCACCATGCCAAGCATAATAAAAGTAAAACTTCCACTCTTCATTTGGGAAAAATTTCCTATGAAAAATTAAGACCAAAAATTTTAGCCAAGAATTTTTTTTAACTCTGTAATTTATAGCAAATTGACAACATAACAAGACTGTCTACATCAGTATGTGTATTATATTAAACAAATGTCTGGTGTAATATCAGAAAATCTTAATTTTTGTTTTTATTTTTAAAACTCGTTACATCATTGTCGTTTAGATCATATTATATTCTCTACCAAAATATTTATGGTTGCTGTAAACAAATTATTTTTGCTTTAACCATAACTTTATTCATGTCTTTATAATAATGTCAAAAAAAATATTTCATTTATAATGTTAATTTTCTTCTTGTGTTATCATAATATGATTAAAAATTAACAAATAATTATTCTATTAAAAATTTATTTGGTTTCTTAATCGAAAAAAAGCTTGCCCATCAGTACAATGATTTATTTGTTATTTATTGTAACATTTTAAGACTTTAAGTATAGAAATTAAAATGCTAAAATTTTAAAGAATTTAAAATTAAAAAAAAAACATAATTAAAAAAAGTTAAAAAAAAATCTAATTTAAAAATATCTCAAAACAAAAAATATATACTTTTTTTCACAATTGACTCAGAACAGTCAATATGATACTGAACAGCATCTATAATGTTGTCAACAAATAAGTATGAATAATTAAAAAAAAAGTTGCATTTCGTTGCTATCCAAGGGCTAGTACAAAAGCAAAAACAAATGTACAAGACGAGTTACAAAGAGAACGACAAAGAAATGCCTTATATTGTGTGTGAACTTCGTCTCACCAAATTAACATTAAGATTAGTTGGTTAAATAGATGATGTTTACGACGTACATAACATAAGGTAGATAGATGCGAAGAATGCTGATGAAGGATGTGGCGGTCCAGAAAATGCTGCATTTCATTCTGCTAGCGTCTTATTTTTTTGTTTTCTTTGAAAAACGTCTGCATACATTTGTAAATAACTTTTATTTCCAAAAATATTTTGAAATTAAATTAAAATTGAACCAAAAAACCGAAAATAAGTAAATTTTCATTCATTTATAAAATCAATGGTTCAAATCCTGATTGGGAAAAAATTTTAAATATATATATATATATTTTTTTTCATATAATAATCATATAAAATATGGTTATATTTTAGCATATTATTTTTACGCCCGACAATATTATAATTCCAACAACACTAATATTATTACTGTTGGTGTTATCATTTTTTAAGATGATTCCCATGTAACTCTTGCACTTAAAAACACAACATTTTGCTTAATCGACACAATATTCACTTTTCCATATATATAATTTCTTAATACTTGGAGAAGAATTTTTTTAACATAAAGGTACTCTTAACCGTGAACTTAATTTCCCATTCTTTTTAAAGTATGCAAAGTAACTGATACACTTTTCATTAACCCTGATGTAAGAAACAGCAACAATATATTGCTGTAAGTAAAATTAATAAAAATATTGTTAAAAATATAAAATAAAATTTATAATTGCAATTTAAACAGTAAAAAGAAATAAAGATTTTTAAAAATTTTCTTTACTTTCAATCTTCATTGGAAATGTAATCCTTTTGGCGATAATATTCATTTAAAAGCCTTCTCTTTCGAAATTCTCCAAGCAAAATTTACAACCAGCGTTTGTTACCACATTAATTAAAAGTTGAGTACAAGGTTTTTCCTCTTTTAAAAGACTGTGGTGCATTTTCCACAAGAATCCCAGAACTCAGATGTTTTGTTTTCTACTCACTGGTATGTACTAGATTGTCTTAATGGATTTATAATCTATAGAATATGTTTCTTATTTAGGTTACCTATTTCTCGTTTCTCTGAACATACCATCTAATCCTATATGAAACTGCTTCTTTATTTTTGGAGTAGGGTATTATTTGTTGTTTTTTCTTTTTTTTTTCAAAAACTATTTTCTACCATTAAAAGCTTTCTCCTTGATGCTATTATTGTTATTTTAACCACCACCATACAAAACCATAAACAAACAAAATATAAAATATATCTTATGTTGCTCGGTTGCCACACTTTTAACCAAATAGTTTGCCACAGTAATTTTAGCACATGCCACAAACAATAACAAATACTTTTAGTTGACTGGCAAAACAAGCCAGAAATTATTTTATCACAGAGAGAGAGAGAAAAAAAGAAATTTTTACTTGTGCTTTGTGTTGCTGAATGCATCATGTGAAGTAAAGTGAGGCCGAGTGAAGTGATACTTGGTTAAACCGAAAAAAGTAAAAAAAAATATATAATAAATAATAAAACAAAAACAAATATATTTTTAATGCTTACACTTGTAAATAGTTTTTAAAAAGCAATATTGTTTTAAGTAAAACTAAAAACGAGGGTAGTTCCAAAATTCACAACAATAATAAATTTTTTTTTTAATTTTAATATAAAAAGCCAAGATGCAAGCATTTTTTAGCAATTAGGCATATCTTTGTGATTAGAACAGTTCTACATAGTATGAAAACCTTTAATACAAAAATTAATGCAAGAAGAAAACTTCAAGGAACTCGAGTATTAGATCAAACATTTAGTATTTAACATTTAATTTCTTTTGCTGTATCGCAAGCGATAAACGCGTCTGAAAAATATTTACGAAAAGCGCTAAGAAATTTTTCAAACAAGTTCAACGCATGTAATATACGCAAAGAAAAAATATGGTTGAGGTAACCATAATCCAAGAGCAATGTATTATGGTTGTATTATATGGTTGCAAACAATACGTAGTATTGTTTCATTTGCAACCATATTGTTGTCTTGCAAAACAATAACATTCTAAAGTATAAACATAATTATGTTTAAATATAAACATTAAATGGTAAAATTTTCTAGATATAAAAGACTTTGTTATAATTGTTTTATTCATTAACGATTTGTCATAAATATTATTTAGAAACATAAATAGACAAAAAAATCAATTATTTGCTTATAATAACGCTCAGATCATAGGTTACCAGAATGAATTATATAAAAATATAGTTTATAAGCCCAAATAAATGATTTCACAACTGTGCTTCAAACACAAAAATAAAGATGTATATGGTTACAATACATACATATATATTTATTTAAACTTTTTGTAAATTTTTTGGTTCCCTTTTTATTTCTTTTCATATTTTGCATATTATTTTTAATTATTTATTTTCACATAAATTTTTATTTTTTCACTTTCTCTAACAATAGAACACAACTTAAAATTTTAGCTACCAGAAAAATTACTAACCTGTCAAGAACTAGAACAAAATATTTCTTAGTGCAAACATTATTTTGTTGCTTTTAACTATACTTTGATTAATAATATATTATGTTTAAATATTTTATATTATTTTTAATAAGATATTAAACTTTGGTTGCGGTTGAATTTTTTTTAAGTGAAAACCAACCATGATGCATTTCTTGAGCATAGCGACCATATAATCGTTAAAATTTAACAAAAAAAATTTATCGTTACTAAAGTTTTGGTGAAAACAACTATGATTGGTTCTCCGCATTTATACATTGTTACAAAGAACATAATATGGTTATTTTGACCAATTTACAACCATGTTTTTTTCTGTGTGTACAGAAACAGCACATAAATTAAATAATTTCACTTTTCCCGACTTTGACAGAGTCTTGACCTTCTTCTGTTACAACGCTTCAAATAAGAGGACAGATTATCCAGTTCTATCAATGTATACGCGGAACAGAAACATGGTTGTGATATGTTCACAATAACCATATTAAATTCTCTGCCACAATGTATGTATATTTGCGGCAAACAAAATATAAAGGTTTTAAAAAATACTTTAATTAAAAAAAAAAAAATTATGTGTAAACAGTTAATCATTATATGGTTACCTTATACAAAAATTTAACATGTTTTTTTTTTTTTTTTTTTTTTTTTTTTTTTTTTTATTAAAAAATTAAAATCAAAACACAATTTTTAAAAGTTAAAATAATATAACATATTTAACCTTAATATGTTGTTATTATTATTCAAAGTATGAAACAAATAATGATTGGGTTTAAAATTATTTTGAGCTAGGACTTGGGAAAATGTTTCCTATCAGCTTAGTGATTGTTTGTAAACTATCGTTTCATGTGGAAATGTTTGAACTTGAAATAATAAAATATAAAAAAATAAATAAAATTCAAAATAAATCAATAAAAATAATATAAAATATAATAAAACATATAAAAAAAGAGAAATCAAAGCATTTCAAAAATAGCTGAAAACATAATATTCTTACATTTAATTAAAACATGCTTACATTTTAAACATAATTTATTTATTTATTTCGCCAATTCGAAAAAAACTCTTACAGGCTATCAAAATATCAGTTTAAAAAAATTTGTTGTAGTAACTTTTTTTTCTAAACTTAATTTAAAATTATCTTTAGATAAAGAAAAATCTAAATTAAAACTATAATTTATCTTATTTAATGTACGTAAAGCACGAAGAACAGGTTCATTTAATACATAATTAGTTCTATGAGTAAATATATATAACAGATTATTCATTCTGAAGCATCGAAATGGAACCCAAAATGAGATTAAATTAAATAAATAGTCACAATCAAAAATATTGTTGCTTAAATCAAAAATGAAAATAATTGAATAATTAGCCCTTCTAAAGTAAAGTGGCTTTAAACCTAGAAGCAAGCAACGAGTATAAGAAGTAGAAGTCGTAATAACACTACAATTACGAAATGTAAATTTAACAAATTTCTTTTGAATTTTTTCAATTCTGTTGACATAAACAGCATAAAACGGATTCCATACTAGAAAGGACAAAAGTTGTATACAATTGTTAAAGGATCTATAAATTCTTTACAATTTCTTCTTACAAACGACCATGTCGAATAGACTTTGGGAATAATGTATTCAAAATGTGAATGGAATAAAGTATTTTATGTCATTAATAAAAATTAAAAACAATAATGGTCCTAAGATACTGCCCTGAGGGACGCCTGAGGAAGCCGTGTAGGGTAAAGATACAAAGTTTTCTTACTTAACTGAATACTTTCTTCCAAAGAGGTAAGACTTTAGCCAGCATAAAAACATACCATGGAAACCTATACATTCAAGTTTAAGGCAAAGCATACTATGTGCTACCTTATCAAAAACTTTAGAAAGATCAAAGTAAACCGTATCAACTTGTTTATGTTTTTCAAAAACAGAAAGGCAGAAATGATTGAATACGGCAATATTAGTAGTTTTTAACCGCCCAGGGTATAAATCATACTGTTCAGGACAAATATGACGTTTAAGCGAGAAAAACATTTTTCCTTTAATTATGTGCTCAAAAAAATTTTGAAATATTGGTCAATTTTGAAACAGGACGATTATTTGAAATACTAGTCTTATCACCGTCCTTAAAATTAATTATGTTAAATCCTTACCATATTATTGTTATGCTAGACAACAATATGATTTCAAGCCGAACTTTATTATTAACGAACGAACGTTTTGCTCACAACTATAAAATGCATCCGTAATATCGATAATGGTTACCTCAACCAAATAGGAAAAAATAAATAAAAAAATTTACGCTTGCCCATATTTTCCGCGTTATAGACCTTTGAAATTTTTATAGCAAAGTACGATTGAGCACCATATTTTTTTAGGATATCAATATAGGTATTATTTAAAAGCTTTTGAAGAGATCTTTAAGGAAATACTAACATTTTTTAAAAATGCTTAACCCATTTCTTATTGGGTCAGGCCTTTAATATCTATGATCTGTCCTTTACAATGAGTATCAATTTCTTGGAATTTATTTAAACATAAGCAACTTAATTTTCTCCTAAGCTTAACCTTAGTTATGATGAATATGTTTTATTTCAAATAACTAAATAATTTTACGACTGCTCTCGTATAAAAGTCTGTATGTGCGTAAGTGCACCAATGTATAATGGCATTTTGCAACAAACCTTTTATCCTTTTGTACATATAAAATAAAAAATGGAGAAAATGCAAATAGGAGCACATGCATTGTGGCAGCAATAAACAATAAAGAAATTACATAGAATGTGTATGTGTGTGTGTTTTTAGCGATCTGAATATGCTTTCCATGGATGGATGAATGAGTGAAGGGATATGCACATGAATGAATGTTTGGAATGGTAACTATAGTGGTAACATAAAAAATATGAAATTACAATAAGTAAAAGAAAAAAGTAACAAGAAACAATAGCAACAACAAATGTTGTTAATGGTGGAAATGTTGTAAAATACACTTTTGTTTATGGATGCTTTTTGATGATGGTGTTGTTGTTATATATGGTAGTAGCTATAGGTTTAATATACATTCCAGACAAATGGCATTTTGTTGAGTGCTTGGATGCCACTCACTCACTCACTCTTTCTCTGGCAAACAAACAAACAAATATTCATTTAGCCAGCCGGCAAATAATATGGAAAAAGAAACGAAAGACACACACAGACAGTCAGTGTGATTACATTTAACAAGTAAATACCTTGATGTTGAAATATAATGTATCTAAGAGTTATTTTCCTTTATTTCAACTTGTACTTCACTTGTTGTCTTTCTTCAAATTTGTTTAAAAAAATATTTTTTTTTTTGATGCGAAAGCGTAAGATATTTGCAAGTGTTTTGTATTTCGTTCGCTAACAATGCGTTATTTATTGTCTGTTTCAATAATGGAAAATTTAAATATTTTGCACAATTTTGTGGCGTTTTAGCAAGTGATGTTATTTAAAGAGCAATTTTAGTTAATATTTATTAATTTAATTTTTTTTTCAAGAAAATGCAAAAAATAAATTATATTGAAATTTACGTGTCTGCTAACAGTTTAAAGTGACATAGTTTCTCACAGTTTGCGACTTATATATTTCTGTGATGACATCTAGATCAAGAAACCTAACAAATAAGTCGGCAGGAAAAAGCAAAAATTTTTATAAAATTTATGTCAGACGGTTTTTGATAACTACCATGCTGACTTTAAATGCAAGACAAACTCTATTTAAAAAACACCTTTCTGCACATGGAAATATTCTTTGGTCACTACTGTAGACTAATAGAAGCGAAAAAAAATATACAATTTTTATCTAAAGTAGCTTCAGTAGATTATAAAGATATTCTAAGAATTAAGGAAGATTAAGTTTGTGGAATAAAGCTGTCAGAGCGCAAAAAGGAAACACTACAGCCTTTAAAAGTCAATATAGTTCTAAGACTGGCAATTAATCGCTATTCACAGATTATAAAAAAAGTCGTCTTCTGCTAGTCCAGAATAAAAAATTTAAAGTTTCTTAGCAAATAAGACTTCAAAGGGCCAATTCAAACTATATGGACGCATATTTTATTTTAATGAGAGATATAATAATACAAAATTTTAAGAAATTTTTTTTATGAGTGTCCGTAACGATGCAAAAATCATCTCTATTATTTAAGGCAACACTTTAATTATGAATTATTATTAATTATAATATTTTTATTATTACTTAATGTGAGTAACAACTTTTAATTAAAATAAAAAAGAACACACTTTTAAAACTTAGCACAGAAATTATTGAGGCTGCCAGGCTGTTTCTCGTTACCTTCATAGCATAAGCACGATCGACGCGGCAGTGTGCCAAAATTCAAAGAAATTAATGAAGCTATTAGCTTCCTTTAAAATATTTATTTCTTAAATATATAAATTCAAGTTTTAGTAGAAATTGTTAAGAAAAAATGTCTTGACATTTATTATTGTATCTCTCATAGTTTAGAAGATATTTGACTTTAATAAAAAAAAAATATTTTTGTCTTTATTTTTTCAGTTTATTTTGTTTAAAACTTTTCAGTTTGTGGTTTTATATTAATTTAAGGTTTTTAAGTGCACCATTCAATTTTTCATAAATCTCTTATTAAATTTGAGAAAAATTTTTTCTTTATCTGGATTCTTTCAGTCAGAAAAGGGTAAAAATATTTAAATTTGAAAATTGACCTGAAAAATAGATTTTTTTAGAAAAAATTTGTTAATATTTTCTATTTTATAAAAACCGTTATTAAACATGTTCATTCTTTTATTGTATATCATGGAAGGCAATCGGTTATAACTTTCATGAGCCCGCCAACTATTATGAATTTTGAACCTTCACCCTTCACGTCCAGCAGTGTTCTTAAATCGTGACCTAAAAATAATTTTTATGTTATTTATTACATTATGCTAATATCTAATAACATTTTCAAATAAGAATGCAATGTATTTGTTTTTTTAGAATAGTAGGTATCTATTAAAGAGCTGCACAAAATGTTTTGAAAGTTCTATGTTCTAGTGTACACTACTTCCAAACACAGAATTTCAGTGTAAATATAAATACCAAAACAAGCATAACAAAACATGGCTCTCACTAAAACAAAACAAGCACCATTCGAAAAGTTTCTCTTTACAGCTTTGTTAGTGCTTGTGTTTTAAAACAAAGTAGAACATCAAAACAAAAGGCGACAATGAAGTAAAAAAAACTGTAAATCATAGTAGAAACATCGAGTGCACTAGACCATATACAAAAATGCTCACGATAATAAAGCAGTGTTGTTAAATAATGCGATTTAAGGCTGTTGAAAGAAAATACTTTTATACAAGCAATTTTTGTACGCATATGCTATTTATATATTTAAGCTATTTGAATTAGTTAAGTTTTTAAATAATAGTAACATTTTGAAATGCTCCTTTTATAATTCTGTGCTAATAAATAATAATAATAATGTTAACTCGTCTTAGCTCGAAATTAAATGAAATGCTATTTGTAGCGTAAACCAAATCAATTAACCAAAAAAAAAAAACCATCGGTTTTTTGCGATTAAATTTTAGTGCTTTAAAATTTTAAAGTTAACAACTATCATAGAAAAAAATTTTTGGTCTCATTTTAAAAAGTTTTAAACAGAATTTTTAAAAATAATGTGCAAAAATGATATGTAAACACACAAATTTGTTTTTTCATAACAGGCTGTTTTTTAATACGAAAATATGATACTTCTGATAAAAAATAAATTTTTAAAACATATTTTCATAAAAAGATAAATACTCCCACGTATTATTAATTTTAAATCCTTACTATCAATTGCTGAACTCCTTTTAAAAACGTTTGTTTAGAACTTGTGAAAAAAATTTATCTGCTATGATCGAATACATGCAAATTTGTTGTATTTTTATTTTTGTTAAGTTTCATTACTATTCGTTTTTCTGAAAACCCCGAAATGTAAAAGACAATTTTACTATTATATTTTTAATATAAAACTATTGAATTTGTTTTGAAAAAGTAATTCAAATAACATTTTAAATAAAACAGATATTATAATGTTTTTTTTCTCCATTTTTATGCGTTTTCAAATCTTAAAGTTGACAACACTCATATTGAGAAAAACGAAAATGATTGTAGTTTCCCTTTAGCCTAATTCTGCTATCAAAAACTTCAAGCATGTTTTGAATGTTCTACTTCAGTTTTGATATTCTATTTCATTTTTGTTCTAGTTCAGTTTTGTTTTGCTTCAATGTTGTTCTAAAACACTTTTGTTCTCTTATTCTCTATTTTGATAGCAAAGCAAAACATTTGTGTTTGGAAGTATGTGTTTGAAAATGAGAGTGTTTTATACACACACTACTTGAAATTTACGTGATTGCTTATAAGACATTTTTCTTATGCTTGTGCAGCCCTTTAGTATCTATACGTATTTCGCCGGTTGCTAAAGCCAGCTCATCAGGAAACCTTTATCCAAATTTTTAGGAAAGCTAAAAACATTTCCTTTAAGTATAAAAACTACAAAAACAACATGAGAGTTATTTTAGAAGCCATTCTAAAATTGAAGCCATTGGCTGTTGTTTTTGAAGTTTTTATATTTAAAAGAAATGTTTTTGGCTGTTTCTAGCTGCGTACTTAAATTTTTTACTTTTCTTATTATAAATTAATTTTTGGCTTAATATCCGGATTGGAAAAATACTCCTCTGTGCGACGAAGCAATTTTGAAACGATTTGTAAGGTAGGATAGAATTCTGTCAGATTTTTGTGTGATTAGCTCGTACGATTGTGTACGATAGTGAGTTCTGGACTTTAATGAATAACTATTAATCCGACCTAAGTTTACATATATAAATAATTTATATAATAAATTAAATATATAAATTAAATACTTTATTAGTTTTATATAATTTTTAAGGAAAATCTTTTTTTACATTTTTATCCCTTTTAAACAACAATGGTTTAGTTTGCTTTAATTTTGTTTGATTAAGTCATTAATATTAATTAACTGACTAACAATTTATAAAAATTTTTCTTAAACAGAAAACTTGTTATTGCACTACAGTTATTATCTATTAGTTTTCTTTTAACCCAGATTAACTCACACATATTAAAAAAAATATATTTAATTAAGAGAAAGTTTTACTTGTCATCGATGTTAATCTAAAGATACATGTCTGATAAGAAAGCAGAAAACAACAACAAAACCACTTCCAACTAACTGATAAATATTTCAAGAAGTTGTTAAAAAAATCTTATAAACTAAAAGATTAAAATTTGTTATCTTTCAATTTTTTTAATTTTATTTAAATTCAACTATTTAACTATTAAATCATAAATAACATTTGCAATCTACTTTATATTTGGCACTTGTTTCTAATACTTTATTTCCTTACCGTCTCGCCTCACCCTGCTGTACAGCATGCTGTCAGTTAGACATTAAGATTAATAGTCTCAACGGGTTTTTGAATGGCTAAAAATTTATTTCGCCTTTAATTTTAGAACACGATAAAACGAAATTGAAAAAAAAACAGGTTAGATATTTTTCTATGCATAAAGTTATTTAAATATTTCATTTATTTATCTTAAATTTGCTTGAGAAAATGTTTTGTTGCTTTGCTTTTGTTTAAATGTGTTAGAGGGCCAAGATTTCATGATTTCTCATTCTGAAACGAGCTCAAATAAGTAATCAACAGCAACAAAAAAACAGTCGAAACTTGTAAACAAAAACCTGTTACAGATAATTATAATAAATTATTATTTTATTAAAAAAATACAATTATTAAAAAAAAAAGTTTTTCTTAAACAAAAACTGTGTATAATTATCAGCAATTTATAGCCAACATTTAAGACAATTTACGTCAAACTTTGTGCAAAGATTAATAGTTTTGTTTGCTGTTTTTTTTTTAATTTTTTAAGTATTAAATGACATAATCACACACAATTTTAACATAATCAAATTTAATGACTTAAATTTTTAAAATGAAATTATAAATGAACTGAAATGTGAGATACATAAAATAAATTTGTTTAAAAAAATGGCTCAAAAAGACTAAAAACGCCTTAAGTATGTAAAAAAATTTCTAAATATTTTGCTACAGAGCTTCTTTATTTATAGACTTAAAACAGCAAATAAGGTTCGGAGAGGTATCTTTGTCGCCCAAAAGAAAAACTCAGATCTGTTTATAGTGAGATATTCAAGCCTGGTATTTTTTTTTTGTTGGCTTCTGGATCGTAAAATTTTTTCTAAAAATATAATTATAAAAAAAATTGTTAATTAAAGAAGCCATCTAAAAAATCAGACGATTATTACCGCCCTCGCATAGCAAATGGTCTGACGAGGTTACAATCCTGACTGTAAATTCTCTCTGGCAAATTGCAAAAGAAGAAATTTTCAACTCCAATCAGACTGAATCAGAATGATTTGATGGAAATCTGCGGCGGAGGTCCACATGCCAGGATACTGAACCACACCAAGAACGACTTATTAGTAAATTGTCATGGTAGGTAGGGGAAAGAGGAGTACACTGTGGAATATCTTTTTTGCAGCTGCGGTTCTTGGCTGTCTGAGGCTCCCAAGCCTTACAGACCAACAGGACCAATTTATCTTTCAGGAACTTAATAAGCAGGCAGAGAGAAGAAGACCGAGGACGTACCGCTCATTTACTAATAGAACGTCATAACTCCAAAAAATGCATTTCGAAATAATATCAGTTTAAGTTTTTGACTCTTTCTTACCATCGATAAAAATATCAGATTGCTTAAGTTGCCACTGCAATTAGTTGAATGATTTGTCAATAAATTATCATTTTAAGAAATATTTATTAATTATATATTAAATGTGAGGTCTAGGCTGTTTTAATTATAACGTTATTGCAGTAAAAATTGTTCCGATACTGTGCCGTAAACTAAAATTTTTCGTTATGTATGAACAGAAGAAAACAGCCATAACTGAAAAAAAAATACCTGAACTCGATACATTTTAAAAAGTTCTCTATTTCATATGTACAGTGCCAAAACGAAATGTGATGATGTTTTAGAAAGTGATATGATCTTTACGTTATGAAGTTTACTCCACAACTCATATGTGTCGTTCTTTTGGAAAAGTTTTCAAACGTGAAATGAATAAACGTGGAATATATACAAAATATAAAGCATGAAGGGGCGATCAATTCTTTATGATTTACTCCAAAATTTAGCATTTTGAATTATTACGTTGTATTACTAAATGAGCGCTATCTTCTTTACAAACCAAAAAAAATACCTTTTTTCAGGCATCAGATTTCAACTTAATGCGTGATAAATAATTCCTTTTCTTTAGTTACTCCTTTAACACTATTTAGGGCGCAACGAATTGTCTTTTTTAAAAGAATGACACAAAAGTCATTTTTGCAGGGTTATTGAGCCATTTTGATTTTTTAAGGCAACTTCTGCAAAAAAGTAAGGCGTTTCATTACTTCAAAGACGTAAATTTTAATATTTAAGACAAAAACGTTTGGGAAGGAAAAAAAATAATCAAAAATAATTACTCGATTAAGGTATATTTTAGACTCAATAAGAACTGGGAGAATTACTCAGAGTTTAGTCAAAGCAGTTTTTTCTTTCTTTTCGATGAAATCAAATTCCATCAGAAATAATTACGGTGAAAAATATGTCTATTCAATTATTTCTAGGCCCGATTTTGCGGCAGATATAAAACGATACCATTTCATTCTCTTTTAGAAAAGCGCATTGAACTCTAATCTGACAAACACATTAATAGAACAACATAAATATCTTTGCTGCTCGCTAACTTCGGATGATTACAAAAGCAACTGATTCAAAGCAGTTGTCTGATGATTAAAAAGCGTAAAGCTTTGTATATAATATAGAAAATTTACTTATTTTGTGCTATACACATACATATATAAAATAAAATAAAATTTCAAATTCAACCTGTTTTTGGAAATTGATAATTATAATTTTAATACTATGAGGGCTGCTCTATATATTTCTGGCCTAATATTGAAAATGCGAATATTTATAATCAAAAATGGTTTTATTGTTTTTCAAAGTATTCTCCAGCATGATTTATACACTTTTGCATGCGCTCCAACCAGTTGTCGAAGCACTTTTTCCACTCCGATTGAGACACCTCTAAAACATGGTTTTTGAACACTTCAACAGCTTCTTCTGGCGACGAAAATCGTTGACCACGCATTTTTTTCTTGATGTGCGGAAACAAAAAGAAGTCATTAGGTGCCAAGTCAGGGCTTTCGGCGGATGACCCATTAATTCGGCGTTTTGGCCGGTCAAAAACGCTCTGGTTTGAGCCGATGTGTGAGAGCTCGCACTGTCATTGTGAACAATGTTTCGTCTTCTCTTGTTGGGTTTTCGAATTTTTCCGATGACTTCAGGCAAACAAATTGTAGTGTACCACTCAGAAGTGACCGTCCTACGTTGCTCAAGCGGAACAGTCGCCACATGACCAGTTTTGCCGAAGAAACAGGCGACCATTTCCTTCGAAGTGCTTCTTCCACGAACAACTTTCGTTGGATTTTGCTCGTCTTTGAAGACCCACACGGTCGATTGTTGTTTCGTTTCGGGCTCATACGCATAGATTCATGATTCGTCACCTGTGACGATCTTATAAACGTCTTTTGAAGCACCGCAATCGTATTTTTGCAACATTTTCTTGCACCAATCGACACGAGCCTTTTTTTGAGCGACTTTCAAATTGTGCGGGATCGAACGAGAACAAACCTTTTTTACGGCCAGGTGTTCATGCAGTATCGAATGTATGCTGGTGGAAGAAATGTCCAAGGATGTCTCTATCTCTCGGTATGTCGCATGTTGATCTTGCATTATGAATTCAAGCACGGCATCAATGTTCTCTGGCACAACAGCCGTTTTTGGACGACCTTCACGGAATTCGTCTTTAGCGAGCTTCGGCCACGATTAAATTCATTATACCAATTTTTCACAGTGCTACAGGATGGTGCTTCATCGCCATACAAAGATTTAAGTTCATCAATGCACTCTTGTCGTGATAATCCACGTCGAAACTTGTGAAAAAGGATGGCACGAAAATGTTCACGAGTTAATTCCATTTTTTTCAATATTAATTTTTTCAAGTCACTGTTAACAACACAAATAATGGTCGTACGTCAAAACGTTTTGAGCACGACTATGCTTAAAAATGACAAACTTTCCAATGGAAATGTCAGATTACACTTGGCAGCACTCCGTGTTGCCAGGCCAGAAATATATATAGCAGCCCTCGTAATGTATATAAAACAGAGTTCAACATTTTTCATTTATGAGCACTCAATTATAAACATTTATGATATTTTTTATAAATGAGATTTAACGATTTTTTTTTTTTTTTGGTTTTCACGATCATAAACGACCATTAAAAAATTTTCTGACTGCGATCCCACATGAATGGCTGTGTCCCTTTCGTTTTTAAGTATTCTTATGTGTAAGAGTTAGCAACAAAAAATATCCATATTATTCATATATGATAAGGGATATATAAGCTCATTCTCATTGTGCCTGTTTTCATAAACGAATGCGTAGAATTTTTCACCGTTGAAAACTGTTCATTTATGAGCATTTAAACATGTAATTAATGTAGTTTCTCATAAGTGAGCAAAAAGTGATTTTTTATTTTTTTCACGGTCATTAATCAACAAAAAAACTTGTCTACCTACGATCCCATATGAATGTGTGTATTAGCATTGATGCCAGTAATTCTGTTATTTAGTTGAAACTGTGCTATAAACATATATATACGAGTATATATGTCGGCAGTGGAAATAAAAAATATGCGTACATCGACACACGGAAATGCATAATGAAAAAAATTTTTTACGATCTTTTCACTTATGAAATATTATCGAAATGGTAAATTTTCATAAATGAGCACTTGCGTGAAACAAATACCTATTTTCTCATTTTTGAACAAAAAACAAAAATTACATCAGTACATTCATAAATGAAAAAACCAAAATATTTTCTTGCCTCTCACACATTTATAAAAAGAAGCAATAAAAACTAAAATATCTCACTGGTCACTCATGTGTGAAAAGTAAGAGAGCACTTCGGCACTCTGATATAAACTTAAGAATTTCTGTGCCTTTTTATCCACAATGTGCATATGTGCTCTCTGCAAATAAATATTTTACAAGGATCACATTTAGTGGAATACTTATTTGAGTTCCATCCATGTCGACGAAAGAAGCACCGCTGTCGTTTATTTGGTAAATTACTAGTGAACGGTGAATTTGTACTATATTGTTTAGAACAATGCGAGGCACCTGCGCGTTCAATTTGTTCTTAAATATTTTTAACAAGATTTCTTGCTGATAGTTCATTAGGATGTGTTCCTTGATTACCTGATCTGCGTATTCTACCAGATAAAGACTGCATCTAAAATTTTTATTGAAATTCCAAGGTAGGATTTATATTAGTACATATGACGTAAGAGTGATATGCTATAAGGAAACAAACAAAATTTTATTTGCAGCAGAATTTTCGTCCTTATTATGGAAGAATTCCAAATTAACGTTCACATCTTATAATAAGAGGAAAACAATTTGCGTCTGTAAACTAAAGTTGAGTTAAATTGACTCAGAGAGTGCTAAAGGGCTAAATAAAATCTAAGTTTTTAAATTTCTCGTTGGTTTAAAAATTTGGAAACATTTTTGAGTGCGCTGCTCCCACCATTGATTTTGCCCTACAAAAGCTAAAAAAAAAAAATTTGTCATTTATACAAAAATTTCATTTAAAGAGGGCAATCAAAATATATTATTTCTATGCCTGATTTCAACTTATGGAATGTTTAAAAACTTATTTTTTTTTAAATTAAAATCTTCTATATTGCCTACAGTCTAACAACTCTATTAATCAACAGCGATTTTTGTTTTTTTTTTATGGAATATGGAAAATGAAAATAGAAGAAATATTTTATGAGCCACTCATAAATAATTTACTAAACCTCATTTCATTTTCAAATGCTTTCTCCCCTCCTTCTTAATTTTTTGTTTGAAAAAAATATATATAAACCTTTAATAATCATAATGATCACCATTTCTTTAGTCATGAGCCATAATAAAAGCAACATCATAATTACATCGTGTATATTATTCGTATACATTTCAAGATCAGTGGCATACATTATTAACGATCACAATGCAATATAATAATGCCACCGCCACACATTTTTAAACAAAAAAAAAAAAAAATAAAAAAAAATATGCTGGCTGGTGCTGTGTGGCACTACAATTTTATAATTTATTACACATGTTAAAACGCCAGGCCTGCAGGCATATGTTACAATTTTCTACCGAAACTGCATTAAGTGTTTTTTCTGTTTTCGTATAGAGGAATCCCCACCTAAACACCAACACCAACATAATCACTTTCATTTTTTTTTTTTTGTTAATTCGCTTAAAGCTTTGAATTATGTTTCTTTCTTGGGTGTCTATTTGCCTGGTGACACTTAGGAAATTATAAAAGTTTCTTGCGGATGAAAAAAATAAATAAATTTGAAGTGAAAATAAAAAACTTAAAACGCCAAAGACAAAAGTGTTTTTATTTGATCGTGACACATGTCCGGGCTATGTGTCATCATGTTAAAGATTTTTTTTTTATTTGTTTCATTTGCTTTTAAAACAACTCAACTTTGAACTTTCGTTTTTTAAGGTGCTTAAAAGTTTTATGTTGTTTTTTTTTCTGTTGTTTAATTTATGTTTTTATACACTTCGTAGGTGGTTTATTTGTTGCACTTTAAACGAAGGTTAGCTGCTGTTTAGTAAGTTTACTTAATA
Organism: Gymnosoma rotundatum; assembly: GCA_916610165.2. Taxonomy (NCBI): domain Eukaryota; kingdom Metazoa; phylum Arthropoda; class Insecta; order Diptera; family Tachinidae; genus Gymnosoma; species Gymnosoma rotundatum. The sequence continues at coordinate 120,741,273 of OU744338.1, forward strand.
GCTTTTGAGGGATATAAAAAAAGTTTCAATAAACTAATGGCGTTTAAAAAAATAAGACTTTTTTTAATGACCTCAATTAAAAAATATAGTAAAAATAAATTTGGAAAAAATTGACTATTTGAAAAAAAAAAATTTTTTCCTGGAAAACAACTTTAGGCGAAAAATATAAATTTTTAATATAATTTTTTTTTTAATTCGCTCTTCTTGAAGTGAAATGAATAAAAATTATATACTGCCTTTACTATGACTACAAGAAGAACTATGTTCCAGACTAGCTGTAGTCGGTGTCCTTATTTTTAAATGTAGGCTCGCTCCTATTATATAAGTGCTCGATCATAATTTAGTTATGGTCTGATCATAGTACAGTCATAGACTGTTCTTTTCTTATCAACTGTTTATAAGGTGTATTATTATACGAGGGCTTCGTTTTATCTTTCGGGAATAGCAAATAATAACAACCATTTTTAAATGCAAATATCTGTATTTTTTCTGAAATATTTCCCTTGATAGACAACATACTTAAGTATTCGTTCAACCTACTTGTCCTAGCAGTTTTTTCATTCCTTTTGAAGCACCACTAAAAACTGCTTCCTCGACGCTCGTGAGTCGTTGAACACGCAGTTTACCTTTGACATTCGAGAAAAAAAGTCACTGGTTGACAAATCAGAACTGTAGGGATGACAAGTCACCTATTCGAAGTTTTGACTGCTCAAAAATTTACTTGTTTGAAGAGATGTGTGAGAACTTGCTTTAGAATGGTGAAGAATGATTCGTCTCCTAGGGTTAGTTTTATAATTCCCGGAAGACTTTCAGCAAAAAACAAATGGTTGCGTACCACACAGAATTGACAGTTATGCTCTGCTTAGGCGAAGGAATAGCTTCATGACCTATTCGGCCGAAGGAACAGGCAACCATTTACTTCGCTGTGCTTCTACTACGTATAACTTTTGTTGGATTTAGCTTGTCTTCGACTAACCACATAGTTGACTGCTGTTTTTTTTTCGGGCTCATAAGCACATACCGATGATTCGTCATCTGTCACGATATTATACACGTCTTTTGAAGCATCACGGTTGAGATTTTAATTCACTTTTTGCACCACTTGACACGAGCCTCTTTTTGAGCGATTGATAAGATATGGGAAATGCAGCGAGAATCATTTTTTTACCAACTAAATACCAATGCAAAATCAAATGTATTGAAGTGAAACTAATATGTAAGGATGCGTCTATCTCACAATATGTCACATGGCGATCTCGTCTTATCAGTTCATGCACTATATATTTTTTTTTTTTTTTTGTTTTTTTGTAGCACAACAACCGATGTTGGACCAAGTTCACGAAATACTTCGGCGGTGAAAATACGACCAACGATATTTTGGGGTTTTAAATAGTGCCTTATCGTCATACAAACACAATCGTCACGTCTTTCTTAAGAAAACCCACGTCGGAAGTTGCGAAAAGTAATCCAACGAAAATCTTTTCTTGTAATTTTCATTTCTTTTGTCAAATTGATTTTTTGAACTGTCTGTTATTGTAAAAAAGCAATTGTAATCAAAACGTTATGAGTTAATGTATGCTAAAAAATGTCAAACTTTTTGTGGTGTTGCCAGATTTTAGCTATTGACATTCGCGAAAAGTAAATTGTAGCCCTCGTATAATATATATAGTCTAGTCATTATCAAATCATAGACTAGTCATACTTTGATCATAGACTACTTAAATTCCTATCTCACTACAGACCTTAGCTATTCGTAATGTTAAAAAAAATCCAATTTCTATTTGATGAAAGTTTACAGTCTGTTCAAGATATTCTCAGAGTCATGGTCTGCTCATATTCTATTCACAGCTATATAAATTATAAGTAATATTCTGATCATAGTTTTTTTTATATGCGTACTCTAAGAGGGAGGTTGTAGTCTCTGCTTTAAGTCAATTCACATTTTAACAATACTGATGACATACGGCTCTGTTCTGTAAACCGAATCGTGTTAAAAAACGAGCGATTTTCAAAACCGTAGAAATTACTATTTCGTGTTGTGCAAATCACTCGTTTTGGCATTGTTCGAAATTAAGTTCGAACTTTTACTTAAACGCCAAATTCAGCTGTTGATTGAAAAAGTAAAATTATTTTAAGGCAAGAATTGAAAATGCCCGGAGCATTTGTATTAAGTTACAATTATAAATAATATATATAAACTGTGACCGCCATATTAAAAATTTGCAGAAATTTTGTGATTTGGTAAAAAATTTGCTTTTATATTAGATTTGTTAAAATTGAACTTGTATTGTTAATTTGTGTTTACAAAAGATACTTCGTATTTGCATTTAAAACTTTTACCAAAAAAAGTGTTGCTATTCGTGCACCTTATTTTCATCAAGCTTGAGGCAAGAATATGAAGCAATTTAAGAGTGCTTTTAAACTAACTTTTTTATAATATAAAGTATATTAACATGTATTTAATTTAACTAAGATTAATAATAAAGACATTAAATTTTAAATTTCAATGGCTCTTTACTTGTGTTTTCAGTCATTTTTAAGAATAAAATTGCATTCGATTTACTTTCGACCAGGTTTGTTTACTCGATTTTAAAACGAGTAAAATTGTGCGAATTCGGTTAAGAGAACTCCAAGAAAATGTGAATTCGTTTTAAAAAGAGAAATTTAATCGGATTCGTTTTACAGAACAGGGCCGATAGTCTAATAATTGTCTCAGTATATTTTCATTTTACTGCATAGAAAAAAATCTTTTCCACTTACAAAACATTTTAATTGTTTTTATAATTATATGTTACTAAAAGATTAATTGAACCAATTACTTATTTATTAAGAAAATGAATAGCTCCCATTTGATTCGAATTCAATAATCCGATAATTGTGCCAGCCATATGACACGTAGAGTCATCTTGTGCAAACCACGTCTCTTTCAGAGCAGTGTGTGCTTTGGCTTTATATTAATTGAAATAATGGCCAATGATGCCACCAGCGAATAAAACGAACTAGTCATTTTTCTCGATGTAGACCCCATTAGAGGGTCTGTTAAAATTTGCTAGCATTTTTCAGGCGCCAATCTATTAATGATGATATGCCAGATTATACTGAGCGCAGTATAACAGTTCGCTTGACAGATAATATTTTCGTAATTTATATCAATCTTAAAAACACACAATACAAGTATTAAAAAAAATGGTATATGACAAATTAAAGTTAGTAGATGGTTTCAAAAAATTTTAATTTATTAAATTAAAATAAAAAACAATACATTTTATTGCATTGTGTGGCACTTATAAAACACGTGTCTCACCCATGATCAAGAAGTATTTAAAACACAATAGTAAAATATGTATAAAATTTTACATTGTCAAAAATAAAATTTCATCCCTTTCAAATTTTCGAATTCAATTCTTTTATTGCAAATACCAACGATAAGAATGCAAAATGTAACAAATAAAATTTTATTTGAAAAATGCAATTATTTGCGATAAAAAAATTTCTGGCATAAAATACAACATGCAGCCTATAAAATTTTTGGACTAAATGGGCAGCTGTTAAATACATAAATAAAATACATACATTCATACATATGAGCTCATAAATTTTACACAATTACAACTGCAGCTAAAAGTATAAGTGTCAATAATGCATTCGAATTCCACACACCCTCGAATTAAATGTGTTTCTTTTTTTCTCTTGCCTTTTATGTTAATTTTTTATTGAAAAAGTACAAAAAAAACCTATTCAAGATAATATTTTTATTTCTGTTTTAATTATTTGCTTTATTTTTCTGACTGTAGCAAATTTGCAACATTTTGTAATTTGTACTTTTCAAGGGGTGTTTTACAATGGTCATTCACTCAGAGAATTACGAACAAGCTCTGAAAACAGTATTCATTAGTCTGCCATGTATGTGCGGACACATTTGCAAAAGAAAAAAAAAAACAAAATTGAGAAAGAAAATTTTGCTGTTTTTAATGATTATTGTTTTTGATAAAAATATTTTAATGTAAATACCTACTCGTTATAACTGTAATAATAATAATACATATTTGTGTGTTTTTAATGTTAAGGGCAATTAAAGTGATGCTTGCAGCTCATGATTTTATTTGTTCTATACGAATTTCTTTGAATGACCATACTTAACCTAAATGCTATAAAGGTTACAATTTGTTACGCTTTAAATTGCAGCGAGTTGCAAAAAATATGCCAATCAAATCATGAAGAGTTTTTTGTGAGATATCTATTTATGTATTTATGTGAGGGCAGAAATGAAAAAAAATATTTAAAGTAGGTTGGTAGATTGCCAGCAGTTATATAAAACTTTACATATAAGAATGACTTCAAGAGTACGCAGTAATATCAGGATAAAACTGTCGATGTCAGGTCATATATCTAAAATTTCACTAAAGCATGACTTTACTGTGAGATAAGTACAACTCTACTATAATCATGTTTGCAACCCAGTAATGGTTATGCTACTAATAACTACCACAATACTAAGTGCCCTTGAGGCGATCAAATAAACACGACAAATATGTCTCCTATATACGGGTGCTCTGTGCATTTTGCTTACTGCATACCTGCAAATAGACACGGTTGGTTTTATTATTAACAATTCAAGAGATCAAATAATAATTCATCGAATGAAAAATTTAAGACCTTATTATTTCCATCAAATATGGTCGATTACGCTTACCTGTAGCAGAAATGATTATAGTGCATTAATGCGTTTATTTCAGTTCTTCAGGGCAATTTAACGCGCAATCCACATTGAGATTCTGGAATTTTTTTTTTTTTTCTAAAGTATTTTATTAATTAAACTACTTTAAGTTTGCCGTAAATAAACTACAATTTTTCTGGATCTATGCTATTAGCTGCCTTGTCTAGACTACTAACACATAATTACCATACCACCAGTAATTTGAACAAAATTCAAAAAATGTCAGTTTAGGCCAGGGTACGAAAATAAACAAAACGAAACGTTTCCGTTTCCGTTTCCGTTTAGTTTTCGTAGTAAATAAAACATAAACAAAACAGAGACAATTGAAAGTACTGTGCCATTTAGTTCAGTATTGTTGTTGTTCGTGATCAAATAACGTACATGTAATTAAATACACGCAGTCAGAAGAGAAATAAATGAGCACATACCTTTAACGCTTTAGGAAAAAATGCTGCAACTGAACGATTTTATTGGTATATGAAAGCAAGTAGGTGACCGAAAACCCAATTGTTTCGTTTGATATTTTTATCATTCAAAAAGTATTTGTTTTGATTTTGCTGACGTATAAAACCTCTGAAAAAAAATCAAGTTTTGTGTTTTTGTATGAAACGGTTGCGAACCGTTTTGTTTCTTTCCATACCCTGGCTCAGACGGATTGTCGCCATAAAAAGTGGAAAAGAAGGAAGTGGTTACAATATGTTTAGGCTATTACTGGCACATGACTAAATTACCGCTGCGAATAGGCTATAACGAGACTATCACTAGGCTTTGATAAGCCTATGACTAAATTATGACCAGAATGTAAAAATTCTAAAACCCCTATAGGACGTGTATTTTACATACGGTTAAAAATCTAATTTTCTTTGCAATACATTCTTTGATGCAATCGACCACAAAAAGAATTCCTCTTGAAGAAAATCGTGCTGCGCATATAGAATTACGGTTTTTATTAACAAGTTCCCTCAATTTTAATCAGAGCACATTCCGTTGTTGCAACGATTAAACAGTGAAACATTTTCCACATTTCGTTAATTCTTCAGTAAGTTAATAGAGCTGAGCTCTACTGTCAGCGGGGACCTGTAGTAATCTCTTCTATACTCAGTCGATTAACTACAAAATAGTCTTTGACAAAAGTGGCACACATACTAGGGAGATCAGATGGAGAAAAGATCTCTGTCACCATCTCAGAAAACCAAGACACTTGAATGCTTTGCTTCCGACCTAAATGAACAATTTTTAGACTTCATACAAATTATAACTAAACTAGCTACTCGGGCTAGGTTTCTATGCCTCAATCTAGCCCCTCAAAATTCCCTAGGCAAACAAAACACTTTTCATTTTGTATGGAAGGTACCATGCCCGCTCTTTCAATATATACAATATTTCTTTAAATAATGCATATTAATAAGGAAGTTTGTAGTACGAAAATTCACGGCTTGCTGTTTTATAATAGAGAAAAAATCACATGTTGTCATGAAAAGTTGCAACTCACTAAGCGTTGACCGATTTCTTGCAAAATTTAGATAAACCATCTACATGACCATACAAACAAGTCCAAAATATTTAATTAAATTCGGTTTGACCGTTGTTGAGTTATCAAGTCACTGCACACTAACAACAAATTTTTTATAATTATATGGATTATGATTGAACTCAGACTGCACTTAGACAATAATTTTAGAACACATTTACTAATCCCAACTGGTTTTTCATTTTTCCGATATAAACACCACACATTTTCTTTAATAACTATAATGATAATTTTCACTTTATTATCTGTTAATAAAATTGATAATTTATTTTATTTTTAACCGACGTCATGTTATGGTTTAATAGAAATTGCAATTAACAAAATAATTATTGCTTCAAATTATTTAATAAATACACAACATTGATTTAAATACGTTGCATTTATATATTTATATTTTTGCAAAAAATATTTCCATAGAGAAATAATTATTATTTTTAAATTCTCACAGATGAGAGCTGCAATATACTCTGAGGTATTAAGACGCCAAGTTGTGGTAATTTTGTATTTTAAAAATCTCTTTTAAATAACGAAATTAATAATTAAAATATATATTTTTAAGGGTGTTTTTTTAGGCTCGATAGAATTTTAAATTGAAAATAAAAACACACAAACATTTAAAATGTAATGAAGATTTTTTTATATGAAAGATCAGAACATGGGATTAATATTTAAAAGTGGTTTCAAGCATATGGCCTCCGTTGCTGCTCACAACAAAGCGCATTCTGGATGTCCAATTTTGGGTCAATTTTTTAAGTACTGATGGCTGTATAACACGAACAATATTGCCCTCCAAAGCATCAGTTGTTGCTAGTTTATAAGCATAAGTCAGTGACTTCCCGTGGCCCCACAGGAAATAATCGAGGGATGTCAAATCGCATGACCTTGCAGGCAAATTGACAGGTCCATTTCTTGAAATCAACTTATCGCCAAACTTTGAGTTCAATAAGTCGATGGTTGCTGTCGCTGTATGGTATGGAGCGCCATCTTGTCTTGTTTTGTTTTCAGACAAAAAATCATTATTCATGGTGCCGTAACGATTCCATTGACACTAACATGAGATCCGGCCTCATTTTTGAAGAATTAAAAATGAGTGTGAAAACCACACCAAGCGGTGCATTTTTCTGGATGCAATGGAGTCTGCAGGATATGTTGTGCATTAGTCTCACTCCCCATGCAGCAATTTCGCTTATAAACAAACCCGTTAAGCCAAAAATTAGTCTCATCGCTAAACACAATTTGGCGATAAAACGACGAAAGAATGACGCATATAATGGTCTCGTGGCTTTAATTCCTGCACTAGCTAGATCTAAGACGGGTGCAAGCAAAGATCATTTGCTCAAAAATTCCCACGTACTGGATGGACAGAGCACCAATACCTGCAACCGACGACGAATCGATAAATTTGGATGGTTTTCCACACTTTCTTTTCCAGCAACGATATTGTCTTCAGTAGACACATTACTTCGACCTTTCAGTGTTATGGCATCCTCTAAGCGACGATTGGCTTGCTCAGATAGACGATTATGTTGCACCATAAAAAGTGGGAAGTCGTCTATAAGTTGCTCGAATTGAGGACTGACTTTCAAATATTTGGATGATTTGAATGCATTGTTCCAGCGTGTTTCTATTCATAATGATTTGCCAGAGTTTACTAATAATAATAAGAAATGTTTTTTCATAAAAATAAAATTTTTTGTTTATTTTTTAAATTTTTTGTTGTTATAATAAACAAAGACATGAAATAAAAATTATGCACAGAAAGGAGATAAATATAAAATCTAAAATAAATTCAATAAACAAAAATAAATGCCACAAATTTTATTTAATTTTGTGACGTGGAACATACACTTACGTGTATAGAATTTTTAAAATAAATATTATTAAAAAAATAAAAAAAAATTCTATGAGACCTAAACATTACTTTGATTATTTCCATTTAATTTCAAACTGATTGTTTTAATTTACAAAAAAAACTTATTCAGAGATACAATAGAATTCTGGTTTAGCTTTTACTCAATATTTTAATCTATTATGTTAATTTGAGCGCTTTAGATTTTTCTGCTCTATAGAAATATGTTATATACTCTTGTACATTTATATTTATTTTATTATATATTGTTATTTTACTTTAAAAAAATGTATATAACTTTCTATAATAAGAAGTAAGTTTTCTACAAAAAATTTAGATAATTTTGTAGTTTTACATGAAACAAAATATCAAGTTCGAATTTTCGAACATGGTCAAAACTCAACTAGATACCTTTTTTTAAAGTTTTTAATAAGTATACTGTTTAATAAATATTTATGTATTTAAGTGTAAGCAAGTTTTTAGTTTTTACTAGTTTTCGTATTCCACTTTTTCGCTTTACTAAAAACTTCTCAATTTTTTTCCATTTTAATAAAAACGTATTAATATAAAATGACTGAATTATAAATGCTATCATAGTGATATCCCAAATAGTATTAAAAAATAAATTCTTATTTTTGTATTTATTTAAAATTTTCGAAATTAAAAAAATATACATATTTCTGTTTTTCTTGTTATATTCATCAAAAACATATAACTGAGTTTAGCTTAAGTTCCTATAAATAAATATAAATGATTATTTAAGTCTTTACTTAAATAAAAACTCTATTTATTTATTTTAATAAAATAATTGTTAGAATAGAATTCAAATCTTAAATCGCTTCAAATGTTTAATCTTATTGTATTTCTTAGGTATTTAATTTTGCAGGATTTTGGTGTTTTTTCCGATACTGACTTCGAATATTCGAAATTAAAATTATGAACATTTAAGTTAATTTATTTACAAACTGCTTGTATAAGAAAACATTTCTTGACAAATAAAACATTTTTAGGTAAGTTCGAATTTTCGAAGTTACCTAAAATACTTATTATAATAATATTAAAATTCTTAAATTATAATAATTTGCAACTCTTAATTAATATATACTAAAAAATTAATAAATATACTCATTATTAAATGATCCATTTCGTGTTTCGAAATTAATTTCGGTTTTTCGAAATTTTAAAAACAGTATGGTTTTTTAGAAAATAATTTAAAAAATAATAACATGAATTACATTAAAATATAATTGGCTATATTTGAAGTAAACTTAAGTATTAAAACTTGAGTACTTTTTTAAGATAAGCTTCGAATTTTCGATTTTCGCAAAAAATTAGAGTGTAGAAAAAAATTTTACATTTTTTTACTTAAAATTTAGAAATTCTAAAATTTATCGGCTTATAATACCATTTTGTTTTATTTTCGAAAAATATGTTAACACATAAAATGGAAGTTTAATTAATATCCAACACAGTCCGTCAATATTGGTTCCAAGAAGAGTGTCTGTCAGGTGATTCTAACCGAAAATCAATTCTTAACTATTTTTATATTTTACCACATTTTAAATCTTTTTTTTTTTCTTTAACTTGTTTTTGGGTTTCGTTAATGTATAATTTTTATAATTTAGTAAAGCGTTAAATAATTTATTTCCTTTTACTTATTTAAAGCGCTAACGAGAATTAACAGTTTCTGGTTGAGAGCACTTTAACAAAAAAATATAATAAAAAAAATTGAAGAGTTTTGGAAAAAACATCACATTAGCATTAAACCACAGAGTCAAGCACATTCACTAACTTTAAACACAAAAAAAAAACTCAGCATTAAACTGGAAAAAATAAGTGAACTAAAATACCTGTTGTATGAACTGAAGGCAAACACAGTTTGCTTTATTTTAGATGAAAAACTGTAAAGAATCATTAAAGATGAAAACTTGTTGAGTGGCTGAATTTCAATGAGTTCACGCCTTTAAACGTTTCTTTTTTTTTTTTTTTGTTCACACAAACAAATTTTTATTATTCTATTCTCTCTTTAGCAATGTTTCATGGTTGTAGGTAAATGCAAAAGTAGTTCAGTTTGTATTCGATAGACACAAATAATTTTTTATATATTTTCGTATTTGTTAGATTTGTGTGTTGTTGTTATTACAATGTTGTGTTGTAGTTGATTGGGTATGACTCTGTTATCAGCCATAGAAAATCAAATTAAAAAATAATTTTTATTTTATTTTTTATTTACCAAAAAAAAAAAAAAAAAGAATTTTTTGTTTGGCTTCAGGCATACAAAAAAAATATGTGATTCAATACCAACAGCATTTACAACAAAATCATGGCAAAATATAAATTAAAGAGGCCATGGATAGTAAGTAACTGAAAATATAATTTTTAAAAATAATTTCTATCAATTTTGATTTTATTTATTTTTTTTTTAACATAAAGTCACAGAGTGTAACCGTTCAATAGAATAAAGGCAGAAATGAAATTAACAGAAGTGTTATTGAAGGAAATTTTTAAGAGAAGAGATATTAAAACTGTTAAATAAAAACTATTAAATTAAATTGTTATGAAATGAAATTGAAAAATCAACAGATGTTTCTTGGACTCAAATTTTTTAATTAAAAATTAAGAAAAAAAAATCAGAAAACTGCTAGAAAATAATGTGTTATAAACTGATTTTGCACTTGACGTTACACTAAATAAAAAATTGGTTAAGAAAATTTTATTAACAATTTAATTTATGCCAAGAGTTTTAGAAAGTGTATTTTGTGTGTGGTTTTTTTTTCAGGGAGAGCAATTAGTGTTGACTGAAAAAATAAAACTTTTTTTATATCTAAAGTTGATGACAAGTGACACAAATTTTTTTTAAGATTATCTTAATAGAGGGCTTCCGCCAAGTAGGTATACTATTTGGTTTTGCTTCCATTTTGTTAAACATTATTCTAGACAGTTCTTAGTTGGCTGTCCGTGAAGTAGACTCGTGGCAAATTTATTATGGAAAAATATTCCGTACCAAATCGCATATAGCCAGGATTATAATCGAATTGCTGCGAGACTTTTTTTCACAACAAGTTATTTCAAGAAGCGGTCATCTTGTTTGGCCTCCGCGGTCGCCTGGTTTGACTGCTCCAGACTTCTTCTTGTGGGGCTATCGGAAAAGCAAGTTTTTTGCAATCAAACCAGAAACTTTTGAGCAACTCAAAAAAAAAAAATAATCGTGATGAAATTAATAGAACACCGCGTGAAATGTAATCAAAAATGTGCTCAAAAGGGTTTGCATTTGTGAGGCTAGCGAAGATGGACATTAATCTATTATTATATTTTATACATAATTGACGACATTAAATTAAATGCTTATCAATATACGATCCATTCTCTTTCATTTAATCAAAAATTTATAGACAAACAACGTAGTATACCTTTCCGGCGGACAGCTGTATCAACCAGTCTCTACTAAAAAACTCATTTTTGGAATCACGTCTTTGCTATCACCCTTTTTATGGAATTAAACATCATCCAGCAATTAAATACGATAAATAAACACAAAGTCATTACAAAAAAGTAATACAATTACTACTTTTTGCGGAGTTGATACAGGCTCGAGTGCTGCTCAAAGAGTGTCTTGGTAGGGAGGCCAGTAAAGGACTCAGATATCATAAAAGTAACTTAATCTGGATAACTGCGTAAGTGTCTAGTAGGCTTAGCATAAAAGAGTCTGGGATGGTAGCGCACATAGTGTGGAATGTCAGGCACTGGCTGGCATAGGACTTAGTATCACAGGCAAAAGATTGTTATTTATGAATAGTATGAGGAATTGAAGTCTTTAAAAAATTCTAGAATTAGAAGGGACTTCGTGAGGATACAGAAGGCGGACAGATACTAGTCGACAGTCTGTAAATACCAAAATATAGATTAAAGGATTATGGTATTATGTGACTCAATGAACGCAAGAAAGAGATTGCTGTAAATTACGAGTCGGTTGCCTACAACGATTGAGGATGGAAGAAGGTCATAAAGGGAGTCATTAAGGGTGATATCGTCCCAGATATATTCTTAAACTAACTTATGGAAATAAACATTTATTCTAAAGGTGACATCCTGTAATCGTTACGTTGGAAACGAAGATAAAGTACTTAGGTGTGTAATTTTCAGAAAAGGGAAACTGCAGCAAACGAACTTTGTCATAATAGAAAATAATTTACTTTCGATAATGCTTGGAAAGAGCGCTTCTTCACTGTTTTCCTAATAACTTAAAACCCTTCCATTAATATCGTGAAAAACCTTTTTCATAAGCTTTAGATTTTCTTGTCATGGATTTTTAGCGACGAATTCACCAAATCGTCTATCGCCATTATTTTTTTGGTAGATAATTTCAAGGCAGTTGAGATGTCATCATTTCGGTGAAAGGTTTCTTTTCTTCGTTTGTCCTCGCAAAAATCTGCCATTGCTGAATCGCTTTTGATAATTTGTTCTTAATTTGAAAGGATTGGTATCGTTTTAAAGACAGTTCATAATCTTAATAACTAAAGGGTGTCTCCATACAACATACATATTTTTAACGAGTAATACAAAAATAAATTTAAAAATTAAAGGGTGAATTGTTGCAGACAAACGCTTGTAAATTGACAGAATGTCGATTACTAGGACCGTAATAATAGCAAAATAAGAAATTCAAACTATAAGTGAAAGGGTGTCGAAATGACTATCTCCTTCTTTTTTGAAGTCGTTTAAAAGCAGGAAAAATTTCAAAAAAATTCGATTTCTTTATCCCTGATCAGCATGACTTGTATCTGTATACTCTATGTTAGCATCTACATACGCTGTAAACCTCATCTAGTAAATCATAGAATTTAAGTGAAAGAAACGTTAGAATACTACTGTTCTCCTTACAATGAGTTTATTAACTTTTTCTGTGAATTATAAAAATACACATACTCTGCTATGAATTCCATAGTTATCTTTTTTATGCGGTGTTAAATTGTAGTAGAAAAAATTGTTATCACACTTAACTTATGTTTTGTCATTCAAATAAAAGTTTTTGTCTCATAAATTTTTTTTCAAGTGTTAATAATGTTTCTGCTTTATTTTACGACTTTATTTTTAAGAGTTATCTTAATCACTGAAATGATATAATAATTAAAAAGAATGTTTTTTTATTTTGTAGACTTGTAGATTTTAATTGTTGTTATACACTTTGCTAAGTTTTTTATTTCATTTTTATCTTTTCAGTTCCAAGACAAGGGCTCATTATTGTTTTTAAGGTGAGTTTAAGAAAAAAAAAATTAATTTTGTTTTTCTTTTTATTGCTGCTTTTTAACTGAAAAGGGTTGAATTTTGTCAATGTACAGGTGGTATGGTATGTAGACCGTAACGTTGTATGAAAACAGCTAATGGTGCACAGTCATACTAGTTATAAGGCTATAGAGCACGCGACCAGGAATTGTCTTATGCAGTAATTTTATTGTGTGAAGACTTGTCACATCCCAATACCACAATCTTATTGAAACCTCTTCTCCACATATAAGGCAGCAAGTTAGGTGCTATTATGTTACGCTATCAAACAACAGCAACATTTATTGCTTTACAAACCTTCTTTGGAACTTGCACCGAACAGGTACAAATTATCAAGGCGTTTCAATGAAACAACGGGAATTTTCTAACAAATTAAATAAATTCTAAAAAAAAGTCTTTTTTTCGAGCTATATTTTTATTATCCCGATTTAATAATTAATTCGCCGATATTGATTATTGAGGGTGCTTCCATCCTCAAGGCATTTGTTTTTGAACAATTACAAAAGATTCTATGAACCCCAACACTAACGACTATTGAAGACAGAAAGATTTAAAAGGGTTGCATTTGTTGGCGTAAATTTTGGTTAATGCTATCAATTATATGTTTGTTACTTCAGTCATCTGTTATTGATGGAAAGATTTTGAAAGATTTTCCTTTATTTGAAAGGGTATGCATACAGCTAGGTTCCACTGTATTAATAAAAAAGGTTTAAAATAAAAAGGTTTCTCATACCTACTCTCTGCATTATCGTGATGGTTTCTACTAACCAAAAGCCATAAAAAAATTATTTATCTATTAAAAGGTGTTCCCATAGAGCTATGAATTGAATATATGTAAATGTTTTTAGTTTTCGAACAGTTAGTGCCACACAACTAAAGCTTACACAGACTCCGTATTAGTACATTCGCTATAAAATCAGTGTTCGTTTCTATATCTACTATAACTACACGTGTAGAAATTAAGAATATAAATTAAGGGTGACCCTACATAAAACTAATTTTGACTAATGAAACCTAATATTTTAAACCGTAATTGATAGATATTTGAAATTTGCGTCCACTTTAACAACAGGTATTAAACTTAAATTAAAGGGGTACATAGCACAGATATGAACTTAAAAATTTAAATTTTGTCCCGCATTAGAGATACATTTAAAATTGAAACAAGGTACATATTATTACCATGCTCGATTCTACAAAAATGATAGAAACTTAAAGGTTGTCCCATTGCAGACGTGATTTTGACTTAAATGATGTTGCGCTTTGGACCGAAACGGCCATAAATTTCAAAATTATACAGAGTGTGAACCAGTGCTGCCACAACCAAAAAATTTTTACACCCAAAATTTGCTTTAAAAGTTACCAAATGAGAAAAAAAATAACCAAATTTCAATATGTAGTATTTTTATTAAATAACATTTAAAATGAATACATATAACAAAACTTGTAGTTCACAGTATAATAGTTTAAGACCACAGATTTACTTATTAAAAGTTCATTGCATTTTGAAGTGAAATTTCACATTTAGCAAAATTAAAAAGAAAAGTATTATAAGCAAATGAGTAGCAATTAAGGCGAATTCATAACAGGTGGCTGCACTAGCGATTTTAGCCACAGCTGTTTTATTTTCAGTTGTCTTGGTAGTAATTCGAAAAATTTAAAAATATAAAAGCTTATAACATAAACAATATGTACATGTGTATTATTATTTTGGAGAAAAATAACCAAAATGAGAAAAACATTCACATCTCCACATTAAAGAAAAAAATAAACACTTTTGGTTAGAAATAACCAAAAACGGCAGCCCTGGTGTGAACAAATATACGAGGGCTGCTATATATATATTTCTGCCCTGGCAACACTCAGTGCAAGTGCAATCTGACATTTCCATTGGAAAGTTTGTCATTTTTAAGCATAATCGTACTCAAAACGTTTTGACATACGACCATTATTTGTGTTGTTAACAGTGACTTGAAAAAATTAATATAGAAAAAAATGGAATTAACTCGTGAACATTTTCGTGCCATCATTTTTCACAACTTTCGACGTGGATTATCACGACAAGAGTGCATTGATGAACTTAAATCTTTGTATGGCGATGAAGCACCATCCTATAGCACTGTGAAAAATTGGTATAATGAATTTAATCGTGGCCGAAGCTCGCTCAAAGACGAATTCCGTGAAGGTCGTCCAAAAACGGCTGTTGTGCCAGAGAACATTGATGCCGTGCGTGAACTCATAATGCAAGATCGACATGCGACATACCGAGAGATAGAGGCATCCTTTGACATTTCTTCCACCAGCATACATTCGATACTGCATGAACACCTGGCCGTAAAAGAGGTTTCTTTTCGTTGGATCCCGCACAATTTTAAAGTAGATCAAAAAATACTCATGTCGATTGGTGCAAAGAAATGTTGCAAAAATACGATTGCGGTGCTTCAAAAGATGTTTATAAGATCGTCACAGGTGACGAATCATGGATCTATGCGTATGAGACCGAAACGAAACAACAATCGACCGTGCGGTTCTTCAAAGTCGAGCAAAATCCAACGAAAGTTGTTCGTGGAAGAAGCACTTCGAAGCAAATGGTCGCCTGTTTCTTCGGCAAAACTGGTCATGTGGCGACTGTTCCGCTTGAGCACCGTAGGACGGTCACTTCTGAGTGGGACACAACAATTTGTTTGCCTGAAGTCATCGGAGAAATTTGAAAAACCAACAAGAGAAGACGAATCATTGTTCACCATGACAATGCGAGCTCTCACACATCGGCTCAAACCAGAGCGTTTTTGACCGGCCAAAACGTCGAATTCATGGGTCATCCGTCGTACAACCCTGACTTGGCACCTAATGACTTCTTCTTGTTTCCGCACCTCAAGAAAAAAATGCGTGGTCAACGATTTTCGTCGCCAGAAAAAGCTGTTGAAGTGTTCAAAAACCATGTTTTAGAGGTGTCTCAATCGGAGTGGAAAAAGTGCTTCGACAACTGGTTTGAGCGCATGCAAAAGTGTATAAATCATGCTGGAGAATACTTTGAAAAACAATAAAACCATTTTTTATTATAAATATTCGCCTTTTCACTATTAGGCCAGAAATATATAGAGCAGCCCTCTTATGCACTTCAAGAGAAACAGTAAATGAAATTAAAATTGAAATGGTAAGATTTTAAGTGTTCCCTACGTAAATGGCAAAAACGTAACCCTATTGTTTTAGTTGCAATGTCTTTGTGTCTTTCACAGCCTTCGAACTCTGGAAATGTAACAAATAGACTCTTGAAATCTTCACAGAAGGCTTATTACACCATCCCCTATTACAGTAAGTATTAAATATTAAAGGGCGTTCCGAAAATGATGTTATGTTCATTAAAAAAAGTGGTAATTTAGAACTGTGATGGGAGACTCATCAAATTTGCACAGTTTATATAAAACTATGTCAACAGTCACAAAAAAAAAAATTAAATTTTGTATTAAAGGGCGTGACATGATTTTTAGCACATGTGGTGGGGCCTTGATTTTGAACTGCAATATCAGCATTTTATATCCCCCATTAAAACAAGTATAAAAAAAGTTAAAATATATTTTAAAGACTGTGTCTACAGTGATGTGACATTAAAGTACATTGCTAAAAAGTCTTATTTTTATCAGCATAAGACAGATTTTTAGATAGAGTATGTACAAATATGTACCACTAAAAAAAGTTTTTATTTTGACAAATAGGGCAACGACAAATAAAAACAAAGTAAAATCAAAAATGTACAGGTGGCCTATACATTGTACGAAACCCTTCGTGTGTGACTTAAATTCGCGCTTGGGGGATTAATTATATTGATTGAAATTTTTTTAATCGTTTAAAGCATAATTTAGAAATTAAAAAACAAACTTGTACTTACAGATAAATTTTTATTTAAGATTTGAAGACACACAGCATTCTCGCTAAAGTTTAAACTCGTATTTTTTTTTTTTAAATATGTAATTTTTCATAAAACTAGCATGAAATTTTTAAATTTTTATTAAAGAAAGAGGGGTTACCACTATGGCAGGGCTAAAAGTTTGAGGGGATGTTATTGTTGCTTTTGTTTCGTTTAAAATAACGCATATCGCCGCTTAACTTAAAAAGAGAATTGAAAAAAAATTGCAGCAAAAAATGGCATGGTGTAAATCTGGTCTTATTTAACAATGAAAACCAGTTAGGTTAGGTTAGGTTGCGCAGGCCATCGGCGTAAAAGGCCGACCTACTTGGGTCCAAAAGGTCCCGTTGTGTCACCTGGAAACAGGATATGCAGGGGATCAGATTCAGGCCATTACGGCACCATCAAAGATTCCAATCCAAACCATTCCGAGGACCGGATAAACAGATTTATCCTAGCAACGTCGCAGACAGATAAGTCTGCAAGACCATGCAGTCTCGGACTGCCGAAGATGGCCGCTCTATTCTCAGAAAGAGCTGGGCAGTGGCAGACCAGATGCTCTACCGTTTCTTCCTCTTCCTCATCTTGACAACTTCTACAGTAGTCAGGATGCGGAAGATTCAATCTCCTAGCATGGGTACCAATGACACAGTGCCCCGTCAGCACCGCCACCAGTGCGCCCAGCTGCCCCCGAGGAAACCTCAGTAGATTTGCCGTTCTCCCACTATCGTACTGAGCCCACAGTGTCCTCGAGACCCTGCAGGTAACCTCCTCAGACCATCTAGACTGTGCAGCTCTGAGGAGTTCCTGCTGAAGTAAAGCTCTACAGCAACTTAATGGGACTCCCACCAGTGTATCTGTCTCCCGGTCTCCCAACCGGGTTCCCAGTCTGGCTAGCTCGTCCGCGACCATATTTCCGGGTATGGCCGAGTGAGCCGGTACCCAAAACAGTCCAGGTTGGAATGTCTCGCCATCTCGTTAAGAGATGTCCGGCATTCACGAACCAATCTGGATGTCATATAGACACCCGAAAACCTGTTGTTCTGTAGTCTTATTATTCAATTAAACTTCATAAATGGCCTCAAAATAAAATTTTGCATAAATTTAAGAAGTTCAGTTTTTTAAAGTTTTAATTTGATCTATTATTTCATTAGTTTTCTTTTTGTAGCTTATACTTTGCAACTTAAGCTAAACTTGAGCCATTTTCTACACTGATACAAAACAGCATTAAGACCTTAAAATAAAAACTTATCACCTTCATAAAAACTAAAGTTCAAATATAATAAAATTACACTATAAACATTAAACTTCATCTGCACTATTACACTCGTCTGCTTTAATATACAAATAGAAAAAAGAAAGACCATATTACTAACACATAGATATCCATATAATTGCTTTCTAAGTCGCTTTAATTATGCCAGCAAAAAAAAAAAGTGACATTCTAGCATTAGAAACTGTAAATGACCATTATATACTTATGTACGTATGTGTGTATGTAAGTATATACTTGTTTAAACGGAATTGCGCTAAACTGAACTAAACACTGAAATGACCAACCAGTATAGAACGGAAACCATTAATGACTTTAAGCACTTTTAATCCAACAATCATAGACACAGAGAAGATACTCTTTTTTTTTTTTTTTGCTTGCTTTAGACTGTTACTCTTTTCTTTTTTTACTTTACAAATGTAAATGTATTTGTAGTTGTTTCAGTCATTTCAAAACAAAAAAAAAAACTTAAAAGCTACTGATGAGGAAATCTATACTAAAACTATTATTACTGCAACAAATACTATTGCTTAAATTACTGCTTCTTAAAACAAAAACTAGTGATAGAAATGCTGGACTACACTAAGAAAAACGTTCTTTTGTGAATTAAAAAAACACATTTAAAATTTTAAATTAAAAAAAAACTGGATTTTGTATTAATATTTTGTGATTTTTTTATACCACACACCAGCTTTAAAAAAAGCTCGATTTTAAAGAAAACTATCACAAAGGCTTTACAAAATTTCTATAAAGTAGTGAAATTTATTAACCGACTTCAAAAAATTAGGTTATCAGGAACTTACAGGTTGTTCCCATTTTAAAAACACTTCATAATTTTAAAAACTAAAGGGTGTCTCCATACAACGTACATATATGCTACGTGTATTATGAACTGTAAAGGGCACTTCTGTAAAATTTAAAATGACTGCGTGTTACTATAGCTCCCAATAACAAAAAGTTATATAAAAATAAATCTAAAAATTAAAGGGTGCCCTCATTATTCGGCCTATCTTTCGAACCGTTATAGACAAACGTTTGCAAATTGGAAAGAATATCGATTGCTATGACTGTTATAGTTACAAGTAATAATATTTATATTTATAAATAAGAGGGTGCCCCAATAGTTGAGGTATTTTCAGGTATGTGGCCAAACTTTTGAACCGTTTCAGGCAGAACACTGAAACTTAAAAGGGACCTGCATTATAACGCCCTCTATATCAACAAGTTTATAATTTGAATTTAGAAATTAAAGGGTGTCCCATAATAGATGTAGATTTACTTAAATGGGCTTATTTTTTGAACCCTTATAGACAAATGCTTGTAAATTGGACGGAAAGTCAAATGCTATAGCCGTTATAGTAACAAGTATTTATATTAAAAATTATAAATTAAAGGCTGTCCCAATAGTTCATTTAATTTGATGTATATGGGCGTACTATTAAGCAGTTGAAAAAAGATGTTTGATATATACAAGGAACCTCTATTGCTTAGTCCACTATTTTAGGGTAGCTATAGCAACAAGTACAATATTTTGATTCTAAAATTAAATGGTGTCCCAATAGTTAATAGTAATTGGATGTATATGGCCAAACTTTTGAACCATTATAGACAGACAGCTGAAATTTATAAGCAACCTGTATTGCTAAGTCCACTATAACGACAAGTTTGCCATTTTAGTTTAGAAATTAAAGGGTGTACCCATATAATTTGATCTAATTTGTCTGATATGGCGCTATCGTTTGAACCGCTTTATAGAGACACTTGAAAACTGAACAGAAATTTACGGCCCGCTATAACCACAGGTATAAAGTTTGGAATTGCAAATTAAAGGGTGTCCCAATAGTTAATGTAACTAAATATACGTGGTCAAGCTTATGAACTTTTATAGACAGATAGGTTAAATTCCCTGTTAAGTTTCTGTTTTTTTTTGCCAGAATTAATTCTTTTTTCTCTCTACAAATCGCCACATACATTTGTTCTTATTTTTCTGCTAACCGTCAGTATAGTCACAAGTGCAATTTTTATTCTTTCGAACATTGCTCTTTCACAACATTGTAGATGCTGAGCGTTATGAAGTAAATATGAAGGCGCTATGTGACGAATTAATTAATTAATATGTTTTAATAATTTTTGTTTCATAAAAATTATAGAGACATAAAATAAAGGTGAACTTAAGCCTAAATATGAAATTCAAATATTTAAAATTTTTTTGTTAGAAAGAAAATATAGAAAGTGTCTCATGAGTTTAAGAATCCATAACGATTCGAATAATTGTTTAATACTGTTTTTGCTGACATGCAAATGTTTTCTTTTTTTTAATTAAAAAGAAGTCTTGTTTTCTCACTTAAGGTTTTTTCTCTTAAGTTTTCTGGTCATTTATATTGTACCATCCACGTTGAAGGGAAAATATTTTCTTTAAAGGGGAGTGGCACTTCAGGCAATAATAACTATTTAGTGTGTAACCGTGCATCACTCTTAAGGAAAAGGATAGATGACTGATAAACATTTTTATTTTTTGATTGCCGAAGACGCTGAACCCTGGCCAACCAGAAGGTGGTAAGCACGTTGACTACACCAGCCTCAATATTTAATTTGATATAATTATCTATATACTAAAAATATTTCTTCTACAAAAAAATAAAACAAAAAAATACAATTTCAAAAACACAAAAACCTTCGAGATCACTCTCTAACTTAGATTGCTATTTCTTTCATTATTATCTTTCATTATCTTGTTTTTGTAGTCAAACAGCCCGACCATATCAATATTATGCGTTCACTAAGCGAGCAATGATACTGAAAAGGGCAATTTGCTTCTAAACGGGTTTAAAGAGATTTTTACCCCGAGTATATATAAATAGTGATACAGCGGATTTGTCACTTGCCAATGTTGAGAAGCATATCCTCTATGATTTAACCTTCGAAAGCGGCTGGTATTGATAAAACTAATAACAAGATGCTTTTAGAGTTGCCCGATGTAGCAGACTGGAGTTTCAATAATGAAACTAAGCAAAGTAGAATATTATTATTTGTATTGATTAATCTAAAAACCCTTAAATTAGGTTCTCTTAAATAAAAATTTGTAAGCTGGACTTATCAAAAAACATAAATAATTAAAAATAAAGCAATTTTTCTATTTCCAAAATATATTTTTTTTAGTGTAAATATTTCACACAAACACTGTCATTAAGCATTTCACTAAAAGAGCAGTAAAATGTAGCAAATCACACAAGAATACTGTAGAATCTTTTTGTTTTTGCATGAACAAAACAAAAAAAAGCTATAGCAACACAAAGATATAATCCGCATTTGATGATTGTAATGAATGCCGCTTAATTTTTGCTTCTTTTTTGTTGTTCTTTCTTTATTTCAACTGAAGTTTCTTGTCAAACTCTTGTGAACGAAGAAAAAACAATGAAATATTTTTTAAACAAGTTGAAAAACAAGTGATGGATATAATACCATGCTTTGAAAAAAAGCAAATGTTGCATGTGGCAGAATTTAAAGAAACTAATAAAAAAGATACCAATAATAAAAAGAAAGAATAAAAATTCCTAAGAACAGGAATAAAAAAATTTTTTCATAAAGTCATATTAAATATGATCGTGACTTTGAATTGGTCTGCAAAAGATTCTAAAAAAAAGCAAGTTAAAGCAATAGGAATTCAAAGAAAAAATTGAAGACGGCAGATATACAAGGAAAAATTATTTAAATCTTTGAGGGGAGAGAGATATTACTCCTTGAATTTGTTAGGCTTCAAGAGAGGAGCCATATGGCAAAACAATTATAAAAATATTTTGTCAAAATTATCAATGGCATACGAAAATAAGGAGACCATACAAAGGCATACACAAGTTTCAATAGCATAGTGAGAATTTGATGATGATGAGACAACTTAAAAAATTGCATGAATTCAATAACTTGCAGATTTTATGTACAATGAAAAAACTTCTTTATGGTCCTCGATTATTTCTGATACTAGTTTTACAATTTACGACAACATATCTTTCAGTGAGTCTCATACTGTCCACCAAAGTGATTTCAGACTGTGAACTAGGAACTTTTAGATCTCAAGTGGTCAACATCACGTTGTTGCCATTGTCTGGGCCGATTAAGTGCTATCGTTTAACATTCTGAAAGCATCGTTTACTTTGATTTTCATTTTGGTCCGCTTATATTTAAAGTTTCCATGACCTGGCACTAACATAGTTGTTCAGCTTATGATACCTCGAATGTAACCAAACAAATTTCTAATTCAGGAGTGACTTTAGAGATTATACACCACTAATCTCTTGTTATGAACCTTCTTGAAATTAAAAAAATTAAAATTAGAATTCTTTCTTTGAACTGTCAAAAGGATTTAAGTCAATAGTTAGTTACTTAAAAAAAAATAAACAGCTCTTTGCCCATTAATTAAGTTAATTAAAGCTTAATTGTTTATTAATTTTTTTATCAAAATTTTTGAGGCATGATGCTTCATTTATTCAGTTTTACAACACTTGAATTGTTTCTTTAATTTTTTTTCCTTCTAAACGCAATTTATTTCCTTAAGTCGTTTATACAGAATCGTTTTCATTGTCTCAGCTCATGTCCAAAATTTAATTATGCTGAGTAATATATGTTATATTCTTTTGACAGGTACCCTACATTAGTATAACATGAAAAATTAGATTTACAATATATCAGTAAAAAAAGGTTTTAAATTTTTTCCACTAAATTTTATGTCAAACTTATCGTAGTGTCAAGTGAAATGAACGAAAAGGATATTTGAAGTAGCAAAACTCTTAAAATGCCCATTCGCGTTAATGTACGGAAAGGGAATGAATCATCACCGGGGTAACATAAAATGGACCGAAGCAGAACATGTAAGCGACGGTGGAATAAATCTCTAAAGTAACGTAGAAATAACCGCTGTTAGAACCTCAAAAATAAGGAGAAAGAAAAAGTCCATGAACACAAGCTATGCAAGTGGAGGGTAACATATGTGATTTAACCTCAACCTGTGATTTTCAGCCCTATTTTTGGGAAAGAATAATGAAAGCTAAATTATTTGGTAGCCCATTTGTATATCAAGGTTGGTAAATAATCAAGCTCAGGGAAGTAGTGGAAATGTAAGGGAAAAAATAATAGAAAATATTTTTGATGTGGCAACTCCTTAAATTCCGAACTAGTCAGAGTAATGTGGACTATTGATCCAAATTGAAAATGAAATAAGACAGATAGTTACTTTGGGACTAGAAGTATAAGAAAAGAGTTTAAGGGGTGAAACTTCTGCTTGTCTACGAAATATGGATAAATCTGAATTTCGCAGTTAAAAAGCAAACAATAGGAATGAAAAATAATGTGTAAGTCGTAGCAGTTAAGGCGGGTTCACCCATTGTTTCGGAACAAAATTTTTGTTGTGAGAGAATTTTAGTTTTGTGAGAGTTTGTTCTGAAACGATTCACCCACTTCGAACAATTTTTCTGGAAAAACAAAGCTACCATATGAAACATATGTGTAAGCGAGATGTGTTACTTTACAAGCAGGCAGCACTGTGATAGAAAATTAAAATCACTGAATGCCGTTTTGTTATAAATAAATTCTAAATTAAAAAAAATTTCATAATTAAATCAAAAAATGAGGTAAAAAAAAAAATTGAGGTAAAAAGTCATACAAGCATTCTCTACCCGGCTTTTTCATTTCTGAAATAAGCTTCAAGGCAAGGGATTCATTCGTTGAGATCCATGACACAATTTTTTAAACTTATTTTCTTTTATTTTGTGTTTTATTATAAATATACCAGGCAAATTAAGGCAGGTAATCTTAAGAACAAAACAAATTTTAAAAATAATTATTGAATATCAATGCAAACAAAGAACGAAAAAGTATGTAAAATATATTTTTTGCTTGAATGATTTTTATCACATTAATTAATGAAGTGGCAGCTCAGTTAAATTTTCTTTGAAAAAAAGGTAGTTGGCAGCACAGTTTCTTTGTTTCGGAACAAAAATTAAAATTAAACCAATTCAAGCTGAAATTGTTCCGAAGTGAGTTTACTCTATTTCTCTCTCTCTCTCTCAAAAAATAAAACGTCAAACTACATATAAAAAAAAAATGTTTCGGAACAAAATTTTTGCCGGTGAACCAGCCTTTAAGTTCTAACGTCGATCACTAAGGTGAATGAAATATAAGTAAGATACCAATAACAGAAGTAGTGAAACGAAAGGACAACATTGAGAAATATATTCAATAACTGTGGATTAAAAACAACCGAACAGAAACAAAAAAATTGCTAAGTGGAAACTCAAGTAAAAATCAGCCAGGTCATTAATACAGAGTGAGTACTACAAGGCATTACAAGGGGCGAAGTATTTATTCTTCATAATAAGTTAAGCAATCCATTTCAAACAACGTAGCTTTCTAAAGAATTTTGCGCCTCTTTGAACCTTTCAAAGAAATATTTTTCTAATGACTTTGATTTATGATTACCAGACAGGCACTGATTTGATTGAATAAGAAAAGATTATGCAGAGTTTCTATGTCTCTTATGGCATAGCATTATATAGAAGGTATAGATATGAGCATATAATTTGATATGATTTTTTAATTCTAAATGTTTAATCTATTGAAATCTTGTTGTTTTCGGATAACTGATAAGTGTCAATTCATTTTGGACTTAATTTTAATTAAATTAAAACAAGTAAGAGTGCTATATTCAGCTATGCCGAATCTTATATACTCTTCACCATTAATGTAAATATAGTTTGGTGAAGTAACTCCAATCAAGCAGAAAAATATTGGGGTGACAAAAAATTAAAAAAGGACAAAAAATTGTCATCGGCTCTTGATGAGTCTTCAAAAGCTTTTAAATGATACCTGTATTGATGTCTCAAATAATATGGTGCACAATCGTACTTTTCTATGAAAAGTTGAGAGGCCTATAACTCTAAAAATATGGGCAATCGTCAATTTTTTTACTTGATGTTTTTTTCTTTTTTTTATTAATAATTATCTGTCGACTTATATATTTATTTCTTTTGAATTGGAGTTTCTTCATTGTTCCAAATGATATGGAAAATTGAAAGGTAGACGTGGTGTTCCGCTGCCTTCACATGATGTGATGATTTGATGATGTGATTTTTAATAGCTAAATTTTTGAAACTATGTTGCCTTGGCAAAGTTAATTTCATTAACACAGACGGACATCGCCAAATCGACTTCGCTGTGTATAAGAACTCAGAATATATGAATATGCTTTATGGGGTAGAAATTACAAACGGAATGACTAAATTATCCCTGTGACTACTGAATGCAAAGGCGTTTCCTATATCTTAAATAATCTTTGAGAATTCTGTGTAGGGTATTAAAAATTGATGCCAACTTAATAAATAACTTTTCCGTATTCTTCATATAATTAACGTAGGCTACGTTTCATTGCTCAAATAATAAAAAAAAATATTGCTGAAGAATGCATTTTTTAATTCAAAGAAACATTTGCTTCTTTGTTGTGTTCTTTTTCTGTTGTTTCTGTTTTCAGGTTCTTTCATTTTAAAATTGTTTTAAATCACTATAATTGAAAGAAATCGTGTAACAAAATGAAATAAAAAGTGATCCTCACCACATGAATTGTATTTACTTTAACAAGTTACTTTATTTGCTGCTATTTTACTCGCAGCTTGATGCTTAAATTTCATAATTTCAACTGCAGCAGTAATAATTCTTAAATTATTATTGTATACTTTTTTTTAATAGTTGTGCTTTTAAAGTTGCTCCAATTTAAAGGCAAACAGTCAAAGCACTGAATGCATTCACTGCACTTGTGTTGAGTGTGTTGTATGTTTTTTTAGTAATTTCACAAGTGCCCCTTATGTTGTTTTCTTTTTAGCTTTTTTTCTCTTTCTTTTTTTTTTTTTTTTTTTTTGCAATAATAAGCAGGGATCAAAAGATGATCATATAAATCTTTAAAGCAGCAAAATATAAAATTAGGGGTTATAACAAGTTTTTTTTTTTTTTACTTTACTCCTGTTGTAGTTTAATCTTTCACAACATATTGTTGGGAATATTAAATTACAATAACATCAGCATAATTGTTTAAACATTATATGGGTCTATAGTTGAAAGAACAGCAACTACAGCAGCATCATCATCCTGTTTGACAAAGACAGCTGCTGTTAACTTGTTCTGTTTTTTTATCTTCTTTATTTCACTGCTGCCGGCTTTGAATCACTTATACAGTTTTACAAGAGAAAAAACACTTTATAAGGTTAAAAATTTATCATTATCCGCAATAACAGTGGTGTCTAAATAAGTAAGTTCTTTATCTTTGGAAGAAAACACTAGAGTGATTATAATACAGGGTATCCCCCGAAAACGATTAGAATTAGTATATAATTTGTTTTAACGCTATTTTGATAAACATTAGTCTTGATAGCTCATATTTAGCCGTCGTTAAGGTGGCACGTGGCAAATTTATTATGAAAACTATTGAATAAACCAACATGTTTTAATTGCTAAAAAAATTTATCAAAATGAATTATCAATTTCTGTGACGATGAGAAAGTTAACGTAAAACTGTTGGGGGAAACAACGTGCAAACAAAACGCACTACTTATCGATTTCGAAGCTTGGTCTTCAAAAAACAGCTTTGGGTTTGCGTTTGTTTCCATGTAAGATTCATTTGACCCAAGAGTTTCTCTCTCAAGAATATTTACGCCGCCGTACATATGCCAATAGGATGTTACAGCTCAACCACAACAAACCCTATTTTAATGAAATAATCATAATGAGTGGTAACGCACATTTTCATTTGGATGGATATGTGAATAAACAGAAAAGTCGGTTCTGGAGAATGGAACACCCTCAAATTATCCATCAGTCACCATTGCATCTATTACAAGTGACAGTCTGGTGTGCAATTTGGTTAGAAAATGAAAACGGCGTTACGGTAACTGTAAATGGGAAGCGATATCGTGATATGATTGACAACTTTTTAACGCCACAATTGCATGCCATGCCATGACGGTGCCACATCGCATGCAGCCAGGATAACACAGGAATTGCTGCGAGTACCACACCTTCTCGTCGGACACCCTGTACTTCTAATGACTCTAATCTCAGTATAAAATGTTATTGGTGATAAGATAAAATAGAACATGTAAGAGTGCTATACTTAACTTAAAATAAATATAGTTTTCTTTTGTAGGAATACGTATATCTTTTATAAAATGAAGATATTTAAGGTGAACTTGTTGCTTATTTGTGACATGAAAGAATTTTTGAAATATAAGTGTGAAAAGCAGGGCTCTTAGTTAGTCGATATTCGGTCAAATATTTGGTTTTCAGCTTTACTTGTTTGAATTTAATATAAATAAGTAAGATTGCCCTTCACCATATACTGCAGATTTCCCATTGAATAGTTCAAATAAGAATCTTACCAAAAAGTATTTCTATTAAAATTTTTTTTTTCAAGTTTTGCTTATGGTTGTCATAACTTATTTGCATTAATTTTATCATAAACAACAACCCTTTTTTTGTGAAACTATAATCTATTAGTGAACTTCCAATTTTTGCTAATCTACAGTTTTTTTTTCTTAACTTTCGTTTTTTAATAAAATTTCCACTTCTTATTGTAAACACAATTTCTTACTGAAATGTTATTAAAAACATAACAGTTTAGTAAAATTTAAAGGGTTAAATGATATTTCAAGTACATGTTAATTACGAGGGCTGCTATATATATTTCTGGCCTGGCAACACTGAGTGCTGACAAGTGCAATCTGACATTTCCATTGGAAAGTTTGTCACTTTTAAGCATAATCGTACTCAAAACGTTTTGACGTACGACCAATTTTTGTGTTGTTAACGGTGACTTGAAAAAATTAATATAGAAAAAAAAGAAATGGAATTAACTCGTGAACATTTTCGTGCCATCATTTTTCATAACTTTCGACATGGATTATCATGACAAGAGTGCATTGATGAACTTAAATCTTTGTATGGCGATGAAGCACCATCCTATAGCACTGTGAAAAATTGGTATAATGAATTTAATTAAAAGATAGTCACAGGTGACGAATCATGGATCTATGCGTATGAGCCCGAAACAACAATCGACCGTGTGGGTCTTCAAAGACGAGCAAAATCCAACGAAAGTAGTTCGTGGAAGAAGCACTTCGAGGCAAATGGTCGCCTGTTTCTTCGGCAAAACTGGTCATGTGGCGACTGTTCCGCTTGAGCAACATAGGACGGTTACTTCTGAGTGGTATACTACAATTTGTTTGCCTGAAGTCATCGGAGAAATTCGAAAAACCAACAAGAGAAGACGAATTATTGTTCACCATGACAATGCGAGCTCTCACACATCGGCTCAAACCAGAGCGTTTTTGAGCGTCGAATTAATGGGTCATCCTCCATACAGCCCTGACTTGGCGCCTAATGACTTCTTCTTGTTTCCGCACATCAAGAAAAAAATGCGTGGTCAACGATTTACGTCGCCAGAAGAAGCTGTTGAAGTGTTCAAAAACCCTGTTTTAGAGGTGTCTCAATCGGAGTGAAAAAAGTGCTTCGACAACTGGTTTGAGCGCATGCAAAAGTGTATAAATCATGCTGGAGAATACTTTGAAAAACAATAAAACCATTTTTGATTATAAATATTTGCATTTTCACTATTAGGCCACAAATATATAGAGCAGCCCTCGTAAAGGCACTGTGACATTACTTAAAAATGGTTGAAATTGAACCCATCTTCTGTACTCTATAATTTTTACGAAAGGTAGCGCATTTAATTAGCATTATTGCACGAGTCTTACTTCTCTAAAAAATATAATTTTAATTTCTTTAAGAAAATTTTCAACAGTTAAATTTAACTAAAATTTTCATTTAAAACATAAATTTGAAACTCCCAGCTTTCTTTTTTAATTAAATGTACCCATTGTTGTTTCCTCACACTGTTGTGTTCATTTGACCTTCTTTTGCTCCCTTTATTTGAAGCAACTATAATAATGTGTTCTCATTATTGCAGTTGTTATTGTTTCTTTATGACTTTTCGTAAGTTGCATTATGCCTTCTTTTCAAATTACTCTTTTTTTTTTCTTTGAGAGTTGAGTTTAATTGTGTGTGACGTGTTGCATGAAATCAATCGATCAAGAATCTTGTACGTTTTTAATGCAAGCAGTTGGCTTGATTTTGTTTTACAGTTGCTGATGTTATCGTTATTGATTTCGATAGATAAAGACGGATAAAAATATAAATGTAAGATTAAATTAACTATAATTATAAAATAAATTTATGTTTTGTTGGTTTTGTTTACAGTAAACGAATAGATTATTTTGATAACAAATCAATTTATATTTTTTAATACTCAACAATATTTTGAAGAAAATGCGTTTCTTGTGTACTGCATCACTGAAAAGATATAAATATGAAACATAGAGAAATTAATCTTTTATATCTACCGATTTACACACGTTCGAAAGATTTCTATACAAATTCAAAAGCAATTATTTTTAAATCAAAAAATGTCCATCACATACCTGAATATTTCTGTCTAAGTAAATTTTAACTTGGTGACCTTACTTTCTCTTCTATTGGTTATTTTAGTTACTGAAGACTGCTTGATTATGGGCAAAACGTTTTTCAAAAGGCGTAACCTGCCATTTCCTTAAAATCCTTCTTTTAAGCAACTTAAACTAACGTTTCGCCAAACTGCGCAATTAATAAATTACTATGAGTGTTTTATATATAAAACCCTTAACGAGTTTTTACTCTTTAAAATCACATCCACAGACTTTTTTTTTTTTGTAATGTCAATCCAGCCTTAAATAAAATAAACTTGAAGTTTTTGCACAGTTTAAGCATATAAGTCAGCAATTTTATATCATAGTTATACATACATCTCATGTGACCGGAAATCAAGAGCTATTCAAACATACCTTCAAACATATCATGATAAAGTTCTTAATAAGAACAAAAAATATTTACCGGTACAACAAGAAACAACTTGACTAAGGTAAAAGAAATACAACAAAAACAATTAAAGTGAAATTAAAGGAGAAATAAAAATAAAACTAAACCAAGAAACTTTATGAACAGCACTTCTTTGGGAGCGGCCTAAATGGTAAATAAAGGCCACTGAATTTTTTTTTTAAATGGGTACCTAATTATACGCTGCATATCTGTGTAAGAAACAGGGTTATAAAACTCTAAATTAATTTAAAAATTATAGAAAGAGAACAATGCATAACAATCAATTTGAGGTGGTAGCTCAATGCATACATAAAAAAATATAAAATAAGTGTGTAAGATCGATGCTCTTAAGACGTTAGATACAAGTCTGAATATAAAACTAATTTCTTTTTTAGAAAAAACAATATGCAGGTTAGTCTTAGACTACGGCGTTAGAAAACTATGCTATTGGAAAGCTATGCTCCTGACATAAATTTTTTAAATAAAAAGAGCTGTAACTAGATTTATCTAGGAGAAATTTTTCATAGTATAAGACATTTGTCTTAGTATAAGAAATTTTTTTTTTGTATAAGACATTTGTCTTAGTATAAAACATTTGTCTTAGTATAAGATATTTGCCTTAGTTTGAGACATTTGTCCTAGTTTAAGACTTTTGTCTTAGTATAAGACATTTGTCTTAATATAAGACATTTGCCTTAGTATAGGACATTTGTCTTAGTAAAAGACATTTGTCTTAATATAAGACATTTGCCTTAGTATAGGACATTTGTCTTAGTAAAAGACATTTATCTAAGTATAAGACATTTATGTAAGTATAAGACATTTGTCTTAGTATAAGACATTTGTCTTAGTATAACACTTTTGTCTTAGTATAACACATTTGTCTTAGTATAAGACAGTTATCTTAGTATAAGACATTTGTCTTAGTATAAGACATTTGTCTTAGTATAAGACATTTGTCTTAGTATAAGACATTTGTCTTAGTATAAGACATTTGTCTTAGTATAAGACATTTGTCTTAGTATAAGACATTTGTCTTAGTATAAGACATTTGTCTTAGTATAAGACATTTGTCTTTGTATAGGACATTTGTCTTAGTATAAGACATTTGTCTTAGTATAAGACATTTGTCTTAATATAAGACATTTGTCTTAATATAAGACATTTGCCTTAGTATAGGACATTTGTCTTAGTAAAAGACATTTGTCTTAGTATAAGACATTTGTCTTAGTATAAGACATTTGTCTTAGTATAAGACATTTGTCTTAGTATAAGACATTTGTCTTAGTATAAGACATTTGTCTTAGTATAACACATTTGTCTTAGTATAACACATTTGTCTTAGTATAACACATTTGTCTTAGTTTAACACATTTGTCTTAGTATAACACATTTGTCTTAGTATAAGACATTTGTCATAGTATAACACATTTGTCTTAGTATAACACATTTATCTTAGTATAAGACATTTATCTTAGTATAAGATATTTGTCAGTATAAGACATTTGTCTTAGTATAACACTTTTGTCTTAGTATAACACATTTGTCTAAGTATAAGACATTTATCTTAGTATAAGACATTTGTCTTAGTATAAGACATTTGTCTTAGTATAAGACATTTGTCTTAGTATAAGACATTTGTCTTAGTATAAGACATTTGTCTTAGTATAAGACATTTGTCTTTGTATAGGACATTTGTCTTAGTATAAGACATTTGTCTTAATATAAGACATTTGTCTCTTAGTATAAGATAATTGTGTTAGTATAAGACATTTGCTTTGGTATAACACACTTGTGTTAGTATAAGACATTTGTCTCTTAGTATAAGACATTTGTCCCTTAGTATAAGACATTTGTCTCTTAGTGTAATACATTTGTTTCTTAGTATAAGACGTTTGTCTAAGTATAAGAGATTTGCCTCTTAGTATAAGACATTTGTCTTAGTATAAGACATTTGCCTTAGTATAAGGCATTTGTCTTAGTATAAGACATTTGTCTTAGTATAAGACGTTTGTCTTAGATAAGACATTTGTCTTAGTATAAGACATTTGTCTTAGTATAAGACATTTGTCTTAGTATAAGACATTTGTCTTAGTATAAGACATTTGTCTTAGTATAAGACATTTGTCTTAGTATAAGACATTTGTCTTAGTATAAGACATTTGTCTTAGTATAAAACTTTTGTCTAGTATAAAACGTTAGTTTTTATATAATACATTTGCCTTAGTACGAACCATTTTACAATAAACGTAAGACGGTAGAACATACATTTCAAAATGTTTACTGGGTAGCCCATTCTCCATGACACAAGCTCAGTTATAATTAAACTTTAACAGACACACGTTACAGCTTTTAATTAAAGTCTGAGTCGAAACGAGTGTTTTTTATGAATAAAGCCATATTAAACAAATTCTGGTAAATACAAAATAAATGTTTACACTTGCAAATGAACAAACATTTACTAGAACCTCACAAGACTTTATATAAGCAAATTGAATAATCGTGATAACGCAAGAAGCTAAAGCTGCAAAAAGAAAATCAAATGAACAAACGTGTTTTTATTCTTTAAAAGAAAATGGTGCTAAAAATTATGTGCTTATTTAAATTGTAAACATGATTAAAATCAACATAATCATCAGCAGAAGTTTATGTGTGTGTTTGTGTGTATGTGATGTGAATAGGTGAGAATTTAATTATTTTAATTTAGGTTTTTAGATTATATAAAATGTTCACATAATATTTTGCTTTAAAAATTTTATTTAATTGATATTTCAGCAGTTGGAGTTTTGATTCGCACTTTGTTGTGGAAAGTTTGTTGTCACCAATTAGGAATGAGACAACTCTTAGTTCGCTTGTTTAGCTGTGGGACGTTTGTAGGAGCACGTAACTCTGGGAAAGCATTAAAATGTTTTTGTTCTTGCCTTTTAGCAGCTGCTAGTCAGTTTTCTGTGCGCCAGGCTAGACACACGAATACGACAGAGCCTTGTTAGCAAAACAGGGAGTAACAAGTTCGATGAGAACCTAAAGGGATTTTGGTTTTTCTGTGGAATAGGCTCTAAATACGCATCACAACTTCTAGTTCTCTTTCAAAAAAGCATTTAGAAAGATAGAATTAAAAAACACGCTTAATGCTATGAACTGTTTTTTGTGTTTTCTCGAAAATTTTGTGAGAATCTGTAATTGTCCTTAAAAATATAATTCTTGCAAATATAGCAACTTCAAAAAAAAAAAAAAAAAAAAAAAGATTTGCAGAAGGTTGACGAGTCTAATGTAATATTTAAATATGACCAAATTGTTCGCAGAAGCTTTAAAAAAGTTATAGCGCTAGTAATAAATATGAATATCTATACTCTACGCTTGACAAAAAATCCCTAGTACAATAAAACCAGTACCTTGTTGCTGTAACTTAAGCGAATTATTTCTCACATAAAAATCTTATAGTCTTGTCTTCTTTCACACAGGGTGAGCTAGAAATAATCATTCGCTTGTTTGTAATTTTATTTTAAAAAATGTTTGAATAAATCTTAGTAACACTGTATAAAACAAGATGGCTATAATATGTTATGCCAAAAATTATTCACTACAGTTAGAGAAACAAGGCACAGGTCACATTTAAAGCTTTTAGTTCTTATTTTTTTATTGACTTTAGTTTCTGCAAATAATGCTTCCAAGAATACAAAACAAGTAAAAGTTCTCTATTCAGCTATGCCGAATCTTTTATATCCTGCACTATTTATATAAATCTAGTTTATTGAAGTAACTCCTATCAAAAAAGCAAATATTGAGGTGACAAAAAATAAAAAAAAAATTTGTATACTATATATTTTAATTTTACACAAAAATGACATCGACTCTTAATGCGTTAAGCTTTTTTTTAAATTTTTAAAGATCTCTTCAAAAGTTTTAAAATAATACCCATATCAATATTCAAAAACAAATTTAAAAATTTAGTGTCCCGTAACTCAAAAAATATGCGACCGCCAATTTTTTCACTTAATATTTTTTTCTTTTCAATTTTCTATCGTTCTATATATTTATTTTTTTTATTGGAGTTACACTATTATTTCAAATGACATGAAAAAATTGGAGGTAAGCGTGGTGTTTTGCTTTCTGCCTCCAAGGACATGGACAGATCAAGCTGATTTCCAATAGCACCTCTTTCGACACTTTTTCTCATCGATTGACATATTTATTTATTTTTTGTGAAATCAAGAAATCAGACGGACAGACGGACATTCGACTGCGCTATTCATAAGGACTCAGAATAAATATAATTCATGAGGTCGGAAATGGATATTGTAGAAATGACAAACTTAGTTATACCCTTTTTCGACTTTTTGTGGTGAAGGGTATAAAAAAAATGGTATAGGAACACCCTTCAATTTTTGACTTTAATTATTGTTTTAACAATATGACTAGCCTGCAATTATTGGACCTTAAATAAAGAGAAATATTTTCAAAATCAATTCAGAAGGAAGGGAATTCTAAAGTCACAAACCCTTAAAATATAGACGATTTGATAACCTTCTTCTTTTGAAGTGACACATGATGTAAATGAGGCTTGTAATAAAAAATTTTAAAAAATTTTAGAAAGAAAATATATTGGAACGTATGACAAAATAATAATATCTAGAAACGGCCTTGTATTGCATTTCATTATAAATAGTATATTAAATAATCAATATATATTCAAGAAAACAATTCTTCTCTTTCTATCATTATTAGATTTGCTTTTTATTTAAACCACAAAATTAAACCAAAATTTCACTATTCCCTATTTATTATATTATCTAAAAGAATTTGTAATAAAACTTGTGCTTTTCGAGGTTACAACATTTTATATATTTTTTTAAATGAAAAGATTTTCTCTAAAGCTTCTGTGTTTAAAAACATCAGCAGCTCGCTGTTTGTCATAAATATTTAATGTTTACTTGCTTTTTTAAGCCATATTGAATATTTACTTTAATGTAAAAGTGACTCATGTCTGTATAAATCTGTTAAAAATATTTTATTATTACCTACAAACATAAATAATGTTATTTTAATATAAATACAGCTTCTCATAATCTTACATATAGACGTTTATTACATTGTATTGCTATCGTCTATCAGTATTTTGTTTACTTATAATTTCATTTCTCTAGTAAGTGAAATCATTTTTGTTATTTTTCGATTCGCTATTTATTGCTGACAGAATTAAATTACATTCTTTAGAAGACAAACAAAAGCAAATCAACAATAAAATATTTATGTTGTGGTTACAAAATAGATGTCTGACGAAAAAAGGAAAAAATATTTTTATGAAAAAATTTCAAGTTTAAACTGGCTTCAGCAAAAATGAGGTTGTGGCAAAAGTACTTTTAAGACTAAATAACAAGAGATCTTTTTTGCGGCAGATATTATTAGTAAGTAAGTGATTTATATATGATTGGTTTGGTGGCCTGAGTTCATATCCCGGCTGCTGCCATTTTAACAGCAATAAATATTTTGACATTTATAAAGATATTTGGTACAGACCTTCATCTCATTTCAAGACTAGAGCCTTCTAGACGGTAGCAAAATGAAAATTGGATTTATTTCCTTTGTGGCATTTTCTTAGAGTAAACTTAAACACGAACT
Source organism: Gymnosoma rotundatum (assembly GCA_916610165.2). NCBI lineage: Eukaryota > Metazoa > Arthropoda > Insecta > Diptera > Tachinidae > Gymnosoma > Gymnosoma rotundatum. The sequence continues at coordinate 120,777,398 of OU744338.1, forward strand.
TTCCATTCAGCATAAAGGAAGCACCATTTTTTAATTAAAAACAAGTAAGAGTGAGCGCCCGTTTTTTTCACTTAAGGTGTTTTTCATGTTTTTTAATTCTCTATCGCCAATATTGCTTTTTTGATTAAAGTTACTTAATTATAAAAAATGTTATGGAAAGATTGCCCGCTGCCTCGTAGGACATGGAAACAATGTCTGATCGATTGGCGTATTTTCATTTTCTCTAGCTCATCTAGTACCACGGCAAGGTTGATTTCAACCCGAACACAGACGATCAGACGGATATCGCTTAATCGTCTTCGCTATGAACCCTTTTTCCACTTTTTGTGGTGAAGAGTATAAAAAATACAACCAAAGACTTTAAAAAACTCTCCTAAACTGAATCATCTTTTTTGCTGACTTTTTTTTTTAAATTTATCCAAAAATAATTTTTAGTTACACCTCGTACTTTAATACACTTTTGACATTTATCAAGTTTAATAATGCAAAATATAAAATTTTTTTGTTTATTTTAACAAGAAACAGTATGAGAAACTATTTTGACTTAAACAAATGTTTAAAAATTGTATCGATTTTCATAATTTAAATAAATTTATTGACTTGACAGAAAACAAACAACGAAAACTATGAAATAAGTTTCAAATTCATCGTTAAGCAGAAAACTGTTTATGTAGCATTATTGCTAAAAGGGTAATTTTAGAATATGTCAACTTAAAAAGTAAATTATTGCTGAAAAAAGAGAAGTGACTAATTTATTCGTAAATAATTTTAAAATAATTTCACTAATTTCTGTGTGCAATTATTAAAGGAATTCACAGGGTTAAGGAAATTAGTATGATAGATTTAAAAAATTAAAAATAAATATTCATAACTCGATTGAACGGAAGCATTTCTTAGCAAAACTTTTTAAATAAATATTTGACACCATTGTCACAAATTCAGGTATCGAATTTCACTCAGACTACTCTCTAATACTATTATCTGATCGTGTATTTTACGATTGCTTCCTTCATAGGCTGGCAATACTGTTAAGCAATGCTGTAATAAAATACTACTCTCTACTTCTATCAAGAATCATTTATGGGAGTAGTTAATTACATGGACTAATTAATAGACGATTTCATCAGCATTAAATGACAATTAATGCTAATCATTTTTATTGCATTGTCATTATTTTCATTAATGGTAATGCTTTTTAATGAAAAGGTTTATTGATAATTAGTTAAAAAACAAAATCATTAACATTGACTAATGACTAAATGGTTTCAAAGCATTATCATTACTAAACGTGTTTTTTGTTTTGTACACTAAATGCACATTTTAAAGTATTGTTTCAAAAATTTGGTGAAACAGACACTATAGAAGGATATTTTTTTGCTTTACTTTAACCAATAAGATTTTCTAGGTGGGGTTTTAAGGAACTCTAGAGCTTAGACATCAACTTTTACACTTATCTTACTTAAAATTGATAATTTATTAAAATTTTCAGATATATGCAAATCGATATACAAGAGTGTTTACGTTTATTTATTTTATGAATAGTTTTTTTAAGTGTCTGCGAATTTGTGTTTCATATAAACAATTATTTTTAATTCAATTGCTATCAATAATTAAACGATTTCATTGAAATTTAATTTCATTAGTAATAAAAATTATTAATTAATTAATAAATAATTTCAAGCAATGCCAATGGTAATGAAAAACTCCCAAATATGTGTATACCATAGCCAATAAAATTTACCAAACCGACTTATATTTAGACTGTCGTCTGATTATAGCATTAAGTACGCTTCTATCTTATCCTAGTAGTACTGCCTTAATGCAGAACTAGCATCTTAAAGTAAAAGCACCGTCGTATATAAATTTTATATCAAGTCATATACTGAGAATATTGGTCTTATATTACGAAGACGATCTAACAGTAGACTTCTTTGGCTATATTTTTATTCTATGAGTTCGCTTTTACACAAGCAGTATGGTATTATACTTGTACTATAATTGTTTACTAGGATTAAAGACTCATACAAATTGTTTCTTTTCGTACTGTACTGTACTGTACCGTAGGGTACTAGATATGAAACACAAACACGGTTTAAAGACTACGAAGATCATCTTATACAAAATATCATATTTGTATATAAAAATTACTGCTTTCTACAAATTTCATAAACTAATTTAATTAATTTTTTAATTGATTTAATTATTCAGCTAATTAGAATATTTGTTTTTGCTCTACTTATTAAATATGTATAATTGATACAAACACTTATCTAATTAGAAAATTATTTATTTCTTCTTTAATAAAAATAAATAATTAAATCAATTAAAATTTTTATTAAATTTTATTTCGAATTCTAGTATAAACAGTTTAATAATTCAAACGTCTGTCCTTAGTCATCTTACCTCGATATATTTGACTATAATGTTGACTATAACGTTGAAAGGCAATGCAAGCGGCATGCGGCAACCTAATTGAAGAAAGAATATGTTTATTAATAAAAATATTCATACAATAATTTTAATATATTGAATTTAACATAACTTTGTAATGATGTTAAAAGCGGCCGAGCGGCATATTTCAATTTAGTTTAGCTTTTTGTTTTGCCGCTTTAATTTGTTAAAACAAATATACACTCCTTCAAATCACTGTTTATTTTATTTTCTTTATTTTTCGTTTTAAATTTGTAATAATTAAATTTATTTATTTATTTCTGCATCGAAAAATTATAAATGTTAAAACACATTTGTACTTCATTTAGCCGCGTTTATTTGCCTAAATAAAATAAATTCCAGCGGCAAAAAGAACAGCTGACTGTCGCCCGTTGTCGCATGCCGTTTACATTGGCCTTTCACTATTAATCCGAGTCCTTTTTGTCAAATGCATGAAGACTATCGCCTAACCTTACTTAGTAAGTTTGGTATTCACAATAAATATTTTACCTCGAAGTCCTTTGTAGCTTTGCTAAAAAGTTGCCATTTAAAGAACACTTGAGATAGATACTTTTACTTGAAAACTACTGAAGTGTACTTTAAATAAATCACACTTAAGCATGTGTGGATTTTTAAAATAATAAAATAGAGCAGTTTTATTTAAAAGACTCGTCAAATATGATTTGACCGAAAACTTATCCCTTTAGTGAATTATTTTTTTTTTTGTTTTTGTAAAAATTCAAATAATTTAAAAATTTTTTTTTTTGCATCCAAAATTTAATTTATATTATTTAAAAACGTTGTACGAGCATAAATCTCACTTTATGAGATTTATAGTTTTTCAAGCCTCTTTTAATAATAATTTATTGCTAATATACAAAATTTAAGTGCAAAGTAATATTTATAATTAAAAACTAATATTCCTGTACTTTATAATAAAACTAATATAATAATTTTGATTAATAACTTAAGAGGGGTCACAACATTAATTACTATTTATGAATGCATTAGATAACTACAAATCATTATATGTGTATATAAGATAATAAATGTTAGTTATAATAATATGATTATTTCATTTAATAATATCTTTGTGATACAGGGTGTGCGCTGGGAAGCTTTACTGCTTTGTTTTTGTATAATTTTTGATTAAACGAAGATAAATGGAAATTATATTGATAAAGGTTTTTTATAATAACGGCAATTATATATGGAATATACTATCAGATTAATGTGCGCCTCTGTTAGGCTACCAAATGTAAGCCCTTTTTGAGCATGTTCTTACACATTTCAAGGAGTATTTCGTTGATTTCATTACGAATGTTTTGTTTGAGTTGCTCAAGCAATTCCATTGTAATCCTGGCTGTATGCGATGTGGGACGGAATATTTCTCAATAATTAATTTGCTACGTGTCTACTTCACGCCTGCCTTCAAATGTCAAGACTAATTTTTACCAAAATGAAGGCAAACAAAGTAGAATACCGAAGAACTGTACTAGATATTTCGGACTTGATTTGCACCTTAATAAACGATCAGTATATTTTAACATCAAGATTACAAAATGCAAACAACATTTTTTTTATAACCAGAAAAAGCGTCATATAAATGAGTGTGCATAATACAACAAAGTCATAAATGTTTACCGGAAATGTACATTATTTAAAGAAAAAAATATTTATTTTTTTATTTATTGGTACCTTTTATTGCCCATTTCATTTATACAAATATTAAACATTAACCATTAAATATATAATAAAAAATAGGAAATAAAATATTAAAATATAATAATTTACACACATACATAAAAATATTTTTTTTTTAATTGAAAAAATAATGTCAGAAAATAAATGAATTAAAAGTAATAACACTAGGAAGCATAATTGTGTAAAAAGTGTACTGTGTAAGTGCGTACTAATTGGTAAAATTACTAGATGACATCGGTTTCTAACACAAGGAACACCGAAAGTAACAAATACCTCTCACCTTCGTGATTAATTTGCTCTTTGGTATAATAAATAGTTAATGGCATAAAAGTTACAATTGAAATCCCTTACATGTGATACTAGAAACAGGTAATATAAATAATTTTAATCAAATTTCTATTCTTTGGAAAATCAAAAATAAGTTAAATTCGGACATTTTTCTATTAAAAACAGCAACACAATTATTTTAAATAAAACTTTGCTTTCATTTTTTACACAGAAAAAAAAACTAATTCGTATTCAATTACTAAATTAATTAACTTAAATTAATTTTTGTTGAATAGAACCTCTCACACAATTAATAAAATCAAATACACAAGATGGCGTATATTAAACTAACAAAAACATTTATAAAGACAATTAAAAGATTAATAAAACTTAAAAAAAATTCAAACAAATTTTTTTAAAATAAAAATTATTATTAAATTAAACAACGGGAATTTTTTTATATTATATTAATTCATTTTCTGTTTTTGTGCTATTTTCTACAATCCCGATTTATTGCTTAAATTACCGATATTGATTATTGAGGGTGAAAGCACGTCTCCATGGCCAATTCGCTACCGCTTATTTAGTTCTTTAGGAAACTTTTGACAGACAATTTAAATAAACTAAAGATTTTCCTCAAAACAATAAAGTAAAGACAAAAATCAAAGTTTAAGCAAAAACAACAAATATCAACTATGATTTTATTTTTCTTGTATCCACTGTACACGGCTGATTTTTTTTCGGCTCTTTTTATAATTTTTTATTATATTAAAAAATTGTTCGTGCCATTTAAGAGCTACGTAAGGGGTAGTGAAATTGCCATCGAGATGTGCTTTCATTCTCAATAATCAATATCGGTAATTAAAATAATTAATCGGGATGATAAAAAATATCACGAAAAAAAATTTTTTTTTGGAAATTAATTAAGAATTATTATTGTTATAGTGCGTGTAAAATTTAATTTCGTCTACGCGTTTACATACTTTACACAACAGAAAGAAAATCTATGTAGTGGAGTAGAAAAGGCCCAGCAGCAGTTTTAGGTGAAACGCCCTTTTTTCAATAACTATTCTCACCCCAAAATTCTTATTATTATAAATTTTTTTATAACTTCTTATTCCTGTTTAGGGTTTCACTGTAACAGTTTTATATTAAAAGTTTTAGTATGTGTATTTACCATTTAAACACACACATTAAAAAAAAAAAGTCTTTTTGCATTTTTCATTAAAATAATCTATTTAAATAAATAAAAGCAAATGTAATCGTAAAAAAAATCTTAAAAAATAATATATAAGTAAGTATTTTTTAATTAAAATTAAATTCATTAATTTAACTAAAATTGTTTTTAATACTTTTATTTTACATGTGATCGCTTTGTTTTTATTCGATAAAATTTTTTCGCGCTGAAATAACATTTTCTCTTTTGTATTTTTTACTGTTTTATTGTAGATAGTTATTGCAATTTACCACAAGCAGCACTAAAACAATAGCAACAAAAACGCATGAAATATGGCCGTAAGGCTAAATGGAATCAACAAGAAAAAGCAACAATTCCACTATTATTTTATTTAAATAATCAACAGAGGAAAAAAAAACACACAGCATACAACAATAAGGGGAATAAACATGAAAATAAAATAAATAAAAACAAAAGTGTGTATTTTAATTAAATAAATTTGTAAAGTGGATCAAAGGAAATAGATGTACAAACGCACTTACACTATAACAGTTTAAATGGTCAGTCAAGTCAGTCTGTCAAACATCCCAAACAGCAAGCCGTACGTCGCGTCGCCATTTCGATTATTGAAGGCTTTTAACAGCAATTTAATCATTCATCATTCAGAGTTAAAAAAATTAACTAAAAGGTAAAAATAATATTGCGTTATTAAAATATTTAAAAGAATTGTGGTATTAAATGTTTTAACGAGGAATTTTTTATGATAAAATTTAATTTAATCAAAAAGATATAAATGTAATCAGAAAATATAGGGAGGAATATGCTACCTTAATTGTTTTGAGAGCAAAAAACATTTTGCAGTTTAACGCATTTTTTTAAGCTCGTATACAAGCACATTTAAAAAATCTCCTTTGTGAACTACTGTTGAAAAAATTAATATTAAAGAAGCTCTTTGAAGAAAATCTATTTGGAAATTTTTTAAAAGGATCAATTTTAATATTTGTATAATTAAAAACAATTTAGATTTCAAACTTAAAATAAAATTCGGCTATGTCCTATATACCCTTCACCATCTATGTTCCTGAAGTAACTACAATCAAAAAACAAAAAAAAAAATTAAGTACCACATTTATATAGTTTTGCATAAAAATTACATTCGCCCTCAATGGGATTAGCCTTTTTAAAAAAAATTAAAGTATATCCATAAGTATCTCTTTAAAAGCTTATAAATGATACTCATATTGATATTTTACAAAATTTGATAAGTTCAGAGGACCGTAACTCGGAAAAGATGGGCGAGCGCCAATTTTTCCACTCGAAGTTTTTTTATTTTTTAATTCTCTTTAGCCCCTTATATTTTTTTTCTCATTGTTTCAAATAATACAGAAAAACTTTAGGTAGACATGGTGTTATTCCCGCTGCCTTGAAGGAAAAATACCGATCTTCCTAATCTCCAAAAGTACAACTTTCGACACTATGTTTGATTGATTGGCGAAAATGGAAGCCTATAACTCGGAAAATATCGGTAGCGGAAAAAATTTAAAATTTTTTGTAATAAAATCAGCGAAAAAGCTTTTTTAAATAAAATATAAAATTTTTTTGAAGCTTTTTTATCACACATAGAAAGGTTTTTGGTCTAATCATAGTTCTTGAGAAAAATTTTTTCAAAAATTGCTCTTAAAGAAAAATTTTTTTTTCATTTCATTTCATTTTATTTTTTCCCAAATATTCATATAAACAATTTTAACAGTTAAATTAAAAATAAACAGTCACAAAAACAAATTTCTTACATGCTACAGCATTTTCCAAGAACTTCCTTAATCAAAACTAAAAGTACGTATTTTTTTAGTACATCTTTCAAACATTAAACAAAAAATTAACAAAATTCCAAAAAAAAGGGATAAAAAAAGGAGGCGCTTAAGATTCTACTTAAAATTAAAGATACTTAAAAACTAAAACTTAAAAAACTAACACAAAAAAAAAACAAAATAATAAAAAAAATAATAATAATAATAATAATGAAAATAAAAACAAAACAAATTCATATTATATAAATTTAAATAAAATAAGAATAACAATTACACAACAAACAACAGAAAACAAAAAAAGGATTCATATTAACATAATATTAACATAAAAAACATGAATTCACAATTATATATACAAAAAAATAAATAAATACAAAATAAATTATTGAACAGTGTTATAGACAGTGTTCCCTATATTTAATGAACGCAGCCTCCTGTGGTAAAACAAGAGGTCTGCATTCTCATAGAGAAGGCCAGCTCCCCTAAGAGTCAACAAGTCCACAGGCGAGTAATATCTCGAAACCCGAACGGTCTCCAAACTCCCCACCCTAGAGAAGCACTCCCTAATCAGGGAGTTCTCGGAGGATCGCGCGCCTTCCAGGAATTTCACAGCTGATTCCACCATGCAGGCATCTATGCGCGCAAAATCAATTGCGCCGTAAATTGACCTACATGATGGCCTGCGAATCTCCCCATTTGGTCCTAAATAGGGCCTCAAGCCCAGGCAAGCAACCAAAATCATTCTCTCCCATCGCCTAAGCCTCTCCATCTGGTGAGAAGAAATACCAAACCAAGCCGGAAAGGCATAGGCAATGACAGGGCGAATAACCTGGCGATAGACCAGAAGACGCACTCTCCTATCAAGACCTCCCCTACGCTTCAAAATACCCTGATATGAGGAGTAGATGCGCTTGGCTCTTTCGAGAATATCGTCAATGTGCCGATAGCTCTCGAAATTCTCGTGGAAGGTGACACCTAGGTATTTTAGCCTGTCCGATGTCCCAATCAGTTCTCGTCCGATAGTCAAACTTGGTATGTATTGTCTACAATTTGGGTAAATATATTTCCGTCTTCCCTTAAACATTACGGCCACGGTCTTCGCAACGTTCAAGGTAAGACCCCATTTTGTAAAATAGTCCCTCAGTACCGTCAAGTATCGGTTCAGTCTATCATTAGTATTTCTTGCTCTTGCACCTGATGAGGCAATCAGAATATCATCGGCGTACATAAGTAGAAGAACCTCCCGTGGCGGTTGCGGTATGTCAGAGACAAAGATATTGTATAGCACAGGGCCCAATAACGAGCCCTGTGGCACTCCAGCAGAAATCAAGCCCTCGTCGGACCTTACGTCACCCACACGTACTCTGAAAGATCGGTCCCTTAGAAAATTGTCCACTATACGGCAAATGCCGACACCAAATCCCATGCTTATCATTTTAAATACAAGGCCATCATGCCAAACCGTATCAAAAGCCTTGGCAAAATCCAGGCTAACAGCTATTGTTGGACACCTTCTATTCAGACCCCTGGCAACAAAGTCTGTCAGTACCGTCAGAGCGTGCGTTGTCGAAAGTCCGCTTCTAAATCCAAATTGAAAATCTTTCAATATGTCCTTGTCAATTATCACGTCATTTATCTTTGCCAGGAGAAAGAACTCAAACAGCTTACCGAAGGCAGACAGCAGGGAAATGGGCCTATAGCTTCCGTATGCACCAGGATCCGATCTGGGTTTCAGAATAGGAACGACGAGGGCCGATCTCCACGCTTTCGGAAAATAACCAATGTTATAGCAATGATTAAAAACTATAGCTAGAAATTTCCATGCTACAGCATTGGTTCTCTTCAGCACAATATCAGATATCCCGTCCACACCACAGGACCTTTTATTTGATCTACGCCTCAACGCATTGCCTACAGATGCAGAGTCAATGAAACCTAACCTGTCTACGTTAGCATTTAAATCAATTAGTCCTCCGTCAGCTGTATGAGTCCTGCCGAAAACTGTCAAAGGTGTCGTCCTGTCCAAAGACGAGACAACCGACCGCACATTCGTACTGAATGAATCTGAATTGGCACTTTGAACTGAATGGCTAACCTGAAAGAATCGACTTGCCAACAGATTAGCGATTCCAGTACTGTTAGAAACAATCGTACCATCAGCATCCACCAAGTTTCGAATTACGGGTCGATTGCAGAGGCCCGCCGCCGATTTTATGTTTCTAAAAGTCCTGTCGTTAAGTCGAATTTTTTGCAGAAAGTTAGTCCAATGGTCACGTTCAAAAGTAGCTATGGCTCCTTGTATAATTCTGTCCAAATTTCGAATGTCTGCTTTTAAAATATTCCGTCTACCTGGATCTTCGCATCTATGCAATATTCGTCTTAGTCGTTTCTTCTCGTCAATGAAATGAAGAATGTGTCGCGGCAGCTTCCTCAAACCTTTTGCTCCTGCGGAGACTTTCGGTATGGAATGCTCCATAGCATCTTGGAAGGCCCTCTCCATCGCTACAACACATTCATCAATTTCCGTCTCTGTCACGTTTCTGTCCAAAGGTAGTCCACACGTTTCCAAATTTAGAGCCAGTCTGCTAGTAAATCGCCGTCTGTCCATTTGATCATAGTCATACTTAGTGGGGCGTTCTCGTATTATAAAGTCACTAGTCACGATTTCTATCACTACAGCCTTGTGGTCCGATTCATAGTCCAAGGTCCTAAGGTAGTGCGTACTTGTCGTAGTGATGTCCACAGATGTCAGGAAAAAGTCAATGAAGGAAGAGGAGACGTTATTAATTCTTGTCGGTCCGTCAGTTTGTCGTATTTCTATGTCAGGACTCGAGAATAAAAATTCCCGGAGGTTGCGCCCACTTGTGTTTATAAGAGGATCTCCCCAGTAGGGATGCTTTGCATTAAGGTCTGCACCAATTACCATACTACAATTACATACCAATGGCCGTATTTCATCAAAGCATTCCGCAGTGAAAGTGTCACTGGGTTTAAGGTACATTGAAATGGCAATCAAATCCACACTATTCAGCCTTTGAATACGGACAGCCGTATTCTCAACCGAACCAGTGCGTAGTACAATTTCCTCGCCATGCAAATCATCCCTAACGAGGACAGCCGTCCCTCCTCCTCTTCCATTCTGTCGGTCACGCCTAAAAATTTTATATCCAGTCATGTCAAACTTATGTCGAGCACTAAGACGGTGCTCAGCTATAAGTAGAACGTCCGGTTTTTGTCGTGTCAGAAATAAACTCAAATAGTGCCTCTTGTGTCTTGAGACAATTGAGTTGACATTAATAAAAATAATTTTGAATGAGTTATCCATCGTGTCTTAGTGTCAGAAGCATACCAAGCAATGCACGGGATCTGTCCTCGTCATTGTCCAAGTCACGGTACTTAACTGCAAAACCACCAATTTTGCTGAGGCAGTTCAAAAGTCCACCGCCAAAAAAGCGTTTACAGTCTTTGTCAATCAAGTCATACTGTGCCATAGCGACTCCCAAAGAAATTTCCGATTTTCCGGAATGCGTTTGTCCGGTCGTATTGGTCCTGGGTACTGACGCAGGTACTTTACGCGCTGCCCCAGCTGCAGCGGCATAAGAAACCCCAAACTTAACCTTACTCTCAGTAGCATGCGAAACACGTGCACTGGGTCCAACTCTGGTAAGCTTCCTTTCCTCCTGCCTGCGAAGCAGTTCTAGCCTGCGTGGACACTCCCGCGAGCTAGCTGCATGTCCTTCGTTTCCACAATTGCAGCATTTGACTGGGAGCCCAATCCTCTTTGACACCTGCCCAGTAACTGGATTGGTCACCAAAGTCTCCTGCACATTCTGGTCACGAGGAGGCACTTCACACTTACCAGGGCCATGAGAGCCAGCACACTTAACACACCTATAAGGCATTCGGCAGTTTGAGGAAACGTGTCCATACCGCTGGCAGTTGAAGCACTGCGTAATACCTGTTCGTCTAAACTTCCTTATGTGTATTTTACACCGAAGTACATATCGGACAGCATAAAACTTCTCGATGTCCGAGTCTCTCGTCAATCTGACAACCCATTTGTCACCTCCAAGTCGAACCAAACCAACGATGTTGACATTAATTTGGAGACCGTTCAAATTCTCTAGTATTTCCCTCTCTTCAAAAGAGTCGGGAAGACCCTCAATCACCAACGTATATGGACGCAGACTCTTAGGAGTGTAGGTGTAAAAGTGCACCTTTTCCTTCTCCAATAAAATCTTGACCTTTTGGAAGTCTTCAAGAATGCAGACCTCTATGTTTGCTACATTCTTTCCTAACACTTTTATGCTATAATTTTTGTGACCTAACACTTTATCAATTAAATCAACAATATTTTTAACATTAACATCATAAGTGGTAATCACCGGTACAGATTTGCTTACTCTCTTTTCAGCTCGGTTTCCAGAAGTTTCCTGCCTTGGCCGCATAGCTGCCCTCTTACTGGTTGATTTAGCTTCCTTCGCTGCATTGTTGTTATTTACTGCAACAGAACTCTTCACCGGAAGCTCTTCCAGTTCTTCAAGCGAAAAAATGCTACTGGCATCTTGACTAACATTTTCTTGCATTTTCACAATGCATTCCAGTTTCTTTTTTAAACTGTCATTCTCGTGGACAAGATGACCTATTTTCCTTCCCGCATCATCAAGCTTCTCCATCAGCTTGGAATTTAGCTTCACTAGCATCTCCATATCAACTTTCTCGTCAGATTTCCCTGCAGGGATTTTCCGCTTTTTATTAGCGGTAACTTCTTCCTCCTCCATTGGGGAGAGATCCATTTTTAGTTTTTATATGCCCAAAGGGCTCAATAAATTAAAAATTTGTACACAAAAGTACTTGTTGTAAAAATACTTGAAAAACACTTGTTGCAAAAAACACTTGCTGCCTTCTATAGGCTTCTCAAAAATTCAATTTTTACAAAAATATCCAACAGTATATTCTATCAAAATGTCAATACGGCGTTTTGTGTGTATATATATGAATTTTATTTTTTCACAGCACAAACACAACCTTTCAGTACGAAAGGTAAACACTGACTCCTCTTAAAGAAAAATTTTTCTCATAGTTTTTAGGGTTTTTTTATTTAAAAATATTTGAGAGTTATTTTTAAACAAATAATGAGTTTTCTTGGAACCTTGTATGGAAGAATTTTGTTTTTTGGAAAGTAGAGCTTTTTGTTAAAAATAAACCTTGCAAATTGTTTAAAGGGACTTTTTTAAAACTTTTATTCTCCAAGTTAAATATTTTTGGTACTTTGGGATGGTTTAAGGGATGAAGACAAAAAATATATCAACTGAATTTTTTTTATTGGTTTATTACTTTTACCTGTTATAGACAATAACGACAAAAATGTTTAAAACATAAAATTTTTTTTAATTAAAAATACGCAGACACGAGCTTTATTAAGAATTTTTTTTTTACTAAAAATAGAGTCGATAAAAAATAAAGTAAAGTAATAAAAAAAAATAAAGTTTTTTTTTTTTTTAATTTTATGTTTCAAAAATCTTTAAAAAAAGCATTCGAAATTAAGTTATGTTAGAAAGCTTTAAAAACAGCTCAACCTTAAAAGCTTTTTCAAATAAAAATCTTTAAATTTTTTCAGTGAAACAAGCAGAGTTTTATTAGAGGCTATTTTTGCATTTCTATGTTTTTCTAAAACCGCCAAATAATATATTTCTTACTTAAATAAAAGGCGAAAATATTATTCCCTGTTAAAAAAAAATTACAGCACTAAGATATTAGAAATAAATTTATTAAGCGCACTGGCATGCAACATTCAGATCACGTTTTTTAATAGAGACAACTACTAAAAACGTGTCTGCTTCGTAAAAACTGACTTATATGTAAATTTTTAGATTTGTAAAAAAGAAAGAAAAATAATGTAATTCTAGGGAAAGGAAGAATTTGTTGCTTAAATTAGTTTCAATTAACAATGAGGAGTTGATTTAAGCTCGAAGAAAATTTTATACTCTATGTCTTATCAAAATAGTTCTGTTTCTTTTGTTCACTTAATTTCTTTTAAGCTTCTTTTAGGACAATGACTACTGAAGGTGTGTGTTTTTTTTTATTCCTTCTCCCCTTTCTACCCACACAAAATAAACAAACAAAAAACTCCTAAGACAATGGCAGACAATAATTCTTAACAAAAATACCGCGAAGACTACTCAATGCAAATAATTGTAATTAGAAGGATTCATAAGCTTTCTTTCAATACATGGTAAAACTTATAAGGGAACAGTATATTCTTTGAGACAAGACGATTTAGCAAACTAATTGTTAAAGCTTTAGAAACACTAAGTTGATGTTAATTAAAACACTTTTAATCAAATATACTCAACAATTAAACACATTTAATTTTAAATAAATTAAGGCATGGCAGAAAGTTATATATTTAAATAACCATTATAATTGCTTCTTTATAATTAGAGCAATTAACTTACATCACCTTTAGTTTAATTTCCCTAATTCTGTATGACCGTTTGTATAACTTTTAAAATATACAACTTGTAATTTAATATTTTATTATTCTTCCTGGTTGCATATTGCCTTCCCTTTAAGTTTGTTTAGTATTTAAATAAATAAAAGAAAACATTATTATACATGGTCTCTCCTTTCAAATGTTCCCAGTCAATTAGTTTATGTTCTTTGCCGTTTTAATCATAGAAAATATTTGTTATAGTTGTTAGAGAACACAACTATTGTTACAGCATTGTTTACACTCAACAACAGTCTGCACTGTAGCATGTATAATAATTTACTTGTAATTTTTTTTTTAGTTTATTAATTTAAAAAAACATGTTAGAGTGCAACAATTAAATAAAAAGAATATTAAATAAACACAAATAAAAAAAAGAACAAATAGACTTATAACTAATAGAACATGACTCCGTTTTATGTGTTACAAAACGAACGTACTCGTACGATGATATTAAGGCGGTACAGATTCTTCTAAGAGAATTCCTTGCAGAAAATGTTAAATGTTTATTTTAATTCACTTGCTGTTGAAGTAATAGTCTATTTTATTGTTTTTACTCTCTTGTATTCAATTTATGAACTATTGTCGTCTAGTCGCACCATACCACTTTAATGTTTTTGAAATACTATTAGTATATTAATATAGATACAAGTAAATAAACGATATCAGCATGCCGGTAAGATAGAAAGGTTCTTATTGCTCTTTACAAAAAGTCGATAGTAAAATTCGTGAGGCAATTGAAGGTATACTCTAATCTAGCGCAGATGCGCATCGATATATAGGTACAGCTGGAAAGGCATCAGCAGTTCAGCTGGCACAAACAGAATGGGAATTCTAGTAGCACTTGGAAATGGTATAACCATGTGAACTCTCTCAATCTGAAAACTTCGAGGGAGGCTACTACATGTAGACAGTCTTGAATGGTGCTTAAAGAACCCCTTGTCAGCAAGGAGTACTTTAAGCCGGATAACCGCCTTAGTGACAGGTTATTGATTCGATGCCCTGGGTTCTTAATCCAGGCACGTACAATTTCAACTCAATCAAAACTTTAATTCTTCCAAAAATATATTTTAAGGGCTGTATACTTATATATAAAAAACATAGCCCCCTTTTTCCACGGTACTACTCTACAGCAAATCGTCGGCGAAGTAAAATAATATATTGTAACGAAAATATGATCTGGCAACCCCCGTTGTTGTTACTTCCACTTATGGTGTGTGTATAGAAAATACCACATTTAGCTAACAAAAGCTGAGCAACCTCAATGGCTGCGTTGGTGGAGGTGCTTGCTGCAAAACAGAAGTTTGTGAGTTTGAGCCCACCTTCGGAAACGTGTACAAGGAAAAATAATGATTTATTGTAATACAACTAAAAAATTAAGAATCAGAACAGTCCTCCCGACATGCATAAGACCGTTATTGTGTAAGCCATGGAAGATAATTTAGTGGGGACGTCTAATTAAATCAAAGAGTAACAGATAATTGTCAAGAAGCCATTTAATATAAAAAGTAAGAACGGTAGCGGTTAGCGCAAGGAAGTGTAACAACATAACAATAATATATGGCAGACATGTGTTGTGGCTATTGGATTAAAGGGGCTGACTGGCTTGGATAAAAGGAGTAGTGGAGATGTCTGTGGATGGTTAAGCTTACTAAACAAGGCATCGGGTAGTTCATGTCTCGCCTAAGTAAAACAGTAGTAGCATGGATGGCTGCGTTTGCAATAACGAATGTTTAGTAAATACGAGACCATAGGATTCATAAGACAGGTAGGATCAAGAAGTATAGCCAGAGAAAGCCATAAAGTAAGAATACAGAATTTATAATGAACCACAGTGGTATTTACAATTGGTAGAATCCGTACGTTTGTCTTAAGAGGGAAAAACGTAACAATATAAAATGGCTGTACTAGCTTCAAAAAGTAATGGGTCTGTTAACACCACAGACGCTGCAACAGAAGGTAACACAATTAATAAGTAGGTACTATTATCTGACGCGGTGAATGTGCATGACGTGGGAGATGTACGTCAAGTCAAGGGTAAAGATTGATAGTAACACTTCACTAAGTGAGAGTAATGCTAAAAATCAACCGTCTGTAATCATTGTAAATAGGAGAGGTTAAAAATGGATATTTCCCCTAAATAAAAATATTTATAATTAAATGATTAATATTTCACTCTAAATACGTGATATATAGAATAACGTCAGTACCTGCTACGGTGGCCTAAACTGACAGTAGTCTTACCACTGAGTAAAATATAGTGCGTCGACAAGCGCCCTTCACTGGCGTAGCCGCCGAAGTACAAAATTTAAGTACATGTCTGTCAGAACCATGAAATACCAATTGTTTGAGGGTTGGAAAATATCCAACCCCGTCTGTAGAGAGTGCAACAGCATACTTCCGTCTACTCCCAACCATCCCTGTAGACATAGACTTTAACCACAGCCACCACGTGTACGCCGAAGGGACCTCACCAATAAGCAGCTACAGATATGATCGGATCTCTGTATGGGCTACTAGTTACCGTGGCTCCAGTATAACTAGGAGCATTGGTCAGTCCTTCGACAAGTACCTAACTTGCCCATCTAAATTTCGTGTCTACAGATCGAGGGCTTGGTTCCGTTTATACCAAAAGTACTTCTACTGAACTTAGTTCAGTTCACCCTAATATCTTCGCTACACTTCCGTAACCGCATAATAAGCAAACTATCCTTGTATGGTAAACCTTGTTACGTCCACCAATAATACCACCAAAATATACTACCCCGTATACAATTTTACAATATACTTAGTTAATGTTCTGAAACCAAGTGATGCCAAGTATACTTACATAGCTGCATTATACTTAAATCACTAAATTTACTACGTATACTCTTAATATAAGTTTAATATGAAAACTTCTGTCTTATACGCATATTATGTCTTAGCTATTTACGCAAAGTCTTATACAAATATCAGATCTTATACAAATATCATTTTAATATGACTCTGTGTGTCATACGTTTTAACTATGTACAGTCTGATATTAAAAATTTTGCTAAGTATTACGTCTTATACTTAGATTTAAGGCCTGACTTCCAAGAAAAACTGAAAGTATTTATAATCACGTTTTCATATACAATTAAGACGTCTGTAAATTCAGAGATAACTATTCAATCTTAATCACTTCTACCAACTACTTGTATCAATATTTTATACTTAAACTTCTTGACATACTGTGACAATGTATAATAAAAAAATGTCTTATACTAAGACCATGTTTATTATCTTCTCAGACTTCTCGATGAAAATCAGGTAGGAAAATTATTTTTTTAAGAACTTTATTTTAAATCCAGTTTGATAAATTATAATTCAGGAAGAGTATAATCAACAAAATTTAACAAAAGCAAAGCTCTTCGATATTTTCTAGCCAGCTGAAATTTGTCTTAAAGAATAAGGCCTACCTTAAGCTTAGCTAAATTACAATTGCTCTATTCATTAGTTAACGGAACGTTGAGGAGAAAAAAAAACAGCAGCTACAGAAAACAACGACAAAATTATCAAGAAGCCAGCCAACATGCAACAAAGAATTATACTACATGCAACATTAAAAATAAACAACAAATACAAATACATACGCACCATAAGAGAAAACGGAAAAACTACAAAAAAATTGTAAAATAAAGAGAAAAAAAATCAAATTAAAACTTGTTGCAAAACGTTGTGTTAATTGCATGACAAGTTAGTTATAACTTGCTGAGTTGCATGCTTCAGCACTGGCTGCAACAAAAGAAAATTAAATAAATTGAGAAAAAACAAACGAACTACAGGCACATCTTCCTTTCCCAGTGAATGCAATGACGAAAATGATGACACTAAACATAGAAATAAGGCCGCTATTCACTATTATTTGTTTCTCTTAATGTTGCACGTAAAAAAATGAATTGAACAACAACAACAAAATATCTAACATCTGTTGATGTTTGTTTTTTGCTGCCGCAAGACAAAAAAAAACATTAACGAGCTGATGTTGCCAGTGTTTAGAACAATATTAAGCGTGGCAACTGTAAAATAATATGCAGCCATATGGTTGAATTTACACATACATTTAAATATTTCCTTTTCATAAAATTTATATCTCCCAAATACTTTTTTATATATTTTGAGGATGTGTTTTAGATGTGATAAACAATAGTTTCCCTGCATTCCCCACTAAAGTTGACAATCAGACATCCTGTCTGTTGGATATGACATGTTGTCTGTCGGTGCTTGCATGTTTGTATGTGCGTTTAGTTAAAATATCATTTTGACAATTGCGTGACAATTATAATTGCAAACAGAGACAATGTTTTCACATTTGTTTTTCATGGCATTTTGAAATTTATCATACAAATATCTTTAGTCTAAATGCATGTAATTTTGTTTTTATTATTTTATTTAAGCTTTTGTAATTATAAATAATTACACATAAATATGTATGTAAGTCAATCGTCCACAATTAAAAATAATCATTGTGGAAGGTAGTTTATTCAAGAGCTCTGTTATGTGAATTCATGCTTTTATTTCTCGAAAATTTTTTTTCCTAAAATTTACACTAAAAATTCTAATTTAACATATTTTGATTAACAAAACTATCTGCAAATTTTGCCTTTATATTTTACGCAAAAAACATGTGGCCAAAAAATTTTTTAACATATTTTTTTGATCTAAATTAATTCTTTGCCCAAATGTAGTACAAACTATTTTTACTGGGACGATAACTTTAGATTAAATTATTATTGATTTGATTTTGTTTTTCAGAAAACTTAGCGCAACTTTGTATAGATAAACCTTTTGGAAAATCCTTTTCTTTTCAAAAATTTAGTCGGATAATTTTTTTCTGTACCGAAACTTCTTTAGCAAAGATTTGCGGAATTACGATTTTGCATAAAAATTTTTTTAGTTTTTTTTGCTTTTTTGTTCAAGAACTTTACATAAAAGTTTTTTGTTAAAAAACTTGCACCACTGTTTTTGCACAGTACTAGGACTTTTTACGCAAAATTATTTTAGAATCAAAAATTTAGTTTTTAGAACTTTACCGAACTTTACGCATAAAAAGTTTGCACAAATTTTTTCTAGTTCAAAAATTTCTGGAAAAAATCTTTAGTTTGCACAAATTTGCTTAAGAGATCTAGAAAATATTTCTAGAAAAAATGTTTGGTAATTTTACAAAAATTTGTTAAGAACTCCGTTTTTGCACAAAACAAATTCGAAAATTGTCTGTAAACTTTTTTGCACAAATCTCTCTATAAAAAATAATTTAAAAAAGTTTTTGGAACAATTTTTTTTTCTTTAGTATTATGGAATATTGTCTTTGCCAAAAATACATTCTTCGCAGATTTCTCTGACACAAATTGAAAAATTTTTTCTGAAAAATTTGCGCAATTTCGCAATTAAAGCAAAAATTATTTTAATCTATAGCACAAATTTGTAATAATCTCAATTAATTTAAAACCAATTTTTTATTATAATTTTTTTTATACAAATCCACCTGTAAAAAGATTTTCACAATTATGGTTTTTGCACAAAAATTTCAGTTTTGCACAAATTTATTAGGAATTTTATTTTTGCGCAAAAAGAATTAGAAAATTTTTCGATTAAAATTTTTTTACACAAATTTTGTTTTTGCACTCAATTGCACAATTTCTTTAGGAAATTTTGGGCAATTTTGTTTTTGCGCAAAAACTTCTTTATTCATTAAACGAATTACTTGATAATAAGTCTTAGTTTCTTGTTTACTACGATAAACAATACGCATTCGTCTTAACACATACCTAACGAGCCCATCGAGCGATAATTTTTCGACTTTACCATTCATGGTAAAATTGATAACCACTACCCATTGATACTACGGAGACATCTTAGGCAAAAATAAATTTTTTCTGCCTTTTAAGCACCTTATCACAAGTATACCTTTGATGCCTTCAAAACTAAACATTTGATGCATTTTCATAAAATATTCATTATTCAAACCTATTAATAATAAAATATTTGAAATTGAATACGAGTAGAATGAACTAAAATGTTTAAAAATTTAATAATGAACGATACCTTCATGAGCTCTCAGCGGCATAAATTGAATTATTAAAAAAAAAAAAAACTCTAGGTCTTGAGCTGTACAAGAGCTTTAATTTCATAAAGTTTTATTGCACTTACAGCTGACCTACAGTATTTACTATCAAAACTGCCATCATTTAAATTTCAGTATAACAATAAGTGTTAATAATTCCCAGTGGGGAATTTGAAATGTTGTTTAGAGTTTACTGACACAAACTAAAACAAATACATCCGTAAAACAACATTTGTACTGCAATGCACTCACTCAGTCTCTTGTGACAAGAAAAGCATACAGAACTACAAAAACTATTACAGTGGCAGCTAATGTTTATATCCAGCAGTCGTGTAGTAGCAGCAACATTACAATATCATCATGTCACACATTCATACTTCATGTGTTGCATTTACTTTTGCACTCGCAGATACATACTTTCATCCAATTTTGTTTATAAAAGCGACAATTTAATTAATGACATTTTTGTGTTGTTATTTATTTCCATTATTTCACTGAATTTAATGAAAAATAATGAAAGAATTTAATTTTGAAATATTTATGAGACAAATGTTTTAATAACAGCAGAAATATCTTTTGTATAAAAAACAAACGCATGCAACAACAAAAACGATAATTGCGTTGACATAAATATTTTTATTAATTATTAGCAGAGATAAAGACAGACATTTAAGTGGAATGACTTTAGATAGAGTTTTAGAAAAATTCCAAATGGTTTTTTTTATGAAAAAAAAAAACAATAAAATATTTGTGTTTGTTTGTTTAACAAGAATTTCTGCAGTGATTTGTCAAATATAAAAAATATTTGACAAATATATTTGTCAAATATAATTGAAATAGGAAAAAGTAGTTGTTTTGTGAATCATAAATAAAAGTAAAGGGAGTATCACCTTTAAAAAAATGCCGTAAATTAGAAATATGATAAAATTTTTTTAATTTTTTGCAATAAAATATCTAAATAAAAAAACAAGATACAATTTTTAAAGTAAAATTTCTAAACAGAAAATACGCGATGAATATTTTTTTGATTCATATTTCTATATGGAAGAATTAGACTATTTTCTTTAAGAAGTTTTCAATATAGAAAATTTACGTGAAATTTTTCTAAGCTCAATTTCTGTATGGAAGTTTTCTATATAAAAAATTTTTTCAAACAAAATTTTATTATAGAATAAATATAACCCTTTTTTCGAACGAAATTTCAACACAAAAAGCTTACGATGAATTTTTAAGACTAAAATTTCTACTTCGAAAATTAACGAATAATATATTCGATTAAAATTTCAATATGGAAAATTTACAACCCATTTTTTTTATTTTTAATACTTAAAATTTGCAGTAGATTTATTAATTAATCGATTAAATTATTCGATTAAAATTTTTATGTGGAAAATTTTAAATAAACTAAAAAAATTTCAATTCCGAATACCTACAGTTGTTTAAGCAAAATTCCAATTTAGTAAATTTACGACAAATTCTTAGCAGTAAAATTTCTTTATAGAAAATTAACGAATAATTTATTCGATTAAAATTTAAGTGTAGAAAATTTACAATCAAATTTTTTTTCGAACAAAACTTTAATTTAGAAATTTAACGATAAATGTTTAGAATTTTTGGGAGTAAAATTTATATAAGGAAAATTAACGAATAATTTGTTCGAATAAAATTTTAGTATAGAAAATTTACAATAAATTTTTAAAAAAAAAAAATTCAATTTAGAAATATAACGATAAACTTTTAGAATTTTTAGGAGTAAAATATCTATATATAAAACTTACCACTAATTTATTCGATTTAAATTTAAAATAGGTTTTTTGTAGCCAAAATTTACAATCTTAATTTTTTCAGACAAAATCCAATTTAAAATTTTACCATAAATTATTAGGGCTAGAATTTCTATATAGAAAACTAACGAATAATTTATTCGATAAAATATCAATATGGAAAATTTATAAGCCATTTTGTCTAACAAAAATTTAATAGAGATTATTTACAGTTAGTTTGCTAATTAATTAATCGATTAATTTATTCGATTAATTTTTTTGATTAAAACTTTTATGTTAAAAATTTTAAATAAATTTTTTTCTAATAAAATTTCAATTCGGAAAACTTACAATTGACTTTTTCAAATAAAATTTTAATTTACGAAAAATTTCTATATAAAAAATTTATTCGAATAAAGTTTCAGTATCGAAAATCTAAAATCAATTTTTTTTTCGAACTAAATTTCAACTCAGAAATTTATCGTTAAATTTTTAGATAAGATTCGATTTAAATTTAAAATAGGTTTTTTCTAAGCAAAATTCAATACAGATAATTTACAATAATTTTTCGTTTTTTCGAACGAAACTTCAATATAAAAATTTTACCATAAATTATTAGGTCTACAATTTCTATATAGAAAATTAAATAATAATTTTTTTCTAACAAAAATTTAATACAGAAAATTTACAGTTAATTCATTAAATAATCGATTAATTTTTCGAATAATTCTTTCAATTAAAATTATTATGTGAAAAAATTTAAAAAAAATTTTTTTTCTGTTCAAATTTCAGTTCGAATAATTTATTCGATTAAAATTTTAATATGGAAAATTTACAATCCATTTTTTATCCTTTTTAATACTGAAAATTTACTGTTAATTTATTAATTAATCGATTAATTTATTCGATTAAAATTTTTATGTGGTAAATTTTAAATAAATTTAAAAAAATTCTATTCCGAATACCTACAGTTTGTTCAAGCAATATTCAATTTTTAATAGCAAAATTTCGTATAGAAAATTAACGAATAACTTATTCGATTAAAATTTCAGTATAGAAAATTTACAATCAATTTTCTTCGAACATTATATATATATATATATATATATATTTATTTATATAGAAACTTTACGACTTATTTATTCGATTAAAATTTAAAATAGGTTTTTTTCTAAGCAAAATTTAATACAGAAAATTTATAAAAATTTTTTTTTGCTTTGTCTACGTTAAATTTTGAGGAGCAAAATCTCTATTGAAAAAATTTTAAATTAATTTATTTATTTCAAATTTGTACGTAAAAAATTTAGGATACACTGTGGATTTTTTTTGCAGTTAAATTTCTTTACAAAAAAATAACTATCAATTTTTTTAACCAAAGATTCTAATATTTTTTTTAAACTCACCAAAATATTTCTACAGTAAAATTTCAATGAAACGTTTTTTTTTTTAATTATAATTCTAATAGAACTTTAATGTTTAATTTTGTAGTATAAATCTCTTTAAAGAAAATTTACGAGAAGTTTTTTGCATTAAAATATCAACATGAAAAATTATAGAAAATTAATTTTATCTTGCTTTATTAAAAAAAAATCTTTGCAAATGTTTATCTAAAGAAAAGAGTTGAAAGACTTTAAATAATAAATTTTTGATTAAAATTTCCTATAAATTTTATTTTCTGGTGCAAACAAAATACACACATAAATTTTCTATATTATCACTCTTAAATTTTGTTTAACACTTCTTAAATATTTTTAATAAATTCATCTTTTCTTTGTAGAAAACAAATATTCTGTTTAAATTCAACTATCAGATATTTAATATGGATTTTTCGTTTTGTACATATTTGAAAATGGTCTGGTTTAAATTCCACAGACAGTAGTTATATCTTATTTTCTTACACTTTTTGTTAATCTCGTTAAATTTTCTTTTTTTGGAAGAATGCAGGAAACAAACGAGCCAAAATGAAGAAAAAATATCCTTTTACCAATGAATGTTGACAATTCCCAAAATACTCTTTAGTCTTAAAGTTGTAAGTTTTTCTCAACTGTAGTGAACAGCGAAAAAAAAATGAAAAGTTGGCACAAGAAGAAAAAATAGGAGATTGCACATTATTAACGAGTTTTACCTAAACAGTTTATGCTTTTTATGATTACGCATTAGGTTGGCGCACATTTTGGTTATAAAACTTTTTAAAAAGGCATCATATTTCTTAACATAAAACTCTTCTTTTCCCAAAGAGATACTACCCTTTGCTTTTAACAATCCTTCTGTCGCCTTTACTTTTAGTAGCAATAGTATTTTTTGTAGTTTTTTCTTCTTGCTGTTCTTGCCTGAAAAATTATATGACTGCATACATGACTATTGTGGTGATGACCTTACCAATGCATGTGCCAAATGAAATAAATCTTATGAAAAAAGCAAAAACCGCGTGAAAAGTTTTCCAATTTTTTTCCCCCAGTTTTTGCATCAACTTAACGCTTTTTATTTATGCACAAAAAAAGTGAAAATAAAGTTCTGAAAGAAATAGTCTATAAAGAAGATATAAGAAAGAAAGTAAGATAACGTATGATGAATAATAAATTGAGTGTTTTTTGTTAAAGAAATGAAGGTAAAATTTAGAGGAAAATTAATGAAAAAAAATTGAGAAAATCAATAAAAATCTTAACACAAAAATTCTTAAAATATTTCCAAAGTTCAAAATTTACCTATGCGTAAAAAAATCTCTCAAAACTCTCTACTATCATTATAGTAGATATAAGTATTACTACGGCCGGTACAATAACAAATAATAGACTGAAGTTAATAAAAGTTAAAGCAAAGACTATAAATATATATTTATATAAATATATAAATATAAATTTATTGTCTTTGGTTAAAGGGTCGCCTTATAAACATGTAATTTTTACGCAGACGGTCTGATACTGCAGATTAAATAAAAAATAAAAATTTAAAGTGTGGCACCATAAAGCATTCTATATACTATAAAAACAGGTACTAAAAATAAAATATAAAAATTTAAAGGGTGCCCCAAAAAAGACGTGATATTTCTTTTATTTGGCCTTAAATTTTAAAAACATTGTAGGCAGCCAATTAAAATTTATACAAATTATGTCAAACTGTGCCTACCTTGACGTCAAGCGTAGAAATTTGTTTAATAAAACTTATAGGGTGTTCCACGCAATATGTGTTTTGTACGTATAAAGTCTTATTTTTCAAACCCTGATATACTCAAATATTTATACAGAGTGTATGTCTGCTATTTTAATAATTATAAACAATAAAAGTAAAATTCAAACCTTAAAGGGTGTCCCCATAGAAGAATTGATTTTGATGTCTATTTTTTCTTATCTTTAGGACAGTAAAAGGCTGGCCGTTAAAAATTTTCAACATTAAATTAAGAGTTACAGGGTGGCCCATACGTGGTATGGTAGCCCTTATATGTGAGTTGAACTATCACTTTCCTAAATTATTTATTTATTTTTCTTTTTTAGAAATAACAAAGAAAACTGTTAAAATTTATGTTTACAGCACAATGGGCCAACAACACGCACATCATTTGTAGCATATATGAACGCTTTTGCCAATATTTTAATTGACTTGTTTTTATAAACGAAGTTAAATTTTTGCAGTCTTGAATTTTTTTCCTTCGTTACATCAATCAAAGTGTCCTTGCTTGCATAGATATTTATCTCCAATTAACTCCACAAAATTGTATTCTGCTCTGAGTCTTGAACATAATGCCTGATGTACTTATTTTATTATATCAGGCTGTGCTTGTCTTATGACGCTGTCTTCTGGAAAACATATTTCTTCCTTATAAATATTATCCATTTCAAGTTAAAAGAAAATTATTCGAAATAAATTAAAAATATACGATCGAGTGATGCCTCTAGGCCATAAGTTAGGACGTACCAAACTGTGACACATTGTGAAGACACTAGGTTTTCGAAAATGTGCCAATTATTAAAAAAAAAAACAAAAGCTTTAAATTTACATTAAATCTGATTTTCTAGAAAAATACACTGCTCTTTTTTCTACAAGACTGTGAAATAGACTATAATTTTTAAATTTTGATTGAAGTTTAAAGAAATATTTAGCGGATACATTCGCCAAGACCGAGCTTGATTCACATATGCAACGATCCCTGCAATCCTTTTAATTTTAAGTAATTCTTATTTGCTTCTAAAAATTTAAGGTCTCTTGCTGTAACGGTTTAAAAGATAATGCCATATTTGTCAAACTCACTGCGTCTATGGAAACACCCTTTAAGTATCAAATTTATTTTTCACACTAATTTCTGAAGCTAACATATTTGTTTATAATCTTTGTAAATGCCTACTACGTACGAAAAGCAAAAACCGTTTAAGTTAAAATTGTATCACTAGAGGAAACCCCTTTATATTTTAGTTTAACTTTCAATTTTTTTTTTGTTGTAGTAGCGGACATACAAATGTTTAAACATATAGAGCCTGCCTA
This sequence comes from Gymnosoma rotundatum, assembly GCA_916610165.2. NCBI lineage: Eukaryota > Metazoa > Arthropoda > Insecta > Diptera > Tachinidae > Gymnosoma > Gymnosoma rotundatum. The sequence goes on from OU744338.1 coordinate 120,803,604, forward strand.
ATGTCGTTTAAAAATAAATGAAAATCTTGTCGTTGTGCTTTTAGTTATAGTGGACATAGCTGTGCCTATCACAGTTCTTAAGAAAAATAATATTTTTATAAATGTCACATCACTTTTAAACACTCTTTAGTTTAATGTATTTGCTATTATAGCGGTATTATATTCACCCTTATTTTAGTTGTCATCGTCGTCGTCTTCCTCGTTTCAGTATCAATATCACTTCATATCAATGTCGTCTTTATCGTCGTTTCAGTATCAGTATCATTTCGTATCAATGTCGTCGTTGTCAATTCAATAAAAATTTTGCATTCTATAACTTTCCTGTGACGATATCGATGGTTTATCGATTTTTATGAAATAAAAATGCACATCCCTAAGTTTTTTGTTAAATTTTATTTGTGTTTAATTCTTTTATGGTAAAGCTGTTTTCTATAAGTGAAGAAAATTTTGATTTATTTGATGATAAAAGCTCGAAAAAAAAAAACAAAAACTTGGCAAGAAAACTTTTTAGGCAGAATTGCAATATTTTTAATTTGCCGGATCGCAAGTACGTACAAATGTTTTGCCTCTTACTGGCTTCTGCAGTTACTCAGTTTGATTGTTGCATGGCCATTTTCTTCAAGAAGGTTTGCCACAGCTTCTTCCAGCGGACTAAGAGTAAATTGTTTAAACATTCCGCTGCCAGTGGCTTTACACTCCGCTTTATTAGCAACCATCTTTTTTTTCACTTTGAATTTTAAATTTCGCCATACACGCAAAGAAAAAATATGGTTGAGGTAACCATAATCTAAGAGCAACATACTATGGTTGCATTATATGGTTGCTAACAAAACATAGTATTGTTGTATTTGCAACCATATTGTTGTCCAAAGTATAAACATAATTATTTTCAAATATAAACATTAAATGCTTTAAGCATACATCATGTATTATCATATTTACTTCATATTTACTTCAACTTCTTTTAAATGTTTTGGTTCCCGTTTTATTTGTTTTCATGTTTTGCATATTATTTTTGGTTATTTATTTTGTACATAATTTTTTTATTTTTTTTCACTTTTTTAACAATAAAAAACTATTTCAAATTTTAGCTACCAGAAAAATTACTAAACTGTCAAGTACTAAAACAAAATATTTTTTAGCGCAAACATTATTCTGTTGCTTTTAACCATACTTTGATTAATGATAATATATTATGGTTAAATATTTTATATTATTTTTAATAAGTTATAAAAATTTGGTTGTGGTTGAAATTTTTTTAAGATAAAACCAACCATGTTCCATTTTTGGTGCACAGTAACCATATAATCGTTAATTGGTTCTCCGCAACCATACATTGTTACAAAGAACATAATATGGTTAGTGTGACCATATTCCAACCATGTTTTTTTTCTGCGTGTACCTTAAAAGTAATTTTTACAAACTTTTTTTCTAAATTCCTATTCTATTCTTTATTTTGTTACCTTTTGCCACCAATCTGCTAATCTTCTAGGCGGACCAAGAGAATTTAGAATTTTTCCAAATTCTTTCCATTTGTCTTTAAAATTGCATGGAGCAGTGCCTCTTCGAAAACCCAGTACAAGAGATGGATCCTTCTGTAATTCTTCCAACAATTTTTAAAATTGATTTGCATTTGTAACCTTCACTTTTTTACATTTTTAATGTTATGTTTGGCTTAAATCACTTCCAGTCGTTATGCAAAAATGCGTCGACAAAAAACAAAGTCGACAAAAAACAAAGTCAAAAAACAATATCGTCGTCACATTTGCTATAGAATACAAAAAATCTTTGAGCACTAGAATAAGGGTGATTAGTATTTTAAGTATTTAACGGTTCCACATTAGAGGGCTGTTCTAGACGCACAATGTTACAGCCGCTACAGAAAATGCAGCGAAACAAATATGGTCACGTTTTTATTTTTTAGTTAGAGAAAACTTAATTTTTTTTCTTTTTCTTAAATTTGAAAATTTGCAGGCTTAAAATATCTCTATAGTTTTCAAAGAGTCAAATCATAATTTTTTCAGACTCGAATAACGCTGAGTTGGGATGTAGCGTTGCAGAAAAGTTATGAAATTCTGCTTGTAATAAAATTTTTCCGAAAACATATATATTTTAAACATATACGTTTTTTTACGAGGGCTGCTACATATATTTCTGGCCTGGCAACACTGAGTGATGCCAAGTGCAATCTGACATTTCCATTGGAAAGTTTGTCATTTTTAAGTATAATCGTACTCAAAATGTTTTGACGTACGACCATTATTTGTGTTGTTTACAGTGACTTGAAAAAATTAATATAGAAAAAAATGGAATTAACTCGTGAACATTTTCGTGCCATCATTTTTCACAACTTTCGACGTGGATTATCACGACAAGAGTGCATTGATGAACTTAAATCTTTGTATGGCGATGAAGCACCATCCTATAGCACTGTGAAAAATTGGTATAATGAATTTAATCGTGGCCGAAGCTCGCTCAAAGACGAATTCCGTGAAGGTCGTCCAAAAACGGCTGTTGTGCCAGAGAACATTGATGCCGTGCGTGAACTCATAATGCAAGATCGACATGCGACATACCGAGAGATAGAGACATCCTTGGACATTTCTTCCACCAGCATACATTCGATACTGCATGAACACCTGGCCGTAAAAAAGGTTTGTTCTCGTTGGATCCCGCACAATTTGAAAGTCGCTCAAAAAAGGCTCATGTCGATTGGTGCAAAGAAATGTTGCAAGAATACGATTGCGGTGCTTCAAAAGACGTTTATAAGATCGTCACAGGTGACGAATCATGGATCTATGCGTATGAGCCCGAAACGAAACAACAATCGACCGTGTGGGTCTTCAAAGGCGAGCAAAATCCAACGAAAGTTGTTTGTTAAAGAAGCACTTCGAAGCAAATGGTCGCCTGTTTCTTCGGCAAAACTGGTCATGTGGCGACTGTTCCGCTTGAGCAACGTAGGACGGTCACTTCTGAGTCGTACACTACAATTTGATTGCCTGAAGTCATCGGAGAAATTCGAAAAACCAACAAAAGAAGACAGCCCTGACTTGGCACCTAATGACTTCTTCTTGTTTCCGCACATCAAGAAAAAAATGCGTGTTCAACCATTTTCGTCGCCAAAAGAAGCTGTTGAAGTGTTCAAAAACCATGTTTTAGAGGTGTCTCAATCGGAGTGGAAAAAGTGCTTGGACAACTGGTTTGAGCGCATGCAAAAGTGTAAAAATCATGCTGGAGAATACTTTGAAAAACAATAAAACCATTTTTGATTATAAATATTCGCATTTTCACCATTAGGCCAGAAATATATAGAGCAGCCCTCGTAACACAAATAGAAATTGAAAAAAAGAGTCATGAACTAAAGTCTGATTTTCTCAGTCGTAGCTTTTTTTAGATATGACTCTCTTGCAACAAATATTTAAAAGGAAGCACTTTAACAAGGACTTCTGCTTCCTTAATAAGGTCTCTTATAATAAGGTTTTCTTTCATGTTTTTCCAATTCATACTTTTATGAGATTATGCCTGAAGTCTACAAGTAAAATAAATCCTAACAACTTATTTATTTTTTTTTTATCCTATGGCCAATCGAAAACAAATGTAACAAGAAAATATAAATTTAATTGAACCCTACAACAAGTTGCCAAAAACAAAATATAAAAACGAATAAAAAGTAAAAATAAATCTGAAACAATAAATTTTCCCAGTTATCAAACAGCAAATAAAAACAAAATAACATGACTTACAAAAATAACTGTTGTGACTGTGTTCTATGTAAATTTTGTTGCTTTAGATTGTTACAAACTTGTTAAGCTTGTAAACTGACACTTGACAAAACAATATAGTATCCTTTATATATTGTACATACACACTCATACATAAATATCTTTTACACATGCATGTTTTCCAAGGATCAGTATTGGCTCGAAATTGCAGCAAAATGTAGAAAAGGTAAAAAAGCAAAATGTATGCCTTCCTCAAGGAATACAACATACATTTTCAACTTAAAAATTAAATAGACAATTTTTTATTCAGAAAATATTAAGCGAGGGTAGTCTCAAAAGTAGCTTAACTGATGTAAGGGTAGAAGCATTTTTAAGTTTTCATAAGAAATCCCAATATATATGATCCTTGATTTAATTAATCATTTTGTTGAATTGAGGCAGGAGGAATTTTGTTCTTCTTTCTGTGTGAAGTGATTAGCACTGTAGCACTCATTCTACTATAAAAATTAATATAAAAATCGGGTGTTTTTTTTTAAGCATGATAGAACTTTTAATAATAAAAAACCAACACTAATAATTAAATTACGATGAAAAAATTTTTTCTTTTTATTTTCACTGAACTCTGGCAAATCATTATGAATAGACACACGCTTGAACAAGGCTATCAAATCATCCAAGTTTACTTTAAAAATCAATCAACAATTCGAGCAACCTAAAGACGACTTCATGATTTGATGGTGCATATAATCGTCCGTCTTAACAAACCATTCGTCGAACGGTAGACAGGTTTGGTGCCACATACTCTCTAAAGGATGCAATAATACCAACACGTCAAAGAATGTGCCCACTGAAAAGAATATCGCTGCTGTAAACGAAAGTTTGGAAGAATATCTGAATTTATCGATTCGTCATCGGTCGCAGGAATTGGTGCTCTATTCGTCCACTACGTGGAAAATTTCGCACAAAGATCTTGGCCCACACCCGTATAAGATCCAGCTAGTGCAGGAAATAATGCCACGAGACCATTATATGCGTAGTTCTTTTCCTGATTGGGCTCTAGAGCAGTTAGTAACTGACCCGTTGTTTTATCGCCAAATCGTGTTAAGCGATGAGGCTCATTTTTGGCTTAAGCAAAATTGCCGCATATAGAGTGAGATCAATCAACAACATATCCTACAGACTCCATTGCATCCAGAAAAATGCACCGTTTACCGCTTTACACGCTGATGGCGCCATCGAACCTTATTTCTTCAAAAATGACGCGGGATCTTACGTTACGGTCAATGGAGATTGTTATCGCACTATGATTAATGATTTTTTGTTTGAAAATATGGATGACATTGATCCGGACGAAATGTGGTTTTAACAAGATAACGCTACGTGCCATACGCCGACCACAACCATCGAGTTATTGCAATCAAAATTTGGCGATATATTAATTTCGAGAAATGGACTGTCATTGACCTCCTAAGTCATGCGGTTTGACACCTCTCGGTTATTCCCTGTGGGGCCACGTAAAGTCAGCAGAACTTGAAAAATTGACCAAAAATGGACGTCCATATGCCAGAAAACATTTTAAAATATTATTATTATTATTCTGATATTTAATATAAAAAAAAAATAATATTTTGTGTTATTTTTTATAATTTAAAGTTCTATCGGGCTTAAAATTTACATTGAATATGGACACAATTTTTGTCACTGCCTATGCCCTTCATTTTGTTGGGTGAGGATGTGAGGAATATTGAAAGATGACGGAATAGTCTATTACCTCTAATCTAGAAGAAGCAGCTGGCTTTAACTTGGGAAGCGACAAAGATTCGAAAACAGTAAATACCCAAGTCTCGCACCCTAAATTGCATTATTATATTAAAGGCATAAAATTATTCTATAATTACCACAGTCTCATTGATACAACCAATATTATCGCTCGAAAATGCACCCGATATTAAATATTCACAACAAACAAACAAAAAACTTTTTGCAAAACAACAAAGTATTTTTAATGCAAAACACATGATAATGATGGTTTATTTTATGCTGGGGTTTTTCCATCACCAAATAAATTTAGACTTGTTTCTAAACAGCTTAAAAAATTTGTTTTTTCTTCGCTTACATGTCTGGCAAATCCTTACATTTTATACAGCTTTTATGACATTAAAGAAGAAAAATAAAAAACAAACCTATAAGCGATTGTTGTAAAAAAGCAAAAGTATATTGTTGCATAACTGTAGTTGCTTCCGGCTGTTTATCTGATATTTACATAATAAAAAATATTAAACAAAAACAAAGATAGAGACAAAAAGAGCAAATATTATAAACAACAGAAATATTTCCTTTTAAAATGTTGCGACGGAAGGATATTAACATTATTTTTTTTGTTTTTTTTTTTTTTTAAAGGAAAAAATATTATAAAAAATGCATTAAAGCACTCAGTGTTTCAGTCACTTTAGAGTTGGAAAATAAATGGTTTGCTATTATTTATCATCTCCAGAAGCTTACATGAGTGCACAGTGTTCGATGGGTAAATAAAATATATGCTACAAAGTCTTATAAAATTTTAAAAAAATTTCAAATTTTTATTACCGTTGAAAGGTACAATAAATGCTTCATTATACTTGTTCCTTTTAAAAGTTTAGGGGAAGGGGTCTGCTTTTATAGTAATTAGAAGACGAAGCATTCGTGTTGTTTTTTTTTTTTTTTAATTTTAACAGCTTGAAGGTCACAAAATCCGTAACAAAAAAAGGTTACAAATTTATTTATTGATAGTTCCAAATACCCTGCTATAGTATTATGTTTGTACTGTTTCGTGTATGGTTGCTTAGTTTAACATACACATGCACACATATCGAAAAAAAATTCTCTGAAAATATTAAGTTATTTCATACTTTTTTTTTAATTGCAGAAAGTAAAATAGTTAATGGAACGTGTTTTTTAAGCCCTACAGAACATTTAATTGTAAAAAATGAAACATAAAAAAATAAATAAATGAATTTTAATAAAAACTATTTTTTATTCGTAAATTCAATACATCGCTTTACGACTAAGTATATGGATTCGGACTAAAAAATAATTACGTATTTATAACACATTTACAATCCTAATTATCTCTTTGTGGCGATCACTGTTTAAAATTATTTTCGTGAGAGTTCGTTTTTAAACAAAAAAAAAAAAAAAAAAATTGAAAATGGTACTCTGGTACTGGGGTTCGTTTGGATGGCATAACTGGTTGCGTTAATTTCGAAAGCACCTGTTTTATTTATAAAAAATCTATAAAGGATCATACATATAAATTGCTTACTCTCCTTGATTTCTTGCCCTTTTGGAATGTCTCACTATGATAAAATGTGTGAGTTTGTTTTTATTTAGGTATTACCGTTTATGGGATTTTATATTAAGAATCCATTGGGGCAATAATTTTTCCTTTCACTCACATTTCAGTAGTTTAAGAAGTTAGGTAAGAGGCATAAAGACAATTTAGCAGAAACAATTTCATGAAGACTATATAGTCTTTAATAAATATCTTATACTTGTGGCATATCCCAGCACGTCATTAGTACGTTTTAACTGCACAGGTTAGGAATACTAACTAGCTTTTTGTCTCACAAGCTATTTTTGGCTGAGGAATCACCTCAATACCTCAAGCATTGTGAGCAAATCCTAGTGCAAATTTTGTGAATATAAGGACTACGATGCCTTATGTTAAACATAAAAGAAGAAGAAGACTTTTCAGGAGTTCAAATCTAGATGACAGGAGATACAATAGGAATTTTATCATATTATCCTACCAGTTCCCTAAATAATAAATCATGGCCGATAGGTTTTAGAACATTCCTGGATGGATTTGGAGAGAAGATACTGGAGCAATTTAAAGAACACAGTAGTAAAATGAGACTTACATAGAATTTTAATTGCCTTGTCGTGTAGACAATAAACTTTAGCTGCCAGTTCATTAATCTTGATAACATTGATTTTTCATGCATTTTAAAAACTAAAGAGTCACATCCAACTGATTCTTAAAAATTTCTTTCTCGCCTCTTTCTTCTGTTTTGAACAAAAAAAAACAAATTGTTCATTACTCTAAAAAATATAATTTTTAAGCACCTTTCTAAATTTTAATAAAAACAAATCGACCTAAAAACAGACGAACTTTGAAACTGTAGTCATGCATTGATTATATTCGAGAAAGGTAGCGGCAGGACTTTTTATATGTCGTAGAACATAATATGAATGCAGATTTAAAAAGTATGTTAAAACTTAAAGTAAATATAAGTCGACTTATATAGTTTTTTTAACTAAAATATAGAGATTAATCAATTGTAGGGACACCCACTAATTTCTTATGGCAAATTTGATACTTAATATAGGGGACTAAGCAAAATTTATTCTTTGTAAATTTCAACCGCGCATCTAAAACTGTTCAAAAGTATGACCACTTACATAAATAAAATGAACTATTGGGTCACCCTTTAACTTATAATTTTGAATAATGATACTTGTAATTTAAACGGTCCTGGTAATCGACATTCTGTTTAATTTTCAATCGTATGCCTATAACTGTTTAAAAGATAGGCCCATATAGATCAATTTGCGTTACCTATGAGGGGACACCTTTTAATTTTTAGATTTATTTTTTTATTAAATTTTTCTATTGGGAATTAACTGATATACAGTTATTTTAATTTTATCACCAAATTTATCGTTCATTAAAAATGTTAAAAACATATACATATATTATAAAGGGACACCCTTTAATTTCATAATTTATAAATTGTTTTAAAATTAGACCAATCTGTAAGCATAAACTTTTAAATAAAAAAAAAGCAAAATCGGTTCAGAAATGACTGACTTCTGCAGACATACTAAAAAAAGCAACAATCAGATTAATTGATAACCTATTTCCTTTTAACCGACTTCAAAATAAGAAGAAAGTTATCAATTCGACTGAATGCTGACTTTTTTTGTTTGTGACCGCAGAACTCAGATATTTCTAAACCGATTTAATAATTTTTTTTCTTTATTTGAAACGTGATGCTAATAGATGGATTCCGTTTTAAAACAGTTCATAATCTTAAGAATTCAAGGGTGTCCTAGTATGGGGATGCAATTTTTTACGTGTATTATGAACGGTAAAGGGCACCACTTTAAAATTTAAACGAACTGCGTATCAGTATAGCTCCCAATGGCAAAAAGTTATGCAAAAATAAATCTAAAAATTAAAGGTGTACCCAAAGGTGACGTAGATTAACTATTATGGGCCTATCTTTTGAACCGTTGTATACAAACACTTAAAAATTAGAGAGAATGTCCTCCACGTTGTTTGGTATAATAAGAAGTATAAATATTTTAAATTATAAGTTAAAGGGTGTGACTATAGTTGATGTAATTTGATGGATTTAGCCGAATTGTTGAACCGTTATAGGCAGACAGATAAAATTTACAAAGAACCTAATTGCTTAGTCTACTTCAACTGCAAGTATAATATTTTAAAATGGATATTAAAGGGTTGATGTGACTTAACAAGTTGTAGTGCTAAGTCCGCTTTAACAAGTATAACGTAATTAGTTTTGAAGTCGATTTTTTTTTTGCTGGAATAACTTAAATCGGTTAACAAAGAAAAAATAATCAATTTAAAAATTTGGTAACCTTTATTTTTTTAACTTTATGAGACGTCTTATACTTAAAGCCTTTTTTCGATAACTCCCTAAAGAGTTAATTCTTTAGCATTTTGAATTTATGTTTAATATCTCAATGCACTGCATTTCAAATTCTCTAACAGTCTTAAATCATTTTTAATTTTTATTTGAAATATTGTTTATTTCCGTTTTCCTTGAAAAAGTTTTTCTAAAAAAAAAAATACTCCAAAACCCCGTTATACATCTTGTTTGTTGTAAACATTTGTCATTGTATGTTTGAATTACAACACATACATAAAGAAAACATCACATGAACACACGCAAACACACACACACACACGAACACGCATTCATGAACAAATTGCAAAACTGTCTGTTTCTATGTTGTTTTATTGCTTAATATCACAAATAGTTTTTTCTTTTTATATGCGGATGGATTGGATATAGTCGTAAATATTTGCATATCAACTAAAATACATGTTGGAAATGATATGAAGGGATATAGTATGACTCTTCATGGTAATTTGGTATGTATTTGTGAAAAATGTAAGTACAGGATAGATTTACTTGCTGGTATTTACCCGTTTACTTACATACACTATGTTAATAGAGAATTTATAAAGGGTGGCCCAGCAAACCAAGTGCTTTTTTTTTACACTGATATTTTATAAATTGAATTATAATGTATAAACAGATGAGATTATATATGAAATACTATAAGTATTCAATAATGATATTGCCCTTAAATGGCCAAGTTCCATTAGACCAGCTTTGAATATCTCTCTTAAACTCACAGACTCTGGTTTTTATACAAATCTGCCTTCAAACAGCAGTACTTTCTGCTAACTGTATATGTGTCGATTAATAAAGAGAGAGAAAGATGAATGTTCTTTATATTCGTTTTTATTAACTTAGTTGGTTTAATAGATGATGTTTACAATGTATACAACCGAAAATATAAAGATGCAAAGATTGCTGTTGAGGGATGTAGCATTAAAGATTATGCCGCATTACATTTTTCTGGTGTCAAATTTTTCTTGTTTTCTCTACAAAAAATTAACACAAAAATATTTAATTAATTTTTTTCTTAAAAAATTAAGAAATTAAAATATATGTGAACTAAAGCTAATTTAATATCTATGGTTTGGTTGTTAAACAAAAATTTGTTAATAGCTAAGCCTGAATTATGTAAATTTTTTTTATTTCGATGTACCGATTCTTCTGCCCATGTATTTAGAAAATCTTTTAAAACAGAACAAAGACCCTTTTTCCAGTAACCCATTGCAACCATTTTTAATTATTCATCGGTGTGTGCTGATGAAATTAATTCCATTAACTTTTTATTTATCTGAACCTCCTTCAAATGTTTTAACAGACCAATCTTAATCCCTGCTCATATTGGACTCCTAAATAAAAAAAAAATAAAATTAAAAACCTGTTTTTGTATTTAAAAGAAGCCTTAAAACTTAAACGTTTTTTTAATACAAAGAGCTTTTTGATTTTATATTAAAAATCCTGTTTCTTGCCTCTTTTTAGTGATTTCCAAAAACAGGGTATGGAAACAAACAAAACGTCTCGCAAAATTTTTAATGCAACGACATAATTTTTTTTTATATTTTTCAATCCTTTTGTATATGAACTAAAGCAAATTAAATTCCTTTTTAATGAAAAAGAACGCAAATAATAATTGAAAATCCTGTTTCTTGTCTCTTTTTAGTGATTTTCAAAAGCAGGGTACGAAAACAAACAAAACGTATCGCAAACGTTTCATGCCACAACAAAATTTTTTAAATTTTTCAATCGTTTTGTGAATGAGCAAAACAAAAAAATATTTTTGAGGGAAAAAGAACGCAAACGAAATAATTGGTTTTTCGCTTATCTTCTTGCTGTGATAAACCAATACAATAGTAAAGTTGCATTGTATAGTTCGCTAAGATAAAAGTGTTGCTTTTTAAGTTCTAATTAATTTTTTACTATAATGAGCAACTTATTCAGCAAACGTTAGCCAAAGGTTTTTTTTATAAATGAGTAAAAATTTATCTGATTTATATTCATTTTTTATTTTAATTTCAAAAAATTTTTAGCAAGAAAAACTAAGTACAAATGTATGCACACGCTTTACAAGAAAAATTAGACACTAGCAGAATGTAATGCTGCATTTTCTGGATCGCTACATCCCTTATGAGCATTCTCTCCATCGATCTGCCTCATGCTGTGTTCACTGTAAACATCGTCTATTTAACCCACTAATTGAATCAATGTTAATTTGCTTAGACGAAGTTCACACAAAACCCAAATTCAAAATGTTTCAAGTTGGCAACCATTACCTTCTCTTCTAGCTGCCTATTTTTGTTTTAATATACATTTTACGCTTACAAACGGAAACAATATAAAATAATAACATAATATTTATCATTATATATGTCTTATTTAAATCTTACTCACTATATGGAACTTAAGAAAACGAACGCAAACGTTTCGTTTTGTTTATTTTTATGCTCTGGCAAAATGTAATTTGTAATTTTTGATTGGCGGTGGCCGAAATGAATGCTGATTTTTTTTAAGTAATTCATTTAAAATACGATATTTACACTATGCAATTTTTCATGATACTAGTATTAAATTTTTGTTTGTTAGTAAAGCAGGAGGAGTAAGCAATATGGTACTGCTTCAGTTTTGAGGGGATGCTACTTATGTTGCTTATGTTTACTTTTAGATAACGCATAACGCTGTAACTTAAATAGATAATTAAGAAAAAAATGCCTCAAAAAATTGCATCGTATAAATCTAGACAAAGTCAATCCTAATTTTTTTATTGATCGACATATTTTGCACTAAAAATTTCTGTCAAATATTGTGGTATTTTAGAAAAAATTTATTTCTTATTTGTTATTTAATGTCCTTAATATTGTGCACATTTTGTCACACTCTTTATATTCTACTTAAAGCCATTTTACAGCTTAAAAACATACATCAGATTTACTTAATTTTTTTTTCTCTCAAAAATGTTTACAGTATCCGCGTTTCATCTAAATTTGACTTTAATACAAGTTTCAAACATAAAAAACAACAACAACAAATAGCTGACAACAAATATAACACATGTAGTATGAATATGATACAAATCTATTTAGATATAAAACCTTTTTGTATTTTGTTGTTTTTTTTTTGTTCTATTTTGCCATCAATACATTTATTTTGTAGATTCGTCAAGTATTTCCATTTTATATCCACTTAGATATAAATTGTAATTTATACTCAAAAGAGGGGAATAGAAAAATATTTATCCAACTTAAAAATGTTGGTTAAGGGAAAGAATAGGAGCATCAAAGACAAATTTTAAATCTGGTGCAGATTTTTCTGCTTGCCCATGGACTATAACGTAAAAATAAGATGGATGGTGAAGGTATGAGCCCTTTTTAACTAACAAAAAAAACCAGGAGTTTATTAATTCTCCTGCATGTTTTATGTTTGTGTCCGTAGAACTAGGCCGTTTCTGATATTTGAAAGCTATGCTTAAAGATTGGTCCTGTTTTAAAAACAGTTTATAACTTAAAAATTAAAGGCTGTTCCCTTACATACATGTTATTACAAGTATTAAGAAACGTAAAACGCACCACTTTAAAATTTAAAAAATGCGTATCATTACAGCTCCCAATGGCATAAAGTAATACAAAAATAAATCTTAATATTAAAGGGTCTCCCCATAAGTAATGAATGCCTCTGGATGCTATAGTTATCAACAGTGATCCTAAAATTGGTGAGAGGACATTCGACGATTTTGTCAAAGATGTTGTTGATGAACTGGAAAAGAAGGAGACAATGCTTAAAGAGGCTGCCATTGATACCTTCTGTGACATACCCCTCTCTGCTTACGGACAGCGTATTGACGCTGCTTTATATCATCTGGCTTAGGTAAGATGGTCTAATGAGTCGAAATGTTAAATGGATAGAACAATCTGGCTCCCTTTTGGTTGTAAAGGGGCGGCTGCACTTCCACTATTACCGAGGAAGCGGAACCACGCTAGGAGAAGGCGTCTCTCTCCCTATTAATGATTTCTGCATAAGTTCTCAGGACGAGGAGGAGGAGATGGTGGAACACCTCCTCTATGCGTGCCACGCGCTGTGGAAACGGTATTACTGGAGCCTATCGGGATTATCATCGCTGGGTACAGGTAGGATTAAACTAATCCTCCTAAAGAAACTCCTTTGAGAAGAGTAGTGTGAGGTTCAATGTCAATGGGGTTAGCACATTCTTTGGCCTACGGGCCTTATTCAGCATGTTCTTTACGCCAAAGCCCTTTCTCTTTTTCTGTTCCTTATTCCTTACTTTCAGCTCTCTTTCTATGTTCTGATTTCTTTTCTCTTTTCTTGTATTCTTCTTTCTCAGCAGGTAGCGCAAAGGCACCAATTAATGAACCCAAGTGGGTTGTGGCCTATCTTTTGGGAGCTTGAAAATTGAACAGAATGTCTATTATATGACCGTTATAACAACAAGTATAAACATTTAAAATTATAAATTAAAGAGTGCCCCAAAAATGCAATTAACTTGACGTATACTTCCATACTTTTAAACAGTTCCAGACATATGTTCGAAATTTACAATGAACCGTTTACGAAGAACCGCTAAATCCACTATAACAACAAGTATAAAATTGGATTTCGAAATGAAAGGGTGTCCCAATGGTCGACGTAATTTATCTCAAAAAAGCATGATTTGTAGTTTGCTGTTTTGAAGTCTTTTACGCTACGGATGTTATTTCTTACATTTCAATTGAAAAAGATTTCAGTAAGAAAAATGATATTGAAAAAAATCAAAATCGGTCCATGTCCTTCGAGGCAGCAAGCAAAATCCCACGTCTGCCTCTAATTTGTCCATATCATTTGAAACAATGAAGTAACTCCAATCAAAAAAGCAAATATATGGGGGAATAGAGAATTAAAAAATAAGAAAAAAATAATAAAGTGAAAAAATTGGGGCTCGCCCATATTTTCCGAATTATGGGCCTCTAAACTTTTCATAGAAAAGTACGATTGTGCACCATATTTTTTAAGGTATCAATATGGGTTTCATTTAAAATCTTTTAAAGAGATCTTTGAGGAAATACTAAAAATTTTTAGAAAATGCTTAACCCATTTTTATTGAATTTTTTTATTTAAATTATCTTATATCTACTGAAATGATTTTTGCTCTGTTTAAATTTTTGCATCATGTGTTTATTTTGATATTTTGCATTTTATTGATATAAAAATATTTGTACTTTTTTTTTTGTTTTTATAAATTCCCATTTTCGAGTATTAATGTTAAATATTTACAAATACTTGCTAACAGCAATCAGTCTTACATTTTAGTCTCTTTCGTTTTCAATTTCAGGGCAATATTTTTTGTTTTAGCCTGACATACACAAGTTGATTTAAAGACTGATAGCTTTTTGTACAGTTTTATAAAATGAAAATCTAAAATTCTAAATTATAGATAAATAAACATTTTACTTTGTTTTTCAATGTTTTCATTTAAAAAAAAGTAATGTTTACAAAATGTTAATAATAAAGTAAATAGTTTTAGTTTTTAAGTCTTTGAAAAAAACTTCTGTGGAATAATTATTTTTAAAGGGAGATTATTTGAGCTTAAATAGGAAAATTTACAAATTGTCTTTTTAAAGAAATATCAGATTGTTTATATTGATAGTCTAAGTGTTCTATATGGAGATTAAATTACGATAAAAGCGATTTTTTAGTAGCACTTTGATAAAACGATAAATGTAACTTGTATTTTTGCTAAGGACATCCAAATCTATTTAAATATAATGTCCTTTCTTTGGCCAACTGATGCAGAAAAGCGGTTGCTATAAACCCTGACTGGAATTGCAACTAAAATATTTCTGGAGCGTTTTTTGTTTTTTTTTTTATCTTTCAAAATTTAAAATTGTCATTCAAGCTGTCACAAGCGAGCTGTCATAAATTTTACAATTATACCCTGGAGTTAATGTCGACGTAGTCGACGGCGTCAAATGTCAAAAAAAAAAGTTGTATGAAATTGTATGAGAGCAGTTAATCTCAACGTGTTGCAACGCCGTAAAAGTTCAATCTGTTTTAACTTTTTCGGCGTTGAAACGCCGTCAACGACGTCAACATTAACTCTAGGGTTACAAAAAAATTACCTTATAATTTTACTAATTCCTAGAAATATATTTTATATTTTTAATGCAAAAAAAAAAATAAAAATATTTTATTCATTCAGTTGGCAAAGAAGCTTTATATTTACTTTTAAAAGTTCTCTTATTTTGTTGTTGTTTGTTTTGTTTTTTATTTCTGTAGATTGTTTCTATAAAATGCTATAAATTTTCTGCCTTGGCATCGTATAGATTTTTATATTTAACAGCAATTTAACGTGTTTTTCTTTTTTTGTACTTATTCTGGGAAATAAGTCACAACAAAACAATAACAGAAAAAAATAAAAAAAAAAACAGAAGCATTTTCCTTAACATGGTTGATGGAATATAAAAACGGCACAAAATTTTTGCAAGGAAAAGTTGGAAAATTCAACACAACAAAAAAAAAAAGAATGTAAAATTATTGCTAAAATAAGAAATATGTGACATGTGTTAAATGTATGTTAAGAATAAGTATTAAAGTTGTTTTACAACAGCGAGTAAAAAACTATATATATTTTTTATTACACATGATATGAAGTTAACGAAGACTGTTTATGAAAGATAAAGTTCAGTAGTAAAATAAGTTGCAAAAAATAAATTTAAATTTTAATAAAACCAAAACAAAAAAATAAAAATAAAAACAAATTTGCGCATGTGTCGTTAAACTAATTTGACTTTTGAAACTAGAAATTCTTTTGCCTCCATACAATGTAACTATCCACAGCTTTAATTCAAAACTGAAAGTTTTTTTGTAACGAAATTGTTGATAAAATAATGGCAAGGGATTAAAATAGTTTTCATCCTAATATCTTTTTTCGTCCTACATAAATGATTCTTTAAATCCCAGTCTATACTAAAAATCGTAATTAGCATTGTACCATTTTTTTAATTAAAGTCAGTAAAAGTGCTATATTTGGCTATGCCGAATCTTATATACCCTTCACTATCTATGAAAATCTAGTTTAGTGAAGTAACTCCTATCAAAAAAGCAAATATCGGGGTGACCGACACTTAAAAAAACAAAAAATTGATACTGCATATAGATAATTTTACAAAAAATGACATCGGCTCTTAATGGGTTAAGCATTTTTTTTAAATTTTACTATGTCTTTAAAGATCTCTTTAAGAGTTTTAAAATAATACCCATATTGATATTTTAAAAAATTTGAAAATTTCAGAGCCCCATAACTTGGCAAATATGGGCGATCGCCAATTTTTTCACGTAATAATTTTTTCTTATTTTTTAATTCTCTGTAGCCTCATATATTTATTTTTGTTATTTGAGTTACTTTAGTGTTCCAAATGACATGAAAAAATTAGAGGTAGGCGTGGTGTTTTGTCTGCTGCCTCGAAAGACATGAACCGATCATGATATATTTATTTTTTATTTTTATTTATTTTTTTTTTTTGTGGTGAAATGAAATTTGCCTCGGCACGGAAATACGGACATCGATCAATCTACTTCGCTATGCATAAGTCAGATTATATATACTTTATGGCATGCGATATGACACACTTCTATATACCCTTTTTCCACCTTTTGTGGTGAAGGGTATAAAAATAAATCTCTGTAAAACAAATGCAGGATGAAAAAAGAACCAGTTTTCAATTCGAAACTCTAATAAAGTGTTGTTAGTCCAATAAAGATTATTTATTACATTTAACAAAAGGCAAATCTTATCTCTTAAGTAAGGAGATTTCTTAAACACACACCTGTCGTTAATTATCCTTTATTAAGAAAGTAAAGCCGTGAAAACGATGACACTCGCATTCACATAAAAAAGTTCTTGATCTACTATTTAGTTCAGAATTTAATTAAATTTTAAATTCGCTCAATTAATTATTTTATTGAATAATAAATGCAAAATTTTCTAAATAAATAATTAATTGAAGCAATTATATAATTGTAATTGTATTATAATTGTATTAATTTTATTAATCTCATATTTAACTAAAAAGCAAAAAAGGAATATTTTAATTCAATAAATAATTGAATCAATTAAAAAGTTTATAGCATTTCGATCTGAAAGCTACATAAACTTTAATAAGTGCCACAAAATTATTCTTCTATAAAACTGTCTTCATTTTGAGAAATGTGTAAGAATTTAAGTCAAATGGCTCACTTATTCGCAAAGAACGAATCATCTTTATTACTTATATAAAAATACAGTCCCTGTGCAGGATCAATAAAGTTCGTAAAATTCACAGAAGTGTATAACATATCCTATTAAAAGAAAACAACTTTTTTTACAGTTCTATATATAATTAATATGGGAGATATTATAAATAAAAAAAATTATATGATTTTTTCGTACAGGACAAGACGTATTAATTTGGTCAGGTGGCATTGTTGCGGCAGCTGAATATTTTTTGCTTAATTCCCTTATGTGTACAGAGCAGCTGTTAAAAGTGTATCATTTTCTATGACAAAAGTTCTTTTTTTATATTCTTTAAAATAGAATTGTTTTAAATTTATTAAATAAAACAAAGCTTATTTAAAACGTTTTTAAAATGGGTAAGAAAAAAGTGAAACAATTAATTATTATTTAAAGTTTCCAATACACGTAAGTTTATCTGTTTGTTGTTGTATTGCTGTAGCGGCGCTGCCACCTGGTATAAATTTGCCTTCGTACAGGCAATTATATTTTATTAGTTTTTTTTTCTTATAAAAATATATGTGGATATAAAAAAGGTATTTTATGAATTTGACAAAATATTTGGTATTTTTTGTTGCTTTTTATTGTATTTTTTCGCTTACATGAAATTATAAAAATCGGTATTAAATAAATTTTTCTAGATTCTTCTAAAGTACACGTAAAAGAAAGTTTTGCAATTAAACCTTTATTTGGTCAGTAGTTACACTGATGTGTCAAATAATATGTCCAGTGTGATACCGACCGTCGACTACCGACTACAAAATTAGCTGGCTACAAAAATAGCCAAGTCGCCAGCTATATAATTCTTTTAAAGACCATCGACCACTAACTACAAAAAATAAACCTCTGTTTTGACAAATGTATTAAAGTTAACCAAAACAAAACAAACTTGATTTTTTAAGTGAATTTGTGTACAAAAAAAATTTTAATATCTCAAGAAAATTTAATTAACTTTATAAGTACTATTGCTAAAATAGTGGAAACAAAGGTTTCAGTGTATGAAGTGTCCACGTTCATATTTGCATGTTAATTGAACTAAACATTTACATTAAACAATATAATAAATACATATAAACAGTAAAAATGACTATTATATACTTACCAATTTCAATAAAAAGACCAAAAAATAAATACAAATGATACAAATTAGAAATTGATAAAAAAAAGAACTAAATGGAAAATTTCACAAACAAAAAGTAAATAAAAAATACGCCAAATAAATAGTAAATGAAAAATGTAAACAAATGAAAAGATGATTATTATTTTTCAATGGTGCCACTATAAAAGTTTTTCGCGTTTTTTATAGCGATATTTAATGTTTTGCGTTTTTAAAACCACCATTTCATGCATTTATTGTATTGGCAGCACTAATCTGTTTTTTGTAGCCAAGAAAAATAGAAATTAGCCTAAGTTGGCTACGGGCTACAAAAGTAGCCGTGTAGTCGGTAGTCGTGTAGCGCCTAAAAGAATTATTCTCATAAGCACGCATGTATTCTATTTTTGACATCTTGTAGTCGATGGTCGGTGGACATGATTGTGTTTATAGCATAAAGATGATATTTTTACATATCGATCATTTACTGCAACAGAATCCTATTTCACGCAAACTTAAAATGAAGATACGTTAATTTCAACTTTCGAATATATTTTAAACTCTTTGGAGGCCACAAAAACAAAATTTATCCCTGGACTTCATATGATTGAATAAATGCTTGACTAAGAAATCCAATATTTTGAGTTATGACTCTTTTGCAGCAAAGGCTAAATATATGATTTTATAAGTATGTAATTCGAGTAATACAAAAAAAAAATTATAAATTATAAATAAAAGAAATGAAATGAAATTAAAAAGTAGTTCACGTTTCAAAAAAAAATATAATATTATTACTGTTTAGTACGTACAGTCTGTAAAACAGTTCTTATAGGAAATATATTTTTTTAAATTTTCTTTTTGGTATTTATAAAAGATTTTTTATATGAGTTATTTCTCAAAAACATCATCCTTAAATCAAAAATATTTTTCTTTGTCGATTTTAGAAACAGAAATGATGCTTTTAAAGTACCTTCTTTTAAGCAAATATTTCTTATATGAGGTGTGCTTATATGCTATAACTGCAATGCTATGTGTTTTGTCGGTATTCTAGCTGTACAGATCACTTTAAGCTGTACAAAAAGACAAGTCAAGCCGTTTAGTTTCATTCAAATATAAACACAGAATCATTTTTATTTATTTACATACATATCTACTCATATGTATACCAAAAAACTTCTATTTAAAACAATTTAATTTTAAATATAAAATTTTAAGTCCACTAAAAATTTAATACATTTTTGCCATGAAAAAAAAACTTTCTTATTAAAAGCTGTACCTCCAAATAAAATACAGATGCGAAAATATACCCTGAAACAATTTTTAATTTCCCTTAAGGCCGAGTATGAAAATAATTGTTTCAATGTGTGTGTGTGTATTAGAACATACCCATATGGGTTGTTCAATAAAGAAGAGAAATTTGGATGGCACGATTTATTTTGAATTTCTTAAATGAAAAAGGAGACTTTTCAAATGGGAAATTATTATGAATAGATTAAAAGAAAAATAAAGCATGCGGTGTAGTTTACACGAGTGTGACTTCATTCGACTTTATATCTTAAAAAAAAAAGGCCATGCTCGCGCTACGATAGATAGACATCGTTATCACACCATCATCATTTTTTTTTTTTCTTTTTTAAAATATAGATGATGTTGGTCTAGGCTACATCTGGTAAAAACACATATCTTATTTAAATCAAAATTCCGTGACAAATTAATTTCGAGAAATGTACCAATCATGGCCCCCAACGCTATGGCACATCACATTATTTCCTGTAGAGCCAAGTAGTCACTGGTTTATGTTGATGAACCCGCAACAACTGACTCCTTGAAGACCGATATTATTCGAGTTATTATTACGATACGGCCAGCAATTCTTGAAAATGTGGCCCTTACTTGGACATGCAGAATGGGCTTCGTCAATCATAGCCGTGTCCATATACCTTTAGCTTTAGCCTTAAAAAAATACTCTTTAAAAACTACTCAATGACCGACAGCTAATAGGAGCATGGTAATAGACAGCTTAAAATTTGAGGAAGACTATAGTTTTTAATTATGCCGACCACGATGCATGACCAGCTCTGTGTAACAATAAATCTGCGTTGTAGGGGAATGGATTATACTGATCGGCAAAACAAAAGGAACAAAAACTCGTCCCCTTAGATAGAAAATATAAAATTCAGAGGGCACGGAAATAAAAACAAGGCGAGTAGACGAATTCCGTTTAAAACAGTTGAAAGATGTGAATCTTAGTCTAGTTAGAGCGGCAAAACAATACCAGGATTAAAAAGCTGAGGAGGAGTTCTAATATGAATTGCTCTTAAGGGTCTTATACTTCGTTCAGCTCCTTACTCAAACATCTAATCTGTTGCAGTTTTCTGTGGACTTAAAAACAGAGAAATTTGAGGGCTGTAGTTTGTACCCCAAAATTATCTAAAGCGATAGAGCACAAATGCCGACAAAGAAAATTGATGGCAACACACTATGTGTCGGTGAAAATGTTACGGAAATCAATTGTGGTTACGTAGATGCGGCCACAAAAATGGTAATAAAATATCGAGAAGTCCAGAGACAGATGGTTGAAAATATATTTAAGGCAGAAGGGAACTGCTTACTTAACTCTTCAGGAAACTTCTGACAAACATTTGAAATAATTTAAAAAATATTCCCATGTCTTTAATTAAATAATTTGCAAAGTTTTTTGATATTTTATTTTTCATCATCTTTTAACTGTATAAAAGAGCCGAAAAAAAGTCAGCCGTATACAGTGGAGAAAGAAAAATAGAATTACTGTTAGTTATTGTTGTTTTTGCTTAAACTATGATTTTTGTCTTAACTTTATTGTTTGGCCAAAAATATTTAGTTTATTTAAAATGTTTGTCAAAAGTTTCCTGAAGAGTTAAGTTAGCGGTAACGAAATGGCCATCGAGACGTGCTTTGACCCTCAATAATCAATATCGGTAATTAATTTAATCGGGATAATTTGAAAAATAGTACGAAGTTTTTTATGCAAATTGAATAATTTAAAAAATATTCCCCTGTCTTTAATTAGAGAACTGCTTCACTTCCTTCCTTTCGAAAAACAATTATTATAATGAAAACTACTTTGTATGGACTGTTGAATAATATTAAAGCAAAATTGTGGATGGAATGACCCATATGCTGTTGTGTCTAAGGACATTCATATTGTTTAGTTGTAAACCGTCCCATTTTACTATTAAACCCACAGGGAAATTTTAATAAACCACAAATTTAACATTTGTTGCCAGTTGCCCATAAAACAGCATGCAATTTTGACAAAAAAAAGTATTTTTTTATTTTGTTGCTCAAACTTTATAAGGAAATGATTTTTTTTATAAAGCCTAAATTCTTCTTACAATTGTTGTTTTTTTCTTTGTTTTTGAAAAAAAAAAACAAAAACAAAAAAGGAATGAATCATAAAAATACCACAAAACGAGTAAAACTTGTGATGGTAAAACTTTCATTTTAGCTGGAAAAAAAATCTAAAATAAAATGATTTTGTTTTGCAAAACAATTATTTGTAAATTTTGTGAAATTTGTTTGTAAAAAGTTGATAAAGTAAAATATTTTGTTTAAAGTTTAAAAGGAAGTTCAAAACATTATTGACCAACTATTTCTGAACGTTAACTGCATTTTTTTCATGTAATTTAAACAATATTCTAAAAGGTTTTCATGTAACTACGAGTAAATTAATTTTTTGCGGTATCTGCAGCAAGAGTTTGTTATTGGAATTCAAAATATGTTTTTGTGGTTCATTGTTTTTTTTAATAATAACATTGCTACCCACGAATATTTTTTTGCGTCTGTTTAGTAAACTTTTACTTATTAAATTGCTGACGCCATCTTTAACATTGTAGTTTTTAAAAATCTAGAATTTCTTTTTAGTTGATATTTTAAAGTTTAAATAAACTTTACAAAAAGTAAAAAACAAGAAAAAACGCTTTTTTATTTGTTTGTAAGTTTTCGTTATCTCCTGGCCTTAAGAAGAAAATTAAAACTAACAAATAAACTCAAGGTCATAAGAAATGAATATGGAGGGAGGTGCCAAAGAAAAACAAGTGACACATAAAAAGTTTCCAGAGTTTTACTAAATATAAGTCGTGATTTTTTTTTAAATTATTCTTTAGCAGAAATTAAAGAATAATTTTTAAATGAAAATCTTTTTTTTTTAGATAAAACTGAAAGCCAATCAAGTTATTTTTATTGCTACAAAAATTTGTTATTAATCTTATGTTACGAATTTTTTGCAATTTTATTATGCTCGCTTATATGGAAGCTACTTGCACGAAATTTTAAAACCCTTTCCCTCACAGTTCCCTTGTTAAATGACAGAAACTTTTTACTTCGTATGGAAGGTACCACGCCAACTCTCTCAATCGATACAGTATTTTTCTTAACAATGCATATTAATAGGGACTTGTGGTTTTTTTTATAGGGACAAAGTCACATGCTGTCATAAAAAGTCGCAACTGACGAACGCATCAGCCACTTTGTGCAAACTTTAGATAAACCATCTACACGACCATACAAACAAACCCTAAGAATTTGATCCAATTCGGTTTGACCGTTCTTGAGTTATAAGGCCACAACACACTTGTAACAATTTTTTTATATGTATAGATTTGAAGCGCTCAAACCAGTTTTTTGTATTTTTATTCCCTTTAAATAATGAAAGAAAGTCTGGTTTAAAATTAACTTTTTACAAAAAAAAGTAATTTATTTGGGAAGCTATTAATCGAGAAAATTTCAGAAATAAATTTTTAATGTTAAAATAGCATTTAAAAATATTTTTTCCTGAATACCCAGCAATTGGTTTCAATCCGTAAATATAAATTTTAGAAAACCGAAAGGGTTTTTGGTCTACTAAATAAATGAAAATACCATTTTAATTTAAATGCCGAATATCTCCTAACTGTAAAAGATAATTCAATATGCTTAGCAACAATTTGTTGGAGCATGACAAGAGCTATGTCAGAGTTTCCAAAATCAAAGAAAAAATGCAAATTTTTATTTTTTAATATTTTAAGAGTGCATTTGCACCGACTGCCTAAGCAGTATAACGTCCTTATTTAAAGCTTAGACATGGCTATACTTCCACTATAGACCTGTGTATGTGTTTAAATATTATTGAGCTAACCGTTTGGAAACTACAGAAATATTTTTATTTTTTTACAAAGTCCATTAACATATGCCTGACATATGAGGTTATTACGAAAGCTGTCAGATCCAAAGGTTGATTAAACCTCTAAGATAATTGTAACTAAATATTTGTTATCATGATAAAAAGATTTATTAGAATTATATGTAAAATAAAATATCGGGCAAATGCTTGCCACGGCTTTGGTAGCTTACCTTCATCAGATGGTCTATATTTTCAACGACTGTGATATGCAATTGAACTTAAATGTCGTTAATTTGCCGAATTATCTTATCTCATGACACAATTATGTTGGAACCACATATCGTCCAGTTCCATATCCTCAACTTGTAGCGTCAAGAAGTCCGCTATCATCTCGAGATAGTAAACACCAATCACCGTAACTGCTTGACCGATCTCGTTTTCGAAGTAGTATAGCCAGATGAAGTCGTCAGTCCATAAACAGCACCCAACAGCTAACCTTTGTAGATGCATCGTTTTTTTAACATTCAATCGTGGATTGTCATTCACCATCTGTGCAGTCAGCAATTAAATATATTAACGATGCTTGAAATGATCAGTAGACTTTAGCTTTTGAGTTAATTGTACCTTGTAAGCGTGTAAATTTAAATTTTTTATTCAAATGACATTCGTGATATAAATTTATCAAGTTCACAAAGTGCATCTTGATTGGAATGGCTAGTTTTGTTACGCTCTGCTCAATTGTGAACTTCTCTATCGTGTAATTTGCCATATAGTGAAACAATCAAATGTCAAATTAAATTACTTTTGGCTATTGACTGTAATTCTTCTTTCTTAATGCATATTCAGGTGATGCTTTATAGGTGATGTTTTTTACACTTGACTAGCGATATTGTAAACAGTAATAGCTTATGTTAGATATTGTTACGTTTTTCCCTTTTTCAGACACAAACGTACAGATTCTTTTGATTGCAAATACCATTATAAATTCTGTATTCAAAGTTTATGGCTTCCTCTGGCTATACTTCTTGATCCTACCGGGCTTGTGAATTACATGGTCTCGTATTTATTAAACATGCGTTATTATTACAAACGCAGCCATCCACGCTACACTACTGTGTTACTCTGGCGAGACATGAACTATCCGATGCCTTGCTTCGCCTTTTATCCAAGTTAGTCATCTCCTTTAATCCAATAGCCACAACACATGTCTGCCATACCCTGTTGTTGTGCTGCTACTCTTCCCTGCGCTAATCGTTACCGTTCTTACTTTTTTTATAGAGGGCTTCTTGACAATTATCTGTTACTCTTGTATTAAATTAGACGTCTCTAGTAAATTATCTGCCATGGCTTCACACAATAATTGCCTTTTGCCTCTCGCGAGGTTTTAAACTGCTGTTTATTAATTTTAAATTGCATTAAAAAAATTTTTATTTTGCCTTGTACGCATCTCCGAAGGCGGGATCGAACTCATGATCTCCTGTTTTACAGCACGCACCTCTTCCAACGCAACCATCGAGGTTTCTCAGCTTTTGTTAGCTAATATAGTATTATTCTGTACACACACCATTAGTTCATTTAACTTAATCACCACGCTTATACGGATAACAGGGGTTGCCATATCTTATTTTCGTAACAATATAATTATACATGGACATTTGAAAGCCCAATAACATGTGGATTTCAAAACTGTTAAAAACATTTGAGAAATGAGAATTTTTGAATTACAATGTTATTATTTATTAATGCACATCCAATTAAAACATAACTTGATTTATTATTAAGACCTGTGCCAAAACTAAATGCAACTATAGCCTAAAAGCTTTTAGATCCTAAAATAAATACAAATGTTTATATTTCTTAAGTATAGAAGAGCCATAGCGTCACTTTAACCATCTGGTGTTAAATAAATAATTGAAGCAAAATTTTATTACATGTCTTAACAATTTTTTCCAATAATTTCTTTCAATGTATTATCACACACATATGCTTAAACTGTGAAATACATAAGCGACCCTAAAAAATGCCCTTTGAGTATGAGTAACATGACTAGTTGGTGTTATACCAAAGGAAGCAATTTAAGTGTTTAAGAATAAAATTTATATCCTGTTTTTATTTATTTTTTTTTCCCCTTAACACGAACCCCAGCTAAACTAAAGAGTATGAGTTTCATGACCAAAATCGCATTAACATAAATATGGTGGTTTGTCCTTTTTCCTTTTTTTTTTTTTTGTTTTTTCTTTTGTTTTTCTTATTGAAAAAAAACCCAGTGTTTTGCTATGTCTTCAAAATGGTTGTCTCAGTAACCGTTGGCGCCAAACCTACGATAATAATTTAAGTTCACAAATAAAGTATTAATTTTTTTTTGTCTGTTTCTATGTCACAAGTTTAGCAATGTCGTATTTTTTATAAATAAAACACAGTATTAGGAAGAAAAAAAAAAAAGAAAATTAAGTTCTTCAGTTTGTAGGCCCTAGAAATAAAACAATAAAAGTTGGAGTTAGAAGTTCAACTTAAGTCGCAAGATATAAATATATTAACCTTTTCCCAAAAAAAATTTTTTCTTCATACTTTAGTTTAATCGAACTTTTTAATACAAAATTTTTTGCTTGTACAATCTCATCACTAACTTTAGGGACATAAAGTTTTCTCCTCTTTGTATACATACACTCTGGTGTATGTATAGTGTATATATACATGGAAGTATTTGTACGAATTAAAAAATGGATTTTTTATATTCATCTCCATCCACCAACTACTTCTCTTGGTAATTTTTCAACGTTTATAATATATCCTGTTCACTTTAAAAGAACAAATTTCTTAATTAAAGGAAGAGATGAGGGTTTAAAAACAATGGACTCCAAGGATATATATTTTTATATAAGACAAAGTTAAGCGCAGCAACATGTTAAAGTTTTACTAGTTTCGAAAGAAAAAACAAAAAACTTTTACTTTTTCTTTACCAATAGTTATTTAGGTCGTCAGAAATAATCAGATTTGTAGGAGTATGGGTAAACACCCCACAAAGGCTATAAAGTGCTCTTTGTCTTAACAAGTAGATAACAACCGTATACAAGATAACTTTATCCAACTGATAAACTTGTAGTAATTTCTTATCTATTTATAAATAACAACATAATAGATTGTTAAAATTGTAGGCAACAAATGTGTACAGAAATTGGTTTAAATTCCATTTAAAAAGATTGAAAACAAAAAAGAGTTAAGAAGAAAAGTTTATGTGGTACTGAAAATTATTATTTTTTAATGATCTGACTACATTTTTTGAAAACACAAAGTGATTGACAATGATTAAAGCAAAAACTTATAAAAAGTACTTTTTTCCCAAAAAGTACTTTTTGCAGTACAGTACTTTTTTAAATAATATTTTTTAAATGTATTTTTCTATAAACAACCTTTGCGAAAATGTTTTGTTAAAATGAACTTTTCTATAAGTTAATTTTGTTAAAAAAACTTTAACAAATATTTACTAAAAAGTACTTTTTTGAGGTACTTTTTTAACAAAACTTATTACCTTGCTTATTCGTTAATCATCCAACTTAAGAGTTACTTTTATTACACATGCTCTGTTGTAGGAATTTTTGAGGTATATATTCTATTAAACAAGGCGATAAAAAAAGTACCTATTAAAATAAAACTTTTAATATAGTTTGCTTTCAGAGTACTTAAGCAAGAGGGATTTCTAAGGCCTTTGTTACTAAATGATACCTATGCTCAAAACTATTTTTTCCGATTGTATTTAATTATTTACGTTCTAATTTAATATATATTTTTGTGGATACCTTTGGAAGGATTTAAAAAAAAAAAAATTTAAAAACATTTTTTGTAGTTATTTTATAAAATTTTTTCTTAAGTAATTAAGCTTTTGTAACGCGTTTTACAGTTAACGTGATTTTTTTAATATAAAATAAAATTTTGTTAATAGTTACTGATTTAACAGGAATTTTGTGATACGGTACTTTTTGAAAAAGTACATTTTAAATAGTAGTTAATAGTACTTTTTTAAAAAGGAGATTTTTTACTGTTAACTAAAAATTTGATTATAATTACTTATTAAAAAAAACTTAACGGCACGGTACTTTTTTAAATAGTACTTTTAAGTTGTTCAAAAATTTTTGAAATTATTTTCCAATTAAAATTTGTGCTTCGTGCGTGTTTCTTTCAAACAAACAAAAATTTTAATTAAATTTTAAACATTAAAAAAACGAGGACAGTTCGAAAAGTAATTCATATTTAAATGGGAAGATTTTGAAGACTTAGCCCTCAGAAATTTTTATTAATTACAAATCTGAAAAACTGCTAGGAAGGAGGAGATAAAATTACTGGACAATCAAATTTGTAATGCAAAAACTTTTTAAAATTCTAGTATATGAATGGAATAGAATTTAGAAAACATATTTTAGACAGTTTTATATTGAAGAATATGTGAATAAATAAATAATATATTTTAATAAGCTATAAAAATAATTTTTAGACTACCCTCGTATATTTTTCTTTTTTTTTATTCATTTTTATTTTTTTAACAAACATTACCTAATTTGTAAAATTTCTTTTTTTTCTCATTTTCAGTTTACTTAATTTTAAATCTAATGACGTGTGTTGCGTTGCCAATCATATGGCATCAAATGCTACAGATAAAAAATAAGAGCAACAAAAACAAACATCTATATAGGAAACTATAGAAAACCTAAACGCAAATATATGGAAGCAAGGAAAAACTATAAGGAGCCAAAAACCTTAAAATAGTAACGAAAAAATAATTTAAACCAAAGTTACGACGAAACAAAATAAAAATTTAAACGAATTAAATATCACAAGGAAAAACAAGTTGAAGAAATCTAAAAACAATGAGACTTACAACGAAAAAAAAAGAGGAAATAAAAATGAAACCCCTAAATAAACTAACGGAAGCCAAACAAGAAATAGAACTAGAGCAGCAAGCAGCCACAAGCAGTGTAATAATGGACAGAGATTTGGAGCAACGTTTGAATGGTGGTCGTGGCGATTTAAGTAGGGGGCATTCGACCACAAGTCACAAAACCCGCACATCCATCTTCACATTTAATTTGTGTGTGAACCAACAGCTGCTGCCTACCAGCCTTGTGAAACCAGTATCTTCTGCAGTCTGGCTGGTGGCTGTAATATTTGTATTAATATCTCTAAGCTCCACAGCACATTTGACAAATGCTTTGGCAAATTGTCCCAATGGCTGTCAATGTGATGATGACACTTTAGTGGTGAAATGTGGTGAAGGCACCTTGGATGTTTTGCCTATAGCGTTAAATCCCTCCATACAACATTTGATTATTAAAAATAATAAAATCAAAACTATTGATTCCAGCATACAATTTTATGCTGAATTGACTTTTCTGGATTTGTCATATAACGACTTGGTTACCATACCCCAAAAAACCTTTGCCTTTCAACGTAAACTACAGGAATTGCATTTAAATCATAATAAAATTGGCCAAATCAATAACAAGACATTGTTAGGACTGTCAGCAGTAACCGTGTTGAATTTAAGAGGCAACTTGTTGGCAGAACTAGAGGATTTTACTTTCAGCCCCTTACTTAAGGTGGAGGAATTAAATTTGGGTCAAAATCGTATTAACAAAATAGGTGTACATGCATTTGATGGTTTGAAAAATCTCAGAGTTCTTTATTTAGATGACAATACTCTGACCACAGTACCAGCAATAGACAATTTTCGAGCCATGCCTTTGTTAGCGGAATTATATTTAGGTACTAATTCTTTTATGTATATTCCAAGTAAGGCTTTTGCCGACCTAAAGGGTCTTACACGTTTGGACTTAAAAGGAGCCGGACTCCATAATATCTCTTTGGATGCCATGCAGGGTTTAGAGGGTGTTAGATATTTGGACTTATCGGACAATCGTTTACAGTTTATACCCCAATTTGCTTTGTCCCACTTGGAGAGATTGGAGGAATTGTTTTTGGGTCAAAACGATTTTGAAGTTATACCCACGAATGCTTTTATAGGCTTGAAAAATCTTAAAAGGCTGCAGATTGTCGGAGCTCAACGTCTAAGGAAATTGGAGAATTCGGCCTTTAGCAATAATGGCAATTTGGAGTTTATCAATCTCTCGGCCAATAAGCTTTTGAGTGATGTACAAGAAAATGCCTTCTTAGGTTTGCCGCACTTGAAACATGTCATTTTGAAAGAAAATCAAATATTTACTTTAGGCGAAGGTTTATTTCCCTGGTCGGATTTGGAGACACTAGATCTTGCTGATAATCCTTTGATATGCGATTGCCGTTTATTATGGCTGAGAACGTTAATTATGACCCGCAACGGAAGCAATGAACAAATAAAAGGGGTAACATGTGCCTCACCGCCTAATTTAAAAGGCGAAACTTTACAGTCCGTAACTCCGGCCATGTTGGGTTGCTCACATACCGATCATAAACAACAGGCCTTAATAGGTGTACTTTTGGTGGCCACTGCCGCTACAATAACCATTTTAGCTTTAAGTATATACGCCTGTCGAAGACGGATACGTGAGTTACTGAAGGGAGGTTGGGGCAACTCAGCTTTGGGACGCAAGGAACGTGAATATCAAAAAACTTTCTCCGATGAAGACTATATGAATCGTCAACCACAAATACCCTGTGCTATGACTTCAACAGCTCCCTATGCTACGTCGACTAGTGGCTATGGACAACATGCCATGCCCTATATGGGAACACGTCCCATACCCGTAACAGAACTATAGCTAGAAGCACCACCCCCACCTCCCCACAGAGGTCGGGGATCAGCCAATAATACGTTGCAACAATTACAAGTAACCAACGGTGGTGCTTCATTGTATAATGGCTGCGTTCCTCTACCTGATAATCCTGCTACCAATACAACAACCTTTGTCAACCAGCTGAATCAAATTAAATATATGACCAACAATACACGTACCCCCAACAACTATCATTCGCAGCAGGATATGCGTAAATTGGCAAATGGAAAAAATTCTAATATCACGTCCCTGCCACGTCACAGCAATAACTGCAGCAAACAGCAACAAGAAAGTTCTTTAACCAACAATCATATCTACAGTCAACCCATTGTACCCAACGGTGTGGGTTCTTTTATTAATACCACACCTAAATTTAATACCACGGATCGTCATATACGCCTGACCCAAGATCATTTTAATCACAATAATTCTTCTGTAGCCTTGAAATATCCTAAACTGTATTCACAAACTTTAGATGGAGGTGACTATTTGCACAGCAATTCTCATTATTCCCTGCCCATTAATCACAGCATTAGTGGTGGCGATCATAATGCTAGTCCTTCAAGTTCTCCCACACCTCCGACACCACCGCCACCAGCCTTGCCTTTACGTAATGGTAGCTGCAATACTACAGGTCGACGTTCTACTTTAAGCTCTTTGAATGGTAATTCTTTTAATAATAACAACAATAACACAAATATGGCAGCAACTCTACACAAAAACAATACTTTAAATATGAACAACAACAACAACAATCATACGGGTAGTTTAAGACATCAATATCACTGATATTCATTAAAAAAGTGTCGAGAACATGGCGGTTTTAATGGATCGAGTTCTCGGGGCGATTTTATATGGGGTAAAGGTAAAATGGGTACTTTTGAGACTATAGAAATGACAGCTTTTTTGCATTAAACTACAAAGGGGGGAAAAGTAGTAATTTAAAAACGAAAATAATAAAATGTTAAATGGCTTCGGTAAAACTTCGGGTATGAAATTGTATTAAAATTTAAAAAAAAAAAAATTAAGTAATTCCTTAGGCTTATAATTTTAAATAATAAATAATACATTTCTTGAAGAGAAAATAAAATTGTACCAAAAAAGTACTTTTTTATCTATTTGCTTTTCGTCTTATTATTTTTTTTTAATATTACAAAAGTTCTGCTAGTCTAAATTGCTTCATTATTAAAAATAATGTAAAACTCTATTCATATATTTTTCTACTAAATTATTAATTTCATTTATTCTAAAATATTTATAAAAATTAAAGAAAAAGAAAATTTTATACAAAAAGTACCTTTTAACACTTCATTTAGATAAGAAAAACCTTCTCAAAATCAAAAATTTTAACTCGTTTTTTGGGAAAAACACCAGTTTTGTACGTACGAAAGTATCAAAATAGTTCTAACAATAAAATATTTCCTAGTTTTGTTTAACATAGGCTGACTTGCAAAGTGTATCAATACAAAGTTTGTATACAGTTTTGCTGCGGTATTTAGATCTTGTATATACACAAAGTTGCGAAGCAAAGCATCAATTTAGAAACTGCAATGTTTCTAATACATGTCTGCGACATTTTGTGATGGTATGCATTGTAAACATTTAGTACCACGGCATTATGAACACCATAGATTGTTGGAATACAAAGCAACTGAAGTTTTGGACGTCAGCCATATTTAGAACACATGACAAGAAGTTAAAGATATTTAAAAAGTAAAAGCCAGATAGAAATTAAAACAAAAATAAATAGAATGAATCCATAAAGAATGCGCAAAAGGTATATAATGGTATACAATTTTATTGTTTGTTTTTACATTGACATCACACCTGATTTAATTAGAAATATAAGCTAATAACTGACCTCGAATTCGAATCTATGTCAATATCACTTTAGCGAGAACGGTGCACTTTTTTAAGCTTTATTCTTGCCTAGATTTATAGTCAGCTTTCTAAGAATTCTTATAGAGAAGATGCCAATAAATGATTTCTTATTTTCTTCAACATTTCTAGTTTTAAAATATAATTTTTAACACCGTTTGCCTATTTTTTGATTGTGAACTAAGGCTCATTTGAGAATCCCGCAAATAGCTTCGTTTAAAGTGCTGTTAGGAAAAGTAGTCCGGAACAGGCAAATCAGGCGACCGTTAAGGCCAATTAATAACACCATTTCTTAATATAACTTATTGTGTATGCAATGTGGCATAGTGTTATTGAGATCACGTTTTAATCCAGGGGGGCAAATTATGGCACTCGATATCTATCGAATTTTCAAAAGAATTTAAATGTAAATTTCGATCGATATTGAATGCAG
The DNA here is from genome assembly GCA_916610165.2 of Gymnosoma rotundatum. Classification (NCBI taxonomy): domain Eukaryota; kingdom Metazoa; phylum Arthropoda; class Insecta; order Diptera; family Tachinidae; genus Gymnosoma; species Gymnosoma rotundatum. Next base: position 120,836,581 of record OU744338.1, read on the forward strand.
TAATTTAAACCAGCCCAAAGCATGCAGTTGTGGCGTTAAAAATATTTCAATCTTGTCACGATATCGTTCCCTATACGCTACTTAAGGTCTAATGATTCTTCATGAACAAATTGTACACCAGACTATTACTTCCAATGGATGCAAAGGTGACTGATGAATAATTTGAAAGTCTTTCTTGGCCCAGAACCGAATATTCTATTTATTCACATACACATCCAAATAAAATATGCCTCGTCGCTCATTATGAATTTTTTATGAAAATCGAAGTTGTCATGGGCGAGTTGTAGCATCCTATTGGCATATGTATGGCAACGTAAATGGTCTTGTAGAAGAGGATCTTATGTTAACTGAATCTTAAGTGGAAACTAATGCAAATCCTTGTGCAAAATTATGGCGAAAGTTGTTCTTTGAAGATCATGCTCCTAAGCACGGCGATAAATTTGGATTGATGAATTGTTTTGAACACTTTCTTGAGCAGCAGTAACGTTTCAACCGATCTTGCAGTACGTTGTGGTTTATGATTGAGTCTATCATCTATAGACCCTCTTTCTTCGAAATCATTCACTACACGATAAATAGTGCGTTTTGTAGGCACGTTGATTCTCCTAAAAATTTCACGTAATATTCTCATCGTGACATTAATCGATGATTAATTTTGATAAAATGTTTAAACGATCAAGATACGCTGGCTTAACGAATATTACCGTATTAACGAATCGATAGCTATTAATGCCATTAGAATGAAAATTAAGCATTATCGCCAATGTGCGGCCTAAATTGCGGCACTCAAGTACCACAACGCTAAAAACAATGAGATGTGTTGTAATTAAAAAGCTGATTATTAAGTCCCTCAGCTCGGTAATTATATGAAAAAGAAAATAACTATAAACTGAGAAATGTTACCGCCGAAGTAAATATTACATGACATAACTAAGGAGCAAACACCAGCGACATGTTAGAATGAAAGTCATTTCAGAAATAGCTAAGAGATAGGTTTTCTGACACAAATTTTTCCTTTTAAAACTTGTCTTTAAATTTCCTTCTTAACTGTGATATCATTTCATGAAATCAGTTTAGATGATAGAGAAAGGACATCCTATAACCCAGCATTGATATTCCATTGTAAAGTGTTTTCAGAAATGAGGTATCGTTTAAGTAGCACCAAAATTTTATTAACAATAATTCAGTTTCAGTCTCGACAGCTTATTTTATTGTGTAGATTTATTTATTTGCAAAGCAACCTTGCATTTCAAATTATTTTTCAATAATAATTCAGTAATTCTGCTTAAGATCATCAATTCTTAGTATATAACAAAAAAAATTATTAAAATTTTTTTTTTGGATATTTTTACAGAAAACTAAACTAATAAGACAGAGAATACAGAGAATGTAGTGCAGTATTTTCTGGATCGCTACATCCGTCATCAGCATTCTTTGCATTTATCTACCTTACATTGTATACATTGTAAACATCATCTTTTTAACTAACCAATTTAAGGTTATAATGGCAGAAAAAAACTCACCATCATTAACTACTAAGTTGGTTAGACGAAGTGCATACACAACCTAAAGCTTAGCTTCGTATATCCTTTTTTTATTCCTTTACAGTAAATTTTACTCCAGTATAATGGTGACTGTTTTGAAGGAATTGTAAATGCACACTGCCTTGTGGGTAATTTATTTCAAGTAATTTCGACAAATATTACACTTCATTATAATTTGAATAGTTTTTGTAAAAGGATTTTTTCAGAATCGTCTCGTTTTCTATTTTACTAAAATATAATAAAAATTCAGCCTTTAATGTAGAATATATTTTTAGCTGATTTTAAAAAAGGAAAAGGTTATTAGTTGTTATCGCAGACATTAGTCATTTGTGAAACGAGTTTAAAAGTATTTTTTAAATTGAAATGTGATTTTTATAGATTGTTCGCAATTTAAAAGGGTGTCCTCATATTTGACATAATTTGATTTATGTGGAATGCTCTATCTTTTAGAACACTGAACACTACTCAGAATGTGTACTTCTATATCCGCCTTAATAAGAAATTCAAAATATGATAATTGATAAATATGGACTTATCTTTGGAACAGTTAATTCATATTCGGAGACTCTGTGAATGCCCGGCTGATTTAAAGTCGGTTTTTTTGCAAAAATTATTCTTACTTTCTGGGAATTATACTCGAATTTTTATTTTTAAATATAAAAAATAAAGTTCAATTTCGCCTCGAACTTCTTGTAATAAATTACAAATTTTTTGCTTTTAAATAAGTGCGGATAAAGTCCACATACAATGCAGTCTTAAGTTTTCAGGCTCAAGGAGTTTGATGCTTTTAAATGATTTCACTTATTATTTTAAATTTGTATACTTTTTCTAATCTGAAGTTTTTAAACCGAAGACGTTAACTAAAACAAATATGAAAATTTTTTAAAAACGATATCATAGCTAAATATTTTCCCCATTAAAATCATTCAAGTTTATATATTTCTTTAAATTACAATTTTTTATTAGTTTTAAAGCAAAAAAGTTGTCAAGGGAAATGTTAAGCAATTAATTGTGTATTTAAGTTTAAAGCTCATAAACAGTTAAATTTTTATCAATATTTAACAGATTTTGTAAATAATTTATAAAGAGAAAACCTTTAATATTTATAAAAAAAAATATTTTTTTTTTGTAATTTATTATTTTTATTCTTATTTTTTTATTTTAAATAAAAAAAGACACAAAACAAAATTCCAGTGATTTATGTTTAAGTTCAAAGGTTACAATATTGTACATAAAAAAACTAATTAAAATAAAATATTAATAAATTATTTAACAAAAAAAATAACAACAATTAATATTAAACAAGGTGTATACAATACATTAAAAAATATTGTATTTTAATATAAATATCAAAAGAAGGAATTAAATTTAAGCAATTCACAAAACAAAACAAGGTAAATTATGGTTAATATAAATAATATTTATATTATAATTAATAAATAAAAAAATCCCTAAAAAGGATAAAATCAAAAACAAAAACAAACAAGGAAATGTTGTAAAAACAAGGATAATTAAAAGACTTGTTAACAAAAAGAATTATTGCTTAATCTTGCCCGAGTTCAAAAAAATATTTTTTATGAAAGCGTTACCAGACTTAATAAAATATGCAAAAAAATTTTTAATCTCAAAAAAGCTTTTTTTTTTAATTTTAAATGTATTTTCTTTAAAACTGTAATTAATTTCAAATTTCAATTTCATTTTCATCAACATTTTTCCCACTTACCTATAGTTTTTTGAGTTTTAAGCCTTAAATAATGTGATGAAAGACATGTGGCATAAAACAAAACAATTTTGTTATATTTATTCCAAAAATTTCGCTCAAGAAATATGAGTTAAATTTTTTTTTAAATACTATGCTAATAGCTTCTAATATATTTATATACAATTTAAAAGTGAGCACGCAGAGACAATATAAGCATGAGTTATAATTTTTTTTTTAAGAAACCGGCAGATGAGAGGACTTGTTAATCGTTTTAAAACATTGAGGGATAAAGTTATAAAAACCCAATCGACAATAACCTTTTTAATTAGATGTCGTCATTCACGAATTGTTCCCAAAATTTATTGTAAATGCACCGAAGAATATTCTAAATATTTTTAATTTTTTTAAGTACAGAAATGTCAGTAATGCACAAAAACAGTTTTCAAACCTATTAAAGTTGTATCAGATTTTAATTTCAATCAAATAATTAATTGAATCAATAACTTATTTAATTAGAAAGTTATTTCCTTTGTTTTTAATTTAATACATACTTGATACAATTATTTAATTATTAAATTTTGTATATCTCTTTCAATTAAATATTTTATGGAGAGAATTAAAAATTTAATTAAATTTCATTGTAAAAACAAATTAAGCCATTAATAGATAAAATAACTTTTTTGTGTGTAACATGAGTATTGTTGGATCTAAGTAATCTATAGGAAAACTTAAGTAACCGGAAATGACGCTATCGGCTGAACAAATGAAATTTATTATAACGTAATGTAATTAATTTTACCGTTTTAGCAGAAAACTTTCAATTAAATACTTTCATCACATTTACACTGTAAAAAATTCTAAGAACTTTTATTCTTTCGTTTTTCTTACGATATTGAAGAGAATTTAAGAAATAAGCATTAGGCTTTACATAGACACAAATAAAATTCATAAATTCAAATAAATTTAATTATTAAGAAGGACCTAATTTATAAATTTGCAGTAAACGTAACATGAAATAAAAAAATATCATTAATTATTAAATCAATTAAAATAATCATTAAATTTAAAGTTTTCCTTTAAACAAAAAGTTGTTCAAATAAAAATTATTGATTTTTTTTCAAATTTAAATTTCTTCCCCCGCCACTGGTACAATTCTATACTTACATTTTAAAACTCAAAATCTTTCATATCCACTGAAAATAAATACGAGTAGCCCTTGCATCCCATCCATATCTTTAATGTTGTCAATTTAAAGCAGATATATAATGAGTAGGTATTATTTTGCAAACGTCCAACAACGAGATCTCTCATTTTTTGTCCAACTGTTAGACCTGAGTATTATTTTTTTGCTCCTGTAAAATAGCACCTGCTAGAATTGCTGAAATTGTTTAATGTTTTCCACTTTGAAACAGACTTCTTTTGAATACAACCAAAACTTCAAAATAATTTTTAATATATTAAATTTTACCAAAAAAAACAATGCATTCTTAATCTGAAGACTAAGAAAAATAGATTTACTATGGTAATGCTTTTATAGATACAAATTTTTGCGCCTATTAATAATTTTGTCTGTTTTCATATTGAACTTTTAGTAAATTTTTAATTGATTTAATTATTTGTTTAATTATAAGAATATTTTCTGCTGATTAAATTTTTAATTGATTCATTTTTTTTTTCGTTTAATTTTTTTTTTCTTTTTTAATTAAATGTATAATTGAGTCCATTTAAAAATTAAATAAATTTTCCTCTGAAAACAAATAAAATAATTAAAGTGTGCTAAAACCTTTTTTAAATCGCTTTTGTCAACCTTATTTAAATAATTTTCCTTTAAGGGATTCTCAGTCACTTTTATTTTTAAATAAACAATCAAGTATTTATATAGAATTTAAATTATTTGAAAACTTTCTATTATTAAAAAAAATTATTTTATTGTATTTATTAAAAAAAAGCAATATGAAAAATAAATAAATTTAAATTTAATCTTATCAAGCATCTTTAAAATAAATTAAAATAAATTTTATTTACATATGTATATGACTATAAAAACGATATAAAAATATAAAAACAAATAAAAACCAATCAATAAAATTATAAGTTTTTTATTTAAATTTAAATTTTTATTTTAAATAGGAAATTTACAAAAAAAAAACCTACAAACAAAAAAACGATTTTAATGTAAAATATAAAAACATATTGAACCACAAATACAATAAATGGCAAAACTTCATACATATGCAATATTAACTCAAATACAAACAAAAATAAATGATATTTATAAATACAATAAAAAAAATAAATATCACATCTTCTAAAAAAAAAACTCACACATCTACATAAACACTAGTGTTAAATGGCGGACATTAACAAAACTACTTTTGAGTTCTCAGATCTGTCTTCAAAATATATTGTCTTAAATAAATTCAGTCCTTCAATCTTTCTAAACCACAATCAATTGCATAGGAGTATGAGAAACCATATAAGTTGTACAAAAACATAAGAGACATGATTGCTTTTATTATCTTATATTCCCCCCTTTTATGATCGATCACGGCAGGCATTAGAGGGTTTATATTATTTTCAAATTTCACCATTTACACTTAAATCAGTGATAAGTTTTTATTTGGAAATTGTTCTACTTTTTAATGTTTCGGTTCATAAACAGCTGTCTGTGGATATTAATATACAGGGTGTTCGCCAGAAAGGTATACTTTGTTTGTTTATAATTTTAAATGAAAGAGAATGGAATACAATATTAGATAAATGTCCGCCTTTATTAGCTTCACAAATGCGAGCCTATTTGAACACATTTTTCATTACATTCTCACATATATCACAAGATATTTCATTAACATTTTGTTTAAGTTGCTCAAGCGCTTCTGGTGTGTTTGCATAAATCTTGCTTTTGAGCAGTCCCGAGCAGTCAAATCAGACGACCGTGGAGGCCAATCAACATCAACTAATTCTTGAAATAACTTGTTGTGGAACGAGGTCTCGCAGCAATTCCATTATAATTCTGGCTGTGTGCGATGTATCACAAAATTTTTTCGTAATAAATATGACACATGTCTACTTCACGATTGCTAAATATGAACTGTCAAGTCATGTTTACCAAAATGGCGGCAAAACAAAATAATATACCTTCCTAGCAGACATCCCGTATTTGCATCTAATTACAATCTGCGAAAGTGTCATAATTTGCAATATTGTACCATTTATATTGTCGTACATTTTGTAGTTAAAGTGATATACACAGCCTTAACCAACTTTCTCGCCTTAATCCTTCGATCGCCCAATATTATTAAATAGATTTTAATGACATTTCTCTGTTTCAAGTGACCTTAATACTTGGAACTTATTAAACCTCTTTTTTATTAATTGATGTTGTACAGAAACCAGAATCTTTGTCAAGCATTTTTTTTTTTTTTTGGTGTTTCTTACGTTAAAAAAAGTAATTTTTAAAACTACACCAATGAGACATTGATTACGGCAGACAATTTGACTGTTGCGTAAACTCGGATAAAAAAAATTTTATTTTCATTAAATAAACGAAAACTACACAATTTCTCGATATCAAAACTTCTAAAGTTCGATGTGAAAAGTGGCTGCTCTAAAGAAAATTTGTGTGCAAATAAAATCGGAGATTAATCGGGTCCAAAGCAAATAAATCTGCTCAAATGGCCTTAAAATAGACCAGTCAATACCACAATCAACTCAACATCGAAATTGATTTGTACACATAGAAAGCACACCCACGCAATGAACAGTTAGTTCTGTTACCATGGCGCAGTGTTTACACGAATAGAATCCATTAATTTGGTGTATTTAACATTTCGAGTATAGATCATGTAAGATATACATGAGAGTAATTAATTAAGTGCACTTATTAATTGACGATTTTATTAGCATTAAATAACAATTAATGCTTATGATTTTTTAGCGTTATCATTATTTTCACTAATGGTAATTCTTTTTATTGCAAAGATTTCATTGCTAATTACTTAAAAAAAAACATAATGATTACCATTTACTTATGATTACATTATTTAAAATAATTATCATTAATGAATGTATTCCTTGTCCTTGCACTCTAAATACACATCTTAAGGTAGAAGAAGAGCATTGGCATTTTAATTATAAAAATTTGTAGAAATATAATTGAAGCAAAGCCGCGAATAACGTTGTAAAAGACAAATTTTGCAAAACCTGTTTTTTTGCAGATTACCGTTAATTTTACTCTCTTACATTTGTTCCAACAACAAAACATTAAAATTATGCATTTTATCACCGTCAAAACGCAATTACAATGAGTCAGTCAGTGGAGATAATCAAACCATTTAAATACGTGTTTTTGCTCTACTGAAAAATTATTATTTTGTCATTTGCAACGTTATTCGCGGCGATCCTTCAATTGTTCTAACATTCTCCGCAAAAATAAGGCACTATGGGAGCATATATTTGTTTTCGTGCAAGTAGTAAGATCTGCTAGCTGGAGCTGTGGTCTTAGGCGACTTTAGATCTCAGACATCTAATTTTTAAGAGATCTTTCTACAAGAGTGTTAAAATTTATTTAATGATTTATGCATAGTTCTTTAAACTACCTGCGATAAAAAATTTGTATTTCATAAAAACAGTTATATTTGATTAAATTGTAATTAATAATGAAACGATTTTATTAATATTTTATTACCATCAGTAATAACCATTATATTAAAAATAAAATCATTAGCATTAAATGGTAGTTAAATTTCTTTTATTGCCACTATTTCAAACAATGACAATAAAATTTCAATGGTAATGAAAAAATCCCAAGTATGATGTAGAAGTTAAAAAGTGTTGAGAAATTTTATATCTCCTTCCAAAGTTCTGCAATTAATTAGGATTTTTGGATTCGAAGCTAAACTTATGTCTTTAGTATGACCCTACGGATATTGTAACATTTTAACATATACCTTCACAAACATGTTTAGGTTTCGAGTTAATGAGTTAAATTACGAACTGCTGTAAGAAAAGTTCGGAATATTATACAATGGAACTTTGATTGCTAAAATTGTTGATAAGTTCGTTTGACTTAAAGATAGCAGACCGAGGTAATCATAGAAATTATTGATACAAAAGAGTAAGTTTACGATTTTGAATTTTATTCCATTTTTGCTTTTTCATTTTTTATTATTCCAAAGTGTTTATTTTTTATCGCAAACATGCGTCCTTGAAATGGTTGTTTAGCAAAAAAATACTTTACGCTAATGTCAAAAGTGTTGTTATGATCCATATGGAGAAACAAAATTATCGCACATTTTCTACTTGTTTATAAGCAGTAGGGCTTATCAAGCAGCCTTATGTCATCCAATGCCACGTAAAAGAACATAATGATCAAGTACTACCAACAAAGGCTTAAAGGTTTTTCTCTGCACTATAGTAACATAAAGACTGATATTGGCGGACATTTTTCCCTTAAAATAATTTCTGGTGGTTTCACTTTAATTCGCTTGCCGCTGCTGGCTTTTTGAACTTCAAATTTGTTATTCACTGTATGTATGTTAAATTTATTCTTTTATTTGTGTATGTAAATAAATATAAATTAACAATTTTATTATAGAATTTTTAATTAATTGCAATTAAGAAAACATATAATAAATAAATAAATTGATTTTTTAAGGTTGAAATTATTTAGATTGATTAATTTTTATTTAGTGCGGTTATTTCTGTTAATTTGTTTTTTTCTTTTGATATAAAATTTAATTAATTTCTTCCAGAAAGTCTATAATGATAATTAAAAATGTGGCAAAAATAAACTGCCTACTACACAGAGTATTACTACGTACTACATGTATAAACTACTTTAACTTACATCGAGCTATTGAAGAAAACTAGACCTTTGTTTTACATTTAATTTTTGCTGCAAGGCATCGCTTTATTGCAAATAATCACTTGCAATTTTTAAAATATGTTTTCTAAAAGCTGTGTCAACTCCTTGACAAAACCTAGCCGCTGATTAGAAAAGCTCAGTTGCCTCTTGAGCTAACAGATGGAATTTCAATTAATTCCAAATTAATTAAAGTATAAATTTTCTTTTCTAATTTTTTAATCACTATGCCAGTTTATAAATAAAAATATTGTTTATTATTATTTTTTTTTTTATATTTTTCAATAGTTCGCCACACCGTTAGGTGGCACCTTCAGGAAACAGGAAATATAAAATTTCAATAATTAGATTTTCTTTCAAAACAAAATTAAGTTGAAAATATTTTTTCAAATTCAGGTCAAAAAAACAATTGTATATTAAAGTATAAAACAATTTAACACTTTATTCGTTTGTTTAAAGGGAAAATAAATATTAATTATCAGGTCTGTTCTGCAAATCACGTAATTTTCAATTTTTTGGCGTGGTTTTAAATTTTTTGAAAATAGGAGAAAAGGGCTTTTTTAGATTTGTGTTGTGTGTTTTTTTTTGCATTTGTAATTAAAATATTATAAGTGATTTAAGTAAGTTAAAATGTGTGGAACTAAAATAAATTAGTGAATTTTTATTTGTTTGTAATACATGTGCTTTCATTTACTTATTGTTGATAATCGAAGGGCTTAAAACTTGGCGTTCAAATTAAAATTGAAAATGTGAAAATTAATGCAAAAAGTTTAGGAAGTTGGTACTATTTTATATTTTGCACTTAATATTTTCTAAATTTGATGCTGGAAACATTAGCATAAATAAGATAAATCTTAAATGACATTTTATACTCTGACAATTTTGCAACACTAGAATATACTTTGCAACCACAAACCAGCTAACCGCTAACGAGAAAGAGAAAATCATGAGCGTTACTAAATTTTCATATTTTCAATTTTTATTAGAACGCCAAATTTTAAGCCCTTTGATCGGCTTCAATAACTAAATGAAAATACATGTACAAACAAATAAAAATCCACTAATTTATTTTAGCTCCACACATTTTAGCTTACTTAAATTACTACTATTTTAATTACAAATGTAAAAAAATAAAACAAACACACAACACAAATCTAAAAAAACAACCGTATTCTCCTTTTTTCGAAAAATGAAAACCCCGCCGAAAAGTTAAAAATCATGTGATTTCACGAGAACAGTACCAAATAGTCTGCGGGATTTTAAAAACCGGTCGTGATTTTCAGAACAGCCCTGTATATTTTGAAATGGAAATTTTTTTAAATACCACACTTATACTCAAAATTAAAAAAACTAGTTTTATAAATCCAGCCGTTTGACGAGCAAATTTTTATAAAACGTCGCTCAAACAAGTACATTTTTAACACACTTTAAATGAAAACTATCCGTTACAAGAGATTTTAAATAATTTGCTACAGTCTTAAGAAACAACACTGCGTGTAATTTATTAACTAAACACTATTTGCATTCCTTCCTAAAATGGTGCTTATTACAGGCTATTTTAAGGTCTTCTTATATGGAAATGGCTTTACACGAACCATTTAAAAAAATATTGTAGTTCACCCAAATTCTTTGTTTGAAGTTAAAAACCCAAGTCACCCAAATCCTTCTTCCAAAGACAATCGTTCAATTAAATTTGCATTTATTCACAAGGTTTTATAATTGAAAATCAATGTTTACTATTTGAAGTTAAAGTTTTTAATGAATTCCAAAAAAACAATTAAATATATAAAAACTAAAACAAAATTTCAAACAAAAATTAACAAAGTTAAAAAAAGGATATACATTAGGTGTACCTACAATATTTTAAATATTTTAAAGAGGATTTTTGCCTTATATAAAAAAATTATCTATTTTTATGACCTTGTATAAGGCACTCATTGCAAAAAGAAAAATCTTACTTAAAAAACAATAATATTATAAAAATGCTTTTTAAAATTTACTTTTGACATAGCAACATTTATAGTGTCCTTTAAAGCAGTTACTTCTTAAAAGTACTCTTAGAACAAGTATTTTTTAAAGCATATATATTATTTTTAAAAGTTATTGAGGGAACATTTTATAAAGTACTTGTAGAACATTTATAAGAAGAGGTATATTTTCTCATGAAAATTTTTAACAAAACTTTCGAAATAGCAGCTTGAAAACTACGTTTTTGATTTTTAGAGTATCTTTCTCAATTTTTCTAATAGCAAATTATTTAAGGGTATTTTTAAAGTATCTTTCTGGAAAAAATTAATTATGTGACGTACTTTTGTCATAACAACCTAGGTGGAAGGTCCCTTTTCAAAAAAGGGACCAATTTATAAAGCACCTTTTTAAAATGAATTTTTTTTACCAATTTTCCTTTAAGCACAGCGTTCAGAAATAAAAAACAAACTGTTAAGAAAATACCTGATTATAAGCTAAAGAAGTGAAGTGTGTAATACCTTTTTCATTTTTTTAATAATACTAAAAAAATAGCTTTTTAAATGGTCTTTTAAAAAGTACGTTTCAGGCAAAGATACCTTTTATAATTTACTTTTGTCATCACAACCTCCGTTTCTTTTCAAAAATAAATTTTCTTAGCGGCTCCCTTAAAAATTTTTTTTAAAAATACCAATTTAAAAATAAACATTTTAAAAGAGCCTTTTAGAAAATTATTAAATGGTACTTTATGTAAAGTCATAATATAATTTTTTGAATGGGATGTTTGGTTTTTAAAATAAATTTATATTTTTCTTAATAATATTATAAAACTTACTCTTTGTGTGTTTTGAAGATACTTTTCAAGAAAAAAAATATTTTTAAGTAAAATGTTTATTCCATAAAATAAAAAATATAACATATTCAAAAGGACATTAGAAAGGTTTAAATCAACTTTTTGCAAGCAGAAATGGATCGCTTTTTAAAATAAAGTACTTTTCAAGAGGTACACTTTCTACTATAAAACTACCCGTTTTAGTAGTATTTTATTGAAATTTTTTTTTGAAGATATATGTTATTTAAAGGCACATTTTCTAGCATATAAGTGCCATTTCCAAAGGAGCGGTCTCTATCATATTATATTGTGAATTTAAATTTTTAAAGATTTTAGAAAAATATTTTAAATATATTTTTATCAATCTGTATTAGCAATCAATTTACAAACACGTCTAAATAACCTGTTCTTCAGTGAAATATGGTTATTTAAAAGTGTAAATAACTTTAATTTATTCTATTTAAATTGAAAGTTGATTGTGAGCAATCTAGTGTCACTTTAACACTTTATTTTACAATTTTCATTTATATGTTCATTACTAAAAATTCGACAACAAAACAAGTTAAAACACATGCCAGAAACACAAAAATCTAGAAAAACTTATAAATGAAATACACACAAAAAACAATAATACAAATATAAATGAAATAAAAACTTTAAAATAAACAAAACGATGATTAAGGAACTTAAATTACGAATCCATATTGAAAATCAACAATTAACAACATAGAAAAAATAAGAGAGAATTAGAATATAAATAAATAAAATAAATAACTTTCTTGTTTTAAAATATATTTATTTAATAAATATTAGTAAATGAAGGAGTAAAATAAATAAAAAAAACATTATAAGGAACAAATTATTGAAAAACCAATACAAGGGATAAAAATATACTAAAGAATATAAAACAAAACAAATATTATTTAAATAGCTAAAACAAGAAAAAAAATTTAAAAATAAATAGAAGACAAACTAAATAAGAAAAAATCTTAATAACATTAATTTAAACTAAGGTGCAAAAAATATAAATTCTTAACTTTTAACTTTAACTTTTAAGTTAAATACGAAAAACAACAAGTAAATTAAATAAATTAAAACAGACTTAAGATAATTTGAATTGGTGGTTAAACAAATAAATCAATTATTTCTTAAATAAATAATAAACAGACAACTGCAGAAATAATGAAGAAAAGACATAATATAATTTGAAGCAGTAATAAAACAAAAAAATCTTCAAAGTAAATCACGATCACATTTTTAAAATTTTAAAACAACCTACAGAATCGTTTAAAGAGAACTGAAACTGAAATAATATTCTGCATTTTCAATTTTTACCTCTTATTTATGCTTTAAATTTCACATGTAACAAATACCACAGGATTGGAATAAAAAAAATTTGTTAAAAAAAAATTAAAAAGGCAAGCATACTTTTAGGGTAATGTTACCTCAAAATATTGCTAACAGCGGCAGAAAAACTAGTATTCAAAGCTTTGACCTTGATTTGTTGAATAATAAAATAAAATTCCAGGCTGAAAAACGGCAATGATTGAGTTCAGCCTTTAAAATAGTAAACAAATAGATATAGCATACTTTTGGGGTGCAATTGTATAAAGGGTAGAAAGTAAAAAATAAAAATTCATGCTGTAAAATGTTACCAATTAGTTTCTTACAAAAATATCGCTTCCAAAATGAATTATTAGGTCGATACTAGAATAATTTCAATGCAGATAATTTGCCAAAGAAAATTTTTTTTCACTTATGAAGCGTGTCAGCTTTATATTTTTGCTAAAGCTCAAAATAATGTTCAATTATAGGTAGCATTTTTTTTGTTGATAAAATAATTTCTAATAACAACCCGATGTCGTAAACGTAACTGGCGAACAGACTAGAGTAAAATTTCTGCGTTTGAAGTAATCGCCACATATTTAAAGCATACTTTAAGGATGTAATAAAAAAAATAAAAACTTACAAACTTTTAGACGCTGGGAGATGAGCCACTTGAAAATCTTTAGATATTTAGTCCTTCATGTTATATTTATGATTAGTAATGCTTACGACTTCATCTGCGTATCATTCCTAATTTTCCTATAATTCAAATTTGGAAAAATGTGTTAAAAATTTTTCATCTTTAAAAATAAAAAGTTCCGACAACTATTTTAGTACCATTATGCCTGTAAAATTGCGTCCTTTGAAATTGTATCACTTTTTTCTCTACGAAATAACCTATTATTACAAAAAAAATATTTATTCTATATTGGAACCAATTCTGTTCAACTCCATCCAGTAGTTTTTATGTGATGCGAAAACAGATAGACAGACAAAAATTCCAAAAATTGGTATTTTGTATTCCATATCGATTACTATCTACACCAACATCAACATTTTCTAAAAATATTCCATGTATAGAAATGACTCCATCACAGTTTTATTACATGTATACATGTTGACTTTTAGTAACTTACCACCTAGTTTACTTTAAGTAACCTGGAATAACGGTGACCACAAGATTCCCATATGGTAAATTAATAATTTGTAGAATGTGGTTTTTGTCGGCTAAAAGTAAAAAGTGTAAATTGGTATTTTTCGTCGCACAGTTTTTGGCTCTGAAAAAGCAGATCTCATCAAAAAGTAGAATTAGAAAAAAGGGACGTAAAAAATATGTCGCCATGTGTTGAAATGTAAACTAGCACGGCTTTTAACGGCTTTTTTTTAACCCTCTAAATTAGGAAACTTCCGTTTTTGAGATCAAAACCGAATCATAATAAATTTAAAATCATTTATTATAAATATTCATTTTAAAATTTATAACCAATCAAAGATTTTCTTTATTAAACCTCTTAAATTGTTACTTTAAGAATAAATAGAGTTTTAAACTTTTTATCAGGTTTTAAATTTCTTGCTTAAAATTAGCAACAGTACTAAAGTGTTTGCTTTGCTTACATATTTTTCAGCAAAAAAAAAAAACTAAATGTTTCAGCATTTACAAATCATTTCATTATAAACGAACCAATACCAAAAACCAAATGTGAAAAAAGAGAAAGAAACGCTTTTGCCGAAACTGACTATGTGCTTCTTTCTGCAGCAAAGCAATGAGCAAAGCATATACTTTGAAATTGTTTGCCCTTGCTTAAGCAATAAGTTGATGTTTGTTTCTTCTTTTCCTGTTGCTTTTTAATAAAAAAAATGTATTTTCTTACATATTGTAAGTAATGAATACAATGTTAAAAGGGATAAAAAGCAGCAGGTGACAGCAAGAAACAGCAATCGTAGTCAGCCACAACTTCATAGAAAAGAGTTAAGCAAAAATTAAAATAAAGAACAACTGAATTCAACAGCAAACGTTTTCAAAATAATTGCTTTGCTAATTGCCTTGCTGCAGAAAGAAACACATAGTCAGCTTAAGCAAATGCGTTTTTTTTTTCTTTTTTTTTTTTTTTATTCAATTTGCTTTTGCTGCACATTTTTCCACAGCAGCATTTTTAATCACTGCTTTTTATTATAAAAATTAATTTTTTAGCCCGAGTTGAAGATGACGTAGTTTTATTTATTTCTGCTTGTCAGGTTTCCACATATTCTTGTAACATTTTACTTTGTTTGTAGCAAATAGCATCATACCAAATGTTAGATCTGTCTGCCAGTCGGCGCTTATAAATCCGAGTTAAGATGGACGAAAATTTAAAAGAAAACATATTGAACTCTCATTTGTATATTCGTTCGTGTTCACACAGATGAACATGTTGTCAGCAATATTCCACTAGCATTGTTATCGTTCGCTTATTAATGTAGGCATAGGAAATGTCATCAAAGCGTATCGCCGAGTACCTAACATAAAACCGATGCTCTCTTCCCCACCCGTTATATGCTAGCAAACTATATGTTTCCCTACCAAAGTTCGCTAGTCAAAACTGGGACTTAAGGCAAAGCAATTTTTTTGATATCAACAAACAAAGCGGCATTAAAAGTCTTGACTTGGATTGTATGGCAACCGTCTGATGGCTTTCTGGTTTAGATTTATTTCTTTTAGTTAACAGGACCAAAAGCCTTCTTTGGTAAATTAACTCCTGGCAAAAGATTTCAGCTCTAAGTTATTATCAATGAACAATTGGGAAGTTGCGACTTAATTATAGAAATTACCAAGAGTTTTTTCGCACTATTTTCTTGTCTGAAATAGTTCTTCGGTCCACCACTGAGATTCTACTTCTTTTACGACATTGGAGCTATTTTTTTTTTTTTTTCATAAATATCGAATCTGCATACTTTGCTGTTAAATACACTAAACCATCTGGCAATATATTGAGATTTCCCTTTTTTTAAATACCACAATGACATTTATTTGTTCGAAATTCACTAAAAAACTTGTCTTACAGTTGTCTGAATAAAACATGTATCTCTTTGATTGTCTTTATAGAAATAAGGACTTTAACCAATCAAAGTTTTCTTTTTCTATCATTATAATGCTACAGAGCAAAAAGTCTTTATTTCATTACTTCATATTTAAAAGAAATATGTAAAATATACAAACGGAAAAGATATCAAGAAACAAGGATTATTGAAATTAACAAAAAAAAAACATACATAAATACTTTTTAGTAAAAATATATTCAAAATAAACTAAAGTTAAAATTAGAATAATACAAAATTTAATTGAAACAAATACCGACTAACGAATATGAAAAAGTTATTAAAATATTTAGTAATTTCCAAAAACACAAAAAATAAAGGGAAAAATTATTTAATATAAACAAAAACAAAACTTTAAAGAGAAAATAAAATAATTATTACAAAAAATTAATAAAGCTGCGTTTTATTTAAGCAGGAGTTCGGAAAATACTTACCACTGAATTTTAAAAGGAAAAGAATTATTTTTATTTTATTATAAAAAAATTATAATGAATTGCAATTGATTTTAGAGCGAGAAATTATTTTTAAATGTATGCGGACGTTTTTCAAAGAAAATATTAAAAATTAGACAAGAACAGAATGTGCTGATGCATTTTCTGGATCGCTACAGCCTTCATCAGCATTCTTCGCATCTAACAGCCTTACGTTGTCTACATTGTAAACATCATCTATTTAAACAACAAACTTATTAAATAAGAATACGAAGAGTATTATATCAATATTAATTTGGTTACAGAAAATCCACACACAAAACAGTATTTTATTTATGAAAAAAAAAAACTTTCAAGACAAAAATTATTTTCTGACTAAAGTCTTCAGAAATATCCATTAAATCTTAGTTGTAACTTGCCAGTTACTGAACTGCCGTTTGAGAACAATTTGTCCTGTTTTACTAAATCCCTTACAGACATAGGCTTTGCATACTACAGTAGAACTGCTATTAAACTACTGCGATTAAGTCGTGGGATATGGACGATTCGAATCCTACAAAAAACGTAGTATACATGTAATTTTTTAATATATCCAACTTTTGAGGCATATTTATAGGCAAATATGGACAAGACTATAAGCTTTGCTGGCAGAAACTTGGCACGCTGAATAAATAGATTTATAAGTTAAAAAAAGCTCATATTATTGATGTTTTTTACGATTCACAGAAAATAATCGAAAGGTGTTAAATCTACGACCTTTAAGGTCACTTTTCAGGTTAACTTATCGAAATCAACATATCGACAATTTAGATTTCAATAACGCGATAGTTACGGTCGCTATATTGCACATAGCGCCAACCTTTTGTAATCCCATACCGCTCACTGCAATGTCAAATTTTGTAGCTTATGTTGGGGAACAATGAAAATATCACTTACATCAAATTGGGGGGAAAGATTCATGCAAAAAATTTATCAAAAATTTTTTCTATTAAAAAAGATCGCAAGAAAATGTGTTTTGCAGCTGGCATCCAAAAAATATTTTATATTATTTATCTATAAATTTCCAATGAATTTTAAGCCTAACAGGCTAAGTAATTCAGTATCACAAATGGCAAAAATTATTGTATAAAATATTAATATTTATAAACAATATTATGTTAAAACAAGTAAGAGTGCTACATTTGGCTATGACGAATCTTACATACCCTTTACCATCTATTTTAGTCTAAATTAGTAAAGTAACTCCTAAAGTAAAGTAAAGTAACTTGTCTAGAAAATTTTTATAGGAATCACTCAGTATAGAGAAACCGCACATAAATTGTATGTTTATATAATTTTACATAAAAATATCTCCGGCTCTTATTGGGTTAAGCATTTAAAAATTTTTTTTTTATTTTCTTAAATATCTCTTCAAAAGCTTTAAAATGATACCCATATTGATATTTCAAAAAATTTTAGTGTTTTGCCCGCTGCATCCAAGGACATGGACCGATCTTGCTGTTTTTAATAGCACCTCTTCCGACACTATGCGTTCGAATGGCGTATTTAAAGTTTAGCAAAATGCAAACTTGATTTCAACAAACAATAACAAACTTTGTTATACCCTCTTTCCTATTGTTGTGGTGAAGGGTATAAAAAATTAAATTCATGTACCCCCTTTGCACCAATGCTAAAGTTTGATAACATTAGACAAACGTTTGTTTGCCAAAAATCAACTGTGGTTATATAATAATGAATGGATATTTTTTAAGCCCAATTGAATTTATTTTGCATTTATGTTTAACACTGATGATCACTTTACTTTGGAAAAACAACATGAACAAATTGACGGTTGCAAATCAGGAGCCAATTCGCGTAATTTAGGCATAATTTTGTGACTTATATGATGAAAAAATCGACTATCCGTAAAATAGCACATAGGAAGTGAAACTAATGGACAACATACTTTACAGACCCCATTACATTTAATAGACCGTTTTGTGAGACTTACACGCTGTTAGCATTATTGAACTTGAATTCTTTAAAAATTAAGCCGGAGCTCGCGTTATAATATCACGATAAATGACTTTTTGTTTGAAAGTATGACTGAGATTAATTCGAGTGAAATGTGACTTCAGCAGAATGGCGCTATGTACCAACGGTCATCGGAAGCATCGACTTCTTTTGTTGAAACCAAAATTTTACGATAATCTAATTGCTTTAAATGGTTCTGTCATTATCCTTCAAGTTCATGAAATTCGACGCCTTTCGATTAATTCCGTGGCACCGCGTGAAGTCATAATTTTACACTGATAAACCAGCAAGAACGAATGGCTTGAAAGCCAACATACTTCATGTTTTTTGTGACACTTTGCCAGCAATAGTGGAGGAGAAGGCGGCTCAAATTGAATGTCTAGAATGCACTTCGCAAAAAAAAAGCAGCGATAATCATATGGGCACTATTAGTGCCAAGTATCTTTCCAATAAACACATTTTTAACCGCCTTCGACAAAAGAAGGAGGTTATAAATTCGACTGAATGTTGCTTTTTTCATGTTTGTGCCTGTAGAACTCAGTAATTTTTGAATTGATTTAGAAAATTTTCTGTAATTTTATAGATTCTGCTTACAAATTGGTCCCGTTTTAAAAACATTTCATACTCCTAAAAATTAAAGGGTGTCCGCATATAACATATATATTTTTTACATGTATTATGAACTGTTAAGTAAAATTCTGTAAAATTTTAAATGACTGCGAATTACTATGGCTCCCACCCAATAACAAAAAGGTATACAAAAATAAATCTAAAAATTAAAGGGTGCAAATTTACTTACATGGACCTATTTTTTCAACCGTTATAGACAAAAGTTTAAAAATAGGACAGAATGTCGATTGCTATGGCCGTTATAGTAACAAGTATTAATATTAAAAATTATTAGTTACAGGGTGCGCCAATAGTTTACTTAATTTGATGTATATGGTCACACTTTTAAACAAATGGACGATTAAAATTTTTAAAGAACCTGCGTAACTAACTCCGCTATAACAACAAGTATAAAATTTGGATTTGGAAATAAACGGGTGTCCCAATAGTTGATGTAATTTGGTCTATGTGGCCGAACTTCGGAACCGTTATAGACCGACAGCTGAATCTTAAAGTAATTTTATAATTTTAATTATAAAATAATTTTAATTATAGTAATTTTATAATTTTAATTATAAAATTAGAGGGTGTTCCCCTAGTTGATGTAAATTGACCTATATGGGCATATCTTAGAACCGTTATAAACGAACGCATGCAAATAGAAAAGAATGTCAATTATTATGACCGTTATAGTAACAAGTATTAATATTCAAAACTATAAATTATAGGGTGCACCAATTATTATTCATTTAATTTGATGTGTGTGGCCATACTTTTGAATAATTGTATGCAGACGCTTGAAATTCACAATGAACCTATATTGCTAACTCCGATGTAACAACAAGAATCAAATTTGGATTTGGTAATTAAAGGGTGTCCCAATAGTTGATGTAATTTTATGTATGCGGCCAAAATTTTGTTTTGAAGTAGGGAGAAAATTTTCATGCCTACTAAAAGTTTAATTATATTTTAAGTTCTCTCAACTTTAATGAAACTTCTATCTATAAATTTTTAAATTTAAAGTTCTACCAGGCTTTAATATGCACTTTTATTTTATGAAATTTTCAGAGATTAGCATTTTTTAGCAGATCTAGCGAATAAAACTGAGAACCTATTACGGCTCTAAGAAACATCAAGTTTAAATTTAAGAATACAGCTTATTGTTAGTGGCAATTTTTATTGCATTAAATTTGATAATAAAATATATTATTTTTTTGCATCCTTTTAAAAAACATTTGCCATTAATGAAAAATAGTGAAATAATATATACCACGACATATATTTGCTATCAATATTTGCCACATTTTTTTTTATTTCTTTAAATAGCTTTTATGGCTTTGGTTATTGGACGAAAGATTGCAAAGAACATAAATCATTCATTTAAATAATAAAAATGGAATCAATTAATTTACAATAAATTACAGATCAGTTCACTGATTCCGTCAGTGAATATAGAAATATATAAAAAAAAACCCATATTATAAATATATCTCTTTTTTAAACATTTATTTTATTAAATGCCATTAATTTCAGTAAATAAAAACAAGACAAGAAAAACAAGAATAGCAAAAAACAAATTATATTAACAAATTAATACAAGCTGATAATTGGCATAAAATATACATACTTTTAGGTCTTTGATGTGGTAAGAAAATATTATTAATAATTATTTTAAATGTTTTTTTTTTTTTTTAATTTAAATTAAATGTAAAATATTTGCTAGAATTTGAAAGCAGTTGAAGTCGTTTCAAATAATGCTATCAAGCATAGCCAGACAAAACTTTATTCTGACACAGAAGTTATATGATAATTATGTTCTTTTTAACTTATTTTTTAAGACACTAAACGCTGTAGAATCGCAATCTCATACTCTCTGCTGGCATGCAATTCAGATTTCAATCTACTAACTTTAGATGGCAGTGTAAATTCTCGAGACTGATAACTGATCTAATAAAAACTAGACCCAGTAGTCTTCTGATATTTTTTTTACGTAATGATAGCGCAGTATCAGTAGTAGTCCTACACAGGAAAAACCACCCCAGGACTACTTTCGCATTACTTCGGGGTTGAGTTAGTAAAATAGATTTAATCTACTCCCCCATCAATGAATACATATGTACCATGATTCGGGTTTCGACTGCAGTGATGTCAGATATTTTGCTTTCTCCTGCAGAACCCAGTTGATATATATTGATTATTTGGACCATTTGGGATTCATCATTCGTTCAACTAGCTCCTCAATTGACATTTGTTTTGATATATTCCAGAATTTGCAATAGAAAAGTGTATGTTCCACGTTGTCTCCGACCTCGTGACACATTTCACATATTGCATCAGCTTTAAATGAAATCTGTGCAAATATAAACCAAAGTTTTCATGACTGCTAAAAGCTTAAGTGAGGTAAACGTTGAGATAACCCTGCTTTCTCTTCACCCCAATATCAAGATGTGGTATAATTTTATATATCTTCTTCCCTTCTGTGTTATTCCATAGGGTTTGCCATTGTTGGAGCAGTCTTGTTTCTTCCTTAATAGATGAAAGTTCTCTGTTTGTGAACCCATTTGATAGTGAATTCTGCTGATTATTAATCGACAGAATCTCTTCTAGGTATTTTAGAATTTTGCTAATTGCCACTTCATATCCATCCAGGTTTATTTTTGAATAATCAAAATTTAAATAATCGGTTGATATATTCAAAATTTAACTACTACTTTTACAATTTATTTCTTGTTATTAATAAAACATTATAACGCATACTTTTTATATTAAAAACTAAAAAATAATATTTATTACTAAAGTTTAGCTGCATCAACTGTTTAGTAAGTTCACCTTACTGATTTATGGCTTTACTTAAATTAATTCTATTAATTGAGAGAGGCAACCAAGTTAGTTCAGCACATTACTTCTGAAAACGGAATTTTGATAGTCAGTATTATATAAATCGTTTGCTTTACTTCTTCAAAAAAGTTTTTGAATTAAAAAAAAAAAAAATAATTATAATAATAAAAAATGTAAGTGATATTTATTCTTAAAAAAAATAAAGATTTAAAAAAAACAGCGCAAAGTTCCGAAACATCCTTGAAAGGTAAGTTTTAAATTGTCTTAAAAAGACATTTGCAAATAAAAAAATGTTTTTTTTACTTCGTAGTAAAAAGAATTTCGGTATTTGCAAATACAATGTAAAATGACAGAAGGGGCGGGGAGAACAAAGAGTGGCTTTGTTGATTTGTATGGTTCGAATCATGTAATTTTACGTTATCTGATTTCTGTAACATATTTTTTTAAATAAAAGTACATATGAAAGTTGTTAAAGTTGTTTTATTCAGCTCACAATAATATTTTAAGAAAGTTGTGAGTACCATATTTATTCCGTCATCATAACCGAATTCCAATAATATTCACAACCACCCAAATTCGATTGGAAATAAATTCGGTTGTCGCAACGAATTTCTTTTCTCTGTGTATCCTTCTGGTTACGAGTATACCTTCTGTCTTGGATGCGGCAAGTGCTAGTCTTGTTGATATAAGCCACCGCATATCAGATTTTTGCCAAATAGTCAAGAGCTACGTCATTCGCATATCCGATTAGTTTTCTGTGTGTGCGGTAAACTCATATTCTGTAAGCTATTGAATATAAGGTTCTATAAGAAAGGATATTATAATGAAAGAACCTCGTGATTATGTTTACTTGAAGATGCAGGTTTGATATTCTCAATTAACAAATGGGGTAATGGTCATTACATCAGCTGTTACGTGGGTACCCGCTATGATAATACAACACTAAGGTACCTTAAACAACAGGGAAATCTATGAGCACTCTAGAGTTCTCGGTGCGCATGCGATACCCCATTAAACAATTTTTATCCGCATTTAAATGTAACATTAAACACTAGCTACAAGCAACAAGCTGCAGTCGCCAAGTTACTCTTCGAAAGGTTATAATAATAACCATCTGTGGGAGACCGGTAGTCGGCCACTGTTAGACCTTATAGGTCCATGGCTTTGAGTTTGAAGTCCCTGCAAGCCCAAGCGGCGAATGTTGCCTCATAAGCTGGAAACAGTTACGGCAAAAGGGCTGGGTCTCCAAGAAAAACATACATGCAAGGGATTAGGAAAAAACAAATTTTCAGTTGCTGTACTTCTAATAAGCTTTGCTGATGCTGGGAAAAGGTTGCCGAAAAGGTAATAAAAAAAATTTTTAGTTACAAGGCGTAACTGGTTTTAGAATAAAAAATTCATATCCTTTGACGCTTATTTTTCCTACAGGTTAAAACAAAACACCATAAATGCAGAACTATTGCTCAATTAGTTTTGGAATGGATATCTAGGTTTTCGAAATCAAAGTCTAGCAACTGACAAACAGAATTAAAAAAATGGAAAACTCTAAACTCTTTTTCTCTCTACTTCGCAGCAGGTTGATAAATTTTCATTACGGCGATGATAGGCCATTCTCTGTAATAGTGACAGGCACTATCATGATAAGACGAAAGGGAGAATGACCACTAAAATAAGGAGAAGTAACCTGTATCTAAAAAATTGGGAAATTTAAGGCCAAGCTAGGTCACAGTCTTTTATTAAGGGAGCGAATTCGGATTAGATATTGTTTAATGTCCAAGTAGATCTTAAGGTTTATACTACTTAAATCCTTATCGGTCGTAAGTCACCTCTGACGTGACAACAGTACTTTTCTGCAACGGTCGTATGGCACGTGTGAAGTGACAAGGCGAATTATGTCGAAACATACTGTCTATTGATGAGATTTGTTTTTAAAATGCATTCATTTCTTCAATTTACCGTTACCATTTGAAAATACGTATTTACCGTTACCGTTTGAGCATAAGAATCTTTTCAGTTTGTCGTTATCAGCAGAGCATTTAACTTGTGCAATAAACTTTCAATTCTTTTTTTAATGTCTGAATTTATTTTTTGCCCATAAAATGAATAAAGAAAATATTATAAATATCAAAGAAATTTCTGAAAGTGATTTTAGCTCTAGTGATGAAAGCATAACGACTGTTTAGTATGTTCTAATCGCAAGTTACCTGGAGGGAGGAAAACAACAGTATTCTTTTGCGAAACATGCCAGAGAAAACCATTTCTTCATGTTGGAGATTGCTTCAAAAAATACCATACCTTACAAGTATATAAATAATTATCAGAAACTCAGACATGTAGTAGTTGTACAAAAAATAAATAATTTGTAACAAAACTGAAAAGAAATGAATATAAATGTATAATAACATACTATTGTTTTTTTTTTTCATATTTGTTAAAAATAACTACAACCTGGTGAGAATCAAACGTGTGAAAAGTCGCGTCCGATAAGGGTTAAAGTATTTATGATATTCTCATTAACCCGATTCAATGTTTCAGACATTTCAAAACAAGAGATTATATTGTACTTTAAATAGTAATCATTAATAAGGTCTTTCCAAAAATAACTGGTCAGCTTGAATAAATCGATGTGTTAATGCAAACTCAGAAACAAAATAAGCCAAAGATGTCCACACTCTATTGTTGGCATTTCTACTGGATTGTTTTGAATCACATATTTACAAAAAAAGAAAACATTTTACTAAATGGGGTGCCCAGATAATTGGTAACCCTGTCCCTTGAGCGCTCGCTGTTGAGGATAAGGGTTCTGCCGGCGTTGCGTTATTTGGAGAATTTCTTTTGGGTTGTCCTCACATTTTATCTGACATCTTTGTGTATTGTTATGTCCACAGAAAAGAGAACTAACACAAAACAGAATACTTACTGTTCAGCTTGTATGGGTAAATCTAATCCTATAGCTCCAATTTATATTTATACTGGGCATTCGTTAGTGCCTGCTGCAATAAACTTTATAAAAATTCAAGGAAAATACGTATTTTGCGTTATGTATTATAATACAGTTATATTCAGGCATATTTGTGCTTGATAATGCATATTAATACTACGAGTACATTTCAATTTAGTAACATACTTTAAGGAAAAAATAATAATAAATTATTTCCACAATATTTTTACTTATTTTCTAATTGTTTTTCTGAATTCTAATTTGCACATTTTTCTTAGAATAATTTAGAAAACCAGTAGCATAAAAAAAACAAATAGAATAAAATACAAAGCAAGCAAAATAATATATTTTTTTTTTCATTTTTTCCTAGAAGTTTTTATAAATTTAATTGTATTCGATAATAACAAAATTTCCCTCTTTCACTTTTAGACAAACAACGCATTTTGTAACAAATTAAAAGTTTCTATTTTTGTTTTTTGTTGTGGCCAACCATCATCTAACGTTTTCCTTTTAATGAATATAAACATAAA
Source organism: Gymnosoma rotundatum (assembly GCA_916610165.2). Taxonomy (NCBI): domain Eukaryota; kingdom Metazoa; phylum Arthropoda; class Insecta; order Diptera; family Tachinidae; genus Gymnosoma; species Gymnosoma rotundatum. The sequence goes on from OU744338.1 coordinate 120,862,250, forward strand.
GAGAGATACTTGTATTAATGTAGAAATATTCAGAAGCAGTAAATATTTTTATGTTTTAAATTTAAAAGCTTTTCCTTTTACTTAATATTTGAGCTTCTTTTTTTTGTGCAAAATTTTCTCGTTTCATTTTTTTTTTTTGCTATTGCTTTTATTGTACATTTTACTTATTTATATGTAAATTTTCGGTTAAAGTGAGTTAAGGGAATTGCTGGTCTCTCTGCTTGTTTGCCTGAAGGATTTTACTGTTGATGGTTTGGTTTCTTGAAAATAAAAACCCTTAAAATAAATTACATTGGGTTAATATTTCTGTTTCTTGGAATGAGAAATGTATAAAAAAGTGTGCATATGCTTTTATGTACAATAGTGAGCAAAAAAATACGCTCATCGGATGATTTTTAGTGAAACGGTAATTAAACTTTTTGAAGTCTAAATAAAATTATATTTAAATAATTTGATAAAAAAAAGAAAATTTTAAACAAAAAAATTTGGTTAATGAATGCTGTTAATGATATTTTATTGTATTCTAGAATTTATGTTTCATTATGAACTTTAGAATGATTCCTACTCGCATATGGTTGTGGTATGGTTACAAGAATCATTTAATGTTCTCGGTAAAAAATAATATCGTTGCGGTGAAAAAATTATAGTCGTTTAAGTTATTATTTGGGTAACGAAAAACAAGTTACCAGTTATTTATAAAGACACTATTAGAAAGCATACACCCCAGCGTTGCATTTTTTTGCACGCAATTGTTATTAGAAAGTAAAACATATTTCTGCTAGACAATTCATAGAATTACTGCAAAATCTATTAAAAATGTTGTAGTACGAGAAAAAAAAACACAGTAGAAAAGAAGCGAAATGAAAATGTTTATATTCTTGTTAAAATTCTTCGAAATTAACATGAAATAATACTTTTCATTATTTGTATCAGTTGGAGAGAAAGTGAAAAAAGAAAAAAAAACAGAATAAATTTCGTTCCCTTAAAAAAAAGGTCTTTTTAATATTAATGGGTTTTGAAATACATACACACAAAGCAAAAAGGGAGAGTAATACTTTACTTTCATTTTTATAGTTCCAGCAATTTTAATTCTTTAACATCTCTAAGTTTCAATATAAAAATTTATTATTCGGAATCTTTTAAAATTTAATTTACTTTATTCGTGCTTGAATCAAGCACTTCATTTGATTTTTTAGTTTAGTTTAAAATTTAAATATTTGAAGGAATCAAGCACGAATAAAGTAAATAACATCTCTAAGATTTTTATTTTTAATAAAAAACTTAAATATTGATTAATTAAGTTTTGCAATTTTGTAACGGATCTTATGTTTAAAAGTTGCTCAACTATTTGAGAATTGTATACACGTCGTCATATATAACCGAGTAGTACTCTGAACGTTTGCCATGTCTTCTGAGCATCACGAATTAACTGGTGTACATTCCCATATAATCTTTCCTCATCTTATGTAGTATCTTGGACCATTCATCATTATTTTTGTGATGGTTCAGCGAAAAAAGAAGCCTTGCGAATGCAAGATACTTTCTTAGACTCATTTGTTTAGACATAAATTCGTATTTCAAAAATAAATAATAGTCAATATAGAAATAAATATTTCTTATGTTTGTATATGTAGTGGCACTGGGGATACCGAAGACGACCACTATAACTATGGGCCCCTTTTCAATCCTCTTAAGGAATACTTTATTTTAATTGAGCCGCTTACTTTTTTGTTCTGTCTCATCTTCGATTTTTATACGGGCCAGATGATTCTTAAGTTTTTATTAGCTGTGACAATCCCAGTCTTATAGCTTTTTTAGTTTCTCAGAAATCCATTAATAGAATAACCTGCCGACCGCCTGAACGATGGTTTAGTCCATCTCCAGAGCTCATTCATGTTTAATTTAATTTTTAAATTTTCATTCTTAATAAAATTATAAATTAAATTATACATAAACCGAATGAAAAGATTTAATGTGTTTGAAGTTCACAAAAGTTTTTGAAAAAAAAAAGTTTTTTTCTTGACGTTAGGCTGAAGTTATTTTAAAATAAAAAATGTAAATAAAAATATAAGTAGACTAAAGACGAATTAGTTGTAATAAAAGAATTGTTCTTTTAAAAATTAATTTTTAAAATAAAATATTAAACTTAATCGCAAGACAGAAAGCAAGAACAAATATTTGCAGAGATCTTCTAACCACATTAATATTAAAAGGTTATGAACTATAAAAAATGCTACAATACATTCTGCTAGTAACTTATTTTTAACCGACTTCAAAAAAAAAAAGGAGGATACTCGTATCAATTCTTCTGAATGATGCTTTTTTTAATGTTCGTGCCTGCAGATCATTTTTGAACCGATTTTGAAATTGTTTTCTTTATTTGATAGGTTATGCTAACAGATTGGTCTTCTTTCCAAATCACACTCTCAAAAATTAGAGGGTGTCCCCATACAAAATACATTTTTTTAAGTTTATTATAAACCCTCAAGAGCCCCCCTTTAAACTTTAAAAAACTGGGTACCACTGCAGCTCGCAGTAGAACAAAGTGATACAAAAAAATCTAAAAATTAAAGGGTACTCCCATAGGTAATATTAGTTAGCCCATATGGGCGTATCTTTGAAACGTTGTAGAGAAACCTGTAAAAATTGGACAAAATGTCGATAACTATGATTGCTACAATAACAAGAACGAATATTAAAAATTATGAAAAAGCCATATTATTGAATAGTTGTAGACAGATAGGCATTTGGAAATTAAAGGGTGTCCCAATGGTAAATGTAACTCTATGTACGTTGCCAAAATTTTTGACTGTTATAGACAGATAGCTGAAATCTGTTTTGCAGTCAATATTTTTTTTTTGCAAAAAAAAAACTCTTTTTTATTTTTTAAATTAACTCCAAAATGTGAACAAAATTTTTACTTTTTAATAAACTGAGAAATTACAAAATATTTCAAAATTAAAAACATCTACAAAAAAAATTTATCCACCCCTTACTTTGACGATTATATTTTTAATGCTTGATAATAGCTATTATTGTGCTTGTTTCAGTAATGGCCTCTTCGTTCATCTAAGATCTTTTTTTTTTCAAGACATTTCTTTAAAATTTGTTAATGAAAAAACTATTTTTCTTTCTGGCAAATGCGTTAATTATTTCTTTTAATTGATCTGTTAAGTAAGCTTTGCCCCTGACTGCTTCTTGTCTTCGGGGTGATAAATAATTAATAATTCTTGGTTAAGAAAACATCCTTGAAGACTGTAAGTGGAACTTTAATATTTCAGTGATTTTTAAAAGATTATAATCTTATCACATATTTAAAAAAAAATAATCCTGAAAGCGTTTGGCCGGGATTTGTCAAGTCGCAAATTAAAATTTCAAATCCAACTATATGAGTTTTGTTTTTTTTTTTTTTTTTTTTTTTTTTTTTTTTTTTTGTTAGATGGTTTAATAATATCAAACATATTGTTAGTAATTTTTCTAATGGGATTAGAAAGAAATAAAATTTCTGTTAAATCTCTTAACAAAATATTTTTATCTTAAAACAAAACACAACATACATTTGCCGTATTCACAAGCTCTGCAAGGTGTAGGTAGTATTGCATACTACCGTTTGTTTACTTCTTTGGGAACAACCATTGTATCAGTGTGCCATTGTACATTGTACTTCATACGTCAAAAAGTAAATAAGAAGAAGAAAAGTGCTATTCATCATTTGTTATTTATAAGCCAAATGGGGGAGAAAACAGAAAGAAGTAAATTAATAAATTTTTTGTGTGAGGATGAAATTCAAGACATTTTTAGGATGAACCTAATGTACTTGCTCTCCAGTAGCAGAATTATACATTTAGGGCTACCAAAATCATCATTATGGCATAATCGAGTTTTAAGATATTTTGATGAAAACAGATTTCTTCATATGATACGACTACGGACAGAGGAATTTGCCTATATATTCAACCTTATAAAAAATGACGATGTTTTTCACACAATTGGCGAAAGGCTCCAACAACGCATTGATTTGCAGCTTAAAATTGTACTTTATTGCTTGGGATCTTCAGGAAATGGTGCTTGTGTTCGTAAGGTAGCATCTCTTTTTGGTATAGGTGATGGCGGTACCATACAAAATATTAGAAATCGAGTCATTAAAGCAATATTAAATCTTAAAGAATAGTTTTTATATTGGCAACTTTCAACTTCAACTTTCTAATAAATCAGTCAAATCAATAAATTAAATAAATAAAACTAATAAAAATATCTTTTAACTCAATTTAATTTAATATAATTCACATATGAACACAAAAATAATAATTCATTTAAACATAAAACATTTAAACAAATACAACGTTTGAAAAACATATGAAAAAAAGTACTAAGTGTTGTATCGCATGTTTGCATGAAAATTACCAACAACACAGCTAGCACCGTTGTATTTTGTTAGCACTTAGCACGTACTAGGGGGCTTGTGAATAGGGCAACTATTAAATTATTTCATGTATTTTTCAAATAAATTTATTTCAAAACTTAATGTTTATTTAAAAACAAACTTATCTATTTCCTTGGCGAACTGCAATATTTCCTTAACACAGTTCATCAAGTACTTGACTTTAAATTGATGTTTTAATTTCACACTTACACGCCTCCTTAAGTTGCCACCTAGAATTTTAAATTAGATCTTTCTAAAATCATTACGAAAATGCATCCACGTAATGATAAAATACTTTTACTTAAGTTTAAAACTTATGTGGAGAATATAAAACACCTTTCTCGTCTGTTTACATTCTACATAATGTTGTGTTACATTTACAAATACAACAACTTCCCATTTTTCAATGTCAATGTTCCAATTTATAAAAATGAAAAACAAAAACAAAAAACAGAAAACATTAAAATACCAAAAAATAAAGAAAAAACAACAAAAATTTATGAAATAAATTCTAAGTGAAAGAAACCAAAAAAAAAAAATATCAAATAGACAAAAATAACTTTAACACACAAAAATGTATCTTCGAAATGTATAGTGGTTGTTGTTGTTTTATTTTTTGCTGTGGCATCCTTGATATAAATTACTGTAATTGTAAGCACCAACATTTGAAAGACCTGGGAGTTGTAAAGACACGTCAGAACAACTGATACCGACCCTTTAATTTATTCAAAACATTAGAGAAAAAGTTTTAGTGGTTGTATGTTTTGCTGCAGCTTGCAACATTTGAAATATTTCTATTTTAGTGAATATATTCGTGAGTATGTATTTTGATTTTTGGGTTTTTATTATATATAAAAGTGTATAATTTACAGAAGTAGCATTTATTTTTAGCATTACTTGAAATTATATGCATCATTTTGGTGCTTTAAAAGAATTTGTTGAGATGTCATGTTTTGTCTCATTGACAGTATTGAAATTTGACAATAATATTTAGTAAATAAAATTGATTCATTTTTAGGAATTCTATATTTCTATACCCTTTCCTAGAGGAAGAAAGGGTATAAACATATAACTTTGTCATCCCATTTGTAATATCTGAGGGGTGATTTTTTAAAAGCTATAGGAAAGTTAAAAAAAACACATAAAATTCAGAAAAATGCATGAAATCTTTATTTTAATCGAGAGTACGGTCTATATAATTTAATGTTTGAAGATTATTTCATGCAAATTTTGACCTTGACTGCACCTCAAATAGTCCATCCGCTTAGTCCAATTTTGGCATACTCTTTCCAACATTTCGGCCGGTATCTCTTCCAATGCGTCAATTAAACCGGACTTGTCTGTGTAGACATGAGCTTTAACATAGCCCCACAGGAAATAGTCTAAAGGCGTTAAATCGCATTATCTAGGCGGCCAATTGACCGGTCCCGAACGTAAAATATAATGTTCACCGAATTCACCTGTTAATAAGTCCATTGTTGCGCGTGCTGTGTGGCATGTGGCACCGTCTTATTTGAAACCATATGTCATGCAAGTCAAGCTCTTGCATTTTGGGCAAAAAAAAAATTGAAATCACCTCACGGTAGCGCTCACCATTCACAGTTACGTTATGAATCGCATAGTCTTTGAAGAAGTCCCGTCCAATGATACCACCAGCCCATAAACCGCACCAAGCTGCGGCTTTTTCTGGATGCATTAGTAGCTCTTGCAATACTTCTGGCTGATATTCACTCCGTAATCGACCATTTTGCTTATTTCAGTGGGTCGATTAAACTGACCATAAAATGGAAGAAGCGCGCGATGAACTTTCTTAACAGAGCACGCATTTTGATAAAAAAAAATATCAATAATTTGCAAGCGTTGTTCGTTTGTAACGACGATTCACGGTTAAGTTATAGACCAAATTGAAGATGTTTGACAGTGAAACAAAACACGAAACGTGCGTCAGCTGTTTAAACCAGTTTTGTCAAAAAGATAAAAGCTAAAAAATTTACAATAATCATTTACGATCCTACGTCCTTCTATCTGTCTATCCGTATTTGCATTGAAAACAATTTTGTGAAGGAACTAGAAAAGCTTATAATCTGTCAATTATAATCTCGAAAACTTTGCTGTTGCAAATCATCAAAATCGGTATATTAACGATGTTGTTTTTGTTTTTGTGTACTATAATTTTTTTGTGTTGTGTTGCTTTGTTCAAAGCTGAAAATTCACAAAAAAAACTTAGACTATGAAAAAATCTAAATTCCACTTAATGGTCGAAAATACCGCACACCTCATTACCATAAAAACTTTACTAAGAACTCAAAATTCCACAAGAAACATATCGCAAATGATGAACAAAAGGGTATTAACTCAAAAATTTAAAAAATTTTCGGTAGAGGTGGAAAACTGTTTGTGGTTACATTTTAAGACAATTTGAAGATCTTAGTAAGCACAATCCATTAAAAAATATATTTACATTGTTAAATCCGTGCAAGTATTGCAAAAAAATCTATTTTTGGAGTTAATAGCATTTTTCTGAAATTTGTCGATCATAAGTGAAACAAATTTTATCAACAAAACAGTATCAACTGAAAATAAAAAGAAATAATTGAAATAAAACAATTTGATTATTTTTTCTTTTCTAATTTATTAAGCACTAGGTCAGTATTATAAATAATAAAAATTTTTATTTATATTTTCAATATTTCGCCACACCTTTGGGTGGCATCATCAGGAAACAGGAAACAAAAATTAAATTTTCTTTTTTTTTAAATAACAAATTTAAAATGAAAAAAGAAAAATCAAAAACCAAACGACAAAAAACTCAAATATTTAAAATTTACATTCTTATAAATTTAAAACTCAAAAAACATTCAAGTAAAATAACTCAAAAATTTTAAACATTTACATTCTTATAAAAATTTAAAAAACAGAAAACATTTAAATTATTTAAAAATTTTAAAAAACTTAATACAAATACATTAACATAAACTTTCACGATAGAAATGTTAGAAGCAGTCATATACTCTCAAACGTTAATTATTTTTTATGCACTAAATGTCTATAACATTGCGCAACACTATCAGTATCAGCCTTAAAGTTTATTCTTTTTGTTGCTGGTATTTTAATTATTTGTAACATCTCTAACATATACCGACGCTTATAATTATTTTCTATATTTAAAACAGATGCATCTTCAAAGTTAGGATAATGATCAAATCTGGCACAATGGGAAGATAATGCAGTTTTTTGTGAATTATTAACGTCCCTGTATCTTTGATCAGACTTATGTCCAGCTATTCTAGTTTTTAGTTTATTTTTTGTCGTACCTACATATTCCTTATTACAATTCTCACTATCATTACCATTACAAGGTATTTTGTAAACTACATTTGACATGTCCCATTTTTTAATCTTATCTTTTGTTTTACTAAATAATCTATTTAAAGTATTATAAGTTTTGTATGCCATTTTATATTTATCCCCATCAAAAATTTTTGATTTTTCAATCCTTTCTGCTATTTCTGGTACATAAATTAAAGACTTATAAACTTTAGTTTCTGTAACATCTCTTGTATTATTTGCTTTTCTAAACCTTAACTGTTTAAACAAACTATTTATCACTCTCATTGGAAAATTATTATCAATTAATATCTTTTTAACTTTATCTTTATTGCTTTTGTGAAATTCCTTATCACTTAATTTAAAGCTGCTCCTATTCTGTCTTCAAACTGCAAAAATCTTTCGATTGCTTCTCTTGATAAAAGTTAAGGTAAATAAAATACATAAAAAGAAGTTTGAGTGTTTGAGGGAATTACAAAAGAAGGAGTTAGGTATTAAATTAAACAAAAAGTGGTTTGTAAATAAGACTAATTTATATATTCCAGATGAGGTTCAGTGGGTTCTTTCATTGGGACATAAACATGCGTTACCCATTAAACGAGAAGATTTTCCAGTTTTAAAAATGATAACGGACGGAGAGGATTTAGTGCAAACATTGAAATCAAAAGAAGAACAGGAAATAGTTAGGACTAAATTGGCTTTTATTCTACCAGTGCAGTCACGTTCTACCACGCTTTCACCTGCAGCACCTCTTACGCTCAAAGATTCTCCATTTATTGCTTCAATAGCAAGATATTGGGAGATATTTTTGTAACCAGTTTACTTTACGTTCTGTGTTCTATTTCCGGCCTTGCCAATGAATAAAAGTTCAGGCGTTTGTCGACTAATGAAAAGTTGAGCAGCTCTGTTGACATGAAATCCAACTATCGCCTGGAATATGGAATAAGGCGGAGCTAACGATAGGAAATATCAATGTAGTTATTATTATTATTGTTGTTTTTTTTTTTTTTTTTTTTTTTTTTTTTTTTTTTTTTAGACAGCTCATTAGAAGTTGCTGCGAAAACTATTGAGAAAAATTGTTCACAAATGGGCTTTAAGATTTTATTAGTTTTAAAGATATATTTTGAAAAAAACACTGAGACAAATCTTTTACAGAGTTCACTCACATTCTCAAAAAAGCCTTAATACGCAAGCGATTTCAATTATTAAAAACAATCTTGTTTTTTTTTTTTGTCATGATGCACAACTGCATTGTACTTAAATAGGAAGTACAATTGACTAAATCAATGCTTTTGACACGTGATCAAAGTAAGAATTATGCTTCTGCTGCTGCTATGATGCGTTATTGCCCATCACATAAATTTCATTTTCATTTTATTTTTAGTTGGTAAAAGGACTTTAAGCACCACAGGGGTGGATGCAGACAAAAGCAAACAATATTTATGCGATGATGCAATTTTTGGACTTATATTTAAATTTTCATATTGCTTTTGTTGTTTCGGTACATGACTCTTTAAACTCGCATATACTCATCTTTATCATTGTCATTATTGTTATCATTACCATTGTCATTGTCATAATCATGTCTAAAGTATAACAGCAGTATACGAGTTATGCCAAAAAAAAAATACCATGAATATTCTAAAGTTATTTTACACGTACGTGGGGAATTGTATGCAAGTGCAGTTTTCATTTATTTTTATATGTATTGATACACATATGTATGTACAATAATCAAAATACACGCACAGATAATAAAGAAAAATATTTTAAACAGCAAAATCCTTTGAAAAGGGGGGTGATATTTTTAATGTGTTCATACAAATTTTGTATTTGTTTTACAAAACTAACTTACATTTATTATTCTATACAAATGCAAGTGGAAAATTATTGATTTAAATTTTATATTAAAATGCATTAAGTAAAATATAGATTTTTGAGAACTTTTTGCAGCTATAACTTTTCTGTTTAAATAATTTTTTTAGGTGCATGTGCACCGAATTAATCTGTTCTCGTAACTTAAAAGATCAGTGTCTACCTAAGCGAAACTTTCTGCACACTTAGTGTAAAAACGTAAACATATTGTTTTCGTCAAATTTGCACAGTAATAGTAAGATTATGTGCGCTACAGCAGCAAGTAAGAAACAACAACAAATTTTAAGTAAAGGCTGTTCCAATATTAATGAGATTTTCATTTATATATAACTTTAGTTTTTTAATCGCAGTAAGCAGATACTCAGAATTCACTCAGAGTGTGTAAAAATAGCTCTTGATAAAGTTAGAAGAACAGCCGCCATTTTGATTACTGGGGCTCTCCGAACTACTTCGACAAAGGCTTTGTATGCTCTTCTCCACTGGCTACGCACCAAACTCCTGGTGTTGCAACAGGGTAAATGCTGTGCAGCCAGACTTAATGCCCTCACAAGCTGGCTCAGGCTGGATATAGGGCACTCTAAGATTATCGTTTGGGATGTGCCACTGCCATCAATGGTGGACTTCATCTCTTTTACTCCCGCTTTGGACCACGGGCTTCAAATCCATATTCCGAGTAGGGAGATATGGGTCCGTAACGAAGTGGTTGTGAGTAATACTGTCGACATCTATACCGATGGCTCGAAACTGGACGACATTGCCCATCCCTGGCTCGAAGAAGACTAAGAATTCTGTGCTCTCCTTTCTTGGGAACTCTTACGGAGCTATCATCTCACTCTATAGGGAAAATAGCGAAGTTCTTCCGGGAATCTTCATGACTCTCGGCTGGGTAAGGGGAGTCGCGCCGCCTTCCTTGTGGTATCACAACGGGCCATACGATTGTGCTCAAGTGAGCTTCCATTCCTGACTGACTGACTGTCATGTACAAATATATCCGCTGTAAAAACAATATATAGGGTATTCGCCAGGAAGGTATACTAATTTTTTGACGCCGCTTAGGAAAACATTAGTCTCGATAGTTCATATTTGGTAGTCGTGAAGTAGACGCTTGGCAAATTTATTATGAAAACATATTCAACATATTCAAACTCTAGTGAAGGCTTTCGAAGAAAGATGGTCTGTAGGTGGTTGACCCAAGCATGGACTATAACTTAATAAAATATCGGCAGAACACATTATGCTCCATTTAGACAAGCGAACATTTGAAATGGAAACATTTAGTTTGATAGCAAATTACGGGTGGAGAAAATAGAATCGTTTTTCTGTTCGGTAACAATACTAATGAAATATTGCCGACAACAAGTGCGCCGGTGTGAACGCGATTGAAAAAACAAAGGAGAATTCCAAATGCCTTTCTTCCAAATGTTCATCCGTCTAAATGAGGTCCTACTCCTATGCAAAACAGTGTTCAAAACAATCCATAACCTCAACTCCACGCTCTGCTCAGATCTTGATCTTCAAAGAACATCGTTGGCCATAATTTTTTACAAGGATTTTGCATTTGTTTCCATTAAAAATTCAGTTGACGCAAGAGCTTCTTCCACAAGACCATTGAGGCTGCCGTACATATACCAATAGGATGTTACAGCTCGCCCATGACAATGCCGATTTTTATAAAAAAAATCATAATGACTGACAAGGATGGATATGTGAATAAACAGAACATTGAGTTCTGGGCAATGGAAAACCATCAAATTATTCATCACTCAACTTTGCATCAATTCAAAGTGACATTCTGGTGCGTAATTTGGTTGAGAGGAATCATCGGATGTTACTTATTTGAATACGATAATGGCGTAACGGTAACTGTGAGTCAGGAACGTGTTATGATTAAAAACTTTTTAACGCCACAACTGCATACTTTGGTATCAACAGACGGTGCCGCATTGCATACAGCCAGGATGACAATGCAACGCAATAAAATATTTCAGGAACTGGTTATGTTGATTAGCCTCCACGGACGCCTGAGTTAACTGTTTTACACCTCTTTTTGTGGAGATGTCTGAAAAGAAAGATTTATGCAAAAAAAAACAGAAAAACTTGAGCAACTCAACAAAATATTCGTGATGAAAATAGTAAAAATACCTCGTGAAATGTGTAAAAATCTAATGAAAAATGTGCTTAAAAAGGGCTCGCATTTATCTGATATTGTATTTCATACAAAATTGAGCACATTAAGTAAAACATTTATCAATTACTCAAAAAATATAAATAAACAAAGTAGCATCCCCGCGGACACCCTAAGTTTGTAAAAGGCCGTGAATTTAACGAAAAAATTTCAAAATAAATTATAAATTATAGGGAATCCGTAGTATGTATATTGAACACCCTCCTTTTTTTTTAATTAATGTAAAAGTTTAAAAATTTCTCCTTAAAATCTATGATTAATTTTATGGAATCTTAACTAACAATCAAGGGCTTTTAAGAAAAACAATGCATAGAAATAACTCAGCCATTTGTAAAGGGCTAAGTAATTTGTAGAGGGCTAGTGACATATTGAAACATTCATATTTAAGAACGCATAGTTTTGCACGTAAGAACGATACTAAGGTGATTCTTTGTTTATTTAATAGGAAACACGTTGACTACAAACCGGCTGCCCTGGGTTCAATCCTTGCGGTAGTCAAAAAATAAAAATGTTTTTTTCTAGTTAATGGTATATATACATATTCAGATCTAAAATTAAAAACATGCAGCCTCCTTCGTCTTCGCCGGCGAAGTAAAATAATTAATAAAATGGCTATATCTATCTCCTTTCACCACCTTTCTTCTCTCTCATCTATCCATTTCCTAAAGAATGTAGCACGGTTGCGAACTAAGTAGGTATTGATGTCTGAAGTACTACTTCTCTTTAAAAAAAAAATTGCGTCATCTTTATTAAAATACAAAAAAAAAAAAAAAAAAATACTAGAATAAAATTTTAAAATTAACTGCTGATCTTCGAAAATTTCAAAACAAATTATGGTAAAATATTAAATAAAAAAATGTTTATAAATTTAATAAAGTTTGTAAACTAAAATCATACAAATCATGCAAAAAATCTGTAACAATTGAATGAAGAAAATCCCACAATTCCCAAAATACAGACCAAATATGCCAAAATTGTAGCTTTTTGCTCTTTTGCCCCAGAAAGTCCACATATAGACTAGGGCTGATGAAATAGTTTTACCAACAATTTAGAGTACAAATAGATTTTTTTTACCAACAATTTGGAGTATAAATAGATTTTTTTAAGCGATCTTATTTATCCGATCTCAGAAAATAGGATAAATTCAAAATTTCGAAATAAAATAGGCCGAATTAAAGGACCTCTGTCTTCTAAAAGAATCATCAATTTTATAGGAAATTTGGTTTAAACATATACACATATAGCCAACTTTAACAAAAATAAAAAATGTGTAAATATTTATTAAGAAAATTTTTTTCTATCAAAAAATTTATATTGGTGGCCCTATTTAGGCTAAAATACACAAAAATGCAATAATTTTGGATTTCAAAAATATATATAATCTTCAAATGTTTTCTTAAATGTTTTAAATTTTGCTCGCTAACTGCTGTAAGACACCCACAAAAATGTGCTAAAAATTGTACCCAATATTTTGAAAAAACTGGACCAGGGTATCTACAAATTTTAAAATGCTTATAACTCGATAATTTTCAAACACAAACATGCAGATTAAGATACCATGTATAATTTTAAAAATAAAAAAAAAAATTGAAGAAATGTCTAGCATTAGAAAAATTTCTAAGTGCGAGGTACCAAATTTTGAGACCACATAACGCCATCTCTGGAAAGTAAGTGGTACCCAGCTTAAAACCTTAAGTTCAAATACTCCTCTGCTATGCTCGTACCAAATTTTCGAACAATCCGCCTTGCGTTTTACTAATAGCACAGTTATTTCGAAAATATATTGATGCTGGCCCACTGTGCAATGTATTTAAAACTTACATTTTAATCTTTCGATCCGTAATACAAAACCCTTATACTCAACGTGATATATTACTACTTGTTCCTAAAATATTATTAAAAACTAAAAACTTATCCACTTGTTATAGCAGAGCCTGTAAATAATGTTGCAAATTTGATGAAACTAATAAAAATCAAAAACAATGTTGCTTATTAAAAGTTAAATACTTAAAGGTTAATTTCCATGTTACTAAACCTATTTACGTTGTACTCAACAATGAGTGCAACTTTTAATAATACAACTAAATTAATTAAACAAAAGAATAATAAAACTGAAAGCAAAAAAAATAGAAAATTAATAAAACTATTTCTGTTTGCATTTTACTCAAGAGATTGTGGCAGGTTTTCATTGTTGCCAGTTGGCAACCAAGAATAAATATTCTATTTTTCATGTTGGCAAAAGGGAAAAGCATTCTAAAGTCCCTGTTGTTGCGGTATTTTGTGTAACAAGGGATTTCTGAATGAGAGATTTTCAATTGTGTTTCCAAAAGAAAAATATAATAATAATAATAATTGAAACAAAAGAAAATGTTACTTTATTACAAAAAACAGTTTATATTCTCAATCTATTATTTTTTAATTTTTAAATATTAATGACTAAATTTCTTTAACTACATCGTTTCAATTATTCAATCCAGTGACTCAATTATATTAAAGTTTTGGGCTGACAGTCGGTCTATGCGATAATATTTGTTGTTGTAGTATTTGCTTTTTCATTTAATGGCCTTCCTAAGTTTAATTTACAAACGGAATTTTTCAAGCTAACTTTTAATGCGTTGTCTACACCAGGGATGGGCATCGCTCAAGTGTTTAGCATGAATTGTGATTAATTTTTTATTTCACTAACGTAAGCGCTAATGAATGTGAGTATAAGAAAATCCGTCGTGCCGAGCGTGCATGAATACAATTTTTATGTCATTAGTCCATAATTTTTTTTAATGATTTGTTTTTAAATTTTATTTGTTGAATTTTTCTTTAAAAATAAAATATAAAGTTTTCTTAATTTATTTTTTATTTTTTCGTATATAAATCGTGAGCGTGACTTTATAATATTTTTTATATGTTCACACTCACGTTATAGTGTAAACGTAATTGGGACGAACAATGAATTTCGCACATCACAACGAATTTCGCACATCAGAACGAATTCGTCATTGAACAGTCTCTGCAGAAATTCATAGACTGAAACTCAATTCGGACGAAGAAATTATTTAGAAATTAATTTAAAAATATATTTATGTTTGCATGTGCCACGTGCTAGAGTGACCATGTATTTGAAAAGGATGCATTAGTTTTAATATTGTATTTTTTCGAACTATATTCTATAATAATTCTTGCAAACAAAAACTGACTTCATCTATCTGCATATAACGGTTCAATAGTATGGCCAAATAAATTAGATTACATTACCTATTGGCACACCCTTTAATTCTACCTCCAATTGCTGTTGTAGTAGATTTAGCAATCAGGTTCTGTGTGAAATATGTCTGTCTATAACGGTTCAACAGTTTGCCCATATACATCATTTTATTTCAACTATTGTAAAACCTTTTAATTTATAATTTAAAATTTTTATACTTCTTATTATACCAAACAAAGTAGTGGACATTCTGTCTAAAATTCAGGTGTTTGTATCTAACGGTTCAAAAAATACGACCATATAAAACAAATTACATTAATTTTGGGAACACCCTTTAATTTCTAAGTGCAAAATATAAGCTTGTTGTTATGGCGGACGTAGCAAAACAGGTTTCTTGTAAATTTCAGCTGACTGTCTACAACGGTTCAATAGTTCGGCCATATACACCAAATTACATCAACTATTGGGACACCCATTTATTTCAAAATCAAATTTAATACTTGTTATAGCGATATTTCAATCGTCTGTCTACAACTGTTCACAAGTAAGGCCATATATATCAAATTAAATGAACTATTTGGGCACCCTCTAATATAATGATCATAGTAGTCGAAATTCTGTCCAATTTCCAAGCCTTTTCCTAAAACGGATCAAAAGATAGCCCCATATAGGTCAATTTACGTCATCTATGGGGACAGCCTTTAATTTTTAGATTTGTTTTTCTAATACTTTTTGCCATTGGAAGATATACTGATACGCAGTTGTTTTTTTTTTTTAATTGGTGCACTTTACGATTCATAATACACGTAAAAACATGTATTCTGTATGGCGACACCCTTTAATTCTTAAGACTGTGAACTGTTTTTAAAACGGAACCAGTTTGTAAGCATCACCTTTGACATAAAAAATATTTTCTAAATCGATTTCGAAATGAATGAGTTCTGCATTTACAAACATCAAAAACAAAGCAACATTCAGACGAATTGATAGCCTCCTTCTTTTTTTTTAAGTAGGTTAAAAATGAACCCTGCCTAATCCATTCACCCATGCAAACTGAATGCTAAGTTTTTATTATACGTACGGCTGTTAATAATCCTCGATTACATTTCAGCAATTGTTTATCCATGGAGGTACAAATATCAAAAAGCAACATTCAGTGGAATTGATAACCTTCTTCTTCTTTTTGAAGTCGGTTAAGAACAAAACCCGCAAGGTTGTTGAATATTAAATTGTTGGATCATCCAATGAGTCCAAAATGAATATTTGTTAATTTAAATATCTATGACACACCAAATATCTCTTAATATTCTAAAACGCAGTCATTTAATTGAATTTAAAAATCAACCTATACCGCTCCGTTTTTATTAATTACCTGATAATTTTACATTAATCCTATAATGACTAAATTAAAATCACTAAAACTCCAAAGTGTAGTAAATTAATGCAACAATCCTTAAAAGCAAAACAGACCAAAGCCAAGTTACCTTTATGCTACTGATAATTTATTACTCCACAGTGTCAAGATTACATCTACCTTCTTGTTTGTGTCTCTACAGTCATTAACATTATTACACTGTCCTTAAACAATATCCTTAGTTAAGTGTACTTTGAATTTACGCTTAAACCTAAAGGATTTATGTCACTTTCAAAACAATTGTTCCAAATTATTTGTTTTAATAAAGCGACTAGAAAAAGTAGAAACAACACAAAAACAATAAAATGTTTAACTTAAAATCTAAGTACAAGAGTACACAAAATCCCTTAATAATATTGTCTGTTTGTCGCTATTACTGGGTTATTATCAAATAATGAAACTGCAGAGAGTTAAAGTCCAAGAAGTGTTTTTTTTTTGTATACCTTGGTGTATTGTTGCTTGCAACACTATGAGCTCTCAGTTTTATTACAAATATAAAAGCTAACTCGTTAAAACAAAAGCGAACGTAATTCTCCTTCTCTTAAGAGTTAATAATAAAAATGTTGTGGAGCTGGGTGGTAGTGCTGAGTGTTAGAAGTGAAAACAAACAAAGAATTATCAGCAAAATGAGGTATGTTGCTTGCAACATTGTTTCATTGAGTTTTTTCTTATTATATACCTCAGTTGTTAGATGAATAATAACAAAATAATTTTTTTTTATCTCTTTTTGTTTACAAGATTTGTGTTGAAATGGGAAAATGGCGCTGGTTGATGGTGTTAAAATGTGGAAAACATATTATATGATGAGGCATTGGGGAACTATTTAAAAATAAAATTAAAAAAAAAATACAAAGAAGAATTTATTTCAGAAAATTATTGTTGGGGGTATAAATACGTTTGAGGTCACTAAAATATTCAAAATTTTGCAGCTTAAAAATGAAGGACTTTTCTGAAACTGACTTTGTGGCTACTTCTTTAAAATGTATAAACTGTTTTCTCCCGATACACGTAGAAAAAAAACATGGTTTTGATATGGTCACAACAACCATATTATGTTTTTTGTAACAATGTATGGATGCGGAGAACCAATTATAGTTGTTTTTACCAAAACTTTAGTCACGATAAACATTTTTTGTTAACTTTTAACTATTATTATATGCAACATGGTTGGTTTCTTCTTAAAAAAATTTCAACCACAACCAAACTTTTATAACTTATTAAAAATAAAATAAAATATTTAACCATAATATATTATTATTAATCAAAGTATGGTTAAAAGCAACAGAATAATGTTTGCGCTAAAAAATATTTTGTTCTAGTACTTGACAGTTTAGTAATTTTTCTGGTAGCTAAAAATTTGAAATTGTTTTTTATTGTTAAAAAAATTGAAAAAAAATAAAAATTTTTGTACAAAATAAATAATCAAAATAATATGCAAAATAAGAAAAGAAATAAAAAGGGAACCAAAACATTTAAAAGTTGA
Organism: Gymnosoma rotundatum; assembly: GCA_916610165.2. Lineage (NCBI taxonomy): Eukaryota > Metazoa > Arthropoda > Insecta > Diptera > Tachinidae > Gymnosoma > Gymnosoma rotundatum. The sequence goes on from OU744338.1 coordinate 120,880,156, forward strand.
AGTAAATATGTAAGACGTGTAAGCATATAAATCTTTTTTTTTTTTTGTGTTTAAAGCATAATTGTGAAATCATTTGTTTGGGCTTGAGCCGTATTATTATATTTTAATTTAACCATTTAATGTTTATATTTAAACATAATTATGTTTATACTTAGGACAACAATATGGTTGCAAATGCAACCATAATATGTGGCTATTAGATTATGGTTACCACAACCATATTTTTTCTTTGCGTGTATATACCAAATTTGAAAATCCTAGCTATACATTACAATTGCAATTAGCGTGAGGTTGGCATTAGTTACATAACTGAGCTGGGTTTCTACGATCCTGTCTTCACAACTTAATATTAGAAATGGCATCAGAGTACAGTGATGGTTTACGAATTCATACAAAAATGACTTTTTATATCAAATTTTTTGCAAAAAAACGACTTCTAAACAGATTTCATACATCAAATTATATTAACTATTAAGACACTCTTATCTCTTATATTTTAAACTTATACTTGTTCAACATTTTAGCAATATACATCAAATTACAGGCTGCCGTAGTCTAAGTGTAAACACGTTGACTACAAACCGGCTGCCCTGGGTTCAATCCTTGCGTTAGTCAAAAAATAAAAAAATGTTTTTTTCTGTTTAATGGTATATATACATATTCGGCGAAGTAAAATAATTAATAAAATGGCTATATCTATCTCCTTTCACCACCTTTCTTCTCTCTCATCTATCCCTTTCCTAAAGAATGTAGCACGGTTGCGAACTAAGTAGGTATTGATGCCTGAAGTGTTACTTCTCTTTATTAAAAAAAAAAAAAAAATATAGGGCACCCTTTAAATTCTAAATTAAAATTATTATGTATATTTTATATTACGGGTCCCTTGTAAATTTCAGCTGTCTTTCTATAACGGTTCAAAAGTTCATCAAACTACATCAACCACTGGGACACCCTTTCATTTCCAAATTCAAATTATTTACTTATTTTTATAGCAGTCTGTCTTAAACTGTTCAAAAGTATGGCCACACACATGATATTAAATGAACAATTGGGGCACCCTTTATTTTTAATTTTAAATATTATTCTGTCCGCTTCTCATGCTAATTTGTTATAATGCATACGGCTGTTAATAATTCTCGTTAACATTACAGCAGCTATTTCTTCAAATAATTATTACAAGTTTAAGAATACCATAATATTGTTCTAAATTTAGGTTAACAAGAAAATTTCTTGAAGGGGGTATCATTACCACAATTCTAAAAACCCGTCTTTCCCTTTTATACGTCCAGGTACTCGTATTTGTTTAAAAAAGCACTTTAGTAAAAATCAACGAATTTAGAAAGTCTCGAATTTGTGATTATTACTTTTTTTTGGTATTTGAATTTAGTCAATAGGAGAGTTTCGAAATTTCAAATAGATCCGGCTATTCATGAATAATCATTACACTTCGTCTGTAGTCATGGGTGATACATGTTTTAAAGAATCGAAAGTGTAAAACCATAACGAAAAAAATGAGCAGTTTTGTACAATCTAGTCGACTAACGAATCACAACTGCATAGAATCACGATGTTCCCAGAACATTGATGTCTGGATTATGCAAAAAAATTTAGAAGTGAAAATTTTTAATTGCTTCACAGCACTGTATTAAATCATAAGGCTACATATTTTTTTTACAACTAGAAATTTATGCTTTCCTCTAACAATTGAATAAAGTAACAACAGAAGTAAATAGAAGAAGGAGTTAGAGACTTATTATTTGCAACAACAACAATATATACAAATATAATGAAATTTTATTTATTGTTAGATGTAATCACAATGTCACAGGAGAGCTTTTAATAATATAAATGAAAATGAATGTATGAATGGAACACAAAATGTAGTTTTCAACATCTGGTAAAAGAAGGAGTTAATAAATACTTACGAAAATATAAAAATTAGATTTTTGAAACTTATCATAGTTTCTCTGTAACTGTAACTAACAAGCCGTTCGCAAAGAATGATATCTTGAAATCAATTCGTCATTTTATTTGATATTTTTTATCTACTTCTTTTAATTAGGATTCCGTATAATAAAATTAAAATAAAAATGTAGAAAAAACTCAAAGTCATTTAAATGTCGGTGATTTTGTTTTTGCCAAATGTGAATGAAGTTTGTCTTCATTTCTATTCTGATTGATCGAAACTAAATATTCCATCGCTCTTAGGTTTCGAAAAGATGTAAGAGATATTTTATCTATCTACCAATAATTGTAAGCCAATTTTTATGCTTGAACCTGTTCTCAACTTATCTTTCAAACACTCAAGCAAAAATTATATTTTTAGCACGATTAACATTTCGAAAATGAGTTTATTGTAAAATTGACATTTTACCAAATTTCGAAATAAATTTTATGTTAGGAACACCAAAAAAAAAAAAAAGTTGAAGTATAATTTAATTTGTATAACTTCTAGAACACATATTCACAGTGTTCTAGAAGCTTAACAAATTAAACTATAAAGTTTACACCAAATATTTGATAATAACAGATATGAATTAAGCTCTAGTTATTATTATAATTATTGAAAGGTCGAATAAAATCGAAATTATATACTCGTACTAACTGCCATTTTTTTTTTGTTAAGGTATTGCATTTAATGAGCGACGAATTTTGTCCAACACAACGAATACCTCGTCAAAAATTCGTTGTGTAAATTCGTCGGACGAAGCACAATAACGATCAAAAAAACAGCTGTTATAATTTTTGAAGTTGTTTACTTTTTGTAAGCTGCTAAGGTGACCATCAAAAAAAAAATTAATATTTAATAAGTTAAACATTAGAAAAATCACAACTAGAAACTGTTTTTATATTTAACTTATAATCTGTACGCTTATTATAAATGCTTTAAAATAAAAATACATAAATTTTTAAATAAAATAACTTTATTTACTAAAATACTTCGAATCTATAGTCAAACATGGTCACTTTTACTAATTTGTTCGTTGTTCGCCGGCGTAAGAATTAGAAATAATTCTATTGCATAGTTCGGCGCGTATGACGAATGTCGTCCTGCGTCATGATTGTGTGCGTTTTCATATACAAAAATGTTTTTTATTTTTGAGGACGAATATTAGCAACCAAAAATTCGTCGTTCGTCCCAGTTGTGTTCCTAGGATTAAGCTTGCGACTGTAGAATTACATACTTATGTATGTATATCTTTTTTATATTTAAAATTAAATTTTTAAATTGATTTAACACTAGTTTGAATTCTAGTCAATATTCATTACCAAATTTGAAATATCAAATATCGTATAACTTTTGTAATCCAAATTTAAAAAAACTTTTCATCGTCTTTGCATGATTTTATTGAAATTGGAATTTTCGAACATACCCAAATTTTTTGGTTTTTGTAATTTTTTATCAGTATTCAGTATTGTCTAGATTCTGGTATAAAATTCGAAATTTCGAACATAACGAATTTTAGTTAAATATCTAACAAAAGGTGTTTTTTAAGCCCGATTAAACTTAAAATTGTAAAAAATAATACAAAAAACTAAATTGAAATTAAGATTTTTTTTAAACAAAAGACCAGAGCATGGCATCAATATTTAAAAATGATTTTGGGCATATGGACACCATGGCTGCTCATTACGAAGCGCATTCTGGACATCCACTTTTGAGTCACTTTTTCAAGTACTGCTGGCCGTATTTCACGAACAACACGTGCAATGTTGGCCTCCAAAACGTCAATTGTTGCTGCTTATCAACATAAACCAGTCACTTTACGAGGCCCCATAGGAAGTAACCGAGAGGTGTCAAATTATACGACTTTTCAGGGAAATTTACAGGTCCATTTCTCGAACTTAACTTATCGCTAAATTTTGATTTCAATAACTCGATGTTTACTGCCTCCATATGGCACGTAGCGCCATCTTGTTGAAACCATATTTCGTCCGGATCAATGTCATCCATATTTTCAAACAAAAAATCATTAATCATGGTGCGGTAACGATCTCCATTTACCGTAACGTGAGATCCGGCATCATTTTTGAAGAAATGAGGTCCGATGATGTCACGAGCGTCTAAACCACACCAAACAATGCACTTTTCTGAATGCAGTGGAGTCTGTAGAGTATGTTGTGGATTGGTCTCACTCCATATGCGGCAATTTTGCTTATTAACAAACCTGTTACGCCAAAAACAAGCCTCATCGCTGAACACAATTTAGCAATAAAACAACGGGTAAGTTACTAACTGCTCTAGAGCCCAATCGGCGAACGGGCAACGCATGTAATGATCTCGTGGCTTTAAGTCGTGCACTAGCTGGATCTAATACGGCTGTATGCCAAGAACTTTGTGCAAGATTTTCCACGTAGTGGCGGGACAAATCGCAAACCGACGACGAATCGATAAATTTGGATCTTTTTCCACACTTTCATTTACAGCAGCGATATTCTCTTCAGTACGCACATTCTTTCGACGTGTTGGTGTTATAGCATCCTCTAGAGAGTATGCGGCACCAAACCTATCCCCCATTCGACGGATGGTTTGCTCAGACGGACGATTACGTACACCATACAAATCACTAAGTCGTCTATAAGTTGCTCTAATTCAAAGTAAACTTGCATGATTTGATAGTGTTGTTCAAGCGTATGTCTATTCACAATGATTTGCCAGAGTTTACTAAAAATAATGAGAAAAAATATTTCATCAATATTTAATTTTCAGTTATAATCATAATTTACATTTTCTAACGGGCTTAAAAAATACCCGGTATTTATTGCATTAAAAATTAATATAAAAAATTTTGCTCCTTGACATTTTTTTATTTATTAATTTTGAATTAATTAATTTTTATTTTTTAGTTTGGTTGATCTATAAATTTATTTTTCGAAACATGTTTAATTAATTCTAAATGGATTTACGTAGCATAGTACAAATTCCTAAACGTAAATTTAAGTAATCTTCCGTTTTTATTTGTTTTAAAACCATGGTAACACGAAATGGATTATTGGCCGGAATTCGAAAATAAGTTCGAATTTCTAACATTGTTAAACTTAAAAGCTCTACTTTTTAAAAATATGATTTTGGTTTAATGAAACTTTTAAATATAGACTATATTATATAGTTAATACTTGAATTTCGAATTTCGATCAAAGTTCAAAATTTCGAACATACAAAAAAAGTCAATATTTTTAAAATCAAAGTTTTAAAATGTATTTTTAAAAAAACGATTAGAAAAAATTTAAGTATCACCTTTTTCGAAAATAGGTCCCATTATACATACTATCGCTTTTGGTGCAAAACCGAAATAACTCAATACATTTGCAAAGAGAATATAATTTTTTTATTTTTCTTTTGGAAAAAATTAAAGAAATATTGAGAAGAAAACGTGTAGTTATTTGACATACAATGCTTTACTACAAACAGTTTAAAACATTAATAGTTAAGAATATTACAAGCTTACATTGCCATTTTAAACAATTTTGCTTTTATATTTTCAACAATTTTTATTTCAGCGATTTTGGAGTTTTATGTGCAACACATGACGTTTTTTTTTTCTAAAATATTTTCTATTTTTATTATCATTAATAATGGCATGTGAATGGTGTAGAAAGGAAGGTTTATATAAATTTTTATTAAATTTATTTTATTGTATTATTTAATCAAATAAATAATAATCATGACAATTTCAAGAACAAAGGTCATTTATTTATAGTTGAACAGAAAATGAAACTAAAATCCAACTAAAAAGCGAGAAATGTACATTACTTGGAAGGAAAATTTCATAGCTATATATCAATGCCATCGAATAAAAGAGATGCTATAATTTTTATACATTTCATCTTCCTTAATGGCCATTATTATCATCATTATCGTTTTAGTACTCATGCTCGCTCATCCTCGTTCGGTGTCGTTGTCATCATCTTTCTTAAGTTGTTGTTAAAAAATGTTTATTCCTTTTGTATGACTTGTTATAGCTGCATTTGTTTTTCGAGTTGTTGCAATTGTTGCTATTACTCGTATTTGTTGTTTATTATATGAATCAACTTGACTTAAGGGCATTATTTGCTGTTTTAGTGACTTTTATTGTGCAATAAGTGCACGATCTGTTTATTTTATTTTTTTATTTATAGATACAATATAGAATAGATGTTTTAAGAAATAGACAAAAAAAAAAATAAATAAAAATGGTCAATGCAATTTTGGAATTCTTTAAAATAATATTTAGCAGTGAAATCAAACTAATGCATCTTTATATATATAAAAAAAAAACTAAATTAAAACAAGTATTAGTGCTAAATTCGGCTATGCCGAATCTTACATACCCTTCACCATTAATGTAAATCCAATTTAGTGATGTAACTCCAACCAAAAAGACAAATATTAAATTGACAGAGAATTAAAAAATAAGAAAAAACAATTAAGTACTCTGCATAATTTTACATAAAAATTAAAATAATGGGTTAAGCATTTTTAAACAAATTTTTGTATTTCCTTTAAGAGCTTTCCAAAAAATATGTTGCACAATCGTACTTTTGTATGAAAAGTTCAGGGGCCTTTAACTCTGAAAATATGGGCGAACGCCAATTTTTTCACTTAAGGTTTTTTTTTCTTTGATTGGTGTTACTTTATTTGGAAGGATAGATTTTAGTTTATTAAATAAATATGTAGATATGTGACTTCGAAATTTGGCAACGTCAATTAAATTTTTTGTTATTATTTTACTGCAGCTCTTTACCAATGAAAATAAGTTAGAGAGCTATATTTGGCTATACCGAATCTTATATGTCCTTCAACATCTGTGTAAATCTAGTTAAGTGAAGTAACTCCGAGCAAAAAACAATTATTGTGATGACAGTAAATTAAAAAAATATTTGTTTCTGCATTGTATATTATTTTACATAAAAATGCCATCGGCTTTAATAGGTTAAGCATTTAAAAAATATTTTTTTGTATTTCCTTACAAATCTCTTCAAACGCTTTAAAAGGATACCCATATTGATATTTCAAAAAAAAATTTAAAATTTCACAGCCCCGTAACTCGGAAAATATGGGTGAGCGCCAATTTTTTTCTTGCTATTTTTTTTTTCTTATTTTTTAATTTTCTATCGCCCCCATACATATATATATTTTTTTGATTAAAGTTTCTTTATTGTTCCAAATGACATAAAAATATTAGATGTAGGTGTGGTGTTTTGACTGCTACCTCAAATGACATGGACCGATCATGCTGATTTCCAATAGCACCTCTTTCGACACTACATCTAATTGATTGACATATTTTTTTATGAAATCAGGTTTGCCGCGTTAAGCTAACACGGACGGACAGACAGACATCGTTCAATCGAGATTGCTATGCATAAGAAGTCAGAATATATATTCTTTATTGGGTCGGAAATTACACACGAAATGAAAAACTTATATGTACCCTTTTTCCACTTCTTGTGGTGAAGGGTATAAAAAGAAAACCGTTTGAAAAAAAATTCGTACCGATGATACTCATGAGAATTTAAATTAGGACTCAATACGAATATTTCGGTATGGAAAAGTGCATGAACTCGCCATTTAATCAAATTAGTTAAAGTAGGAATTTTTTGTAAAGTCCGTTTTACCTTTTTCTTTGAAAGATTAAGCTTTAACTAGATGACCCGTGCGAATATTTCGCAACGTTAGTTGACATTTTTATAAGATAAAATGAAAATAATTAATAGAAATTTTAGGAACTTCAATACATTTTATTAAAATTATAAAAATATTAGAAATCATAATATATCATACATATATACATACATACATACGAGTATGTTTAAATGCGTTTATAATACTTCTTTGAATACAATGTTAGAGGTAATAACATGATCATCGTTAACTGCCAGAATGGATTTAAATACATACTTTATTGTTACGAATAATAAAATCTGGCAACCCCTGTAGTTGCTTCCGTATGAGCGTGGTGAATAAGCTTATTCAACTAATGGTGTGTTTATAGAATAAAAAAACCACAAGTTAGCTAACAAAAGCTGAGCAGCCTCAATAGATGCGTTGGTAGAGGTAGAGCCATGGCAAATATTTAGTGGAGGCGTCAAATTTAATATAAGATCAACGGACAATTGTCAAGAAGCCCTGCATAATAAAAAGTAAGAGCAAAAGCGGTTAGCGCGGGGAACAGTGTATGGCAGACGTGTGTTGTGGCTACTGGATTAAAGGAGATGACTGGCTTGGATAAAATTAGTAGTGGAGATGTCTGTGGATGGTTAAGGTTACTAAACAAGGCATCGAGTAGTTCATGTCTCGCCGGAGTAACACAGTAGTGTAGAGTGGATGGCTGCGTTTGTGGTGATAACGCATGTTTAGTAAATACGAGACCAAGGGTTCACAAGACCGGTATGATTAAGAAGTATAGCCAGAAGAAAGCCATAAAGTAAGACTACGGAATTTATAATGAGCCACAGTGATATTTGCTATTAAAAGAATCCGTACGTTTGTTCTAAAAGGGAAAAATGTAACACTATTATGTATAACTGCATTACTATTAAGCGACCCTGTATTACCAACTTGAACAAAAAAATATAATCACTGTATTATCATGCAGTTCTATATAAAATAAGAAATAAGCTTTAAAATGATATATTATTCACAAAATTTAATGCGGTGGTATGGGAGATATTTGCAACCGACAAAAAATAAGTGTTTTAGAATAAAATATATATGATAGAATTTACTACACAATTATTTTGAGACTTTTTATTTTTGTTAAAACTTTAACATAAAATAACTAAAAAAAAATTTTCTGTAATATAATACGGAACTTCCTAAAGGTAATTAAAAGACAATTTTATTTTAATCGAGTTATTGGCGCTGTTGTCAAATTTTTCAAGCGGAATAACTACAGTTAATAACAATTTTTGGAAGTTTGAACAGAATGCTTAGTTTTCCGCACGAAAAATAGCTCATATTATTTTACAGTTGAAAAGCATTTGTTGTATCTGAACATGAAGCAGGAAACATTTCGTGATTTAGCACAATTGAACATACTAGTTATAAAGGGTCATCCAAAAAACGTGCCTACATGTTTCTTTGAAATAAAACACAAACTATTTGCAATTTTTTCAAGCTGTTTTTTTTTTTTTTAAAGTATGATCCATTACAATTATAAGTGGAATAGAATATCATTCAAATGTCCACCATGACTGCGTCTGCAGACATCAATCCGAATATCGAAATTTTCAATGACTTTCCGTCAGGTTGCTGGTGTTATTTCACGAATTGCAACTTGAATGTTGTTCTTTAGGTCATTAATTGTTTGTGGCTTGTTAGCATACACTCGACTTTTCAAAAAACCCCACAAAAAAAATCTAATGTTGTTAGATCACATGACCTTGGAGGCCAATTGAAATCTGCATTTCGTGAAATTACACGTTAAGGAAATTTTGATCGCAAAAGCGTAATGTTTTCTCGAGTTGTGTGACATGTAGCACCGTCTTGGTGGAAATAGACGTCAGACACATGAACATGATTCAACTGTGTCCATAAAAAGTCTCTCAACATTGATTGGTATCGCTCAGCATTCACAGTAACAGCATTTCCAGCATCAACTTCGAAGAAAATGGCCCAATGATTCCATTTGCCCAAAATGCACACCAAACAGTAACTTTTTGGTGGTGTAGAGATTTTTCATGAATAACACGAGGATTTTCATCACCCCAGATACGATAATTTTGCTTATTGACGAATCCGTTCATTCTGAAATGAGCTTCTTCACTAAATAAAATTTTGCTTTGGGTATTTTTCAAAGAACGCCCATTTTCATAATAACTTTGAATGATGTAAACGCGTTGTTGCAATGTGTACCTGTCCATGGTTAAAACTGTACTACCCTCTAATAAAACAAAATGGCTTATGTCATTTGAAAAGATGTCACGTGTAAAAATTATATAGTGCTGACATCTAGGTGTCACATTTGGATGACGCTTTATTAAATGGGATTTTGATTGCATTTGCAGAAACTTTTGTTATTCAAATCAAATTGATATGTTAAGAGGGATTTTTACCTTAAATAATGAAACAAGTACTCTTTCAGTGATTTTACTTTATTTCGCGTCTGCACCAAATGTTACGAAAATTTGGCTAAATATAACAAAATTTTACATGTTACGTGGAGCCTTTAAAAGTCACAAAAAAATGTTACCAAACGGCAACACTGGTAATATATTAATAATATTAATTAAATATCAATAAGGGTATCATTTTAAAGCTTTTGAAGAGATATTTAAGGAAATACTAAAATCTTTTAAAACTGCTTAACCCATTAAGAGCCGATGACATTTTTATGTTAAATTATGTATATGCAGTGCCAAATGCAGATGATAAAGGGTATATAAGATTCGGCATAGCCGAATATCGCACTCTTACTTGTTAATTAATAGATTATGTGACTTTGAAAATTTTAGTATGGCAACCTTAGTTGCAAGCGAAATGACCAAATAACTGCACTCAAAAAGTTGTGGCATAAAAGAAAAGCTTCATATAAAGTATTTTAGAACAATCTTCAAACACTCGTAGTAATTTCTACAATCATGCAAACAATTCAAGTGATACTAAGGCTTCATCAGTTGATTTTGTTTTATACATTGTCCGTTGATGCTGCAGAAAAACAAGTAAAACCAAAAACAACAATAACAATGTCTCTAAGACGCTTAGATTAAGCTTTAAAATATCTATACATATTTTTTTAGCTTCTAAGCATTTGTCGTAAGACAAAAGGCAGACAAACTTAAAAGCCAATACAAGGGTTTTATATTACTCACGTTTATTGTTGTTTTTTTTTAATTTTATTTATTTATTTTCGTGGCGGCATCTTTTAAAAGGTTCTTGATTTAAAGAATTCACTCTAAAAGGAAGAGGGGTATAAAATTAAAGTAAAAATCAAACTGAAATACTATACAATTATTTATTTATTATTATTTTTTTTCAAGTTTTATTCACATTTCGTGGATTGTTTGCGATAATAAATAATTGATGTTTATAGAAAATAAAAAAAAAGTTTATGATTTATTATTGTTAAAAGTATTGTAAATATTGAAATTTAAGAATGCACGCGATGTTGTTCGTTGAAATATTTATTTATTATAAAGTTTTTTTATTTAGTTGTACAAAGATTTCGCTTTTTGTAATGAATGATTAACTTTTGGTTGCTGAAGCAAAAGTTATTGTCTTGGGTTTTAGAAATGATATTCAGGGTTAAGCAAAGCTGTCTTTATAACCACGAAAATGAGTTTTTAAGCGCTTCATTTATAGTGTTTGCTATAAAATTTTTTAACAAAAAAAATATTCAAAGGTTTAGAGATTTCTTTTCAAAGCACGTTTTTGTATTGATATTGATATTTTTATTTATTTTTAAATTAAAATTATCGAAACCAGCTAAAAGAAAAACAAGTGCTTTCAATAAGCTTCAAGTTTTAAAAGACGAAAAGAATATGTCAAAAGACATTTTTAAAGATCCGTCATAAACCACTTTAAATTAGAAAAAAATAATAATTTAAAAGAAAAAGAAACACATATCTGCTTCAGGAATAATTTTGGAGGTAATTGGTCAAATCCACAATATGGTTCTAGAGAGTTTTTTGAAAAAAAAACATGGTTGATATAACCATAATCTAAGAACTAATAAAAACAATATTGTTATTGCAACCATATTGTTGTCTTACATAAGAATAAAATTGTTAAATGAAGTCATAACTTATTTAAAAGTAAAACATTAAAAATTGTGATCATAACATAATACGAAATTATTCACGTCTATCATGAATATATTTTCACTCGAAATTTTTTCCCTTTTCCCTAAAATGCAATCGTGAATAATTCACGTGAAAAATTGTTCATGTTAACAAAAATTCGCCTTATCGTGATTGATATTTTCCCTTGAAATTTTTTCACTTTTCCCTTAAAATTGTTCACTTAAATTTTGCAGAGGAAATGCATACATTATGCCAGTTTTTATATGTTTTCATTAGAATATTTACATCAATATTACATTTTTTTTAATTCGATATCAGTTACTGCAATGCAGACTGACATTATGCTCGTCAAGATGTAAAACAAGGAAAAAAATTTTTTTAAATGAAAAATGGAGATATAAAAATTTTTTTAATTGAAATGGGTCAGTAGCAATATTTTGGTTAGGTTAGGCAGGCAGCCGTGTTGCCACAGCCCACTTGGGTCCATTGATTTCTCCTTTTGTGCCTAGGTAACTTCAAGTGCTTTTAAGCGTTTTGCACGTCACGTTCTTGAAATAAAATTGTTCTCTGTTGTAGTATCTCCTCCTCTTGCAACAACACAATAGCACCAATTATTAACATTTCTAAATTTTTTTATTACTATGAAATATTTTTTCCCTATTCATAATTTTATTCAGTACGAATTGATACCGGGAACACACGTTCCCATGAAATTCACGAAAGAAATTTTCACTTCATGGGGAATAAAATTTCCATGGGAACAAAAATTTCACATTTTGTTCACGATAAGTGAGATTATATTGTTATGTTTTTCGCTTGTTAAATGCTGGGATTCCTTAAATAATTTTTTGACATTAATCATCTGCTGCGCTATTATACAGGTGTCTTCACCTACATACGAGGGCTGCTCTATATATTTCTGGCCTAATAGTGAAAATGCGAATATTTATAATCAAAAATGGTTTTATTGTTTTTCAAAGTATTCTCCAGCATGACTTATACACTTTTGCATGCGTTCAAACCAGTTGTCGAAGCACTTTTTCCACTCCGATTGAGACACCTCTAAAACATGGTTTTTGAACACTTCAACCGCTTCTTCTGGCGACGAAAATCATTGACCACGCATTTTTTTTCTTGATGTGCGGAAACAAGAAGAAATCATAAGGTGCCAAGTCAGGGCTGTACGGCGGATGACCCATTAATTCAACGCTCAAAAACGCTCTGGTTTGAGTCGATGTGTGAGAGCTCACATTGTCATGGTGAACAATGATTCGTCTTCTCTTGTTGGTTTTTCGAATTTCTCCGATGACTTCAGGCAAACAAATTGTAGTGTATCACTCAGAAGTGACCGTCCTACGTTGCTCAAGCGGAACAGTAGCCACATGACCAGTTTTGTCGAAGAAACAGGCGACCATTTGCTTCGAAGTGCTTCTTCCACGAACAACTTTCGTTGGATTTTGCTCGTCTTTGTTTGTTGTTCGTTTCGGGCTCATACGTTTGTTTCGTTTTGGGCTCATACGCATAGATCCATGATTCGTCACTTGTGACGATCTTATAAACGTCTTTTGAAGCACCGCAATCTTATTTTTGCAACATTTCTTTGCACCAATCGACACGAGCCTTTTTTTGAGCGACTTTCAAATTGTGCGGGATCCAACGAGAACAAACCTTCTTTACGGGCAGGTGTTCACGCAGTATCGAATGTATGCTGGTGGAAGAAATGTCCAAGGATGTCTCTAACTCTCGATATGTCGCATGTCGATCTTGCATTATGAGTTCACGCACGGCATTAATGTTCTCTGGCACAACGGCCGTTTTTGGACGACCTTCACGGAATTCATCTTTGAGCGAGCTTCGGCCACGATTAAATTCATTATACCAATTTTTCACAGTGCTATAGGATGGTGTTCATCGCCATACAAAGATTTGAGTTCATCAGTGCACTCTTGTCGTGATAATCCACGTCGAAGGTTGTGAAAAATGATGGCATGAAAATGTTCACGAGTTAATTCCATTTTTTTCTATATTAATTTTTTCAAGTTACTGTAAACAAGACAAATAATGGTCGTACGTCAAAACGTTTTGAGTACGATTATGCTTAAAAATGACAAACTTTCCAATGGAAATATCAGATTGCACTTAGCAGCACTCAGTGTTGCCAGGCCAGAAATATATATAGCAGCCCTCGTATCTACTGCGGCTGCGCACAATACTTCTTTTTCTTTTTCTAATTTAGTCCCTCTTTGCATGGTGACGGAAATTTCCCTTTATAACATTTATGGGTCGATTATGTATTCCAACCGTACATCAGTTGCATTGTCAGTTGCCGAAATTAAATTACAGATGGCAACTGTCGACTAAAAGCTGGACACTTTAGTCGCTAAATAGTAATGATATTGGCAACGGTATTGGTTACCTTAAAGATTATTCGAGTACAAAAGACATGCAAAGAGAAAGTAAGAATTATTTTTTTTTTAATTAATTTTTTTTGTGGAAAATTTAAATATATTTTCTTGGCTTTAGATTATAAAATGGTAATCTTTGCTTTTTTCAATTTGTAATATTTTATTTTATTTTTTTTTTTAATTTTATTTCACTTTTTTATCGAGCTGACTTTTTCCCAATTTGTTTTTTATTGTGTTGTTTGCTTTTTTACATTTATTTTTAGTTGCTGATCATTCAAAATAATGTTTTTGATAACTTCTTGGCAACTGAAGAAAGTTGAAATGCATAATATAAATTTTTTTATCAGGCGTTGTCAGTAGGCAAGGAGACAAAAATTCAGTTGCCATCCATAATCGACCCATTAATTAAAAGAAATGAGAATGAAATGATGATAAAACTTGAATTCTCCTAATCTTTAGTCGCTGGCAAAAATTTAAAAAAAAATAATTTTTATACAGAGTATTTTATTATATTTTTAGTGCAATTGCTACTAAAATAGCCAAAAGCAGTGACAGATATTTTCATATGGCAATAATTTATAGAAGCTTATTTATGCTTCTCCTAAAATTAGGCAACATGTTTGGTAATTAATGTACCAACGTCTTCAATACAACTCTTGTCAATCAATTTCTTACTTCAAATTCTATTTCAAATTAGAAAAGGCATTCCCTCATTAATTATCATTGCCATTCACACTTAATGATGCGAGTAATGATCTTTGTGAGTTTAACTAAAGACTTTCTAAAAGTACAAAAAAAAAGCACTTCGGCCATTACTGAGCGCGGCAATTCATTAACAGTTTAAATGCCATCAAAGAAACATTACAAACCCTAATACAGTTAACTAAATTTCACAAAATTAAAACAATACTTGGTTGGATAGGGTTGTTGTATATGTGTCTGTCTGCCTTTCTGTATGAAGAAAAAATCTTTAGTCTTATAAATATCATGTTAGTGCTGTTGATACTTTGTAGTATTAAGCAGCTTTTAATAACTTGGCTATTAACACATTTACGCAATTTAACATTTACGATACTTGACAGTTCGTAACAAAACACCATGGCTCAGAAAGCAGCAGTTTACATACACACATATACAACAACAGTTACAACTCTGTTGTAAAGCCATCGACTCTGTTGTAAAGCCATCGAAAAAAATTAGCAGATAAAATTTAAAATACTTAAACTTTGTAAAAACTTATTGTTTAACAATTTTAAACTGAAATTTGTTAAAAATTTATTTAATTAAAATAAAAGTAATTGAAGACTAAATTAGAAGTCAGTAAAAAACACACGGCATGTAATTAAAACTTAAAGTAGAAGGAGAATCCTAAGCATATTTTTTCCTTTATCGTGACGAATACTACAAATGTGGATGTGAGGTTGCTTGTTTGTTCCGCTTTCAAGCCAGAACTATTTAACCGATCTTTAAGAAATTTTCTGCACAAGTTGTCAGAAGGAAGGAAAATGACTTACAGAAAAAATATTGTCGTTAATAATTTAATTTTTATCAAAACATTCCTGTGACACTTGGGCAATCGTCTGGTTGGCGTTAAAAATAGATAAAATCTTGATGTAGAATACAACACACGACGATAGTTTCAGACAAATTTGACATAAGTTATCATTCAACGACAATGCCGCTGAGATAAAATTTATTTAATTTTCTTGTCGGTTTTCAATTTTCTCTCACATTTAGTCTGTGACTCTTCTAACAATATTGCCACATATTTCCAGAAATATTTGTATTTTATAAGCATTTAAATTCACAACAATAACGAAGGCTCATTATTTAAATAAAAATAGAACAAAATTTTAAGAATAAAAATAACTAAAAAAACTGATATACGTAAATTAAAAAAAAAATGATTAAAAATTTTTAACTTTTTTTTATTAAAATAAAATTGATTAAAAAAAATACTGAAAAGGTGAAAAATATGAGCCCATATATATCATCTTAAATCAGTCACCATTTATTCTTTGTCCCTCTCTTCAACCTGTATTAAGGTTTTGAAAAGTCCCATTGAATCCCGGCAAGATAAACAAGTCCAATAGACTCTAATGCCATGTAAATGTCAAAAATACTTACATTTCATCGATTTTTTTTTTAATAGAAATCATCTGATTTATTTAAATGTAATAAAATATTAAAAACAAAAAAATTTTTGAAAACAAACACAAAACAGAAGAACAGAGGAGTAATTTCAAATTAAAAAAAAAACACAAAACTGAAATGAAAATAAATATTATTAATGCCGTCAGAGAATCGTCGCTATTATGTCCACTAACCCTGGAGTTAATGTCGACGTCGTTGACGGCGTCAAATGTCAAAAAAAAGTTGAATCGTATGAGAGCAGTTAATCTCAACGCGTTGCAACGCCGTAAAAGTTCAATCTGTTTCAACCTTTTCGGCGTTGAAACGCCGTCAACGACGTCGACATTAACTCCAAGGTAACTCTCAGTAAAGATAAATCGTTCCGTTACCATCGTCTGTTGTGTTCCTACACTAAGAAGAATACTTTCTGGCATTTAAACGTTAAGTTATTTTATATTTAGAACACGAAAGTCGTTCACACTCTTTAATTTATTGTTATTATTTTAATCTTTTTACAATGTCATGCAACACGCAAACGAACTTACAGGATTCGATTTTGATATTAAATAAGCTTCACATTACGTTCAGATAATAATTTCCTTAATTTTAAATTCGTAACTTTTCTATAGAAAACAACATTTTTTTTTGTCAAATAAATAGATGAAATATAAATATTAACGATTAAGGAGATTAGGTTAGGTTTAGTGGGCAGCACGCATAGGGGTAAATTCACTTATAGACCAAAAAGGCTCATTATTATGCCCCAACAACTGAAGGTATTATATTATTATACATGAGCTTCCAAGTTTAACGCATGAGTGACATTTTTGGCAGAGAACCAAGATTCCAATAAAAAAGACATTCCAAGTAAAAATGCGTTGCAGCGCCTAGAAAGACTTTGTTAAAAATACGAGATATCTCAAAACGGTTCTTCGCGGCTCTTATGAAATAAAGGCTTGTCGTAAAATGACACAGTTTTTTGTGCATGTTAGAGCTTTGCCTCGCTTGTATGTAAAGTTGCCAGATTCAGATTTTAAAAATGCTACTGTTACAGCGATATATTTATAACACATTCCTTAATAAGTTTTTCCTTTTTTTCTTTGTTTGGGCTTCAAAAAATCACGACAAACTAGCTTTTTTTAATCTTTGAAACAATTTAAAACTCTTGCATATTAAGCTAAATTAAGGCCATCTGGTAACCCTAAATGTATATGCTATACAAGCGAGTTCTTGTAGATACCGACTTCCGCATACTTCATATTTTCTTCACTAGGCATCAATCTTTATCTATTTAGTGGCTTAAGGTTCAGTAGATTCAAAAGAGTGTAGTCAGAGCCGGAAATTCGATAATATTTTTGAGTTATCACCCCTATCGTGAATAAGATGTGACATTTACGTTCTCATCAAATTTTCATTCTCCTCGAAGTGAAAATTGTTATCATGGATTTCCCATATAATATTTTTTCCCTTCATCAGCTGTTCAAAATCAATAAGGTATCAGAGCACATTGATTGTAAGTAAGAAGAAAATTGTTAAATTGAAGTTAAAAATAAATAATTAAAACTTTGAACTGCAAGACGCTTAAAACCTCTTGAAGATACGCTAGACATTGCTACTAACGCATTCCAGTATTAAAAATTTTTGTATCAATTTTTTTAATAAAAAATCTTCATAAATTTAAAAGCAATAGATCTCTTTGTTTTCCATCAGTCTGCACTGCAGTAACTGATATTTAATTTAAAAATACGTCATTGATGTAAATAGTCTTATTAAAACATATAAAAACTGGCAAATTATATGCAGTTCCCCAGCAAAATTTAAGTGAACAAATCCAGGGGAAAAGTAAAAATTACGAGGGAAAAAATCAATCACTATAAGGGGAATTTTCGTTTATGTGAAAAATTCTTTCCGTGAATTATTCACGATTGCAATTTGAGGAAAAGGAAAAATATTTCCCATTATGATACAGAAAGCTTGAAACGACAACCTTACAAAAAGTTTTTACTGTTGGATGTTACTGTTATCTTTGGAAACTGCTGAAATATACCAATTGGAAAACCAGTGTATCTTTCTATCTCTTGACCAGTTAGATATGAAAAATATGAAGAGTTACCTTGTATTTTGAACAAACCTTTTACTGTGTTTTAGCTGTACGGGACTTACAGGTTGACACGATTAACAGCAGATGAATGTACTTTGTATTGTCATCAATAACTTAATAAAAAACTCATCAGTAAATAGAAAAAATTTAATTCAAGATCTTATCAAATATGTAGATTTATTTAATTCGTGGGCATATAAACCGAATCATTTATCCATGTGAAGTAAGTGGCAAAAGCTAAACAGGTTTTAAATGGCTATATCAACGTTTTAATTCGTATCTATATCGCAACCTTTCATCAGCTGTTAGCAATATTTGGAGGTAAGTTTTTTTACTTTAAGGCAATCGATTTTTATAAGACGCTATCACTAATCATACAGAGGTGAAACCCTTGGCATATGAAAATAATATAATTTAATATAAATTTAACTTGATCAAATTAAAACATATAAATTTCACTTTTTTTAATTTTTTCAATTTTCATAAAACTCACCCTTATTTTTGCCTATAATAAAACATTTGATTTTTTCTTGGGCCAGTAACACAAATCAAAACAAAATTGAAGTCGATAGGATGTCAAGAAAGAGATGCAAAGACATAATGAGACGACTATAGTCTCGTGACACCTCTGTATACTCGGTAACGATATTCTACTTTAACAGAATAATCTCTACACTGAAGTTTACTGTCTATTTCTTGGATAGGAGTAAGTTGTGATGTGTTAATTTTTATTTGTACGACTACGAGAAAACTACTTGGAATAGTCATCAACTGTGCTTCCTTTCTCCAGCGGTCTGAACTTTTGACATTATTTCTGCAGGTACAAGGGTACCAGAATTCGTTTACCGCAGTGCGTAGTGACACTTTCTTAATTTCTGTGAAGATTTTTAATGGAAATTTGCAAGTTTTCCTGCTTTTTGAGAGTAAAGTTTTTTGTTCCTTAAGAGCAAAAATGGATAAAAGTTACTCTATAAAAAATTTCGGCAGTATACAATAAAAACATTGAACCACTGCAGTTAATTCGCTCATGTTTTGAATTCAAACTATCTGTGATAAAAAAAGAAAACAAGAGAATTTAATAATTTAGCACAATAACAATAACTTCTTCTTGTGTTCTTCACAGAACACATATTAAAGATTATTGTGAAAGTTGGCAAGTGAAATCGCAATAATTTTGCTTATATCTATGAAAGCTTTAAATTAATAGAATCGCTATTCAATATTTTGCGAAGTCACTGGCAACTGCAATGATGATCACTTTTTTAAGAGTCATTTTCATACGACCCGCTAACTTCTTTCTCTTTAATTTTTTTGCTATTTAAAAATCAAATTATGATAAATTAAAACAAACTTAAATTTTTGTTAAATTTTTATTAACTCACCTTTAGCTTCGCCAGCCATTTTCATTTTATTTGTTTCTTTATATTTTTACATAGGGCTTGTCAATTTTATGATTTTTTCTTCTCACTGAACATACTTCCTAGTAAATACACTTGTTGGCAAGAGTTTCATTTAGTATTTAATTCAATTATTGATGCTCTGATATAAACAAATTATTATATTACAAACTAAGTCTCTAGCAGCTAGCAAAATAAAGTTTCTGTAACTAATTTTTTCTTCTTTTTAAAATAAGAGCTTTAAATTATGAACACAATATTTCATTAATATAATTACCTGCTAAAATTTTTTTTAAATATTTTACTACATTTCCTGCTCCCGCACGAACAGTAGTTCGTGTATTTAACACTTAATACCGCTTAATCGTTACATTAATAAAATAAACAAATAAATGTTTATTAAATCTACCATTAAAAAATTAAAATAACAGAAAATGCAAACCACATACAACCAATCGTTTATTGCTCTCCCCTTTTTTCAGCTGCAATTACACTTTTATAAAAAGCTTTTGCCTTTTTCATAAATAAATATTTTATTGCATAATAATCTATAAAATTACAATAATCCAACAATTGTCACGTAATTTTTGGTTGTACAATGTACATCTACATATATTTTAATGGGCCTGCGTGAATCTGTAACCGGCTGCAGTGATTCCAATGTTGGGTTAAATCAGCACAGTGTTATATACTAGGGTTGCCAGACTTATTTTTCACCGAACTCGTCAAAATAATTTTTAAGATCGCCTAAATGATTTTGTGTAATTTTTTTTTTAAATTATTGCACTTATTAAATATTTCGTATCAGACAGCAATAAATATATTAATTGCAGTGACTAAAATTCGCTTCATACATACATAAATAAACTTTAGTTAAAGTATTCCAAAACTAACTATAAATTTTACCTGTGATAATGATTTTCAACCTTTTGCAATGGAAATATGTCCGTAAATTTTTATTACACTTATATTTTTAAAAAATTTATTTTTGAGTTAATATTTGAGGAAAATAAAATCAAAACAGAATACAGTATTTATTAGAAACTACTTTATTCCATATTAACTAACTGAAATTTGAAGAATTAATGATTTAATTCATTGACTACTTTATGCTCCTGGACTTCTTGTAACATCTTAATAAAACGAGGTATTAAAACTTTTATATATAAATAAGTAACAACAAGATGGAATGCTATATTTAGCCGCACACTCCCCTAAAAAAATTTTAAATCAATTTTCTCGTAGTCCCAAAAATCCATCTATGAATAGAGATGTTTAATGATTTTTGGCTAAAAAAAGGGTTTTTTTTTTAATTTGGGATTTTACTGCATTTTTGAGCTATCGAATGCCTTTAGTTTTTGCTAAAATTGAAATTGGTTGTAGGTTTTAGTTTTTTGGTCGAATTTAATTTTTTTTTAACCAAATTTTATTAAGAATGTTATATAATGGAGAATTTTCGATTGAGTAAAATGAGATTTCTAAATTTTTGGTTTTCAATACATCAAATCAAAAAGCAGAATAACAGGAAACAAGCAACCGCAATATTAGAAAAACCTCAGAGTATAGAGAAGCTTGCCTTTTTTGACCATATCTCCACCATTAGAGGACCGATTTAACCGGTTTTCAATAGCAAAATTCTTAAACCTGTGTCTAAGAGACTGATTTACCAAGAATTTTTCTTAGTTATCTGG
Source organism: Gymnosoma rotundatum (assembly GCA_916610165.2). Lineage (NCBI taxonomy): Eukaryota > Metazoa > Arthropoda > Insecta > Diptera > Tachinidae > Gymnosoma > Gymnosoma rotundatum. The sequence goes on from OU744338.1 coordinate 120,901,607, forward strand.
AGCCTTAAGAAATAACATTTCAACGCAAACATGGACCGACGGTTTTTTTTTTTTGAAGATTAATTATTAATTAAAAATTCCAATTGTTTAATATAATTTAATATTTGCAAAGTGCCCGTGCATATAAATAAATTATCGTAATGTTTTGTTACATTTTATTTTTCATCCTCTTTCAACTGTAAAAAAGAGCCGAAAAAAAGTCAGCCGTATACAGTGGAGAAAGTAAAATAGAATTACTGTTGGTTATTGTTGTTTTTGCTTAAACTTTGATTTTTGTCTCTGCTTTATTGTTTGGACAAAAATTTTTAGTTTATTTAAAATGTTTGGTAGAAGTTTTCTGAAGAGTTAAGTAAGCGGTAACGAAATGGCCATCGAGACGTGCTTTGACCCTCAATAATCAATATCGGTTATTTAAATAATTAGTCGGAAAAATAGTACGAAAGAAAGATTTTTTGGAAAATAAATAAATCTTAAAATGAAAGGGTGTAGCCATAGGTGAAGTAAACTGACTTTTATGGACCTATCTTGTGAATCGTTTTAAACAAACGTTGCAAATTGGATAGAATTTCGATTGCTGTGACTGTTATAGCAACAAGTATCAATATTCGAAATATTAATTTAAAGGGTGCCCCAATAATTCATTTAATTTCATGTATATGGCCGTACTTTTGAACAGTTGTAGACAGGTTCTTGATATACAAAGAACAATTACTGCTAACTTCGTCATAATAACTAGTAGAAAAATTAAATGTGAAAATTATAGGTGTCCCAACAGTCGGAGTAATTTAATGTATGAGGCCAAACTTTTGAACCGTTATACACCCACAGTTGAAACTTAAAAGAGGCCTGCATTGCAAAGTTTTTAATTTGAATTTAGAAATTAAAGGGTGTTACCATAATTGATATAGATTGACCTATATGACCCTATCTTTTGTACCGTTATATACAAATACTTTAAAATTAGACAGAACGTTCACTATTTTGGTAAAAATAGAATTATAAATATTTAAAATAATAAATTAAAGGGTATTGCAATAGTTGATGTATTTTCTGTATATGGTTAAATTGTTAAACTGTTATAGACCGACGGTTAAGATTAACAAAGAAACTGATTGCTAAGTCTACTATAATAGCAAGTATATAATTTGTATATAAAAATCAAAGGGTTCCCCTGGTGCTATAATTTGATGTATATGGTCAAACTTTTGAAATTAACAAGGAGCCATAGTGCTAAGTCCTGTATAACAAGTATAAAATTGGAGATGGCATAAAGGGGTGTCCCAATAGTTATTGCAATTTGATGTATGTGGCCATACTTTTTAACCGTTATAGACAGACAAATGAAATCTGTTTTGAAGTTAGTTTTTTTTTGTAAGAATTATTTCACATCGACATTTTTTAATATAAATATATTGTTAGTAAAAACTTATCTTAAAATAGCCAAGAAAATTAGTATTTACCTTATGAATTGATAAAATAACTACATGTCGCCATATTAAAAAATCAACGCCACAAAAGTTTCCAAATTGACGCTTTTGGCGAGTAATCAATAAATCTGACATCCCTGTCATATCTACCAAAAACCAACAAGACAACAGCAATAAAAACACAACACAATAATGATAATTGTAAAATATATACTTTAATGTATACATGTGTAAGAAAATGTATATAAAATACCTGAATTAAAGTGTTGTAGCCTTTTAGGAGTTACGGTTTAAGTATGAGCACGTTTTTATTGTGCGTGTAAATTGGGTGGCTGTAAAAAGGCTTATGAAAGTTAATCAATTTTGATCGACACCTAATTAAAGGGGAATTATCGCCTGATGAACTGTTGATGATTGAAAATAAACTTACACAAACGTGTAGAGCGAGGAAACAGAAAATATACAGTCATATATTTATGTATGTGTGTTCATCCAAAAGCAACAAAATAAAAACTTTTTTCAAATAGACATTCAACCATTCATGAAAGGCTCATTACAGGCAAAAACGAAATAGAAATACCCTTCAAAATATCATCTGGAGATAATTATATATTTCTACAAGTAACATTTTCTATTCTATAAATTCCAATAAGAAATTTTTTTTAGGGATTTAGGCAAAAATAAATTAACAAAATTAATAATCAAATTTTTATCCTTCATCACCTTTTACTTTTAAAGGAGTGTAACACTGGTACCAATAACGATTAAAACATGAAAAATAATTTTGCTTTTAACTTGAAAACTTAAACAGAATAAAACGTAATACTGACAATGAATTGTGATAATTGAATTAAACTTCCATTTGTTTCAATCAGAATAAAAAAGCACAAAAGTCTGAAAGAAAATAAAGTATACAAAAAATATATTTATAATACAGTAAAAGGCAAAAAAGAGTTGAAACATTGTTCTATTTAGAAATATTAGTTAAGACTCAACATTTGATTAACAAGAATTCTTAATAAGCATTTTCAAGGTAAATATTTATAAGTTCACAAAATAGAGTATTTTTCTTGTATCAAAAAATTTTAAAGGAACTTTGGGCAGAAAATATCTACATATAATAATTTCTATCAAAACTTCTTTAAGCAAAATATTATTTCGTAAAAATATTATTGTTTAAAAACTTTGTCGGACTATTAAAGTTTATAAAAAATTTTTAAAATCTTATTCTTAAATTTTCATCGAAGATATATAGTGAATTATTTGGATAAAATACTGGTAAATCAATAAGGTTCTTCCTACAACAATATATATTCGGTTTAAGAACTATTTGTTAAATGTTGAATTGGCTGGAAAATATTTTTACAAAATTTTATAAAAACATGTAATTTAACAAATTTTTATTAAACCTTTTTAGACTAAATGTGTTCTATAAATAGCTCTGTCCGTCAAAGATTAAGATTTTAGATTTAAACATTTTGTGATATGAAAAACTTTTGTCTAACTAAAAAATCAAAAAAAAAAAAAAAATTGTCGGCCAATAAATTAAAAAAAAAAATTTAATTAAATTTTGTCGGCTAAAATTTTTTTTTAAATATATTTTTGTTGCTCAAAAAAACTTTCTTAAATGAAATTTTGTCGGGTGAAAAAAATTTCTAAAATAACATTTTGTTGGAAGAAAGAAGATCTTTATTGAATTTTGGCAAAAGAAATAAATTTCTATAAAAAAGCCTATTGGATGAAATAATTTTCTAAAATGAGATTTTCCGTCTGTAAAAATTCTTTAAATTAAATTTTGCTGAACGAAAATATTTTCTGTAAAGAATATTCTCGGAGAAAAGACATAATATAAAGAATATTGTCGGCGCAAAAGAAATTCTCTATACAAAATTTTGCCGGACGAAGAAAATTTCTAAAATGAAATTTTGCCTGGTAGAAAAATTTTCTGAATAAAATTTTGTTGCAAGGAAATAGTTCCTAACTGATTTTTGGCGAAAGAATTGAATTTCTAATAAAAAGTTTGTCGGACTAAATAATCTTCTAAAATTTGAATTTTGTTGAATGAAAGTAAGCAGTTCGTAATTGAATTCTGGGGGAAGAAGTAAATTTCTATGAAAAAGTTATGTTGGACGAAATAATTTTCTAAAATGGAATTTTGCGTCTGAAGAAATTTCCAAATTATATTATGTCGAACAAAAAAATATACTATAAAGAATTTTTTTGGAGGAAAGAAATTTCTATAAAGAATTTTGCGGTCGAAAAAAATTCCCATTAAAAATTATGTAGGTCGAACTGAAATTTTTTATAATATAAGTTATAATTTTGTCGGCGCAAGAAAAATTCTCTACAAAGAATTTTGCCGGACGAAAAAACACTCTAATATGAAAAATAAAAAAATTTCTTAAATTAATTTTTTTCAAAAGGAAACAGCACTTAATTGAATTTTGGCGATAGAATTGAATTTCTAAAAAAAAAATTTGTCGGTCTAAGCAATTTTCAAAAAAAAATTATGAATTTTGGGCGAAAGAAGTAAGTTTCTATAAAAAAAAACTTGGACAAAATAATATTCTAAAATGAAATTGTTCATATGAGGAAGTTTCTAAAATTAAATTTTGTCGAATAAAAAAAAAAATTTTCTTAAAGAATTTTGTCGAAGGAAAGAAATTTCTACAAGGAATTTTGCCGGTCGTAAATAAGGAGTTATGTATGTCTAACTAAAATTTTTTTATAACGAATTTAGTATTTTTTATAAAGAATTTGTGTGATGAGAAATATTTGTTGATGGAAAAAAATTACTATAAAAAATTTTTTCGGACAAAAAAAGTTCCATAAAATATCTAAAAAATGTTTGTCGGATAAAATATTTCTATAATAAAAATATTTTTTTGAGATATTTTATTATGTTATCAAATTTTAAATATTTATTACTTGCTGGAAAAGAGGTTGCATCTGAATGTTTTCTAAAATATTTTTTTTTTTTTAATTTTTCTATAAGAATCAATGTTCTACAAAGATTTGGTTTGTATGAAAATTTATCTGTAAATAGTTTTTTCGACGGATCAAAAACTTGTATAATAAAATTTTTCATCCTAAAAAAATTAAAACTAAAAGTTGTGGTTTCTATGAATATTTTTCGTCTTAAAAATGAATCTGGAGAAAATTTTGATGGTTCAAAAATGTTCCTATAGAAAGTTTTGTCGGACTATAAATGTCATAAATATTTATTTAGAACCTGAAAAAACTTTTACAGGACCGAAAGTGTTTTATATTGAATTGTTAGTTAAAAAATGTTTTCATTAAAACTTTGGTCGGATGGAAAGTGTTTCTTGTCGGATCATAAATATTACTCTAGGAACATTTTTCGGATCGAAAATTTTCCTTGCAAACCTTTATAAAACTAAAGAAAATACTATAGATTCTTTTGCATGGAAATTATTTTTATAGACCAAAGATGTAAGCCTTACTTTGCTGGTTTTTAGAGAGCCTAATGAAACCCATTTTGACTACAAAAAAACTTATTATAGAAACATTTTGAAAAAGTTTTTTTTTTAATATTATAATTAAAAAAATAATTGTATTAACGAAACTTATAACACGATTTTGGGATCGCAAGTATTTTTTTATAATTTAAAAAAGTATGAGTAGCTTTTCTTACTTGATGCAAAAAAAAAACTTTTTTCACCTTAAAAAAACCTGTAAAAAATTTTAACAAATGCTCCCAAAGATCTTTTACTGGCCTGTGAATAATTTAAAAATTTTTGCGATATGAAAAAATGCCTTTCGAAAGCTTCGTTAAATCTAAACAAATTTTTAAAAAACCACAAGTCAATTTGAAAACTTTTATTCTTATTTTAGCTCTTTGTTTTGTTATACACAGTTTGTTGTAATTGGTATACAAACATTTATATAAACTCGACAACAACTTGTTAAAAGAAATTTTTTTTTATTCAAGCACACACATGTGTATGAGACACATAAACCCATGTAACAGCTTAATCGACAACCTGGTGCTGTTGCAAACTTATTGCCGTAAAAAAAAAACACCGGTTATTGGCCTATTCAACAAACGGTAAATGATAACAGCAACAAAAACAAAAATGGTTTTACTTACAAACGATATTAAATAAGTGCTAAAAATCTATTTTTTTTTTGGCTCGTGTTCAAATTGGGACCAAAGTTTTTCGCCTTTTTTATTCGATTTGTTTTTTAGTTTGATGTTTCAAAGGTATTTTTAAATGGCACGTCGATGGGGTGTATTCGTCGATTGAAAGGTTTTAAAAAGATACTTTAAAAAGGATATAAGTCATTTAAAACACTTGTTACAACAGGATGTACCTGTACATTGCATGTAATATTACAACAATTTCATTTAGTAGTTGTGGCAAAAAAAAAAAAGAATAATTGATTGAAAACATTGTTTGTAGAGAAATAAATGATTTAATAAAAATAGTCTGAGCAATCAAAACAATTCAAGAGACAAAGGTTTATGTAGGTCTGCAATTCAAGGTCACGGTATTTGAACAAAAAGTAGATACAAGAAAGTAAAAATTAAAATATATTTTATTTTGAAATTTTCATTTATTCACATGAATTTGGTGCATTTTCTCACATTGTTTTACTTTTTACGATAAACATCATCGTAGTCTTCCTCAGTGTCATCATTGTCATAAACAAAATCTATTGTATCATAATCTTCGTTAGCATTATAATCGGATGTATTAATGCTTTTACTATTACTCAATGAACGAGCTTTGGCTGCGATCTCTTCTGGTGGTCCAGGTGGACCAATAGGGAAAATGGGAACAGGTGGTCCAGCCGGACCACGTTCACCTGGAAAACCACGTCGTTCATGACATCCAGGACTAGGATATGTGATTTAAGTTACGTCTGTACCTGGCGCGGAGCCCCCACCAGCCGGTGGCTCAACCACTATTCTATGCAATTTTCAGATCATGGCTTGCAGGACCATATATCTACTTTTATTTAACCTCAGCCACCACGTGTACTCCGAAGTGACCTCACCAAAAACCGGCTACGGAGAGGGCGGCTCTCTGTATGGGCTACCGGTTCCCGTAGTGCCTGTTTATTTATTTGCTATTTTTATTCATATGTTATTATCATTTAAGGACACTAGTGCATCTTTACCCCACTCTCAATCCAGATCAAGTGCCTGCACACCGCGGTACTTGTTCTCCCTATACCCCGAAGATACCTGTGTCAAAGCCTATGTTACCCCAGGTTCTAAACTCGAAGTACCCTCGGGGGGACAGAATGCTCAATAGGGCCAGGAATACCAGAACGACCGGGGGCACCTCTTTGACCCTGTGGTCCTGTAGGATCTGTACGTCGAGGCAGACCTCCAAGACCCTTATCGACTTTTAAACCCTGCACACAAGGTAATCCTGCAGGTCCTGGAGGACCAGGTGGCCCAGGTTGACATATACATTGGTTACAGAGAAATACAAATGCGGCAGAAGGCTGTTGTGGAATGCCTAACAAAGCTCTTTGTTGACCACGATCACTAAAACGTTTGGCTGCAACACTAAGCAAAATGGCAACAACAGCTGAAATAATTTATTTAAACTTTTTCTAATAAATTTTATTATTTACATTGTAAATTTTCAACAAGAACCAATAAATATTTTTATTTCTCCAAAGGTTTTTGTACCTTTTTTGTTTTAAGCTTTGAATTTGATTAGAAATTTTGTTTAAGATTTTAATCATTTTAAAGCGGTTTTTTTGCAAAAATAATTTAAAAAATTTACCTCGAATTTTTATTAGTTACAAAAATTAAATAAATTATTTTAACGTTCGAAGATGTTAATTTTTTAGAATTTTTAAACAAAAATTTCCAAAAACTATTCTGCTATAAATTGTAATAAATGTAATGAACTTCACGTTTGTTCTTTTAGTTGATAAAGTCTTTAAGCAAAAGTTGTTAAGGACACAAAAGTTCAATACCAGTTTTATTGTTAAGGATTTTATTGTTGTGCCTCAACCTGGGCACAATATTTACACAGGCCCTCCAGGACCTAGTGGTCCTCCAGGTTCTAAATTGTGATCGTGGTGATGAGGGTAGGCAAGGTACTCCTGGCGCCAGAGATGCTATGGGTAGACGTGGTAAAATTAGTCAACCTGGACTTATAGGTTCTCCTGCTGCTCCTGGCCAAAGAATTCCCCGCGGTTATGATGATAAACGTGGTTCTGCAGGTCCTGCTGGTCCCAGAGGACCACTGGCACTACCTGGCCCTGCAGCACCTTCCAGAACAGCAATCACAACAACCAAAACAACAACGCTACCTCCTGTTGGATAAGAAGTAGCAAATGGAAAGTTTTATCACATTTTACATCAAATGCTTGAATTTTAATAAATAAAAAAAGGCCGACAAAATTTCGTTATTTTATAAGATTTTTAATCATTTCTCTTAAAAACAGCCATAAAAATGCTGGATTCCTGATATTTTCAAGCGGTCATGAAAAGTTTTTTGTATTTGTTAGAAAATTAAATCTGTATGACAAATATTTGTTTGTACTTCAAATAACGTCAGTCATACTATTTAACCGTCTTCAAAAAAGGAGAAGGTTGGCAATTCGTTTGAATTTTAAATCAATTCAACTGAATGTTACTTTTTTATGCTTGTGTCTGCATAATTTAGTCCTTTCTAAACCGAGTTAGATTTTTTTATTTGGAAGGTGATGCTTACATATTTATTCCGTTTTAAAACAATTCATAATCTTACAAATTAAAGGGTGTCCCCATACAACATACATATTTATTACTTGTATTATGAAGCTCAAAAGGCACCACTTGAAAAATAAATAAAAACTGCGTATTACTTTAGCTCTCAATGGCAAAAAAACTAGATCTAAAAATTAAAGGGTGTTCCAATTGGTGACGTAAATTTTCCTATATGGGCCTATATTTTAAACTGTTATAGACAAACGCTTGCAAATGCGACAAAATGTCGATTGCTATAACTGTTATAGTAACAAGTATTAATATTCAAAGTTATAAATTAAAGGGTGCCCCAATAGCTCATTTAGTTTGATGTATATTGCCATACTTTTTAACAGTTAAAGACATACGCTTGAAAATCACAACGAAAAGTATAAAATATGGATTTGGAAGTTAAAGGGTGTCCCAATAGTTAATGTTATTATATTTATGTGGCCAAACTTTTTAACCGCTATAGACAAGCAGCTAAAACTTACAAGGGACCTATAGTACTAAGTCCGCTTTAACAAAAAATTTATAATTTGAATTTAGAAGTTACAGGGTGTTTCCAAAATTAATGTAATTTGACCTATATTGCCGTTTCTATTGAACCGTTATTTTCAAACACTTGAAAATTAGATAGAATATCTACTACTTTCTTTGGTATAATAAAAAGTATAAATGTTTTAAATTTTAAATTAAAGGGTGTTACAATAGTTGATATAATTTTATGTATTTGGACAAACTGTTGAACCGTTATAGACAGACGGCAGAAACTTACAGAGAACCTGATAGCTAAGTCTACTACAATAGCAAGTATAAAATTTGGATTAGAAAACTAAAGGGTTCCCCTGCCGTTGCTGTAATTTTATGTATATTGCCAAACTGTTGAACAGTTGTAGATAGACGGTTGAAAATAACAAGAAGCTCTAGTGCTAAGTCCGCTTTAAAAAGTATAATTTTTGGAGATGGAATATAAGGTGTCCCAAGAGTTAATGTAATTTAATGTAGGTGGCTATACTTTTAAACCGTTATAGATACAGAGACGAAATCTGTTTTGAAGTCGCTTTTTTTAAAGAATTTTTTTTATATTTTTACCCGCAGAACTCTGTCTATCTAAACCGATTTTGTATTTTTTTGTTATTGAAAGGTAATTAAAAAATTTCTTGTCATTCAAAATTAAAGAGTGCCCCCATACAACACAACTAAGTTTTGCATAACCAATCAACCGTAACGGACGGTCATATAAAATTTAAAAAGAATTTTCTATCACTTCAGCATCCAATAACAGAATGCAATATAAAAATATACTTTATTATACTAAAGAGAGGCCCTTTATGTAAAGTAATTTAACTTATATGAACATATTTTTTTAACCAAATGTGTTCTTCTATTGTCGCTAAAACAACAAGCAGACAACAACAAGTGATGCTACAGCAAAGAAAAAAAATACGTCAAAGGGTGTGCCAGTAATAGAAATTTTTACTTATGTTACCTTGCTTTTGAATCACCATAGGCAGTTTAGGTATTTTTATGTCCGCTATAAGAAAAATTACAAAAAACTTAAAAATAAAAATCAAATATAAAGAGTGATTCCATAGTGACATAACTTTAATGTATATAGTTTCAATTTTTCATCCATCTTTCTAAGACAATTAGGATATGCACAGAATATGTACAAATGCATCCACTTTAAAAATAAATGTAAACAATAAATTTAAAAATTAAAGGGCATTTCGATAGAGGCCGTGATTTTTTCTTTTAAATCATTATAGGCAGGCGATAATTACAACAAGTACAAAAAATGCAAATAAAGTTAAAGGAAAGGTGTCCCAATAGTAGCGTAAGTTTAACAATCATCGTGTGTTAAAAGGCAGACACTTTTAATTTGTAACAATAAATAATAAAAATATAAAATTAAAATGTGTCTAATACATCCAACAGAAGTCTTTTTGTGTGAGTCCAACTAACACTTGGCGGTATTGTTTCTATTTTATTATAGAATATCACCTTCAATTATGGATTAGCTAAGAGACACGCAAAGCAGCCGTAGCTTTAAGTTGTTACAATTCGATCTACCGAAAGATCTGTCCTGACTTCACTAAAATATGTGGGACAATTTTTTCATTTCCATTTCGGTTATTTTCATAAAAATTTGCTTTACTAAAAAAAATTTTTTTGTAGAACAACCCGTTTCATTAAAATTTTAATATTTTCCCTTTAAATAAAAGTGTTTATTTTTTGAAGGTGTGCGTGTGTGTGTTTGCATAATTTTGTTTAATTACGTAAAACTTTTTACTGTGTGTGTGCGTATTATAAATTTGAATTTTATTTCCCTTTTTGTTTTTGTTTTAATTGGTTTTATTTGTTTGTTTATTAATTTTCCTTAATTAAGTATGAAAATAATTTTATGCAAATTAAATGTTTAAATTTTCTGTTACTAATTGCCACATTATTGTTGCTTTTGCTGTCATCTGTTTTGCTTCTGATGATGTTTTCAACTGTCATATTAACCCATTACTTACCTGCGTGTGTTTGAACACACGTTTATCACTTTCCCACTTTGAGTTAATATAAAATACAGAAGAGCTTATATAAATACATATTTGGGGTATTTATATTAAAGTTTGAGGTCTTACAAACAACAAATTGTTTTCGATAAATTTTCGCAAGGTTCCCATCCCTCCATTGGATGTGATTTATAAAGTGTCCAAAAGTAGACTTTTTTTAAATTAATTTTATAAAATGTATATAAAAATCAGAATCACTATATATGTGTTACCCTGTATTATCAAACCATCAAAAAGTTATCTGATATCATTTTACCACCCCACAGGCCGATATATTTGGCACTATGGGGCAGTAAAGAACACCGTGTGTTTCAACACACGCTGGTACTGTTGTTGCATTTAGTACTTTTGGCGCGCTTTTTTGTTGAACAGGTGTTTTCTTTGTGCAACAACACAAATAATCACATTTCTATTGTAATTAAGAGTGAAACTGTGCAAAATGTCTCGTCGGGAGTATCTTTCAAATGCAGAATTAGAATATATCATCGATAACTGGAGCGATAATGACACTGACCAAGAGGAAAGCGCTTCTGCGATTGAATCTGTGATTTGTTTGCCTCCCGATAATACTGCTGGTGATTCCGATTGTGAAGAATTTGATGATGATATTATATCAACGAATATTACATGCGATGAAAATCCTTTCTCCGAGGTATCAGGTATTATTTTTCTTCAATTTCTTCTTTCAGGTTGGTAATTGTGTGCTTCTGTAGGCACAATTGAAGTCATTTACACATCTGCCTCTAAAGACTATGGTTCTCCATATGTTGAAAACCAACAGGAGAGAGCTACACAATCAACGTCAAAGGAGCAACCCAAATATACATATCGTCCAGTGACTGATTTCAAACCGGGTTGGAAAAAAAACTAAACAAACTTTCTACAAATTTTAGCCCCAAAACGAGCCATTGAAAAAGAAAAAGCAAGAGCCGCTGCTCCAAACTATAAGCGAGAAATCCCCATTTGAAATATTTTTTTGACGATAAAATAATGACATTGCTTGTAGATGAAACAAATCGATATGCTGCTCATAATAATATCAGCCAAATATGTGACAAACATCATATGCTACGTTTCATTGGAATTCTTTTATTTTCTGGATATCACAATGTCCCCCACACCAATTTATATTGGAGCATAGATCCAGCGTTCGGTATCCCATTGATTCGACAAACAATGTCGCGAAATAAGTTTACGAAATTCAAAGCGAACTTCCATATCGCTAATAATGACACTTTGGATGTCGCTGATAAGTTTGCGAAGGTGCGGCCGTTGTTTGACATGCTCAATAAACGTTTTATGCAGTTTGGTATTTTTGTGGAACATTTATCCATTGACGAGACGATGGTTCCCTACTTCGGCCGCTATTCGGCGAAAATGTTTATACGTGGAAAGCCCATACGTTTTGGATACAAACTGTGCGCGCTTTGCTCTGACAAGGGCTACATGTTTCAGTTTATCCCATATTTAGGTGCATCCAGCATTTACAATAAGAGCTTGGGACTCGGTGCTTCCGTCGTACTGGATCTATTATCACATTGTGAGCATCCATTACAACACACCATACACTTTGACAACTTTTTCACCTCCCATTATTTACTTTGCCTGCTGAAAGAGAAAGGATTCTGCGCAACTGGCACGGTTCGACCAAACCGTATTGCCGCCGCCCCTTTAAAAACTGGAAAAAAACAACTTGCAAAATACAATATCGATTACGCATACGATACAAAGAATGACATTATGGTAATTCGTTGGATGGATAATTCTGAAGTTACTTTAGCAACTAATTATGACACCATCAATCCATTTGCCACGGTACAACGATATAGCAAAGAGAAAAAGAAAAAAGTTGGTGTTCAACAACCTCTCGCCTTCAACAATTATAATAAGTATATGGGCGGTATGGACTTACACGACAATGCTGTTTCCAATTACCGCATTGGCATTCGAGGCAAAAAGTGGTGGTGGCCGCTCTGGGTTCAATGTTTAGATAGCGCTGTCGTCAATGCTTGGAAGCTGCATTGTTTTTTTGAAACTTCGAAAAATGCGAAGCCTTTGTCACAGCTTGACTTCAAAAATTCTGTAACAAAATCTCTATTGCTTTCGTCGAATGATGCAATGGACGAACTATCACCTAATGAGGACTCAGACACAGATTATAAGCAAGACAATCTTCCGAGAGTAGATGGCTTGCATGTTCCTCCAAAAAGCAGTGATCGTCGTCGTTGCATTGTTTGCACACCAAAAGCCACAATATTTAAGTGTGAAAAGTGTAATGTCCACCTTCACTCAGAGAATTGCTTCAAAGTATTTCACGAAGACAAACCATTTTATTTAAAACGACGTGCCACACGTTCTACCAAAAAACCAAGAATTGAATAATTTCATAAATTACTTTTTTATAACAATTAATTGAAATATAAAAAATATAAACTTGCTTTTTTTTACTAATGTTGTTTTATTTATAACTAAGCAGCAAATATGAGAAACTATTAACAGTACCAGCGTGTGGTGAAACACACGTCAATTTTTAACAAAACTACTCTTCGAAAAAAAAAATTTGTCTTAGTAAAATGTTTAATATGTTTCTATTAAACGTTTCTGAAAATTTTATTAAAAAATACCAAAGTTAAAATTTCTGGTAAGTAATGGGTTAAATAATTATTTTATTTACAAAGTTTATTTTAACTTGTAGCATATTTTTTTAAGCATACGTTTATATTTACATAATTCAGAGTATATAATGTAAGTGCACGAGGGCACTCTCTAAATTGCTTAATTGCATTTTAAAATTTTTGGAAGCAAAAATGTTTTCTTTAACTTAGTCCTCTTTCACACACGTCAGGTGTGTGAAAGGGGACTTAACCAAGTGGCGTCGGAAAATGATAGAGAATGGATCTCATATTAATTAATGCTTTATTTAATGTCGCCAATTATGTATAGAATACAATACCAGATAAACGCTCGCCTCTGTAACTGCCATCCCTAAATTACCGCGTAAGACGCAAAGCAACGTAATTCATAGCTTTTGCGCTGACATGCCATCCCTAAATAAGAGCGTCAACTTTATGCCTTTAACAGTAATGTTAACTCATTTTATTTTATAAACTCGCTGTATAAGAATAAATAAGAGATAAAACCGCTAGATTGCCTTGAAAATAACTAAATTGTCATTACTTTTAAGCCATAAAAAAAGCCAAAACAACAAGCAGCCAACTTCACTTCCTAACGCACCGTCAAAATTGGATTTTCCAATTGCTAATCGTTGACGCCGTGCTATTTAGGGATGCTTCATACATTTTGTATGAACATGAGAAATTTTGACAGATATCTTGCGCTTTACGCGCTAATATAGGGATGGCAGTAAGCTTCACATGAACACATTTTTCATTACATTCTCACATATTTCACGCGATATTTTGTTAATTTCATTACGAATATTTTGTTTGAGTTGCTCAAGTGCTGCTACTGTGTTTGCATAAACCTTAGTTTTCAGATACCACCACAAAAAAAGTCCAAAGCAGTCAAGTCAGGCGACCGTAAAGGGCAATCAACATCTAAATTTCTTGCAATAACTTAGTGGGGAAATAGGTAAAGCAGCAATTCCATTGTAATCCTGGCTATAGGCGGTGTTAATCAAGCGCAAGGCATACAGTTATGGCTTTCAAAAGTCTTCAATCATATCATGATATCGGTCCCCATTCACAGTTACTGTTACGTCGTTTCCATTTTTAAAGAAGTAAGATCCAATGATTCCTCCTGACCTTCAGAATGTTGCATTTAATGGGTGACTAATAAATTATGTGAGGGTTTTTAATGAAAATCCGAATTGTCTTGGGAGAGCTGCTATTGGCATATTCATGGCGGCGTAAATGTGTGAACTGAATCTGTAATGGGAACAAATGTTAATCCTTGTGCAAAATTGTGACTTGTTTTGAACACTTTCTTAAGCAGCATTAAAGTTTTCAGCCGATCTAGCAGTACGTTATGTCCATGTGGTCCATCACCTACAGATCCTCTTTCTTCGAAATCATTTATTACACGATAGTGCGTTTTGTTGGCTCGTTGCTTCTCCTAAAAATTTCACGTATCTTTCTCATCGACACAATAATCGATGATTGATTTGATAAAACGTTTTAACGATTGCATCTCGTTGTTTTATCGAATGTTTTTCCACAGAAATTTGCCACGTGTCTATTTCACGATTGCCAAAAATGTACTCTCAAGACTTATGTTTACCAAAATGGCGGCATAACAAATTAGTATACCTTCCCGGCGGAAATGTTTTTATCATGTTGATAAAATTTTAAAAGAATAAGCCTTATTTTCTGCTGTTTAATTTCTAATAATACTCGTTTAAAATTATTTTTTACAAAATCTTTAACATCACGTATAACATTGCAGGCAGGGTTTAAATTGCTTGCTTAAAAATAGCAACAGCACTAAAATCTTTGCTTTGCTTACATGTTTTTTAGCACACTAAGCAACGGCAAAAAACAAATGCAAAAAAAGAGAAAGAAACGCATATGCTTAAGTTGATTATGTATTTCTTTCTGCAGCAAAGCAATCAGCAAAGCATTTATTTTGAAAACATTTGCTGTTGCTTCAGCAATAAGTTGATGTTTTTTTTTTCTTCTTTTGCTGTTGCTTTAAAAAAAACACTATTTAATTGTGAAATAAACACACCGCTTTTAAGATTTATTTTCTTACGTATTGTAAGTAATAAATACAATGTTAAAAGGAATAAAAAGCAGAGAGTTACAGCAAGTAACAGCTATCGTAGTCAGCCACAACTTCATAGTAAAGCGTTAAGCAGTAACAAAAATAAAATTAAAGAACAACTGATTTCGTAAGCAATAGCAAACGTTTTTAAAATAATTGCTTTGCTGATTGCTTTGCTGCAGAAAGAAACACATGGTCAGCTAAAGCAAATGAGTTTCTTTCTTTCTTTTTTAGCATTTGCTTTTGCAGCACATTTTTCCACAGCAACTGTTAAGCAACTACATATGAATTGAAAATAGTCAAGCATTTTTAACTACTGATTGCAGGGTCTGTTTTACATTATCTCTAGCCATTGTTAAAAAATGGTATTTGGGGTTTTTCATAAATTTCGTATGCTGTACACAAACCTTAGTTTTTAACCACTGTAACTTTAAATTTGTAAACATTTTAAGAAGATATTTTAGTTTTTATCTATACAGAGTGTTTTTTTAATAAAAATTGGTCAAATTCTAACACTGACTTTAAACATTTTTGGCCACCCTCGCGACACCTTGCGTCGCTTATTGGAATTATTTCTAAGGGTTATTCATGTATTTGACCTATAATTTACATAGAGAACTGATCCCTTTTTAAATGTTTCTTGTATTGTTGCCTCGTCTGTACTGAAAATAGCAACAAGGTTTGTAAAATATTTTCCATTAGTTTTTGATTGGTACGTATCTGGTATTACAGTTGATTCTACAGGGTTTTTTTTATAAGAGCGCTACAAAAGTTTTTTTTAAAGTAAAACAAAAACGGTTTTTAATATCAAAGAAATTTTTTATTCCTGTGAAAGTACGTTCGATGCCATTATTATGAAACTCGATTTCTTTTGCATATCCACCACAGGCACGCTTACAAGAAGCCGAGAAGATGAATCCAATTTTTAATGGCTTTCAAGCATCGGCCGATACTCCTGCAATTTTACGTTCGATATTTGTACGAAGTTCATCAATTGTTGGCATAGACCACAGACTTGGTGTAGCCTCACAGGAAATAGAGTAACGGCGCTAAATCGCATAAGCGAGGCGGCCAATCGATTGGATCATTTCGTGAGATAACACGTTCTCTAAACTTGATTTCCAATAAATTGTTTGTGACATTCGCTGTGTGGCTTGTGTCGCCGTTCTGATGGAACCACATGTCCTCCAAGTCCACATCCTATTGGAGCCAATAATATTCGGTTATTATTAAACGGTAGCGATTCCCATATACAGCAAGGTGCCGGTGTTGATCATCACAGAAAAAGTACGGCCCAATGACGCCGCCGCTCCATAAACCACACCAAACCCTAATTTTTTTGGAATGCAACAATGACTCATGAAGTACCTGTGGATTGCTGCCTGACCAATAACGAATATTTTGTTTATTGACGAAGCCATTCAGCCAGAAATGAGCGCTCTTAAAGTTGAGGCCACTGACGCCGAATTTCGGAAGTAAATTTTAATAATTTCGACTCGTTGTTGGCTCGTATATATTTCCATTATGAAATGGCAAACCTTATTGAAGAGAAATGTCAAAAAAAAGCGGCAAGAAATATGACGTCGTTTGCTGTCCCTGTCGCTCTACTTTTGTAGCGTCTTTTCTTCGATAAACAGTGAGCGCAAAAGTTTTCGACTTTAAAGAATCTGGCCTTTAGAATATTTCGCATTAAGGGAACAAAACGTTATAGTCTTCATGGTACTTAAGCTATACGCCATATTATTTGATTATTAACTCAAGCGTTGGTGGAATGTTTGACGAGGGGAAAGGATACGAGAAAAATATTGAACTTAAGGGTTCATAAGCTTGTACCAATTTTCGTAAATAATTATTTATGATATTTATATTAATTTTTGTTTCGTTAATTTGATTCCTACGTAAGTTGAGACCGATTTAATTTTTTTTTTATTTTTTAATAATGTTTTGACTTATTAAAAGTCCTTAGCATGTCTAGGCTTTTGACTTACTTCATTCTGTAGCATGTTTATTCTTCTCCTTTAATTACTTGGCAACTTGATAAGCAATTTTATAGAAGTTTTAATTTTTTCTTGGTTTTTAACCTGCGATTTTGCCAACATTTCGTGCTATAACTTGTGCGTTTCTAATGTTAGTAAAATGTGTTATATGCAAATATAAAAAAATTAAATATTCATGGCGCCTACAGCATGACCAAGTGTATTAACTCCTATACAATTAGCTTTGTAAGCATTTTAGAACAATATATTTTGCTTGTAATTTTATTTTGATTACTTTCTTTTTAATGTTATGCGATAATTTCAAAGAAGTATAACTTAAGGGCTGGAAAACTAAAAGCATAATAAACATAAAAAAGTATCGTAAAAACACTAATTTCACCGAGGAAGTAACAAAGTGTATTTAACACAATGTACTTACGTTGCTTAAATTTTAATTCAAAAAAAGCAAAGAAAAATATAACACAGAAATTAGTTTAAGTAGTTTTCTAATTGAGCTCTGTGCAGTCATAAAGCAGTCGTCTACTATAAGTAACAAGTATTTTAGGGAAAAATAAAATAAAGATTAAATTATTATGAAAAAAAAACTCCCTGAAATTTTAATTTAATAAAATCTAATATTTGTATTGTGCTGTAGATTTAAAGTACTGTTAAGCTTTAGTGCTTCGAATAAGAAACCGTTCTAAGGGCATGAAAATTTCTTAGAGAAGAACGCAATAAAAATATTTGCATTCAATTCGTAATGCAGGAGTACATTCCTACGATAATTGCCTTCTGTCAAAGGCTTACAGGCCTTTAGACTAAAGCATGGTGTCTTCAATTCAGCATTTCGCACGTAATTATATTTTATTGTGATGAAGTAAACCAATTTGTTTTAATCTTAAACAAATTTTATCAAAATCAAAATCGATAACTGTAACGATGGGAAAGTTACGTGAAATTTTTGGAAGAAACAGCGTGCCAACAAATCTCGTTATTTAGCGTTTAGTGAATGATTTTGAAGAAAGAGTATCTGTGGATGATAGGCATGGACCATAACGTACTGCAAGATCGGCTGAAAACATTACCGCTGCTCAAGAAAGTGTTCAAAACAATCCATCAACCTCAATTGTACGCTGTGCTTATTCTTCAAAAAATAATTTTGCACGAGGATTTGCATTTGTTTCCATTTAAAATTCAGTTGACACAAGAGCTTCCTTAACAAAGACCATTAACGCCACAATACATATGGCAATATAATGTTACAGCTCGCCCATGACAATCCCGATTTTCATTAAAAACCATATGAGTGACGAGGCATATTTTCATTTGGATGGATATATGAATAAACAGAATAGTCGGTTCTGGGCAATGGAAAGCCCACAAATTATTCAACAATCATCTCTGCATCCATTAAAAGTGACAGTTTGGGCAGGAGGAAATATTGGATCTTATTTCTTTGAAATTGAAAGTGGGGTAAAGGGAACTGTAAATAAAGGGTGATATCGTGATATGATTGAAAAAGATTAACGCCACAACTGCCAGGATTACAATGGCATTGCTGTGAGTAGTGTACCTTCACGGCGGACACCCTGTACTTGGTTTATTTTGAGAAAACTCACGAAATGTTTCTCGCACCATGTTCCTTGCAACAATTTTTTTCAACTGTAAAATAATATATTGAGCTGCACTTATTTTGAACAGAATTTTAAAATTAATAAACAGTGTTGCATACTTAGAGCCGTTTTCTTTTAAAACAGAACTTCCTCTTATTGCCACTACTGGCTGTGCAAACAACAACACATTCAAGCCGTGGTTATCGAGTGGAATATTTACCTTTATGCTCTACATTTAGCGTGACTACATATTTTTTTATTTAATTTTTATTAAAAGCTTCGTGCTATTATTTAAATTATCCCCATTAAGAGTTAAGTAACGAAATGGCCATCGAGACGTGCTTTGATCAATAATCAATATCGGTAACTAATTTAATCGGGATAATTAAAAAATAGCACGAAGTTTTTTATACAAATTAAATAAATTAAAAAATATTCCCGTGTCTTTAGATATTTTTTTATTTAAAAGAGGAAACTTATTTTATGCATGTAAAAAAGTTTTGACTTAAGTAGTTTAATTAATGTTTTCAAGTTTTTATAATAAATTTTATTTAACGACTGGTCTGTTTCCCAGTACATGTGATCTCATGTTATCTCAGACAATAATTAAGAGGTGCAAAGTATCATGTCCTATATAGCTGTTCAGCTCGCTGGTTAAAGTGATTTAAATTGCTAGCGTAACTTTTCATTACTTTTCAATTTCTGATTAATACTTAAAACTAGGAATTGAAAGTATTATTAAAAACAAACATTTGATCTGCGATTGGCTTTTCAAAAAACAAATGTTTCGCGAAATTTCGCAGAACTTTTCGCACTTATTAATTTTGTTTGTTTTCAAGTCAGAAGTTAATTAAATTTTTAATTGTTTTAATTATTAATTTAATTAAAAAATAGATATTAAACATTTTTAAATTTTAAAAAATTCTTTTTTTCATGCTATTCTCCCGATTTATTATTTAAATCACCGATATTGATTATTGAGGGTCAAAGCACGTCTCGTTGGCCATTTCGTTATCGCTTACTTAACTTTTCAGAAGACTTCTGACAAATATTTTAAATAAACTAAAGAAAAAAAATCCCGTTGTTTAAAATGTTTAATATTTGCAAAGTGCCTGTGCATAAAATAAATTATCGTAGTGTTTTGTGATATTTTATTTTTCATCCTCTTTCAACTGTATAAAAGAGCAGAAAAAAACTCTGCCTTATACAGCGGAGAAAGAAAAATAGAATTACTATTGGTTATTGTTGTTTTTGCTTAAACGAAATGGCCCTCGAGACGTGCTTTGACCCTAAATAATCAATATCGGTGATTTAAATAATAATCGGGAGAATAGCATGAAAAAAAGAATTTATTAAAATTTAAAAATTAATTAATATAATTATTTAAAAAAATCCCGTTGTTTAAAATGTTTAGATATTAAACATGTTAATTAAATGATTAATAACATCAGTTACATACAGGGTGTCCGCCGGGAAGGTATACTACTCGCAGCAATTCCATTGTAATCTTGGCTGTATGCGATGTGGCACCAACGTGTTGATACCACATGTTAATCAAGCCCAAAGAATGCAGTAGTGGCGTTAAAAAGTTTCTAATCATAATATGATTTCACCCTTTATTTAAAGTTACCGCTATGCCATTTTCATTTTCAAAGAGGTAAGATCCAATGATTCCTCCTGCGCAAATTGCATACCATACTGTCACTTTTAATGGATATAAAGGTGACTGATGAATAATTTGAGGGTTTTCTTTTGCCCAGAACCGATTATTCCATTTATTCACATATTCATCAAAATAAAAATGTGTCTCGTCACTCATTATGATTTTTTTTTTGAAAAGCGTGGTTGTTATGGTCGAGCAGTGACATCTTATTGGCATATCTACAGCGGCGTAACTGGTCTTGTGGAATAAGATTTTGTGTCAGCTGAATCTTAAATAGAAACAAATGCAAATCCTTTTAAAAAATAGTAAGCAAATTTGTTCTTTAAAGACCAAGGTTGTTTTTAACACTTTCTTGAGGAGGAGTTATGTTTTCAGCAGATCTTGCAGAGTCTATAACCTGTATATCCTCTTTCTTCGAAATTATTTACTACACGATAAATAGTGCATTTTGTTGGCACGTTGTTTTTCCAAAAATTTCACGTAACTTTATTATCGTCACAGTAATCGATGGTGGAGTTTGATCTTATATTTTAACGATCAAAATCGTTGATTTTTCGAATACTTCTCCATAATAAACTTCCCACGTTTCTCCTTCACGACTGCCAAATATGAACTGTCAAGATTATTATCTACCAAAATGGCAGCAAAAAAAAAAAAACAAGACAATTTGTTTATCAAATAAATAATTAAGTCAATTAAAAATTTAATCAATTTGCAATCGGAAAAATAAATAAAAACCTTTAATTTATACAATAGCTTATTTCTGCTCTAAAACCTCCACTTCTCTATAACAACAAAAGATATAAGTTTTTATTGCCCGTTATATAGTTTAATCGTGTCTGGTATAAATTGTGTTCACAGCCTTTAACAAAAAAAAAAAAAAGACAAGCTCTTGTTGTGAAGCTCAGGTGGTAAGGGCTTATTTATTGTAAATAACAGATCATCAGTTTAAACCTCAGCAATGTCTTGAGTAAAATAAAAAACAATTGTTGAAGAGTAGTGGTTCTAGGTGCCTGCATAGTGAACAATAGTTGACGAGTTGAAATCTTAGCGAAAAAACTAATGTAGAAAAAAATCCAGTAAGAACACACAAAGAAAAAATATGGTTGAGGTAACCATAATCTAAGAGCAACATACTATGTTTGCATTATGTAGTTACTAAAAAAACATAGTATTGTTACATTTGCAACCATATTGTTATCCAAAGTACAAACATAATTATGTTCAAAGATAAACATTAAATCCTGTAAGCATACATACATACATACATACATATTTATTTTAACATTTAATGTTTTGGTTCCCTTTTTATTTGTTTTCATATTTAACATATTATTTTTAATTATTTATTTTGTACATAAATTTTTATTTTTTTTTTCACTTTTTTTAAACAATAAAAAACAATTTAAAATTTTAGCTACTAGAAAAATTACTAAACTGTCAAGTACTAGAACAAAATATTTTTTAGCGTAAACAAAATTCTGCTGTTTTTAACCACACTTTGATTAATGATAATATAATATGGTTAAACATTTTATATTATTTTTAATAAGTTATAAAACTTTGGTTGTGGTTAAAATTTTTTTTAAGAAAAAGCCAATCATGTTGCCTTTTTGGTGCACACAAACCATATAATCGTTAAAAGTTAACAAAAAATGTTTATCGTGACTAAAGTTTTGATTAAAACAACTAAAATTGGTTCTTCTCAACCATACATTGTTACAAGAAACATAATATTTTTATTGTGACCATATCACAACCATGTTTTTTTCTGCGTGAAAAAAGCAAGGACTTAGCAAGTGTGTACCAAATGCGGTGGAGTTCGTTAAAGTACATATTTGTTAAAGAAAACGTAGTCATCTCGAATCTCGGAGAATTTACATACTCTTTAACGATTGTATTGCTTAAGACATGTGTTTGCTGATATCATGAATCTCGAAGGTTTTAAAGAGTCAAAAGAAGAAACCGAAAAAATATTTTTGGGTTTTTCAGTAAGGTGACCAGTCCTAGATGTTAAAAGCAAAACTGGAACAAAAAAATTAAAGCCTAATTTAAATATGACGAACTTTGCATTATTAAAGCGATTCTGCTCAGCTATTTTGTGAATTCTTTTTTAATAGTTTAGTAATATCGTTGCTTGCGTTAGGTGTCTTTTTATTTGTGTGCCATTGAATCCACAATATTTATTCTGCATCTATACTTTAATATCATAAAATGTTTTGACAATATGTTACAGTTTACAGTACAACCAGTTAGCGCAGCGAGTCACATATTTTAAAAAATATTTTTTTTTTAAATATTTAGGTCGCTTAAAGGTTGTAAATTGTCATTTAAAAATAAAGACTAAGTAAAATAACATCCTTTCAAATAATTCATTCCCTCCTTCCTTTTATTAAGCTTTCCAAATATACCCTCTAATAAATGCCAATTTATATTTCCATATTTTTCATTTTTATTTCTAAGAAATCAGCATATGTCTTTTAAAAAAATATTAAACATTTTCCGTTTGCAATTTAATACTTCAAATAAAATTTGGTTTTAATTTAATTTTAATTTTACTCCTCAAATCGTATCCTCTTTATACAAATTCGTTACGGCAAATGTTAAATACATAAATTTTTTTATGGTTTTGCATTTGACTTTAAAATTGTTGGGAAGCTGATGGAATTGCTGTGGCAATAATACAAACGACAACAAATTTCCATTTTGATGGTTCATTTTTAATGCGATAGAAAGACATGGCAGTTTGGTGTGATTAAATCAAATTGTAAAAATGGAGGGAGAATTAATAAGGCAGACTGTATTAGATTTCTTAGGGGATTTTATTTTTGTGTTATTTTGATTTCATTTTAAATTGTATGCAAATTTTAAATTAATAACTCTCGACACAAAACGGATTGATTTAAATTGTTTTTCTTTGGCCTTATGCTCTTGTTTATTTGTTGAGACCAATTTCTTGGGTTACGCCTCCACTTGTTTGATGGTTTCCAAAAGTGTTTACACATAGAAATTGTTTCTCTATGGGATACTTCTACGAAGATTTCACTTGCGTAACCACAACTGGTGTTAAAGTTTTCTAAATAAAAAGACCATAGTTTATCGAGCTTCACCGAGACATACAGCCACTTATCAAAACAGTGTGGTACACGCAAAGAAAAAATATGGTTGAGGTAACCATAATCTAAGAGCAACATACTATGGTTGCGTTATATGGTTGATAACAAACATAGTATTGTTACATTTGCAACCATATTGTTGTCCAAAGTATAAATTCTAATTTCAACTAAATTCATTAATTATGTTTAAATTTAAACATTAAATTAAGCATACATACATACATAGATGCATATTTACTTCAACTTTTTTAAATGTTGTAGTTCCCTTTTTTTGTTTTCATTTTTGATTATTTATTTTGTATATAAACTTTTATTTTTTTCACTTTCTTCAACAATAAAAAACAATTTCAAATTTTAGCTACCAGAAAAATTACTAAACTGCCAAGTATTAGAACAAAATATTTTTTAGCGCAAACATTATTCTGTTGCTTTTAACCATACTTTGATTAATTATAATATATTATGGTTAAATATTTTATATTATTTTTAATAAGTTATAAAGCTTTGGTTGTGGTTGGAATTTTTTTAAAATAAAACCAACCATGTTGCATTTTTGGTGCACAGTAACCATATAATCGTTAAAAGTTAACAAAAAATGTTTATCGTGACTAAAGTTTTGTTGAAGACAACTATAATTGGTTCTCCGCAACCATACATTGTTACAAAGAACATAATATGGTTATTGTGACCATATCACAACCATGTTTTTTTTCTGCGTGTACTGAAGGTATTAGCGGAAGTATTTGATTGTGATGCTGGAGTCTAAGCAGGAGAATTAAAGCGATTCAATCACACTTACCTAAAGTTTTCTGAATATTAGATAGTCTGAGGATTTTTGTGCCTGTTCTTTTTAAGGAAAATATTTAAATTATATAGTACGTAAGTTTTCAGAACTAGGAAAATAAATTACAAAAATCCCTGTCCATTATTAATTTATAAAAAAAAAATCATTCTGACTTAGAATCATTTCAACTTCGCTGTCAACATTTTAATTAAATCTCTGTAAAATCTGTACAGTTTTAAAATAATTTTATCCCTTAAAA
The DNA here is from genome assembly GCA_916610165.2 of Gymnosoma rotundatum. Classification (NCBI taxonomy): domain Eukaryota; kingdom Metazoa; phylum Arthropoda; class Insecta; order Diptera; family Tachinidae; genus Gymnosoma; species Gymnosoma rotundatum. Next base: position 120,926,452 of record OU744338.1, read on the forward strand.
TTTAACTAAAATTTTTGCTTTATCATTCTAATTTGAATGGGTGCTTATTATGACTAAAATCTTAATAGAAAGTTCCCTTTTCAGTTTAAAACTAATGTAAATCATCATGGTTTTAACCCAGATTTAAACTGTCATGAATATTTTATTCATTGAATAGCGACTATTGTCAGAATAAAAAACTATATAAAACAGGCACACAGGCACAAGGACATTTAATTTAAGTTAAACAAAAAATAAATAAACCAACAGGCAGGCAGGCAGCAGGCAGGCAAATTATAATTTGCAGCATAAAATTGAGGACAATATTTTCAGGCTAAAACACAGTTTAATGGCAGCACTACTTAACTATTTATTATTTCTCCTTTAACACCCCCTGCCCAAAACATTATTTCTGCACCAGTATGCTCGTATTATTCAAATGGTTTGGCGTCACAACGACCACAATAAACACCAATTTAGCGGAAGTAACGCGATACATTTTAGTTTTTTCTTCTATTTAAAGCCTAGGCCTTTTATAAATGTTTTTGTTTTTATTTAAAGCATTTTTTGCACGAAATTCTTTGTTTTTTTTTTAAATAAAAATTGAAAATGAAGTAATGAAAAAGGCTGCATAATTACCGAATTTAATCTTTAGCTGCAATTATAATTTTGATCAAGTAAAGCCAAGGACCAAAAACATTGTTAGTAGTGTACATTTGACGTTCTAAAGTGAATAAATTTTAATATGAAAAATTAATAATTCGAAAATGGAAGAAAAACTAAAAATAGTTACTCAATGGCTACTGTTGTATAAAAGATTTTTAAGTTTTGTATTTTTGCTTTATTAAATCAATGTAATTCTCATTTAATCAATTTGGCTTTTGTTATAAGACTCTTAGGTTTTCTATACAAAATTTGGGCAGAGTCCGCTGATGAGCTATATGAGCGGTAGCGAAGTGGTCATATGTATATTCTTTCTCCGCAGTAATGGATTTCATTTTGTAGTTTTATGTAATAAACAATTCATTATATTCTCACGAAATATTTATATATGAAGGAATCAAGCACGTTTAAAGTGAATTAATTTCTTTTGAAATATTTCAGACATTTTTGTAATGTAATCAAATCTTCTAAAAATATTTCAATATATTTTAATATTTCAAAATTAAAGATAAAAAAAAACACAGAGTCCAAGGGTCTTAGGAAGAAGTTTGTATGCTCGTCAGTAGAGAAGAGCGATATTTTATTACCTGTGATTAAATCACTGTGATTAAAAAATCTCTAGTCACTACACTGACTTGGTTGACCAAGTAACAGTTCTTTTATATTTGCACACGCGCAAACTTAACTTTAATTTTCTTTGTGCTTCTACTTATTAACAATAACTATTCTTTTTTCAGAACTTCACACATACATAGTAACAAAAAAAAAAAACTGTTGGGTCTTTTTTTTTATTTGAACCTAAAATAAATCAATGTTTCCGAATTCAATATTTCTGGGCAAATTTAATTTTAATGTTGAGATCAAAATATCTTTTTATTATGAATACTGCTTGCATAAAATATTATTCACCCATATTCTCTTTGGCGTCATCAACACAAGACGACGTCGTTTTTCTTCCGTTGTTGTAAATCGGTATTCCCGTTGTCAATATTGTCATTAATCGATGACTGTCGCCATGTGTTTGGTAGTTTTTAGGAACGATTGATGTTGATTTTGCCGTTTAGTTTGTTGTCGGAATTTTTGATTTAAAAAACATGAAAAAGTTTACAGCAATATTTAAAATAACAAAATAAGAAATATACAAAAGAACAAAAAAGAAATGGAAAAATCTTAAATTACCAACTTCTGCCAATTTGAAAAATAGTGGAAGAGTAAGAAAAAATCCATTCCAATGAAAATTTTCTCGGACCGATAAATGGATTTACATTATTATTATTTCTTTCCATTTATTATTATAATTATTATTAACAGCAATAATAATTGGTTATTTTCAAAATACAAAGCTATTTATTAGGCAAGCAAAATCGTACTTTAACTAACGACACGTTGTGATAATAGTTTTGCTTATTATATTGTTTATAAGGTTTATAAGTATTTTATTTTTTTACAAAATTTATATATTCCACAACACTTAACACAATAGAAAAAAAATTGAATCAACTGACTCAAATATTAGAAATGTGTGTTTTATTTTTTTATATTATCGATAAGCAGTCAACGTCGTCATTAGTATGTTAGGGAATACCAAATTAGTTGTTGTTGTTGTCTTAAAATTGACGACGATGTTGATGACAGAATAAGGACGATTTTATATTATATACTTCTTATATAAACATGTAAATAAAAAAAGAGCTGCAAACGGTGTTCACGATAGCTATTTAAAATCACATTCACTGGTAACGAGGCTCCTCAAAGATCCCCGTTCATCCCTACTCGTCAGTATAAAATAGAACAATACACCTCAGAAAATGTTTAAAGTAATTAGAAAAGATTGGAACGCATATTCCAATGGATAATATCTGTAATTTTCGTATGTCCCAATGAATGTTTTATTAAGTTTTATCGGAAATAAAAAAACACCCAAAATTATTTAAATAAATGTAGAACTTACGGTGTTTTAACCTAAAAAATAAATTTTTTTTTTATTTTGTTGTTTTCAACAGATCCTTTGAAAAAGCGCATAGATGTCGAACGCCTCTTTTCTAAAAAAAGAAAAGTTCAAAAAACGTTGCAAAACATAAATTTCATAAAGTTAGAAAAAGTCTATAAAAGGCAATGAAGCGGCTTATAATATTACTAAAATAAAGAAAAATTTGCATTTCAGACAAAATTCTTGAAACAATTTGATGAAATCCCACAATTGGATTGTTCATTAGACTAGTAATTTATAGGACTCCCCTGGATATTTTGTGTTGAGGATGGCAAAGAAATGATACTCACGGCACACTTAATACAGTTATTTACATTGATAAGACCACCTGGTTCTCCATTCACTTTGGCATAAATTCATTAATTATACTCAAACATTTTTCAAAGTTCACGTAGTTACTTGCATTAAGAAACTAAACAAAAATTTGAAATTTTGCGAGCAAATCTAGTTTAGTAAAATAACTCTTATCAAATATATGTGACGATAGAGAATTAAAAAATCAATAAATGGTCCAAGTTATGGTCCTCTGAAATTTTCATAGAAAAGTACGATTTTGTACCATATTTTTAAAATATCAATATGTGTATCATTTAAAAGCTTTTAAAGTGATCTTTTCGAAAATATTAGAATTTGTAAAAATGTTTAAGCTATTAAGAATTGATGATATTATTATGTAAAATAATATTTATCTATATAGCGTTAGGTTTTCCCTTCTTAGACAAACGTACTGATTCTTTTGATTTCAAATACCACTGTGGCTCATTATAACTTCTGTATTCTGACTTTGTGCCTTTATCTGGCTTATACTTCTTGTTCCTACGGTCTTGTGAATCCTATGGTCTTGTATTTACAAAACATGCGTTTTTATTTTAAACGCAGCCATCCATGATACTAGTGTATTACTCCGGCGAGACATGAACTACTCAATGTTTTGTTTAGTAACCTTAACCATCCACAGACATCTCCACTACTCCTTTTATCCAAGCCAGTTATTCCCTTTATCTAATAGCCACAATACACGTCTACCGTATAGTGTGGTTATGCCGTTACACTTCCCTTCGGAAACCGCTACCGTTTTTACACTTATTGTAAAAAACGTCTTGGCAGTTACCTGTTACTCTTATATTAAAATAGACGTCTCCACTAAATAATCTGCCATGACTTAGCAAAATAATTGTCTTTTTCTTGGGAGGTTTGCACTCCTACTTCTAAATTTCTATTTGCATTATAACAATTATTAACATTCTTTGTACACATACGCTCATACGGACAACAACAGGGGTTGCCAGATTTTATTTTTGTAACAACATATGGTACTTCATTTTTTTAATTATATGTTACCCCAATATATTTTATTGGATTTACTTCATTAAACTAGATTTACATGAATAATAAAATGTATTTAAGATACGGCATAGCGAAATATAGCACTTTTACTTGTTTAAATTAATTTGCTTTTAACTACTTAATCTCCGAAAATAGCAATAGCCAAGGTGAATTAATTACCAGGTGGCAACGTAGGCGAATTTATTCATTTTCCCCGAAAATATTACTGTAAACTCCAGTAATGTTACCTGAAAAAAAAAATCTACAAAAAATAATGAATTCTACAAAATAATAATGAATTCGCCAAAAAATAATGAATTCGCTTTGACAATATTTTACTTTAATTACAGATAGTACCTTATGTCCACATGTTTATATCTTCTATATCGGAAGCATTAGTAAGATGTAACTGTCCGTTAACTACCTGTTGTGATAACAACGTATCAACCTCAAGTCCTGTCTCTTTTTCTCGAAGCCTTTAGAAACAATATTTACTCTATTGCAATCTGCAGCCTACTGTATTATAAATTTTCTTTTTTTGTACAGTGTGTGTTCAATGGATTTATTATCCACTAAAAGTAATTTCCATCAGGATGAAACTATACTCCCACACACGCACACACACACACACACACAAATCTACCAAAGCCTGGGTCATTTACCTAGTGTATTGTAAGTGCCATCAAATTACCTTTTTTTCAATTTGTTGGCTATTTTATTGTTAAAATTTTAATAAAACAAAATGTTTCCAGTTTATTTTGTTTTTCAATTCGTGGTATTTTTATTTTCTTAAAATTTTTATTCACATTTATAGTGCATTTTACTTTTATAGTTGTTGCCTTGTTGCCTCTGCCTTATTACGGTCATTATGTGACCATTAACATATCTGTGGCAATAACGTTGCGTTCTATTGTAAATTTGTTCTGAAAACGAATTTTAAATGAACGAAAAAAAGCAAATGAAAAAAAAAATACAAAGCAGTAATAAGGAAATCTTAATAAAGTTAAATAACCTTTTAATGGATACAAAAAAATTTTAAATAAAACATAAAATACAGAAACAACAATCAAGGAAAAAAAGGAATATAATTGAGAGACAAAAAAAAAGGTTAAAGAACGATTTTAATGTGACATTAAAAATTCAACTGAAATTAATGTATTGTCGTTTAAAAATTTTATGAGACTCTAAGGAATACTGGAACAGTAAAATAAATGTTTTTGTTTAAAGTAAATTTATGCAATTATTTTATTTCTGCACTTTTTACTAATAAAACGGCTTCAAATTGATTTTGGAAATTGTTGTGCCAATTTTTAAGTATTGCTTACCGTATATTAAGAAAAAATACGAATTGTGCTGGTCTTTAAGGCGTTATTAATTGCTTTTTAATCAGAATAAACCAGTGATTTCACGCAGCCTCACAGGAAATAATCGACAGATGTCAAATCGCACGACTTTGGAGGCCACTTGACAAGTGTTTTACTCGAAATTAGTAAATGACTACATTTTGATTTTAATTACTCCATTGCAGCCACATCGCGTGTAGCGCTATCCTAGTGAAGCCGCAGGATCAATAACAACCATAATTTCAAACAAAAAATCATTATATCGCATTTTCTTATAATTTAAAAACTTATTAAGCAAATAAATTGCTTAAAATTTATTAAGAAAATACTTAAGCTCTTTCAAACCATCGTTGTCACTGTGGTTGATAAAGTCTTGAAATTCTTAAAAGATTTATATGAAAGAAATATTTTCTAATTTTCAATATTTTTTTATCGGTTTATAAATTTTATTGTTGTTGGTACTTTTTAATATTTTCAATAAATTTCTATTTTTGCTCACCAAAAACTTAACTAATTACCAATGACATTGAAACAATAATAAAAACAAAAAAAATTTTTCTTTTTTGGTTAAAAAAAATTTAATTAACAATGACATCAAAGCAACAACAAAAATAAAAAGGCCTTTCTTTGACTTTTCTGCAAATTACTAAAGCAAAGAAATTCTTGCCTTTAATTAGTAAATTAATTTTAAATGCCTATTTTTCTCTTTTTTTAATGTACCAATAAAAATTTATTTTGTTTCTTCCAAATAGTTCTTTATAATTTAATTAATATTGAATTTTCCTTTAAAATGCTGGATGTTTATGTCTACAAAAGTTTTAAGAAATTTGAAAAATCTTTGTCTCCACCAGACATTTGCTGTTTAAAATTCTGCAATAAAACGCTTTAATAATAAATAATTTGAAATGCCGCAATTTTGATGGTGTTTCAAATAAAGAACTTTAAGTAAAAATTCATTGTCAATGTATTTAAGCATCTGCTAAACAAATTCAATAAGTCAAAAGTGTTTTAAAAAGATGGTGGTAATTGGCAAAAAGGAAACATTTAAGGACTTGCATTTTAATATCCCAAATTGAGATTCAATTCTCCTATCGACGCATTGAGAAAAACGTAGATGTGGTATGGTCACATATTATGGTAACCATATTGTGGTTTCTATTTCAGTATATTTGGATCAGGGAACAAATAGTAGTTATTTAAAGCAGTACTTAAGCCAAGGTCACTAAATGATTTTTACTCTAAGACAAGTACAATGGTTAGTTTAAACTAAAAATTCTTTTTAGTATTTTGCTAATAATCCACATTATTTTAATAGTGAAAATTCTTACCATCCCGAAATAATATAATATTTTTAACCATAATATGTTATAGATGAAAATACTATGTTAAATTGTTTTTTTCTGCATACTGTAATTAAAACTAAACAGACTCTATGTGCCTGCTTTTATATTTCCATAACAAAAAGTGTGTTTGGGTAATTTTTATGAAAAACAAAAATCTCAAATATAACTGGATGAACACTTAATTTCAAGCGAAAATGCATAATATATAAATGACAATAAAAATTAAAATTATTATGATCATACTAGACGGTATTATTTTATACCAAAAAAAAAAAGATATACTTAAAAGTGCTATTATTTATTTTATTTTTTATCAATAAAAATATCATCAGACTAATATCGATTGAAAGTCCGAAGAAAATTCGTTTACTAGGAAAAAGGTTTTTTTTAAAGCCCGATAGAACTTTAATTTTTAAATTTTAACACAAAAAATTAAATTGTAATTATATTTACAAATGATTTCGTGCATATGGCCACCGCGGCTGCTGATGACGAAGCAAATCTGGACTTTCAATTTTGGGTCACTTTTTCAAGTCACGAATTATCAGCATAAACTAGTGACTTCACGTGGCCTCACAGAAAATAATTGAGAGGTGTTAAATTGCGCGACCTAGAAGGCCAATTGACAGGTTCATTTTGAGAAATCAACTTATCGCTAAATTTTAATTTCAATAACTCGATGGTTGCGGTCGCTGTATGGCATTGAGGCGTGTAAACCACACTAAACGGTACATTTTTCTGGATGCAGTGGAGTCTATAGGGTGTTTTGTGGATTGGTCCCACTCCATATGTGGCAATTTTGCTTATTAACAAACCTGTTAAGCAAAAAATGAGCCTCATCGCTGAACACAATTTGGCGATAAAACAACTAGCTGCTGTAGAGCCCTATCGGCTAGCTGTTTTAATAGCTTTGTTCAAGCGTGAGTCTATTCATAATGATTTGTCAGAGTTTACTAAAAATAATAAGAAAACATTTTTTATTAAAATTTAATTTTTTGTATTTATTCTTTAAAACTTTAAATTCCATCATGTTCAAAAAACCCCCTTTATTAAACGTTCGACAGTTGTTCAAGATAAAATGTGTTATTTCCAAATCCGTGTTAGTGTAGGAATACAACAGACGACGGTAACGGAACGATTTATCGTTACTGAGAGTTAGTAAACAAAATAACGACGATTATCTGACGGCATTAATAATATTTATTTTCATTTCAATTTTGTGTTTGTTTTCAAAAATATTTTGAATGAATTCCGTTCAAAAAATCGATGAAATGTAAAGAATATTAAGTACATTTAACATGTACACGACATTGAAGTCAAATGGACTGGTATATTTTGCAAGGAATTCAATGGGACTTTTTAAAACCTTAATACAGATTGAAGAGAAGGACATTGAATACATGATGACAGGCTTAAGATGATACATGGGCTTATATTTTTCATCCTTTCAGTTATTTTTTCAATTAATTTTATTTTCGTAATTTTTACCTTTTTTCCAGTTTTTCTTTTCCTTCACACAGGTTGAAGAGCGGGACGAAGAATAAATGATGACTAACTTAAGATGAGACATGGGCTCATGTTTTTCACCTTTTCAGTTATTTTTACAATCAATTTTATTTTCATATTTTTAACCTTTTCAATTATATTTTTCATTTACGTACATACATGTATCAGTTTTTTAAATATTTTAATTCCTGAAATTTTGTTCTATTTTTGTTTAAATAATGTGCCTTTGCTATCATGTGAATTCAAATGCTTACAAATTACAAATATTTCTGAAAATATGTGGCAATGTTGTTAGGGGAGAGAGAGACTAAATGTGAGAGAATAATGAAAACCGACAAGAAAATAAAGCAAATTTTATCTCAGCTGTATTGTTGTTGAGCGATAACTTAAAGTAGAAATACAACCTTACGGTTGCTGCGACGGATTCCGCATGTCAGAGAAAAACCAAATAAAATGAGTTGCGGCGACGGATGCGGATTTTATTGTCATTTTTTATTATTTGTTTACTAATTTTTTTAGTGTAGGAACACAACACACGACGGTAACGATATTTTCATACAAAGTTGACATAAGTTATCGTTCAACGACAATGCCGCTGAGATAAAATTTATTTTATTTTCTTGTCGGTTTTCATTATTCTCTCCCATTTAGTCTCTCACTCTCCTAACAATATTGCCAGAAATATAAGTATTTTATAAGTATTTGAATTCACAATAATAGCAAAGGCACATTATTTATATAAAAATAGAAAAAAATTTTAGGAATAAAAATATTTAAAAAACTGATACATGTATGTACGTAAATGAAAAACATAATTGAAAAGGTTAAAAATATGAAAATAAAATTGATTGTAAAAATAACTGAAAAGGTGAAAAACATGAGCCCATGTCTCATCTTAAGTTAGTCATCATTTATTCTTCGTCCCGCTCTTCAACCTGTGTGAAGGTTTTGAAAAGACCTATTGAATCCCTTACAAGGTTAACCAGGCCAATAGACTCTAATGCCATGGACATGTTAAATGTACTTAATATTCTTTACGTTTCATCGATTTTTTAATAGAATTTATCTAATTCATTTAAATGTAATAAAATATTTTAACAAAATATTTTTGAAAACAAACACAAAGCTGAAATGAAAATAAATATTATTATGCCGTCAGATAATCGTCGTTATTTTGTTTACTTACTCTTAGCAACGATAAAACTTTCCGTTACCGTAGTCTGTTGTGTTTCTACACTTATTCTTTTTTATTGAAATATATTTAAAAAAATTTTTAAAAATGTTAATAAGCAATAAATTGAAAATTTTAAAAATTATTGTTGATTTTCAATGACTTTTTAAATTTTTTTCTCTTCCTTTTTCGTAGTCATTTACAAAAAATATTAACAAATAGTATTTTTTGTTGGAAAAACAATAAAACTGTGGCAATATGATGAAAGCGAAAAAAATTTAAATTTAGAGATTCAGAGAAAACGCACAAACACATCCGCAACCTTGAGGTTGTATTTCTTCTCTAAAACAGATTCTAATTCCATGCGGACTCGTTAAACGTTTTATACTGTTAAAACTTCATATAAAAAAAATCGCATCCGCAACCGTGAGGTTGTATTTCTACTCTTTTGTCAAATTGGTATGAAAATATCGCTATCGTCATGTGTTGTGTTCCTACATTTAGAAATTTTTGTAAAGAAATTTTACTCATTTCTTATATGTATTGGCAGTTCTAAATATTTTTTAAGCCAAATTATTTAGTTATCGCATACAAATATTGAGTAACTTACTTCGAATATGTGCTCGAAGTTCGAAAAATTTTTCTATATTATTTATTTGTGATCTGCAATTCTATCCTTAAAGGCGTTTTCTAAAGAAAGTATATTCCACTTTAAATAATTTGTCGAACTTCGAATTTTAAATGTTTTTTCAATGAAATAAATATATTATAATGGGTGTCGAAATTTAATAATTATGGTTTAAAAAGGTGCTTGAGAAAATTTATTATTTAAAATTTCTTCTTGTTCTAGAGCAATGATCGCCAAACTAGCCGGCGCGGGAATCGTAAACAACACAACGGCAAAAAAAACTCTCAGAAACTAGACCAAACACATCACACGCACAGGTTGCTTTCTACAAAATAGCCGTTTTTTTTTTAATAAATAAATTTAATTTAAATATTTTAAGATTATTATAAAATATACGTTACATTAAATATACGCTACTTTTAATAATAATAAATAATCATAACAATAATAAGCAAATATTCACTGGCATATTCATAAAATATTAAAATCGATTAAAAATGTATTTTAGGACAAATTTGCATTCAATGTTCTGTGCTGGTGTTGTTGTTGTTGTGAAATAATATTATAACATAATCTCATGAATTATTATATTTGTAAAACAGCAATTTTTCTGGCGGAGAAGCAATGATACATTCTCATTTAAAAGACATTCTCTCTGATTGGCGATCACTGTTTTAGAGCCACACTAAACACAATTAAAATTTTCTTTTTTTTTCTTTTTATTAAACTGATTTTTTTTTATTTTTTTTTTTATTTAAGGTTTAGTTACCCTGTTTTTGCCCGTTAACTAATATTAATTGGAATTAATTTAAAACAGTTTCCTTGCCCCAAGCAAGCGAATATAAAATCTTTGCTTTTAATGCTGTCTAGTCAGATTTTAACACAAAATATTTTCAAGTTTATAGCAACAGCTTAAAAATTAATGACCCTTTTTATTTTGTAGGTCTAGTTGTTGGGTGCTGTTGCTTTGAAAACTGTTAATAGTTCGTTTATTGCTGTTATTTAAAAGTTTTCTTGTTTTTTTTTTTTATTTATGTTTCTAGTTTAAAAAAGAAAAATATGACAAGATAATTAAATCAAGGGATTTTATTGTTTCTCTGAAATGTTTTGGTGTCTATGAATACTACAGATTTAACTACTTAATAATCAAGATTAAAAAGGGTAATGTTCCGTTTTGCGGTTACAGGAGTCATTGACTGCGTTAAAAAGAAATTAAAATAAACTGAGTTCACAGATGTTGGCATAAATCGGTCAATGAATTTTAGCTGACTTTAAGCAATCGTTAAATTTTTAATAAGTGGTTAAATCTTAAATATTTTTGAATTGCTTTTAATTACAAAACATGCAATAGTTCAGTAGACAGCTAAGAGAAAGGCGAACGTTTTACAGAATATAGCAATACACCATTATCAGGACCGTTAAATGCTTCTTCAGCATTTGCCGTACGATAAATGCTTCTTCAGCATTTGTCGTAATTTTTATCTCAGGTTCTGTACCTGGTAAATATCCTCTATTTAACCAACCAATTCCAGAAATTAGAATACGAGGACTAACAGGTAATTAATCATTATAACAATTTGACATATAATGAAACAGTAACGGGTTATTTTGTGTACACGAAATATTTTTTGAAAATTTTATTGTTGCTGTAGATAGTAATCGACATAGAATATAAAACACCTACTGTTGAAATTTTTGACTGTCTGTCTGTGTTCGCATCACATTAAAACTACTGGATGGATTTGAACAAAATTTTGTGAGGAAATCCCTTAGAACTTTGATTCTAATACATAATTCTTTTTTTTCATAATAATAGGTCATTTCGTAGACAAAACAGCAAAATTTTGAAGGTACTTTGTTTTACGGGTATACTGGTACTTAATCAGTTGTCATCACTTTTATTTTTGTAGATGGAACATTTTTAACACATAACTCTAGAATATAGAGTTAAATTTGAATTTTAAGAAAATTAAAAATGACACACAGATGAAATCGGGGGCACTGCTTGTATAATATAAGTGCATATAACCCAAATCTACAGTAGAGGCTCGAAAATCTCAAAAAGAGCGAAATATAAAAAGCTAAGAAATACTATTTTTTACCTTTAAAAAAAGGTTATATCCAAGTTCATCATTCTGCTTTTAATTTCTACAATATCAATTTCCGACCCCATAAAGTATTTACATGGATGGAGCGATGTCTGTCTATCCATCAGTGTTAGTGTTGAAATCAATTTTGCCAAACCACTTGATCAGTCAGAAAAAAATTAAATACGCTTGCTATTGAAAATCAACAAGGTCGGGCCATGTCCTTTGAGGCAGCGGGCAAAACACCATGCCTGCCTCTAAATTTCCCACATCATTTGGAACAATAAAGTAACTCAGATCAAAACACAAATGTATGGGGCGATAAAGAATTAAAAAACTGGAAAAAACACCAAGTGAGAAAATTGGCGCCCATCCCTATTTTCCGAGTCATGGGCTTGTAAACTTCTCGAGGAAAAGTGCGATTGTGCACCATATTTTTTAAGATGTCAATATGGGTATCATTTAAAAGCTTTAGAAGAGATTTTTAAAATTTATTTATTTAAGAATTTTTTGTGTTATTGATTTAATTAATTATTTAAAAAAAAGTCTATTAATTTTTCAGTTAAATATATAATTGAGTCAATCAACAAATTAATTATATTTCAATATGAAAACCAACAAAGACTTTACTGTATCAATGATACAAGAATCAGTTATATTAAAATATAGTTAATAAGCCCAAAAAAATAATAATTTCACAATTGTGATTCAAACACAAAAATAAAGATTTATATGCGTCCAATACATACATACACATTTATTTCAACTGTTTTAAAATGCTTTGGTTCTCTTTTTATTTTTCTTGTTTTATGTTTTGCATATAATGTTTAATTATTAATTTTGTGCATAAATTTATATTTTTTCACTTTCTCTGACAATAAAAAACAATTTCAAATTTTAGCTAACTTAAAAATTACTAAACTGTCAAGAACTAGAACAAAATATTTTTAGTGTAAATATTATTCTGTTGCTTTTAACCATACTTTGATTAATAAAATTATATTATGGTTATATATTTTATATTATTTTGAATAAGTTATAAAACTTTGATTGTGGTTGAAATGTTATTAAGTTAAAACCAATAATGTTGCATTTCTTGTGCACAGTAACTATATAATCGTTAAAAGTTAACTAAAAATGTTTATTGTGACTAAAGTTTTGGTGAAAACAACTATAATTGGTTCTCCGCAACCATACATTGTTACAAAGAACATAATATGATTATTGTGACCATATCACATCCAGGTTTTTTTCTGCGTGTGGGTTTATGTACAACGTTCTTCTTATCTTCATTGGCTTTTACGTTAGGGGTTTCCTTAATTCCCAGATTGTTAACGGATATTATATTTTCAAGTATATTGTACACAAAAATAACTTTTTACTTCATGAAGCATTTTTGGTTAAATTTAAAATTTGTTCAATTTTATGTTTAATTGAATGATAAATACATATAAAATTTTCAAATTAAATAATAAATTGAGTCAATTATAGATTTAATTAAAATTGAAAAATAACGAAATTTTAATTACGTAAATAATTGAATCAATAAAAAATTTCATAAAACTTTAATATGAAAAAAATAAAATCTTTAATAGATTTAACGACTTTTTTTTCTTTGTTTTTGACTTCAAACGTTTAATAACTCAGGTCTTCGTCTTGTTTGTGTTAATGTGTAGTCGTATGTATGTCATCTTGCAGTTGTTGTTTAAAGCAACAATCCCTGCTTAACTGCTGTCGTGTTTGTAAAAGTTTCGTTGGTACTAACATTTTGAACTACAATTTTCCTTATCAAAATGATAATTTGCTTCTGGTTCACCAGCGTTAGCCACATAGAAATGCGATCAATGGTATCGAAAAATTTCTCAAAGTTAACAATGGCAACGAAAATTTTTATTGTAAAATTATTTGCATTTAACGCAGGGTTTTTATTTGGCTCATTCTCAATCTGTTCTGTTAGAAACCTGCTGTGTTTTGTCCAGAAGATCTTAAATACATTTCATTTTTATTTTATTGAAATATTTGCACATAGTTGATGTTAATTTCATTCCTCTCCACTTGCTATAGTTCTCTTAATCCTTTCTTTCTCTATTCCATTTATGGAATAGTAGAAGGTGGCGTAAATCTGCAATATTATCAGTATTTGTTTTGGAGAGTAATGGCAAAAGGATACAAATGATGACTGCAGTGGATTAGAAAATTCAGTGTGTAAAACTAGCATACAAATACGAATTGAGGTGATGTTAATTTTTGTTTAACTGTTTGTTTTAAAGAGCATTAAACTTAATTGCATTTAGTTTCATTTAATTTAGTTTAAAGTACAACACTTTTATTATCTATTATTATTCACAGCAGGCCAGGCTTAAATCATTTAAAATGCTGCTAATAAAGTAAAAACATCATCAACATTAAATCACTAAAATCAAAACCATAAACACATACTCAATTCAAGTACTCACACTCACTCACTCACACTGTAAAAAACACATAGACATAAATTACAAAGTGTGAGTGTGTTTTATAGTGTCCATTTTTTGATACGATTTGAAGTTTTAACTAAAATATTTATAACACAAGTGTTTAAATGCAACTGACTAAATGTCTGTTTATGTGTTAGTGATGCATTAGAAAGTGTAAATGACCATTTAGTTAAAAATTTTGTTTCAGTATAAAATAATTTATCTCTAGTTATGTCAGCAAGTTAGCAAGTGTGTGTGTATGTGTTTGTGTCCATGTATATTTGTGGGTTTTGGTTTGTATGTGAAAAGGCAACTTAACAGCAAATGACCAGCCATCAACATGTCACACTATGTGATGTCAAAATTAACTACAGCCAGTATATAGACAAAAAATATCCGAAAACGGAAGTGCAAGCCAAAACACCATTCACCAACAGTTCTAACAACTGTGACAACAATAACAATAAAAGCGAGACCAATAACAATGGAAGTGACATAAAAACTATTTTTTTTTCTTTTTTTTTAAATCGTAAAATAATGTGAATTTCTATAACAGATACAACGCAATAGAAAAGGGTTCATAATATTTTCGAAATAAAATCAAGAAAAGAAAACTAATTTTAACCTATAAAATAATGGGCACGTTCATGTTGCATAACCGAGTTTCTTTTAGAAACGCATTGTTAAATAGTTCCGCTCAAGTCAACATTTGAGTATCTCCACAACTGATTAAGCAGAGTTATGCCATTTATATTAGTATGTAACGTCGTATTTTATTTGAACCGCTTTTAGAAGAATTTTTATTGCTTATGAACATTAACACATTTCCGTTAAAAAAATTTTTTTTTTTCAAACACCCCACAATACAAAACGTTCTTTATTTATTCAAACATTTTTGAATTATTTTTATTTATCCTTCTTTAAAAAAGGGCGACCCTAAATATAGAATACGCGAGTACAATTAAAAAAATTTTGAGCAACTTCTTTGCTGTTGGATTTTTTTAGGTTCTTTGAATAATTTTTAAAGACGACCAAAAAGACAGATAACCATTGCATCAAACTTAGCTAATTGAGATATATAAAATTTCTTACTCACATAGAATTAATATATATATATAGGGATGTGGTACAAGAATTTCCACACGCAGAAAAAAACATGGTTGTGATATGGTCATAATAACAAGTTGCGCAGAATAAATTATAGTTGTTTTCATCAAAACTTTAGTCACGATAAACAATTTTTGTTAACTTTTAACCATTATAAGGTTACTGTGCACAAAAAATGCAACATGGTTGGTTTTTACTTAAAAAAATTTCAACTACAACCAAAGTTTTATAACTTATTGAAAATAATATAAAATATTATTTTCATAATATATTATTATAAATAAAAGTATGGTTGAAAGTAACAGAATAATGTTTCAACTAAAAAATATAAATTTAACCAAAAATGCTTAATCAAGTAAAAAGTTTTTTTTGTGTAAAATATAATATCCGTTAACAATTTGGGAATTAAGGAAACCCCTACCGTAAGAGCCAATGAAGAACGTTGTACATAAACCTACGAATTAGCTTTCACCGATGATTAAAATTTCGTTATACCATTAGTTTTTTACAATCTGTGCCGTTACGCGAATTCAAAACATGACATGTTAGCGCAATTATTATAAAAGATGTTCCCAGCCTCATACGCAGAGAAAACATGGTTGTGATTTGGTCACAATAACTATATTATGCTCTTTGTAACAATGTATAGTTGCGGAGAACCAATTATAGTTGTTTTCACCAAAATTTTACTCACGATAAATATTTCTTGTTAACAAAATTTCAACCACAACCAAAGTTTTATAACTCATTAATAATAATATAAAATATTTAACCATAATATATTTTTATAAATCAGTGTATGGTTAAAAGCATAAGAATAATGTTTGCGCTAAAAAATATTTTGTTCTAGTGCTTGACAGGTTAGTAATTTTTCTGCTAGCTAAAAATTTTAAATTGTTTTTTATTGTTAGAGAAATATATAACAAAAAATTACATGCAAAACATTAAAACAAATAAAAAGAGAACCAAAACATGTTAAAAAGTTGCAATAAATATGTATGTATTGTAAGCATATAAGTCTTTATTTTTGTGTTTGAAGCACAATTTCGAAATCATATATATTTTTATATAGCTGATTCTTGTAGCCTATGATTTAAGCGTTATCGAAAGCAAACAATTGATTTTTGTTTTGTGAATTTCTATTTTTAAACAATTCTTTGACAAATCGTTAATGAATAAAACAATAATAATATCACGAAAATTTTGCACTTACTAGACTATATTATAATTCAATTATATAATATGACATTTTCAGCCATATTATGATATTTTATTTTAACCATTTAATGTTTATATTTGCACATAATTATGTTTATACTTTAGAAAGTTATTGTTTTCCTAGACAACAATATGGTTGCAAATGTAACAATACTATGTTTTGTTAGCAACAACTTGTATGTTTTTTCTTTGCCTGCAAATTCGAAATACTGGTATTTGCCGGGATTTGAAATTTTTCAAATAGATATTTGCGTATAAAGAAAATGTATACACTACGAGGGCTGCTCTATATATTTCTGACCTAATAGTGAAAATGCGAATCTTTATAATCAAAAATGGTTTTATTGTTTTTCAAAGTATTCTCCAGCATGATTTATACACTTTTGCATGCGCTCAAACCAGTTGTCGAAGCACTTTTTCCACTCCGATTGAGACACCTTTAAAACATGGTTTTTGAACACTTCAACGGCGACGAAAATCGTTAACCACGCATTTTTTTCTAGATGTGCGGAAACAAGAAGAAGTCATTAGGTGCCAAGTCAGGGCTGTACGACGGATGACCCATTAATTCGACGTTTTGGCCGGTCAAAAACGCTCTGGTTTGAGCCGATGTGTGAGAGCTCGCATTGTCATGGTGAACAATGATTTGTCTTCTCTTGTTGGTTTCTCGAATTTCTCCGATGACTTCAGGCAAACAAATTGTAGTGTACCATTTAGAAGTGACCGTCCTACGTTGCTCAAGCGGAACAGTCGCCACATGACCACTTTTGCCGAAGAAACAGGCGACCATTTGCTTCGAAGTGATTCTTCCACGTACAACTTTCATTGGATTTTGCTCGTCTTTGAAGACCCACACGGCCGATTGTTGTTTCGTTTCGGGCTCATACGCATAGATCCATGATTCGTCACCTGTGACGATCTTATAAACGTCTTTTGAAGCACCGCAATCGTATTTTTGCAACATTTCTTTGCACCAATCGAAACGAGCCTTTTTTGAGCGACTTTCAAATTGTGCGGGATCCAACGAGAACAAACCATTTTTACGGCCTGGTGTTCATGCAGTATCGAATGTATGCTATTGGAAGAAATGTCCAAGGATGTCTCTATCTCTCGGTATGTCGCATGTCGATCTTGCATTATGAGTTCACGCACGGCATCAATGTTCTCTGGCACAACAGCCGTTTTTGGACGACCTTCACGGAATTCGTCTTTGAGCGAGCTTCGGCGACGATTAAATTCATTATACCAATTTTTCACAGTGCTATGGGATGGTGCTTCATCGCCATACAAAGATTTAAGTTCATCAATGCACACTTGTCGTGAAAATCCACGTCGAAAGTTGTGAAAAATGATGGAACGAAAATGTTCACGAGTTAATTCCATTTTTTTCTATATTAATTTTTTCAAGTCACTGTAAACAACACAAATAATGGTCGTACGTCAAAACGTTTTGAGTACGATTATGCTTAAAAATGACAAACTTTCCAATGAAAATGTCAGATTGCACTTAGCAGCACTCGGTGTTGCCAGGCCAGAAATATATATAGCAGCCCTCGTAAGTATGACTTCTTTACATTATATCCATCACCACAGATGAAAAGGGTATAAATAACTTTGTCATTCCGTTTGTTATTAATACAACAATCATTTACAAACCCATAAATTTTGTGACAAGGTGCATCTCTGTGAAGTGTATTGGAATAACGAAAAATTTCAGTTTCGTAAAAAATGGATTTAGGGCCCTTCTACATTAGAGCAGCGACATATTCTTCATCCTTGAACATAGAGGAGTCGATTTGGCGATATTTGTCTGTCAGTCCGTCCTTCTGTGAGGTTTTGCCACTCCCCCAGATGAGCTACACAGAATTTATGACATAGGTCCGAAGTACCCACTGCCTCAATTGGGAAAAACTGTTTTTGACCACAAAAACTAATTTTGACCACAAGTTTGTCTTGTGGTCAAAATTAGACCAAGTTTATTATTGGACATTTCTTTCTTTATTTATTGTAATGTACAATGTGCGTGTTATGAATATGTGTGGATTTTTTGCATATGCAATGTTAGCAATTTCTTAAATACGGAATCGCTTTTAGTGAGATGAAGAAGGTGAAGGAATAATAACAAAATAGATACAAAGCCGTCACATGAGGCACGGCAATCTAGGGGCCTCTTGCGAGCGTAGGGCAGATTGGAGTTACTTCATGGCATGGCCGAATATGGCACTATTTCTCTGAAATTGATATCTTGTCTTGCTGTTAGTTAAGCAATTTTTATTTATCAAATTCTTTTTAATTTTGATTTATATTTCGAGTTCTAAGTAATTTAACAAATTACATTCGTACATCGCGTATAGCATTTTTTTTTAATTTATATGCATCTATAAAATAGAATTAAAATGCATGGGTACCATTAAAAATAGAAACTGTATGTTTTACAATTTTATTTTGTAAAGTATTTACAAAAAAATTACTTCGGTTGTTGTGATACTGCTGTTTCTGGTGTTGTTATTTTTAGTTTTATTTCACTTAAAATTATTTGATATGATTGTGACAACATAGATAACAACATTCGTCACATAGTTATATATACCAACAAATCTCATCAAACAGATTTATATTATTTTACACTATTACTGTCACATCCATTTGCACTTATTTCGCACAATACATAGTTACCCTTTGGCATGAAGGACCATGAACAATAGAGAGCAAAATAAACTTAATAACCTAATTATAGTAATATGTAACTAGAGATCACTCTTAATATTGAAAAAAAAATTTTAAGTTCAGGCTCTTACGGAATAAAGAAAAAATAAACAGATGTTTAATACCCTAAAGCCATCTACAAACATTGATTGGAACATCATTGTGCGGTACGCTTCTCAAAAGAATTGCAGTTTTTAATGTCTCATCGTCACGTTAAGATAAGTTCGGAACTCATAAACTAATGTGGTATATAATTTATGAAAGCTTTAGTTGCAACTTATGCAACTACTTAGTCAACATCTGGTATGTATCAATAACGTGTACTCGAAAACAAACACCCAGTAGGTTACATTTTTGTTAGAGTGCTAGCGAATTAAGAAGGGCGAAGTTAAGAGGACGTTTAATGGAAGGTAGCACACGCCAGACGGGCATGGAAACGACGGTGCTTGATCTCTGACATGAGGAGCTCAAATATAAAAGTCTATGCAGGTAGAAGTTCTTTTGAAAACCCATGAAAAATACCAAGGTCAATTAATTTTATCAGATGGCATTGTTGGGGCTATTTTTTGTTTTAATTTTCTTATGTGCAAATCATCAAATCATGGCCTCTATGGAAACACGCTCTGATTTTTTATAGCGGACTTACTTGTTTATACTTAATTTAAATTTTAAATCGTTGCTTACTGGGGCTTAAACACTAAAACCAAAAATGCTAATATCATGTCACTATGGGAGCACCCTTTACATTTTACTTTAAATTATTTGTACTTATTTTTATTGCGTACACAAAATTACATGAACACCCTTTAATAAAAGTTATATTTTTTGTACATATTTCTATAGTGGATAGAGTTTTTTGATCCATATGCCTATCACAGTTCAAAAAATAACAATAAATCGTCTCTTCCGGAGCACTCTTTATTTTTTAATATTTGTTAAAATAACAGCTATAGTAATACACCTTCGATAAAAACTTCAATAGTCTACCTATTAAAGTTACTGAGATAGTGGGCTGTGACAGACGAATGCAAAGATATTCTAGCGAAAACTTTAAAGTAACTTTTTTATTTTAGTGTACGCACCCTAAAGAGTAAAATTGCGAAATGAAAATCAGGTGAAAGCTTGGTGCTGCAGACCATGGATGTGTTTATTTGGCACAAAGAGTAATTTTAAGTTGTTTAATATTAAAAAGAATTTTAAATAATTTTTGGCTTAAGTTTAATTTCATTTTTTTTCCAATTATTTTTTTTTTTTATTTTTTTTTTAATTATTTACAAATGTCTGCGGACGTTTAAAAAAAAACAGAAAAAATTAGATACCAGCAGAATATAATGCTGCATTTTCTGGATCGCTACAACGTAAGTGAGCATTCTTCGCAACCATCTACCATAATTTGTATACATTGTAAACATCATCTATTTGTCCAACTAACTTTAAACGCAATTTTTATTTTTAATCATTCTTACTTGTTTTCCCACAACATTGAGTGGAAAACGTATTCTCCACTCAAATTAATTTTTTGTTAGCTAAAATCATAGATTTACAAAAACATACAAAGGGAGTAGAAAAGCAAAAATTTCCTCTGTCCCTTATAAAATTCTTCTACACTATAAATATATTTCATATACTCTCATCACTGTTTTTGTCAAGGATCTCTAACTGGTCATTTCTATATGGCTCTGAGCTATTTTTATACGATCGCCCCTAATAGCAATAAGTTTTTTTTTTTCCTAAATGTTAGTGTTTGTACGCGAGTATGTTTTACTAACAAATTCTCACTAACAGACCAAACTGTATATTGTAGATGTTGTAGTGTGAGTTTCATTGCGTGTATATTTATGTTTGCATGTGTTTATTTATGACACTTGTGCTCTGGGCAGTTTATAGCTCCCACATGCAATTTAACTTTGTCAGCTAATACAACTGTGGTCAGTGGTCGCCATCCAGAGAGTCTGCTTGAAGTACGAATAAATTGTTAATTTTTCTTTGTTACAATTATATTATTTTTTATTATATTTTTTTAATTATATTATTTAAAAACATTTAATGTTAACTGAGCCCGAGCGGAGTTGTTTGGCGATCACTGACCGTGATGCATTTTTAAATCTGTATTGAGTTTCTCCCATCCTTTTCTTTAGTTCTATGGAAATTAATGAATGTAATTTTTTATTTTTTTTTTCTGGTAAAAAATGCGTTCGTTTTTTTACATTTTGCGCCATGTTAACACTGTTTTGTTTTGCAATTCCCAATTATTATTTTTTTTAGTTTTTTAATATAATATTTTTAGTTGGTAGTTTTTGCAAAAAAAAAAAAAAGTAATTTTCAGGGAATTTTGTTTATTCAACATGATATATTGAGATTGACCTAATTTTTGTAAAACTACATTTATTTTTTTTTAATGTTTGTTTTAGTTTAGTTGTGAAGTTCAGCAATGTTGTTTTAATTTGTATGAAACTCATACTAGAAAATAGTTGTACTGTATGATTATTTTCCATGCAAAGGAAGCTGATACAAAAATTTCCTTGAACAGAATATAAAAATAAATTAATAAGCGAGGTCACTTCATTTTTTAAGGTTTATGTTTTATAATAATGAACAGAGCGATTCGGAGAAAGTAAAAATTACAAAAAGTGAGTTTTAATTATAAAAAGGGGGATAAAGAATATTATTTTCTGGTCTCTCTGAGTATTGCAATATCAAAATTAACTCTATTGAACTCTATTTTAAAGAAATGCCACAATCATCACCGCACGAAGAAATGGCACACCAATTGGTATTTTACTTTTTACTATAGAACTTTCTGGACTTCAATAGGTATTTAACACAAAAAAAAACAGGGTCGAGTTGAATAGCAACAAAAAAGCTAATGAAAATTATCTCATAAATTTTTCTCTTAAGTACAGATGTTCGGTTGAGAGGGGGTGTATACTAGACCTGGTGCAGCTAATATGGGCTTTCTTATTTTTTGGAATTTTGAAAATATTTATAGAAATTAAAAAATGCCAACAATATCTATATCAGCAACTATTATTAAAACAACGGTAAAACTTTTTGTTTGTTGCCTTGCTATCATTGTTTGCTATTGTTGTTTTGCTATCAAGCGCTGTAGGGAAAGAGATTTTTGACAATCTCTGATCTAAAAGTACCGTTGTTCTAGCTCTGTTACTGAGCACATAGCACTGCTTTTGATATAAATATATAAAGTTTTGTCATTGTAAATTTGAATATTGTTGAGAACGGTTTCATTTATGTAAAAAAAATTACTTTGTTAAGTTTCGTACTTTAATGGCTCAGAAGAAAATTTCATCGTTGAAACTGCTTCGATCTGCTGATGCAAATGAAATGAAATCAAGTGGCCCAAAGGTGGCGGTTTTTATACGATTTGCATGAAAATGGAGCACACTTAATTCAAAGGTATTCAGCACTTATATACAGGATGATCAAGTTTTGAGAGTCATATCTGTTCAAGAACGCGAAACAAGCGTCCTCACATTCGTCATGATTATAGAGAACTCCTACAACTTGCATTTATTTTTCTTGGTGGTATCATTCTCATATTCACTTTTTGTACACCTGAAGCTACGTCTCATGCAAGACTCATGACTAAGGTCATCTATTGTCTAAAAATATAAATTTTTTATGCACACTTTAAAATTTCTGCGAATCAGTTGAATGGAATTCGTAATATCTGAATTTTCCATACTGGTTCAGAACCGGAAATGCAGGTGAAGCGCCAAATAGAGATATGCAGCTGATAAAGAGGATTATTACCTATTGTGATAAAGAAATATCTACAGTGCTATTGGAAAAAATTCGGAACCATCTGCGGTATTTATCAGAGGAGGAAATCGCACTTGCCTTTTTTGATCCACATGTTGACTCAGTAACAAGGAAAAATATGGTTTTGGTATTGCAAATAGAGTCCGAAGAAGACAATCATATTGGTGATGATGCAAATGTTTTCGCTTCTAAAAAAGTGTGTGTAAGCCTTGATGAATTACAATTATTCACATTCGAGGATTTGAGTTCTTTTGTGACTACCAAAACAAAATTTGTTTTTCTCTCGTTTAAAAATTTCTGTTGATTTCTTACTTTTAGATCCGTCAAGCTGGCCTAAGAGCGAAGCATTTTGTAAAGGGGAACAGATCGCTGTTGTAAATGATGCCGAAAGAAAACTTAAACTAATAACTGACTTTAACAGATTAAATTTTCATGCGTTTGCTAGGAGTTCCTAAGGAGTAATAAAAGTTATTATTTCGTTTAAAGAAATGATAAAAAAAAAATTTTTTTCACTTCTAACAACACTCAAAAAGCTATGGGAGATTCCAAATACTAAAGAAATAGCTTTTTAAACTCATTAATACAATTGTATTCCTAAAATAAAATTACAATTAAAAATTCATTTGAAATAAAAGCAACAAAAATATTTAAATAGCTGCCTAAGGTCTTTGTGTTATTTAAATATAAAATTTACCCTAAAGCCATTTTCCATTAAAACAATTATTTATTGAAATCATAAATTTTAACATTAAAGCAGTGTTTGCTTATACAACTGTTTATTATATTATTGTTTTAAATATAATTTTAAAATCAGAATGAAAATAAATAATAAAAATAGTTATAAAACGAATGTTAATTCTATTTATATTTTTTAAAAACGTTTTAATGAAAAAAAAAAATCTTTTGTACCGCGACCTAAAAATAAATATAATTTAATACAGCAGGGACAAGTACGTACGTTATTATTTTTAAATTTTATACAGTAGAAATTAAAACTTTTAAATTTTATGTAGTTTGAATTGAGTAGAAATAAATTAGTTTTTTTTGAAGCCCCACAGAATTTTTGAAAGGTTTAACTCTCAAAAGATCATTCGTCACACTGGGCTCTCTTTTTGCCATTTATGATCATAATAATCATACTAATCAACATGAATAAATAGACGCTTGTGCAATGCTACCAAATTAACCAGATTTACTTTTTAAATCAGTCATCAATTCGTGCAACTTGTGTGAACTGTGAAGAGATTTCAATCCCTCTACGAAGTAAAATTAATGGACAATAGACACTAAAGACCCTACTACCTCCATAAAATTCATCATTTGGCGTCATTGGATTTTATATCTTGAAAAATGAAGCCAAAGCTCGAGTTCAATGGAAATCGATTTTGTTTGAAAAGACGAGATCTGAGGAGGAACAGGATCTTACGAATTAAAAATATTTTTGATGGAGATAAAGTTTTTGTTGTTGTTTTGTCATAATTTAAAGTACTATCGGGTTAAAAAAAATTAATCTTGTTAGCCAGTCACTGGCAGAAGGAAAATGGGTAAAGAAATAAGTAGAAAGTTAAAAAGTCGGCTGTTAAAAAAAGCGCGTAGAATTTAATTGTATGATCACCTTTTTTCCGATGTAAACTTAAGAACATATGCTTATACTGTTAAAGAAATTCAATGACGATTGCATTTTCTGTTTGGCGTGTTTCTCAACTATTGTAAAGTCTAGACATCTTTGGTTTATTAATTCATAATTATTTTCTATAAACCCTCTAAAAAAATTTGTAATATTGACCCATTCAAATGCATTTCAAATGTATCTTTTAAACTTGCAAACAAGTTCTTCTCAGGCTTCTAATGAGTGCCAGAGCATTCAACTTAAAAATATAAACATGCTGGTATTTTAATTCCTTTAAGAATTTATTATTCCTTTATTAATTAATTTCTAACATATTGTTACGAAAATAAGATCTGGCAACCCCTGTTGTTGTTGTTGCCCCTATTAACGTGGTGAATAAGTTACTTCCATTAAGTGTTGTACAGAATTATCCATTCCTCTGAAATGAGCTTCGTCACTAAACAAAATTTTGCTTTGGGTATTTTTCAAAGATCGCCCATTTTCATAACAACTTTGATTGATGTAAACGCGTTGTTGCAATGTGCACCTGTCCATGGTTAAAACTGTACTACCTTGTAATAAAACAAAATGGCTTATGTCATTTGAAAAGATGTCACGTGTAAAAATTATATAGTGCTGACATCTAGGCGTCACATTTGGATGACCCTGCAAGACTTCTAACACGTTAATCTGGTATCTGACAGTTATTGTTGATGTATAATATGACAGCTTTAATTATTTATTTTGTACATAAATTTTTATTTTTTTTTTCATTTTCTCTAACAATAAAAACAATTTCAACTTTAAGCTAAAAAAAGAAATTACTAAACTGATATAAGAGCATCCTGTCAAGACCTAGAACAAAAAATTTTTTAGCGCAAACATTATTTTGTTTGCTTTTAATCATACTCTAATAAATTTCATTATATTATGGTTATATATATTATATTATTTTAAATCAGTTATAAAACTATGGTCGTAGATTAATTTTTTTTACGCTAAAAAAAAACATGCATTTTTTGTGCACAGTAACTATATAATGGTTAAATATCAACAAAAACGTGTTTATCGTGACCGAAGTATTTCTGAAAACAAATATAATTTATTTTCTGCAACTTTACAATGTTACAAGGAACATATTGTGGTTATTGTGACCATATCACAACCATGTTTTTTTTCGTGAATGTAGGAGTAAAGTGTACAAGCAACGATGCTAAACTCGGTAAAATGTAAGGCCTACCTCCATTCTTTTTTCTTCCCAACATTTTTTCCGAACATGCCTACCCGAATATTGATCCCACAAGCAAAATTTTTCTATGATGAATCTTCCCTTCAAACTTAGTGCGTTTTAAATTTGCTTCTCGTTTTCAATTAAAGGCAATAATTGTCACACAAGAATTTGCTTATTCTCATAATCTGGTAGAAAATATTTTACATACAGCATCCAAGGACCCATGACGGATGTAGCGAATCTTGTTTTTTTTTATAAACCACAAATTGCTAATTTTTTTAATAAATTTTGAAATTAAAATAAACGTGAACTTAAGCCGGATTAAAATTATTCACTTCAGAAACTATAATTTTAATAGCACTTTTAACATCGCATGTAGAGTATTTTAGAACTAATTAGTTTGCATTTATTGCCAGTAGCTGTTGAAGTAGCTATTGAAATAACAACAATAATAATCATAATAGTGAATTAACAGTTTTGTTGTTTAGCTTCAATTAAATATAAACCATTAAATATAAACTATTGTTAATATCTACATTCATGCATTCATGTGTACATCCATATAAACAAATAGCGGTGGATTTATAAACAAACATTTGCAATTAGTTTCATACAGTCACTTTGTTCAATAAACACATTTATAGACACACTTGAATGTTAATATTTATGAAAAAAACTTTTATATGGATGTGTGTAACTATGCACACAAACAAATAAACAAACAGAAAGACAAATAAATGAATATATATTTAAACTGCTGGTATTTGCTCCAATTATGTCAAACACATAAAAAACATAAATTTTCTGGAAAGTTTAAGTCGTTTTTTCATAAAATTCAAACAAATACATCATTAAAACATTACTGGCATTTAAGCAACTCAACAGTCTTATATTAAGTGACGGCTGTTTGTGTTAAAACATCAGCGGGGTAATAATTAAATATTTACAAGATTTAAAATTTTCGATAGTAATTATTAAAAAACTAGGCCAAACCGTTGAAATTATTTCATTGTTAAAATGGTATAAGAACTGGAGAGGGAAGCATCTGACTTCTATATTGGTGTGGGCGATATGTTTAAAATCGGTAACAAGAATACCCTGTAGTTGTTACATGACTTAAAAGAAGAAGGATATTATCAATTCGTCTGAATGCTGCGTTTTTTATGTTTATGCTCCAGAACACAGACATTTCTGAACTGATTTTAAAAACTTTTTTTTATTTGAAAGATTATAATTAAAGATTGATGGGTGTCCCCATATAACATACAACATGTATATGTATTATGAACCATTAAGGGCACCTCTGCGTATCACTAAGGCTTCCAATAGCAAAAATTAATAAAAAACTAAATCCTAAATTTAACGGGTGTGCCCTTTCTTCTGAACCGTTGTAGACAAACGCTTGAAAGTTCGACAGAATGTGTATTACTATGGCTGTTATATTAAGAAATATAAATTTTCAGAGGAGTGATCGGCAATAAGTGGTTTTTTCGCTATTCATAATCACTTACAAAATTTTAAATTCAAGTGAGTATACGTCATTTAAATTTTACTACTCAGATTTGTTCGCACTCACTATAAGAGTGATTCATAAAGACAAGTTGTATGATTATGAGTACTACGTCGACATCGAACTCATATATGTATGATTCGTGAAGTATGTCGTTTAGATTTATAATTTTAGAAAAATACTCTGAATACTTACAACTCGTTTAACTCATTCAAGCCACTCAAGAAAAATTTACGGTTCTATTCTTTAGTACTTTACAAAAGGACGGCGATTGTCACATTGAAATATAGGGACAAAAATAAAAATATAAAATATTTTTTATTAATATAGAAGTGTGTAATAATCAATGAAAATGTAATAAATGAAAACTAATAAAATGTAGAATCAGCAATACAAATCTTTCTTTTTTAAAAACCACTAGTAATAGGGTTCGTTACTGTATTTTTAAACTCTGCCTAAAACTTATAAAAAAGTTTCAACTAAACAATTTTCCTAGGAAAACTTTCACTAAGAACGTTGCCACGTAAAAATTTTCAATTAAATTTTCTCGAAAATTAATTTTCCCATAGAAATGTTTTCGAAATAAAAGAAATTTTCTTCAAAGCAGCTTTTGTTTTTTAAGCAGTTTTTTAAACGTAAAAATCTTTTTGGTTGAATTATATATGCAAGAGTTAAAAAGGTTCTACTTTGAAGCATTATGAAAGTAATAAACATTCCTCTAAACATTATTCTAAAAACCTTTAAAGTTACTAAAATAATAAAAAAAAACATCCCACACGCCACTGTGAAACCTTCTACAGAGTATTTTACTTTCCGTTAGCGAATCATACTTATTTTGTATTGACTGCATATAATGAGTTAGTGAGAGTCGAAATCATCAACATCATACATGTTGTTAAGTATGAATACTCAGAGTAGTTCAAACCTTTGAGATGTTTGGTGTTTAGTGAGTCAGAAAAATGTATGAATGCGTATAAGTACAAAAAAATAACGAGTCATGATTCAACTCCATTTGTTTCTCCACTACTCATAACCGATCACTGATTCAAAGCTATAAATTAAAGGGTGCCCCAATAGTTCATTAAGTTTGATGTATATGGCCACACTTTTGAACAGTTGAATAATAATTTCTATTCAATTTTCACAAAAAACTTCGTGCTATTTTTTATTTAATTATCCCGATTATATTAATTACCGTATACAGCGGAGAAATAAAAATAGAATTACTGTTGGTTATTGTTGTTTTTGCTTAAATTTTGACTTTTGTCTTTGCTTTATTGTTTGGACAAAAATCTCTAGTTTATTTAAAATGTTTGTCAGAAGTTTCCTGTAGACTTATGTAAGCGGTAACGAAATGGCCATCGAGACGTGCTTTGACGCTCAATAAACAATATCGGTAATTAATATAATCGGTATAATTAAATAAAAAGTAGCACGAAGTTTTTTGTGAAAATTAAATTTAAAAAAATATTCCCGTGTCTTTAATTAAATATTTCTATTCAAGTTTTCCCGACAAGTTGATCGATCGCAACACAGAAATAGCGCAGAACTTAGACAATTAAAGGAAATGTCTATAGGTTGGTCTCATTATAAAAAACTTTACAATTTTAAAAACTAAGGGGTAATGAGTGTACGGGAAACTTATTAGCGGAATTCACTCTTCGTAACATATCTGCAAGTCTAGCATATTTACAACGATTTATGTTACGAAGCGTGAGTGCGTGAATAGCAAATTAGTTTTAACAACTGAACATTAATTAGTTAAATTAAAGTTATATTTGAATATCGTAAAAATTTTTATTAAAAAAACAACTAAAATATAATGCCTAAGGAATCAGAAACAACAAAACAACAAAACAACAAAACTTTTTGCTTGAAAATATTTGCAAAAGTTTACTCTAGAAAGTATGCAATAGTATTTAGCGTTGCAAATATGCTAAGGTGTAAAAAATTTCAATTCTATATATTTTGTTGTTGTGGTGTTGCAAAACATAGCATATATGCTATGTTTGCAAGTGCTGCAAGGTTTGCAAAAGCAGTTTGCTACGAAGCGTAAGTTCCGCTATTATTTTTGCATCTTTATTAAACGGTATTTTCTACGCATTTAAAATTTTAACAAATTGGTATCAATATAGCCTTTTAAAACAGAAATTAGTAAAAAGTAAACTTGAAAAACTAAAGCGCGTCCTTTTGCATTTCGTGGCTATACCTAAGGTTAGTACGAAGCAAAAACAAATGTACAAGACGAGTTACAAAGAGAACGACTAAGAAATGCTTTAAGTTGTGTGTGGACCTTGTCTCACCATATTAATATTAAGATTAGTTGGTTTTTTTTATTTATTTTTTTTTTATTATTTTTTTATATATGATATTATTTTATTTATTTTAACCGCTAATGTTTACAACGTACATAACATAAGGTAGATAGATGCGAAGAATTCTGATGAACTGTTGTTATAATTTTCGGTAATAACCGTCGTCTCTGGCTGTGTACTTTGTGCTTTTGGCGAGCGCTTTCGATGTGATAACATCATTTTCAAGCCAGGTATTTGTTTTAACAAAATTATAACAACAGATTAATATATACTGGCGGAATCAACCCAATTAATTTAATGCTGATGAAGTATGTATGTGGCGGTCCAGAAAATGCTGCATTTCCATCTACTACATATATGCATACATTTGTAAATAATTTTTCTTTCTAAAAATGTTTAGAAATTTAATTTAAAAAATGAACCGAAGCCGAAAATAAGTCAATTTTAATTATTAATAATTTTTATATTTTTTGCTTATTATTATTTCTTAAACAGAAAATAAAAATTAATTCTTTAATTTGTTTTTTTTCTTCAAAAAAAATTTTTTTCCGAGCTTAATTTTTATTCCAGATAATAAAAGTTAATATTTAAAGTATTATGATTAGTTTTCAAATTTTAACAAAAAAAAAATCATCACAAAAAAAAAACGCTACAAAATCTAAAAGTACATCATTGTTACGCGAATTACTTTTGGCTGCATTAAGTTTTAGTTGCTTGAGATTTATTAAAAAAAGATTTATAAAACTAATGCTGAGTTTCACTCTTTGCTTCGAGATTAATATAATAACATAAAATTATTAAGTTCTAAACGATAACAAAAAAAAACAATTGCCGTATTCACAAGCTCTGCTAAGGTGTAGGTAGTATTGCATACTACCTTTTGTTTACTTCTTTGTGAACAACCATTGAATCAATGTGCCATTGTACATTGTACCTCATACGTCAAAAACTAAATAAGAAGAAGAAAAGTGCTATTTATCATTTGTTATTTACAAGCCAAATTGGGGGAGAAAACAGAAAAAAGTAAATTAATAAATTTTTTGTGTGAAAAATATAGTTGCGATATATTAATGGTTGACTCAAGTGAGTTATAACCGTTTTCCTTATTCTGTTTACATATTTTAAATGAAAAAAAATTAATACAGGTGATGAAGAAGATGAGGATGAAATTCAAGACATTTTTAGGGTGAACCTAATGTACCTGCTCTCCAGTCGGAGAAGTATACATTTAGGGCTACCAAAATCATCATTATGGCATAATCGAGTTTTAAGATATTTTGATGAAAACAGATTTCTTCATATGATACGACTACGGCCAGAGGAATTTGCCTATATATTCAACCTTATAAAAAATGACGATGTTTTTTACACAATTGGCGAAAGGCTCCAACTACGCATTGACTTGCAGCTTAAAATTGTACTTTACTGCTTGAGACCTTCAGGAAATAGGGCTTGTGTTCGTAAGGTAGCATCTCTTTTTGGTATAGGTGATGGCGGTACCATACAAAATATTTGAAATCGAATCATTAAAGCAATATTAAATCTTAAAGAACAGTTTTTATATTGGCAGAGAACAAACCTTAACATATGTTTCCAATATACCCACTCCTACTATATACAACAGAAATGACTTATTCCACTTTCTAATAAATCAGTCAAATCAATAAATTAAATAAATAAAACTAATAAAAATATCTTTTAATTCAATTTAATTTAATATAATTCACACATGAACACAAAAATAATAATTCATTTAAACATAAAACATTTAAACAAATACAACGTTTGAAAAACATATGAAAAAAGTAATAAGTGTTGTATCGCATGTTTGCATGAAAATTACCAACAACACAGCTATCACCGTTGTATTTTGTTAGCACTTAGCACGTACTAGGGGGCTTGTGAATAGGGCAAATGTGTAATGGGGAAAAAACTTGAAAAAAACTTTTATTTGTAAGAAAACAAAACACATAAAAAATCAATTATTTTCAAAATATAAAATTAAAGTTAGAAAATAATTATTAAAAATATTTCAATCAATCGGATATAGTGTCGAACGAGGTGCTATGGGAAATCAGCATGATCGGTCCATGTCCTTCGAGGCAGCAGGCAAATCACCACACCTACCACTAATTTTTTTATGTCATTTGGAACAATAAAGTACCTCCAACCAAAAAAATAAATATATAAGGCAATAAAAAATAAGAAAAAAAAGTATCAAGTGAAAAAATTGGCGCTTACCCATATTTTCCGAGTTACGAGGCTTTGAAATTTTCAAATTTTTTTAAACATCAATATACAATATATGTATCATTTTAAAGCTTTTTAAAAGATATTTAAGGTAATACTAAAATTTTTTACAAAAGCTTAACCCATTAAGAGCTAATGTAATTTTTATGTATATGCAGTACCAAATTTTTTTACATAAATGGTGAAGGGTATATAATATTCAGCATAGCCGAATATAGCACTCTTACTTGTTTTAATTTTGTTACTTTTTGTTAATGACTTTATTGATTTTTAGTTTAAGTATTATATATATTTGTTAGCGGTTCCTGAATTACCACTAATAGGTGTACAACCCTGATGTTGAAATTAAGAAAGCCTTGCTGCACTGTATGCGCTAAACAAGAAGTCCTCAATTAAGTAGTTAAGCACAAATATTATTCAGTGTTTTATTTTAATATAAAAATGTTAATTAAATAAAGGACCCTTGTTACAAACACAGTGGAAACTTCTACGTGATTTCTGGCATTATTAAATTTAACCTTTTTTTCGTATTGTAGCCCAGTGTAATTGACCATATGTATATGTTTATATCCATGTGTTTACTTTGTTGGTCATTTAGAAACCTCATTTTTCTATTTATACATAATTTATTAATGCAAAAAAGTAAATGGACAATGTTCCAAACCGCAAGCATACAGTATAAAACTTTATCAAGTAGGTTCAAATAGTCACGTATTTAAATGCAAAACAAAAAAGTTTTTAATAAAACATAATGGTCTTTTTGTACAACACAACTAACACAGACAATATGCAAAACACGCAATATCTACATAATTTTTTAGAAAAAAAAATGTTAAATTACAAAAATATCTTAAGGCATATTTAAATATACATAAATATATGCTTAAGATCGGTTCTTTAGATATAGGGGTAACAAGGAAACCACTATCAAAGGAATTAACAGTAAGTCAAGCAATAAATTTTATTTATGTTTCTTAATAATAAAAATTTTTAGCATTTAAATAGTTGACTAAACAAATTTTATTATGAAATGTTTTTTAATGAAAACGTATAGATGAAGTAGGAAAATGTTATATAATACACACACACACAATATTAGAATTAAAAAAAAAAACAAATTTTTATTAAAACAAAATAATAACTTCTTGAACCCTAAACTGTGCAGCAAATAATTTAGATTTAGAGCAGTGCTACCAAGGGAAGATCAGTAAAAGTTAGGCTTTTCATTTATAAGAGTTAGATTTTTTTGTTAAAAGTTACATTTTGAAATTTGTCTTAAATAAATTGAGATTTTATGTATATTTCTGAGAGAATAAAAAGGCAACAAATTAATTTATTAAATAAAACTTTAATAAAAAAAAATTCCAATAAAATTTTGCATATTCATTTAGCTTTTCATGCTAAAATATTGTTACGAAAATAAAATCTGTGTATAGATCAATAATATAATAATGCAATTTAAAATTAATAATAACAGCAGTACAAACCACCCGAGAGGCAATTATTGTGTCAAGCCATGGCAGATAATTTAGTGGAGACGTCCGATTTAATATAAGAGTAACAGATAATTGTCAAGAAGTCCTTTTGTAATAAAAAGTAATTATGGTAGCGCTTAGCATAACAACAAATGTATAGCAGACGTGTGTTGTGGCTATTGGGTTAAAAGGAATGATTGGCTTGGATAAAAGGAGCAGTAGAGAAGTCTGTGGATGGTTAAGGTTACTAAACAAGGCATCGAGTAGTTCATGTCTCGCCGCAGTAACACAGTAGTGTGGCGTGGATGGCTGCGTTTGTAATAATAACGCATGTTTAGTAAATACGAGACCATGGGATTCACAAGTCCTGTAGGATCAAGAAGAATACAAGAGAAAGCCATAAAGTGAGAATAATGAATTTAGCCACGATAGTATTTGCAATCAAAAGAATCCGTACGTTTGTCTAAAAAGGGGAAAAATGTAACAATATTATTATAAACAAATGTAAACGGCTCATATTGATAATTTTTTTTTTTTAGCGCAGCCTTTGTATCACCATTCAACTGGAAAAGATGGTCGATGGCTTCAGTTGGTAAAATACTGTCTCCACACACAATGGAAGTATAAAATTAAAACTGCAAGTATTAATTTAAATTTTTCAAAATTATAATCAGGACTCAA
Organism: Gymnosoma rotundatum; assembly: GCA_916610165.2. Classification (NCBI taxonomy): domain Eukaryota; kingdom Metazoa; phylum Arthropoda; class Insecta; order Diptera; family Tachinidae; genus Gymnosoma; species Gymnosoma rotundatum. Next base: position 120,960,826 of record OU744338.1, read on the forward strand.
CCTTAATATTACATGGTTGACATGGTTGTTCATGCTCTCACTATTCAATAAAATTAGTTAAGGAAAATTTTTCAGCCATTTTATACTGAAGTTTTAAAGCAAATAAGACATAAATTGGTTTCTAGTATCAATATTTTAAAATTATTAAAATGTTAAATTCTGTAGGAACTTAATCTTTCAAAAAAAGATATTTAACCGATTTACTAAAAAAATTACTATATACTTTAAATATATATTTCTTTCTTCTCTTCTTCGGATTTATAAAAATAGTAGACAATATTGCATATTTTAAGAAATTGAACTGTCGTACTGCCACCACTAGCCAGCTGTCAATGTTTGCAAGTGGAATAAGCAAAGTTCTTAACAATTTTCGGAAGTTCAAACAGAGCACTCAATTTTCCGAACGTAATAAGCTAATGGAAAAAATTTTTGCTAAAAACATATTTCTGTTATTAAACAGAAAGCTAGAAACGTTTCATGACTGTTTACAAATTGAACAGAATACAACTTCAGATGTAATACTTTTATGTTTATATGTTGAACTATTTTTTTAAATAGAATTGTGGCATCATTTGCAACCTTTGTTAGTAGAACTGATTTGTTATGTTAAGAAAAACGGATAACAGAAGCGGGTAGTTCTTGTCTCTAATAATGAAAGAAGTACTTCCTCAGTAATAACACTTTATTTTATGGCTGTATCGTCAAAAGTTACAAAAATTTGTCCAAACACCTGGTGTCCCAACTAGAACGCAGTTTTTAAATTTGGCGCGATTCGAAGTGTCATTGTTTGACATTTGAACAATTGTTATTGTTTGCTAGCAGAAGGTACGAGGTTAGTAAAAATTGAGCGCTACGCGAATGAACAACGCATTTCCATTTTGAAATTGTTTAACCAAAATGGTGAAAGTTTTTCGGCTACAGTTCGGAAACTGCGATCAATTTGGGGTCACAATAATGCTCCAAAAGAGTCCACTGTAAAGATATTAATGGATAAATTTGACAAAACTGGGTCTGTTAGTGATATAAAGACAACAACGCGACTTCGACCAGGTCGATCGACCGAAAATGTCGCAGCTGTACGTGATGATGTCGCTCAAACTCCATCCAGCTCAATTCGTCACCGAGCTCAGCAAATTAATGTCTCCAAATTCACTACTCAGCGAATTTTGACGAAAGATTTGCATATTCATGCATACAAAGGTTAATTGACTCAGGAACTGAAGCCAGCTGACCATGGACAGCGAAGGGAGTTCAATCATTGGGTATTGGAGAGACAATGTAAAAATGCTGATTTTGCCGATAAATCATCTCCAGTGACGAGGCCCATTTCCATCTTGATGGCTTCGTCAATAGGCAGAATTTTCACATTTGGGGTGAGAAAAATCCTCGAGTGATTCACGAGAAGCAAATGCATCCTTAACGTGTCGCTGTGTGGTGTAGTTTTTGGGCTGGAGGAATCATCAGACCTTTTTTATGATGATTAGGCAGGTCAAGCACAAACGGTCAATGGTGTTCGGTATCGTGAAATGATAACCAGTTTTTTCTTGCCTAGAATTGAAGAACTAAATGTGGAGGGCATGTGGTGGTGTGGCGCCACATGTCATGCAGTAAGAGAAACAATTCAATTGCTGCATCAGTCGATTCCCGGTCGTGTTATTTCGCGTTTTCGAGACCAAAATTGGCCGCCTAGATAGTGCGATTTTACACCTTTAGGTTTTTTTGAAGTCGATGGTTTACGTGATTAAGCCGACGACGACTCAAGCCTTAAAAGAGGAAATTGAACGCTGCATTAATGAAATACCGCACCATTTATGCAAAAAGATCATAGAAAATTTCATTAAATGGTCGCGTGTGTGCCAGCAAAGCCGCGGCGGCCATCTGCACGATTTCTTGTTCCGTACATAACCTCATTACGATTTAATAAAGTTTCACGATTTTTTTTAAATGTCTGTGTTTTATTTAAAATTCAAAAATTGCGTTCTAGTTGGGACACCACGTGGAGCCTCCAAAAGTTATGAAAAGTATTAAAATAAATGTAACCGGTCAAGACTTCTTAAAAATATTTTTTTTAATATGTGGGATGATAGAAAATTAAAAAATAAGAAAAAATATCAAGTAACCAGCCTCTGAACTTTTTACAGAAGAGTGCAATTATGCACTATATTTTGGAAGGTATCAGGTCAATATGGGTATCATATATGGGAACTTTTTAAGAGATCTTTCAAGTAATTACCAAAATTACTTAAAAACAATTAACGCGTTAAGAGACGAAGGATTTTTTATTGTAAGTAACGCAGTCGCTGTATGTACATATATATGTATGTATGAATTAATTGCAATAAAAATCTGATAGTAAATATTCAATGAATTGAAATTGATTTTCGGCACAAGTTAAATTTTTGTTTTAATTTCGAAAAATTTTTAGAAAAAAAAAATATTTAAAAATATATGCAGAGGTTTTCCAAATGCTGCTACCATGAACGTTTATCAAAATATGCTAGATCAAGCTGATCTTTGAAACTTTAGTATGTGCTTTTTCCAACGATATTGTTGCACATTTTTAACTTCCTTAACTTGATTAATTTTGGTTTAATTATCGTGGCATCAAACAAAGCATTTGTTCTGTGTTGCCTTTAAAGCAGCTGTTTCTAATTGGAAAATGCTTTCCACGAATGCATTTTTTTCGTCACGCAATTTAAAATTTCGTCCTACAGTATCAAATAAAATTTGGAAGAACGTCTGATACTTCCAAAGACAGAAAAGCTTTTACGATACGGTCTGTTAATATGGGATCACAGTATCTAAAGAAAGGAATAGAAAGGAGATAATACTGTTAACAGTCGATCGATCTACTGTTACAAGCAGTCATCATAAAACATGTAGAGTTATTATCAAATGCTATACTCTATATGCAGGTATGAAGAAAATTACGTTACTATACCTATGTGGTATTCTGCCAATCTAGCCGGACTTTATATTTTTTAGCTTGTAAAAATTGCCTGAGTGCCTTAGACTAATGAAACTTGGAAGGAAAATCTTCTTTGGTCACAGGGTGTTAAGGCTAGAAAGCATGAAAAAACGGACCAAGGAGAAAAAGTTTCTCTAAGTAAAACTAATTCTACCTCTGAAAACAAAAGGTTTTTTTTTAATTTTTCCGTCATATTGTTTAGCAATTACGACCTTTAAGGACATAGAATGTTCGAAAACTTATGGTTGGTTACAAGAGATTAGAAAATTCCATTTTAGCCCCACCACTTTGGGGAAGAATTTCAAAGTATAAAAGTTCACCACAGATCAATCGAGCACAGACATAATCGTACCATTATCACGCTGATTACAACAAAAAAATAAAAAATAATTAGCTTAAAAAACTAAGACACATTTTAAGCATTTGATTATAATCTTAAGAGTTGCATATATTTTTTTACAAATTTATTTATCAATGCAGTGTCCTCCGATTATTATTTTATAATTTTTTACGTTATGTGTATTTTCACTATTTAATAGAAAATTAATCAATTATTTAATTATGTAAAAATTTAGTACACTAAACCATAAATTGCTGCAGCCCTTAAATTAATTACTTGTAATTTAAAACTTTTCAATTTTAGAATTTCTCATTAACCGCAATAGATTTTTCATAATCTCTAATTTTATTATTCAACCTCAAAGAGGACATTTTGTTTATTAAAGTTAATGCTTTTTGATAAACTTTTCAATTTTCTAAAATAAAAGACATCACATATTGTGGTGTTAATAAATCTTTATTTTCTTAATGTCATTAATTTAAATGGCCAAATAATTTTGTGGTTTTCTCTAACACTATTTAAACATGTTAAAACAGATTTTCCTATAAATATACATATATGTATGTATGTATGTATGTTTGTGCATAAATATTTTTTATATATAAATTAAAGTAAAATTATAGCAAAATAAATTAAGGTAAAATAACAATTATTTTATGTATGTATATACACATGTAAGTGTGTGTGTGTGTGTGTTTGCATGTAGTCAACCATAATCATTTCAAATTATGCTTTGAATATTATAAGTTAATTAAAACCAAAGAATTATAATTACAATGACTAAGTGTTTGTTTAACACTAAGCTTTAGCCCAGTAACAGTGAAGATAAAAAAAGACTCAATTTTGGAACACAAATACTAATTTGTGACGAACACAAGAAATATTTTTTTATATATAAAGACATACGTTTTCCTGTGAAAAAGTAAAATAAATTGTTTGATTTTTCTCCTCAAATATTTCTATTCCTTAAATTAGTACAGATAAGTCAACGATAAGTCAGCGAACTTTTCAGTCATGAAGAAAGTATATTTTGGAAAACTTCACGCAATTAACACACATCTTTTGAAAAATTACTTCATTGGTTGAACTTCAGGAAAGAACTCCCAATAAACCATTCTGATAAAACATGAAAGTGAGCGGATGCCTATCAATCCATTGTAAAATTTAACCAAGCCACTAATTTTCTTGTATTCAAAAAAATTTTTTTAAATTAAATTATAAATTATTATTTTAAACTTGAATAACATGGATTTTGGAATTTCAAATTTCTTAAGTTGGGTTTTCTAAGAAAAAAGGCAAACATTTTGTTAAAAAAAAGAGAATTGTAAAGTTCAGTGGCCAAAATGAAAATGTACTGTTTATTTTAATCGTGCGTAAATTATTCAAATATATATTTCATGAGATCATCATGAAATATTTATATTATTATTTTCTTTAGTTGTGCTTGATTCCTTTAAATATAAATATTGCATGATATTCCCCTGAAATATTATAGTATTTAATAATTTAAATTTAAATTGAAGCGGAAATACCCTTTCGAGACCAAACTCCCCAATAAACTTTTTAAAAAATCAATCATTTTTAATATTTTTATCATAGGGAATTTTATTAGAAAATCTATTTTGAAACAATTTTTTTATTTACTATATGTCTGATTATAAATAAATAACTTAAATTTAATTAAATGAACAGTATTTATTTAGACCTGTGTTCTTATTTTTAATTCTGGTTTCTAAAAAATTGTTCCTTCATTAAGAAACTTACCGGCTAACTCTATAAGATTTGATATTATGGGCCACTGGGTAGAATCGAGAGCCAGAGGCAGATGTAGGCAATGTCACACTGGTTATCCTCGGTCTAAATGTAGTATATGTAACGTAAATTTGTGCTGCAATCCACAAAAAACTGTTTTTTTTTTTTTCTTTTCATACGTAAGTTTAAATAAAACAATACTTTATAAATAAATAACGTGTTTTTTATTTTAGATTGTAATTTTTTTTTTTAGAAATTAATTTATCCTTAATTGCTCATAAGTTTTTATATACGGGTGTCAGCCGGGAGGGTATACTACTTTCTTTGTTTTCATTGTAGTCCTGTCTGTATGCGATGTGACACCGTCCTCTTGATACCACATTTTAATAAAGCTCAAAGCATGCAGTTGTGGTGTTAAAAAGTTTTTTATCGTATCCAGATATCGCTCCCCATTTTCAGTTACCGTTACGCCGTTTTCAAAGAAGTAATAGATGCAAAGATGACTGATGAATAATTTAGGGGTTTTCCATTGCCCAAATTGAATGACTCTTCATTCATTATGATTTTTTTCATAAAATCGTGGTTATCATAGGCGCGCTGTAACATCCTATTGGCATATGTACGGCAGAGTAAATAGTCTTGCGGAAAAAGCTCTAGTGTCCATTAAATTGAATTGAAATTGAATGCAAATCCTTGTTCGAAATTCTTGTTTTGAAGACCAAGCTCCTGAGCACGGCGTTGAGGAGCATTAACATTTTTAGCCGATCTTACAATACGCTGTGGGCCGTGTTACTTACAGACCTCTTTTTTCAAAATCATTCACTACACGATAAATAGTGCGTTTTGTTGGCACGTTGTTTCTCCCAAAAATTTCACATAACTTTCTCATCATCAGAGTAATCCACTATTGATTTTGATAGAATGTTTTAACGATTAAAACACTTTGGTTTATCGAATATTTTACCATAATAAATTTACCACGTGACTAATGTTAACCAAAATGGCGGCAAAACAATGTAGTATTCCTTCCCGGCGGACAACCTGTACATAATTATTTACCTTCTAGTTCTTTGTAAAAACACTTCTATTGACGGCTTTTCAAGCCTTATATAGTTTGTAAAAGTTAAAGCTGACAAAATATCATAATGTCGCTCTAAGAGATTAATGTTCCAGACATTCCAGCAAATAATTGTGAACAGATTGACGCTGAACGCTACCAAACTATCTAGAGGTACTGCGAAAATTAGTAATCAATTAAAGATCCAAAATTATGTTCAGCGATAAGGTTCACATTTCGCTTAACGGGCTTAAAGCCAAAGCTGTCTTTACGTTCGGTGGAATTCTTTACCGGACCATGATCAATAATTTTTTGCTTGAAAATATGCATCACCCGGGCGAGTTGTGGTCCAGCAGGATATTGTGTTATGCCATGCAGCGATCACAGCCATTAAGTTATTGAAATTAAAATCAAGCGATAAGTTAATTTCAAGAAATCGACCTTTCAATTGGTATCCAATCCCGCGATATTTAGCACTTCCCGATTATTTCCTCTAGCTAAACGTTGTCAACGGACTATGCTGCCTAACCAGCACCAAATAATTTTCTTAGGGGCCAATATTGGTCATATTATTAGTAGCATACGTCCAGCAATGCTTAAAAAGATGGCTCAAATTGGACGCTACAACGGAACTTCTTCGATAACTGCAGCGGTAGCTATATGAACGAAATTATTTTCAAGTGATGATGCCATTTATCTTTGGAAAAAACAAATAATTTTGGTTAAGAATAAATTTTTTGTCTCATTAATGTAAAACACTGCTAAATTCCGGACTTGAAAAGCACCCTTTATATGGTAAAGGAAATTATTGGTCCAATCAGCTTGAAACTTATAATTAAGTATGTTTCCGATATTTTTGCAATGATACCAGATTTTTTGTTTTGCTGATCTTTGCATGAATCTACCTGAAACCTGTTCACACTTTAATACAAAACACTAAAATAGGGAACATTAAAAAAAAAAAGTTTTGTGCTCCACTGCTTAACATGTATTTTTTTTATTAATTTACTTGCATACTTTATATCACCATTTACTCATTTACTCATTCACTCATTTCGTCTTTAATATAAGATATTTTTCTAATACAACTCACAAAGCCATTCTTACACTTGCAATTAACAAAACATGAAAATCATGCACAAGAATATTGTGTTGCATTTGTGGTAAAATAACTTCATTAGTATACAGTGAAACACAAACACACATACAGAGATACAAAAATAAATAACCTTGTTGGTCTTGGGATCTGTTATGTACTTGGATGGCTGCCAGTAGTCAGATAGAACTAGACCTGAATCTTCTAAGGAGCCAAAATTTTGAGAATTTGAATGGCATATAATGATTCGCTAAAATTATACCAGACAGTCAGTGTTATCAAATACATATTTAGAAAGGAACAATAGGATGAAACCGCTGATGAATTGTCTCTACCATGAATTAAGCTAAACCTTCAAAGTTCAGCTGAAGTCTTGAAGTACTATTTAAAAGAAAAACAAGATTTAAGCTGGCGTATTATTCGATTTTAACATTTGTCTTTTTCGTATTGTAAAGATAATTAATGCTTTCACTTTTGTGACACAAAGTATTCATCGTTCTGAAACAAGAATTTTGACGGCAATGCCAATCTTCAGTGTGAATCAAGAAAACATTGTATGTTGGTTACTTAACCGTGTGTTAAGAGCTCGTTCCTTATTGGGTGTCTATACGACATCCAGATTGGTTCGTGAATGCCGGACATCTCTTAACGAGATGGCGAGACATTCCAACCTGGAACTATTTTGGGTACCGGCTCACTCGGGCATACCCGGAAACATAGTCGTGGACGAACTCGCCAGATTTGGATCCACTGGTGGGAGTCCCATTAAGCTGCTGTAGAGCTTCAGCAGGAACTCTTTAGGGCTGCACAGTCTAGATTGTCTGAAGAGGTTACCTGCAGGGTCTCGAGGACATTGTGGCCTCAGAACGATAATGGGAGATCCGCAAATCTAATGAGGTTTCTTCGGGGGCAGCTGGGCACACTAGTGGCTGTGCTGACGGGGCACAGTGTCATTGGTACCCATGCTAGGAGACTGAATCTTCCGCATCATGACTACTGTAGAAGTTGTCAAGATGAGGAAGAGGAGGAAACGGTAGAGCATCTGCTCTGCCACTGCCTAGCTCTTTCGGGGTATAGAGCGGTTATTTTCGGCAGTCCGAGTCTGCATGGTCTTGCAGACTTATCTGTCTGCGATGTTGCTAGGATAAACTTGTTTATCCGGTCCTCTGGGTGGTTTGAATTTGGATTTTTGACGGTGCCGTAGGGACCTGAATCTGATCCCTGCACATCCTGTTTCCAGGTGACACAACGGGACCTTTGAGACCCAAGTGGATCGGTCTTATTACGCCGACGGCCTGTGCAACCTAACCTATCTTAACCTAAGAGCTCGTTCTAAGTTTATTGAGCTCCCTGTGGGCTCAAGAATTCATTAGCAATTTGAATAATCTTCATATTCCCAACAAAGTTTTAGTATTGCTTAGGCTATGTAGATTGTAGGATAAAATTTTTAGCTTTATTTTAGAAAGCGTATTTTGAAGAGGAGGCAGACTCATCACGAGCGTCACTAGGCTTAACATATAAAAACTAGTGACATTGAAATTGATCGCAGCTTAAGCGAAGCTGCTTTTTTCATATCTTTTACGTGAATTAGTTGGTTACATAGATGAGATAGTAAAAATGTTCATGGAGGTTGAAGCGATGCAGAAAATACATTTAATTCTTCAAATGTTGAAATTAAATTTTCTTTATCTCTTTTAAAATGTCCATTTTAAAATCAAGTTCTTATTATTTAATGCAAATGTATTTGTATTAAATTCAAATAAAATTATTTTGCCCTTGGGGCCCTGATTTAAGACAATATTTTGACTTACTTTAGATACCTATAAGAGAAGATACGAAGCTTAAGCTAAGTGGTTCTTCTTCTACAGCCATATGTAAAATGACAATGAAAATAAATTTATCATTTCGAAACCTTTGCTTTATTATACCCTTTACCAAAAAAAGTGGAAAAAGGTTACAATTAAGTTTGTCATTCCGTTTGTTATTTCTATAATATCCATTTCCCACCCCATAAATTAATAATATACTGACTTCTTATGCAAAGCGAAGTCAATTGAGCGATTTTCGTCTGTCCGCCTGTCCGTCCGTGCTAGTGTTGAAATCAAGTTTATTTATTATATTAGCTATAAAAAAATAAATATGTGATCCGATGAGACATAGCGTCGAAAGAAATTCTATTGTAAATCAGCATGATTACCAATCATGCTGGCAAAGCACCACGTCTACCTCTAAGTTTTTCATGTCATTTGGAACAATAAAGTAACTCCAATCAAAAAAAAAAATATATTTGGCGATAGAGAATTAAACAATAATAAAAAACTATCAAGTAAAAAAATTCGCGCTCGGCCATATTTTCCGAGTTACGGGGCTCTGAAATTTTCAAATTTTTAAAACTGCCAACATGGGTATCATTTTAAAGATTTTGAAGAGATCTTTAAGGATATACTAAAATTTTTAAAAAATGCTTAACCCATTAAGAGCCGATGAAAATTATATAAATGCAGTACTTTATTTTTTTTTCTTATTTTTTAATTTAAAGTCTTCCCAATATAAATCCTTTTGACTAGAGTTGCTTCACTAAATTAGATTAGATTCAGCCTAGTGGAATATAGCACTCTTTTTTCTTTTTACTACCACTGTCTATGACTTCGTCTGCGTGTCATTTATAATTTATCCAAATTTCGAAAAATGTTTTTTAACTATTTAGTCCAAAGTTCTCTAGATAGTGCTAAAAATTTTACATTGAAAAAAAAAATGTAAGTTGGGTGCTTTCACATTTGTATCTTTAGCTTCTCTATAAAATGACATATTTTTACTAACAAAAAGTATTCCATATTGTTACTTAGGTTCTAAGGAACCTCCTCACAAAATCATATTCAAATCTATCTAGCAATTTTTTTCGTGATGATAACACAGACAGTCAGGCAAAAATTCCAAAGAAAAATTGTTTTGCATTTCATATCGATTACTCTCTACACCAATCCCATTATTTTTATATGTATAGATTTGCTTGGCCAGATCCCTCTCTGTGCATAGAGATTCAGCTAGAAGACCTGAGTTGCTTTGTTGAGGTATATACGTGGTTCCTCCAAGTAGTTAGGGGACCATCTACAGCTAGTCTTCCACCCTACTTTTCGACCAGAAAAAAATTCACTTTATAGAAAGACAATGTTAAACAATTTCGGATTTAAACGATTCTATTTTCGTACTCGTGAGTTGATATTTTTTCTTCTCACGAAAGAAAAACAATTTTAAATCCACATTTTTTCCGAACTACACGGCAATAGTCAGCAATACAAATACAACATTTTTGTTTCCTTTTAGATTTGTGTGTTAAGGTGAAAATGTTCAAGAAATGTGTTAAAGATAAGTCTGAATATAAATAAATAGATTTATTGAAATTGTGCTGCAAGATTTTCCTTTTAAGCTAAAAACAGTTTCATGCCTGCTTAAATACGTTTATATCGTTCGTATGGTTTTCACTCAATCATTTATGTGTGTGTCCTAGGAGTCCTGTGTATTATTTAAAGATTATCTTACCTGTACTAGTAAAGCTTAGATTGTTTTGTTGAAGGGATTTATTTAAATTATAAATTTTACCTGCCTGATTGCAGTTATTTTTCATTTGTTGCTTTTTGGTTCTCTCCAACTTAATTCTTGGCCTTACAATCATTCAGGAGTATTGTGTTGTGTTTGCCTGTAATAATAAAATTTTCTACTTGTTAAAAGATTATGTTTTATAAAAGTTGTTATGTTTTGTAATAACAAAAGATTAATGTTTAAATTAATGTCATGTTTTAAGGGATAATATAAGTTGTGTACAGGAAACTGTTCTATGTTTGATTGTGGCATTTAAATAAGAAAAACAATTTTAGTTTTAAATTAGTGTGCTTTAAACACGGATTGGAAAATAATATCAAAATTTTTTTTTTTTTTTTTTTTTTGTACATTTATTTTTATAGAGCACACAAATTTTATGCAAGTTTCAAGTGTTGAGCTATAAAGAAATGAAGCTTTATACATGTGTCAGTTTTTAATTTTTTAATATTTTTTTGAATATTTTCTTATTGTTTAATTCTTTGTAAAGAGTAAAAAAATATAGCCATTTACGTAAAAAGCTTCATGACATCTTAAAAATAATAAACCGAATAAATGATTAATTGATAAACTTTACTCGATTATTATTCGAATAATTTTGTTTGTTTAATTTATTCGAAAAATTTTTTTCGATTATTTGATTCGAATAATTTTATTCGATTATTTTATTCGAATAATTGTATTCGATTATTTTACCATACTCTTACTGAATATTTTTAGTCACTTAAGAAAAGTTTAATATTCACTTCGAATAATATTCGAATAATATTTATACTAATAACACTTGTATCTTAGACATTTTTAATTTCAAAATAGAAAAAAACAAATAGAAATTATAGGTGAAAATACCTTACTATTTAGCGTTTTTTATGTGTGTGCTTTTGTGTAACACAAGATCTTAACATTCTCTTATTCAAACGCATATGTGTATGTATGTCTGCAGGCATATATGGGTTCAGATATACTGACAGGTCGCTTATAACATTTGCTAGTTAACTGTTTCCCAACTTTAAAATCCATTATCTTGATAACCCTTTTAATGCTATGGTGGCGTTATTATACTTGTTGTTGTTGTTGTAGCTGCCATATTAATGTATGTATTACGCTTTCATTTACAATCGCCAACAAGCAGTCTTACACATCGTTGTCTTTTCACAGACAGTCAAATACACATATTCACACACATACACAAAGGCACATCCATATTTGGTTTTACATTAATGTTAACAACCTACCTTTACCTTATTTCATATATAATTAGATATTACGTATTTTCTATTTGGAATTATCGTTTCCTTTAATACAATTTGATGTGAGAGGTTAAAGTACTTATTTTGCTATTTGCTTGCAACTTGCGTTGCTACACTCGTTGTAGTTGCAATAGCAACTTAATACATACTTATACTTATACACACCTACTTACAACTTAATAGCTGTTGTGGTCAATTTTAATTGATTTTCAGTTGGTTGAGTTTAAATCATTTGCAATTTCAAAACCCAAACCGTTTACAAATACAATGAATTAGTTGCTGTGAAGGCTAAACAACAGTTATAACAGCGGTTTTTGTTTATTTTGGATTTTCTGCATTTGTTGCTATTGCTTTTGCTGCTGCTACTGCTGCTGTTGTTGTTGATATTAATCGAAATTGTAAATAAACATTTTAAATGTTGTTTAAATACTGGTGTAAACTATTTTGAAATGAACTTTAATTCAAATAACTTGAAATGTGTACACACAGACATGATATTTGATGGGTATTAATGGTGGCCTTGTATGGGTGTGTATGTATTCTTTATTCAGTTGCTTGGAAACTGGATTAAAATTGATTCTAAAGAATTTTACTTTATAAAAGAGATAAAAGAATTCTGTTTCATTTTGTCATTTGTAAACATTTTTAAGCACTACGGTCAAGGCTCCACGTTTATTTCTAGTGCTTAAATTTCTTCTTGTTCTTTAATCAACTGAAAATTTTAAAGGAAATCAATAAAGGAATTTAATTTTGCTTTCATCATGTGATTATGATGCTTACCGTTCTAAACAATTTTTTACAGGGAAAAAACAAAGAACAATTTTTGTTTAAATGCAGCTAATGTTTGGCAAACGTTTCTTGTAGATTGTATTTTTTTAGTGGCATTGGCACTCAGAGAATGATTTTCTTCTAACGCAGTACGTTATGCTGGAAGTAGAAAAGGTCACGGCCAGATAAAAGAGCATTGTGTTTGTGGAAATTTAATTTTAATATTCCAGTAGTAAAAGGCATTTGATAAAACTATAAAAAAAAAACTAAAAAAAAAATTGCTTTTTGTGCCCAGCGTTGCACGGGCCCATTTCGAAGAACTTTTAAGGCCTTGTTAACTATTGGACCCTATTTCGAGCTCTTGTGAGAAATCTATTAGATATATCAGAAGATATCAATATTTCAAATATTTTCAGGGAATTTACCTTGTGTATGTAGTCAACACACATTATACGTACCACACACGCTCATAAGGGTCTTCGTATTTAATGTTGTTTTTTATATGGAGTAAATCACATGTTGTCATGAAAAGTCATAATTTACGAACGCTTTGTTCCGATTGGTGCAAACTTAAAAAAACCATCTACACGACCATACGAACAGATCCTAAAATTTAATCAACGTAGTGCCATGCTGTTAAAAAAAATATTTTGTCCGGAAATTGTCATTTATATTTTAAAAAAAGTCATTGGTCATGGAGCGATAAGAATTTCTATCGAATTTAACAGGAGTTCCTACTTTAGTTTTAAGGAAATAAGATACAATGATGCTACCAGCTTCTTAACCACACAAAATAGCGAATTTTTACGATATATTGGAGCGTGGATCTTAAAAAAAACAAGGACATAAAATCATGAAACGTATTAAGTCAATTATATTTACCCAACTAGACAATACATGACCCGCACAAGCATAATGCAATAATTGAGTGATTCTATGTCACTGCCCTTTTGCTCCTCATAAAGCTGGAAAGAGATCAGTAGTTGTTTCGTGATAGAGAGTACCGATGTCATATATTACCTGAATGATCTCCTGTTTGATCTCTTCTACATCAAAAGTTCCACTTTTGAAAGGCATTTGTTTTGTAACAATGACATCAGAGGTTTCCAATTTACCTTCATATGGACTATTCAAGCCATTGGTCAATGAGTATTACTCGTTTGCAGGATTTTAAGAAACAACCGCGTTTATGTTGAAAAATCACAGTGAAAAAAATGGAAAATGTAGTTGCTACGTTTATTTGTTATAATCCATTACACAAAATATCTTAAGTTAAGTGCGCGGTGCCGTCCATGCCGTATGCAGTTCTTTGAACGACCAGGTTTGTTGTCTTATTTAATGGGTTGTTGAAGCCGAATGAATTCATAACAAGCGATCCGCAACAGGCGTGTTAAAAAGGTTAGAGAACGAGCAAGATCATGATATAGTTTCTTTTTATACAACGACAAACCCGCTTAAAATATCTTAGAGCCAACTGGAATGTGATGTTGAATTATTTTAAATATATTGCGTAAAACAAATTCTTACGGAAGCAAGAATGAAGCAAAACGCCTTCGCTATATTTTGAGTTTTATTTCAAAGTCACTTTTAGGAGGGGCAGAAGAAGCTCATCGGTAACACAAATTGTCTAAACCGCCTAATGGCTTATTAGTTCTTTAACAGAATGGGATGCGTTCTAATAAAGCCAGAGAATTTTCTTTAAAAGAACATTCGTTTTAAGTGCATCACGTTCAGATACAATTTTTAGTCAATTCGTTTATGGAATAAACTTCCAGATGTATTTTGTATGTTTTGGAAACACTTCTCTCTATAACCTTCGTTTCATAAATTATTTTTTACGTTCTGTCGCGATACAACACTTAAGTAGGGATAATCTTTAGAACGGCGGCTCCTAAATAATATTATCATTCTAGGAAAAAAAAAAACAACTTTAAAGCTGCCCGTCTGCTAAAGGCTATCAAATATGTAAAATATTTAACTCTTTATTATTAACATAAAATGTTTAAAAGTATTAGCACATTGTATCACCTATGACGATACCCTTTTACGTTCTATTTATATTTTATATTTGTTGTTATAGCAGCCATAGAAAAAGATATTTTGTGCAAATTAAATGGCGGTTCAAAACGCCTATGCTTTATACATTAAATTACATCAACTATGGAAGCACCCTTTAGTTACTAATTTTTAATGTTTTTATTATAGTAAATATAATAATACACGTTTAGGGGAAAATTCAATTGTGTGTCTACAATGGATCATAAGATAAGGCCATATACGTCAAATTATGATAGCTATGGGGACACCCTTTTGTACTTGTAATTGTGGATATCGTAACACATTTTTCATAAGTATCAATTGAATGTATAGAACAACTCAAAAAAAGACCATAAAAATCAAGTATGGGGACATCCTTTTTTCAATTGTTAATCTTATACTTTTTGTTAAAGCTGAAAGTAGTTTACAATCTGTGTTATTTTATTCAGTGTTTGACTAAAAAGATTTAAAACATGGGTTCCTATAAGTCGAATAACGTCACCTACGGAGACACGCTCTATTATTTAAGTTTATTTTTTTTTTAGAAATTTCTTCTATTGTAAGCCATAGTGACGCCAACTTTATTGAAATTTTATATAAGTGTCCAGTGCAGTTCAATATATATTTTAAAATCTTGCGTAATGTATGGGGAACCTTTAATTTTAAAAATATAACACTTTTTAAAGGTGGAAATGATCTATAAGTAACACCTTAAAATTAAATTGAAATTTTTAAAATCGGTTTAAAAATAAATGATTTCTGCAAACACAAATATAAAACAAGTTCAGACGAATTGACAACCTGCTCTTTTTTAAAGTCAATTAATAAAACAAAAATAAAATTGCTTAAAAATTAAATTTTCTTAAATAATTTCATTTTGTAAGATTTCCTTCTTTAACAAAATCAAAAAAAAAATAATCCCCTTTCTAATCAAAATACAAAAACTATTTACTTCAATATAATTTTATTGTAGATGGCGTAGAGAAACTTTCTTTTATTCAAATATCCAATTCAAGGCATACTTTAAGGGATTAAGCCACAATATTATAGAAATAATATATAAATAACATTTCAATTGCAAAACCCGTGCGTTGAAAAACCCACAACAGTGATAAGACCAACCTCAACATCCTCAAATGTAATAAACATTTTCAATTATTTACAAGGGGTTTCCATTATCTCACTTTGTTTTGTATGAATGATAAAAAAATTTAGTAATTTTTGTAAAGTGAAGAAAAAGTGTAATTGTTTTTATTTTTAATAAACAAATAGAATGGGTTTGTAATTCATACACTTGAAACACATTTAATAACACTAAGCAACTTAAAAAAAGTTATGTTTTGTAATGTTTGAGATATTTCGATTTAAAAGCTTATTATAACCTTCACGACAAAAAGTGAAAAAACTAAGTTTGTCATTCCATTTGTAATTTCTACAATATTCATTTCCGACCTCATGAGGTGTATATATTCTGTCTTCTCATGGATAGCGAAGTCGATTGAGCGATGCAAATCTGTCCGTCCCTGTTAGAGTTAAAATCAAGTTTGGCAAGACACTGGATTAAATATAGAAAATTTAAATATACCAATCGATTAGACATAGTGTCAAAAGAGGTGCTATTGGAAATCAGCAAGAGCGGTCCATGTCCTTCCAAGCAGTGGGCAAGGCACCATGCCTAAAAGTAATATTTCCATACCATTTGGAACATTGGAGTAACTCCAATCAAGAAAACAAATATATGGAGGAATAGTGAATTAAGAAATAAGAAACAAAACACCAAGTGCAAAAACTGGCGGTTGGTCGCCCATATTTTCCGAGTTACGGGCGTCTAAAATTTAAAATTTTTTTAAAATATCAATATGGGTATCATTTTAAAGCTTTTGAAGAGATCTTTAAGGAAATAATAAAATAAAAAATGCTTAACCCATTAAGAGCCAAAGGCATTTTTATGGAAAATTATGTTTAGTACTTGATATTTTTTTCTTTTTTTTTATTCTATGTTACGACAATATTTGCTGTTTTAATTGGAGTTACATCACAAAACTAGATTTACATAGATGTTAGATGTTAGCATAGCTGAATATACCACTGATACTATCTTATATTTGGATAAATTTAAAACTCTCAATCTTGTAGTGATTTTCAATAAATTATTTTCTTTAAAATTCTTTAAAATGTTACATTTCAAATAAAATTATTTATTCAGCCTAAGTTCCTTTTTTTACACATGTATTCTGGCATTTTCTAAAGGAAAACAGAAAGAATTAAACACCACAAGAATGCAATGCAGCATTTTCTGGATCGCTAAAATTGTAAATAACTTCTATTTCCTTATAAATTTAGAAATTAAAATAAACTTGAACTTAAGCCGAATTAATTAAAATTTATAAAATAAAAGAATTTTATTAACACCCTTAAGAAACTTGTAATCTTGCATACCTGGCAGCTATAAAACTCAGCATTTGAGCATAAATAATTTCTCAGGATTTATTTGAGGCAAATTTCAAGGATAATAAGTATTGCTTTCTTAAGCTTTGAAATTTATAAGTTTATTTAAAATTAGCAGGGCTCACGACTTCGTCTGCGTGTAATTCCTAATTTTCTTAAAAATCAAATTCAACTATTTATTCTAGCATTCTGTAGGCAGTGTTAAAAATTTTCCATCTACAAAAATAAAAAGTGTTGACAACTGTTTAAGGTACCGTTATACCGGTAATATGTCACGAAATGACCTATGTTTACGCAAAAAGATGTACTCTATATTGGAACCAAGGTTCTAAGGGACCCCCTCACAAATTTGGGTTCAAAACCATCCAGTAGTTCTTACATGATGCGAACTCGACAGACAGACAAAAATTCCAAAAATGCTGTTTTGTATTCTATATCGATTACTATTAATACCAACAACATAATTTTCAAAAAATGACTCCAATACAGTTTTATTGTATGTATAGAAGACAACACAACAACAACAAAATACTATTGTAAGTGGACTTTATTCCAATAGCACTCCTGCATCAAAGCAACACATCGTGTCAATACAATTAATAGTAAAATTCAAAATAAAATGTTCATAAGGTTGTGTTCTAAGTTTACTCGTAATTTCACTATAATTAAAATACTTGAAATACATAGTACCATTCTCATAGTTTATTTTGTTACCCGGTGTTATTCACTTTTTACTTGTGTTAGTACTCGTATCAGTAAATATTTCCCTTTTAATATTCTTATGGTGTTAGTAGTTTTGCTTAATATTTTATACATAAAATTCCTGAGGGGAATTTTATTATTTTACTATCCAGTAGCATTTCATTTCATTTATTTTCTTTTTTTGTTTTTAGCATTTGTGTTATTTTTGGGTTTAAAGGGTATTTATTTCACAACATTATTATCTTGCAGAAAATTAAACAATTTAAGTTAAAATTACACAACTTCAAAATTCAAAAGTCATTTTAGCAACTACAAATAGTATTCCAACGTACGAGGTGCCATTAAAAAATGTTAATGAAATTTTAAAACTCTCGTGCTGTTAAAATTTATTTTCGAACTAAAAAATCGTTTTATTCGTAAAGCCCATCAAGCTAAAGGAGAGATGCCGAAAGCCAATGATATGGAAAAATAAGAAGCCCCCCTGACTCGAAGGACATGGACTGATTTTACCGAAAATTTTCTTAAGCTCATTTATTGCCTTGGCAAAGTTGATTTCAACCTGAAGGTGGACAGACAGACGGACATCGCTTAATCGACTCTGCTATGCATAAGAACTCAGAGTATATTTACTTTATGTGGTCGGTAATAAATATTGTAAAAATTACACACGGAATGACAAACTTAGATGGAAAAGGATGTATCTTCTACTTGTAAAGGGTATGAAAAAGTATTTAAAGATATAAAAAAAAATGCGACAGCTATACAATCTTTAACTATAACTCATTTATTCATTATCCATTCCTGATAGAGTATTACAGGTCACACTGAGTCGCGTGAAATATAAACCGGTCTTAAACACAACCTTTTAATGTTGTTTTCAATAGATTCTAATGTTAAATTTCACTCACGGGTCCATTAATTTATTCTTCAATAATTTAAAAATCTAAATTTTTTTTTATTAAATGAAACCAGGGGAAAATTGAATTGTTAATTGTTCGTTAATGTTTGAAAATATCGTGCTTTTTTTTAATTTAAAAAAAGGAACACAGAAACGTTAATAAATGGTGACAATATCATTAATTTGCTCGTTAATTCTCAGTAATGAAAAATCGTTCCGTAACCACTGTCTATTGTATTCCTACACAAAATTGCTTAAATTACCATCTTGGGAACCAATTTCTTCTAATTAAAAACTGCAGAGACACTAAATAATATTTAAGTCCTCTCCTAATGTTTTGGTTTTCTTAACATAAAGGAAAGCTTACCTTCGCCTTCGGATATTCACTGTGTTGACAGATGACCTCATACGGCAGATTTACGACCAATTCTACGTTAATATTGGAGAAGAAGCCGTATGGCTATAATTTCCTTATACATGCCTATTTAAATATTTTTATAGTTTATGTGAATATTGTTGTAATTTTGAGGGCATCTAACTCCCAAAAATTAAAAAAAAAAAATCTTAAGAAAAATTAGGGTTCACATTTTTAACACATCTCGTATAACTACGATACATGTGATGTATAATTATACGATTGTTATTTATTTGTACATGTACACTTGTATGTCCACTTAGAAGGTATATAAATAGTATATAAAATAAAATTTTGTAAATATTACATTGGTATTAAAATTATGTAAATACATCAATATGAAAATTTATTCTTCGGAATCTTTCTTATGTTAATTTAATTTAATCGTGCTTGGTTGCTTTAAATATAAATATTTCATAATATTCTCATGAAATATTTGTTATTAAAAAATAAAAAATGAAATGTATAACTGTGGGGAAAGCATTTCCATATGGCTATATCGCTACTGCTCATATAGCTCATCAGTGGATTTTATCCAAATTTTGTATAAAAAACCAAAGAGTCTTGTATCAAAAGCCAAAATGATTAAAGAGAACTTTAGGAACTATTTTTCTACATAAGGGTTCCCTTTCGAAAACCATTCATGTGTATTTGACAGAAAAAATAAAAATAGTTATATTGAGTGTTCACTGTGTTTTTGTGGAAAACTTTTTCAAGTTTTTACTGTCTTTTTGCTTTGTTGATTCAATGAAGTTCTCATTTAATCAATTTTGATATAAGACTCTTAGGTTTTTTATACAAAATTTGGGTAAAATCCACTGATGAGCTATATAAGCAGTAGCGTAATGGCCATATGGATATGCCATTTGATATATTGCTAAATATTACAATAATAATGATAATTTTGGCAAAAAACCGACTTCAAAACAGATTTCATCTGTTTGTCTTAAACGGTTTAAAAGTACGACCACATACATCAACTTACATAAACTATTGGGACACTCCTATATTCCATCTCCAAACCTTATACTTGTTACTAGCGGACTTAGCACTACAACTCCTTGTCTACAACTGTTCAACAGTTTGGTCACGTACAAAATATCATCAACTATAGGGGCGCCCTTTACTTTATAATTTAAAATAATTATAATTCTTATTATGCCAAACAAAGCCGTGGCCATTCTCTCTAATTTTCACGCGTTTATATATAACGGTTCAGAAGATACATCCATATAGGTCAAATTACATTAATTTTGGGAGTACCCTTTAATTTCTAAATTATAATTATTAACTTGTTATAATACCGAGCTTAGAAATACAAGCCCCTTGTAAGTTTCAGCTGTCTGTGTATAACAGTTCTAAAATTTGGCAACTTATATAAAATTACATTAACTATTGGGGTACCCTTCAAATATCCGAAATCTAAATTTTAAACTTGTTGTTATAGCGGAGTTGGAAATACAGGTTCTTTGCAACTTTTAACAGTCTGTCTAAAACTGTTAAATATTATAGCCGTATGTATTAAGGTAAACGAACCATTGGGGCACCCTTTAATTTATAATTTTGAATAACAATACCTGTTACTATAATCGACTTCCTGTCCAATTTTCAAGCGTTTGTCTATAGCAGTTCAAAAGATTGGCCCAGTTTACAGCACCTATGGGGACACCCTTTAGTTTTTAGATGTATTATTTTTTTATCACTGGGAGTTAAATAGATATGCCGTTTTTTTTTTAATTTTTATAAGCTCGTAAAAACCATGTATTTTGCATGGGAACACCCTTTAATTTTTAAGATAATGAGCTGTTTTTAAAATCAATCTGTAAGCATTACCTTTAAAATAAAGTAAAAAATTTTAAAATCAGTTTAAAAATGACTAAGTTCTGCGGACACAAACATAAAAACATTCGGTCGAATTGATAAATTCCTTCTTTTTAGAAGTCGGTTAAAAAGGTATATTTTCAAACTCCCTGTGCATTTGTAAGTCTCCATTTAAATTTACTAAGTATAAAAACGTAAGCCTCTTATTATTTTTAAAGACACAGAAGAAATCACCCCTTTGAGAGCAGACATTGTTGTTTTACCTTCCATTCAAATGTAAAACTTAATTACCAACCACCAACCAAATTAAATTCCTGGTTATGATTCTAAGAAATACACAGACTATAAAGTGCTGTAGTTTTAACAGTTAATGTCACATATGAGATAAAGGAGGGATCAAAAAACACTTCAATTTGTAGAAACACATACAACTGCATTACTGGCTCACACAAACCTTTTTGAAGGACATGTATGAAATATTAGCATCTCGTACACACGTGTTATTTCTACAATTCCAAATTTATTTGTTTTCATTTTTATATGATTCTTGACCAGTTTGATTCTTCTGAATTTTATTAATTGAATTTAAATTTTATTTAAATAATTTTTATCTTTTACAAGCTTAGTATTTTTAGATGCGTTATTGCGTAAAATATTTAAAAATTAGTCTTTAATATGTGCTGAAAAACTAAATGAGAAAAGTATGCTAATTCAGATTTCAAGACTCCAAAGTTGTTTTAGCAGTAAAGCTGTGGACAAACAACCTATTTTGAATGTCTAAAAAGGATTAGCTTGATCCTTCAAAGAACATAAGGCCTAAGTTTTTTTTTTTTTAAATCTTTATATGGCGCCAACGCTTTCACTTGTATTCAACTCTTGCCTATCTATTTACTTAATATATGAGCTGGTCGCCACCTTCTTTTGACCCCCTGTAGATTTCAGTCTATGGCAGTTATGGTGATTGCGTTTGATTGCCTTTCTTTAAAGACCGCCTTATTTCAAAAGATAAACATTTCTGGCTGAAACTCGAGACTAAAAAGAGGAGTGTTGGCCCTCAAAGCGTCACTAGTTGCTAGTCTGTCGACATAAGCCGAAGTCACTAGGCCCGACGGAAAAAAGGTAGGTGTCAAAACAGATCCTGGAGGTCAGTTGGCAAGTCTATTTCTCGAAATTAACGTATCGCTGTATGACACGAAATGCCATTTTGTTGATGCCACATCTCGCCGGGGTTAATGTCATTATTATATAAAAAAAAAAAGACTGATCATGGTGCGGTAACAAATGCCATCGACCGTAGCGCGAGTTTCTTTTTTATTTTTGAAGAAATTAAGTCCAATAACGCGACCAACGCAAACCCCACATTGTTCTGGATATAATATAGTCACAAGGGTATGTTGTAGATTGGGAATCGTTGGTATAAAGCAATTTTGCTTATTGACAAATCCATTAAGCCAAAAACGAGTCCCATCGCATCGCACTGCTGTTTACAAATTTTCAATTTAGATATTTAAGATTATTTTTTTGTCCTACTGCGCACTCTCAGCAAATTTGATGTGGCATGTCATACTATTCAAGGACGTAATGCTCATGAACTTTATGTCGAATTCAAGAGTGACATAATATCCATATCTATGTCTATTGGCATTCTGTTGCTTTAAAAACGTCATAATGTCCATATATATTGTGTCGTTTTTAGTATGGACATACCGTCACTTATGAAAGTGTCATAATGTCCGCACATAAAACACCAACGACTTCGCTTACCAGAGATTTCTTGCAAAGCCCGCTTTCGGCTAGGCTCTGTAGTATAACCAACAACGGCTTCGCTTACCAAAGAAGAATGAAATGGACATTATGTCACTTTTGTGTGCTACATAAAGTCCTTGGACATTATGTTCTTGTACACTTTGACATGGCACCTTTAAATACTTTGCATCTTTCTTACATTGAATACCTATAACATCCACGGACGTTATGACTCTACGTAGTTGGATATTATGTCACTTTCTGTTGCGACATTATATCCTTGGACGTTCTTGGACCATCTTCATTCTAAAGGGGGTTAAATTTAAGGGGCCGATGTTTATTTGGGATAAAACCCAAATTATTTAGAAAATTATTTTAACTTTTTTTATTTAAATAATATTGGTATGATTCAACTATGTATGGAACATAATATCAGCCAATGGCCTTCGCGACCGCCACACCTTCATCCGATGCTAAACAAATTAAATGACGCTGAAGCATAATGGAGGTTCTATGCCTTTAATATGCCGAATTATCTCATCCTTTAGGTATTGACTTGTTGCTGGCTTATCGACGAACACCTTTTCTTTCAAAGAACCCTGAAGAAAATGGCCCAACGGTTTCAAGTTATATGATCTTGGCGTCCAATTGACATCCCCAGTACGTGAGATAACATGGCCACTGTTTCGATAGCTGTGTGGCAAGTGGATCTGTGTATTGGTTTTTCGAGAATCACTTTTGGATTATCATTTGCCCAAATGCCGCAATTCTGCTTAATGACGAATCCACTGAGGTGAAAATGTGCCTCATCACTGAAGATGATTTTTTTCGAAAATTGATCATCCAGTGTTAGCAATTCTTGCCACCATTTTGACACTTGATAACGTTTGGAATGTTTAAGAAGCTTTAGTGCTTGAGTGAATTGCACGTTGTAAGCATGGAAATGCAAGTTGTTCATCAACGACAAACGTGAGAGGGACAATTGCTGGGCACGACAACGAGCTGAGGTGGACGGTTCTTTAGCCTCACTATCACGAGCAGCAGCAATAATTGCTGCAGTACGAGCTGAGCGAGGATGCACTGGTGTTTTCACATCTCCCACAGACCCGGATTGCTCAAATTCCTGTACGATTTTTTCAATTGTATGTACATTTGGACGATTAAATTGACCGAAAAAATCTCGAATTGAACGATATGCATTTTGATTTGGAAGCCCATTTTCATAATTAAGCCTGAATGACTTTAACACATTGCTCGATTGTGTATCTTTCCATTATTCAAATTAATTAAGTCTGACATTGAAAAATGACAAATTAAATGCAGAAAAAATCTTGGCGTTTTGGTGTGATTCACATTCAACAACGCTTTCGCATTTTTAAAAACATTTTATAATTTTTACGAACGAAGTTTTCTTTCGAAATAATCAATTGTTGAGCAAACCAATTTAAAATAGTTTTTATTTTTAAGCTTAAAGGCTATTATTTAAAGCAGTCACCTTCAGACGAAACAATTATTTTAAAATTGTTTTATAAACAAACAAATTCAAGGAAAATTTAAAACCACCAGAGGAAAAAAGAACTTTAAACTAATTAATTATACACAACAACAACAACTACATGCCCCGCAACAACAGCTCCTCTGGCAGACATTGAAACAAACAACCTCTTAAAACCAACTAAAATTAAATTTAAAGGAAAAACTTTATGTTGGCTTTTCATTTATCGACAAGTTTAAAACTAAATGAATGACAAAGTGAATGATGTAATGAAAAAAAGTTGAACGAATGAATAGCATTTGGTTTTGTTCTCTATAGTAAATTCATTACTCTTCCTAACTGTGCTCGTTTTGTCCACGATAAATTTTTCTTTTCTTTGTGAACGTAATATAATTATGTCTTACGTGCCATGCTCTCTAAATACAACTAAAAGTGAATTGGATTAACAATACGCAAATCCTGAGCCAGCAACTTTTCTTTGCTTTTTGCTTTTAGTTTGAAACAATTTTCTTTTGTATAATGGTGGCCAATAAACATTGAAAGTGGCGCAGACATCATTATATTTGCAAGATTAAATACACTAAATGTTGTTCATTTGCAGTTACTTAAAACTTTTTACGACAAAACACCAACACATCAAAAGGATTTATTTTTGCCCATCAAATGAAATGAACAGCGCAAATCGTCCGCAAGAAGTTGTAATTGAATGTGTAATTTTGTTTTTTTCTTTATTTAGAAAGTTTTTCTTTTTGCACGCGGCCACACGTTTTATTTCTTAGAAAGAGAAAATTTTATTCATACAAAATACCTTTGTGTAGTACAACAAACAATTTCATACAAAGATTAATGAATGCGGAAACGCATTTGCCAACAACAGTATCCTCCTACTCCCACACTCATTTACACTCATATACAGAGTCTAACTCTCACAGTGGCTCACAAAGCCACCCCAAGTGTTGATGAAACAAAATTTTGTAAAAAGTATAAACAATTTTTTTTCTGTTAGAGACCACACTATTCAGTCAAAGATTATCATCAAAAGCCCTCCTTTGTGTGGCTGGCTGAGTGAATAACAGATAAAAGGGAAATACGCCATCAAAAAACGGAGGAATAGAATTATTATTAAAAATCATACTTTTAAAACACAAAAACTTTTTTTTTAAAAAGAAAAGGAATATTTTTTGAGAAAAATCAATACTTTTTCAGTAAAACTAGTTTTTTAGTGACGATAAAATCTTGGTATTAGGGCGTTTCAAACAAAAAATAGATTTTTCAATTAACAAAATTGTAATGAAATTATACATTTTAATTGAGTAATAAAAAATTGATATAAAAACTGTGACCTTAAATCGAATGGTTAGCAAAAACAACAAAACTAAAAAGCTGAATATTTTTGCTTATTTTATTAAAAAATGCATTATATACATTAATTAAAAAAAATACAAATTTTGATTGAAAAAAAAGAAGTTCGCAAAGGAAAAAAAGTTTATTTTTTACGAAAAAAGCATTTTTTTTTAAGAAAACACCTTTTAATCTTTATTCCCAACCTTTAAGCGCAATCTTAAAACCCAGATTCTCAACCACTGTGCCACGGCACTTTTGTGTCCCACTAAATTTTAAAAGTGTGCCGCCAAATTCTGAATATAAAAAATGTTTATATTATTAAATAATTAGAATTACAAAAAATGGGGTTTCAATACTTTTGTGGCCCCAACGAACATAATAATGGCGGCATAAAGCTATTTTGAAACGAATGACTTGGATGTTTGTAATGTAAAAACGGCGAAGTAAAAAATCAGCTGATGTATTCAAACAGGAGCTTTTCACTGTTTTATTAACATATTATTTTATTATAATGAACTATTATATACAGTATGTAATACGCAGTAAGTAAAAGGTCTTTCTGTCAAAAAACAGAGCGTTAAGCAAAGAAGTAACCATTTGTAAAAATAAAACTTTTAAGTAAAAAATAAATTTTTGCGGAAAAGGTATGTTTTTGATGCAAAAGAAAAAAGGAAAGCAATTTTTAGTGTATAAAGTAGCCTTTTCGTTAAAAAATTAACTTTATTGTAAAATAGATCGTTCTAAATAATAAAATTATTAAATTAATTAACTTTAAAAAAACAATATTTTTTCATGCTATTTTTTATATTATCGCCATTAAACAATTAAATCACCGATATTGATTGTTAAGGGTGAAAGCACGTCTTGATGGCCATTTTGCTACCGCTTATTTAGCTCTTCAGGAAACTTCTCACAAATATTTTAAATAGACTGAACATTTTTGTTCCAACAATAAAGTAAAGACAAAAATCAAAGTTTAAGCAAAAACAACAATAATCAATAGTATTTTTATTTTTCTTTTATTCACTGTATACGGCTGAATTTTTTTGGGCTCTTTTATACAGTTGAAAGAGAATAAAAAATAAAATATCAAAAGACAATACGATAAGTTATTTATATGAACGGGCAATTATTAAATTAAAACACGGAAATTAATTTATTAAATTAAGTAATTTTAAAAGCGAAAAGGCATAGAGACGGGCTTTCCCCCACAATAATCAATATCGGCGATTTAATTATTTAATCGGGATAATATATTAAATAGCACGAAAAAAAGATTTTTTTAAATTATTTTTTCTTTTTTTTTTTTTTTTTTTAAATAACTTTTTGTAAATATAGTGATCCTTTAGTGCAAAAATTTACTTTAATGTAAAAGTTACGTATTTGTGAAAAACTGAATTGACTTTGTAGTGGAAAAAGTGAAATTTTCGATAAAAAAAAGATGACTAATGTATTAAGGGAAATTTAGTGGAAAAACTTACTTTTTAAAGGAAAAAAAAACTTTATGAAAAAAGTGAGTTTGTAGTGAAAAAATCTACTTTTTAGTGGAAAAAGTTACGTTTTAGTGGAATAAATGACTTTTTAAAAGTAAAGGAGACACTTTATTGGTAAAAGTGTTTATTATTGGAAAATGTCAAAATGTGTCTTTGTGAAAAAAGCAAATGTTTAGTAAAATCTACTTTTTAGAGACTCTGTTGCATTTTAGTGATTATTTGGCTCAACTAGTAAACTGTTTTTTTTTTAGTGAGAAAACTGTATATTTTGGTAAAAATGAATTCTAGTAAAAAACTGAATTTTTAGTAAAAAAAAAGGCAAAATTTTAGTTAAATAAATACTTACATGAAAAAAGTGACTTTTTAAGGAAAAATAATAACTTTTAGTAAAACTGATGACTTGAACGCGAAGTAAGTTTTTAAAAAAAAAATACTTTTACCTAAAAAATGTGACCTTATACTAAGGCGTTCTAGTGGGAAATGTATTTTTAATAAAACAGCTGATTATTCAATGACCCAAAAGCAGTTTTACTAGAACAGGAGACTTTTTAGTGAAACGAATGACCTACCTTTTAAGGAAACAGATAATTTTTAACGACAAAAGGATTGCTTTCAAAATTTTTTTTACCGAAACATTTGGCCTGTCATTGTTTAGAGTATTTTAATTAAAAATAATAGACTGTGTTCACTACACGGTGAAATTTTTAAAAAAAAAATCACTGACTTTGCTCCAGTCTTGTGGTAAAAAAAATAGATCTTGTGTTACGACCTTTTACTAAAAATTTATTTCTTAGTGAAAAAAGTTTTTGTAAAAAAGCTGACATTTAAAATAGAAAAAATAAGTTTGTTTAACAAATTTACATTTCTAATAGAAAAAACGGTTGTTAAGGAAGAAAACAGAAAAAATACCCTTTAAAATGTCTCTTGTTTTTTTTTTTTTTTTTTTTTTTTAAAACGAGTTTTTAAAAAAATATTCACTACTCTATTTCGTAATAACAGGCTGTTAAGTGAAAAATAAACGTCTATGTAAAAGGAATAATTATTATAGGCAAAAAAGGATCCTTGAATGTGCAATTAGTAACTTTAAGTTCTAAGTTTTTGTTTTAGCATCATTTTGTCGAAAAAGAGTGGAAAATTAGGTGTTCCAGACTATAACTTGTTTTGACAAAAAAAAGTTAAAATTAAATAAAATGAAAATTTTTGGAAACATAAAAAGTACTTTTTTTTAAACAGAAAAAAAGTACCCTTTTAGGGAAGACGACTTTTTGGTGGAAAATGGCTTATTTACAATTAAAAAATAATGCAATGTATATAACGCAATAATGAAAATATGCCATTTTAAATAAAACTAATGTAAATGATTTGTTTTTTATAAGAAAGAATTTTTTAAAAAAGTCTTCACGTTTCTTTTGGGTAAAAAAGAGAATTTCTCTGCACTTTTGTAAAAAAAAAAAATTACAACAATTATTTTTGCCAATTTTAAAATAATAATGATGAGAAACATCATATTTATTTTGTGTTGAAAGCTTCAAAAGTAATTTCTTGTTATTTATTATTGCTTTTTTCTAAAAAAAAATTGTTTGTTCTGAATTTTACTTTAAGTAAAAACAAATTTATTTCTCATTTAGCTTTTAGCATAACTTCCCCTTGTAAGAAAAAAAACAAAATAATTTCAGTTGAATGAATACAAAAGTTTTTACAACCAAATGAATTACTAAAGAAATGCTCTTATTACAGCCAAAGATTGTTATGGATGAACATCCCTCTTTTGGCATGAATACCTTACAATAATTTTAATGTTTTTGCAGGCGTTATAACAAAGTATTATGAGTATTCAACCTTGTTTTTTTTTTCTTCTTCAATTTTTTATTGCTTTTCCAGTTTCAAAAGAATTAAAAAAAAACAGGAATCTTTTAAACAAATACTGAAAGTATTAATGGTTTTTGAAAATAAATAGTGCACTGTCCTCTTAACACAAACAACTGTAAAGAGACAAAAAGTACGTGGAATATTAATGAAGGCTGGTTGACAAGACAGACAAAATAAAAAAACTGGGGAAAATGAAATGAAGCAAATTTAAAAACATTTTAATAAAGATGACTTGCAAAATTAAGCAAATTATTTTTAGGTAATGAAATTTATTTTTCAGATTTGTATTAAATAAATGCTGGTTTTCAAATTGGCCAAGAATTTTTTAAGACCAGTGAATTCCTTAAATCGCCTTTGTTGTTTTATTTTACCTACCAATTTTAGCACAATCATTACAAAAAAACAAAAACAAGAATCTTTTATTCAGTTTTAAAAAGAATGAAAAAAATTCTAAAACAATTAAATTTTGTTGTTCAAATAGTTTTCTTGTTGCTGTTAAGTAGTTTAATAAATAAATTTAAGCCACCCATTTTGTAGCAGAAGTATGCTGCTCTTTTTCCATTAAAGTATGTGTGTGTATTGTAAGACACTAAGTATAAATATTTAGTAATCTTTAAGTGCAAACTGCATTAACAGTATTGTCTGACTGAGTCTAGAGACTGAGCCCATTTCGGCCATATGCCTGCAAATTGTATTAAACTAAGAAAAAAAAAACAAATTATCAACAGCAAGAAAATTCTAGCAGGATAATAAACGCTAGAAATTACTATCCCAGGACATTTAATTTCTTAACAAATTCTCAACATTATTATAGTGCTTAATTGTATAAAAACACGTTGTTGCTATTTAAAACGCAGAGGTTCGTAAAGTATGAATTTTAAAAAGAATTTTTCTGCCACCATCCAATCGAAAGTCCGTTTTTCTAGGCGCATTAGCGCGACGCCAAATGATTGATCTTTTTAAAAGAGAAATTTAGAAATCGTAACTCAGAGAGAATGTCATAGAATGATGAGAGTGTTAACAAGGATTTCAGATGCTGTACTTTGGGGTATTTGAAAGAAAAGTGACAATAATACCATAGTTTCGAAACCACTAGCTCAATAGCATTGAAAGTTTATACGGCTGTAGAAGAATAAAGCACAGTTTAAGTTTTAAATAAAGAGTTTATACTGCTTAGGAGTCGGTGCTACGGTGCTATAAATCTGCACATCTCGAAGGTATGAAAAATTAAAACGGTTGTTCGGCTTTTAAATTTTAAAATTTATTTGTAGTCCTAGCTTTTTGTTTTAGGACAGCAAAAACTTTTCGATTTTTATATATATTTTTTTTTTTTTTTTTTGTTGATTGACAATAAATATTTTTGTAGAAGAATCTTCTGTAAGTCAAAAAAAGACGGAGGTTATCAATTCGACTGAATGTCTTTTTTTATTTGTGCCTCCATAACTCTGTCATTTCTGAACCGTTTTCAAAAAGTTTTTCTTTATTTGAAAGGTATTGAGTAAAGATTGGTTCGGTTTTAAATTCAGTTCAGAATTTAAATTAAATGGTGTCTCAATAAGACATATGTGTTTTCTACGCGTATTATTACCTATAAAGGGTATTGCATTTAAATTAAACATGTAAGATTGCTATATTCGACTATGCCAAATCTTATATACCCTTCACCATCTATGAAACTCTAGTTTAGTGAAGTAACTGCAATCAAAAAAGAAAAGACTGGAGTGACAGAGAATTTTACATAAAAATGACATCGGCTCTTAATGGGTTAAGGATTTTTTAAAAATTTTAGTATTTTCTTAAGGATCTCTTCAAAAGCTTTAAAATGATACCCATATTGATATTTCAAAAAATTTTAAAATTTCAGAGTCCCGTTACTCGGAAAATATGGATAAGCTCCAATTTTTTTACATGATGTTTTTTCTTATTTTTTTAATTCTCTATAGCCCTATATATTTATTATTCTAAATGACCTGTAAAATTAGAGGAAGGCCTGGTGTTTTGCCTGCTGCCTCAAAGGACATGAACCGATCATGCTGATTTCGAATAGCGGCTCTTTCGACACTATATCTGATCGAAAATCATATTTATTTTTTATTTTTTTTAAATCAAGTTGGCAAATTTGATTTCAACACTAACACCGACGGACATCGCTCAATCGACTTCGCTATGCATAAGAAGTCAGTATATATATACTTTATGGCGTCGAAAATGGATGTTGCAGTAATTACACACTTATATGTATGTTTCTTTTTTCCACTTTTTGTGGTGAAGGGTATAAAAACTGCGTATCACTATAGCTCCCAATAGAAAAAAATAATCCAAAAATAAATCTAAAAATTAAGCAGTGTACCCACAGATGACGTATATTTATTTATATGGGCCTATCTCTTAAACTCTTATAGACAAACACATGAAAATTGAAAAAAATGTCGATTGCTATGATTGTTACAGTAACAACCATTGATTTTTAAAATTGTAAATTAAAGGGTGACCCAATAATTGGCCGAAATTTTGAACCCTTATAGGCAGTTATCTAAAACTTACAAGGGACCTATTTTTCAAGTCCGCTAAAACAACAAGTTTACAAATTAAATTTAGAAATTAAAGGGTGTGCCTAAAATAATATAATTTAATTATTAATTGCTTAAGCTTAGAAGTTAGACAGAATGCCAACTACTTTGTTTGGTATAATAAGAAGTATAAATACTGTAAATTATAAATTAAAGGGTGTTAAAATAGTTTACACAATTTAATGTATACTGCCAACCTGTGGAAAAGTTATAGACAGACGTTTAAAATTTACAAAGAACCGAATTGCTAAGTCCACTATAAAAGTAAGTATAAAATTTATATTTTGAAATTAAAGGGTGCTCCTATGCGAGCTGTAATTTGTTGTAGACAGACGGTTGATTTTAATTAGAAGCTGTAGTGCTAAGTCTGCTAAAACAAGTATGTGTCCATACTTTTGAACCGTCATAGAAAATCAGATCAACTCTGTTTTTTCGCAAGAATTATTTATTAATTATTCAATAACTTTATATAAAAATAGTTATACTTGTACTGCTTTGAAAGCTATTTTTTACAAACTGTTGAGGGGATAAAATCAATCTTAATTCTTATTCTCTATCTATAGCCTTTGCATTATATACTTTTTTGGGGGGAAAATCCATTTTAAGACAGCTTTTCCCTCATAAATTAAGTGGAATTTTAAGATTGAGACCTGGTTTGAATGTTTCAACATGCCCTTTATTATAGTAAATTTTGCCCGTTTTATGTTAAATATTGCAAAATAAATTTGGAAAATCCCATTTTTGGAAATTTTTGAAACCTATCTGGGAATTGTGAAATTTACATTAATCAATGTAAAAATGAATTAATGCAAATCCCACAATTCCCACTATAGTTTCAAAAATTTCCAAAAAATGGGAATACATTTGATTAATAACAAAATAATTTTATAGCAATAAATAAAGTTATTTGCCACAAAAACTGAATTAGAAATATATATCTTTAACGCCTTTGCAAAAAGTCTTTTAAAAAAATTTAAATTTTAAAGGAATAATATTTAATTTGGTTTAGAAATTTCTCCATTAGCCCGTTACTAAAAATATTGAGAAAATCCCATTTTTGGAATTTTTTTAAACTTTTCTGGGAATTGTGGGAATTTAAATAATTAATGTAAAAATGTATCTATATTTGCATAAGATTTATAGTAAAATAATTTTATAACAATAAACACAATTATTTCCACACAAGCACTCTTCACCATTTTTGCAAAGAGTCTTCAAATAAATTTAAAATTTCAAAGTAATAATATTTAATTCGGCTTAAGTTTAAGGTAGTTAAATTCCTTAGCTTATTAAAAAAATATATTTCGAAAATTATTGTGTTAATTTTGAAAGAAAACAGCAAAACTTAGACACCGACAGAATGTAATTCACCATTGTTATGCGATTGTGATCTTCGTGTATTTAACCAACTAATTTTATAAATAAGAAAGCACAGATAATTCAGAATCAGTCACAATTAAAGGGGTTAGACAAACTGAACGTAAAGCTTTTTTTGCTGTAGTTTTCTTAAAAAAAATACTCACAAATGTTAGCGAAGCAAGCTATCACACCAACACTTTATTTAAAACTTGGTGCACACGGCTTATTTTTTAGCTCATAATGCGGTTCTTAAAATGAATTTGACATGATATAGCCCCTGTTCTTACATCGATCAAGATTTTTTCTTAGCTCATGCAATACAGTCTTCGTGGAGCACTGATTTTTATCAATAACTTGTAAAACCTTTGCCAGGCTGTCACATTAATATTCACTATACACTTCCAAGTTGATGTAGGATAGGATGGGATGGGATAGCATTCTCTTATATAAATTTTACGCAGTTATTTTGTAAAGCTTTTAATGAAAAATTTTCCTGAGTTAATTTTTTTTTTCAACTCTATTAAAGCTTTGGAACCTCTGAACAAAAATTACTATCAACAACTTACAACAATTTAATAGAAATCTTACAATTTTACTTCATCTAACTAAGAAAGCATTCGCACTTTGCTAACAATTAAGACTTAAAATAAGACAACAATGTGTTGCAGCAGCAAAATAGAAACACACAAATACTAAAATAAATAATTCTTAACACGGGGCAAGGGAATTCAACAACAAACATCATAAATATTTTGTACTACATAAAAATTCATAACTCTAAAACAAAACATTAAGAGTAGAGGCGAAATAAAGGCAAAAATTAAAGGAACTAGAAAGTAACGGAATAGAACTACAAAGAAGTATAAATAGTGCCCGCTAAAGCTGAAGCAGTATTTATTACTTCTTCTATTGCAGCTTTTTTATTGTCGTCCATGCTTGGGCCTATCACCTACAGACCTTTTTTTCGAAATCATTCACTACACGATTAACACTGCGCTTTGTTAGCACGTTGTTTCATTCAAGAATTTCACGTTACTTTCTCATGGTCACAGTAATCGATGATTTTAATGTTTTAACGATAAAAACACACTGGTTTATCGAATATTTTTCCATAACAAATTTTCCACGTGTCTACTTCACGACTCCCAAATATGAATTATAAAGACTAATCTTTACAAAAGTGGCGGCAAAACAAAGAAGTATACCTTCCTGGCGGACACCCTATATTTTCAGAGTATTTACAAGCAAGAATGGGCGAATGATGACAGCATTTCCAAATGAACACCAAGCTCTCAACCTCTAACGATGCATTAGCCCGCGGGTTTTCCAATTACGCAGAGATAGCAACGCAGCACTAAGGGGATGACCCCTATTCAAGCTATACTTCGTGTCAAAATCCGGAAATACGGTTTTGTAAATAATAGAAGGAGTAATGTTTATGAACACTGGATTTCAAATTTGCCACATTGAAAGTGACAGGAAAGACCTGTACTGGGGTTGCTCGCCTAAGACACGAATTCTCTCTGTATTGCATAGTGTGATTCACCGGCCAATCGACTACCGATGGATGAGCTCTTAATGAAAAATATATTGTCTAATCTCATTAGAGCACATTCCACTGTAGTACCAATAAAACAGTGAAACACAACTGATCCATAAGACTTTTTGTCCTTTTCGGCATGCGGTCGAGTAAATCCAACACGGAGTTTGGAGCACCGGCACATGCATGAGAGTTGTGTTCAATTATTGGACGTATGTAGGAGGTACTCGTATAAATAGTAAAAAGATCCGATGAAGGCACTTGGAAGCTTCTTTTCAGACTTTAAAAATATTTTCAAGCCAACCGAACACTTCGTTTTAAAGATAAAAACCTCCAAAGCTTCTGATTCCTTAATACTTATACTATCCAAATTTACAGATGAAGCCCCATCTTCAGCGTCTGGGTGTAAGCATACAATATTGAGGTTTAAAATCGAGTTTATTCGCCTGACCACATCGTCAGAGAAGATGATCTTTCACTTATGAATCTCTCATACGAGTTGTATTCTATTCTAAGTCGGATATAGGTGGTGTAAGCAGATCAGATAGAGTGAAATATAAATAAATAAAATAAAAAATAATAAATTAAAATAATATTGCTTTTTTAAATTGACATGAATTTTGGCACGAAAATCTATTATGGTTATAGGCTATTAAATCAAGAAAACAAGAAAAATCCGACAAAGAAGAAAAAATTACCCCTTACAAGAACTAATCCTACCTCTGAAAAATTCAAGTTTTATTTTAGTTTTCAAGTCATTTTGTTAAGCAATTACAACTTTAAATTTGAAAAAAAAAATTAAAGTTGGACTTAAGAGATTTTAAAATGCCATTTTCGCCCCGCCCATTTTTGTGAGCGGTAAAATAAAATATTATTTGAAAAATTAATTTAATTTTAAATGAAATGGATTAAATACGCCTTTAAAACAGAGAAATTAATTTATTTGCGCAGGGGCAGCTATCCCTTTAATTCCAAACCCAAAAACGTCCCTGTGAAAAAACATTTTTAATTGTGTTTGCCAATTTCCTAAAAATATTTATTATTAGGCTTTTCAATGCCTTACCAATCCCCGCCTCCCAAGAATATTATTTAAAAGATATTTTTGTAATTTATTACCTTATAGTATTTTATTTATCTGAAAATAATTAATTTATTCGTAATATAACTTTTTTATTATGGTAACGGAAAATTTTTTTTAAATTGTTGCAATTAATTTTTTTAATGTTTTTGGTCCTTCTGCGTCTGATTCTTCATAGACCTCTTTCGAATTTGATCTTCTTCAGTGTTTAGTACAGATGGAAGCGTGAAGAAAGGTAATAAACATTTTTTTTTTTTGGAGTGGGTTAGGCGCGAAAACGCTTAACGTCTTTTTTACAGTATAAAAGTAGAAATTGTAAACTTTGTAGCGATATGGAGATCACTCTCAAGATTTTTTTCATTTTTTTTTTTGTAACAAAAAAATCCTTTTTTTAATATCGAACGAAATTTTTTATCATAAAAATTTAAAAACAATATTTTTCTAAAAATGTATATTCATAAGAAGCTGCTAATATAGGCCTTCATAGAAAAAAAAAACTTCATTCGTTAAGCCACAAAATAAATACCTTTCAAACTCACATAAAGTCAATAAACACAGAAAAAGGTGAAATTTTTAAAAAATCGCCAAAAAAAAAATGGCACAAAAACGCGCAACGTTTTTTTCTTAAGTATAAAAGTAGAAATCGTAAATTTTATTGTGATATATAACATTTTTAGGATCGCGATAGAAATCACTCTAAAAACCTTTTCACATTTTTTTACAAAAATTAAACAATAAAATCTTTTTTTTAATTCGAACGAAATTTTGTATTTTGTATAAATTTAAAACAAAATTTTTCTAAAAATATATATATGTGTTTGCAGATATAGCCTTTCACATGAAGGAAAAAAATCAAAACAAAATCTATATTGGTTTAGCCACAAGAAAATATATTGCAAACCTCTTAAAATCGTATAAAGTCGATAAAACCGCATGCGATGTATCCAACTTTCCTGACTTTAGTAGTGTCCAAAAACGACAAATCTCAAGCAAAAGCTTTGAAATATCACTATACGACAGAGAATTATGTTATCTGTCCAACTGCGTACATAAATTTTTACACTTCTGAAAATTAGTTTTTGGTGTAGTGTCCGGCTAGATTGGCAAAACACCCCTTTCAGTATCAATGAATGACATTTTCTGTACGACGTCTCTGTGGATGCGTGTTATTATTTAGAGTAAACGTGGCTTGAAAACGTTCCCTAATTAATCGAATTAATTGCTCTGATGGTTGATTATTTTGATTCTAAAATGAAAGTAGTGCACGATACGGTATTTCTAACAGACCCATGATTTTCAAACTATATTTGCACAATATGGATCGTTGTTTAGGTGTCAATGTATTCATGTGGAAATACCAAACCAAACAAAACATAAATCACAAGACAGCTGAAAAAATAGCTGCCACTTAAAAAAGTATTGCCACCTTAGAGTTCAATACTTCTATAAAAAATACTCTTTACAGCAACCTTGTTCAAATGTAAGACGACTCATTTTTGTCCGTTAAGGTATGACTTTAATATACTGTCGTTTGATAATTTTGTACTTTTCGAACATAGAATATAAGAACAGTAGTTGGTCGATATGAGATTTTAACTGCGTGTGTTTTTATTTCATATTAAACTTATTTGTCATCACGGCATGTGTGAGCAAAACCAAGTTCTCTAACAAAGTGTCTGAGCAACAATTTGCTCCGTTAACTACAGGGTTTAAATAGCATCTGGATTAGTAAATAAACTTGGTTGGTTTTAGCTTGCAACAACAATGAACAAAACAAATGCATTTCAAAACAAAAACAAAATAAGGAATTCAACTGTTTAAGGAAGCAAATGGATAATTATAAAAGCAAACAAACATAGTCACATAATGAATTAAATTTGCAAAGAAATTTTATTCATTCAACTACTGGCTGGCGGAAAAGCAGACAGAGACACAGCAACATAGACAACAAAGTTAAAGAATAAAATTGTTGTCAATTTTTTAAAAGAAACCATACGGCTGCTTATTCTCAGACAGAAAAAGTTTGCGATAGAAACGATTGTTTTTTTATAAGTTTTTAACAAAAGGCAATAATATTTCTTTCAGCATATTATATTTTGTATTGTATTGTTTTCAATGTTCATGATATTTTTAATATAAAACTTCTGTATTATGTTAAGTTTTGAATTTTTTTATCAATAGTTTTAATTACTGGGCAGAAATATAGACTCAGACTGAAAACTTTATAGAGATTTCGGGTTATTAGTCTTAGTTTTATAATCGTAGTAGGCAGACATTTAGATTTCAGGCAGAATATGTACAAATATGTCCGAAATGAAACTGAAATTAAAGGGCGACGAATACGGCCTTATCTCTTAAAATTTTATAGGCAGACGCTTGAATTTTTTACGGAGTACAAATGGCACATTAATTTTTAAATTAATCTATATATATAAAAATGAATGTCTGTCTGTATGTTTGTGCTTTATAGGAGGCCAAACCCTTGGACCGATCTTCCTGAAATTTTCACAGCATGTTACTGTGACTCTGGAAGGAATAATAGGTTATATGAAGTTTTAATTGGACAACGGGGCGTGGCACCGCCCATATAACCCAAAAATTTAAATCGCCATATTTTGGCCATTTTTTGACCTACGTCGACGATATTTGGTACATATGGTACTGGCATAATTAGGAATACGTACCAGGAGAAAAATTTAAAATCGTAATATAGTCTTAACTACTGGACCAATCGTCATTAAATTTTCGCAATAGGATATTCTTGACTATATAAAGTTGGGAGTGGACAAAGGGGCGTGGACAAGGGGGGTAGCGAAGCACACCGGGTTCATCTAGTTAATCATAAAAAGGCCGATAGTTTTCACTGCGATACACTATAACCTTCACCACAAAAAGTTGAAAAAGAGTATATCTTAGTTTGTCATTCTGTGTGTAATTTCTACAATATCCATTTTCGACACCATAAAGTATAAATATCATGATTTCTTATGCATAGCGAAGTCAGTTGAGCAATGTCTGTCTGTCCGTCCGTGTTACTGTTGAAATTCACCTAAAAAATAAATACGTCAATCGATTAGATATAGTGTCGAAAGGGGAGACATTGAAAACCTGCATGATCGGTCCATGTCCTTAGAGGCAGCAGGCAAAACAACACGTCTACCTCTAATTTGTTCAAATCATTTTAAACAATAAATTAACTCCCATCAAAATAATAGATAAATGGGTCGATTAAGAATTAAAAAATAAGAAAAAAACATGAAGTGAAAAAATTGGCTCTCGCCCACATTTTCCGAGTTAGGAGGCTCTGAAATTTTAATTTTTTTTAAATATCAATATGGGTATCATTTTAAAGCTTTTAATGAGTTCTTTAAGGAAATACTAAAATTTTTTAAAAATGCTTAACGCACTAGGAGGCGATGTCATTTTTATGTA
Organism: Gymnosoma rotundatum; assembly: GCA_916610165.2. Taxonomy (NCBI): domain Eukaryota; kingdom Metazoa; phylum Arthropoda; class Insecta; order Diptera; family Tachinidae; genus Gymnosoma; species Gymnosoma rotundatum. The sequence goes on from OU744338.1 coordinate 120,999,901, forward strand.
AAATTAAAACAGTATATGCAGTACAAAATTTTTTATATTTTTCAATTCTCTGTCACCCCAATATTTGCTTTTCTGATTTTAATTACTGCACTAAGCTTGGATTGGAATTACTTCACTAATCTTACTTGTTTTGGCCAAAAGTAAAAATTTTATTTTTTTTTTAATTTTTTTTTTTTTTTTTGCTTAATATAATCAAAAATATGACAAAGTAAGCATTAAATACATTTTGAATTAAAAAAAAAATTTATTGCTGTTATCAGAAAATCATCAAGTGCAGTTAATTTTGTGCCATTTTCTAATAAAGTTTTCGTAAAAACATGTATATTTTTGAAAAATTAAAAAATGGGAAATAACTCTGAAGGTAAGTACTCTTACATTCTATAGCAAAGTGTTAATCAACTCATCTATGAAATCGAATAAATTGGAAAAACTAAAGTGACCTGCGTGGCAAATTCATAATTATTATATAAAAAAAATGAAAGAAAAAATAAAAATAGTTTCTGAATGTTTGCTGTGTTTTTTGTATAAAACTTTTTTAAGTTGTTATTGTCTTCTGTCTTATTGATTCAATGGAGTTCTCATTTAATCAATTTGGCTTTTGATATAAGATTTTCTGTTTTTCTATACAAAATTTGGGTAAAATCCATTGATGAGCTATTTGAGCAGTAGTGAAATGGCCATATGGATATGCTTTCCCTGCAGTAATACATTTCATTTTTTAGTTTCGTTTAAAATAATAAATATTTCATGAGAATATCATGAAATATTTATATTTGAAGGAATCAAGCACGAATAAAGTAAATTAAATATTATATATATGGCTAGAGAAACATAACGAAATTGACAAAATAGGTGCTATTTACAAAAATTTCTTGTCATACATTTCTGAGAGTAATTGCCAAACAGTGGGTCTCATGCATAAAAACGAGAAACAGAGTTGAGGCAGGTGAGCAATTGCTCGTTAGTCGAGTTAAATCAAACAGCAACAGCTTTTGTTCAATTCGTATGCATAAAAATGAGCTCAAACCAATTTCAATTACTTGAGCAAAGGGATCTCAAACGTCTAATTATTACTGAAGTGCAAACTTGCCGTCAAGTGAAACTGAAGGAGAAGTAGAATCAAATAATAATAAAATAGAAAAGGACGACACTTCTTAATTTTTAGTCAAAAAATAAAACAAAATAAATATTAAATCGAAAAGGGTCAATTACGAAGCATTAAAAATAATAAAGAAAAAAAACAAAAAAATAAAAACATGGTAACAGAAATTAAGAAAAAATTTAGCATTTAATTAACGGGAAAAAATATAATAAAAAAAATAGCTAACATGAAATGTCGCATAATAAAATAAAATACACAGGAGTAAAACAGGCAATAAAAAATTATTTTAAAAAACTGGGAAACTGATTTGTCACAATTGCTTTGTGCTAATTCTAATACCTCAACAAACAAACTTCCAGGTAAGTGTACCGTTATCGAATTAATTAAGAATACAAACCTGCATAATTTTCAAAATATTCAGCCATGATTCCTTTTTAGTGTACGTGAGTCAACTATAAGGCAGACTCAACGAAATTTGAGCAAGAGCTCACAAAAGAAAGCAAAAGCTTGCTTTTATGCATATGCAAATGAGTATAATCTCATCTAACTTAGTTCAAACTGAGCAAGGCAAGATCAAATGTTAGCAGTGAGTAAAAGCAAATAAATCTAATTTTATTATGCATACGACATCACAATTTAAATCACAATTCACGATTATTATGTTCAAATATGTATATAAAATGGCGTAATAAATCCAGAAATTTTAAAGTCATGCTGTTTGGCTTAAATCCGAAAACTTCGATCAGAAAACGTGAAACGCAATGTGCCTCTATTAAATCGAAACATGGTTGCAAACAAAAATTAAGGGATGGAGAGAATGGCATTTTGAACCCATTAATATTATATTTAGTTGACGGTTTGGAATTCGAAAATAAATTTGTTGAATAAAACCCTTTTTGAACATAATTTTGTTTGTTACTTCATTAAATTGATAAAATTAATTTCTACTGTTATATTCGAAAGGTAAGAGTACACTCGAAAATTTTTTTAGAAATAAGTAGTTGAGAAATCGAGATTATCTATTTAAGATCTAAAAAAATCTGGCATGCGGGAACCTGTAACCAGTAACCCCTTCTTAGAACTAATTATTTGTTAATTTTTTAAGTTAAATTTACTTATGTTTTTTTCTGAGTACATTAAAAACTTTTTCGGTTACTCCCTATCTTTTAAGTGTTCACCAAAAGACAACTGCAAAAAATGTAATTAGTTTTAGACAAAAAAGGGGGGAAATTTTCTATAGTGCGATAGTACCGAGAAACTAGTGCAGCATTAATTAAAAAATAAAAGTTAGGCAAAAAAAGATGCTGTAATTATTTATTTTTTAAAATCGGATACGAAGTAGGGATACAGCCGATAAAAACACGTAGTATCGTCGCTGTATTGGTATCGACCATATTTTTATTATCGATGCAACGATACCTTAAAAATATCAAAATAAAACATGCTTAAATTTTTTGTTACTTTACTGTACTTTTTAACCAACTTATAGAAAGAAAAACGTTATCAATTCAATTGTATAATGTACCTTTTTTTAAATAAATTTTACAAAAATATTTCCAACGAGTCGATCGCTTGTAATACAAAAACAGTACAGTGTTGGTTTTATGGGCCCACAAAACTCAGTCATTTCTAAACCAACATTGCAAAAGAATTTTTTTAATGACAGGTGATCAATCTTTAAAAATGAAGAGCTCCCCCTATAATCATATTTTTGCATGTTTAGTAGACATAACTAACACCCATATAAAATTCTAACAAAGTTGGTATCACTGTACCTCCCTATAGCAAAAAGTAATGAAAAAAATAAACTTGAAAACTAAAGGGAGTCCTCATAGCTAAAATAATTAGAATTTTACGGTACTTTGAAAGCATTATGTTCAAACACTTGAAAATTACACAGAATTTGAACTTCCATTTTTGCTATAGCAAATATTAAAATGAAATGAAAGGATGTCCCCAAGGTTATTTGATGTGTAAATCCTTATATTTAGAACCCTTGTAGACAGACAATTAAAATTTACATAGAACTAGTTGTGTCTCCTATACCAAATATATAAAAATTAAAATTGTAAATTAAAGGGTGCCGCAATATGTGATGTTATTAAATATATATGGCTTTATATTTTAAATTGTCTTAGACAGACATGCAATTAAGGCAAAATGTGTAATAATATATTCGCAATTATAAGTTTATAAAAACTAAAGGGTGTCCTTAGATGTAGCGTAGCTTGACTTTTGTGGCCGTCTTCTTAACTGTTGTAGCCAAATACTAGAAAAGTACACACAATGTGTCCGCTATAATCGTCTATAAGTATGTGGAAGTAGAAATTAAAGGTTTTAAAAATTGAATTAAGTGTCCATTTTTAACGGTTACAAGCAGAAACTTCCATACATAATTCCTCTGCAATGGCAATGTATAATTTAAAATTATAATTTAAAGGGTGTCCCGCTAGGTAATGTAATTTTACTTATATATTCAAACTTTATGGACAGAAGACTGAAATTTAAACAAAGTGTATATTAAAATTTTTATTTCATATTGAGTGACCCTCTGACCAACTGTCTCTTTTTAAGTCTATTGTAATCGCTGATTGAAATAATTCAAAAATTCAATTTTTTTAAGAAAAACTTAAAACTCATTTATCTCGGTAACTATGCGCCCTAGGAGGAAAAGGTCTTTAGTCTGTGATCATTTAAAAAATTAAAAAAAAAATTCAATTTTTGCTGATTAAAAACGCGATCTTTAAAAATGTTTGTCAGCAAAGTGGAAATTGTACGACCAACGACGTTTATAGATTCAATCTTTTCACGGGCTGAATAGTGTGTTTAACTGTATTTAATTTAAACATCACAAACTTCTATTATCATGTCCTGCAATTAAGCAAAAGAAACAGTCACAGCTTGGTCCGGCGCCTTAACATATTGCTGCGGGTCTCCAGTGACTATGGTCAAAGGGCAGTTGTGAGAAGCTGTTCAACAATGATGGCAAGCGTAAGATATATCACATTATGCTTAAAATTTAGACATTATCTCTATCTATTAAAGGGGTGCAAAGTGCATAAAGCAGTAATTAATACCGTGACAAAGTGTTTGAGAAAAAAGGAAATAAAGAGCATTTTGTCTTAAGAAAACTTGTTGCAAATTAAATTATTGTTTTTAATTGAGCCAAGTTGTTACTACAGACACATTTCGCTAGCCGTTATACGATGGCATTTCCACTTACAAAACTAACAAAAGGCTGTGATACCATAATGAACACTATTTCCAACAATTGTCTAAATAACAAAAACTAACTTTGAAACAAATATTTAAGTTGTTGTTGTTATTAACACTACATCTTTTACTAACACTATTGGGTCTTGCTAATGAAAACAAAGACTCTGGATTACAATGAGCAATTATTTTTTTAAGTAAAACAATAAGAATTAAAAATTAAAAAGAGTTTAAAAAAAAAGTATTAATAAAACAACACAATCATAATTTTCCAAGGGTTTGCTTCGAATTGGTGTGTGTTGTTGTTGTTTATGAACTTCATCTTTGGGAACACTATCATATGTTGGTGTTTCTTTTAAAAGTATTTTTACGTTGTGATTCCTTTTTGTATTTTATTTATTATTTATTTTTTTTGCTAGTGACAACGCCAAAAACAATATAGAATATTGTTAGGGAAACAAAAAGGAAGTGAGGACAAATTGTAGACAATAGCAAGAACTTACAAAAGAAAACAAGATGGCTAATGCTCTTGTACTGTAAACTCTTATTAAAACACGAAAACTTTAAGTCGCGCTTCTCATGTACACAGTGTGATGGAGTTTTAAAATTTATGTAAATATCCCAAGTGACTTTTATTAAAAAAAAAAAATAAACAAAATTTGTTTAGACCAAAATCAAATGCGAGGAAACATCTGAAGATTCATTACCGGAATAAGTGATACGAAACTAACATTTGTTGTATATAACCGTCAGCGTTTTCAAATGTTTTTAAATAAAAACGGCTTAAGAAAAGTAACTACTGTAGTTTTAGAAAACTTTTCAACAGACTGGACGTTAAGAGCATCAGCCGCTATAAGTTTTGCGAATTAGGCGCAGAAACTCTAAGGATTATGACTTTTATGTCGCACTAGATACAACTGACTGTGCCATCAGCTACGGAACGATGGCCATTGCTAACACCAGAAGAGAAATCAGCCATGCGATTTCTAAGGAGTGAATATTTAGATGAGTTATTATTAATAACTGGTAGAGATGCAATAGCTCCCTCATATAAATATTTTATTATTTTATTATATTCCATTTTATTAAAATAAATTATATTATAATTCATTTTTTCCTTTCTCTTCCGTTTTGTTTTATTCTATTCCATTCTATTCCACTCTATTTTTTTCTATTCTATTCTCTTCTATTCGATTATATTATGATCTATTCCATTATTGTTCATTCCTTTCTATATAATTCAATTCCTTTCCTCTCCTTTGTTTTCTAATTTACTCTATTCCATTTTTTATACTATTCTGATTTTTGTGTTTCATTCTCTTCTACTATATTCTGATCTATTCCTTTCTATTCTAGTCCATCCTATTCTATCCTATTCTATTTGACTGTATTCTATTATATTCTGATGCATTCTGTACCATTACAATTCATTTTGTTCCATTAGATTTCATTATATTCTATTACATTGCATTCTATTCCATTACATTCCTTACCAATCTATTCCATTCCATTCTATTATATTACATCCCATTCTATTCTTTTCCATTCCATTCCATTACGTTCTATTTTATTTCATTCCATTCTATTCCATTATTTGCCATTCTATTCCATTACATTCCGTTATATTCCATTACATTCTATTCCATAACATTCCATTCTATTCCATAACATTTCATTCTATTCCATAACATTCCATTCTATTCCATAACATTTCATTCTATTCCATAACATTCCATTCTATTCCATTACATTCCATTCTATTCCATTACATTCCATTCTATTCCATTACATTCCATTCTATTCCATTACATTCCATTCTCTTCCATTACATTCCATTCTATTCCATTACATTCCATTCCATTCTATTCCATTACATTCCATTCTTTTCTATTACATTCCATTCTATTCCATTACATTCCATTCTATTCCATTACATTCCATTCTATTCCATTACATTCCATTCTATTCTATTCCATTACATTCCATTCTATTCTATTACATTCCATTCTATTCCATTACATTCCATTCTATTCCATTACATTCCATTCTATTCCATTACATTCCATTTTATTCCAATACATTCCATTCTATTCCATGCATTCCATTCTATTCTATTACATTCCATTACATTGTATTCCATCACATATCCTTACATTCCATTCTATTCCATTAAATTCCATTATATTCCGTTGCAATCCATTCTATTCCATTACATTCCATTCTATTCCATTACGTTCCATTATATTCCATTACATTCCATTCTATTCCATTACATTCCATTCTATTCAATTACATTCCATTCTATTCCATTACATTTCATTCTATTCCATTCCACTACATTGTATTCCATCACATTTCATTCTATTCCATTTAATTCCATTCTATTCCATTACATTACATTGTATTGCATCACATTTCATTCTATTCCATTGAATTTCATTATATTCCACTACGTTCCCTTCTATTCCCTTAAATTTCCTTCCATTTCTTTTCTTTTCATTCCGTTCTATTATATTTTATTTCATTCTCCTCTATTCCCTTCTATTATAATACTCTTTTCTGTTCTATTCTTTTTTCAAAAATTTACTTTTAACTACGACAAACATACTAGGGCTATAAAGGGACAAAAATAAAGAAACATTGTTCCCATCTACCCAAAGCTTGGCCTTCAGTCAACCTTATGATCGAATACCCACACTTGTGCAGTATCGAGTTTAAAGTTTCCATTAAATATCACATCCATCTTGATTTTTAGTATTTCTTACTTAAGATTGACGAAAATTGATTCAATCCGAATGAACCAGTCACTTCTGTTCATAAATCCTATTTACAGGATTTTTGGAAGTTCACTTCTCATAACTTTTTGCCCCATTGTTCCTATTGTGATATAACAATGACATCTATTACTGAAATTTAAGATAACAAACAAAACTCCTCTAAGCGTTTAAATGAGAAAAAAAACTAATAAAACTTAAAAGTAGCAGAATAACTTTCATCATATTTTTATTCATTTCCAAGCTTTTATCAACAAATGGTTTCATCATTATCTTGGTACACAATTACTTGCCTCAATTCGTGGCTCTATTCTTTTTATTTAAGTTTTTCTTTTTTTTTTCTTTTTTTGTTGAAAAATGGCTTTGTTTATGGATTCTTCAATTTACACCTCCAAGGACTTAAACTTGGCCAAACAAACACGTACAAGAAATATCGGTAGAGAATGAAGGAATAAAAAACAAGTATAAACGAGCGTATAAGATGTAAAACGCAGGACTAGTGACTGCATTACCAGGACTATGAAAGCAAGTTTGTGTTTTCTTTTTTTTTTTTTTTTTGCCCATAAGCATTTCTATTGACAATAACAATATGGGAGGAGAAAAAGTAAAACTTTTTTCCATTTTAAGCAAATATTTTTTAAAAAAATTTTCAACAATATGATCCACAATATTTTTTCTTTTACAACAGACTGCCCTGCCTCTGACACTTTTTTTTCACTGCTGTGGCAGTATAAGTAAGTGTTAGTATTTAAAGCCGTTGTAGTACGTTAGTGATGGTGTCAGTAACAACTAAAGTGTTTTTCAGTATTAAAAATTGTTAAAAGAATAAAAGAGGAAAAAATATAGAAAAAAAGAAGCGAATGTCATTAACCACTACTGCAAGTAGTAAATAAAACTTAGGAAACCCTGCCACAAAACAAAGAAAACAAAAAGTTACAACAGTAAAATTTCATCACGTTCTGTTTAAGTTTAAGTTTACAAATTGTCTTGGCCAAGCCCAGCAAAACTTTTTATCGCTTCTCTGCTGGCTTCTATTGTTCTCATATCCATTATTTCAGTCCAGCAATCCCTTACTCTTATGCCCAGGATAACAGTGCCTTAAGGTAATTCTCATTCAAAAAAAGACAAATTTTTTGTAAGAATGTATTAAGTTTATTTTGTTAAAATTTTTGAAATATATATAACACATATTACTTGCATTTCTTCTGAAGTCTTTAAAAGGATTATTTTTCTTCTCAGGTATAATACTGCAAAATTTGAATATTTTTTTTAATAAATTTAATTTAATAAAAAATTTTTAACGGTAAAGCCTCTAAATTTTTAAGGTTTTTTATATTTTTTACTCAGTTAATGCATTTTTATTTCAAACAAGACAGTTCTTTTGGCTTTGTGAAATGTTGTATGGTCTAATTTTCTGAAAAGCTTTTTAAGCAATAAAATTTTTATAAATGAAGCATATCATAAAAAAAATTTTCCGTGAACTTTTAGTTGCTCAGCCTAAATTAAATGGCTAAAAACTACAACATTAATATTGTTACAAATATAAGATCTGGCAACCCCTGTTGTTGTTATCCGTATGAGAGTGGTGAATAAGTTAATTCAACTAATGGTGGGTGTATAGAATAAAAACCACAATAAGCTAATGGTTGCGTTGGTAGAGCTGCGTGCTGTAAAACAGAAGATTGTGGGTTCGAACGCCGCCGTCGGTCATGCGCACAACGAAAAATAAAAATTGTTATAATGCAATTAAAAATTAAAAAAACAGCAGTACAAACCTCCCGAGAGGCAAAAGTTAATTATTGTATGAAGCCATGGCAGATAATTTAGTGAAGACGTCCAATTTAATATAGGAGCTACAGATAATTGTCAAGAAGCCCTTTATAATAAAAACTAAGAACGGTAGCGGTTGCGCAGGGAAGTGTAACAGTAAAACAACAAAGTGTATGGCAGACGTGGGTTGTGGCTATTAATGTAAGGGGATGATTGGCTTTGATAAAAGGAGTAGTGGAGATGTCTGTGGATGGTTAAGGTTACTAAACAAGTCATCGAGTAGTTCATGTCTCGCCGGAGTTACACAGTAGGGTAGCGTGGATGGCTGCGTTTGTAGTAGTAACGCATATTTATTAAATACGAAACCAAGGGTTCACAAGACCGGTAGGATCAAGAAGTATAGCCAAAAGAAAGCCATAAAGTAAGAATACGGAATTTAGCCACAGTGGTATTTGCAATCAAAAGAATCCGTACCTTTGTTCTAAAAGGGAAAAACGTAACAATATGAAGAAAATCCCATAATTTCCAAAATAAAGACCAAAAATCCCAAAACTGGAATTGTTTACTCTTTTGCCTATAAAAGTTACATATTCGCTAGGGCTCACAAAATACTTTCAACAACAATATATATGTTTTCTATAGCAGTCTTCTTTTTTCGATCCTAGCGTTGGGATTTTATAACATAATAAATTTCAATGTCAAATAGGTCAAGTTCAAGGACCTCCATCTTTTACAAGAATATACGAAATTTGGTTTTAACGTACACACATATAATTACCATTGACAAAAATAAAAAAAATTTATATATTCCGTAAGAAATTTTTTTTCTATCGCACCAAAAAATTGATGGCCCTTTTTTGGCTAAAATGCTCAAAAATGCAATAATGTAGGATTTTTTAACTTGAAAATCATATAATTTCTTAGTAAAAAATATGTATTTTTTTCAAAATATTTTACATTTTTATCGTAGTTAAAAAATTACTGAAAATTGTGCCCAATATTTTGATAAAACGGGGCCAGGGTATCGAAAAACCAAAAATTTTAATTTTAAAATGCTTACAGTTTATTATTTCATGCAGTTTAAGGCATCACTGGGCTTTAAGACCATGTGTTTTTAAAAAATCAGATAAAAGTTGAAGAAAAAATGCTGAGTTATTCCAAAAATATTTCGATTCTGACCCACTGTGTTGAGTTAAACCACAATTTAAAGTTCTGTTCTTTGGAAAGGATAAAATTGAGTTTACCATAACCATTAATAAATTGACAGTTTGCTGTTCACAGATATCTGCAGCAAAGTTTCTAGTAATTAAATTTATATAATCGATACATAACTGGCCAAGATATGGAAAAAGCGGCCTCTTTCCATGTTGTTGTTTTCAAAAAAAAAAAAATCTCCAAAAAAATTAATTTAAAACATTAATTTAAAAACTTAATTTAAAAAAGTAATATAAAATTTAAATTAAATTTTTTAGGAATTTGTTTGTAAATAATAAAAAGATATTAGAACAAAAATTATAAATTTTTTTATTTTTCATGATGATGTTACACCAAGCAGTAGCAAAATAATTAATATTAAAATAAAAGAGACCTTAAACTTTAAAAATTCAATTAAAAAGATAAAATCGAGACTTCAATCGAAATTCTGTCCAGTTGATTATTATTTATTTTTAATAAACTTAAAATATTGTAAAATGTAATTATGCCTGGGTAAAATTTTTTACCGTTATGGTCTTTGGGGAAAAGGAATTAAAGACCGCTGTCGCTTTTTTGTCGCCTAATCCTAGAAGGTCCACAGTTTTTTTTCAGATAACTTCTTAAAGGTGGCTCATGAAGATGAACTTCACTCACTTTACCTTTCAAAAAATCCGGCATTTATTGGCTAAAATCTATATCGCACTTTTGCCTCTAACAATATCCTCAGGCTCATGTTATCTTTAATTAAAGGAAAAAGTAATTGGGAGCTTTTTAGCCCGATAGAGTTTAATTTTTTTTATTTATAATTTACATAATCTGGCAAATCATCATGAATAAATAAACGATATAAAATTATTCAGATTTACTTTCAAAACCAGTCATCAATTCGAGCAATTAATAGACGACTGTCTGACTTTATAGCGCACACAAACATCCATCATCCATTAATACTTAGATATATTTCAAAGCACATATTCTGTGAAGGTACCCAGCAAAAAATTAGACATTACCTTAAAAAGTACTTGCCATATAATGACTTACTTTCGTTACTCACTTACAAAACACATTACATTTGTTTCCAAAAAAGAAAGTAGTAATGGAACTAGTTCTTTAAGTCAAAAGCGACTACCGTACTAATGGTACTCATTATTTCCTACTATAATTAATGTAATCGATTCTCAGTAATTGATTATAAAAGTCTCATGCCTTATTAAAATCATTAAGTTGGCAATCTAGTTGGAAAGTACTTCTACCAAAAATGCTTAATTCGACACTTGATTACATTTTCAAAACTTTTTTGCTGGGTATGTGCGTACTGATTCTTTATCGGTCACCGGAATCGGGGTTTTCTTCGTCCTCTTCGTGAAGAATTTATCGCAAAAATCTAAGTCAATAAATTAAAATTGAATTTGGCTAAAGTTCAGTTCTTATTTTAATTGCTAAGAATTTTTAAAAAGAAAAATTATCTAAAAATGTTTGCTGATGTTTTCCAAAGAATACAGGAAAAATTAAGCACCGGCATTTTCTGGATCGCTACATCCTCGGTATATTTATTGAGAGCGAAAGTACGTCGCCTTGGACAAAAATCTTTAGTTTATTTCAAAAGTTTGTGAAAAGTTTCCTGAAGAACTAAGTAAGCGGTATCGAAATGGCCATCGAGATGTGCTTTTATCAATATCGGTGCTATAATTATTTAATCGGGATAATAGAAAATAGCAGATTTTTTTAAATTAATTAATTTAATGAAAAATTCCTGTTGTTTAATTTAATTCAATATTAATTTGGTTAAACGAAGTGCACACACAACCCAAAGCATTCCTTCTGGGCATTCACCTGTATAAAATCTAGCTCTTGCGTTAAAGTCACGTCACGTTATTGAACTTTTAAGCAATTGAAAACTGATTCGCTGTTTTATCGCAAAATGAGTTACAGCGATAAGACTTGTTGTTGACTTAAGGGGTTGTCTCAAGTGGAGTGAATCAAATCTATAAAAGATAGTACAGACTCCAACACATCTAGAAAAAGCCACCGTTTGCAACAGTTAACACTCTAGTGGTACCAATAGACCAAATTTCATTAAAGTGCAGCCGTATCAAACGTTTTGTTCGATGGAGATCGTTAGCGCACCATGATCAATGAGATGTTGTTTGAAAATATAGATGACCGTGATCCGTTAACGTCGTACGATTTGACACCTCTCGATTATTTGATGTGGGACCACGTGCAGTCAATGGCTTTTGCTAATAAACAAGCAAAAATTTAAGGCTTGTAAAGACAATATTGTTCATGTTATTCATGACACATGGCCAGCAATGGTCGGAAAAGTGGTCCAAACGCTGGTCATATGCACAAAATTATCTTCAAATGGCAATGTCATGTATAGATCCTTTGCATGAATATATTTATTGATTGAAATTAATTTTTTTTACAATTTATCAGGGTTAAGTTCCATATTTGGCAAGAGAGAGGGTACTCCGATGATACTGAAAGCTGCAGGAATACAAAACGGGGACTGTTGCGTGCCACGTATAGTTAATCTTTTAATCGCTATTTTAATCCCACAGTTTAAATTTGTATTATAAAGGAGGTCACTGATAGCGCTTACAGGGAAGAACAGATTCTGTACAACTGTCATCTGATTTTTTCCTACTAAAAATTTCGTACAATTCAAGAGAGTTGATTTAACTGAAAAGATGTTTTTTTTGTCTATCGACTTTATATTATAATTCATTACAGAAGTCAGGACGAAGGCGAATTTCTATTTTTGTAAATTAAAATTTTTGCACTTTTAATTTTCCATTAAATTGGACTTAGTACATTTGCTTCCTTATTCAATAAAATATTTGTACACTTGTGGTATTGCATAAAAATTTAACATGACGTTAAGGAATTTACCAACGAAATCACGCATAACAATCTTCAATAAATGTAAAATCGACAGTTTATGATTTAAAGAAAAATGTTGATTTGAAAGTCAAATGGGAATTTCTTCTTTTGTACGTGTTCAAACAATGACTTCATGTATGTAAAGAACTAAAAACATTTTGGAATTTAAATGTGTCAGTAGAAGCTTGAAGGTTTAAAATTAAGAAAAACTTCAATTTTTTTCGAAATTCAATTCAAGTCTATTTAAAAGAAATTTAAATTTTGAGATATTTTATTAAATTATAAATGAATTTCTCTTAGTAAAAATAAAATATTTTTTAGTATAAAAAGGATTCTGTCTGTCTGACGATGCCACAAAAAACCATTCGTTCGCAGAATTTAAAATGCAAAAATTCAAATCGACTTATTTAAACGCCATCTGCTGCCGCTTAGCAACTTTATTAGTTTCTTCTCATTCTACTAAATATTACGGTGCCTTCCTCCTCTTATATTACACTGTAGCATTTAAGGTAAAATAAGAAGAAAAAGTGCTGCTTCAGCTTCAAAACTACTGCGTCTGCTGAACACCATAAACGCTGAAACATTAAGAGTTTAACATGCGTTTACAAGGTTATTACAATCGTAAAGATTTCTGCCCCTGAATGGTTCAACAGTTTGTCAACACTCTTTAATTTGTAATTTTAAATATTTATACTTCTTATCATACCAGACAAAGTACTGGACATTCAGTCCAATTTTCAAGTCTTTTTATATAACAGTTTAAAAGATAGGTTCTTAAAAGTCAAATAACATCAATCATGGGAACACCCTTTAATTTCAAAATTTAAAGTGTATAATTGTTGTTATAGCGGACATAGCAATCCAGGTTCCCTGTAAATTTTAACTGTTTGTCTTTAACAATATAAAAGTTTGGCCACATATATCAAATTACATCAACTATTGGGATACCCTTTTATTTCTAACTCTTAATTTTATATTAATTGTGATAGCGGACTAATCAATACAGGTTAATCGCTTGTCTACAGTTGTTCAAAAGTATATATCAAATTAAATCAACTATTGGGGCACCCTTTAAACTATAATTTTGAATGTTTATATTTGTTATTATTACGGTCATAGTAATTGACATTCTGTCTATAACGGGTTAAAAAGATAGGCGCATATAGGTCAATTAAAGTCACTTATAGGACACCCTTTAATTTTTTGTTTAATTTTTGTATTCCTTTTTGATAATGGGAGCTATAGTCATGCGTAGTTTTTTTAAAATTTTAAATTGTTGTCTTTTACTGTTCAAACTACACGTAAAAACATGCATGTTGTATGGGGACACCCTTTAGTTTTTAGATTAAAAACTGTTTTTAAAACGGAGCCAGATTTAAACATAGTCTTGAAATAAAGACAAAATGAGGGCACAAACATAAACAAACAATAAATAGACGAATTAACAACCTCTTTCTTTTTTTAAGTTGGTTAAAAATAAACAATTTTGGTTAAAAGTAACCAAAATGGCTATGCTGGCTCACAACCCTCTACTGTAACCCTACTGTAACGCAATCATATACATTTTTGTTCATAAATAATTAAAATTGTGTTATATTTTTTTAACATTGTACTGAAGACATAGCTGGGACTTACTTGAAAGCCTTATAAGGACAGTCAGTTAGCCATCACCTTTAGAATTTGGTTTTATTTATAGTTCTTGCATAATTATGCTAAAAATTTGCTCACTTTAACGTAAAACTTTTTATTTTGTGAAAATTGTTAGTTTATATTTTTATTAGTTCAGAACTTCCATGCATGTTTTTTTTTTGGGAAATTAATACAAAAATTTTTAAACTAATATTTCTTTCTTAAGAAATTAAGAAATCAAAATAAACGTAAACTTGAGCTGTATTTAAATTATTCATTTAATAATAATTTTTAAAAATATATATTTATTTTTTTTAATAGATTTCTATTTTCAATCTGCAAGAGTATGCTGCTCTAATTAAATATAACAATAAGAGATTAAAAATGCTTTTAACAATTTGTATTTCATATTCGAAGAAAAAAATTTTATTAGTTTATTGTTTTATATTTCCAACATTTTAGTTTTATTTAAGTTTATCTTTAGAGAAATGGAGATTATTGAAGCAGTATTCAAATTAATAATGCTCTATCTGCGTATACTTTATTAAACATTTGATATTCATTTAATGAGAAATCAAAGTCTTAATGTGTGCTTTTATTAAATATACGATAACAGTTTATGTGTCATATATATTTCATCAGCATTATGATTATATGGATGTTAATATTTATTTAATATGCTACACAAATTGGATGTTGGAGAAACAAATTATACAACACACATTAGTTGTGTAAATATAAACTTAAAGTGTATTGTATATAGTGTTGCCAGATTCGACTTTTTTACATTCATCAGAAAAATTCTTGAATAATATTATAAGAAAAAAAATACAAAAAAAGAAAATATTTATTATAAAATATCTCAATGAAATATTAATTCGGTTGTTAAAAAAAATGTGGACAAATTTTATAGATGAAAATCGGTTGTTTCAAAATAAATGTTTTGATCCCGTTCAACACAGATGGAAAGGGTATATCTAAGTTTGTCATGCCGTTTGAAATTTTTATATTCATTATTCATTTCTTGTGTTGTTATATAGTGAAAATAATAAATGAACATTATGGAGTCATCGGCTGATCTACTTTAAACTTTTATACCTTATGCCAATGAACTACAGTATGCAAAATCTATATCAGTACACCCTTAGTAAATTCATTATATTCTTAAGATCCTTGAAAGCATTAAAATAACATATAATATAATATGATTAATATATATGTTATTTATTTAAATTTACTTTAATAAATTAATTAATTTTACTTGCTTCCTTAAAATATAAATATTTCATTATAATCTAATGATTTTTATTTAATATCTTTAACCAAGAAAATGAAATGTATTACTGCGGGGAAAGCATATCCATATGGCCATTTCGCTACTGCTCATATATAGCTCTTCAGTAGTTTCTACCCACATTTTGTAAAGAAAACCTCAGTCTTACGTTCAAAGACAAACTGATTAAATGAGAACTCCCTTGAATCAATAAGGCAAAAAGACCATTAAATTATAAAAATAATACAAAAACACAGCAATCATTGAGTAACTATTTTTATTTTTTCTTTCATTTTTCTACATCCTTAATATCATTCCATTCCATCGGAAACCTTTCATATGTTTGAAACACACCTGCGATTTTTTCATTATCATTGAAATTTCATCTGCATTGTTGGAAATAATGACAATGAAAAAAAATCAACTACCATTTAATGCTAATGATTTTATTTTAATTATAATTATTTTTAATAATGGCAATGAAATTTCAATGAAATCGTTTTATTACTTATTACAATTGAATCAAAAATAATTATTTCAATGAAACACAAATTCTTTATCCCAGCAACTTAAAAAAACTATGCATAAAATAAATAAATCTTAACACTCTTGTAAATAGATCTATATTTGAAAATTTTGTTAATTATAATTTTGAAGTGAGATAGATGTAAAACTTGATGTGTGAGATCTAAAGTTACCGAACACCACAACTAGCAACTCTTATAACTTACAGGAAATTTATAAGAAATACTTTACCAAATTTTTCTGATCTTAATGTCATTTAAAAATATTGGTCTACTATACTTTAAGATGTGTATTAAGTATACTAAGACAAGGAACATATACAATAATTATAAAGATTTTAAACCATTTATTTATTAGTGGGTGGTAATGATTGTGCTTTTTAACTTATTATCAATGAAACCTTTTCATTAGAAAGCATTACCATTAGTAAAAATAATGATAATGCTAATAATATCATTAGCATTATTTATCATTCACTGCTAATGTAATCGTCTATTAAATAGTCCATCTAATTAAATACTCCCATGTATGATTTGAAAGATTTAATGCGCAAATAAAAATAAAAATTGTAAACAATTTTTACAAATAAGCAACGTGCACATACAAATATTTCAATAAGAAAATTTATTGTTTGGAATCTTTTTTATATTAATTTTAATTAATTGCGCTTGATTCCTTCAAATATAAATATTTCATGATAATATAATGATTAATGATTATTCAACCAAATATTCATGATAGTTTTAAGATGATTTCAGATATTGTGCAAGTTTTGTTTTTAAAATAGTGAGAATTCAGTTATTTTCTTGAAAAATATTGAAATAAATTTTTTGTTTTTTATTTGTTTTTTTTTTTTTTTTCTTAAATAAAACGTTTAATTGAAAATTATGTAAAATCTATGGTGCACGAATACGAATTTTGCACACTGTAGGCATTTTAGGTATAAACATTAGATGCCGTCGCCGGATCTTCTTACAAGTTATTTTGTCAATTGTGTATTTCCCAGACCGCAAAATTTTTCATTTTGAGCATTCAATTATAATCATTTATGATAATTTTTATAAATGAGATTTCTAAGATTTTTTTTCTGCCTTCGATCACACAAGAATGTTTGCGTCTCTTTCGATTTTAAACATTGGTATATGTTAGAGTGAACAACAAAGAAATATCCGTGTTCTTTATATATGCTGATTAATGCTGCTTTTTATAAACGAATTTTTTCATCGTTGAAATGTTTTCGTTTATGAGAATTCAAAGATAAGATTTATAAAATTTCTCATAAATGAGAAAAAAATTTTATATCTTTTTCACGGTCATTACGAACAACAAAAATTGTCTGCCTACGATCCCACATGAATGTGTGTATTAGCATTGATGCAAGTAAGGGTGAAAAACCAAGAAAATCTGTTTGATTTGCGATATATAATAAGTCTAGGTAAAATCTCTAAGATATTAACAGTATACGTATAAAAACTTTTACAATAGTAAACCATAAAAAGCTCAAAAGTAAAAAAATTAAATTAAAATTAAATTAAAAAACAATTTGTAACATACGCGTATATACGCCGGCAAAAGACCATATACACAAACGTGAACGATTTATGAAAAATTTATTCTACTATCTTTTCACTTATGAAAAATTATCAAAATTGAAAATTCTCATATATGAGCACTTGCGTGAAAAAAATATTTTTATTCCTTTTTTTTTTAGGTAAAAAGAAAAAAAATAAATCATTACATTCATTAAAGAAAAAACCAAAATATTTTCTAGCCTCTGACACATTTATTAAAAGAAGCAACAAAAACTAAAATGTCTAACTGCTCACACATGTGTAGGAAGTGAGAGACTATTTCGGTACTCTGGTATTTTCTTTTAACTTTAAATATGCTTTTTAAGAATAATTTAATTAGGAGCTATAAATACATATATTTATTATAAGTTAATATTAATAATATAATATTGTGCAGTTTTAAAAAATCTTTCACTAATTAATCACTACATTGCAAGTAAAACATACATTGAATTTCAAAGATAAAATTCAAGATATATTTCATTTTCGTATGTTGAATAAATTAAATCAAAACTAAATAAAAGTTTCATTATTATTATTTGTTTGTACAGTATAACGATTTCATAAAACTTAACCACTCAGACCTCTGCTAAGAATTATAATAAGGAATAACAGATAATTGCTTTTTTTATTTTAATTTCCATTTAAATTTCAAGCTTTTATTTAGTACGAAAATAGCCTTTTAATTCCTTTTCCTTTTTATCTGCAATAGAAGCTTTCAAAAATTAAATTCGTAATTAAATTTTTGCTTCTCAAGATTGAAAATTCCCTTTAATATTGCTTAAGTGCTTACTGTCTGGCAATCCACCACCATTACGAGCAATAGCATGCATGTAATGCACTACAAATAGACAGCATGAAAATAAAATTCTTTTACAACAGAATGGTCATCAATTTAAGCTACAAATAAAGAAGAAGAAAAAAAACACAGATTAAATCATAAACATTTCCCTGTTTTACTTTTGCAAAAGTTAAGCTGAGGGTAGATGAATTTGCTCTTAACATTAAAATAAATTTTTAATAATTTCTCTATTCCTCTATTGGCATGTGAAATGGAATCTCCAGAGGGGTTATAACTATTAAAATACATCAATTGGAAATTCGATTCGATTTCATTTTATTTTTTTTTTCTTTCTTCCTTCCAATAAAAATGCGAGTTTTACTATATGAAATTGATTTTTGATTTGTGATTTAATTTTACTACCATCAAACTTGTATAAAATAAGTATCAAAAAAAGTAGTGATTTGTTTTTATATTATTTTTCTTTTCTGGTAGGGCGTTTTCCCTTATGAATCTTACAGAGATTGGGAAGAAAAGTTTTGCATTGAAATAAAAAAAAGGTGTTTGCATTGCTTCTCTTACACTTTGTCGGCGAAAGTTTGTCAGTTTTGCTTTTTATTTCTTTTACATTTCGTTAAACTTTATGATGTTCAATGGGGAAGGAAAATTGAATCTTTAAACATTTTATATATTGTGTGCGAGAAAAAGATAATTTCGTAAAATTACTTTTTTCAGAATACATTTTTTTTAAGATTTCTGCAAAAGATAAAGTTTTTAAAGAAAATTTTTAAGTGCACTTTTTTTAAGGTACTTTTTAAGGAACGTTTTTAAAGTACTTTTTAAAGGTACTTTTTTAATATTAAAAATTTTAAAAATATAGTACTTTTTAAGGTACGTTTTTAAAGTACTTTTTTAAAGGTACTTTTTCAAAGGTACTTTTTTAATATTAAAAATTTTAAAGAATATAGCTTTATTAGGGAGTACTTTTTTAATATTTAAAAAGCGCTTTACTAAAGGTACGTTATAGTACTAAAGGTACTTTATACTTTCTTTTTGCATTTAGAGACGATGCTTTTAAAAGTCTTTCTCACCGACAATGTGAAGCAGGGAGTACTTTTTTACAATGAATGAAGTTCAGGTATTCCCGGCGCTTTACTATAGGTACTTTTTACTTTCTTTTTGCTTTTAAAAGTCTTTTTCACCGACAATGTGAATTCTTTTTCTGCATATGAAAGCAGACAGTCGGTAAATTTTTAAATTAGATTTTTTAAAAAGACACTTTTTATGTAAAAATAACTGTACTGTTAAAAGTACTTTCTTAAAGTCATTTCCTCAAAAAAGGATTTCTTCAAAATTTTCTTTATTTTAAAGTTAATATCTGGGAGGTATTTTAAAAGGTAAATTTTTTTTGGTACTTATTTCTTTTAGGAACTTTTTGAAAGGTACTTTTTGAAGAAATGTTTTTTTTTATTTTATTTTGCACATTAATTTTAAAAGGAAGTTTTTTTTATCTGTAAGCAAACATGTTGTATATTTGGCCTAAAATACTTTTAGAAAACGTACTTTTTGTACACTGATTTTGTTATTTATTATTATATTTAAATAACTGATTTTTAACATTGCTTTGAAGGTATTAACTTTAAATCTCATTTTTAGAAGGTACTTTTTGATAGGTACTTATACGTACCTTTCTTAAATAAATTACATTACTATTAGATGTAATTTTTAGATGTAATTTTTAAAGGTACTTTTTTAAATAAATATTTTTAAATAGAAACTTTTTTAAAACTACTTCATTTAAAAATTTAAATACCTTTTTGAAAAGTACCTTTCGTAAAGGGCTCTTATTACTTACTATTATTTTTGTATGGATAATTTTAAATATTGTTTATCGTAATATTCTTAAAGCATTTTGTATCCAAAATACTCTTTCGAGAGTAATTTATGTTTCAAGAATTCTTTTTTCAGTTATTTTTTTTTTAAGTGATACTTATCTCAAAATACTAAAAGCTACTTTTTATGCATTGCTGTATAAATGAAAAATCTTTAATTTTTGTTGAAACGTTATTAAAAAGCGTCAATTAGTTTGGTTTCAAAATAATAGCTCTTTTTAAAGGAATTTTTTGTGTATAAATATAATTTTTAAAGTCAGCGACTTAAGTGAGTTTTTAAAGGTTCTTTAAATAAACTTTCTTTCGCATTTAACTCCAAAAATGCTTTTTTATATAGAGTTGCTTTCAAAAGGACATATTAAAAAATTAATTATTTGGAAAAAGTACTTTTGTTAAACGTACTTTTTTAAAGTATAATATTTTAAAAGGTACTTTGCTTTAAACTGTACCATTTCTCAATTTCTACTTTTTTGGAAGTGACTTTGTAAAAGTTATTTCTAAGGGTATACATAAAAGTACCTTTTTAAAAGTACTTTTTAAATGGTACTCTTTGAAGAGTATTTTTTTGTACGATTTTTTAAATGTACATTCGGGTAAAGCTACTAATTTTGGAATCTTCTTTTAACAAATTTTTCGTTGAAGAAAATTTTACAAAATGATTTGATTGAACTAAATTTTTTCAATGCCGCGAATATAACCTTTGCCCTCGACTTATTCATATGTCATAGCATATGTATTCTCTCCGTCCTTTGGTCGCATTTCAAATTTTACATTACCCCTACCCATTGAACATTTAGTTTATCTTAATGTAACATTTAAACGAATATATGGATTTTATTTCATTGCATCCTTCTAATTCGCTTACACTTGGTTTATTTTCTGATAACTTTACTAACAAATGTTACTTTAACTATTTCAACATAACGTGCGCTAGATTTTATCATACACCAAATGAAAATTGAGAAACAAAAAATTTCTTCCAAAAATATAAAATGAAATAGAAATCATTGCCAGAAAAAGTCATCCAACCATCAAGTCATCATTATCGTCATCGACATAACTAAATGTATGTATGTATGTATGTATGTATGTATATGAATATTGAGTCTATAGCTTTGAGTATCTACCAGTCTTTTCTGTTTTAGATTTAAACGCTTTGCATCGAGGTAGAAAGAAAAGAGTTTTATTTCATAAGCTAACCGGATGTTATGTTTTATAGAGAAGCTAAAAGTATTAATGTTACTAACAGTCTCTCCATTGGTGGTAACATCACTGCTTCCTTTCGAAATTTATGACTGTTTTAAAAGGGAGTGAGTTTGAATGTTTTTGTGCATTTGGTAATACAAAAAAAAAGTTGTTTAATGTAAACGGAAATCTTAAGCGTAAAGTTTGCTTTTACTTAAAGTACTTAAGCGAAATGGTATTTACTTACCATAACCTCGCTTAAGATTTTAAACAAATAACTTAAAAAGAATTTTATACTTTTTTGGTAACAGTAGCTAAGAGAAGAACAATTGTTTGCCATCGCATTAACAATCAGTTTTCAAAAACTTATGTTAGAATTTTCTTTTTTTTATCTGCAAGCAATTGTAGTATGTAGACATTCTACTTGTAATAACTGTAATTGATTGATTAAAAAATTACTAAAAGACTTATATTCCAAATCGAATGTTTGATCTTTCAGCTAGAGGTCACATAAAAATTGCTAAAAGAAAAAAAGTACAGCGCACGTGATGGTCTTATAACATTGTAAAGATGCAGGTTAAAGAACCGAAATTTCCTCATGGTTGATATTTAGTATTATTATGGTTTCATCTTATCTTCTATTTCTAGGAACATGGCGGGCATATGACGAAGCGCGTTCTGGACGTCTAATTTTAGGTCACTTCCTCTAGTACTGCTGGGCGCATGTCACGAATAACGTGAACAATGTTGGCCTCCAAAGCGTTATTTGTTGCTGGTTTATCAGAAAAAACCAGTGACTTCATATGGCCCCATAGCAAATAATAGAGAAGTGTCAAATCTCACTACCTTGGAACCCAATTTACAGGTCCATTTCTCGAAATCAACTTATCGCCAAATTTTGATTTCAATAACTCGATGGTTGCGGTCGACGTATGGTACGTAGCGCCATATTTGTTGAAACCACATTTCGATCGAATTAGTGTCATCCATATTTTTAAACGAAAAATCATTAATCATGGTGCGGTAACGATCTTCATTTACCGTAACGTGAGATCCGGCCTCATTTTTGAAGAAATAAGGTCCAATGATATCACCAGCATGTAAACCACACCAAAAGGTGAATTTTTCTGGATGCTGTAGAGTCTGTAGAGTATGTTGTGAACTGCTCTCACTCCATATGCTGCAATTTTGCTTATTAAAAATCCCTTTAAGACGAAAATGAGCCTCATCGCTAAACACAATTTTGCGATAAAACAACGGATCAGTTACTTATTCTTCTAGAGCCCAATCGGCGAAAGAACACCTACACGGACTTTATATAGGCTTTGGCCAAATTCTTTGAGCAAAAGTTTATACGTAGTTGACGGACAGAGCCCCAATCCCTGCAACCGACGACGAATCAATAAATTTGGATCGTCTTCCACTTTTTCGTTTACAGCAGCGATATTCTCTTCAGTACGCACATTCCTTCGACGTGTTGGTGTTTTTGCAACTTCTAGAGAGCATGCGGTAAGAAATTTATTCAGAATTCGACGGATAGCTTGCTCAGACGGACGATTGTGTGCAGCATAAAAATCACGAAGTCGTCTATAAGTTGCTCAAATTGATGACTGATTTTCAAAGCAGACTTAGATGATTTGATAGCCTTGTTCAAGCGTGAGTCTACTCATAATGATTTGCCAGATATCACTGAAAATAATAAGAAAACATTTTCATCAAAATTTTTAGTATAACTTTTTATTAATTTAACTTCTATCATGCTTAGAAAACAGGCTTTATAGTGGTTACGTCTTTTTGGTCAAATATTTGTCTAATCTAACGGTACCTTTACTTTATGGCTCTGATTAGTTCGTTTTCTTCTATAACTTTTATACTAAAAATGCGCTTCTTGAACTAATGTAACCATCCACGTTTCAAAACTGTAATGAATCGTCGAGATTCAGACTACTCGATATATTTTTAAGCAAACCCACGCCTTTGACTTGTGCATATATAATCAATCAGCTGTGACTCCTGCTAGAATTGAGCACACGGTATTCTGTTTTACCAACAAGTCACTCTTTAACCAACTCTGCCACGATTGCCAC
Organism: Gymnosoma rotundatum; assembly: GCA_916610165.2. Classification (NCBI taxonomy): domain Eukaryota; kingdom Metazoa; phylum Arthropoda; class Insecta; order Diptera; family Tachinidae; genus Gymnosoma; species Gymnosoma rotundatum. The sequence goes on from OU744338.1 coordinate 121,023,783, forward strand.
ACATTTTTGTTACGGTTTTACTTTTCTCAATAAGTGATACATCGTAAGGGTCCCTTAAGCATCTCAATCAATCAATCATCAATCAACTATATTAATCCTTTTCTAATCGACATACAGAAGCTTTAAACTATTGGTTTTCCATTTATTCACCTGTTACATAACATTTCATTTCGTCTACTCAATTTCCAAATTTTCTCCCATTGATGGGACTTGACCTTATGAACTTCTTTTAAACAACTAGCTGACACGGATATTTAAAACGAGTTAGTTTACATTTCCATTTCTTCAGTTCAGGTTTACCACATTTATTGGTGGTAAAGGTAGCACCATGTATATATGTTGAGGTTTATCAAGTTTTATTGTGGTTCGTAATTAAACCAAACAACTGCAAATACAATTTGAAGTCGTAAGTTTTCAGGTACTTTAATTTGTTCTAAAGATAAATAGTTTTGCTAAATTCCAACATGATTTTTTTTTTATTAAACATTGATCCGTGAAAGTGTGTCCAACTTATATGGAACTATAAGCCCCTGTATGAAATAAACCAGGAGTCAATCTTAAAATTATCTATTGATTTTAATCGCATTTGAGCATATAATATATAAAATAAATTCAAAAATCTTATAACTATAGACATTAAATTATTACTTAAGCTCTTAAGGCCAAAATTACGTAGACATTTGGAAATCTATATCTAGTAAGTATTTGTATGGAAAACTGTCATATAACTTGGACCTGGGTGACCGGGAGATAGATCCACTGGTGGGAGTCCCATTAAGCAGCTGTAGAGCTTTACTTCAGCAGGAACTCTTTAGGGCTGCACAGTCTAGATGGTCTGAGGAGGTTACTTGCAGGGCCTCGAGGACATTGTGGCCTCAGTACGATAGTGGTAGATCCGCAAATCTACTGAGGTTTAATCGGGGGCAGCTGGGCACACTGGTGGCTGTGCTGACGGGGCACTGTGTCATTGGTACCCATGCTAGGAGACTGAATCTTTCGCATCATGACTACTGTAGAAGTTGTCAAAATGAGGTAGAGAAGGAAACGGTAGAGCATCTGCTCTGCCACTGCCCAGCTCTTTCTAGGAATAGAGCGGCCCTTTGCAGCAGTCCGAGACTGCATGGTCTTGCAGACTTATCTGTCTGCGATGTTGCTAGGATAAACTTGTTTATCCGGTCCTCTGGGTGGTTTGGATTTGGATCTTTGATGGTGCCGTAGGGACCTGAATCTGATCCCTGCACATGCTGTTTCCAGGTGTCACAACGGTGCCTTTGGGACCCAAGTGGGTCGGTGTTATTACGCCGACGGCCTGTGTAACCTAACCTAACCTAACCTAGATCTGCTTGACTTACAAAAACAGATTACAATCATGAATTCAACTCCTAATGGAACCTTGAGTAAAAAGAAAAACAATTACTGTTTAGTGGTAGTTGTGTAAATACCTCATCTCTCTGGAGCGTTAAAAGCGGTCGTGAAAAACATAATTGATTAATGCGTCACTTTAGAAATCTGGTTAGTTTGAATGTCTTAATTAAGAAGCATGCTCTTGGTAAACAGGAGAACGGGGTACAAATCAAACTCTTATGATGTGTAGATAAATAAATTATACATGAGCAAGCTAGAATTAACTGTATATTGTTGGAAAGGCTAGAGACGCTGCATAGTTCCTGAACTAAAAACAGGAAAGTACCCTAGTGATATATTGAAAACTAGAAGTGTGTGCAATTTTGATTCAACAACCCTTTAAAGTTCTCCCTGGGTTACTAATTATCGGTACTAATGTGTAATGCTCTAACGCAGTGCTTTAGAGGTATAAAGAAGATGACCCCCTGGTGGGCTGGAACCGAAATCTGGAGAGACAGGTCTGTTTCTAACTTGTCGAAGGATGAAAAGTATCCTTATGGACTGGCACCACGAAAGCTCATAGCTCCACCACCTCAGTTAGTGAGGCGTTTTAGTTAGGTCCCCACGGGCTACACGATTTGTCTCTGGTTTAGCTTGGTATTCGTGGGGATAGTGCGACGTCGATCGAATGTGCTGTTGCATTTGATGGTCTCTAATCGCTCCAGCAATAGGTAGGTCATGGTCCATTAAAACATGTTCTTAGATTTGTTACTTCGTTTTGGTACGCCAGTGGAGGGTGTAAGTCGACACATTGTATTTTACTCAGTGGTAAGACCGCCGTTTGTTTATGCCGTATCCCAGGGAATGTAACGGAGCGTGCCTCTTTGGCACTATTGCCTCTGGGGTATAAACCGACACCAACCGCCTGCTCTTAAAAGAGATTGACACTGGAAAATAAATATTTTCGAAGTTTGATCCCTTAAATTAGAAGACAGCAGGATTGTGATTCGATTATTGCTTCACTTCAACAAATAACGTTGCGGATCTCGTTTCTACTCAAATCGAAGGAGGGGCTTTTGCCACCAATATTGTCGTATGATCGCAGTATCCAGCTCTTCAATAAGGAGTACGACCATGGCTGTGCCAACCATGATGCGAAAACTTGTTACTCCCGGTATCGCTAAGGGCACCAAGACCGCTGGAACTTATTTTTATCCCGTAATTATTCCATCAGGAAATTCAGGACAACATGATCAGGTATCCCAGGTATCCAACAAAGAAGTCCAAGCATGCTAAAAAACAAAAATTTACTTGTTTTTTTTTTTTTGATTTCTTTAGGAAGGAATGAAAAACTATTACTGTCCACAGAGCTTGCCAAATCTTGGAAATATTTTTCACACAGTTTAACAGGATCCCATTTACATATACAATATTCCAAGAACTTAAGCTTAGGCCTTTCAGCTTTTTTTTGCAAGAAAGTTGGTATATTTTCTCAAAAGGGTTAAAGTTTTTGTTATCATTCGTTCCACTGGAATGACCAAGTCCTTGAACCTCAAAAATCATCACACGATAGTCCCTTGATGGTGTCGAAAATCAAAACGTGCGCTATTCCATTTAAAATAAAACAAAAGAAACTGTCCAATGAGAGGTTAAAACTATATCTAAGAAAAATACTCTGATACGAATCTTGTTTTAAATTAAAGTCTCAAAGGTGGGTTGTCTCATTCGTAGTGGATAGAAAATTGACATTCATGCAGAAAAATCTGTCATGTCTCCGAAAACCTTATTAAAATGTATTTTAGCGAATTCTTGCCTGGAAATAACATTTAAAATATTTCAAACACTGAATAAGAGGCCATTGTGTTTTGAATAAGATTTATTCTTATTTGTTTTTTTTTTTTTTATAGAGATTTAAATTTTGTAACTTGCTGCTGTGTTTTCTTATTCATTATTATTCCCTTTTACAGTTATATTATCGACTATTTTAACATAAAAAGATTCTTAGAAACTACTACTTTTGAAAGAATGGCTGACTTTCACTGGTACAAAGTTTTCATCTTAGCGCCACTGTAACATGTCTTTTTTTCATTTGTTTTAAATTTTAGTGCTTTTTTGAAAATCATTATACATGTGTATAGAATTGTCTATAAATTATATTCCCATAGGGAGTAACAAAAATAAGTCAAAAACAACTTGGATTGTTATCCACTGTCACTGCCACCACCGCCAAGTAAAACAATTTTCAACATAAAATGTTCAGTTAATACAATAAACCAGCAGCAACCAGAGCTACAACCAACCATCACATCAAGCAGCTTTATGCTTAACGAATATTAAAATATAAATGATTTCTATGCCATTGACAAAATTATATTCCTTTTTATATTAGTTACAGATTTCCTTTCAATTTCCTTGACAAAAAACAAAAAAAAAAAAGAAAAAAACATAAAATATAATAAAACAGAATAAACATACAAATATTCATATCTGATGGGGGGAATTGTGTGGTCGTGGTTACTTGCTCTAGTTGTCAATTTTCTTGGGATGAATTTTGTGTACATTTTACTGAAATTTTAAAATAAAAGTTTATTTTGTTTTACTACTTTTGCGATAAAGTTATTACGTACGTATGTAAGTTTAAATGTATTTGCGATTATCATATAAAATCAATGAAGTGTTATAAATATATGAGAATGGTAAGAGATAAAGTTAAGTCGCGATTTCCTTTTTAACAAAAAAAAAAATTGCTGAAGATTAAAGAAAAAACTATTTGTATTTAATGCTAGAGCTAAATGTTTATTGCTTGGAACTAAACTGCTAAATGGTCTTAAATATTTCTTTAAAAATTTAAGCAACATCAAAGTAAAATAAAGCCGTCAGATTTTACTAGCCAAGCTGAAGTTTTAATCTTTTAAAATTTTTACTTTAAAGAAAAATTAATTGGAAAATGAATTTAAACTTTTTAAAATACGTTACTTTTTTTACATAGAGAAAACAATTATTGTTTTTTAATTACAAGAACAATATTATTTTCTCTGTAGCAATATTTGGTTGTGGCGAACAAATTATAGTTGTACAAAATAATTTTTTTATCCAGGTAAACAAGCACTTTCAATAAGTTTTCATTATCATCTCTAAAACATTTTTTTTTCTAAAATTTTAATCACAATAAATATTTAACTATCCTAAAATAATATTCTTATTTTTAAGCATAATATTTTAATAACAAACATATTATATTTAATATAACTTAATGTAACCAAAATAAAAAATTAAAAGCAAACCAATATAAGTTTTTAAGAATATTTTAATTGCAACTTTGGATTAATAGTCTGGCGAAGTTAAATCGCGCAATCGTGGAGATCAATACACGGGTCCAAAACGTTAAACTATGCGGCTGAGAAACATTTAATTAAAAAAATCAATTGTGACATGAGCTGTATCACACGTCTTGCCGTCTTGTTGGAACCACAGTTTCAGCAGATTACTGTTGTTCAATTGATGAACAGAAAAGTCAGCATTCATGGCTCCTTGCGGTCACCATTGACTGTAACGTTCTGAGCTGCCTAGTTCTTAAAAAAGGACGGACCAATTATGCCACCTGCCCATATAGAACACCGAACAGTGAGTTTTTCTGGACGTAATGGTGTCTCAACATATACTGGAGATGTGACGTAACCATTTAATCAAAAATGAGATTCATCGCTTATTAAAATTCGCTTATAAAAATCGGTGTCAACAGTAATCTTCTTTTGAGCTTAGTCACCGAATCCAAGCCTTGCTAGATGATTGTATGGTTGTTTCAATTTTGCCTGAGTTGAATTTTGTAAGCACGCAAACCAAGATCTTTCTGCAAAATCTTCCATTTAGTGTATTGACACTAATCCAATTCCTGTGCTCGATGGCGGATAGAGTGATTCGGGTCTTCCTCTCCGTTAGAATCTACAGCAGCAATAAATTCTTCTGTACGCACTGCACGACTGTGTATGCGTATCGTCATGTAGAGTAAACGTTATGTGAAAACGTTTCATAGTTAGCCTCAACGCAAAGTGTTTCTAATTTAAAGCGCTCTACGTCTTTAAAAAACACCCTTTATAAACATTAAGTGCTTAAATTAAATGATCATAATATGGTTACAAATTGCAAATTGTAACTGAATCATAATATGGTCCTGTAAGTGCAAACATTTCCCGAAATAAAATACAGTAATTTATTGATGATTTGCTTTTCAAATTATATATATAAATAATTTCTTAAAAAATCGATTAGTTTTTTTTATATTATATTTTTCGAACAAGAAGTATTTGTTTAATATTTTTAGGCATTTTCAAATGAACCAGAATTAAATTACTTTTTGATTAGTTTTCTTTTGAACCTGCATTTGTGTTAAAAATTTAAAAAGTGAATAAATTAGTGCTTTTTAAATTTTTGTGGTTAATAAAGATCATATTACAGTTAAATATGTAAATTTCTCATGGTGATGTGCAACATATCCGGACGTTTTCCAAAGAAAACAAGAAAAATTAGACGCTAGCAGAATGAAATGCTGCATTTTCTGGACCGCTACGACTTTCATCAGCATTCTTCGCATCTATCTACCTTAGTTGTGTATCTTTATAAACATCATCTATTTAACCAACCAACTTTGTAAATAAGAATACGAGAACACTCATATTCATATTAACATTAATTTGGTTAGACGAAATTTACACACAAACCAACGTATTTCTTTACTGTTCTCTCTGTATTTCGTCTTGTACATTTGTTATTATTTTGTTTCAATCATCGATTGAACACGAATGCAAATTTGTTTTAAATCATTCTTACTTGTTTACTCCCAACCTTATAGATGCTGTTCCAGTATCATTTTGATTGTTATTAAGTAAGCATGAATGCTCGCTGTGCCTTGCGTGCTTATAATTTATTTTTTATTAAATTATTATCTGAACTTTTGAATATTATATAAATGAATAAAAATTATTTTGGCTTAAGTTCATTTATTTTTAATTTCTAAAAATCTTATTTTAAAAAGAAAATTTATTTTTACAAATGTACGCGGACGTTATCTTTCTAAAAAAAGATAACGGCTATAATTTAAATCAACAATGTGGACTGAGAAATAATTTTCCTGTGTAAATATTTACGCTTCTAAAAAGTGTTAAAAAGCCTTATAAAAAGTGCTAGAAAACCTTAAAGCTAAAAATTAATGTCCTAACTACTTTACTGATATCTTTTCAGCTTTATTGATATCTCTCAAGCTTTTAAGAATGTATGAAACTAAGGTTAGTACAAGTCATTAATTTTTTTTTTTTGTTTTTTTTTTTTTTTTGGCTTTTCACACTCTCCAAATTTCATCTTAGCTCCTCTCTTTTAGTTGACAAATATCTGACAGAAATTGTAATTTTTACATACATATAAAGCGTTATCTTCTAAAATTTAAATCTATACAGAGCATGCAGCATAATATCCGCTTTAACAAAAAATATAAAAAAAATAGATAACTTAAAGGGTTTTCCCTTAGAAGACTTAATTGTGACGTTTTCACAGAAAGTTTTTGCGCCCATTAAAGATTTTATTTGTTTTTAGACAGTAATTTAATTAAATGTTTAATTGACTCAGATACATATTTAATTAAAAACAAGTGAGAGGGCTATATTTGGCTATGTCGAATCTTATCTACCCTTGACTATTAATGAAAATCTAGTTTAGTGAAATAACTCCAATTAAAAAGATAAATTTTTGGGGTGACAGAGAATTAAAAAATAAGGAAACAATTGAGTACTTCATAAAAATGTCATCCGCTCCTATTTCCGCTAGTGTTTCCTGCAAGATTTCTTCAAATGATACCAATATTAATGTCTTAAAAAATAGTGTGCACAGTAGCACTTTTCTATGAAATGTTCAGAGGCAAATAACTCGGAAAATATGGGCGCCAATTTTTTTACTCCATTCGTTTTTCCTTTTTTTTAACTCTCTATCACCCCTTATTTGTTTTTTTATTGTAGCTACTTCATTGTTCCAAAGAATATGAAAAAATAGAAGCAGCCGCTGCCACGGAGGTCATGGACCGATCTTACTGCTTTTTAATAGCAAAATTGTAGAAACTATGTCTGATCGATTGGCGTATTTAGATTTTCTCTTTGTACTGACAAACTGGCAGACGGACTTAGCTCGATCGACTTAGCTATGCATCAGAATATGTATATAAATACTTTATGGGGTCGAAAATGGATATTGTAGAAATTACAATTGAAATGAGAAACTTATGGTGTTTTCTTTTCTGAAAATAAATGTTACCCAAAAATCACATAAAATGTTTTGCATGTTGCCTAAACTCCGAAAAATTGCTACACATTTTATAGCCACAATAGAACAAAAACTGTTAATGAATTTTTCTAACTACCTTTACATGTCAGTAATGTTAAATTAGCGTTTCAAACATAAAGTAATATAACACTGGGTTTAGCAACAAAAGCAAACAACACATATCAAGAGTAAGAACCACTGAAAAAAAGTGTAGCATACTTACCCATACATTATATTGAGGGTAAAAAATGTAACATATCTTACAATTTTTCGTGCAACATATTTTCAAAAGAACATACTTTTTATTTACACATTTTTCGAACATTTTTTTAAAAAGAACACAAAGGTGTAAAAAGTGTTAAACATATGCAACATTTTTGTCAGAAAAGAAAACGCCATTAGATATACACTTTTTTCCACATTTTTTGATGAAGGGCATAAAAATACAAATTTTCCTTTTTAAATAATTAACTGAATCAATGTTATTTTTATTTACCAAAAAAAAAAAAATTAATGAATAATTAAATTGATTAAAATTTCAATCCGGAAAAAAATTTTTTATTTGTTATTATTGAACCGACATTGGCAGGCTCTGTAACTTTTTAAACACAACTAATAGTGTAAAATAAAATAAAAAAATTAAAAGTAAAAGTAAAGACTAGGCAAACCTCCGTGTATGAGTCCAATAGGCACAGGAGTTTAATTTTTTGTTTTCTATAGGTTGGTGTTCGTTTTCCAATATTAAGAATAGATGTCTCTACAAAGCCGAAGAACTATTCTATATGTTACGTTTTTGTTTAATTTAATTACTGGAGATGTTTGTTCGGAGTTCCTTATGGGAAACTTATACTTCACATTCCTGTACGTCCAACCAGAAGTTTTAAACCAATTCGCATTCATTTTTATCGCCAAAATTATGCCAATGATTTGTTGCGATTTTAACAATCTTTATAGTTTAATTGATTTTTCTTTAAATCTAAACGTTATTAAACGCAATTATTATTTTTAAGTACTTAATGTAAATGTAATTTTTGGTAATGTAATTTAACGTTTTAAATTGTAAAAAACCATATGTATGTCTGTAAGGATTTTATCGACAGGCTTAGATAAAAAAAAGTTTGGAGCAGTAGGTTCTGCCAAGCAATATTCGTACTTCCACAGTTCTCAAATTATTTACTTACTACTTATTTAGGTACATTAATGACTGTCAGTGATTACACGTGATTTATAAGTCTCTGTAATAAAAATTCTTTTCGCTTAAAAAACTTCTTCTTTTCTTTATTCGGAAAATTTGTGACGACTTTAACAGAAAAATTTATGTTGTTTAAAATTTGTCTCATTTCTGCACCATAACTGTGCTGCACTTTTTTACATGAATTTAAATTTCATCTACTTTTAGAAAATTAATTCCGGGTAATATTTAAAAAGTTTAAATTGAATTTCAACAGTATTGAACTTCAAATTGTATTGTAATGTCAATAAAAAATATCATGATTTTTAAACTTTAATTGCTTAAATATTATTTTTATTTTTATTCTAATCGCCACTTAAGTTAAATCCTTAAACAAGGACACATTGATGTTTTGGTTAAAGATAAATTGGAATTGAGTACAAAAATTTCTGTTCACTCTTTAGTATTAATTTCCTTTTTTTATATTTATTGTTGTTGGTATCATGCTAGTGAAATGAAAAGTTTATTGTAGTGTATAAAATTATTTTAACCTTAATTTTAAATGAAAAAGTTTTGTTGTTCTGACTTAAAAAACTACAATGACAATTGCGTTTTCCCTTGATAGTTATAGCAAAAGCAGCAGAAGAAGTCCTTCGATAAGTTTTTTTTTTCTTTTTTCTAAGTTTACATTTATTATAATTACCAGCTGACTCTGCTGTAAGATTATTATAAGAAAAGATGTTTATTAGGGAGAGTAAAATGTTGGCTTGACTGAATATTATATTTTTTTTCAACAGCATAAATTTTTTTAGGAACAGAAAAAATTTATATCTGAATAACTTCTCAAATTTGAGCTTCTTTACTTGCAATATCTCATCAATTAGGCGCTAGAGGTGCAAAATAATCGGTAGTAGTATTGATAATATAGATAGTTTTATTTTTAGCTGACTATCGATAGTTTTTTTTCCGATACCGATAATATCGGATAGCGATAGTTGCCAGATTTAGCACATAAAAAAATAGAATCGATAATTTCCAAAGAAAATTTTTAGAAACTAAAAATCTTAAGTTTTCAAGTAAACTATCGAAACTATCGAATGTGGTGGCAATCGATAATTTTGCAGCCCTATTAGGTGCATTAAGCTATTTTAAAGAATTACCCTTAAATATTTAGTCTATAATGTAGCTGTATATAGATCGCCACATTACATAAAAGCAAGTACACGCAAAGAAAGAACAGGTTTGAGGTAACCATTATTTAAGAGAAACATATTATGGTTGTATTATATGGTTGTAAACAAATCGTAGTATGTATTTTCCCACTTAATAATAATAGGGCTGGTCTTTCAACCATATTATTGTCAAGCATAATAATAATATGGTAAAATCTAAAAATAATTATGATAAAATATAAACATTAAATGGTTAAATTAAAACATCATAATATGGTTGAAAATATCGTGATATAAAATTGAATTATAATATAGTCTCGTAAACTCAAATATTTCCTAATATTAAAGACTTAATTATTATTGATTTGACACTTACGTTATTGAAAAACATAAATCTAAAAAAAGGCAATTATTTTAATGGAAAAATGTAAACGGTTTCACAATTTTGCTTAAAACTTAAAAATAAAGTTTTATATTTACATACATACGTACATATATTTCAGCTATTTTTGAAATGTTTTGCTTACCTTTTAATTTGTTTCCATATACGAGTATTGTATATTATTTTTAATTTTTTTTTTTTTTTTTTTGTAAATAAATTTTTATTTTTTTATTTTCTCTAGCAATAAAAACAATTTAAACTTTAAGCTAACAAAAAATTACTAAACTGGTAGAAAAGTATTCTGTCCAGATCTAGAACAAAATATATTTAAGCGCAAACATTATTTTGTTTGCTTTTAATCATACTCTGATCAATAAAAATATAATATGGTTAAATATATTATATTATTTTTAATAACTTATAAAACTCTGATTGTGGTTTAAATTTTTCACTTTAAACCAACCATGTTGTATTTTGTATGCACAGTAACCATATAATGGTTAAATGTCAACAAAAACGTATTTATCGCGAATAAAGTATTATTTCAAACAACTATATTATATTCTCTGCAACTGTATAATGTTACAAGGAACATGTTATGGTTATTGTGACTATATCACAACCAAGATTTTTCTTTTCATGTATTGATATTTTTTAGAGATTAAACAACATGAATGCAAGAATTCAGATCTTAAATGTTACCTCTGATATAAGAGACTTACTAGGAAGCTTTAAGCAAATACATAAGTAAGCTGGAAGTCCAGTGCAGGCTAGACAATTTGAGTTTTAATTTGATTCAGTCATTAATCCAGAAGAAGTAATTTGCTAAAAATACTTTATAATTACCTTTTTAATTTTTTACCGAATACATGAATTAAAATTTATTTTTGCCGGCTAGGTTCCTTTTTAATTTAATTTCAAAAAATTTTTAGAAAGAAAAATTACAAATGTATACGGACGTTTTCCAAAGAAAACAAGTGAAATTAGATACTAGCAGAATAAAATGCACCATTTTGTGTACCGCTACACCCTTCATCAGTATTCTTTGCATTTATTTACGTTAGGTTGTGTAAGTTGTAAACATTTTCTATTTAACCAACTAATCTTTATATAAATTTGGTTAGAGGAAGTTCATATGCAACCTACATCAGTTCTTTGTCGTTCTCTCAGTAACTCGTCTTGTATATTTGTGTTTTGTTGTTGAAAATTTTTAGAAATAAAATCAAAAAGGACTCTAAGCCGAAAAAAGTAAATTTAAAAAATTTTTAAAAGTTATAATTTATAAATTATACCTTATAGTTTGCTCTTTATACATTTACTTCAATACTTTTAATTTATTTTTTATACTTTGAGCTTCATACATTTTAGTTTTTAGTTATTATTTTAATTTTATACACTATATGTTCTACTTAATATTTTATGCTTTATAATTTATATGTTACACTTAATATTTAACATTTCATAATCTTGATTTATACTTTGTGCTTTGTACTTAATATTTACTATCCTCATTTCATACTTTAAACTTCTACTTTTTAATTCTTACATACTTTTTTACATTATACCCCTCTTTATACTCCTACTTTATACTTTACTTTATATCCATTATCTAATGCCTTAGACTTTTAATTTTCAGATTATACTTTGTAGTTTAGACGTTCAAATTTATAATTACTTTTTTAATTTACACTTTATATTACTTTTTTATAAATTTTACGCTTTCCAGATTTAGCTTGTATACTTAATAAATTATATTTAAATTATATTTTATACTTAATAAATTATACTTTATATTTTCCTCTTATACTACTTTATACTTATTACTTAATAATTAACACTGCATTCTAAACACTTTTGAGTTAATATACAAAACATTATAAGTTATACTTACAACTTTATACTTAGAGCTTTTACTTCATTTTACTTTATACTTTTTTTTTAATAATTTCACTTAATAGTTAATTTTTTCTTTCGGCTTTAGATTTTATTTAATAAATTAATTAACGTGCACATGCAAATATATCAATATAAAAATTTATTATTCGGAATCTTTTAAAATTTAATTTACTTTATTCGTGCTTGATTCCTTCAAATATTTCATGATATTCTCTGATATATTTATTATTTTAAACTAAACTAAAAAATGAAATGTATTACTGCGGGGAAAGCATATCCATATGGCTATTTCACTACTGCTCAAATAGCTCATCTGCGGATTTTACCCAAATTTTGTGAAGAAAACTAGAAAGTCTTATATCAAAAGCTCCATTGAATCAATAAGACAAACGATAACCATAACTCAAAAATGTTTTTTTTTTTTAATAAATTAATTATTAATTCGATATTTCTGCCAACTTTGTTGGTTGTCTCAGGGATTATTATTTATAAGATTTTTTTTAAAGTTATTAAATAAGACCTTAAGTTGAAAGAAAAAAAATTAACTAATACTTAGTAATAAAAAGGTCTAAAACTTTTTAAAACATTAATAATATTACTTTATACTAAATGCTTCTGCTTTATACTCCTAATATTTCCCAAATACTTTTTTAAATTATACTTTATATTTTTTCTTCATACAAGTATGTAATACTTTACAATTAATAATGTGTACTTTAAAATTTATACTTATAAATTTATATATTGAGTAATACTATTGATCTATTTTGTATAGTAAATATTTACTTGTATATATTAATTTTTACTTAATACTTTCACTTCATACTTTTTGCATATTGTTTAACACAATGCCTCTAACTTACTAATTTTACTTTATAATGACTATTTTTTCTTTAAATTCCTATATTATACTCTCTTTATAGCTTATATATTATTCTTTCCATTTATACTTTATACTTTGTAGTTTACACATTTAAATTTATACTTACACTTTTAGTTTACACTTTATGCTTACTAAATTTATTTTATAATTCCTACATACTAAATTTACATTATAATTTATTATTTTCTTTCACACTTCACACTTCAAACTTTAAACTTTTTACTTTATGCTTAATACAAAATTCTAAATGCTTTGTAATTTACGCTTTGCTGTTTATATATATAATCATAAAAATTCACACTTTATACTAATTTTATAATATACTTTATAATCTTTATACTTTTTACTTTATAATTTATACCTTAAAAAAATTTATATTACACTTATTACTTTATATCGTATACTTTTTGCTTAATACTTCTATTTCATATTTATTCTTTTGTACTTTATATATTTCAGTTTGAACTTTTGTCTTACTACTTTTACCTTATATATAACCCTTTTTACTTTTATAATATTTACTTTCTATTTTTTCTTTACATGTTAAAATTTATATTTTGTAGTTAATGCTTTTTATTTTATGCTGTTAACCTTAAAGTTTATAGTTTAAATTTTTTTAATATAGTATTATAATTTTGTTTTTAAAGCACATAAATTATATTTAAATTAAACTCTTAACAAAGCACTTTTAGGATTTCCTTTGCATTATTATACCCTGTTCAGACATACGCTCTAATTGCGCAATTAACGAATTTATGCAATTAAGGCCTCAAGAAGTCAATTAATAAATTGAGCGATTAGTACTTAATTGCATCACTAATTGAATTAGATGCAAAATGCAACCCTTACCAACAAGTATGTTTACTCTAAGAACTATGTTCAGAGAGAAGAAAAAATTCATAAAATTGACAAGCCGCAAGTAAAAAATATAAATAAACAAATAAAAAGATAATGGTTTTTGACATTTCCAACTTCAAAGCAACAACAAAAAGCCATGTTGTTTTTGTAATAAAAAGGGAAATAAGTTGGCCGGACGACACTACCTAGTTTAATAAATATATCTTGTGCTAACTAAACTAAATAAACTTAATTGAGCATATCGCTCCTTTGTTGCAACATAGTCATATCTCAAAACAACTTGAACTTGGCAAAATGTGATTTAAGTTTTCAAGACACATGTCCTATGATAAAATTGCCACAATTGCAATTGCTATAACTTAGGTTTAGCTTGGGATATAAAACTGTTTTTTTTTTTCAACGTGTACAGAAGGTCTCAAAGAGCAGTTTTGCCTAAGTAACTACAAATTTTGAATTTTTAGAGATATGACTATGTTGCAATAAAGGAGCGATATGTAAACACCAAATTAAATTGCGCAATTAAAATTTTATTATTATATTTTTCATGTCGGGTGGTTAAATTTTAAGTACCGATGTTGAATTTGAACCTCGCCTAAACGTTAAGTTTTTTTCTGCATTCAATTTGACATCTCTTAATTTCAGACTAATTTAATTTTGACCATGGAAAAATACACAAGCGAACAACGCCTTAAAGTTTTTCAGGCTTATTATGAAAATGGGCGTTTAAAGCAAAATGCATATCGTGCACTTCGTGATTTTTTTCGATCAACTTGATTGTCCAAATGTGCGTACAATTGGAAAAATCGTGTAAAAATTTTAGCAAACCGGGTTTTTAGGAGATGTGGGAACACCAGCGCATGCTCGTACAGCTCGTACTATAAAACATATTGCTGTTGTTCGCGATAGTGTAGCCGAAGAGCCGTCCATCGTCAAAATTTGAAGCAGCTTATTGAGGTGTGCTATACATAATTGTAACATTATTGTTTATTGTTTATGTATTAAAATAAAATGAAATGACAGTAATTTCCTAAACAATTTGTGTTATTCCAAACCAACATCTTCCCTTAAAATTTAACCATCCTTTATTATATTTTTTTTTTTGTTACTATTTAAAGTGGATTTTCTGTTGAATTCAAGATTTTTATAAATAAATATTTTTCATTTATTCCCAATCAGGATTTGAACCATAGATTGTTGTTTTTTTAATTTAAAACAAATTTTTAATAATCTTTCCTAAGAAATCTATTCCTCCTTAATTTAAGATTAAAAAAAAAGTCATCACTTTGTGAGTCTGTTAGCATGTGTTAAGTTTATTTATGTTTCAGAATGTACGAGTATGTGCTAATTTGGTCTTACATTTTATTTGTGCGTTTGATGAGAAGCAACAGCAGTATTGTACGTTTGTGTTTTATAATTCTAGAAAATATTCTCAAAGGACATTTCATTTTATTTCACTCTATCAAAGTATACGAACCAACCAACTAAAACAACACCAATCGTCCCATCAACCGTTCATCCAGGCATATGATGACTTATGAGATTTTCAGTTGGGTTTAATTGTACAACTGCAATAACTGTTTGTTGAGTTGGGAAAATGTGAAAATGTTTGGTTTTTTTTTCGTTTTCTATTTCTTTAAGAGAAACGAGAAGAAGGGAATCCCTTAAAGTGGAATGTTATTGGTTTTAGCAGGATTTTAATTTTTAACAGGATTGTTTACCAATTTAACATGTCTTAAGCTCAAGCATAGTCAACACCTTAAAAATTATTAACAATTTTGTTTGTTTCTTTTTTTATACTCGTATATAAATTACGTAGAAAAATTTTTTAAAAATATTAACAATTTAAGCCGCCTTAGATTTTAAGCATTTGCTTAAAAATTCCCAAATTTGAAATATTTTTTTTAGGAACGCTCTACATTTTATTTCGTATAAGTCCCCTCTAAGTACATTTTCTTAAATACTCTTACTTTAATGTAACTGTGTGTATGTGCATGTGTTGTGTTTTGTATTATTTTTTGTGATTTCCACATGTTGTCGTTTTTGTTAGTTGTCATGTTGCTGTGCTATTATCCCTCGAGCTAATTATATTGAAAACTTTTATTGCAAGTATGTTTATACAGCAGGCATTACTTTTTATTGGAGCAACTCCCACAGTAATTTTTTTTTCTCGCGCACAAAAGTACACTTTAAGTATTAAAGCTCATATACACACACCCTTACATAAGGATCTTATGAATTTAATGTCTTTATATGATATTGTTGATTGTGTTACTGCTGGAAGGAATACAAATGTTTTCAAGCCCAAGTAATCATTGATAAAGACATGAAAATTATTATTATATTTTTTATTATACTTTTATCACTTATGTACTAATTTGACTCCTTTTTCAATTTGTTGGTAATTGTTTCGAATTAAATAAAATAATTTTTTTATTTGCTTTTTTTTATGGTCAAAAATATTTAAGTGCTGATTAGCACACTGCCAAGCTCTAAGCATATTATTTCAATTTGAAAGTTATTGCTTTTTTTATTTAATATTGTTACGAATAATAAAATCTGGCAACCCCTGTTGTTGTTTCCGTATGAGCATGGTGAATAATTTAACTAACGGTGTGTGTATAGAATAATACTACAATTAGCCAACAAAAGCTGAGCAACCTCGATGGTTGTGTTGGTAGAGGTGCGTGCTGCAAAACAGGAGGTCCTAAGTTCGATCCCGCGTTCAGACATGCGTAGAACAGAAAGTAATGATTCTTGTAAAGTAATTTAAAATTAATAAAACAGCAGTACAAACCTCACGAGAGGCAAAAGACAATTATGTGTGAAGCCATGGCAGATAATATAGTGGAGTCGTCCAAATTAATATAAGAGCTACAGATAATTGTCAAGAAGCCCTTTATAATAAAAAGTAAGAACGGTAGCGGTTGCGCAGGGAAGTGTAACAGTATAACAACAAAGTGTATGAAAGACGTGTGTTGTGGCTATTTGATGTAAGGGGATGACTGGCTTGGATAAAAGGAGTAGTGGAGATGTCTGTGAATGGTTAAGGTTACTAAACAAGGCATCGAGTAGTTCATGTCTCGTTGGAGTAACACAGTAGTGTAGCGTGGACGGCTGCGTTTGTAGAAATAACGCATGTTTAGTAAATACGAGACCAAGAGTTCACAAGACCGGTGGGATCAAGAAGTATAGCCAGAAGAAAGCCATAAAGTAAGAATACGGAACTTATAATGAGCCACAGTGATATTTGCAATTAAAAGAATCCGTACGTTTGTTCTAATATTTATATCAGTTATTTTACATCCAGAAATAATAGAACTTAAAACAAGAGAAAAGAGATCAAATTGTTGTCAAACGAATATCGTGGTTCTTAGAAAAAGAAGAAACAATTATAACAAGTCCAAATCGATGCCATATACTAGTGCCACTAACTATAACATAAGTATGGCTGCTAATTATCAGATCATTATATCTGCATTTCCAGCTACTTTAAAAAGTTAAGAAGCAAAACATTGGGGGATTTGGTGAAAAAAGGAGAAAATTCTGTAGTTTCTAAACGGCTAGCCTGACTGTAATGAAACTTTACACCACTCAAGTAGAGCTGCAGTTGCATTTAAGGTTCAATTGCGGAACTAAAAGTACTTAGGTATACGATACAGCGATGCTTTAAACAAGCACATCTCGGGAGCGTGAAAGATACAAGCCGTTTTCTATTATTCCTCTAATCCGAAAATTTAAAATTTATGAAATATAAATTATTAACCGACTCCAAAAAAAAAGGAGGTTATACAATTCGACTAAATGTTGCTTTTTTTATGTTTGTGCCTCCAGAACTCAGTCATTTCTGATCCTATTTTGAAAATTTTTGGTAATATGATAGATTATGCTTACAGATTGGTCCCGTTTTAACAGTTCATAATCTTAAAAATTGAAGGGTGTCTCCATACAACATAATATTTTTTACGTTTATTATGAATTGTAAAGGGCACTTCTGTAAAATTTAAAATGACTGCGTATTACTATAGCTTCCAATAACAAAAAGTTATACAAAAATAAAACTAAAAATTAAATGGTGCCCCCATAATTAATGTAAATTTACTTATATGGGCCTATCTTTTGAACCGTTAGAGACAAACGCTTGCAAATTGGACAGAATGTCGATTGCTGTGGCCGTTACAGTAACAAGTATTAATATTACAAATTATGAATTAAAGCGTGCGCCAATAGTTCATTAAATTTGATGTATATGGCCATACTTTTGAACAGTTGTAGACAGACGCTTGAAATCAACATCGAACCTGTGTTGCTACGTCCGCTATAACAACAAAAATAAAATTTGGATTTGGATGTTAAAGGGTGTTCCAATAGCTAATGTAGTTTTGTGTATGTAACCAAACTTTTGAACCGTTATAGACAGAACGTTGAAACTTAAAAGGGACCTGTATTGCTAAATCCGCTATATCAACGAGTTTATAATTTAAATTTAGAAATTAAAGGGTGTCCCATAATCGATGAAGGTTTAGTTGTATAGGCCTATCTTTTGAACCGTTATAGACAAACGCTTGTAAATTGGACGCAATGTCGATTGCTATGGCATAACAGCTGATAATATTTAAAATTATAAATTAAAGGGTGCACCAATAGTTCATTTGATTTGGTATATGGCCATACTTTTAAACAGTTGTAGACAGACGGTTGAAATTCACAAAGAACCTGTATTACTAACTCCTCCATAACAACAAGTATAAAATTTGGATTTGGAAAAAACGGGTGTCCCAATAGTTGATACAATATGGTGTATGTGGCCGGACTTTTTAACCGTTATAGACAGACAGCTGAAGTTTAGAATGGACATGTTTTGCTAAGACCGCTATAAAAAGAATTTAGAAAGTAAAGGCTGTTCCCAAAATTAATGTAATTTGTTCTATATGGCCGTATTTTTTGAACCGTTGTATACAAACGCCTTAATTTTAGACAGAATGTCTCCTACTTTGTTTGGTATAATAAGAAGTATAAAAATGTTATATTATAAATTAAATAGTTGATATAATCTAATGTATATGGGCAAACAGCCGGTTGAAATTTACACAGAACCTAATTGCTATACCCTATAGTTGCTGTAATTTGATTTATATTGCCAAATTTTAAACGGTTGAACAAGTATAAAATTTGGAGATATAATATAATAGTTAATTTAATCTAATTTATGTGGCCATACACTTGAACTGTTATAGGCAGACAGATGAAATCTGTTTGAAGTCGGTTTTTTTCGCAAGAATTATTTTTTTTTAATTTCAGGAAATATTCGACTTTTAAAATTAAAAAAATTTTTTATTGCCTTAACGTCGGCACCGAGTATACAGAGGTGTGACGAGACTATAGTCGTCTCGTTTTTTCTATGCATCTCTTTCTTGACATTCTATCGACTTCAATTTTGTTTTGTTTGTTTCTGGGGCAAGAAAAAATTAAATGTTTTATTATAGGCAAAAATAAGGGTGGGTCTTATGAAAATTTATAAAATTAAAAAATAGGTGATATTTATATGTTTTTATTTGATCAAGTGCTATTTATATTAATCATTTGACGAAAAAGTTATAGTTTTTTATTTTAACACGTCCACAGAAAATGACACTGCATTTCTGCCACAAATCACAATTTATGAATTAAAAAAACACTGCAGATTTAAAGACTTATTCACTTCTTATATCTTGTAAGACCACAACATATCACATTTTTTACAAACTAAAAATACTTCGTAAATAATTTTTTTATTTACGCGAATAAACAATATTTTTTTTTGTGGCAAAAACTTTTTGTGCTGTATGTTTTCTTGTTAAATATTAAGTTTTGTTTTGTTTATTATGCCTTGTTCATAACAATATAGCACTATATTTGTCTCTTTCTTGAGAACCTGCAGAAAACCTGAAAATAATATAATATTTTCATACGCCAAAGGTTTCACCTCTGTATGCTTAGTGACATCGGTCTAGCATTTTGCTGGCAGCGGATACAAAACCCTGTCAATTTTTGTTAACAAAAATTTTAAAACAACAACTTTTTAAAAAATAGCTTTTACATCAAAGCGAATTGATTTTACCAGATGGCATCGTTGCGGCAGCTGACTATGTTTTGCTTAATTTTGTTATGTGTAGAGTAGCTGTCAAAAGTGTCTCATTTTATAATACAAAAGTACTTTTTTTAGTATTTTTAAAAATAGAATTGTAACAAAAGATTTTAATCAAATTAAAATAAAAAGCTTTCTAAAAAACCACATAAAAAAGGGTTAAACAAATACAGTAATTAATTATTTTTTAATGTTAAGCATACACTTAAGTTCCTGTTTTTCTTTTTATTGTTGTAGGGGCGCTGCGATCTTATATGAATTCGCCTTATTCTAGATGAACAGTTGACATTATGGCGAATTAATTATAAGTGGTCTTAATAGGCCAGCTGATATTTGTTTACGTTTAACGTTGTAGTCCAAATTTTAAAGTAATTGCAAAAATAAAAAATTTTAATTTATTTATTTGAAAAAGCAAAAAATTTAAAATTTTATAAAATTTAATTTCGCAATCAAAAAATTAACCCTTTGCACTCGAAGCTTTTTTCACTCATAATACCAGCAACTCGAATCAATTAATTCAAACTCGAATCTAATATGCTCTACTAATGAATAACAGATGAAGACTAAATTGAATTTGCTTCAGTTTTCCTATGTTAAGCGAAAAGTAACAGTTTTTTACCGTTACATAAACAAAACTTTCCTGAACAGATTTCATTTGTAATTTGTTAACAGAATAAATGAAGTTATTACGATTTGTTTTTGTCCTTATATTATGAACTGAAAATTATTTGCATTGTCTCCATAGCGGAGCCCTCGAGTTTGAAGATAAATTTTAAATGGCTCCGCTCCGGAGCCCTCGAGTGAAAAGGGTTAAATATGAGGTATTTCTACATATACAAAAGAAAACTGGTACAACTTCTTTAAAAGTATCAAATGATGATTGAAGCATTAATTGAATTCAGATTTCTTTGGTTAAGTCCATGAATCAAGAAAACAAGATTGCGCATTCAGCCGTTTAAAAAATTTTGCTACTGCGCATCTACGTCACAATAGAATCAAAATAAATCTTTGTTGTAAAAAGTGTAGGGAGATTTTCGGCGCAAAACTGGAAATAATTGCATTACTTCTAAACGGGTGCATCAATTTGAACAAAATTTTAAATGGGAAAAGAGATATAGTCGAGTAAAAATTTTGTAATTGGGCTTGACGCCGGAGAAGAAGAAGAAGAGCTATTTCGGGCTACCAAAGTTTTAAATTTTGGCTTATAGAAAAATTCTTATAAAAAATTATTAATTTTAGAAGATATTTCATTAGTTAATCTAAGTTAATTTTCAAAACAATTATTAATGACCTTAATGCCAAATAACTGAAAGTACAATAAATTTAAAAAACATAATTAAAACCAAAATATTTAAATAATAATTTTTTATATTATATTATTCAATTTTATTATATTTAATTGTTTTTTTTTTTTGTCATGCTGTAGTCTTTAAGCTCCGCATTTAGTTTTCGTATTTTAAAATACATTTTTTATCTTAAAAAAAGCTATTTTTACTTTTTCATCACATTTAATATCATGAGCCTGTTAAGTTAAATCTTTTAAAAAATCTTGTTTAATGAGAAGACCGTCTTTATTATTTTTCTGAAATATTTGGTTCAGTTCTTCAATGTGTTTCATAGTTTCAGGTGTCGGCTTTATTAGTCCGCCCACAGATACATGATCAACCCACGAATACGTTGGACCTTCCTCGTTTTGTGCCACTCCAATATCTGGGTTTTTATTTTTTATTTTTAATAAATTTTCAACGTTTTTACTTTAATTCTGTTGCACTTTCCATACACAAATGAAGTTTTTTTTTAAAAAAAATATTCTATGCCTACGTCACACATAGAGAGAGAATGCTGTACAACAAACTAATGGACCTGTGTAATGCGCAATCTTGTTTTCTTGATTCATGGGTTAAGTCAATTATTTTTGACATCAACGTGGTGTTTTTGTAACAGTGCGGACAAAGCCAATCAATGTTAGGCAGTCGCGAAAGTGAATGTCGTATAAACTATTACAAAAGAAAAATCATTTAAAAATGTTTATTTATTCCAGATCCATAGTTTTCA
Source organism: Gymnosoma rotundatum (assembly GCA_916610165.2). Classification (NCBI taxonomy): domain Eukaryota; kingdom Metazoa; phylum Arthropoda; class Insecta; order Diptera; family Tachinidae; genus Gymnosoma; species Gymnosoma rotundatum. The sequence continues at coordinate 121,045,974 of OU744338.1, forward strand.
GAAATGGTTCCATCATTGCGGAAAAAAACAAATTTTTGAAAGCAGATTTTGATGCATTAAATGAAATCAAAAGATAAGGACCTGCTTTAAAACTTTTTTTCAGCCCGTATTATGGTAAATAGAGCAAAAAACTAAAAAGTTCCATAAATGGAAATATATATAAATTTATATAAATTCGTAAATTTTATTACAAAAGATTAAAAAACGAAACATCGTTATTAAACCGATTGCCTTTAACATAGTCGACCGTGAAACAGATTGCTTTCAAACAGATTGCTTTTAACATTTTCTCCTTACGCAAGAACAACATTAATTTAATAATGTTTTAGTTATCTTCGTTTTTCATATTTCCTTTAAATTCAATTCCTTATATTCAACTGCTCTTTTCTTAGTTTCCATTTAAAAAAATAAAAAGAAAAACTTAAACCTTTAATAAAAAAAAAAATACTCAAATATTTGCATTTAAAAAATCTAATGATTTTCTTTTAGCAAAATATATAATGGAGTTATAATAATAAAACGTGGCATATGCATGTTACGATGGAAGCAAAAAAAAAATATTAAATTAATTCAATGCCAAAGGCATTCAAAGAAACTCAGTCACTCACTCACTAGTTCTCTAACAAACACTCTAATGAAATTCATACAAAGCAATACACCTGAGATTCAAATGATAAACAAAAAATAGAAAAAAATATATGCCTGTTTAGCCTTTGAAACATATGCACATGCTTCTATCTCGTTGTATAGTGCAAAATTTGAAATAGGGTGACCCTTAAAATAAATAAATAATAATAAATAAAATAATTGTTAAAATTTAATCAGTTGTTTGTGTTGCTTTTAAATAAGTGCAAAAATGTAACAAATTTGATTTAAAGAAATTAATTTCATGTATTTTTTTTTAATTTACTTTTTATGGGACACCCTTTTTCATAATTTTAAATAAAACCTTAGAGTTTTAGTACATTTCCATTATGAAAATGCAATAAAGCTTTGGTGAATGGTTTCATCTTGGAAAGTTGAGTAAGAATTTTTAGCATTAACTTTTCTTTACCTAGAAAAATTTCGTTAGTTAAGTTAAAATTTTAAAACAGGAGCAGCGGCAAGTGACGTTAAAGTTCTCAGTTTTACAACGGAACCTGAGCTTACAGGGATATACTTGGAAATGACAAACTTTCTGAGATTTTTGCCTTTTTAACGGATGCTTCGAAGAACAATGAGGGCGCGAATAATAGTGCCAAATATCTATGTAGATACATTTATATATAGATCGTACAGACCAGAGTATTAAAAAACAAAATGACTATAATATTACCATGTGAGAAATTTTCCACTTAAGTTACAGAAACGAGGCACTGGTGGCTAAAAAAAGGTCAGTAGTGCGCTAGTATAAGTCTGAGTGATGTTCCAACTAGAGCTACAAGACAATCGATAGTACTATTAATAATATCGATAGTTTTATTTTTGGCTGACTATCGATAATTTTTTTCGACACCTATAATATTGGATAGCGATAGTTTTCAAAATTAGCACTTAAAAAAATTTGATAGAATTGATAGTTTTCATGCAAACTGTCGAAACTATAGTATCGATAGTTTTTAAGCAAACTATCGAAAATGAATGTTCCGACTATCGATAGTTTTGTATTTGTAATTAAAAAAAATACTGCCATATAACACATGTACCCAGCCAAAATTTTTTTAAAAGGTAATCGAGTGTAGAATTAAGCATTTTTGGCAAAAGTACTTCCCAACTAGATTGCCAACTTAATGATTTTAACAAGGCATGAGACTTTTATAATCAATTACTGAGAATCGATTATATTAATTATTGTAGGAAATAAGGAGTACCATTAGTACGGTAGTCTCTTTTAACATAAAGAACTAGTTTTAACATAAAGAACTTCCTTTTTTGGAAACTAATGTAATGTGTTTTGTAAGCGAGTAACAAAATATGGCAATCACAAAAGTAAGTCATTATATGGCAAGTACTTTTTAAGGTAATGTCTAATTTTTTGCTGGGTATGGGTACACCTTTTAATTTAAAACTTTAATTATTATTTCTTGGTCTCTGAAAGGGTTAAGATTGTAGGTTTCACTGTGTTGTAAATTATTAAAGAAAAATACTGCCGCGTTCACAACATTTGCATCTGCAAAAGAAAGGATAAGGATTTTGAAGTCATTTGATAGCATCTTGTCTTTATCAGTTGCTCTGAGAAAAAATCGCTTATCTGCTTGTTCTTGATATGAGGCAATCAAATCAACAAGGCCAACTCAAGATAAAAAACCATTTCGGTTCGCCAGTATACACCAACCTTAAATATTTAATTTTACTTATTTATTTATTATTATTATTTTGTTTTTTTTTTTTTGCTTTGAGATGATTTAAATAAATGATTAAATTTATTTTCCTATCTATCCATTTGTCCCTAATTTTGCCTTTTAATAATTTGAATGCTTTTAGACCTTGCAGTCTTTTATTTGCATATTAAAATAATGTTTGTTATTTAAATATGCAAAATGAAAAATATATTTTCTTCTTTTTTTTAAATTTAATTTATGTATGTTTTCTATGTTTGTTTTCATAATTATATTTGTTGCTTTTAGCATATTAGAATAACAACATGTTAAAGTGCATGTCTATACAGGATAAAACCTCACGTAGATTTTAACGATGTCTTATTATGTTTCAGTAGAAAAAGGGTGTCACAGTTGTAGAGAATATTATTTAATTTATATTTAAAAGAGCATGTTACAAAAGAAAATAGGAGTAGTATAACGTTGTTATTTATCGTAGGTAAAGGTTCTTTAAATTGGCTTCTATATGATTTAGCTTCTATATTATTTTAGATATTGATTCCTTATTTGCCAAAAATAAGCCTTGACCAAATTAACAATTCTAACGACTATACTTCATGACTCCAACAAGATTCGAACTCACGATATATTTCTTGTGCCATAGTTAACTCAGACATAATTGCTACTGGTTGTGATAGCACTTTCTTCGCTCTTGCTTTGGGGAGCTTTAAGCCCTAGATCACTTATTAAATTTATGCCAAGTTATCTATCGCATTCACGCCACGTGTTTATTAAAGAGTTTTAATAGGCACGTGGCTTGAAAATGATGTTATCACATCGAAAGCGCTCGCCGAACATCCAAAGTACACAGTCAGTGACAACGGTTATTACCGGAAATTATAACAACAGTTTAATATATACTGGCGGAATCAACCCAATTAATTTAATTTGATCTTTGTCTTTGCTTTATTGTTTGGACAAAAATCTTTAGTTTATTTAAAATGTTTGTCAGAAGTTTCTTGAAAAGTTAAGTAAGCGGTAACGAAATGGCGATCGAGACGAGCTTTAACCCTCAGTAATCAATATCGGTGGCTTAAATAATTAATCAGGAAAATATCAAAAACAGATCCGTTCGTTCAATTCGTTCAATCGTTCAATTAGAACGTACACTATTGAACGATAGGATGCGGAAAAATGGTTGTCTGATTCTGTTCACTTTAGTCATCCATTCAATATATTGAACGAAAAAGCCTCACTTAAACGAACGGACCTTTCCGTTCAATTAAGTGATTCGTTCAAGTTAACCCGTTCGTTCACGAACGGCACAACTCTAGTGGGAAATAAGTTACTTCCATAAGTGGTGCGTATATAGAATAATACGAGAATTATTTAACACAAATTGAGCAACCTAAATGGCTGCGTTGGTAGAGATGCGTGTAATAAAATAGAAGATCATGAGTTCGAAATTAAAAATTGAAAACCAGCAGTACAAACCTGCCGGAAAAAAGAGAATTATTGTGTGAAGCCATGGTCAGATAATTTACTGAAGATGTCTATTTAATTTTAGAGCAGTAACACATAATTGTCAAGGCGCACTTTATAATAAAAGAGATGGTGGATGGATTGTTAAGGTTACTTAACAAGGATTCGAGTGGTTCATGTCTTCCGGAGTAACATAGTAGTGTAGCAAGGATGGCTGCATTTGCAATAAAGCCCATTTTATTAAGTAAGCACGAGTTCGTAGGATCAAAAAGTATAGAAAGATAGAGCACAGAATAAGATATAAAGAATTTATAATGCCACAGTGTGGTATTTGTCATCAAAAGAGTCCGTTCATTTGTCAAAAGGGGAATAACGCAATAATATATTTAATTAAAGAAAATGAACAATTGAATCAATTAAAAATTTAATTTATCCGAATATAAAAATTTATACAAAAATATTCGTTTATTTTACATATATTTTTGATTCAGTGATGTTCGTTTTTATTTCTCACATACATCAAACTTTCAGCCAGGTAGTAATTTTTATCGTACCTCCGGGACTTAAACAAATTCAATATAAACTATTTCAAAATATATCTTTGCAACTTTTTGAAAACTCTATTTTGCCTGTTTCTTAAGTGTTTTTGAAAAAGCCACCAGGGGAATTTTCAACGCTTTTGCATAAAAGCACGATTCACTTTAAATGCATTTCAATTACAGGTTTCAACATTTGTTCCATTAACTTCTTTTATTCATTTTATTTTATTTTAATTTTACTTACTCTTTAATGTAACAACATGATAGTGTTGTGCTAAGATTTTGTCATTTTGTTTGTTTTAATTTTATGACAAGTATAATTATTTGAGCATAACGATGGTAGTGGTTTTGCTCAAGGATAATATTATTCAACATATATTTAAACTTTAAAATAGTAGCGGTAATAATAATTTAAAAACTTGTTTAAATGTATTGAAACCAGTTAAAAATTGTGAGGTTCTCAAATGAATTAAGAAAAGTTGAAAAAAACCGTATTATTAAAGTAGTCGAAGTTAAGCGTTTAGTTTAACTACTTATTAATGTTTCTAAAAACAAGGCAGATGGTATAACCAGGACTAAACATCCGATCATAAAAATTATTTTCTATGCTACATTTAGATGCAGTGGTATCATCGGTTTGAATTTCTAAGCTGTGTGGTCTTCGGGGAGTGACTTGGAGACAAGATCTCTAAATTTTTTATACTAAAGTCGAAAGGCTTCGATGTCGTCAACATGCGATTTCATTATATTGGTGCCACATCACACATGGTTCCCCTAAACAATTTACTGAAAGACCATTTCGACTGACTAATTTGATTTGTTTAAAGAAATAAACCAAATTGTATATTTTTTTGGTGTAAGTGTTGTGGATAATTATGATGATATTCTTTTTTTAAATTTTGTATAATTTTCCTCAACTGAACAGTTATGTGATCAATTGTTAAATAAGTCAATTTTTAAAAATGTATAAACAAAATTTAATTATAAAAAGCATAAAAACCAACCGATTAATCGAATACTTTTAAAAGTTTTATTCGATTAATCGGTCTTTAGTAAAATTCAACTGACTCCATAACACCTACAAAGTAAAAATTATCGATTTGCATATTTTCTTGTATTAAGTTATTAAAATTTTTGAGAAAAATAGCGTAGACCTGAGTCAGGTTTTTGGTCATTTAGTCATGAAATGAAGAAAATATTGAAAAAAATGTATTCACATAATAAATGTACAGAAAATTTTGTATCGCACGATGAAATGTATACGAATTTATAAGCCTTAAAATTTGAAGGGGAGCCTTTCGAAGTTCAGTTTTAACATACTTTAAAATTGCGTCTCTAAAAAAACTTGTAAAAGTCTTTTTTGCAAATCCCATATATTTCTTGGGTGCTCAATTGTACTGGGATTACATACTTTCGCGTTAATCTTGCAAAATATACTTTAAGAAAAGAAGACAAATACAAAAATCCATAAAACGTTCGTTTTTATTTCGTCTCTTCCTCCTAAATTCGGCTTAGGAACATTTAGCCACGAAATTGTTTTATATATAAAACACGACTGAAAGTGTACATTATTTCACAATCTAACTTTATTAGTGCTTTTGATACAAAGTTAGCAAGATACGACATATAAAGTCTGACTCTTCCTTTAAAGATGTTTCAAGTTTTAGATAAATCAAATCAGCAGCTTAGAAGTTATAAATTTATCACCATTTTTTTAAAAGGTCCCACAGAACAGAGCCACTAGTTGCAATTATTTTCGTCGATAGACAAATTTAAAGCAAAGCAACATATATTGAAGGTAAATACAGGGTCCGCTATCTAACTTTTTTTTCAACTAGTGCTTATTTCGTGAGTGGTAACACTTAGCTCATGTCTGATTTGATAGATAATTAGTTTAATCCTTCCTTTGAACGAGTTTGGTTATGTATACGCTTAAACAACGCTGGGAAATATTGCGACATTAACATGCCGATTTTACCCAAAAAATTTTGATCTTGGCGGATATGTAAACAAGCAAAATTGTCGCATTTGGGGCACAGGAAACCCGCACGCGTACATTAAAAAGCCGGTGCACCCAAAACGAGTCACTGTTTGGTGCGGATTTTGATCCAGAGACATAATTGGACCATTTTTCTTCGAAAATGAGCAAGGAGTGGCCGTTACAGTCAATGGCGATCGTTATCGGGTCATGATGAACAAATTTTTGTTCACAAAAATTAAAGAGGAGGATATTGGCAACATTTGGTTTTCACAGGACGGTGCTAGGTGCCACACAGCCGAAGCTACAGTCGATGTTTTTTGAAAATCGCATTATCAGCCGCAGAGCTGATGTCGTTTGGCCACCTCGCAGCTGCGATTTGACACCGTTGGACTATTTTTTGTATTGTTCCGTCAAAGATAAGTGTTACGCCGACAAGCCAGAGGCAATTGATACTTTAAAGGAAAACATTCGTGAAACCATTGGTGATATACAGCTGCACACAATCGATAATGTGCTTAGAAATTGGACCGATCGGATAGGCTACTGCATGACCAGCCGAGGCAGACATTTGAATAAATAATTATCCATTATTTACCGGAAGGATTGTACTTTCAAATAAAAAAAGAAATTTGAGAAAATACAAATTTAGTAGTTTTTCTATAGCATTTTCAAAAAAAAGTTATTTGGAGGACTCTTTATATGATTGAAGTTTGTCATTTTTAAGCATATTCGTACTCAAAACGTTTTGACGTACGACCATTATTTGTGTTGTTTACAGTGACTTGAAAAAATTAATATAGAAACAAATGGAATTAACCCGCGAACATTTTCGTGCCATCATTTTTCAAAACTTTCGACGTGGATTATAACGACAAGAGTGCATTGATGAACTTAAATCTTTGTATGGCGATAAAGCACCATCCTATAGCACTGTGAAAAACTGGTATAATGAATTTAATCGTGGCCGAAGCTCGCTCAAAACGAAGTCCGTGAAGGTCGTCCAAAAACGGCAGTTGTGCCAGAGAACATTGATGCCGTGCGTGAACTCATAATGAAAGATCGACATGCGACATACCGAGAGATAGAGACATCCTTGGACATTTCTTCCACCAGCATACATTCGATACTGCATGAACACCTGGCCGTAAAAAAGGTTTGTTCTCGTTGGATCCCGCACAATTTGAAAGTCGCTCAAAAAAAGGCTCGTGTCGATTGGTGCAAAGAAATGTTGCAAAAATACGATTGCGGTGCTTCAAAAGACGTTTATAGGATCGTCACAGGTGACGAATCTGGATCTATGCGTAAAAGCCCGAAACGAAACAACAATCAACCGTGTGGGTCTTCAAAGACGACCAAATCCAACGAAAGTTGTTCGTGGAACAAGCACTTCGAAGCAAATGGTCGCCTGTTTCTTCTGCAAAACTGGTCATGTGGCGACTGTTCCGCTTGAGCAATGTAGGATGGTCACTTCTGAGTGGTACACTACAATTTGCTTGCCTGAAGTCATCGGAGAAATTCGACCGTTTTTGACCGGCCAAAACGTTGAATTAATGGGTCAACCGCCGTACAGCCCTGACTTGGCACCTAATGACTTCTTCTTGTTTCCGCACATCAAGAAAAAAATTCGTGGTCAACGATTTTCGGCGCCAGAAGAAGCTGTTTTAGTGATGTCTCAATCGGAGTGGAAAAAGTGCTTCGACAACTGCTTTGAGCGCATGCAAAAGTGTATAAATCATGCTGGAGAATACTTTGAAAAACAATAAAACCATTTTTGATTATTAATACTCGCATTTTCACCATTAGGCCAGAAATATATAGAGCATTCCTCGTATCTTCTTATATAACGGGTTTTTCAATAAGAGCGCTAAAAAGTTTTTTAAATAAAATAAACCAGTTTTAGATATCAATAAAATTCCTTATTCCTGTAAAAATACGTTCGATGCCATTATGTTTGGAACTCGATTTCTTTTACATGAACACCACGGGCACGCTTGCAGAAGTCCAGACGCTAAACCCAATTTTCGACGGCTTACAAACAATTTACCTTTGATATTTGTACAAAATTGGTAAATCGTCGCTGGCTTTATGGCAAGGACCATAGACTTGACGTAGCCCTACAGAAAATAGTGTAACGGCTTTAAATCGCACGACCGAGGCGGCCAATCAGCTGGACCATTTCGTGAGATAACACGTTCTCCAAACTTGATTTCCAATAAATTGATTGTGACATTCGCTGTGTTGCTTGTGGCGCCGTCCTGTTGGTACCACATGTCCTTTGAGTCCATATCATCCAATTGGGGCCAAAAATATTCGGTTATCATTGAACTGTAGCGATTCCCATTCACAGTAACGTGCTGGTCTTGATTATAACGGAAGAAGTATGATCCAATGACGCCGCTGGCCCATAAACCACAACAAGCATTAATTTTTTCGGAATGTAATAATGACTCATGAAGTACGTGTGGATTGTGCCTGACCAATAACGCATATTTTGTTTATTGACGAAGCTATTCAGCCATAAATGAGCCTCATCGCTAAAGATAAGTTTTTGATAAAAATCCGAATCATTTTCAAATTGATGCTCAGCAGAATTCACAAACATTTGAAGCTTCTGGTGGACAAGCGGCTTCAGTTCATGCCTCTATTTGATCTTTTTGCAAAATTCGTCACAACGACATCACAGAGATGTTAAACGCTTAAGAACGACGTATGAGAGACACATTTGGGATTTCTTTAATGGAAGCCTCAGCGGCAGCAATATTCTCGACACTACGGGAACTTCTTAATCTCACTGGCACGGGAACATTTTGTACTGTTCCTGTGGATTAAATTTTTTTCCACTAGACGCTCAATTTTTGATCTGCTAGGACACTTATGACGACCATAAATTGGACGTAGCGCTCATAACGTTGAGGCCACTGACTCCGAATTAATAAATAATAATAATAATAATTAATAAATAATAATAATTAATAAATAATAATAAATAATAAACTTTAATAATTTCGACTCGTTATTGGCTCGTATATATTTCCATTATGAAATGGCAAACTTTACTTAAGAGAAATGTCAAAAAAAAAGGCAAGAAATATGGCGTCGTTTGCTATCCCTGTTGCTCTACTTTTGTAGCGTCCCTGCTGCAAAATTCATTATAATTAACGCTAAACTATTCAAAGCCATTTAACATTGTCGGGATTCTGGAGGCTCTCTTTCTTATGCATAAATCGTTATTCTCTCAGCTAGTTGAATGATCCAGCAAATGTAGATAACAAGCGTAAACTTTTAAAACTGTAGCATTCTTTAGTCAAGGATAAGTTTTTAAATATTTCTATCAAATTAATGAACATCTCATTTGCTGTGTTAAATTTGACTAAAAACAACTACATTTTTGTTAACTCAGCATAGAAATATTACATTAAGAAAATGTTTTTTCTTCTACATGAAAATTATGCATATGTGGTACAAACTAAAAATATGTTTGTTAATTATGAAAATGTGTTGGAATACTTTTTTAATATTACAAAAAAAAAACCGCAAATCTTTTTTGAAATAATTTTAAGCAAAAAAGAAAAATGAATTTTGTTACAAAAATGAAAATGAAATGGGTTGCGGTGAAAACTTGCAAAAGAGAAAAAACAAAAATAACACACAAAACTAATAATAATAATTATAGAAACGTAAGCAGTTGTTCAGAGCTGGTGGTAGAATTTAATATAAAACTTAATACAAAATGAGAGAGTGTTTGAATGTTTAAAAATTTGTGATTAATAAATAAATTAAATTATTTCCAGCCGCTGTTAGACAAAATCATTGTGTATTATTTTGTTTCACTGCATTTGTCAAATGACGACTTTCCGAGGACCCTACCACCATTCACCATTCGGGCAATTTAAAAAAAAAAAGAATGCAATACCGATTTCAGAAACGTTGGCGAGTATTTGAATCTGCAGACAAGACAATGACTGTTACAAGTGTTTTATACCATGACATAAAAAAATATTCTTTTGTCCTAAATTCATTTTTCCTCTTCATTCTGTATTAATCGAGTCTTGTATGAGCATGTTTTTTTTTTTTTTTTTAATACATATACATTACGCTGATTGTAGATATAATTTTATACTTCAGTATGACTGCCACGTAATGTCCTTATAATTAAAAATTACACTAGGAATCTTACAACAATGGAAATCAAATATGAAATCGAAATTCTTTTATTTTTTAATTAACCGCCAAAAACACATTTTCCACAAAAACTTTCTTCTTCTTTCTTCTTTCGCCAATTATTAAAAAACAAATTTGAGTGTTTCAAACTAAAAATTTAGTAGTGCAGTTTTATATTTTCCTTTATTTTTTTGATATTTTTGCATTATTTCCTACTATGTGTGTGTGTGTGAGTATGCCAAGCACAAAACTAAATTTAAAAACCTTTTAACAAAATTCTCTTTTTTTCCAATTTGTTGGTTATTTTCATAAAGTTAGTAAATTGGTTATTGACATTTGACTTTGAAATTAATAAAAAATTAAAATTTTCTAAAAGTTTGTTAAAATATTAAATTAATAAAAGTAGTTGTTGGTTATGGAAAATTTTGAGTAGTTTGCTTCTTGGCAAGCAAAAAATATTTTAATATCAGAAAAACATTAAAAGTAAATATTGTTCAAGTATAAAAGAAGTTTAGAAGAAAAATCAATAATTTTAAAGTGGTTTGAAAATTGTTAGATCAACACAACTGAACAAAAAAATCTTTTTTTTTTTTTTTGTTAAATTAAAATATCAAGACACATACGTACTTGCGACAAAATATATATTCAGAGAAAAGTTATGATCTTAAATGCAAAAAACACGCCCAACATCTTAACGTTGTCAAAAAAACTATATTTCCAATAACATCAATTACATTTTTAATTGAATAAATTTATTTATTTGATTAAAAATTTATTGTTGTGCTTTTTTAATTAAATATATAATTGATTCGATAAATAACATATGCATCCTAGAAAGACACAACGCCGAACAAATTCTTGTAGACTTAAACATAATACATAACAAAATCACACACATAATGGAAAAAGAGCAAAACAGAACTTTACATTATCTTGACATATCAATAACATGAGGAATTGATACTTTAAACTTTGACATTTATAGAAAACCAGCCATTACAGACACAACTATCAACAGCTCCTCAAACAATCCCACTCAACATAAACTCGCAGCGTTTAGACACATGATTCACAGACTTAAAATTGTCCCACTCGTTGTAGATAAATACAACAAAGAAGTCGATACAATTTACACTATAGCTAAAAATAACGGTTACAACCACACACAACCATCGACAAACTACTCAGACAATAGAATAATAAAAACAAGAAGAAAGAAGACAAGGAACCAGTCGATACAACACGATGACACATCTTTCCTAACACAGGACCAGAAATATATAGATTAACTAAATTTTTCCGGAAAGAAGGTTTACGCACAACATTAAAAATGAGCAACAATCTACGCAACAATCTTAAGACATCAACAGAAACAACAGATAAATTTAGCACCAGCGGAGTATACAGACTTACTTGCACCTGCAACCATACATACATCGGACAAACTGGACGAACATTAAAAACAAGGTTTACAGAACACATACGATCATACGAAAGGAAAGGGGAAGACTCCAATTTCGCAATACACCTTAACACATATGGACATGAACCAAGGGAAATAGATGAATGTATGACAGTATTACACCCAGGTAAAAAAGGACGAAGACTAGATATTCTTGAAAACATGGAAATTTACAAAACAGGAACATTTAACGGAGACATTATTAACGAACAGGTAAACACAACCTCTGACACGATTTTTACTCCACTTAAATTACACTAACACTCTAACAAACGAAAAACACCCACAGACGGTCACACTTACCTATCCAATAATAAAAAACCCAAATATTAAACTATTTTCCCCAATAAACAGGACAGATATCAGGGAATATACCTGCATAATACTATTTAAACGGACAAAAATTACCTTAAACCACCACCTTTTATTCTTAACACTGTCTATCTTTAACACTATCTCTTCAGTTTTAATAAACACGTGGCTTGAAAATGATGTCATCACATCGAAAGCGCTCGCCAAACATCCAAAGTACACAGCCAGACACGACGGTTTTACCAAAAATTATAACAATAGTTAAAACTTTTTTTCATTGTTTCAAATAAATATAAAATTTACCTAATAAAGAATAATTTTAATCTATAAACAAATACTCGTAATATCTTTAAGAGAATCAAAACCAATCACTGTTGACCACAACGTTATTTTTTAAACACATATTTTCATTTGATGTAGTTAATAAAAGGTTTAGTTAGATTTCTTTGTCGTTAAACTATTAATTTTTTACTAGGTGTACAAGCTTTTTTCAATGCACATGCTGCAAATATGATAGAAAGTTGCTAAGCATTTGATTAGTTTATTTGCTTGGTCTAACAATAAAGGTTTTTGTAGATTAATGCAAGCGCGTTCATAGCTAAAAAATAATTTTTTAAATATTCACAGAAAAAAGTTTTTGCTGAGATGGTTCTGTATTGTCCAAAGTCTACTTACGAATAAAAAAAACTTAAATGATAACAAATATATATTTCCCTTCTTTGGGTTCATTGGATAAAATTACTTTTATTATGTTCCCTTAAATACAATAATATTAAACAAAAATCACTACTATATCAGACTATTTTAAGATTCAGTGAGATCGGCTCCGGATCGTAGACTCATATGATAACAGGTTGCGTTGCCCTGGACCGATACACAGGTTCGGATAATAAAAAGTTTGGATGATAATAACTCGGATGTACTAGATCGATTTACAGATTGGGATAAAATACGTACAATAAAACTTAAAACTTTACTGTACAATAAGACAATAGTTGCTTGAGCAGTAAGCCGAAGCCGCAGTGAGAACAGTCAGTCAAACCGCCGTAAGAAGAGTCAGCAGAAGCTGCTGTGAGATCAGTTAGCTAAAGCCGCTGTTAAAACAGTCAGCCGAAATGGCTGTGTAAATTTATGGTACCTTCTGACCAATAGCAATAAAATATCAACAGTCTGTGTAAGAGTAACCCCAGTCGGCTTTTGATTTATACAGGGTGTTCACGGGGAAGGTAAATTCCTTTTTTTTTTTTTTGACGCAACTTTGGTAAACTTAGTCTTCACAGTTCATATTTTGCAGTCGTAAAGTAAATACGTGGCAAATTTTTTATGGAAAAATATTTGTAAAACCAACGTGTTTTAAATGTTAAATTACACTAAATTTTTGGGAGATACAACGTGCCAACAAAACGCTCTATTTATCGTGTAGTAAATGATTTCGAAGAAAGAGGGTCTGTAGGTGATAGACTCAATCCTGGACCACAATGTACTGCAAGATCGGGTGAAAACATTACTACTGCTCAAGAAAGTGTTGGGAACAAGCCATCAATCACAATTCGACGCCGCTCTCAGGAGCTTGGTCATCAAAGAACAACCTTTGCCACAGTTTTGCACAAGGATTAGCGTTTGTTTCTATTTAGATTCAGTTGACACAATAACTTCTACCACAAGCCCATCTAAGTTGCCGTATATATGCCAATAGTATGTTGCAGCCAGTGTTACCAATTTTTTAAACTTTCTCACCAAATGGATTTCCGAATTCCGCCAGTATAAAAAATTGTTTCATAAATACCAACTGCATAATTAGAGGCCTCTATATCTCTTAAAAACTTCTTGAACTGCAGAAAATGCTTTTCATTGCTTACGTTTTTCAGATTGCTGCTAAAATCTTCCACCTGATATAGTGCTGCTCTTAAGCATTTAGTGTTTTATATCGGACAAAAGCTTTGCTCGTTCAAAACAATTATGTAAATTATGATAAATAATGATTTTAAAGAAGAGAAAATTTTATATTTTATTAAACACTGAGTGGCAATCTTTATCAAATTTTTCTTGGAAACTTTGTTTGAAAAATAATATCAATAATTAAACATTTCCAGTAACTGATAAAGATTATGAGATTTTTTTTAAATTTTAATTTAAAACAAAATGAAATTTATGCGAAATATATATTTTCCTTTCACACTCGTATTCTTTATAAAACATCTTACCTTTTTACTCTTTAATGACAAAAATTCTTTAATATTTTATTTGAATTAAATAACGTTTTTTTGTTTTTTTTTTTTTTTTTGTTTAACAAGAAAAGAATTATTGCCATGATAACAAACTACATAAATATTATTATTTTTTTGTTTCATTGTCTCGATTTAGAAAACAATCAATTAAAAATTATTTCCCCATAAATTTAATTTTCAAATTTATTGTTTTTCATATTTTAAATACATAATTGCATTTGTGGCTGATGTTTGTTCATCAGTAATGATGGGATGAAATTATTAATTTAATAAAAAAAACCTAAATACATTACAATCCTGAACACACAGACAACTTACTTACATGCAACAAGCCAGTCGTTTACAATTTAAAAATACAATATTAACACCTTTAAAAACAGGAAATGAAAACACACGAGTTACATACAATGAATGAACTTTACGTACCGTACTGATTTGCTATAAAATACAATACTTAATCCAATTGAACGCTTTATGAATAAATTTAAAAAGAAATATTGAAAATAGAAAAAACTACATAACAATGGAAATAGCAAAAGGCATCTAGGATATATGACAAAGATATTTGTAAGGGCGTTGCAGATAGGTGCTTCAAAATTCATGCAAAAAAAATTAATTTTCCACAATTTGTACAAAATAGAGTTGGTAAAGAAAGATCAGAATAATTCCCTTTAATTGTGTGAAATATGAACACCGCAATTATTTTCGCTTGAAGTAGAAATCCTTTGCCCATAATATTGCAAGCACCAGAGCGCTAAAAGAGCATCTTTCTGATTTGCATCGATAAATCTACTTCTCTTTAATTAAAAAGGTGAGAACAAATTTCAGACAGACTGAAACCATCTGCCTAAATTTTGGGAACACCCTTTACATATCATATCATAAAAATATAAACATTAATAATTTAAAATATTTCAATAATACACCAGGGACAAATCACAATAAACAAATATAAAAAGGAATTTCATAATATGAGTTGTCACAACATTGCTATTGACTGCAAAGGTAGACTTTACAGAAATCAATATTGAAGAGAGGGAATTAGTTGAAAGTGATAGCGAGACAAAGCTGTAGACAGAATAACATATAAATAATGAAAATATTTTATTTAAAAAAAATATTTATTGATAAACAAAGACTTTTGTTTTTGTTCATAAAACAGAGTCAAACAAGGTGATAAAAAATAATGTGATTTAAATTGTGATAGCAAATATTTTATTTAAACTTTCACACAGACAACATGCTAAGAACGTAAACATATCATATATAATCTTACCTTTATTAATTTCGGTAAAAAAATTTGCATTTTTATAAAAAGCGACATTCCAAAAAATTTACAGAAAAAAATTGTGAGAACTTTCTCGTTAAGGTTACACTAAAATAGATAATTTTTGCAAAAAATAACCGACTTTAAAGCAGACGTTTCAATGATTGACGTTTCAAAATTTGACTACATACAACAAATATATCAACTATGGGACACCCTTTAATTTCAAAATACAAGTTTTATACACTCAAAATATTATGTAGGTAAATTTAAATGAAAAAACACTTTAAACAACTACTTTTTCATTTAAAAAACGGTCCACTTACATTTCATTTAAATTAAATGTAATTTTCAATTGTCTTTGAATGTTGATTTTATAACTAACAAAATATGTAAAAACAAGTAATTTTTCTTTTATTCCAACGCACGAAAAAACAACCTACTAGAAAAGTAAAAACTACTGTTTTTTTATTTATTTCAACTAACAAAATGTAACCTACCAAAACATTAATAATAACTGTTTCTGTATTTATTTTAATTTATAAAATTTAACCTACTAAAACAGTAAAATTAACTGCTTTTTTCTTTTATTCCAACTCTCTAAAAGTAACCTACCAAAACAATAAAAACTACAGCTTTCTTATTTATTTTTAAAGTCAAAAGATTTAATTTATTTATTGATTATTTATACTATTTTGATACAAAAATTCTTCTTGTTTTTATTTGCTTAAATTGTTGTTCTTCCTTGAAAGTCCAAGGATTTCAGAATAGTTCTATGCTGAAAAAATAATGTACTTTTACAAAATTGTTTATGTTTTTGCAACCAATAATTAAAGTACATATCGCTCATTTAGAAATAGAACGCCTTAACTCAAACAAAAAATCATTTCAAGATAATCACAGTTAACGTTTTCATCTTGTAAAAGGTCGATACATTTTAAAAAGATCGTCTTTTCAAATGTATATACAGACACAAAACGAAATATGACGATGTCTTAAAAAGCGATATGATCTTCACGTTATAAAAAACTTTATTTTTTGGGTTATAACGTTGTATTACTAAATGAGCGATATATTTGTAATTCAAAAATTTAAATGACATACCTTTGTTTAAGACCAACCAAAGGACCCAAGTGGGCTGTGGCAACACGGCTGCCTGCCTAAAGACTACAGAATTTAGAAGAGAATACCTGCAAAAAGGGAACATTATTTTTTAAAACATAATGCAAATTTTAAATACTATGTAAGAAACTTACCAATATTTTTTGATGTTTTTCTTTCATAAATTATTTTGTTCTAAATATATTTTTTATAACTGACATATTTTCCAACAGTTTATGTTTTTTATTTTATATTTTAAAGCTATTGTAAAATAGTACTTTTCTACTGACGAACCGTTTTTATAATTAAGAATTTCATTTTTACTGAAACAAGGCAAAAATTAATTGATAATTTTGACTGCACCGAAAATCAGTATTTTTTTGTCGTTTGTTTTTCTAACAACAGACGAAAAAAGTTAAACAAAAATTTTCTTCCTAAAACAACCACATTTTCATTTATTTTTAACTTTACTGAAAAGTTCCTAAATAAACGTCAAACAGTTAATGTTAAAATTTTTTGAGTGTACTTGTTGTTATAGCGGACTTAACAGTACCGTCTTTCTCGTCAGTTTTAATCGCTTGTATCCAACTGTTCAACAGTTTGGCCATATACACAAAATTACATCAATTATTGTACCACCCTTTATTTAATAATTTTTGATATTTATACTTCTTATTATACCAGACAAAGTAGTGGGATATTCGTCTG
The DNA here is from genome assembly GCA_916610165.2 of Gymnosoma rotundatum. Lineage (NCBI taxonomy): Eukaryota > Metazoa > Arthropoda > Insecta > Diptera > Tachinidae > Gymnosoma > Gymnosoma rotundatum. Next base: position 121,063,512 of record OU744338.1, read on the forward strand.
TCTAAAATTATACAAAAATATGGTCATAGACATTAAACTAAATAAAATATTGGGGAACCCTTTAATATAAAAATTTTAAATATTTAATCTTGTTATTATAACAGTCATAAGCGACTTTGTGGCCAATTTTTAAGCGTTTTTAAGCCCGATAGCACTTTACATTATAAAAAATAATAGACATGTAGAAATCATATGTGCTGTAGGGTGACACCCTCTATTTTTTTTATTATAATCTTTTTTTATAGGACCAATCTCTAAGCACCACTTCTTAATTAAAAAGTAAAACAATTATAAATCTGTCTGGAAATTACTGAGTTCACACAAAAAAATATTCCCATTAATTGATAAAATTATCCTTTCTTTAAAGTCAATTAAAAATAGGGAAATTCAACTAAATTTAAAAATTTAACCATCAAATGAAATAAAAATAACTCAACAATAGTTCGTTATTAAATGTTAATGGTAACTTGATGGCAAATCGTATTTCTATTAATTTTACAATTTTCAGCTGACCGCTACTTTTCAATGATTTAATACAAAAAATAAAATCAAGACAAATTTATGTTATGAATGGTGTACTGTCAAACCTTCTTCAGTTGTCCTATGATACAGTACAACTAAAAGTTTACCGAGTCCGAGTTGTAAAGGAGGAGGTATATCCACACAACATTCAAAGGTTGTTCAAGGCTACAAACGAACACTACCATGACAACGAAACTATGCAAAGATCTATAGAAAACAATTTTATATCTCTTCCGGATTTTATGTCATTTATAGATGAGATTAACATTTATGTATTACTGTTATCCTTGCTATTGCTATTTACAACAATATATATTTATAACTGTAAGTTATACTCACATACACTCCAACGCACATACACAAATATAGATACGACCATTTCATTTAACAGGGGAGAGTGTAAACAAATTCTTTCAATTTTTGTTTTATTTTCAAATACAAACAAAAATAAACCAAAGTTATGACATCCTTTGTCACCTTTTTGGTCATAAAATGCCATTTATAACACTTTGTTTATATTAAAATCATTCTCGTATAAAATGCTAACATTCAAAAATATTTTCCAACATTGATGTCTGTCTATGGCTTTGTAAGGCTGTTGGTTTGTAATGATAAAATAATAATGGCGGTAGTAAAGTTGCAAATGTATATGTGATGACGTTTGCTTTTTTTACATAGTGTTAACGTTGATGTTGGGTTAGATATGTTGTCTTTTTTTTTTTTTTTTTTATTAATTTTTAGTTTGTTTTGTTGATGGTATGTTTTTGTCATCATTGCTATTGTTGTTTACTTTATTGCTTTTTTTTCTATGGGATTTTTGTTTAAGTCTTTTATATATTTTAGTCTAGCCTGTTTATTGAATCTAACTAAAAGTCACATTAAAATCATAACTTATGACGCAAGGGTATAATCGTTAGTTTCCATTTATATTACACCCTTGTTAGGTTTGACGGCATTTAATAACTCGGGAAAAAAATTGTACAAACTAGCAGGGAGGCCATCGATATTTTGTATTGGAAAAAATAGCTGGACAAAACAGATAAAATTTAAAATTTAAAGAAAATCACATTTTGAAACCTATGCTAATATATACGCTTTATGCGATTTTTTTTTCTAGCAACTACACGGCTCCAAACAATTTTATTCAATATTTACAATTAATAAATTTAAAAAAATCTGATTTTTTTATACTTTAAGCGATTTTTAACTTATTAGCAATTTTATCAGCCATATAAAATTTTTTTGTTCAAAAATTAAACAAAAAAAAACGCATTAAGAAAATTTTTTATATTTTATATGGTCTAAGCGATTTTTTTCCTTTTTAGCGATTTTTTAAGTTTTAAGCAATTTAACATTATTTTTTTTTTTTTTGATACTAAAGAATTTAATTTATAAGAAATAGCATTTTTAAATCTAAGCCATTGAAAGCTTTAAGAAACTACTTAAGTTATAACAATTTGTGCATGTGTCGAATTTTTTCTTTTCTAGCGAATTTAGTTGATTATAGCGTTTTTTTTTCTGCAATAATGTCTCAGCAATTTACAATACAGGGAGTCCACAGGGAATGTATACTAGTTTGGTTTGCCACAATTTTGTTAGCAGTTGTGAAGTAGACATATGGCAAATATATTATGGAAAAATACTTGGTGCCCTATCGCATACAGCCAATGGAATTAGTGCGAGACGCCTTTTCCTAAAAAGTTATTTTAAGAAATGGTCGCCAAATTTTACAGCTGCGGTCTTTTTTTTTTTTTTGGTTTTTGAGGAAATTTTAAAGGCAAGGTGTTACGGGCGCCAAATTTTTACCAGATTTTTAACATAAAATACAGAGTCCAACAATTAAGAGCTTAACACAATTTTATATTTCAATGTTTAAGTTCAACATATTAACAAATATAAAGATAAATTAATTAATATTAATAAAATTAGACTATTAAAGTAACCTACTGCTTTATTGCGAAAATAAACGCCAGACATATATTAAGTGAAACTTAAATTAAGCAAATTACTTAAATTACTGTGACTCACACTCACACACTATAACTATTGATCGAAAATGACTTATAAATGCGCGCTTTAAGCAAGAGATTATACCTAATCGATAACTTGGTCTACTACATAAAAATAAACGATAGTGGCAGTAACACAAAGTTTATGAAAAAAACTAGAAACGCTTGAGCAAAATACTTGTGACGAAATACCGCGTGAAAAGTGTGAGAATGTAATGGAAAATGTTCTCAAAAGGGCTCGCATTTATGAGGCAAACAGAGATCGGCAATTATCTGATATTGTATTCCATACGACATTCAATAAAACGTTTGTCAATATAAGATCCATTTTCTTTCGTTAAAGCTTATTAGCAAACAAAGTAGTATACATTCCCGGCGGACACCTTGTACTTATCTTGAATATTTCTCTCGGATTTTTCTTTTAAGCGATTTTTGTTGACTGAAGCAATTTTTCTTGTTTTTTCTAAATAGGCTGCAGCTAAAGTTTTAAATTTAATAAGCCGAACTTAAATTATTAATTTGGTTATTATACTAAAATACTTCGGAAAATATTTAGTTTTAAGATTTAAAACTAAAAACCATTCTTTATTAAATCAGCGGGTACCAGAAAGACAAAACAAATGTGTGTGACGATTAATAACGAAAACCAGGAAATCTCTTTTTTTGTTGGGGGGACTTCGTCTAACCATATAATTTTAAATCAATCCCCATATTCTAATCATTTAACGAACATGCAAAGCAATACCATTCTTAAGGTAACCATAATCTAAGAGCAACATATTATGGTTGCATTATATAGTTGCTAACAAAACATAGTATTTTTACATTTGCAACCATATTTTTTTCTAGCAAAAAAATAACATGGTAAAGTATAAACATAATTATGTTCAAATATAAACATTAAATGGTTAAATTAATGGTTAAATTTAAAAAATATAAAATTTAAAATTTTCCTGATATAAAAGGCTTAATTATTATTGTTTTATTCATTAACGATTTGTCATAAAAACTATTTAAAATACAAATTCACAAAAAAAAACAGTATATTTGCTTATAATGCCGCTTAGATCATATGCTACAACAATCAGTTATATAAAAGTATAGCTTATAAGCCCAAATAAATGATTTCACAATTATGCTTTCAACACAAAAATATAGATTTATATGCTTATTTCAATTATTTTTTTTAAATATTTTGGTTCTCCTTTTATTTGTTTTCATGTTTTGCATATTATTTTTAATTATTTATTTTGTACATAAATTTTTATTTTTTTCACTTTTTCTAACAATAAAACACAATTTCAAATTATAGCTACCAGAAAAATTACTAAGCTGTCAAGAGCTAGAACAAAATATTTTTAGCGCAAACATTATTCTGTTGCTTTTAACCATACTTTCGTTAGTAATAATATATTATGGTTAAATATTTTATATAATTTTTAATAACTTATAAAACTTTGGTTGTGGTTGGAATTTTTTTAATAGCGTTTTCTTTTCTAAAAATAAATGTTACCCAACAATCACTTAAAACGTGTTGCATGTTGTCTAGGCCCCGAAGGGTAACATATGTAACATTTTTTACACTTTTTCGTGCATATTACATATTTTTAAAAAAACATACTTTTAAGTTTTGGTGAAAACAACTATATTTGATTCTCCGCAACTTGACATTATTACAAAAAGCATAATATGGTTATTGGGACCATATCACAACCTTATTTTTTCTCTGCGTGTATATAGCTTAAAGAAGACATATGCAAGGAATGCTAATGGCGGATGTAGCGATCCAGAAAATCGTGCATTAAATTAAATTCTGGATAATTTTTTTTTTTTTTGGAAAATTAATACAAAAATGTTAAAATAATTTTTTTCTTAATAAACTTAAAAACTTTAATACACGCGAACTTTAGCCAGATTGAATTTATTAATTTGGTGAATCTAAAATGAAGAACAAAAATTAACTTTCTAAAATCCAAAAACCTTTAAAACTTTTAACATTTTTTAACATTTTAAGAAAAAACAAAAAAAAACTTAAATTAATAAGATTTCGTTTAAATTAATTTGCTTAAATGGCTTTTAGAATGCCCTGTTTCTCCCACAGTTTCTTTCTACGCTATCTGGCAACCTTAAAAAAAAAACTTTACAAAACAAGCAAAACCAACATATTAAAATTTTTTTGTCAGCGTAAATATCTTTAAGGTGGGGTAAAAGGTTTTTGCGGTATTATTAAAATGTTTTATTAAACGTCATAGAGTGCATCCATTTATATAAGAAAGTATAGACTAGAAAATTAATGGTAAAAACCTCATACTAACACTAACACCAATACAAGATAAAATGTGTAGACATGTGTGTAAACTTCTCTTTAAGTTTTATTAATGCATTATTTGTTTTGGTTTTTTCCCCTACTTTTCCCATAATTTTCCATAATTCAATGCAATTTTCATGGAGAATTTATTAGAAAAACATAACTATTTACGGCAGTAATATTTGCCGCAGTCTTTTATACAATATAATTATTAGCAGATAGACACACATTAACACACACACACACATCTATCATTTTATGCGTCAATGTTTAAAACATATAATGATTATTATGAAGGGTAGTCGCCTTTCCCTTATCATAATAATTGCCTTGTGTTTACTACAAAGAAAAAAATTATTGATTAAACTTTAACTAACAACAAAAGCAATATGTTAGAATTTTATGACCTGAAGTAAATATTTATAACAATCTGTTTTTAGTAGTTTAGTTCTAAATCTGGGTTGAGTCTTAAATTATAAATTTGAATTGTTTTTTATAACAAAAAGGGAGTAAGTTTTTATGCTGCTATTAGGCTGAATAAGATGAAATATAGTCGGCGTTATTTGGCCTAATGTGGAGAGGCCATAAATATTCTTTTTTTTTTTTTCTTTGCTTTTGTAGTTACCGGAAATGTCACATAATCAATAAACATTATTATTATTTTTTTTTTCTTCTTTTTTGCTGATAAACAATTTTACGTTTAAGAAAAGATTTAATAAAAGCGTTAGATTATTGCAGGATATTAAAGTTTGATTTGTGATTGTGATAAAATTCAGGAAACACAGTATATTGGTTAGACAGACAAAATTATACAAAGCAGAGGGGCACATGTTGATTTACATTTACAAAAAAAAAATGTTTTTTTTTCGTAAATAAACAATAAAATTTAATTTAACATGAAAATTATTTAAAGCTAAATTTTCATATTAAGTGGGAAATGCAAAGGGAAACAGGTACATTTTAAGGTTTTAAGCCAAAAAAATTAAGAATATTTTTTCAAAATTTAATTTTAATCGGCTCGATATAGAAAACTCTCTGATCATTCTCTTTTGAAAAAATACACACATCTCATTCGTAGCGAAATATATTCAAATAGAAATCGACATTGGAACCAAAAATTAAGTAAAATGGACAAGGGATCCAAACCTTTTTGGAATGTCACAAAATTTTTAAAACGTAGGAATAATAAATGTCATTCTCTTGTAACAAATGATGGTATATTAAATTCAGACGAAGACAAAACAAATGCCCTTGCACGAATTTTGAAACTTAATCATAGGGTTTCTGAAAACTTAGGTGCGCCTTCCCACCTAACTTCTGTTAACCAAGCTCTCGAAAATTTTAATGCTTCAAGTTTTGGTACTTCAAGCGAAGTTGGAATAATCATAAGAAACCTTAAAAAAAGGAAATCCCTAAACCAGGCAAAATACTCAATAAACCAGAAAACTACCGATCGCTAAGTCTGCTGCGTAGCCTGGGAAAATTCTGGAGAAGATTATAAGTCTCAAAGTTTCAGTTTTTATTTTAAAAAGCCATATTTTTCCCGATAAACAATTCGGCTTTAGAACATCACACTCAACTTTCCACCAGGTTAAAAGAATTTGTAATGACGTCAAAAAAGGCCTGTCCATAGGCCAAACAATGCACTTGTTTTACTAGTTGTTGAAAAAGCATTTGACTCTGTGTGGCATAATGGTCTACTTTATAAACTTATTCAGTACAATTTTTCGATGTTTCTTGTAAAGATTGTTAACAGCTTCTTGTTTAATAGATACTTTTGTGTTTCTGTTGGAAATTGCTTTTCAGATTTAACCCAAATTACTATAGGCGTGCTACAAGGGTCTGTTCTCGGTCCAATTTTGTACAACCTGTATTGTGCTGACTTGGTCTGCAGCTTATGCAGATGATCTTTCAATTTATTTTACGCATGTGTTCAGTCAGAATATACTGACCGATATTCAATGCTCATTAAATCGTTTGGAAGAGTATTATACCAAATGGAGGATTAAAATTAATTCGGAGAAGACACAAGACATCTTTTTTACCAGAAAAAGAAAATCTTGTTATCTACCAAACCACAATCTCACTCTTTTTGGCAAAGACATAAGTTGGTCTAATAATATTAGATATTTTTGAATATGTCTGGATCTTAAACTAATCTTTAACTCACACATTTCTCACGTTATTAATAAAGTTGATAAATACAAAACGATATTGTATCCTCTTATTAACAGAAACTCTCTTCTCAACAACTCAAATAAAATTTTAAAAGTAAAAACAATTTTTCAGACTATAATTCTTTATAGTTGTCCAGTTTGGGGCACCTGTGGCAAAACCCACGTTCCTTTCCTTCAGAGTTAATAATATCCAACACATGTTTACGTTATATTCTTTAAAGAATCTTTTAATATTTAAAATATAAGGCAAAGCCAATTCTGTGCAATATTTTTTTTCCCTAGCGTGTAAGAATTTCTTGTTAATTTTTCTATTAAATAAATAAATAAAATAACTATTCCACTTTAACAAAAGTAATTTTATTTTCTACGTTTTTTATTATTTTGAATCATGAAATTAAATCGGGCCACAAATTTAAAATTACACAAGATCTAAAAACATAAAACACATTATTTTATCAAACGTTGATTATTTCTCTTCAAATAAGTTACCCAAAAATCTATTTTGGTAAAAATTAGAAAAATACAAAACCACAAAAACTGAAATAGTAAAATATTGAAAAGAACTTCCTCAACTTATAGAAAAATCAGTTTGGGTTACTTTTGCTTTATTTATTATTTTTTTCTATTTTTCTTACAAGTAAAAATATTTTTATTTCATTCTTGTAAGGAAATTGAGTGAAGTGGAATCTCTCTCACAAAGGAGAAGCCAAGTACTTGGAAATTTTTTTGGAAACCTAAAAAACATGTTAAGTAAGGTTAGGTTAGGCAGGCAGCTGTGTTGCCATAGCCAACTTAGATCCATTGATTAGCCCCTTTGTGTTACCTGCTAAAAAAAAAACAGAGAGAGAGATAGAAAAAGTCAGAACTCAGAAAAAGCGATGAAAACAAGGAATAAGTAAGAATATAGAAAGAAAGAACTGTGGGTGTGAAGAATGTGGAGAAGACCTCGCCGGATAAGGCTCGTTGGGCAAAGAGTATGCTCATCCTATTGACTGGGTCACAATTTCCGATTGTGGGCCAGTGAACCACCAACTGCACCTTAAAAAGGAACTAATGCCACCTGGTCCTAATGATAATATATCAGATAGACTGCCGTAGTACCGTTGACGGAGATATTTCAGTCGTACATACCCTAGCGCGGGGCACAGACAGAGAAGGTGTTCCACCGTCTCCTCCCCTTTTTTCCTGACAACTGCTGCTGAAATCATTAAAAGGGATAGTTCAAAAGTGACAGTGCTGAGTAACCGCAGCCACCAAGTCGCGCAGTCGACTCTTCGGAGAGTGTAGTAGTGCATCAACCCGACCCCGATACAAAGAGGGCCATATTGTAGAAGCGATTGAACAAGTTAGACCCTCTGAACTGAGTCCGCAAGTTGAGAGGGATTGACACATATGGTGTCATTGGCACCCTCTTAAAGCCAGTTCGTAAGCAACATGATTGCCCAAGTTGGTCCCATATTACATCACCTATTTTAGAGTGACTGCTGAAACCTCCGCCATCCCGTTCAGGGATGCCTGACATTCAGAAACAAGTTCAGTTTTGGTAAACACACCTTTAAGACACAAAATGAAGGCTTTTCTATCGATACAGAAATATATATCCATGTAGGATATATTATCGTACCTTAGCCAGCATGCCGCCATTCTGATTCCTACCTGTAAAACACTACAGTCATTTGGAACTCTGGAAGTCATCCTTATCCCAAATTCCTCAATATAGACTCCACTTCCAACTATCGACCCCCATTTGGAGCCGTCCGTGTATCCGTGGAAAACATGTTAATACTATCAAATACCACATTGAATAAAAAAAAGCTTCCTCTAAATTTATATCCAATAGAAGTTATGAAGGTGTAAACTGTTAAACGAACTGTCATTCAATGCGGAAATAATAATTGTGAATTCAGAGAGTTTAAGTTTAAGGACGCACCGCAGCTATAAATTTACCTGCGACAACCTTCAACCTTTAGAGTAAAATAAAAGAAAAATTAAAAAAATTAGAAATAAGAAACACAATTTAAGAAATGGAAATAATTTATTCTTGTTATTTCTCTAAGGTTTCAGAAATAAGGAATTACCATCTCCTTAAAATATTACTGAAATCTCTTTTAATTCTACATAAAACCTTTATACAAATTTTAAAGTTTTGCTTTTAATTCAACTTCCACTGAAACTCCAATCACTTAAATGACGTGACAACTTTTAACTTTTTAATAAAAATATTAAAAGAAATCTCTTTTTAATAAAAATGATTAAACGAGGGGTTGACAGTGTAACAGCTGCTTGATATTATTTTTAATAATAGAAAATATGTTTGTCCATATAAAAAAGACAAAAACAAAAACAACAACTTATTAATATTGCAAAAGTTATTGATAAACAATCATAAAAATGTTAACGCAGGTGTTAATTTTGGAATCAAAGCATAAATGAAAATCATAAAGGGATTTATTGACACTTGTCAAGAAGCAGACAAGATGATATTTATTTTATAGTTTAAAAGAAATTTTAAACTTAAGCTGTCACAAGAAGGTGAAAATGTGTGGAAAATGTGATGTTTTATAAGATTTAAAAGAAGAAGAAGAAAGGTAATAAGAGGATTACAAAAGATAACTAATAAACTAAAGGGCTCCGCAATAAAGATGGGTAGAATTTATACGTTTATTAAAATTTTAAAGACATTAGATTAAATAAAATTCAATAAATTATATGTTTTTTAAGGGACAATCAATTTGTATTAAATTGTAAAAAATATGACAAAAAATTAAATTTTATTTATAAACACATTTTCTCGGCTTTCGGTTTGACTACATTTTTTATTTTAATTTCTAAAAATTTTTTCCATTTCTTTTTAAAAATAAAAAAAAATCCTTAAAATACTTGGAAATTAAAATAAAAATGAACTGAAATCGAAAATCAATTTTAATTAATTTACAATAACCATAGTTCAAGTCCTGATTTAATAAAAAAAATATAAATTAAAAAACGCAAGGCACATCGCATGCACATTCATACTTAATTCATAACAATCAATATGATTGTGAAATAGCATCTATAATATTGTGAAGAAACAAGAATGTTTAAAAATAAAAATAGCAGTTCGTGACCATATCGAAGGTTGATACAAAGCAAAAACAAACGCACAGTGTAAGTTACGGAGAGAACAACGGAGAAATGCTCAGGGTTTTGTGTGGACATCTTTAAACCATATTTATATTGATTAAGTTAATTGGTAAATAGATGATGTTTACAATGTACACAATCTTAGGTAGACAGATGCGAAGATGCTGATGAAGGATGTACCGAACCAGAAAAAGCAGCACTACATTCTGCTGGCGTCTAATTTTTCTTATGTTTTTTTTTGAAAACGTCCGCATGCATTTGTAAATATTATTTCTTTCTAAAAATTTTCAGACATTAAAATAAAAAATGAACTCAAGCCGAAAATCAACTTCTGATTTCATAAAAAATATCAATATTTTCTCTTGAACGAAGTCATTAACAGTTGAAAATAAATTCGGGCATATGACCACCGTAGCTGTCCATCACAATCATATTCTGTAAGTGTTGTTATAAGCCACTTTATGATTGCTCACCTTATGTCATAAATAACATGAGCAATGGCGGTCTTCAAGCGAGCTCATGCGGCTCTACAGGAAATAATCAAGAAGTATCGAATTAAACATCCTAAACGGCCAAATGAGAGGTTCATTACCCAAAATCAGCCGATGGTTGCAGTCATCGTGTGGCAGGTAGCTCCATTCTGATAGAACCACGTCTTATCCGAATCGAAATCACCTGCACTTAACAAAAATACAAACATTAAGCATGATGCGGTAGTGATCTCCAACAAGCCTAACATCGACCACGGCTTTATTCTTAAAAAATTAAAGTCCACAAGCGTATTTTTCTTTGTTTATTTATTATTTGAAGTTCCTTTGGACTGGAAATAAACTCCCTTTAGAATTTTATTGATAAAAAACGTTAACTGTTCAAAAAATATTAAAGCAGTGGTGACGATAACATATTCTCCCATAACATATTCTACAGGTGGCTGCAGAGATAATATAATACAAAGTCAAGCGCTGGTAACCGTAATCTAAGAGCAACAAATTATGGTTGTATTGTATAATTTTAAGCAAAATATAGCACTGTTACATTTAATAATAATAAAGTTGGTCTTGGGACCATGTTTTTGGCTAGCATAACAATAATATTGTAAAGTATAACAATAATATGTTAAAAATTTAAACATATTATTGTAAAATTTAAAAAAATGTTTTGCTTAAAGTCGGCAATTAGCTATGGATAGCACTATAAGATAAATGTCCGCCTCTGTTAGCCTTAAAATTCGAGACCACATTTTGCACTACAATTTCACGCGGTATTTCATTAATTTCATAACGAATTTTTTGTTTGAGTTGCTCAAGCGTTTGTGGTTTGCTTGCATAAGCCTTGCTTTTCAAATATGCCCACAAAAATAAGTCGGGGGCAGTCAAATCAGGCAACGGTGGAGGCCAATCAACATCATCATTTCTTGAAATAACTTGTTGTGGAAGGAGGTCTCGCAGCAATTCAATTGTAATTCTGGCTTAGTGCGTTGTGGCACTGCTTTGTTTAGTGCACATGTTAATCCAGCCCAAAGCATGCAGTTACGTTTTCAATCATATCACGGAATCGCTCACCATTCACAGTTACCGTCCCACCATTTTCATTTTCAAAGAAATAAGTTCCAATTATTTCTCCTGACTTAACTGAGCACCACACTGTCACTTTAAATGGATACAAAGGAGACTGATAAATAATTTGAGAGTTTTCCATTGCCCAGAACTGATTATTATAGTTATTCACATATCCATCCAAATGAAAATGTGCCTCGTCACTCATTATGATTTTTTCATAAAAATCGGGGTTGTCATGGGGAGGTGTAATATCCAATTGGCTTATGTACGGCGGCGTAAAAGGTCTTGTGAAAGAAGCTCTTTTATCAACTGATTCTTAAATGGAGACAAATGCAAATCCTTGTGCAAAATTGTGTGCAAAGTTGTTCTTTGAAGACCATGCTCCTAGCACGGCGATTAATTGGGATTGATGAATTGTTTTGTACACTTTCTTGAGCAGCAGTAACGTTTTGCAGTACGTTGTGGTCCTTGATTGAGTCTATCACCTACAGACCCTCTTTCTTCAAAGCATTCACTACACGATAAATAGTGCGTTTTGCTTCCGCGTTATTTCTCCCAAAAATTTCACGTAACTTTCTCATCGTCACAGTAATCGATGATTGATTTTGATAAAATGTTTTAATGATTAAAACACGTTAGTTTATCAAATATTTTGCAATACGAGTAATAAATTTGTTACGTGTCTACTTCACGACTGCCAAATGTTAACCAAATGGCGGCAAAACAAAGTAGTATACCTTCCCGTATACATCAAAATATAATATAGTTGAAAATGTCATGTAAGGTAATTAAATCATAATATGGCTATGTAATTGCAAAAATTTCCTTAATTAAAAGACTTACCTATTTATTGTTTTATAATTTAACTAGCAGTGCATACGACTTTGTCGCCTTGTCATTTCTAATTTTCTTGAAATTCAAATTTAGGAAAATTTGTTTTGTAATATTTATTCAAAAAACATTTATTGTACTGCTATTATACCAATAAAATTTGTTTTATTTGTATAACTATTTTCTTTAAGAAATGATAGATTTCTACCAAAAAAAAATATTCTATATTTGAACCAAAATTATAAGGGAGCTTCTCCCAAAAAAATTTTATTCCAACCCATCCAGCAATTTTTACGTGATACAAACACAGACAGACAAAATTCCAAAAATATTTGTTTTGTATTCCATATCAATTACTTTCTTAACCAACATAAACTTTTTTAAAAAAATATTTCAATTACAGAAATTACCCAGTTACTGTTGTGGCAACCCAAAAACCTTACTACAAAATGCACTTCTGCAGACAAATGATAAACAAATAATAAATAAAGAATAGGAAGTAGGTAAGTGCGAAAACTGGGCTACCGGTTGTTACTATGTGGTGCGTTACACCACTCTTAGTGATCTTTTGACTGCGGTCATAAGTGGCCAAATCTTTGTACTCGTGTAAAAGACTAGCGTATTTATCTCGGAAATCGTAAGACAAAATAGAACTCACATCAGTATGAATAGCAAGACCACTTACCCTCGAAAGTGTTTTCCTGTCTATCAAAAGTTTTCGTTTTACATTACCCAAAGTGTGGAATTTCTTGAAGAAGTCGGTGCCAATTATCGGGCCGGTCACGTCGGCGATAACGAAATTCCAGTCGAACGTTCGCTGGAGGCCAAGCGAGATTTTTATTCATCTGTCGCCGTAGGTTTTTATTGTTGATTCGTTTGCTGCATATAATGGAGTCGTGTGCAAGGCAAATTGATAACAGGTATACTCGCAGCGAAAATAAATACAACCCTGCGATAAAAACATGTACAAATAGTTTTCGGCTGTCAAAAGCAAAGAAGATTACAACTTTTGACACTCAAAGAAGGAAAAATCACAATACTCACCTGAGCTGTTAAGGCCACCTGTTGTTAATTCGCCTTGGCCGTGTGCAATTGATTGCATCTGTCAGATGGTCGTGATGGTATGACAGACACGTCGACACCGGTCATAAGGCGTGCGATGGTGTTAGATTGAACGTCTGAAATGCTTGTAAATAGCTCAGACGTGTCCTTTAGTTTTTTTGTTGGATATTGAATTTACATGGTGTGCGACATTTTTTTGCTTTTTTGCCATATTTTTGATGATACCAGCATATCTCTGCTGTAACAGTTGCCTGACTTCGATGACGTAGCTGGTTAGAGGACGATCGCGTGCGATTTGCGTTGAACAGCTTTTCGAAATTTTTTTCAAGCCGGGACATACGTTGGCTAATTTCAGAAATTATTTCTTCCGGTGGCGCTCTTTTTATGATATTCGCTTGTCGGTAATCACTGACTTCCATAACCTTATCAGCCAGTTCGGAGAGCTCTATCAACTTTGCATCCCAGGCTTGCAGAATAGCCCTCACGATCCTTGGCAGACGTTGAAGCCATAGTGATTTTAAAAAATCTTCGCTCACCTTATCCTTCGCCAAATCTCGTAACTCGTTGAGGAGCTAGCTGAAAGAAAGATATGGAGTTAGGTGCTCGCGGTCGCTAAAACGTTCAACAATACTTTTTTTGAGGTTATCGTATTTGCCGGTTTCGGGTGGTTGCAGTACGGCATCCAAAATCTGCGCTAAAACGTTTGATTCTATTGCGGCCACCACTGTGTTAAATTTAGAAAAGTCTCGTACGATATTTGCCATATCAAACTGCGCTTTCACTTGGGCGAACCATATTTCTGGCCGTTCGGCCCAAAATGGAGGTACCTTTACCGACACTCGTTGTATCGAGATTTCGTTGGCCCCTTGAATTGAGGCATCGGGCAAACCTTCTAAGTTCGCATTTGCCATCGTCGGAGTCACCAATTTGGGGTATTCTGCTTTAAATAAAACAAAGCCTTACCATAATTATAAATAAAGAATAAGAAGTATTATTATTATTGTTGGGCATTGTTTTATGTCTTATTATATATAGAATACAGATAAATATATAAATGATTTGTTAAAAAACATGTTTATTTAATTAAAAAATTTTTTAAGCTTTAAATTTTTTCAGCACAGCAATGTTCGAGTAACTTAGCATTATTATTATTTTTTTTTTTGGACTAAGGAACCTCCTAGCAACCACATTGCATCTTTGGGTGAGACATCCTGTGCATATTTATTCTTACTGCTTATGGAAGGTGGGTGTCACCGTTGTCCGATCTCGCATTATTTTCTAAAAATATTCTTATTTTCATGATAAATACTAGTTAAAAAATTCCAAGGATTTTCCCTAATAGTTTTCCAAATACAGACTTTAGCCTGTGTAAAATTACAAAGTCTAACACTGTATGACTCTATAAAAGTAAAATATTTTATACATTATTTTTATTTATTTATTTTATAAAAAATTATTGTTATTTATTTAATTTCCTCCAACAATGAATAGCCACTTCACATGAAACGATAGCTCACAAACAAATCACTGAACTGACGGGAAACCATTATGTCAAATTCTATAAAAGATATTTTTTAAAACCAAACATTATATGTTTGCTGTAAATCATACTTTGATTAACAATAATAAAGTATGGTTAAATATTATATCATTTTTAAGTTTTTAAACTGATTGTGGTTCAAATTTTTTTATTTTATTAAAACCACCAACCATGTTGCAATTTGTTCATAGTAACCATATAATGATTAAAAGTTAACAAAAAATATTTTTCGTTACAGAAATGTTGTTGTTTACAACTATAATTTGTTTGCCACAATCATACATTGTTATAAATAACATGGTATTGCTTCGTGTGACCATATCACAATCAAGTTTTTCCCTGCGAATTTTTTTTAAGCTCAGAAACGTGATATCAAAATTGAGCAGAATGATTTATCAGATTTACAAAAAGCAAAGAGTCCTCCTATCGTCATACTTACAAAGAATTTTTTTTTTCTTATTTAAGCTAAAACATTAAACTTTTGCTGTTAAAAATTCTTTTAAAAAACAATATAAGTTTTTTTGAAAAGCAAATAAATACTTGTTCAATTTCCAAGAATGTTTTTAAATTTTTCTAATAACAAAGGCTGCATCCAAATGCCTGTGTCTTAAACTGGAGGGAGTTTCAAGAAAAGCAATTAAACTAAATTAAAAGTCATGACACAACGATTTCGAATTATTAAGGTTTTCAATGTTTTTTTTTTTTTTTTTGCATTTCACTCAAGTTCACTTCATCTTAAGCTGCCACTTCAAATTGAAAATATAGCAACTCATAAATTCGATTAATTTTGCATCTAAACAGCAAACCAACTTAAGAGTGGGTTGTGTTTTTTTTTTTTTTTTTTGTTCTTACTTTCTGCTGTTGTTGAAAATGAAATGACGCTAATGAAAATGCTAATTTTCCCAACAAAATTTATTTACCTTCTTAAGACAAATAAACCACTAAATGCTTTTTATTATTATTCCTACAACTACAACAACAAAAACAAAGATGATGATGATGATGACTTTGTCGACATTTACTAAGACTTCTTTTGCGTTCAAAAATAAATATTTATAGTTTTATTTTTTTTTTTTTTGCTACTTGAACAAGCAAAAGATGTGACTGCTGATTTTATTTGTGTTTGTCGTTTAAATCCTCTTTCCTAATGGAAGACAAAATTACTGTGCAGTTGCGGTGGTGTTGATTTTAAGTTGTCTGAGTGTTATTTACGACCCTGTAAAAGAGTTTTTATACCAATAAATGTCAGCAGAGTATGAGTAAGTGCCGATTTGTTGATGGTAAAATAGATATTAAAAACCATTCCAAAGACATAAAATTTGTACATTTAAGTCAAATAAGTAAAAATCCTTCTGTTATAACGTTGTTATTTTAATAAATTCGAAGAAACTGCTGTTTTAGTTTTAAGGGATTTGAAATAATAGTTTGTGCCACAGCATATTGCAATAATGTCAGGATCATATATAAATACTTTAAAAGCTAAAGGAAGGAGGTTATCAATTTGAGTGTACTTTTTGCTTTTTTGTAAATTTTTTAATTTTTAAACCGATTTTTATTTGAAAAACTGTTCTTACAGATTGGTCCTATATAACAGCAACTTATTAAAATTTTAAGATTAAAGGGTTACCCACATCACATATATGATTTTAATGCATCTTTTGACTGGCAAGAGGTAGGAATTAAAATTTTCACAAAGTGCCAATAGAAAGATTTTATAAAAAATTAAACTTAAAAATTAAAGGGTGGCCCTAAATGTAGCTTTGTAAAGCGTATTTTACTTTATATCTCTTGAAACGTTTTAGAAAGATTACTGAAATTCATATAGAATATATATTACTAAAAACACTAAGTAAAAAATTAGAAATTAAAGGGTGACCCTCGACTGACGGTTTTTTTGTGTAAAGTTAAAAATTCTTTTTTTTTCAAAATTAAAAATCAAGATATACAAATGCCAATACCTTAAAACGATCATCTAGAAATAAAGCTTGACTGTAGTCTTTTCCAGTCAGTTCTTATTCATACTTTAGTCATATTCCTATCATAGGCCATTAATAGTATCAGAGCCTAGACAATTCAAGGCAAAATTAAAAAATTGAGTAAAGAATTCATCTTTGTAAAACTGACATAACAGGCAAATTACACATATAAAAAATTTTTATTAATAATAGAGGGCGCTAAGCTCAAAAATTGTTTAACTAATTAGACGAATTTTAATTGTTTTAGCAGAAATATTTTCCAAAAAATTTTTTTCCAAAAATTTTGTTTATAAACTTTACACCTGATCTGGGCAAAAAGGAGAAATTATTTAAGGTTAATTTTTTTCAATATTTTGCGGTTGTAACAAAAACATTTAAAATGGAAATGTTAAGATTGTTTGAGTCTTGCAGGGTGAAATAAAAAAGCTTGATTTCTATGATCAAATAACTAAAATTGTAAACAAGTAAAAGTGCTATATTCGGTAATGCCGAATCTTATATACCCTTCTAGTTTAAAAAACAAATATAGGGGTGACAGAGAATTAAAAAAAAATTTGGTACGGCATATATATATAATTTTACATAAAAATTCCATCGGCTCTCAATGGGTTAAGCATTTTTAAAAAATTTTGCTATGTCCCTTAAGATCTCTTTAAAAGCTTTAAAATTATACCCATATTGATATTTTTAAAAATTTGATAATTTTAGAGCCCCGTAGCTCCGAAAATGTGTGCGGGCCAATTTTTCACTTGGTGTTTTTTTTATTTTGTAATTCTCTATCGCCCCATATATTTATTTTTAATTGGAGTAACTTTATTGTTCCAAATGACATGAAAAACTTAGAGGTAAGAGTGGTGTTTTGCCTGCTGCCTCGAAGGCCATGACCGATCACGCTGATTTCCGATAGCACCCCTTTCGACACTATATCTGATCGATTGACATGTTTATTTTTTTGTAAAATAATCAGTAACGCGGATGGACAGACAGACATCGCTCAATCGAATTCGCTGTGCATAGGAAGTATAAATATATATGTAATATATTTATATAGGGGTCAGAAATGGATAATGTAGAAATTACAAACGGAATGAAAAACTTAGAGATACCCTTTCCCAACTTTTTGTGGTGAATGATATACGGTATAAAAAGAATAAAGCTTGTTGAAAAGATGGAATTTATTAGGTACTACAAAAATATCAGGTATGTGATGGAAATCGATTTCGAAATCGAGACGATTTAAAACCGAAAATGGTTGTGATATTCTTATTATTTTCGTTTTTTCAATACCTTCAATATAATTTTCAATAATTTTCCATTGAATTTCTACAACTACTTTGGGGTAACTTCTTTATTTTTGTTTAAAATATATCTTAAAACGAATCGTTTTCAAATTGATCGATTTCCATCACATACCTGATAATGAAATAAATGTTACAAAAAATACTAACTGTCGATTTGAAATATATTTTAAGACAAATTTGTATGAAAAATTTGTCATTTAAGATATTTTAAATATGTATGTATGTATGTATGCATAAATAAAAATTAGGTGAGTTTTCATTACATCAAAAATGCGATTATTGAAAATTTTAAATTTTAACAAATGAACTCATTGATTCCCCTTACGTTCTTTTAAATTTCTGTAAAAAAATATTTAATTTCTAAGGAAAATTTATTAACCCTGGAGTTATTGTCGACGTCGTTGACGGCGTTTCAACGCCGAAAAAGTTGAAACAGATTGAACTTTTACGGCGTTGCAACGCGTTGAGATTAACTGCTCTCATACAATTTCATACGATTCAACTTTTTTTTTAACATTTGACGCCGTCAACGACGTCGCCATTAACTCCAGGGTAACGAATTCATGCGGATGTTTTCTATAGAAAACAGTCAAATTAATAATTTTAGAAAAAATAATAAATAAATTACAGAAAATACACAGAGTGCCTTCATGCTTACTTTATAAAAATTAACGGGAACACCGTTTAAAATGTTGTTCAGGGAAAAGTATGGAAGAATAACAAATTAAACTAAGCCGATGGCTAGATGAAAGCAAAAACAAATATGCGTGACGATTTATAAAGAGAACAACGAAAGTTGTTTAATTAAAATTTTTTTAAGAGAAATAGAACTTCAGGCAATAATACCTATTTAGTTATATTTGTAACCATGCTACATTCTTTAGAAAAGGGATAAATGAAAGAGAAGGCAATGAGTGAAAGAAGAAAGATAGAGGAGAAAATGCTTCATTTTTAATTAAACACTGCCTAGCTTATGTTGTTGATTAAGCAGTTGATTATGAGCAAATAGCCATTTTATTAGTTATTTTACTTCGCCGGCGAATGCACTATGAAGAAGTACCGCCGAAGGAGGCCGCGTGCTGTAATGTAAATTCCGAATATGTATTTATATCATTAAATAGAAAAAAATAATTTTTTGATTGCCGCAGGGGTTGAACCCTAGCCAACCAGGTTTGTAGTCAACGTGCTTTCTACCGCGATCACAGCAGCCTACTGATTGTTTATAAATATCCCTCGTATTCTTAGCTACAAAATTAGTTAATTAATAGATAATGTTTGCAATATACTCAACTAAAGGCAGAGAGATACAGAAGAAGCTGATAACGGCGAATGCAACCATAGGCTTATGGAAATCATAGTTTGGAAATAAGGTCATCCGGTTTGACATCTGTCGAAATAGAGGGCTGAAATTGTACGCCAACAATAAACTTGGAAAAAAACATTAAATTAAGCTTTAATTTTTTATGTTATTTTTTTAATTTTAAGTTTTATTGAGGTTAAAAATCACCCTTTATAAACGTCGTTTCATCTATATTTTTGATCTGAATGAGCTATCTCGTACATTATGTTAAATTACTGATGACTTGAGTAAAACTGGGCTCTGAGTAAAAGTGATGTTACTCAATATTACTTCAAATAATTTTTAAAATTAATTTTTAAAACTATTCCATAAATTAAATCATAGAGACATAACCTTATTTTCTCATTTAAATTATAGGGTGTCCGCTAGGAAGGTATACTTCTTCGTTTGTTTATAATTTTAAATAAAAGAGAATGGTTATTAAATTGATAACTGTTTTATTTAATGTCGGTAATTCTGTAAGGAATACAATATTAGATAAATGTCCACCTCTGTTAGCCTCACAAATGCGAGACCTTTTGAGCACATTTTTCATTACTATTTCACGCATTTCACTCGGTATTTCATTTATTCAATCATGAATATTCTGTTTGAGTTGCTCAATCGTTTCTAGTTTATTTGAATAAACCATTCAGATATCCTCACAAAAAGGAGTCCGGTTCAGTCAAATCAGAAGACCGTGAAGGCCAGTCAACAGCGCCATTTCTTGAAACAACTGGTTGCAGAAAAAAGCCTCGCAATAATTCCATCCAGCAATTCCCGGCTGTTTTCGATGTAGCACTGAATATTTTTCCATAATAAATTTGCCACATGTCTACTTTACGGCTGCCAAAGACGAACTCTCAAAACTGATATTTACCCAAATGGTGGCAAAACAAAGTAGTGTATATTGACATTATAATCTTCGCTCTCTACCTGCCGCTCTCATTGTGTATGTCTGTGATTATTTTTATAGCTTCTTAAATATTTTTTATTTGAATCTTGTCACCATCTTTTAAAAGCTTTTTTGTCTCATTGCATTTGGTTGGCAGATGATAAAACATATTGACGATAAATTTTAACTTGAATTTCATTAATTAATATTCCATCGAAATTCGGTATTCCAAGTAGTTTATTTTAAAAGTATTAATTTATGCATTTTATTGCAAAATATTATCATATATCTATTGGAGGCAAAGATTGTTATTATTTCTTAAAAATGCTTAATTGACATTGAATAACTAATGCAAAGACATTCTGAAAGAAAATTAAATTTTATGTCGATTATAAAGCACGTATAGCAAGAAACAATATAAATATTTAATGCTCAAGATAGAAAATAAAAAGTTTTGAATATTAAACTAAGAATTTTATATTTAATTAAAGGCAGGAATTTATTTGTTTTAAATATTTGCAGAGAAAAAAGTTTATTGTTTGAATGGCTTTATTAATTAATAAAATTTTTGTTTAAAATTATTTGAAATATTCATAAAAGAAAACTGCTGGCCTTAGCAAATACTAAGAGATAAAGGGTGTGCCGAAAGTGATGCAATATTATTAAAAATATTATTTTTGAGCGGTGATACACGGACTCGTGAAATTTTCGCACTGTAGGTAAAACTAAAACCGCAAAAAGAAAAACTTCAGCTAAAAATTAAGGGATGTCCTAATATTGACGTAATTTTCACGTTCATGGCGTAGTTTTTCAACCGCAGACACTTTAAGCTTAAGTTTTTTTTGAAAAGAAAAAATACAAAACATTAAAAATAAAAATAAGGATAATTATAAATATACAGGGTGTTTCCATAGTGACGATACTTTAACGTATATGGCTTTAGGTCTCTAACCGTAGTAAGCAGATGTTTAGAATCTACACAGAATATGAACAACTACGTCCGCTTTAAAAATAAGTATGAACAATAAATTTAAAATATTATGGATGTTTCCATGGAGGCCGCAAATTTGACGAATATGGTAAACGATTAAAATGTGCACAGAGTATGTATTGCTATGTCTGCAATAAGCAAAATTACAGAAATTGAAAATGAACTTAAATAAAGGGTGTCCCAATAGTAATATAATTTTCACCTATATGACCTTAGCATTTGAACACCAATAGGTTGAGCCTAGAAATTTATTTAGGCAAATTATGTATTGCTAGTTCGCAATAGCTAATCTAGAAGTCAGTTAACTGAAGTGGAGAAATAAACAGTTATTTACCAAAAGATAATAGTGTTGGGCAAAAAGTTGATCTAACATGAATTTAACATTTTCATTTATTATCAAAAATGCAGCAAAGTGTTGTGAGGAATTGTTTTCAAAATATTTATTGATTCTTCAAAACAACTGAGCTGATGATAATTAGGGGGCATTAAAAATGAAATCTTCCATCATTGAACAGCAGGTTTTTGTTGATGAACAATACGTCAAAAAATAGTGCAGCCAAATTTCAAACACTGCGTTATGAGAATTTAATTGAAATAAATTTTTAATTGACACAATAATTACATAAGTTAAAAAAAAAACAAGTAAGAATGCTATATTCCGCTATTCCGAATCTTATATACCTTTCGACATTTATATAAATATAGTTTAGTGAAGTAATTCCAATCAAATGGCAAATATTGGGGTGACAGAGAATTAAAAAATAAAAAAATTGGTTGCATAAAGATAATTTTACATAAAAATGACATCGGCCCTTAATGGGTTAAGCATTCTTAAAAAATTTTGTATCCTTAAAGATCTCGTCAAAAGCTTTAAAATGATACCCATATTGATATTTTGAAAAAATTTTAAAATTTCAGAGCCCCGTAACTCGGAAAATATGGGCGAGCGCCAATGTTTTCACTTGATGTTTTTTTTTTATTTTTTAATTCTCTATCGCTCAATATATCTATTTTTTTGATTGGAATTACTTTATTGTTCCAAATGACATGATAAAATTAGAGGTAGACGTGGTATTTTGCCTGCTGCCTAGAAGGACACGGTCCGATCATGCTAATTTTTTATAGAACCTTTTTCGATACTATATCTAATCGATTGAAATATTTATTTATTTTTTGTGAAATTAAGTTTGCCTCGGGAAAATAGATTTTAACACTAAAATGGACAGAAGGGCATCGCTCCATCGACTTCGCTATACATAAGAAATGGATATTGTAGAAATTATACACAGAATGACAAACTTATATTATACAATAATAAGTATAAGCGTAATAATACAAAATTTTTTTGATTAAATAATTAATTGAATCAGTTATATATTCAATTAAAAGTTTAATAGATTTACAATGTGAAAACAAACAAAACCGTTAATGAATACAAAACCAGTCATTAATTGCGAAAAAAAAGTCCTGAAGGATGCAGCAAATAATAGCGCCAAACGCACTGGTCGTTAAATGCACTTAAAAATGTCTATGTTTGATGCATTATTTGACCATTTTTCATAGACCAGTCTTATAAATCATACTGATGTGGATAGCATGTGTGTGATGATCGTACATGCCATACAGACCATAAAAAAAAATTTCAATATTATTTTCTACTTTTTTTTAAGGGCTTAAAAACTTACTCCTTAGTAAGTGTGAAATTATATTAATGGACATATTTGTCATCTATTTAATATCTCATCAAGAATAGAAGTATTAAGAAATTCATTTGCATTTTTACTAAAATTTTTGAAAAATGCGTGAGAGTAATTTGATTGATATTCTCCTTCTTGCATTATTTTAGTCTGTTTATTTTAATATACTTTAAAAAAATATTAAAAAAAATTAAAAACAAAATTTAATTTTATATAATTTTAATTTTTATAATGCCTAAAATTTTTGATCACCCTTTTTAATGCGGTTAAAATAACATACATCACAAGAGTTGCTTTACGGCAATGAACATCAAATGAAAATATTTCTTCTGTTCATGATTTTTCTTAAGAAAATTTTTCAGCGAATTTTTGGAATTTTAGTAAAAATCATTTTGACTTTCAGCTGCAAAGAATATTATTTTAATTAGTTTATTTAGCTATTGGCCTTATTTAATGTAAAAGTGTTTGTTAATTATTACTTTTAATTTTTCGTTTAATTGAAACAAAAGCAACTTTAATAATTGCAATCGCATGAAAACAATCTCCTTTAAAACTCTTTCTAATAAACATACAACACTAATTATACGGTTTTTTATTGTTTCTAGTATAAGTAATCAAGGATTTCTTTTTTTTTTTTTGCTCCCACTTTAAGCTCAAAGAAATATAATTATAAGAGTGAAAGAGCAACTAAAAGAAAAATATGCTAAAAAAATAATGATGATGATGTTACAAACATCAAGTTTAACGATAAGACACGCAATAACAATGTTGCAATTTTCCATAAAGACATGCAGATGTATTGTATTATAAATACATATATGAATAATAAACAACTACATATACAAACAAACATATGTATTAAAAATTTAATGAAATGAAAAATAATAATGAAAACTTATGAAGGCAGAGCTGGATGACGTAGTAGATTTAAGAATTTTAATATTTTAATTAAACAAATTTTGTATTGTTTCAAGGTCATATTTCAAGGATTTAATTAAAATTAGTTACAGTTTTAGTGTATTTTTGTGTGACTAAATTTTTCAAAGGCCTCAAATGATGTGAAGAACACAAGATGGAAATTGAAAGCGACTTTTTGCGAATACGTACATTTTATGATTTTTTCATAGCCCTGTCTTGGAAAGTACTTAAAATAAACTTTTTCTCATTATAATATTATTTTACTGACTCGCCGGGTTATTTCAGAAGCAAAATATAGCAGACAGCTTTTATTTTCTTTTAGATCACTGAGTGCATTCATCTCTCTGCAAGTTTGTTGACAACACTGCTAAACAACATAGACTTTGCTACTTTGTAAACGTAACTTCTCTATAGGACCATTTGTTTAATACTATTATATCACCGGTTACAGCAATTTTTATTTATAGGCGATTTAAGTCGTCTATATTCTACTATTATGAAAAGATGTGGTAGCTTGCACCATCTACTTTTTTATATTTTATTAACGTGTAAATATAAAGCCAAAAGAAACTGTTTTTCATGTTGAATATTTTTTTTTTCTGTGGTTGGACAGTAAGGAAAACTAAAGATAAATTCTTCGGTTACTGTAAAACTTGTAAAAAAGTATTTATGTTTAAGTTGCTTTAAGGTGTTATGTCTAGTTTCGTAGGGATATATTTTTTAGCAGCCGATTTTGTAAAAAAAATCCTCTTTACGCCATTTTTCCATCGATACCACACTTAAGTGCAGCTCAGCATTATTTTTAACAAAAAATTTTTTTTTCTTTGTACTTTCCTTTCAAGAAATTGGAGTAGAGTTTTTGTGCACACTCCAAAATTTTGCGCTAATAATTCACGCCTACATCTATTGTTTAATAATTTCTGTACATCAGCGAATTTAGGTTCCAGGTACAACCATATATTGACGAAAAAGTATGGTGGTTATTGCAAGGGTATGTTAGTTGCTATGGCCAACTTACTTGTGTCGCATTTGCTAGCAAAAGAGTATGGGTCGCCGTAATTAATTTTACTGTCAGAATTTTTACTTACTCCTCCTCATAGAGGTGTTTAGTAACAGACTCTTAGCCAGGTTATGTTCTAAATATGAGGCCGTCCAATCCGTCTGCTATTCATACCCTATGTACCTTCAATTTTTATATCGATAGACCTTCATATTTGGAATTCCGTGAAGTTGGATATATTTTCTTAATTGCTAGAAAATAAATGAATCCTTATTTACAATCAAAGAGACGCATAAAAATATAAATGACAAAGACAACTAAACCTTGCGCCAGAGTTAGGGGTTTACCACTCAAGGTACTCTAGAGAAGCCGGAAAGGGTTATTTTGTTAAGTCAGAAATTCCAGAAATTGCTTGGATATTATCGAAGTACCCTAAACTAAATAGCGGGCCAAGATAATAACCAAAAAACATGATAATCGTGGGAAATGCTTAGAAGAGGCTGAGAAAATAATGCACATTGTTTTGAATGTGCAGCAACGCCTTGTACTGCAAAGCTTAGGGCACTGCTAGACATTACCATTTCCCATTTCCAAGTAAAAGCTGAGCTTAAAAGACAGACGCATTTAATTAAAGAAACACAAAAATAAGTGCAGTTTTAACTTTTATTTCGCTTTGTGAACTACAACTGGAGTAGCTTCATACAATTACTCAATGTCGGTTTGCAATCTAGCCCTCGAATAGACATATTCTGGTGCATAAATTTGTTCCGTTATCGGAAGCCTGGGGGTTTGTTGCCTTAAAAGTCTTCCCTCTTTCTCTCATTTTCGAAGACTATCTCAAAGACTTTCTATTTCTCCTCTTTAGATGCTTTATTTTTTATTATATTTTTTTTTTCTTCTTTGTATTTAAACTGAGTATTTAATTAAAAAAACATGTTGGTGATGCAATTGCCTTGAGATTAATCTTCGTGTATTGGAAGACAGCCTTACTTAATATTTATTTAGCTATGGCTTACTGTATTAGCCAGCACATTATAAACGTTTCTGTATTATAAAATTATCTCGTTCAAAACTTATTTTTATTTTCTCATACGACCGGACCTGCGAAAAAAATTTATTTAAATAAATATGACAAGTTCGAGTTAGACTCATACACAAAAGCTTACGTACATATTAAACTGTTGTTATAAACTGTCGTTTCTGGCTGTGTACTTCGTACGTTTGGTTAAAACTGAAGAGATAGTGTTAAAGATAGACAGTGTTAAGAATAAAAGGTGGTGGGTTTAAGGTAATTTTTGTCCGTTTAAATGGTATTATGCAGGTAGATTGCCTGATATCTGTCCTGTTTATTGGGGAAAATAGTTTAATATTTGGGTTTTTTATTATTGGATAGGTAAGTGTGACCGTCTGTGGGTGTTTTTCGTTTGTAAGAATGTTTTAGTAATTTTAGTGGTGTAAAAATCGTGTCGGAGGTTCTATTTACCTGTTCGTTGATAATATCTCTGTTTAACGATCGAGTTTTGTAAATTTCCATATTTTCAAGAATATCTAGTCTTCTCTTGTACTTTTTTACTTGGGTGTAATACTGTCATATATTTATCTATTTCCCTTGGTTCGTGTCCATGTATGTAAAAGTGTATTGCGAAATTGGAGTCTTCCCTTTTCCTTTTGTATGATCGTATGTGTTCTGTAAACCTTGTTTTTAATGTTCGTCCAGTTTGTCCGATGTATGTATGGTTGCAGGTGCAAGTAAGTCTGTATACTCCGCTGGTGCTAAATTTATCAGTTGTTTCTGTTGATGTCTTGAGATTGTTGCTCATTTTTAATGTTGTGCGTAAACCTTCTTTCCGGAAAAGGTTAGTTAATCTATATATTTCTGGTCCTGTGTAAGTAAAGATGTGTAGTCGTGTTGTATCGATTGTTTCCTTGCTTTTTCTTCTTGTTTTTGTTATTGTATTGTCTGAGTAGTTTGTCGATGGTTGTGTGATTGTAACCGTTATTTTTAGCTATAGTATAAATTGTATCGAGTTCATTGTTGTATTTATCTGAAGCGAGTGGGACTATTTTAAGTCTGTGAATCATATGTCTAAGTGCTGCTAGTTTACGTTGAGTAGGATGGTTTGAGGAGCTGTGGATAGTTTTGTCTGTTATGGTTGGTTTTCTATAAATGTCAAAGTTTAAGGTATCAATTCCTCGTGTTATTGATATGTCAAGATAATGTAATGTAAATTTTGTTTTGTATTATGTTTAGTTAGTTAGTTAGTTAGGAGCGGCAGCCTTTCGCGACGAAGCTCACTTGAGCACAATCGAATGGAGCGTTGTGATACCACAAGGAAAGCGGCGCGACTCCCCTTACCCAGTTGAGAACCATGAAGATTCACGGATGAACTTCGCTATGTCCCCTATAGAGTGAGATGATAGCTCCGTAAGAGTTTTAAAGAAAGGAGAGCCCAGAATTTTTAGTCTTCTTCGAGCCAGGGATGGGCAGTGGCACAGGAGGTGCAGTATGGTCTCTTCCTCCGAGCCACAGCTGCGACAGGAATCATTAAAGGGCAGACCGAGTCTTTCAGCATGCCTGCCGATTAGACAGCGTCCAGTAAGTAATGAGACCGTGATACTTATGGATTTTCTATCTAGACTGAGCAGCTGCCTGGTCCGCTTGAGGTCCAGTGTAGTCCACAGTTGTCTAGAGACATAACAAAAACTTTCCTCTACCCATAATTTGCGAGCCAAATTGAGGTTGTGGTTCTTTATGGCCATTTTTACCGTTGACAGAGGAATTCCAACATCTGGTAGCGAGGAGACGTTAGGAAGCAGTGTGCCTTGTTTAGCAAGATCATCGGCCTCACAGTTACCCTGGATATCCCTGTGACCAGGGACTCAAATCAGGTCAATCTGTAATCGCTCCGATAGAGTGTTAAGTAATGAGCGACAACGCAGGTCTAGCTTAGATGTACTGTATGCACCAGCAAGCGCCCTGATTGCCGCCTGACTATCCGAAAATATCCGAATAGCAATGCCAGAAATATCGTCCCTAAGCGCTATTTCGGATGTTTTCAGAATGGCCATTACCTCGGCTTGAAAGACGCTGCAGTAGTCAGGAAGTCTAGGGGAGAGTCTTAGTCCAAGGCTATTGGAGAAGATTCCGCAACCGACTCTGTCGTCAAGTTTCGAGCCATCGGTGTAGATGTCAACAGTACCACTCACAACCACTTCGTTATTCCGAGTAGGGAGATATGGGTCTGAAATCCGTGGTCCAGAGCGGGAGTAGAAGAGATGTAATCCACCATAGATGGCAATGGTACATCCAAATCGATAATCTTATAGTGCCCTATATCCAGCCTGAGCCAGCGTGAGAGGGCATTAAGTCTGACTGCACAGCATTTAGCCTGTTGCAATAGCAGAAGTTTGGTGGGTAACCAGTGGAGAAGAGCATACAAAGCTTTTGTCGAAGTAGTTCGGAGAGCCCCAGTAATCAAAATGGCGGCTGTTCTCCTGACTTTATCAAGAGGATTTTGGTTGACCGTTTTTTCGAGAGCGGGCCACCAAAAAACAGCACCATAGAGAATATTTGGCTCTATAACTGCCTTGTAGAGCCAGGAGATGATCCGAGGCTGAAGGCCCCATCTTGGTCCTAGAGCCCTCTGGCAGAGATAGAGCGCGCAGGTCGCCTTCCGAGCTCTTTCGGCAATGTTTGCCTTCCATTGAAGTTTGGGGTCAAGTATCACCCCAAGGTATTTCACACTTTTACTTACACTTAGCACAGTACCGTTCAGCCTAGGTGCAGTAAAAATCGGGATCTTGTATCTCCGTGTGAAGAGCATAACCTCCGTTTTGCCGGGGTTAACATCAAGACCAAAATCGCAGCACCATTGAGACAGAACATTGAGCGAATAGTTCACCCGTTCTGAAAGTGTTGTCAGGTATTTTCCAGAGACTGCGATAGCAATGTCATCAGCATAAGCTATCACCCTATTACCCGTTTGGTCCAGTCGCCGTAGCAGAGTGTTGACTGCCAGATTCCACACGAGGGGAGACAAAACACCACCTTGTGGAGTGCCTCTTTTCACTACTCTTACAACGTGATCATTTCCCAACGTGATCATTTCACATCATTTTTTTTTTTGATGTGTAGTTGTTCTAAATGTTTCATGAAAACCTCTGTGAAGGTTGCGGATGTTGGGTTTCCCATGCCGAGTCCATCAGGTAGTTCATAGAAGTTATTATTGAATCTAAAGTAGTTTTGTTTTAATATCGTCTTTGCAGTATCCATTATTTCGTTAATATATTGACTGTCGTATAAGTTAGAAAGTGTGTTACATAGGATAGTCAAAGTTTCGTGTGTGGGTATTGATGTATATTAAATCCTTTATGTCGAAGGAAACGAGTCGCGTATTATCAGTGATCTTGATATCCTTAATTTTTTTTATGAGGTCTTGTGTATTTCGTAACATGTATATGTTCTGCAAATTTATTTTCTCTTTTAAGAATGTGGTGAGGTGTTTGGCCAAGTTATATGCAGGCGCAGGTTTCTAAGTTACTACAGGTTGGGTTGTGCTCTGAGTGTAGGGGGTCCTGGGTTCATGTTCATGTATATGTATAACTTTCCGTCAGTAAACGTTTTGCAGAGTTTTAGTAGGCTTCGTATTTCCCTTTGGAGTGAATCGGTTGGGTCATTCTTGAATTTTGTGCATTTTGCTTGTTGTATGAATTTTTGTGTTTTCTCTATAAAGTCTTAATTGTGCATTATTACAGATGTGTTCCCTTTATCTGCCTTAGTAAGTAATAGATTATTCTTTCGAAGTTTTGCCTTTAACTGTCTACCGGCATGCCCTAATGCCAAAAGTTATGCCGGTAAACCCTTTTTCCATCTCTGTTCATTATTAAGATTTTTAATTCTTGTATATAATATTTTTTGCTGGCTAAAGATTTCCATACAGTTCGCCACGTATAAGGACTGATGATACATAATTATTATTATTATTTTTTTTAATACTTCTGTGCGAACCAATATTGCTGTTGTTTTCTCTGTTTTCATTATACTTCAGCTATTGTGCTTAAGGGATATTAATTTTCTTTGATAGTTCGGTCACTGAACCAATACGTCGTCTACTGACCTAATTTTTTACTGCGTCATTCAAAACTAATATCACTTTATGAGTGCTATGGCTGCAACACAAAAAAAAATTTATGAATTATATACTCCCAAAGCACACATACACATACAAATGTACAGTGTTGTGTGTACTTATGCTTTAGCAAACACATGTTTAGTACCTTCCACAATTTATGAACGTTTAGAAGTGCATTAGTAACCAACCATTCATTCAAATACATACATATTTCTAAGTCCATGTGATTTTGTGGTGTGTTTTTTGTGTTTTTCTATTATTTCCTTTTTTGCATGTTTAAAACTGCAATTCTATTTAATGCTTTTTTCGTAATAAAACATATTTTATGGTAGATGTGTATTATAAAAGAAAAAAAAGAATTATATTTTCTTTTGTGAGATTATTTGAATGCAACAACTTTTGGCTAATAATTCTTTCTACTCTACTATTTTCACATTAATTTTATATATAATTTTTTTAAATTTTTTTTTATTTTCAGTGAAAAACTAGTAGTTTTTGACAACAAATCAAATTATAGCACGCTATAGCACAGAATAAGAAAATAAATGTGTTTGTTCCACAAAAGAACAAGCCATAAATAGTTTTTTTTTTAATGAAAGGAAGCCAATTAATGTTTACACAGTTGCACAAGGGGAACTTTAAATCGTTTAAAAATAAAACATTTTTTAAAAAAATTTTAAAGCAGAAAAATTTTCAAAAAAAAAATAGTAAAATTATTTCTGCCACTTAAAGGCAGAAACATTTAATAATATTAAAAAAAGGGTCTAATAATAATCTACAGTTGGGTAAATAAATTTGGGACAGCTATTCGATTTATAATCGATTGATTAACAATAGAACTTTTTAGAGCCAACTTACACTATGAAATTTTTCATGAAACTAGCATGAAATTTTTGTTTTGTTGGTGAAGCAAGAGGGGTAAGTAACATGGCATGGCTTGAATTTTTAGGGAATGTTATGGTTGCTTATGTTTTCTTAATAGAATCCATATCGCTGCAACTTTAAAAAAAGTAAAAAAAAGACATCGAAATATGGCATGGTGTAAAAATGGACTTAGCGTTGCAAAATCTAAAGTGTTGGAATGAGCTTGTTACATACCTCAGAACCTTAAAAATGAGCTGTTGACATGATATATAATGTATTCATTCTTTATCAATAATAAACACAAATAATTCTTGCAAAAAGAAACTGACTTCAAAACAGATTTTATTTGTCAGTCTGATGGCCACACACATCAAATTACATTAACTATTAGGACACCCTTATATTCCATCTCCAAATTTTATACATATTGTTACGTTTTTTTTTCCTTTTTAGACAAACGTTCGTATTCCTTTGATTGCAAATACCACTGTGACTCATAAATTCTGTTTTTTTACTTTGTGGCTTTATCTGGCTATACTTCTTGATTCTACGGTCTTGTGAATCCTATGGTCTCGTATTTACTAAACATGCGTCATTATTACAAACGCTACACTACTGTGTTGCTCCGGCGAGGCATGAACTCTACTCGATGTCTTGCTTACTTACCTTAACCATCCACAGACATCTCCACTACCCTTTTTATCCGATCCAGTCATCCCCTTTAATCCTAGGGGGAACCAGTCCCCCGGTGTTGCAGGCACCGAAGCTGATATACAGTTGGGTACTGTCGGGGTTTTCTACCAGTTTCCTCTTGATAATAATTTATATTTGAATTAATAACTTAAAAAAACGGGTGCCACGAGAACCCGGGGCCTTACAGAGAGCCGCCCATCTCTGTAGCCGGTTATTGGTGAGGTCCCTTCGGGGTACACGTGGTGGCTGTAGTTAGAAAAGTCTATATCTGCGGGTCTGGCGCGGAATAGATGGCAAGTGTGCTGTTGCACTCTCAACAGAGGGGGTTGGATAGTCTCCAACCCTCAAGCAAGGGGAAGTTCATGGGCCTGCAAGCCATGTTCTTGAAGTTGCAACTCTGTTCGCTACGTCCTATGGAGGCCGCTAGTCGACGCTTTGTATTTCACTCAGTGGTAAGACCACCGTCATGTAGGCCTTCACGGGCAGGTTGTGACGTTAATCTTGATCACGTATCCCCTTTAATCCAATAGCCACAACACACGTCTGCCATACACTGTTGTTATGCTGTTACACTTCCCTGCGCTAACCGCTACCGTTCTTACTCTTTTAATAAAAGGGCATCTTTTATAAATAATCTGCCATGGCTTAACACAATAATTGTCTTTTGCCTCACGGGAGATTTTTACTGCTGCTACTTAATTTTTAATTGCATTTTAAGAATTGTTATTTTCCGCTGTACGCATGTCCGAAGTTGGGCTCGAACTCATGATCCTTTGTTTTTGCAGCAAGATCCTCTACCAACGTAGCCATTGAGGTTGGTCAGCTTTTGGTAGCTAATTGTGGTATTATTCTATAACACACACCATTAGTGAAAGTAACTTATTCACCACTCTCATACGGAAACAACAACAGGAGTTGCCAGATTTTATTATTCGTAACAATATTATAGCAGACTTGACACTACAGCTTCTTGTTAATTTTAACCGGCTGTCTACAACTGTACAATAGTTTGGCAATTCCGAATTCATTTTTTTTTTTTAATTTCATTCCTCTGTCGGCATGATCGGTCCATGTCTTTCGAGGCAGCGAGCCTCGATTTAATTTTCGCATGCCTTTAATTTTCTCATGTCAATTGGAACAATTAAATAACTCCAATTAAAAAAAATAAATATATGGGGCGATAGAGAATTAAAAAATAAGAAAAAAAACTTCAAGTGAAAAAAATGGCGCTCGCCCATATTTTCCGAGTTATGGCTCTCTGAAATTTTCAAATTTTTTAAAATATCAATATGGGTTTCATTTTAAAGCTTTTGAAGAGATCTTTAAGGAAATACTAAATTTTTTTAAAATGCTTAACCTATTAAAAGCCGATGTCATTTTTATGTAAAATTTATATACGAGGGCTGCTCTATATATTTCTGGCCTAATAGTGAAAATGCGAATATTTATAATCAAAAATGGTTTTATTGTTTTTCAAAGTATTCTCCAGCATGATTTATACACTTTTGCATGCGCTCAAACCAGTTGTCGAAGCACTTTTTCCACTCCAATTGAGACACCTCTAAAACATGGTTTTTGAACACTTCAACAGCTTCTTCTGGCGACGAAAATCGTTGACCACGTATTTTTTTCTTGATGTGCGGAAACAAGAAGAAGTCATTAGGTGCCAAGTCAGGGCTGTACGGCGGATGACCCATTAATTCGACGTTTTGGCTGGTTAAAAACGCTCTGGTTTGAGCCGATGTGTGAGAGCTCGCATTGTCATGGTGAACAATGATTCGTCTTCTCTTGTTGGTTTTTCGAATTTCTCCGATGACTTCAGGCAAACAAATTGTAGTGTACCACTCAGAAGTGACCGTCCTACGTTGCTCAAGCGGAACAGTCGCCACATGACCAGTTTTGCCGAAGAAACAGGCGACCATTTGCTTCGAAGTGCTTCTTCCACGAACAACTTTCGTTGGATTTTGCTCGTCTTTGAACACCCACACGGTCGATTGTTGTTTCGTTTCGGGCTCATACGCATAGATCCATGATTCGTCACCTGTGACGATCTTATAAACGACTTTTGAAGCACCGCAATCGTATTTTTGCAACATTTCTTTGCACCAATCGACACGAGCCTTTTTTTGAGCGACTTTCAAATTGTGCGGGATCCAACGAGAACAAACCTTTTTTACGGCCAGGTGTTCACGCAGTATCGAATGTATGCTGGTGGAAGAAATGTCCAAGGATGTCTCTATCTCTCGGTATGTCGCATGTCGATCTTGCATTATGATTTCACGCACGGCATAAATGTTCTCTGGCATAACAGCCGTTTTTGGACGACACTCATTAAATTCATTATACCAATTTTTCACAGTGCTATAGTATGGTGCTTCATCGCCATACAAAGATTTAAGTTCATCAATGCACTCTTGTCGTGATAATCCACGTCGAAAGTTGTGAAAAATGATGGCACGAAAATGTTCACGAGTTAATTCCATTTTTTTCTATATTAATTTTTTAAAGTCACTGTAAACAACACAAATAATGGTCGTACGTCAAAACGTTTTGAGTACGATTATGCTTAAAAATGACAAACTTTCTAATGGAAATGTCAGATTGCACTTGGCAGCACTCAGCATTACCAGGCCAGAAATATATATAGCAGCCCTCGTATATGCAGTACCAATTTTTTTTTTTAATTCTGCCACCCTAATATTTAGTTTTTTGATTGGAGTCACTTCACTAAACTAGATTTACATAGATGGTGAAGGGTATATAGGAAGATACAAACTTAGCTCATTGTTAAAAATCATGCGTGATTTCTTTCAGATCGGATTTACTCAATAAGATTTCAACCATAGAAATACAATAAAATATTACATTGCTTGAAAGCTCGACAAGAAATTTTTTTGAATTCTTTTTTGTTCACAATATTTCTATGTAATTTTAGGACAGTTCTGATATTTTCCCTACATTGTACAGGTACAGGTATCTTAAGTATTAACTGACATATTCTTAAAAAATTCAATAAATTCAAAATGTGATTTACGATAAAATTTTCAAACAAATTTGTCCTAAAATACATTTCAAATCTAGTTCAATATTTTATGAATACCTCAGAAATTAAATAATTTTTAGCTTTCTCCTCTCTCATAATCATCATATACCATAGCGCCAATTGTAGCTCCTACGTAAATTAAACTCGTAAGTCGAACATTTAATTTATTTCTTTTAGTTACAAAAAAAATAATGTAATTGAACATGACCAAGCCATTTTATTAAAACCAATATTTTTTCAAACGAAATCAACAAACGAACAGAAAAAGTTCTTTTTGTGGTTTAAAATTTATCACGACAAAAAAAATTAAAAAATAAATTTGTTTATGATGACAATTTAAATAATGAATTTTGTGACAAATCCAACAAAGGAAAAAAATATTATAAATTAAAGGATTTTTTTTTTTAGCATAAACTTGATATGCTAATTTTTTTTTTAATGGAAAATCAGTTTGAAGCAGTTTTAATAATTCATAAAATAAAAGAGTTTCATATTAAATTTCATAATTTGATAATTCTCGTTCAAACAAATTGCAGCTTTTTATGCAACAAAATATTTAATTCAGTAAAAAATCTATAAAAAACCAATTGATTGATTATCAAGTTGATTTGTAGAGAGTAAAAAAATCAGATTTATTAATAATCAACCAGTCATCAAAAGTAGATCAAATATTTTACGTGTTGTTTTTTTTTAATCTATATTTTGTGTTAATAAAATTAAAGCACTTTCAATTTAAAAGTGATAAACTGGGATTTTAAAACTATAAAATAAAAGCGAATTTGAAAAACACATATAAAACAAAGAAACCAAGTGTGAGAGGGAGTCCCACATTTAGGGCTGCGTATCATGTATGAGCCACCTTTTTAAAATTTAAACACTTGTCTTACTATTTGACATATTTACCTTAAAATAACATTACTATTTGGACACCCCGTAAACCTGTTCCTTTAGCAGACAGGGCACAATATATTCTTAACAAATTTCAAGCGATTGCCTTTTGACAACTTAAAAGTTACGGCCATATTCGCCAAAATCACGGCCTCTATGAAAACACCCTTTGATTCTTAAATTTATTCTTTACACTTATTTTCATAGCCGTCGTATTTGTACATACTCGGTGTTAATTGATTTACAATTAACACCGAGTATGTCTGCCAACTACGGTTAAAAAACTATAGGAACACCCTTTAAAATTAAATCTTCTTTCTAATTTTTTTACTTCTTGTTATAGCGGACATAAAAATGTTTAAGTGTCACCAATTGCGACTAAAAAATAAAGTCAGGAACATTACTATTGGGACACCCTTTGGTTTAAATTTATGTTTTTGCTAGTTGTTGCTAAATCAGAAAGACGCGTCAGCCTAGCACTGTTCAAAAATAACAATAGAATTATGGGTATTACATCACTTTTGCAACACCCTTTAATGTTTAGTATTTTTTGTTATATCTGTGACAATTTCAAGAGTAGGCCTAATGTTGTTACGGAGATCAGTGACCGAGTGACAAAAAGCCGTGACAAAGAGATTGTAGCGAAAACAAGACGGTTAAGTTTAAGCTTTTTGATTACCGAAACTTTGAAATAGATTTTTTGCAAACCCTAGTACTCAAGGTCATTGTATATATGTCGCTACTTTGCCTAATTACACCACTATTTAAGAACACTCTAAGAAATTAATCAGCAAACTTTGACGAAACGTTATTTTCTTAAACCGTTTTAATTTTGTACCCATTATTTTTTGTTCCGCCTGCGTACGTTTAGCGTATTGATATTTTGTGGTTATGATCAAAAACAATACAAAACCACAGAGCACAATCAGTCATTAAAGTAAACGTTCCGTTTTGTGTATTTTCGTACCCTGCTAAAAACGTTATTTTTCAAATCAATTTTTTTTATAATTTTCGACTTAGCAAAACTGGAGACGTGACAAAACTAATTTCAACCTTATTTCAGATAGACCAACAGAAAGACGTACATCACTTTGTTTAAGGATCAGGAATAAATATACTTTATGGGGTCGGAAATAATATTGTAGAAATTTCAAACGGCACAACAAACTCTTTTTTACTCTTTCCACCTGCGATGAAGGGTCTAAAAATAGAGCACTAAACTGAATATAAAATATTGAAATTATGGCTGCGAAAAAAGGAATTCAAATCTAAAGAGGCTTTTGTTTAGACTGTCCAAGAAAAAATATAAAAACAAAACTTGTAAAATTTAAACGAATTATCGTACGTCTAATTAAATTAGTATTGATATGAATTCCCCTCGTATTCTTATTTAAAGAGTTAGTTGGTTAAATAGATGATGTTTTCAATGAACATAACGTAAGGAAGATAGACGCGAAGAATACGGCTGAAGGATGTAGCGATACAGTAAATGCAGAACTACATTTTGGGTTTTTTTAACGTCTGTAAACCTTTGTATTTTTTTTTCTAAAATAAAGGTTTCTAAAAATTAAAAACTGACCTTAAGCCAAAATCAATTTCAATTCGTTTTTATAAAACCCAAAGTTCAACTCCTAATTTAATAAGAAAAAATTAAATAATTTTTTTTTATTCATTTTAATTAAATTCAAATTTCGAAATAATTCTAATAACAATTTTTTCCCTGTACATAAATGAGCAACTATTGTGAGGTGTTGCAGTTCGTTAGCAATTGCCACGTACGTACGTGTAACCGTATATTTTTACTGAATCAATGTTAGGAGTCTTGTGCCAGTGAAGTGATAGTCATGTCAGCAGCAAGCACTATAGAAATAGAATAAAAACAACCAGGTGTTTTAATAAAATATGTTAAATAAGGAAATAGTTTTTTTTAAGTTTTTGATGATTTTAAATTCAGAGAAGGCTGTGGCGGTAACGGTTGAAGAAATTTTAGTGAAACTCCATAGTCCTACTTCAGCCCATGTAGATGCGATATGCATTGATCAATGGGGCTGCACTGAGAAGTCTTGAAAACTAAAGAGGGGATTACAACTGACCCGAAGTACTTTAAGAGATGTTATACGTTAAGAGTTGTTGTTAAAAGCAACTGTAAGGAATCTTTGGAAGCAAAGTTGAGATCGTACTTAATGATCTAACATGCCAAATTTAGGCAATGTGATATGTGTAAAGCAAGAAAGGAGGACGCTCAGAAAGCACCGCTTATACTTCTGTAACATGGCTGCCATTAAAATGTGAATCTTGGGCAAAAGCTAATACGATATGGTAGAAATAAATTAATTCAAGAAAACTGATATTCGGGATTAAAATGTTTGCTCCTGATTGTAGAAAAGTTAAGCGATATGCTTCAGTATTATCCTATACTATTTAGTTAATAAAAAAAGTAAGAGTGCTATATTCGGCTATTTCGAATCTTATATACCCTTCACCATCTATGTAAATCTAGTTTAGTGAAGTAATTGCAATCAAAAAAGCAAAAGTTGGGGTGACAGAGAACAAAAAAAATTGGTACTGCATATATTAATTTGCATAAAAATGCCATCGGCTCTTAATGGGTTAAGCATTTTTTTAAACAATTTTGTATTTCCTTAAAGATCTCTTCAAAAGCTTTAAAATTATACCCATATTAATGTTTAAAAAAATTTTTAATTTTCAGAGCCCCGTAACTCGGAAAATATGGGCGAGCGCCAATTTTTCACTGGATGTTTTTTTTTCTTATTTTTTAATTCTCTATTGCCCCATATATAATTTTTTTGTGTTATTTTATTATTCCAAATGACATGAAAAATTTAGAGGTAGACGTGGTTTTTTGCCTGCTGCCTCGAAGGACATGGCCCGATCATGCTGATTTCCAATAGCACTTCTTTCGACACTATATCTGATCGATTGAGATATTTTTTTTTTGGTGAAATTAAGTTTGCGTCGCCAAACTTAATTTCAACACCAAACCGGACGGACAGACATCGCTTAATAGACTTCGCTATGCATAAAAATTTAGAACATATATACTTTAT
The DNA here is from genome assembly GCA_916610165.2 of Gymnosoma rotundatum. Lineage (NCBI taxonomy): Eukaryota > Metazoa > Arthropoda > Insecta > Diptera > Tachinidae > Gymnosoma > Gymnosoma rotundatum. The sequence continues at coordinate 121,102,448 of OU744338.1, forward strand.
GGGGTCGGAAATTTATATTGTAGAAATTACACACGGAATGACAAACTTAGATATACCCTTTTTCCACTTTTTGGGGTGAAGGGTATCAAAAACCATTATTACCTTTTTTCTGAAGAAATTATTTTTTTTTTCTGTTTCTCTGTAAGCAAAGAAGTAATTTTAGTGTTTGAGTCTTATCAGCAGAAACTGTTTACTTAAATAAAAAATTTCTTTTCCTGAAACTCAAAATGACAAGTCATCGTCTGAACCTAATTTACACACGTTTCTACTTTTCTGCCTGAAAGAAACGTTAAGCAAAAGTTGGACTGCACTCACATGAAGAATACCATCTAATTATATGGTGTATTTTTCCAAGACATTCAGTTTGAACACACTCTGACTGATATTGACTGGAAAGACCTCTCCTACAAGTTTATTTCACCAACAAAAAAGTTAACTGAAAAGTAATTTATCTCCTTAGTGCATTGTACTTTAGAGCAGGCTCATTGTGGCGATGGTAAAGCAGAAAAACTCATCGTCTGAAACTACTATTATCGACAAGCTCTCCCTTTCTTTTATGCGGTAAAGTAGCTTCAGCATCGAATTTATGCCAAAAAAAATGATTTGGGACCACTGTGAGGTGGTGGCTTTGCTGGCCTTCACTTATTTGAAAAAGGCGTTAATAAGGCTATCGCCGTCAAGGGTGAGCGGTATAAGTAGAAAAAACTAGTCGCATCCATGGTCCTTAGCTCATTATTCAGGTTAAGCTAGAGATATGCAGCAGTGTATTTGTGACTAAAAAATAAAAAAAGGACACTGCCTGAATTACTTCATTGCAACCTCTCATCTTATTGAAAACCCCTTTGTTTGTGTTGTGGTTTTTTATCTATTTTTTTTTTTTCTTTTTAACTAATTTTTTTAAAGGGTTGGCGCCTTTCCTTTGTTAAAGACTTTTGGTTTCAAGGCTTTTTTTTCTATCTAAAACATTTTGTATTTTAAATTTTAAGTCAGCAGCTTGTGAGGAAAGTTGGTTTGAATTCGATTGCAAAATTTATATCACACAGACAAGAAAACAAATAGACATTAGAAATAAAAATTGATGTATTTAAAATTACACAAAAAAACTTTATAAAAAAATAGTTTTGTACAAATTTGCCTCTCATTAATAACTGATATTACATTACTTTTTAAAACACCCTTTCAATAGTTAAAACAACAAAAGTATAGAAAAAAATAGCAGGGAACAGGATATTTTGACATCATCGTATCAAACAGGAGATAACAAATCCATAAGAATTCAGCAAGAAAAAACACACAAACACACGTACACATGCACATACACATACATCAAGATAACATGTGTGTTCAAGCATATGTGTGTATAAGAATAGAGAAGCTACTAAAAGAGCTAGTGCCAATTACGTGGCATGAGCAAAATCACTCGTGACATATTCGTAATACAGCTGCTTTTATTTTTTATCAACAATTTTTTTTTTCTGCAGAAATTGGCATTTTTTAACACTAGAATTTGTTCAACTACCTTTTGAAAGTGTATTCATGTGCTTAAGCATAGATTTCTGCTTCTACTTTCATTAAGAGTTGTTAGGTTTACATTGTTTTTTTTTCGATTTTCTTTACAAGATGTTTTTTTTTTATTGAAGTATTTTTCAGAAATTAAGTTTAACAATGTTTCCATCAACAACTTGAAACGAAAACTATATGTTGTACACACACACACACATACATATACATACATATGCAGCTGCATATTATCAAAATTAAAGCAATTCGCTTTCAGTCATTGAATTAGTTTCAAACCAGATGTTGCAGATTGTATTGCAGCATAAAAATTAGTTACGATTTTTTGGCGTGTTACTGTTTTATGCTCATAGCGAGCTAGATTTTTTTTAGTTTTACTAAAAATTTTTAGATAAAGTAATAAAGATAAAAAATATGCTTCCACATGTTTGTAACATTTTTATACTTAAAACTTCAAAATGCAAAAAATAATTTAGCAGATAAAAGTGTTATATTCGACCATACCATTTCACAATATTATAACTTCGGTTGTTATTATTATGATTTTTAACATAATTTGTACAATTATATTACATAAAAAATGGGGCAGTAAAATTAAAAAATATTACTATCGCCTTAGAACCCAGCATTTGCTTAAGGGTGAGACGCTTAATGGCAACTTATTGCTGCTCGTGATCTAACGAGCCAGTACTGTACATTCGAACATGATTTGTGATGACCCCTAAGAATTCTTCTCTTTTATTAATTACATATATAATGCTCCTTGTTTGGCTCTATTCTCGGAGTGCCAGAATATACGACTCAGTTTTTTTTTTACTGTAGCCCTTTTTTTATTGAAGTGGAGTCTTAGAACTAGTATCTGTAGCCTAAAACATCTTCGACAGTTCGCTTAATTCTAGCATCTTATATAGTCATCCTTCTGGCATTATTTTTGCATTTTGAATTCCCACGTACTTCTTGCGCTTAAAATTTAAGGGCATTCCATTTTGGGAGATTTTGCTATTTCATTGAATAATTTACTAATTTTTTTCATGCAAAATTGGAAGACATGGAAGTCAATTTCGTAACATTTTCTTTTACTTTTGAAGCGCAATGGGTTCTTTTGATTACCAATATAAGCACGTAAGTTTTTCTTTTCTCGCCGTCAGTGTTTTGTTTGTGGATCGGATTACATTTATTCCATTTCTTGTTCGCTAAACAAGCGCTTTTGACAAACATACGCAGCACTCCACATCGCAGTAATCTAAGACTACGGCAATACTCGAACTGCTCGATATCTTGTTTAGTAAGGGTCCGCACTCTGACGTTTTTTTTTTTTTTTATTTCGTGAACGGTAACACTTAGCTCATGTCTGATTTGATAGATAACTTGTCTTTTCCTTTCTCTGAACAAATATGGTTTTGTATACGCTTGAACAACGCTGGGAAATATTACGACATTAAAATGCCGATTTTGCCAGAAATCATCTTTTCTGATGAAGTTCATTTTGATCTTGGCGGGTATGTAAACAAGCAAAATTGTCGCATTTGGAGCAAAGAAAACCCGCATGCATACATTGAAAAGCCGATGCGGATTTTGATCCAGAGGCATAATTGGGGAATTTTTCTTTGAAAATGAGAAGTGACCGTTACAGTCAACGGCGATCGTTATCGGGCCATGTTGAAAGAATTTTTGTTCACAAAAATTTAAGATGATTATATGGCAACAGGGCGGCGCTACGTGCCATACAGCCGAAACTGCACTGTTTTTTTATAGCATTTAAAAAAAAGAAAGTTATTTGGCGGACCCTTTAGTAATGTAACTTTAATTAGGACAGCTATAAAGACCACCATACCCTGTGGCTACGACAAGAATCGAATTCACGATCTACTGTTTGCCAACCAGGCACTTCGAGAAATTCAGCTGCGGTTGCCACATAACGTTTTGTTGTTACTTTCCTTTTCGCGGAAAATCGGACGCTGTGTTTGATATACATTCGCAGTTACTATTTCATCTGCTATTTTAATATACAGGTGCCTTCACCGACTTAACTTTCGTGTCCCTACAACAATAGTTTTTTTCTTCTTATCGAATCTTGGGTGGTTTTAAATGCGGTCAATCCACATTTGCTGTTCTACATGAATTGTAAAGCTGTGATCGGATGTGAACTCATGGTATGCTCTTAATTTTTACTTACAAGCAGACATTCCTACAAAGACAGCCATTCTCGAAATAACCTAATTTTCAGTCTGGAAATAGCAGAGTCGTAGTCGACCATAGATTATGATGTCACAGTTATAGCTGTATCAACCGAAGTTTTTTTTTCAGGAAAGAATGTTCGACAGCAACAGGCTAGATTAATTTAATTCTTTTTTACTCATACATAACACACTTTTTAGTGGTGGATAAAAAAATTAGTTTTTATAAATTAATGAAAATTGACTTATTTTCGGCTTATAGGTTCACTTTTAATTTAATTTCTAAACATTTTTAGCAACAACAAATGTACAAGACGAGTTACAAAGAGAACGACATACAAATGCTTTAAGTTATGTGTGAATTTCGTCTCACCAAATTAACATTAAGATTAGTTGGTTAAATAGATGATGTTTACGACGTACATAACATAAGGTAGATAGATGCAAAGAATGTTGATGAAGGATGTGGTGGTCCAGAAAATGCTGCTTTTTATTCTGCTAGCGTCTAATTTTTCTTGTTTTCCTTGGAAAACGTCCGCATACATTTGTAAATAATTTTTATTTCTAAAAATGTTTAGAAATTAAATTAAAAATTAACCAATAAGCCGAAAATAAGTCAATTTTCATTAATTTATAAAATCGATGGTTCACATCCTGATTGGGAAAAAATTAAAAATTAAAAAAAAATTAGTTTTTTTGTGACACATTTCTAAAATTTCAAAAATTAATTTTATAAAAATATCTTAAATCACTTGGCGAAGGGTATATTCTTCAATAGTAAAAAAAAACTCTTATGTACTTGCTTTTTTTTTTAATTTAAATAACAAATATTACCTTAAGCATGCATGCTTAATCACATTGTTGAGGTGGTTTATTTTTATAAACAAACACGTACACACACACATAGCGTATGCAACTAATCAGTGTGCAATAATGTCACTCACAGTTCTTTATAAAATGTCATGCCCTAAAAGCATTGTTAGGGAACATAAAAAGTACCATTGTAACAAAGATTTCGTATTAAGTCAATTACATAAGATGAGTATAATGCAATTATTTTAGTTGACACGAAGATGTTTTAATTAAATTTGCTAATGAACCGCTATAAAGTGTATGAAAAAATAGATTTAATTAAAAGGTGAAATTGTTGGTTTAAATGTGTTGCGTTAGTTTAGTTTTCAATTGTTAGTAATAGAAATTAAAATTTAATAATAAATAATCTTAATAATTATTAATAAAATAATATTTTTCCACTGCACGAAGCAATAAAGGCATGTTTGTACTATAGTTGCGAGAAAAATATAATTTTCCTGGCAACAATATTTTATGTTGTCAAACAAATTAATCGCATTTTTAACAAAAATTTTTTTACGATAAACAATTTGCGATAACCTTTTAAAAATTATATATTTACCTGGTCTAGAAAGTTCAATATGGTTGAGTTTAACAATATAATTTTTGTCAAGAATTTTGCTACAATTAAACTTTAATTAACAGTTAACTATAATATAGTTCTTGCATCTATAAAATATTTTACAGTATTTTGCGACCGGTTAGGGGCAATAAATGAATAAATAAAATAAATAAATCAAATTTGGTTTTGATCTTATATTTTCGCTTTATTAACTCAGTAAAATTTAGTTAACAGCACTTATAAATAAATCGCTATTTATTATTGTATACATTAAATGTCTTTTCATTGTTTTGCTTAATACTCTTATGCCACTCGAGAGTGCATTTTTTTTAATTGGCGAGTTAAATCGGTCAGATTTTTGTAATAAGAAAAGATCTGGCCACACGATCATATTGTTTCTTTTATAAGTGGATTTTTGTATTATAAATTTTTATAATTTTTTTTATTTATAAATTGCACAAAGTTTGCTTGTATGTTCGTTTTTTTTTTTTGTTTATTTGGTTGGTTGTTTTTCGCAAAACTATAATTTGGCAAACCAGTACACCGATCTCCCTAAAGTTTTCGTTGTTGGTAAGTAGCGATTTTATGGTTAGACTGAGCGACATATATTGTTCTATATTTCGAGTGGGTTTAGCACTTCTCAAACAAACTAAATAAAAGTCATTATCGTTTATCTAGAGAGATGTAATATGTAGAGTCTTGGTGATGGATGAAAACGATGGTGCTTTAAGGTGTCTGCTTGTTTTTTATACAGAAAATCATGAGGATGAGTTCAAACCCCAACAGAGCCTTAACTTTAAATGTAAAAATAATTTATCTAAAGTAGCCGGGGTTAATGAAGAAAATCGCCAATCCTGTACATTAGAGCAGCAGGTGAAATTGGACTTATTTTAATTGTTTGCAGATTAAAGCCTGGCCTGGCAACACTGAGTGCTGCAAAGTGCAATCTGACATTTCCATTGGAAAGTTTGTCATTTTTAAGCATAATCGTACTCAAAACGTTTTGACGTACGACCATTATTTGTGTTGTTTACAGTGACTTGAAAAAATTAATATAGAAAAAAAATGGAATTAACTCGTGAACATTTTCGTGCCATCATTTTTCACAACTTTCGACGTGGATTATCACGACAAGAGTGCATTGATGAACTTAAATCTTTGTATGGCGATGAAGCACCATCCTATAGCACTGTGCAAAATTGGTATAATAAATTTAATCGTGGCCGAAGCTCGTTCAAAGACGAAGTCCGTGAAGGTCGTCCAAAAACAACAGTTGTGCCAGAGAACATTGATGCCGTGCGTGAACTCATAATGCAAGATCGACATGCGACATACCGAAAGATAGAGACATCCTTGGACATTTCTTCCACCAGCATACATTCGATACTGCATGAACACCAGGCCGTAAAAAAGGTTTGGTATCGTTGGATCCCGCACAATTTGAAAGTCGCTCAAAAAAATGCTCGTGTCGATTGGTGCAAAGAAATGTTGCAAAAATACGATTGCGGTGCTTCGAAAGACGTTTATAAGATCGTCACAGGTGACGAATCATGGATCTATGCGTATGAGCCCGAAACGAAACAACAATCGACAGTGTGGGTCTTCAAAGGCGACCAACATGTAACGAAAGTTGTTCGTGGAAGAAGCACTTCGAAGCAAATGGTCGTCTGTTTCTTCGGCAAAACTGGTCATGTGGCGACTGTTCCGCTTGAGCAACGTAGGACTGTCACTTTAGAGTGGTACACTACAATTTGTTTGCCTGAAGTCATCAGAGAAATTCGAAAAACCAACAAGAGAAGACGAATCATTGTTCACCATAACAATGCGAGCTCTCACACATCGGCACAAACCAGAGCGTTTTTGACCGGCCAAAACGTTGAATTAATGGGTCATCCGCCGTACAGCCCTGACTTGGCACCTAATGACTTCTTTTTGTTTTCGCACATCAAGAAAAAAATGCGTGATCAACGATTTTCGTCGCCAGAAGAAGCTGTTGAAGTGTTCAAAAACCATGTTTTAGAGGTGTCTCAATCGAAGTGGAAAAAATGCTTCGACAACCGGTTTGAGCGCATGCAAAAGTGTATAAATCATGCTGGAAAATATTTTGAAAAACAATAAAACCATTTTTGATTATAAATATTCGCATTTTCACCATTAGGCCAGAAATATATAGAGCAGCCCTCGTAATTAATGAAGAAATAAATATAAAATTTTTTAATTAAATAATTAATTGAATAAATTATATGTTTAATTTAAAAAAAAAGCAAATATTTTTTAAATAAAGTAAATACTTGAATCAATTAAAAATCGTAAAATCGAAGATCAAAAGTTTGAGCTACGCTCGAGATGCAGCATATTGTACATGCTTTTATTAAAAAAATATCAGGTGCAAAAAAGGATGTGGGATAAAATCTACCTAGAACCAGGAAATAGAAGGAAAAAAAATAAATAAAGTGGCACAGAGAAGTGCCATATCCTTTTTTGCATGCGCTAATCTGATAAAATTATAAATTCCAATCAATTAAATAAACTTCAATAGTTTCGCTTATTTGCGTATTCTAAAGTATAAATTCAACTCCTTCATAATTTATCCAACATATTTAATTTTCTTGCCAATTGATTTTTATTTAAATTGTAAAATTACCTTTCAATTTTATTTAACATAGAAAAATGTATATAAAGACTTCAAAGAAATTCCTTTAAAAACCAAATAAATTTTTAAATTGCATTTTGCAAATACCAGACCAAAGAAGTAGAAAACGAACATGGATTGCATGCAACCAAAGAAAAAAATGAAACTTATGTAATAAACTCCCCATTACGAATGTAGAAAATTTGTTTAAAATTTCCCATATTGCAATTGTATAAAAGTATGCCAGCTCTCTTTTTTTCACGACTTTACCACTGCATTAATTTTTTATATTTTTTTTTTTTTCCACACCCACTGCTTTTTATCAGCAATTTTGCTACGAATACTTTTTGTATGATTATGTAGCAAAGAGTGTATATTTTCTCCGTAAGCCATGCGAATAGAACAAAAATAAATATTAAAGAGTTTTATACTTAAATGTAATTTTTAAGTTCCAATGTGCTTGAAAGTAAAGGCATTTCCAATAAGGATGGGTAAAAATCTGTAACCCATATGTTGTCTTGTTTAAAATGTCTTCTCGCTCTAACTTTATTATATATTTAAGGATACGTTAGATGGTTCTTTAGCTTTATTGGTTAACACGTTGCCTTATCAACATTTGAATGGCTTGTTGGCCAAGGTTCGAATCCCAGCCGTTGACAATTTTTATAACATAAACATTACTGACATTTATTAATAATTTCATATTAGTAGACACCACAGCGTCCCCTTTTGTCAACATTACAGTACATTGCTTAAGAAAAAGAACTGGTTGTAATAAGTTAAAAAAACACACTGACCCGCTGACTGTTTTACTTCTATCTAAAGAAAATAATGTCTACCAAATGATAGCTTCTTACTGAGTTGAGTTTCCTTTCTGCTTTGCAAAGAAAGCAAATGTTTTTAATAGATCTTGTCGTTTTATGGTTATTCGTTTAATTAATCACTTTTTTGGAAAATTTTAATTCGGCCACCAAACGTTAAAGATCGAATCGGGATCAAAAACAATGCAAACGCTCCATTAAGGCATCGTTAATGTTAAATGGAAATCCTTTATTTAAATAATAAGTGTATCTTTAAACCCGATACAACTCGCGCTAAGGTTAACTGTCAATAAAACTGTATGACAGTGATCAATTTTTCACATTTATGAGCGGTTTACTCTGACAAATCATCTTGAATAGATTGACGCTAAAAATTATACAGATCAGATGCGGTCATCAGAAGGTCGGTCATCAATTCAAGCAGGTTATAGATGACTTCGTGATTTATATGGAGCACATAATCGTCAATATGAGCAAGCCATCCATTGAACTGTTATATGATTTTATACCACATTAGCTCTGAAGGACGCAATAACACCAACACGTCGAAGGAATGCTCGTACTAAAGACAGTATCGCCGCTGCAAACAAAAGTGTGAAAGAAGATTTAAATTTATCGAGTTTTTCGCAAAAATCTTAGCTACAGGTGTAGATTATGGTTCAGGTAATAAAGCTACTAGACTATAACAAGCTCCATCATTCTCCGATTGGGCTATAAAACTGTGAGAAGCAGTTTCTATTTTTCATCATAAAATTGTGTTGAGCGATGAAGACATCTGCGATCGTTACCGAATCATGACTAATGATTTTCTGTTTGAAATTGACATTGATTCGAGCCAGACGTGGCTTTAATGTGATGACACCACTTATGATAAGGTAATCGCAACTGTCGACTTATTGACATCAAAATTAAGGTAAAACTTGATTTATAAAATTGGGCCTGTCAGTTGGCATTAATGGGTCACATGAAGTCACTGACTTTATGATATCTATGAGACTATAACATGCGCCATCATTCTCCGATTGGGCTTTAGAGCTGTGGAAAACAGTTCCTATGTTTGGAGTAAACCCGATCTAAAAACAGACCGTACGGACTCCATTACATTTAGATGAATGCATCGTTTAGAGCTATTTACACGCAGGTGGCATCACTGCGATCATAACCGCATCATGACTACTGATTTTACTGTTTGAAATTATAGATGACATTTATTTGAGCAAAACCTGTTTTCAATATGATGGCACCACTTATGATAAGGCAATCGCAACTATTGACTTATTGAAATCAAAATTAAGGTAAAACTTGATTTATAAAATTGGGCCTGTCAGTTGGCACCAATGGGTCACTGAAGTCACTGACGTAGGCTAATAAGCAATCAACAATTGATACCTTGGAGGCTAACATTGTTAATGTTATTTGTGATATACTCGTATGGCTAGCAACGCTCGAAAAAGTTGCTTGATATCATTTTCAAATTAGTATTCTATGTATTAATTTTTTAAATAAAAAATTTTTCTATAATTTAAACTTCTGTTGGGTTTAACAAAAACATTTTATACCTTCCAATTTTACTGGACAATAGAAAAAAAGTTAGATTATTAAATTTAGCAGTTTAAGTCTTAATAAGAGTAATTGTGTATTAGAAACGTCAGGCGTCATGCTTAATTTAATAACTTACGAATTTATATTATAAATAAATAAAAATTAACATAAATATCAAATCAAAGAAGTGTTTGTGTGTTTGTGTTGTGTTGGTATAACTTAAATTTTTTGATTTGTTTAAGTCATGCAATTGCAAATTATTTTACTTCTTGAAAGTTTTACGATTTCTGCTGTTGTTTGTTTTCAGATTGCGATTGAATTAAATATTTAATTGATTTAAATTTTTATTTGATTAGAAAATTGTTGCCTTTCTTTAAACTAAATATTTTATTAATTAAAATATTTATTTCATGAGAAAATTTTTAGGAATCCGTCCACAAAGTGTAAAAACATTACCATATTATTTTTGCCGCAATGTGTGTCTGTCTACCCGTTTGCCACAGCCCTCTATCTCTGAAACCGTAATTAGTAGACACTTAAAATTTTTCCACAAGAAAAAGTTCTATAGCCGCTATAATAACAAATACTAAAAATTAAAGAGTGTTTCCAAAGTGACGTGACATTTATAAAAACATTGTTATGTTTTTTTTAACTGCGATAGGCAAACAGTATCAGTAAAACTATGTAGGCTATAGCAAGAAAAATAACACTTTAAATTAAATGGTGACTTGGTTCTCACTCACATATATGGCTTTAATTTTTTAACCAAAAAAGGCTGACATCTAGGACTAACATAAAGTATGTACAGATATGTCCACTAATAAATCAAATTTTAAAGGATAAATTTAGAAATTAAAAGGTGCTCCCAAAAGCACGTTATAGGCAGATGCTTGTAGTTTATACAAAGAATGGAGTGAAAATATAGGGTATCCCCATATTAACCCAATTTTTATATAAAAGACCGTTTTTTTTTTGTTTGAACCGTTATACGCTGAGACGTTATAAAAGCAAATAAAAAAATATTAAAATTAAAAGGTTCCCTCACGCCTTATTTTAAATTTTACCAAAATATGCTTTACCATGTCCTTATAGTGGACTTAAAACATTTAAAATTAAAGGATGATACGGAATCCTTCGTGCATGTGTTAAACTCATACTTGGCGGATGTATTTTAAAGATTTTTTAAATAAAAGTCTTTTTCACGATTCTCATCTAGTTTTCTGAATTTTTATTTTTTTTAATAAAAAAAAGCTTTAAATTTGTGCGTTATAAAATTTTAAATTTATTAATTTATTTTAATAATTATTAGGATTTGTTTACTACTAATTTTCTTTTTACTAAATTTTTTTTCCAATTTCTTCTAATTTTAGATAGATTTTAATTCTCTATCGACCTTTTGTTAATAGTTTGTTCTCTATAGTTTCCTATTGTTTGGCTTTCAAGATCAAGTTTGAATAAAAAGGCTATTTATTTTACACACTACTTTCCGGCGTTTCGTTGGCAGTTTTTTCCAACATCAACAGGAAAAATTTTTTAATAAATATATATTCTTTTCTCATCAGAGTTTGTACTGTTTTCGCTTTATTCGACTTCATGACTCACACAAAAGCCATTAACTCGATTAAGGATCCCTTTGTTTTCCCCAATCGAAACTTTTGATTGTGTCTTTATTTAAAGAAGATCTATCACTATAGAATCCCGGCCGTTTTTACTGGTTTTAAGTTGTTTTAGGAATTATATAGGATAAAAATATTCATTCGTTTTTAGCTCACATGTAAAAATTTTTTTAACTGATATTGTATGGAGTGTAATATTTAACAAACATGTTGAAAAATTCTCACAATTTTATTTTTTTTTTTTTGTTTAACATGTTTAAGTTTTCTTTGAAAACCAATTATTATTTTTGCCACCCTATAAAATTTTTATGCATTTATCTTCCACTCACATTTGCCACATCGAATAAAAATATAAACGTTAACGTAGCAAATATATTGATAAATTTCCATATTAAATCCTTAGAGTACAACTTCCTTTTGTACTCGTATTCTAATTAAGGCAAACGTTATAACTGCAAGGTACAATTATTTGTGCTTTTGTGTATTTGTCAGGCGAAAATTGAAGTCGTTAATAAAAAACGCAACACACAAATTCTTTAAATTGCCGTAAAACAATCAATTATTGTAATTACAACGAAGTTTATACTGTTGTGGCACTTGAGTAAAAGAGTAAATTTTAACGGGAATATTTAAATGTTAGTTTAATTTATTGATGACGTACCTTAAATAACTTTAACTTAAAATGCAATAACTTTTGTTTTTTCATAAATTTTTAAACAGTTTCTTTTATCTTTATTTTTTAAAGGACTTCAAAAAGTTTAAATTATTTTTTAAAAAGAAAAGGGTGCATTTTTAATAATTTTTGCCATTTATGTTAAACTTTTTTTTAACAAAGCTTAAATATCATGCACAAACTCGTTTTTGAGACCTTTGGTTCTACTGAAATTAACAAATAAATCGTAGTTATAAGTTGTTGTGTTAAAGTTTAAATAAAAGAGCAAAAAGTAGACAACAGCAGAATTTAATGCAGATTTTGCGGATCAGAGCATCCGCATTCTTCACATATATCTGCCAGCGAATTAAGAAAATTAGAATACTAGAATTTATTCAGAATCAATCAACGCTTAAATTAAGTGCAAGTACTAACGAAATGTTAGATAACAAAAAGTGCACTAATTATTTTAAGTACTTAAAAATTCATATTTTGTTAATAATTATAAAAAAATAAATTGGATAAAATGAGTTCTAAAAACTCTTTATAAAATATTTAGATCTTTTTTTCAACTATGAGTTATAGAATTAAATAAATGTATATTTATTGCCGTATTGATAGAAAATCAAAATAGATTTGAAATATGAAATATATATTTCAAAGTTATTTATTATCTATAAATACGGCAGTTAGTGTTTAAAATTATAAGCTGAAATTTTATTATAAATTTTCTACTTATTATAATAAATAATAATAATATCATATTTTGTAATAAAATAATCAAAAAATTGGCTAAAAAGTGTACTAAGCGAACTAAATAAAATTTTTAGAACTTTCATTTTAACCTAGAATTAAAGAATTAAATAAATGTTTCCTTAGTGCTTAAAATATTGTTCTAAAAGTTGAGAACATAAATCGTCCTAATTATTTTTAGTACTAAAAATATGATATTTTGTAAATAATTATAAATAAATAAATTAGTTAACAATGTGTACTAAAAGCTCTTTAGAAAATATTTAGAACTTTTATTTCAACTTAGAATTACAGAATTAAATAAATGTTTTCTTAGTGCTGAAAATATTGTTCTAAAAGTTTAGTACATATTTGCTCCTAATTATTTTTATTAATCAAAATGTCACATTTTTATATAATTATAAAAAAAATAAATTGAATAAAAATTTGTACTAAAAAACTTGATAAAATATTTAGAATATTTATTTCAACTCAGGATTTTAGAATTAAATAAATGTTTATTTAGCATTTAAAATTATAAGATAAAATTTTATTATACATTTTCTACTAATTATTATAAATAATAAAAATATTATATCTTGTACTAAAAAACTAAATAAAATTTCAGCAACTTTTAATTTAACCTAGATTTAAAAATTTAAATAACTGTTTACTCAGTGCTTAAAATATTTTTTTTAAAGTTTACCACATATTTCCTCCTATTAATTTTAGTACAAAAATATATAATTTTTAAAAAATTAAAAAAAATGGTAAAAAATGTGTAAAAAATACTTTTTTAAACATCTAAAACTTTTATACCAACCTAGAATAAAATAATTAAATGAATGTTTACTTAAAGTTTAAAATTATAGCTAAAATTTAATTATAAATTTACTTCTAATTATTATAAGTTCTAATAAAATATTATATTTTGTAATTAAATATAAAATAATTTGATCTTTTATTTCAACATGAAATTAAATTATTAAATAAATGTTTACTCAGTGCGTAAAAAAGAGTTCTAAGTTTAGTTAAATTTTTCCCTATTTATTTTTAGTATTAAAGTATAAAATTTTGTAAATAATTATACAAAAACAAATTGGTTAAAAATTTTTATAAAACAAACTTTATAAAATATTTATAATAATTATTATTTGGAGCCAGGCGTAAGGAATTAAATGAATGTTTTCGCAGTGTAAAATATTGTTCCAAAATTTTAGTATACATTTCCTCTTCATTATTAAATTACTTAAAATATCACATTTTGCAATTAATTAAAAAAATATTAATGTCCTAAAAAACTATAAAATATTTAGCACTTTCATTTCGTCCCAGAAGTAAGAAATTAGGTAAATGTGTTTAAAATATTGTGCTAAAACTTTAGTAATTTTTCCCCTTATTATTATTGAAGCTAAAAATATCATTTTTAAAACTTGAAAAATTTAGTACTTATTCATAAGAAATTTAAAAAAAAAAGTACTACCAACAATGAAGGTTTACAAAAAGGAAGTATGCAGAAGATTTAATATTATTGGAATATTAGGAAAAAATAGCAAGCAATAAATTAGTAAAATATATTTAGTACTAAACCTAACTTTATAATAAAGTATTAAGCGCTGAAAATTGTTTCCTTAAAAATAAATATGGAAATACTTCGCTTCGAATAGGAAAAAATTAATTTTAAAATTGAGTACTAAGACTTCAAATATTTTGCATCAGAAAAGTACTAAAAAATAAATATTAAAAAATTTTGCATCAATTGAGAAAATTAACAAAAAAAAGTACTAAAAATTAAAAATCTTTATACCAGTTATTGGCGTTATTTATAGGTTGCAAGACGGTGACTGCCATTTCCTTCTAAATCATGGGTTAATTGCTTACAGTTAATTGCAGCAAAATCCTTCATGGGTTTGGTCTGAGTTGAAATAGTCTCTAGCTTTTCAGGAAGCCGTAAATCATATTACATCCATATTATATATAACTACTAGATGTGTAGCTGTGCCCTACAAGTGTCCTGGTAAATTTAGAGATTAAACCTGGCATTACGAGCAGCGTGGGGCTGTGTAATCGTGACAGGTATCCACCACCATCAGCCCACCAGGAAACAGCTTCTGAAGGCCATCACTATCCGACAGTGCCTACAAGCGAACAGAAACTTAAAGACTTTTTTTCTAAATTTTTGTAATACTTTTAACCCACCCTTTAGCTCTAGTACATTAATTTTACCACATTTAACTTCCATTGTATCACGCTTAATGACTTTTTTTTAATATTTAGTATCACTTCTCTTATTAAAATGTTCTAAACCATTATATCTGACATTTTGCTTACTTCCTAATTTCAAATTATCAATCATTAGGTTAAATATTTGTACAAAAAAAACTAATTTATTATTTATATTCTCCGAAGCACTTTCTTTAGAAATATTGTAATACTTTGAAATTATCTAAACAAAACTGAGGTTCATAAGACATTTGACATAACTCTTAACGGACCTTTGTTTTAAACGATTGTATTTGTTTAATAGTTTCCTGCTAAATATATTGTTGTTGTACGTGTTATTATTTTGAGTTGCGTGCATTTAAGTGTTTTAGTAAAAACTTTTGTTTCGAAACACTTGACAGTTTCATATATTTTAGACGTTATTGGGGAAAAGTAGTCATCGTTTAAGTAAACTAACACATTATCGATTGACCGTTAAGTCTTGAGTGAACACACATACACAAATGCCCTTAAAGAAGAAAAATAAAATTAAAAGGAAATATTATTGAGAAACTCGAGAGCTAAAGAAGGTAAATAATCTTGCAAAAACTTTTTAAATTAAATTATATAACAGAAAAAATCTTTCAAGGAATTTTTGAAATAATGTTTTTAACATTTTTATCATTATTTTAATATTTTCATCAATAAATAAAACATTAGTTTCAGGTAATAAAATATATTCAAACATGAAAAAATGCATTTTTTTACTTAAGAAAAAAGTTCTTAAAATTTCCTAAAATTACTTAAATATTTTTCAGGAATTGTGTAACGAGAATACGACATTTAAAAATTTTCTGGAACCAGCTAAATGGTTAAGGATAAAATGTAATTTTTTGAGCCGAATGCACAGACAAAATTGTTGGCACCTATTAAAAGTTACATCGAATTTAGATTGAAAATTTATTAAATATTTAATTGAATCAATTATTTATTTAATTAGAAAATTTCTTTCTCCTATTTTTAATTTAATGGCTAAGCGACTATTCTGGACTTCCAATTTTGCGTCACTTTTTTAAGCATTTCCTGCCGTATTTCACGAGCATTGTTGTTCCTCTAACTACCAATTAATGCATAAACAAGAGACATAAAGCGACCACACAAAAATCACACGAACTGGGAGAACATTTGAAAGATCATTATCCAAAAATCAGCCTAAATTTGATTTGATTAATATTCGTGATGTCCATATGTCATATAGCGCCATCCGCTTTCAACAACATCTCGCCCGTGTCAATATCATCCGTATTTTTATACGTCAAACCATTGATTTTTGTTCAGTAACAATTCCCTTAGACTTTAAAGTAAGCTTCGGCTTTATTTTTGATGAATTTAAGTCTAATAGTGCCAACAGCTCTAGAGCTTTAGTGGTGAAAAACGTTTATCTCTGCTGTAGGCCAACAACTTTACATAAAACTATCCTCCCAGTGACCGGACAGAGCCAAAATTTCTGCGACTGGCGACCAATCGAGAAACGTGAATCTTCTTCCACACTTTTGTTAATAGTGGCGATATTCTTTACACACATTTCTGCGACACGATGGTATCATTTAGAGAGTTTCTGCGCCACAAAATTCTGAGATCGTTTATAATTTGCACGAAATAATGACTGCCTTTAAAAGTAAGTCTGCATAATTTTTTAGACTATTTACTTCAGTGTACTGATCATAAATATTAAAAAGTAAGCGCAGTTCGTTTTATACCTAAAGCTTTCACTAGTTCTGTCGGACTTAAAAAATCACCCATAATATCGAAAGAGTTGCGACGTTGTTTGATACACGTACAGCTTGCAACTGCGATTTCTATTTATAGGCGATCTAAAACGTCTAGGTTCTTCTACTATGAAAATTTCTGGCAACTTTTTCTGAAGCTAAAATCAAAAAATTGCGTGTTTTATTAAATGTTTTTGTGCACCAAATATAGAACATATGCAAAGTTAAGTGTAAAGCTTTATAGATAGTATTTTTGCATTTGTATATTTTTTATTGTATGAATTTCGGTAAAATTTTCTTTAATTCAAACCAGTCACGTTTGACAAAAACTTGTTTGTAGTGATTAAAATTTTCTTATTATCAACTACAATTTTTTCCCCGCAACCATAGTTTGTTACTGAAAACATATTACGGTTCTTACAACTATAACATAGTTAGATTTATTTCTCTGCAAAAAAAGTTAAGAAAAAACACTTTTTTAAGCAAATATCCCACTGTGTTTAAGATAATATATCATTACAAACATTATCACATATTTCTCTGGCAACAACTAATATTTTATATCGAAAAAAAAACAATAAAAATTTAGGAACCCTACAGACTTTATTGGCTTGTAAACTAATGCTAGTTAAATCTGCATCACCCAACAAAAAAATAAAAGGGAAAAAACGGTCATAAATGGTGAAAAAGAATGCTCATGCAGTCAAGGAAAAAAATGTAACTCACAAATTATGTTAAAGAGTAAAGTATATTATACTTATGTTGCAACCAAAAATTAGTGCCAGTGGCAACATACTTAACACATTTGCAATTTTACTTATCGATTTTTAAACATAATTGATTTATTAGTTTGTAACTTTTGCTTTAAAACCAACCTTCTACTGCCATCGCTAACCCCCCTTGCTCATGGTAGTTTGCTGTTGTATTTTATACACTTCTTTGGATATTTTACTACAAATGTTGGTAAAATTGGCACTGACACAATGGGAATTGTAAACCATAAATATTATTTAGTACTTTGTACCTACAGTTTATATACTTTCTTTTTATATGTATGCAGTTGTAAAAAGAAAACAGTTATTGTATTTTTTAATGCTGTACAAATAAGTGTGTGTCAGTAGATGATGGTTTTCTGGAAATTCTTCTGTATGTAATTCGCGAAAAGAATGAATTTAATGACTGTTTATATTGAGGTGAAATTTTATATTTATAACTCTCCCAATTCTTAATCATTCAGGCAAAATATTTAATAGTGTTGCATAAAGAATAAAAAAATCAATGAAATATTTAAGTGTCTGAACAAATAAGACTATGGACCTCTTTTGGTTCACTAAATTGTATTATTGAAGAGAGGAATGATTTTTAGGACTATTAATTTCTATGGGAAATGTTCATATCAATGCAAACATAATGGTGACATCTTAGCATTTCTATCTGAAACCTAAGAATTATTAGCCGCACGCTGATTAGTTTTGTTTCTAGCATACGTCTTGAACGGTCAACAGCAGAGAAGAACAATACGAAAAATCTTCTCAGATAATTTCTAAGCAATAAAAATATAATTTCGCACAAAGCGGTACTCCACTTTAGTCATTCAAACTCTGACTTTATCTATAAGTTTCTTTTAAAGTGCGCGATACAATTTATTATTTAAAGCCTTAATTGCGACAAAATCATATTTCCAAAAATCTTTAACTGGGAAGAATGAATTTATACTTTTGAACTGTTCAAAGATCATATAGACACATCTTACGGTTAAACGTAATATCAGGGCTTTTTATGGGATAGAAGCTTATCACTAAAAAGCATTTCGACGTACTTAATTCAAAAATCTTTTTTAATTAAAACTTTCTTGCAGCAAAAGCATTATTTTATATTGTAAAGTTTTTCCACATCACAAATGAAGTGGTTATTTCGATTGCAACTACCAACACGGTAATTTTTCATTTAAACAGAAGAGTGTTTTTTCAACTATTATTAGTTTTAATTAATAAAACGGTCAAACAATTAGTTAAATGCTTAATGCTTAACTTGTTAATTAAATAATTTTGAATAATTGAGTTAATTAAAAGTATGATAAAACTCAGTCTAAAAATGTACAAAATTATTCAAAGTGCTTTTTTTATTGTTACTTGTTTTCAATAAAAAATTAAAAAAAAAACAAATCAGATTTTATAATAAAAATCACACATTTCCCAAGATTATTGCCATTTTTGAGATTTTTAACCATTTTTCTTATATTTTGCATACTAAAGCCGACGTAACGTACTTCTTTTGAAAAACTATTTAAAGCATGTAGGGTTATGTGAAACTGCAAGGACTAAGCATTTTTTAAAAATTTATTTTAAAATTGATATTTTGTAGAAAAAAAACAAGTTAAACTTGCGGAGAAAATTATGGAAAAATTTTTTTTTATTTTTTGTGTTTTTTCCTAATGAAGTTTGACAAAATTATTGCTGATATTTTGAAATTGCAATAAAAACGGTCTGTCGCCATTAAATTTAATAGTTATATATATTTCTTTACTATTCTTTTTTAAATATATGAAATTGAACTATTAAAATTGACTATGAATCTTTGAAACTGTTGATTTGTTTTCACTTTTTTAAAATCCTCCCACTATACGCTATGATCAGATTACGCTGTGGTAACAGTAAACTGAAAACGCTTTATGAACAGTCAGCTGAAACTGATTTGAGAATAGTTAGCCTAAGTGTCTGGACACCAAAAAACAACAGGCTTTACAAAAGCAACCCCAATTATGCATGCACGAAGAAGAAGAATTATGATTTTCATAGAGTCTTGTTGGAGTCTTGCCTTGTTGGGCTAAATAAGAATTATAAAATAAATGACCGAATAATAAGTTTTTATTAAACAGTTTATTCAATGAAAGCCGCTATAGAAAGGGACAGCATAAAGTAAAGCTAATTTTCATGGCTTCTTATGTGATCTTATAAGTGCTTGTCTTGTAGCACTGATTGAGAATTATAAAATAAATGAGTAAATATTCAAGTCACTATACAAATAGCATAAAGTTAAACTAGCTTAACAAAAGTAACCTTAACTGTCTCTTTACTAATAGAAATATCATGAGTTTTGCTTTTTATGTGATCTTGTGAATGCTCGTCTTCTTAAGCTGAATGAGAATTATAAGTATATGAGCGTGTGTACAGTAAAAGTGACTATGTACATAAACAGCTTTACAAAAGTAACACCAATACTACCTTGACAAAAATTTGTAGTTTTTATGGCTTCTTTCTCGATATTGTTAGAACTTGTCTTGTAGGACTAAATGAGAATTATAAAAGAAATTTGAATATATTCAGTTGAACCCGCTATGCAAATGAAGAGAATATAGTTTTACTGGTTTAACGAAGTTAAAGTTTCTTCAGTTGCCTATTTTTTTAAAAGATTTATAGTAATCTAGCTTTTCATGTGATCTGTCGAGTGTTTTTTTGAAATTTGCGAATTAATTAATATTATTAAAAAATATCCCGTTGTTTAAAATGTTTAAATTTTTTTATTCTATTTATAGAAAACTACAACAGTCACACTCTTTTCATTTTAGGGTTGAAAATAGTAGCGAGTTTTACTAGTATTATACAGTATTATATTACATTAAAAATATAAATTTCCAAAAAAAAACTAAAATTTTAAAGTCATTTCCTAACATGTGTAGCGGTCGTAAAAAGCCTTTTATACCAAAATTGTTCTTCAAGTCTATTAAATATAACATTAATACGTTTTTGCAAACACAATCAAAAACTCATCATCACTATAATCATAGATGCCATTATGAACACTTGCTGCAATAAATTTTTATTTTTTTTTCTGCTTTTCTGGAACACATTGGTTCTAAACATTAAACACAAGAGTTTTCTTTAAAAAAAAACTACTACAACATCAAACTACAGTTTATTTATTAAAGTAAACTACAGCTGTTTTATTTACTTTATAATACATAGATTTTTTATTTATAATTTTCTGTATATTACTGTATATTTCATTCTTTTTTTTTAGTCAACAAAAAGTAGACAATTGAAAATTGATTGTTTGCTTACAACAAAATTTTTTCTTAAATATTTATTTATGGTCGTTGAAAAAGAGGTTACTGCAGCTCAGAAAACGAATTGTGAAAAAAATGTAATACAAGAAATAGTTCAACAAATACAAAATAGCAGATGAGAAAATGCTTTGTTGGTAAAAAATATGAAATTTTACAAAAAAAAAAAATAAGTACAGTATTTGTTTTCCTGTAATTTTGTTAAGAAAATATTGGAGTTTAGAGAGTTTAACAAAAATTGTATTAAAATGTGCTATCTTTGAAAACACTATGAAAGTGTCTAAAAAATATTTTTTTTATATTTTCTATCTCTTGGCGATGCCCTCTGTAGCGCTCATAAGCGAAATAAGTCACACACACAACTAGTAATAAATTAAATTTTATTATTAATCGGTTGTATGATTTTTATTAAATTTTACTATAATTACCCTCACAGGGTGATCCAAAATTAATGCGAAAATTAATATCTTCATTATTTGCTTAAAAAATTGTTGATAAAATAAATTTAGCCGAACGTAAAATGAACTTAAACACAAGGTGTTCTGAAACATGTAAAGGGTGGCACTTTAATTTTAAAATCTATGGTTTTTATTATTGTTTTAAAAATTCAAAGTTTTATTCTTTTTTGACAAAACTATATCTTCTAAGGGGAAATACTTCAAAATTTAATTGTCTGTACCGTGAATGGGTCACCCTTTAATTTTCAATTTGAATTTTTTTTATTATTTTCTTTAAATTTAAAATTTTCAGTCTATTCCTGTCGAAAGATAAGACAACATATTTCAAAACCACTTCTTCCTAGGGGTAACCCTTTAAATTTAATTTTTTAATTTTTTTTTTTTTTTGAAAACTTCAAATATTTAAAAAGTTTTACACAATAATTATCACAAACATATCTTTTATGAGGAGCCCTCAGCCTTTATTATTAAATTATATTACTTACACTTGTTATTAGCAGGCCCAAATCGGATTTTAATTTTAAAGGTGGCCACATTTGATTCAAAAGTTAAGTTTGCATACCCTTAAACTAAAAATTGTTTGGGACACCCCTTTAAAATTGAATTGTACGTTTTTGTACTTGTTAGAGGGAGCTCAAACTCTATTTTTATTTCCAACGTCTGCTTAAAAATTTTTATACAATATTCATCAGCATCACATCTTCTATATGGACACCCTTTAATATTTAATTTAGTTTTTAACACTTGCTACTATCAAGTCCAAACTGTGTCTTAATTTTAAAGCTCTACCAGTTGTGATTCAAAAAAGAACTATTTAAACCTTAAAACCAAAATGTATTGGGCACCCTTTAAATTTCAGTTTTATGTATTTTAACCTATTATAAGCATTATGTATTCTGAGTAAATTTTAAGTATCTGCCCCTAAAGTAGGTAAATCACATATATCTATCTGCTATGGTAGCAGAGTTATTGAACAATTTCTAGTCAGGCATTCCAGCGACATGAGTAGAGTTTTTTACTCATTAACTACGAAAACCTAAAAAGGAAAAACTATTTAAGTTGAAGTTCTTTAAAAGTTTTTCTGAAATTATTTTATTTAAAAATGCTCTTGTAAAACGAAGCGGGATTGTTACTGTTGCACAAAATCTTCTGTTTTTATTATTTTAACATGATGACGTATGAGTAATATTTCACAAAATATTAATCATACAACCCAAAACACACAAACAATTGAAATAAAGTTTAACGTCTATTAAAAAAAAAAGTCATACGCACCCAAAATTACAACAACAAACATGTGACGAAAAATTCATTCTGCTTGCTAGCTTTCAAAAGAGCAGGACAATCAAATATTTTTATATTTAAAAGAGCATAAATTTTTTCTGTTTCCCTTTGGTTTAGATACCAAGTGCTGCCTATAAAAGCAAAGACAAATTTAAAAAAAACCATTGACCAATTTAATAATTAATAATTGATAATTTGCAACTAGACTTAACTGCAATTCAAATTCAGAGTTCGATGAGTTCATTATTTAATTTAATAATATAATAATTTTATTTAATTTAATAAGACACGTTAATGAAGAATTAGTATATTTCGCTCATATTTTCCTGCAAAATTTTATTTGTCATATTTTCCTTTTCAAAAGTAATGAAAACATGTTGATCTTTCGTGTAGTGCCCCATTTTCTACAATCAATACCTAAAAAAATTTTGGGATTAATTTTTAAAGCATAAGCTACAATATCTGAATGGCTGTCACAGCCAGATATCTCTGTTACCAAAATAGGAAGACTTTCAAAGTTTTTAGTGCCGCTTTTAATACTGTAAAAGGCAGACACATCAAATTTGCACAGTGTGTGTAAAACTAAGTATACTCCGGCAACAACCTAAAATTAAAAGGTGCCCGAATAATCTCGTTTTTTTTTTCTTTACTTTTGGACCGAAATAGGCAGACTCCTAAAGTCTAAGTATTTTTATATCCGCTATAAAAAATTCAAAATAAAAGTAAAATTTAAAGGAAGTTCCTACAGTTACATAATTTTAACAAGCATGGCTTCAATTTTTTAACCGTAGCGTATGAAAAGTATGAACCAAATTTAAAAATTAAAAGGTGTTTCCATGTAGACTTGGGTTTTGATGAAATGACTTTTTTTTAATTTGCACAAAGTATATATTGTTATGTACAAAAAGTAGAAATAAATTTAAATAAAGTGTGCTTGGGTGGTAATGCGAGTTAAACGTACGTGGCCCTGTTTTTGTCCTCTATATAGGTTTTCCTATAGTTTCCTGGTTTTATTGTATCTTTAGTTTTTTAACTGTACTACGAGATATTTTGAATTTACGCAGAGTGTGTACAAGTATGTCTGCTATAAAAATAAGTGTGACAGTAAATTTCAAAATTTAAGGGTGTCTCTATTGATGCCGTGATTTTAACGAGTATGGCCTTATCTTTTAAGACGTTATAAGCAGACACCATAGATTTTTAACAACGAATAAGAAAAATATTACGTCGAAAACTAAAAGGTAGCCCATACACAGAAAGGAACTCTTTGTACGTCAGTCAGTCAAACTGGAACTATTTTAAAATTTTCTGGTGGAATTGTAGAAACAACTTGGTCGTTTGTTTTTATAACCTATAATCGCAGGATATAGAAATGTTTGTCACTCCGTTTGTAGGTTCTTCAATATTATTTTTAAACGTCATAAAATATATATATATTGTCTTTTTTTTAACCGACTTCAAAAAAAGAAGGGGCTATACAATTCGGCTGAATGTTGCTTTTTTATATTCGTGCCTCCAGAACTCAGTCATTTCTAATCCGATTTTGAAAATTTTTAGTAATATGATAGATTATGCTTACAGATTGGTCCTGTTTTAAAAACAGTTCAAAATCCAAAAAATTAAAGGGTGTCCCCATACAACATATATATTTTTCAATTGTATAAAGAATTGTAAAGTTCATTTCTGCAAAATTTAAAATGACTCCATATTACTATAGCTCCCAATAACAAAAAAATTTACAAAAATAAATCTAAAAATTAAAGGGTGCCCCCATAATAGATGTCAATTTACTTATATGGGCCTATCTTTTGAACCGTTATAGACAAACAAAGTCCGCTATAACAACAAGTATAAAATTTGGATTTGGAAGTTAAAGGGTGTTCCAATAGTTAATATAATTTTGTGTATTGGACCAAACTTTTGTACCGTTTTAGACAGAACGCTGAAACTTAAAAGGGACCTGTATTTATAGTCCGCTAAAATAATAAGCTTTTATTGTAATTTAGAAATTAAAGGGTAATCACAAAATTAATGTAATTTGACCTATAAGGCCGTATCTTTTGAACCATTTTATATAAACACTTGAAAATTAGACAGAATGTCTACTAATTTCCTTGGTTTAAGAAGAAGTATAAAAATTTTGAATTATAAATTAATGGGTGTTACAATAATTTTTGTAATTTGATGCATATGGCCAACCTGTTGAACCGTTATATACGGATGGTTGCAATTACCAAAGAATGTGATCGCTAAATCTACAACAACAACACTTATGAAATTCGAATTTGGAAATTAAAAGACCTATAATTGCTATAATTTGATGTATATTGCCAAACTTCTAAACAGTTGCCGACAAACAGTTAAAAGTAACAAGGAGATATAGTGCGTAGTCTGCTATAAAAGTGTAAAGTTTGGAGATGAAGTTTAAGGTAATTATTAATGTAATTTGACGTATGTGGCCATACTTTTGAACCATTATAGACTTTGTAATGAAAACAAAAAAGTTTAAGAAAAACATATATATTACACGATAATTGGAATGTTACTTAACCATATAAATTTTACTAAAATATTTAATTTTCATTAACATTTTACCAAAATATTTCAATTTTGCAAAAAATTTTTTACAATTAAAACCTGGAAATTTTATTAAAAGCAGAAAATTTAACAACAACAAAAATTCTATATTTGGAAAAAAAATTATTTCCTTAAAAGATTAAAATTTTATCAAATGATTAAAATTTCAAAAAATTTACTTGAAATAAAACAATTTAAAATGTTATGCAAAACCAAAATTGGCAAGAAAAAACTTCTAGTGAAAGGTGTATAAAATTCAGCACAGCCCGATTTAGCACTTTTCTTGTTGTTACAAAAAGTTTTTTTAAAAGCCAATTATTTTTAAGTAAATTATTTTTAAAAATACTTAAAAATTTATTATAATCCAATTTTTATTTTAACAAACCAAATTAAATTTTAAAAACTAATTTTATGTTTATTTTATATTTCTTATAGCAGACATATTTAGTACTCTTAAATGCATATAAAAATAAAATTCTTACTATTTGAATAGAAATAAAAATTACTATAACAAAATTTATTGCCCCAAAAAAAAATGAAAATAAAATAAATCGTTAAAAAAAAGAATGTTATAAAGAATCATTACTTTTGTAACATTCTTGTGTGTTGTTGGTGTGTGTGTGTGTGTGCATGTGTGGCATGTGTATTTTTAGTATTAGTACTACTGAACTCAATTTTTTTGTTAAATATTTGACATAGAAAAATATATCAAACAGTAAGAGAAGTTTATATATTCAATACAAAAGTAAAATTTATATTCTCTTGTAATAAAATGAAAAAAAAAACGATATAAATTCGTGTAATAGGGGAAATATTTTAAAATATGGAAGGCCTTTAGTGAGTTAAAATATGCAGATTTTAAATTTAGTCAGCTGAGCTAAAGTATTTGACCTTGAAGTCAAATATAAATTTATATATTTTTTCTATCACAAAATAAACCGCTCTGACTTTTCTACCTTCATTTTATAAAATTCAAAAATATGTACGTTTTTTCTTAACAAAAGCAAATCAAAGCAGTAAATAACAATTGATTCAGAGAAAGAAATTTTAATAACAAAAATGTAAAATTAAAAAACATGTGGAAAATTGGAAATAATATCGACACAGTGACTGATTTTAATAAAATAAGTGACCTAAAAGACTACTAACTACTAATAGCTTTTCAGCTTTATTATTTCTTTGGGCCAATTACTTGTCTTCAATATCGATTGTACATCATTCATATTGTGTAAGCAAATTTAAAGTGACAAATTTAAAATTAAAGGAGTTTTTTTTTTAATTTTAATCGACTCACCAGAAGTCGAAAAAATTTGTTTCTTGCGTGAGTAAAAATTACAAGAGCATTTAAATTTGTATCTTAAAATTGTCAGGTTTAAAGTATATGAGTTTTTTATGACTAAACATTTTGTTAAGTGAGAGCGCGTGAGCTTGCGTGACCAAAAATACTTTTCGGGAGCACACGTGAGTGTTCGTAAATAACTTTTTTTTAGCAAGAGTCTAAAACCCTGCTTGAACTAAAAAAAATCGTGATTGTGCGTGAGCGTGAGCGTGAGAAAGCGTGACCATTTTTTTTTGTTGTTGAGAAAACGTGATAAAAAAAATTTTATAGACCTGAGAAGAAAGGCTCTTATATATTGAATAAAAAATATAACCCAAATAGGTGTAGCCGTTTGATATTATGAAATTTTGTCCAGAAAAGTGGTTTAATTTCCTAACGAGCATCGACTGATAAATGCCGAATTTCTTCTTGATCACAGAGTTCCTCGTAATAAGACGAAAGTTAAGCTCTCCTATGTAATCCATATTTGCTCATGATATTTAATGTTGGACATGGAAACATATCAAGGGCTACTACCGACTAAAAATATTTCAAGGACACAATCTGCTTGTATCGATTTTTGTTTTTAAAAAATTTATATATATTATTTACGACCTGTTTTTTTTACATCATAGCCGACAGTCCGTCATTCAAAAATCAAAAGTTTATTTCTTAAGTGAGTAAAAAAATTACAAGGGTTATAAAAAGTGTATTTTAAAATTGACAGGCATTAAAGTATATGAGTTTTAATGACAAAATATTTTTGTTTAGTAAGAGTACGTGAGTCTGCGTGACCAAAAATATTTTTCGTGGATTAACGTGAATGTTCGTGACAATTTTTTTTTTATTTAGTGTGAATGTTTTTGTGTTCGAACCAAAAAAAAAAATTCTAAGACTATCCGAGCGTGAGCGTGCGTGACCAAAATTTTTTTTATAAGGAGCACTTAGAAAAAAAGATTGCAAAATATTGCAAAATATCACGAAAATTGATCTATTCATTTGGTTTCAATTAATTTTTGCCCCCAAAACTATAAACTCTAATATAACGCTTCTGCTAGTAACTGCAGAATTTCTTTTCCTCCTCAGAGTTTTTCACAATTGCTTTAATTTGTCGAAATCTAAGCTCTCCTATGCAGTAAAAATCTAAGAGCCATTGCTGGACATTGAAACATGTCATAGTCTACTACCGACTCAAAATATTTCAGGGACACAATCTGCTTGTATCATCTTGTAACATTTTTATTTTGTAACCATATTATACCAAAACGACTTTCTGGTTTTTGTGACCAGAGGGTTTTTGAATATCACTAAAGGCAGTCTACATGTGGTAACATCCTTCCAATTCTTTCAATTTAAAAACTCCTTGCACCATGCCATTCCCCAGTTTTGTTTTACAAAAGCTTTTAATGGATCGTGTTTGCCTCTATTCCTCCCCTGCTTCATTTCCATGTATGCTTCTGTATCCTTTAGCCTTCATTCTCATGTACTGACACACATCAATTCAGTCTTGGAACAAACTCAAGCGTTTTATAGACGACCAGTTATGGGGTACAACGCAAACTACTCCTGCCCTTACCAGATTTTTCAAGAAGGTTTCGAACATAAGCACACATGGATACCAAATCCCTTAGATGGAGAGTAATTTACTTAATAGACACCTGATCTTATTCTACCGCCCATATTTGATTAAACCAGAAGAAGAACAAAAATGCCAAAGCAGCTCTCTCTTAATACTTATGTTATATAACGTCCCTTCTACAAGGACCCATGAAACCTTTCCGCTACTTTTCTTCTTATCACATAATCCGCAGATGCTTAAGGGACTTAAAGTGCTGGATTTTTTACTGTCACCCATAAACCGCATCATGCTATTCTAAGCGTTAAAGGTTTTACTGAAAATAAAATTTAAGGCTGCGGCCTATTTATGACAATTGTGCTACTTTTTTGGTGTGGCATACGTGGTAAAAATAGTAAGCAGATTGTAGATAGGATCGATTTTGTTTTTTATCTCGGACCAGCACTAAGGAGATGACCCCTACTCAAGTCATGCTATGTGCCAGAGCTGGGAAAATAAATTATGATAAGGAGGATGGAGGGAGTAGTGTTTGTGAATATTCGATTTGAACGTTCTAACATTGAAAGTGACTGGAAAGCCATCTGCAGGAAGATGATTCCACATACGAACAGTTCGGCTAAAATCTGAATTATCTCTGTTTAGTGCGTTTCACTGGTTAATCGACCACAAATGGATGAGCTCTTAGCGAAGAGCGTGTTGTTCCCTAATTTCATTAGAATACATTCCATTATAGTATCGAAATACAATCCACATTGCGTCGATGTTCAAGAGAATCAATAGAGATTAATACCCTACTGTCACCCATGAGCCTCTACGCCCTCTTCTGTACGCAGCCAAGTAACTCCAAAACAGACTTTGAAACACCCATCCATACCTAAGAGTTATATTACATTCTTGAACGTAGATCGTTGGTCGTAGATTTTATTAAAAGAAATTTGTATTTCTTATTTTAAAACTGGTGACTTAATTTACCATCAAAAGAAAAATCGAAATAAATGATCATTAATAAACAATATTTTGTATAATTTTTAAAACCTGCTGTATTTACAATAAAATTGCGCTAAAATCTTATAACACTTCCTTTCAATGTAAGGCCTTATAAAATCCTTTTTATAGTTTTATTTTGTTACTTCTGCAAAAAAAAAACCCATTACTCTTTTTAAAAGCACATTTCTGCTGTAGTAAAACTCGTAGAATTAAGTAAATTTTTATTCAATGTTCCAAAGAACAAATTTACATCAACATGCAATAAACTTGAAAAATATACTCGTATACATACATT
Organism: Gymnosoma rotundatum; assembly: GCA_916610165.2. Lineage (NCBI taxonomy): Eukaryota > Metazoa > Arthropoda > Insecta > Diptera > Tachinidae > Gymnosoma > Gymnosoma rotundatum. The sequence continues at coordinate 121,132,081 of OU744338.1, forward strand.
CAATATTGAAAAATAGAAAAAGAAATAAAAACATTCTTTTAAAATATATTAACACTGCTACTCTGTGTCTGCAGAAAAGTGTGAAGAAGTGCTTTCCTTTTTCTAATGGCATACCAATCGATGTTTGCTTAATAAAATAAATAGTAACTGAACTGATACAAAATAAAATAAATTTTAAAATACTAAATAAACAAACACATACACTCACATACACAAATGCACACAAGCACAAAATGATATTCACATATTTTAGTAGCATAAATAAACTAACAGTAGGAAAATGTTATAAGTGAAAAATAAAGAAATGCTAGAAAATTGAGCAGGAAAAGTACCCGCTCAATGTGAAAAAGTAATACGAAAAAAAAAGAAATAGAAAGCGAAAAAACGCCTTTTACTTATGTGTAAAACAATTTTTTTTTTTTTAGTTTTTACTTTTTACTCTACTTTATTTAGTGATGAAATATATATCAAATAACAAAAAATTATTTATTCAAGAAAGAATCCGATGAAGCAAGGAAAAAATATATTCCAAGATCAATAAAGAAAGTAAGAGTGCCATTTCCGGCTATGCCGAATCTTATATACCCTCACCATCTATGTAAATCTAGTTTAAGAAGTAACTCCAATCAAAAAAAGCAAATATTGGGGTGACAGAAAATTAAAAAATAAAAAAAATTGGAACTGCATTTATATAATTTTACATAAAAATGATTAATAGCTTAAGCAATTTTAAAAAATGTTAGTATTTTCTTTAAAGATCTCTTCAAAAGCTTTAAAATGATACCCATATGGACATTTTAAGAAATTTGAAAATTTCAGAGCCCCGTAATTCAAAAAATATAGGCGAGCGCCAATTTTTTCACTAGATTTTTTTTTTCATACTTTTTAATTCTCAATCGCCCCATATATTTATTTTTTTGATTAGAGTTACTTTATTGTTCCAAACGACATAAAATTAAAATTAGAGGTAGGCGTGGTGTTTATTGTTCCAAACGACATAAAATTAAAATTAGAGGTAAGCGTGGTGTTTTGCCCGCTGCCTCGAAGGACATGGACCGATCATGCTGATTTTTAATAGCACCTCCTTCGACACTATAACTGATCGACTGACATATTAATTTTTTTGTGAAATTCAGTTTGCCTTGGCAGACGGACATCGCTCAATCGACTTCGCTATACACAAAAAATCGGAATATATATACTTTATGGTATCGGAAATGGATATTGTAGAAAATAAAAAAAATTAGTTACTTTCTCACTTTTTGTTATGAAGGGTAAAAATATGCACACAAAAATCAGACAAACTAAATAAAAAACATTTATCCTTGAAAACATAATCTAAAAAAATTCTGAAATTATATAACAAATATAAGGAATATATTGACTTAATTTTATCTAATGTAAAGCGTGCCAAGCCTTTGCTGCAAGAGAGTCATAAACCAAAATTTATAATTTCTAACTTGAGCAAGAGAAAATATTCCTGCGAACAATAACTTATTCCTATAAAAAATATATAATTATATCTTTAGGTCTCAATGCTACACAAATGTTAAAAAAAATAACTCGAAAAGTGAAAATCTAAAAATTTCTATTGTCTGCAGGCCACCTCATCCCTCATCAAACTTAGGCTGGAAGACGAGTAACAGATGTCAAAAAAATTAATTTTTAGGGCTCCACATCCAAATGCTAAAAACAATACCCTAATTTTTCACTACACTGTCTGTCCGTCTGCAGTAGCCCGTTAGTTTTAGAACTATAGTATAAAGTCTTATTATAAAATAGTTTGCAGTTTAATTCAAAAAACATTTCTTTTTACTGTTCTCAGATATAAATTAGATATTGCTTTTTTAATATCTTGAAGGCTAATTCACAGCGTCTTTGTCTCTTTAGGATGTACAGGTGTTAAATCAGCTGTATATCTGTTGAAATATTCGAAATGAAGATCAGTTTTCAATGTAAAACTAAATAATTCAATCTAGAGCGAACTACACTCACACATACAGGGGTCTGCACCATATGTAAGCCACACTTTACTTTTACGTTTTACGTTTATATTAATTGTGGTTAAAAACTTAAAGCATCAGCCTTTAACGATTGAAAAACCAAAACCATACACGCTATATTAATGTTACTATGAGGACACCCTTTATTTAAATTTATAATCCTTAACATCTCCTTATAATAGATATCACAATATTGACTTTGTGCAAATTTTAAGCATCTGTCTTCAATGGCTAAAGGGATGAGACCATATTGGTCAAAATCACAGTCTCTATGGAAAAACCCTTTAATTTTTAAATTTTTTGTTTAAACTTATTTTTATGGCAGACACATTTTTACATATTCTGTATAAATTCTAAGTATCAGCCTACTACGGTTAAAAACCATATATATTAACATCACGTCATTATTGGAGCATCCTTTATATTTTAGTGTTATTTATAATTTTTTTTTTTACTTATTTTTATAGTGAATATAAAAATACTTACGAGTAAACTAAAAGTGCTTGCGGTTTAAAAAACATGGCCACGTGCTTCAAATTCCTGTTAATATTGAGACATCCTCTGATTTAAAATTTTTTTGTATTCGTTTTAATAGCAGACATATTTTGTACATACACTGTGCAAAATTCAAAGTGTCTGCCAACCACAGTTTAAGAAATAAAAGTTTGTATAAAAACCTCCTTATTTTAGAACGCTCTAATAAAAATATTATTTGCTATTAATTAGTAATAAGTCTTCTGTGAAAATTTCAAGAGTCATTCTATGGTTCCAGAGACAAGGAGCTTTGAAAGACGGCCAATCAGTTACACCGGAATTGTAAAGAAACGAGAGCTGTATAAATAATTCTCGCAAAAAAACCCCGAGTTCCAAACAGATTTTAGCTGTCATTCCAAAGTTTGGTCATATACGTCATATTATATCAACTATTGGGACACCCTTTAATATCACATTTAACTTTTATACGTGCCGCTATAGCTGACTTTATAGTACAGATTTTTTGCGTCTAATTAAACTTGTTCAACAGTTTGGCCATTTATATTAAATAACATGAATTATTGTAACATCCTTTAATTTACAATTTTAAACTTTTATACTTCTTATTATACGAGGCAAAGTATTGGATATACTGTCTAGTTTTCAAGTGTTTCAAGTGTTTCTATATAAATTACATCAATTATGAGACCACCCTTTAATTTCTAAATTAAAATTGTTTACTTAGTCTTCTAGCGGTCTTAACAATGCCTGTCTATAACCGTTCAAAAGTTTTTTTCACATAAATCAAATAACAGTAACTATTGGGATACCCTTTATTTGTTAAATCCAAATCTTATATTTGTTGTTATAGCAATATTATAGCAATAAACGTTCGTTGTAATTTTCAACTGGTAAAGAGTAAGTAAATGGACTATAGGGGCACCCTTTAATTTATATTTAAATATTTTTACTTATTATTATAACAGTCGTAGTAATCGAGATTTTGTTCAATTTTCAAGCGTTCGTCTATAACTGTTTAAAAAACAAGCCCATATTGGACAATTTACGTCCCCTATGGGGTCACCCTTTAATTTTTAGATTTATTTTTGTATTACTTTTTGCTGTTGGGAGCTATAGCGATATGCTGTTTTTTTAAATTTTAAAGCGGTGCAATTTAAGACTCATAATACGCGTAAAAAACATGTATGTTGTATGGGGACACCCTGTAATTTCAGAAATTATGAACTACTTTTAAAACGAGACTTATCTGTAATCAATAGCTTTTAAATAAAGCACATTTTTAAAATCGATTCAGAAATGACTGAGTTCTGCAGTCACAAACATTCAGTCGAATTGATAACCTGTTTTGAAGTCAGTTAAAAAACTAAAAGTAGTTGTGCAAATATCGTGCACCTTGTTTATTTAAACAGTTATAGTTTTTTAAACATAGTTTTGTATTTTGTAACGCTGTGCAGTTTGTTTTACAAGATTAAAGATATGAAAACTTTTTGTTACTTCAATTATAATGAAGATTTAGTAAGAAATGTGAGAGAATAAAATGTGAGGTTATCTTGTCATTTTGTTTCCCTGGTTTTTCTTTGCGTGTGTGAATGTGTAACAGACAAGACTAAAACTATATGTAAAATAAAATTTTATACAGCTTCAGTTATATTTTAATAGTTTTAGAGGTTAAAAAGTAGGTGATAACACCCACTCACTATGGTGAGAGCATTGAGACGTATGAAGGTAAATAAAAGCTTTAAAACATAAAAAGAAAATAACAAAAATATACATTGTAAAGTGCCTACAAATAACAAGAAGATTTCCGTTCTCGAGTTAAAATTGTATTTTTTTTTTTTTTGTTTTTTTTTTGTTTCCTAAATATTAAACCCCATTTGTGTGTTTGTTGGTGTGCTATAGCAAAGTATAAGGTACATACACATGACTGTTAATGTGAAGGTGTATAGGTTTTATAAAGACATGTTCATTCCTGGCTGCTAAACACAAACTTACATAAATATTTGCTCATAAATGACCCTGTTAGTATTTAAGTGAAATGGGAAAGGGTGTGAAGATAAATACGTCAGATAAATACGTCCTACAAAAATGTCAAATACGTTCCACATACTGCAAACTGCGCTGTTAAAGTTACATGTACATTAAAAAAAGATCATATAGCTATAAATTACAACAATTTAATAAAAATATTTAAAAATTTTACAAAAACCGTCTTCGTCCCCATTAAAAATTTTAAAACATAATTACATAGAAAAATGTTATTAGAGTAAAATAATAGGAAAAATGAGTGGAAAAAGTCGATACTTAGAGAAGACATGAATCGGGTCACCGGCATAGTGGGAGTAGCCTAGGACTAGTAGATTCCAGCGGTGTACAATCTACGTCTGGATTCAGCCCGATATCGGAGATATGAATTTTTGAAAATTTTGCTTTTAGGGAAAATCAATATGAAAAAAGGGCATATTTTGAAGTGGAAAAATTCGATATTTAGAGAAGACATGAATCGGGTCACCGGCATAGTGGGAGTAGCCTAGGACTAGTAGATTCCAGCGGTGTACAATCTACGTCTGGATTCAGCCCGATATCGTAGATATAAATTTTTGAAAATTTTGCTTTTAGGGATAATCAATATGAAAAAAGGGCATATTTTGAAGTGGAAAAATTCGATATTTAGAGAAGACATGAATCGGGTCACCGGCATAGTGGGAGTAGCCTAGGACTAGTAGATTCCAGCGGTGTACAATCTACGTCTGGATTCAGCCCGATATCGGAGATATAAATTTTTGAAAATTTTGCTTTTAGGGAAAATCAATATGAAAAAAGGGCATATTTTGAAGTGGAAAAATTCGATATTTAGAGAAGACATGAATCGGGTCACCGGCATAGTGGAAGTAGCCTAGGACTAGTAGATTCCAGCCATGTACAATCTACGTCTGGATTCAGCCCGATATCGGAGATATAAATTTTTGAAAATATTGCTTTTAGGGATAATCAATATGAAAAAAGGGCATATTTTGAAGTGGAAAAATTCGATATTTAGAGAAGACATGAATCGGGTCACCGGCATAGTGGGAGTAGCCTAGGACTAGAAGATTCCAGCCGTGTACAATCTACGTCTGGATTCAGCCCGATATCGGAGATATAAATTTTTGAAAATTTTGCTTTTAGGGAAAATCAATATGAAAAAAGGGCATATTTTGAAGTGAAAAAATTCGATATTTAGAGAAGACATGAATCGGGTCACCGGCATAGTGGGAGTAGCCTAGGACTAGTAGATTCCAGCCGTGTACAATCTACGTCTGGATTCAGCCCGATATCGGAGATATGAATTTTTGAAAATTTTGCTTTTAGGGAAAATCAATATGAAAAAAGGGCATATTTTGAAGTGGAAAAATTCGATATTTAGAGAAGACATGAATCGGGTCACCGGCATAGTGGGAGTAGCCTAGGACTAGTAGATTCCAGCGGTGTACAATCTACGTCTGGATTCAGCCCGATATCGTAGATATAAATTTTTGAAAATTTTGCTTTTAGGGATAATCAATATGAAAAAAGGGCATATTTTGAAGTGGAAAAATTCGATATTTAGAGAAGACATGAATCGGGTCAGCGGCATAGTGGGAGTAGCCTAGGACTAGTAGATTCCAGCGGTGTACAATCTACGTCTGGATTCAGCCCGATATCGTAGATATAAATTTTTGAAAATTTTGCTTTTAGGGATAATCAATATGAAAAAAGGGCATATTTTGAAGTGGAAAAATTCGATATTTAGAGAAGACATGAATCGGGTCACCGGCATAGTGGGAGTAGCCTAGGACTAGTAGATTCCAGCGGTGTACAATCTACGTCTGGATTCAGCCCGATATCGGAGATATAAATTTTTGAAAATTTTGCTTTTAGGGAAAATCAATATGAAAAAAGGGCATATTTTGAAGTGGAAAAATTCGATATTTAGAGAAGACATGAATCGGGTCACAGGCATAGTGGAAGTAGCCTAGGACTAGTAGATTCCAGCCATGTACAATCTACGTCTGGATTCAGCCCGATATCGGAGATATAAATTTTTGAAAATTTTGCTTTTAGGGAAAATCAATATGAAAAAAGGGCATATTTTGAAGTGGAAAAATTCGATATTTAGAGAAGACATGAATCGGGTCACCGGCATAGTGGGAGTAGCCTAGGACTAGAAGATTCCAGCCGTGTACAATCTACGTCTGGATTCAGCCCGATATCGGAGATATAAATTTTTGAAAATTTTGCTTTTAGGGAAAATCAATATGAAAAAAGGGCATATTTTGAAGTGAAAAAATTCGATATTTAGAGAAGACATGAATCGGGTCACCGGCATAGTGGGAGTAGCCTAGGACTAGTAGATTCCAGCCGTGTACAATCTACGTCTGGATTCAGCCCGATATCGGAGATATGAATTTTTGAAAATTTTGCTTTTAGGGAAAATCAATATGAAAAAAGGGCATATTTTGAAGTGGAAAAATTCGATATTTAGAGAAGACATGAATCGGGTCACCGGCATAGTGGGAGTAGCCTAGGACTAGTAGATTCCAGCGGTGTACAATCTACGTCTGGATTCAGCCCGATATCGTAGATATAAATTTTTGAAAATTTTGCTTTTAGGGATAATCAATATGAAAAAAGGGCATATTTTGAAGTGGAAAAATTCGATATTTAGAGAAGACATGAATCGGGTCAGCGGCATAGTGGGAGTAGCCTAGGACTAGTAGATTCCAGCGGTGTACAATCTACGTCTGGATTCAGCCCGATATCGGAGATATAAATTTTTGAAAATTTTGCTTTTAGGGAAAATCAATATGAAAAAAGGGCATATTTTGAAGTGGAAAAATTCGATATTTAGAGAAGACATGAATCGGGTCACCGGCATAGTGGAAGTAGCCTAGGACTAGTAGATTCCAGCCATGTACAATCTACGTCTGGATTCAGCCCGATATCGGAGATATAAATTTTTGAAAATATTGCTTTTAGGGATAATCAATATGAAAAAAGGGCATATTTTGAAGTGGAAAAATTCGATATTTAGAGAAGACATGAATCGGGTCACCGGCATAGTGGGAGTAGCCTAGGACTAGAAGATTCCAGCCGTGTACAATCTACGTCTGGATTCAGCCCGATATCGGAGATATAAATTTTTGAAAATTTTGCTTTTAGGGAAAATCAATATGAAAAAAGGGCATATTTTGAAGTGAAAAAATTCGATATTTAGAGAAGACATGAATCGGGTCACCGGGATAGTGGGAGTAGCCTAGGACTAGTAGATTCCAGCCATGTACAATCTACGTCTGGATTCAGCCCGATATCGGAGATATAAATTTTTGAAAATTTTGCTTTTAGGGATAATCAATATGAAAAAAGGGCATATTTTGAAGTGAAAAAATTCGATATTCAGAGAAGACATGAATCGGGTCACCGGCATAGTGGGAGCAGCCTAGGACTAGTAGATTCCAGCCGTGTACAATCTACGTCTTGATTCAGCCCGATATCGGAGATATAAATTTTTGAAAATTTTGCTTTTAGGGAAAATCAATATGAAAAAAGGGCATATTTTGAAGTGAAAAAATTCGATATTTAGAGAAGACATGAATCGGGTCACCGGGATAGTGGGAGTAGCCTAGGACTAGTAGATTCCAGCCATGTACAATCTACGTCTGGATTCAGCCCGATATCGGAGATATAAATTTTTGAAAATTTTGCTTTTAGGGATAATCAATATGAAAAAAGGGCATATTTTGAAGTGGAAAAATTCGATATTCAGAGAAGACATGAATCGGGTCACCGGCATAGTGGGAGCAGCCTAGGACTAGTAGATTCCAGCCGTGTACAATCTACGTCTTGATTCAGCCCGATATCGGAGATATAAATTATTGAAAATTTTGCTTTTAGGGAAAATCAATATGAAAAAAGGGCATATTTTGAAGTGAAAAAATTCGATATTTAGAGAAGACATGAATAGGGTCACCGGCATAGTGGAAGTAGCCTAGGACTAGTAGATTCCAGCGGTGTACAATCTACGTCTGGATTCAGCCCGATATCGGAGATATAAATTATTGAAAATTTTGCTTTTAGGGAAAATCAATATGAAAAAAGGGCATATTTTGAAGTGAAAAAATTCGATATTTAGAGAAGACATGAATCGGGTCACCGGCATAGTGGGAGTAGCCTAGGACTAGTAGATTCCAGCCGTGTACAATCTACGTCTGGATTCAGCCCGATATCGGAGATATAAATTTTTAAAAATTTTGCTTTTAGGGATAATCAATATGAAAAAAGGGCATATTTTGAAGTGGAAAAATTCGATATTTAGAGAAGACATGAATCGGGTCACCGGCATAGTGGGAGTAGCCTAGGACTAGTAGATTCCAGCGGTGTACAATCTACGTCTGGATTCAGCCCGATATCGGAGATATAAATTTTTGAAAATTTTGCTTTTAGGGAAAATCAATATGAAAAAAGGGCATATTTTGAAGTGAAAAAATTCGATATTTAGAGAAGACATGAATCGGGTCACCGGCATAGTGGGAGTAGCCTAGGACTAGTAGATTCCAGCCGTGTACAATCTACGTCTGGATTCAGCCCGATATCGGAGATATAAATTTTTGAAAATTTTGCTTTTAGGGAAAATCAATATGAAAAAAAGGGCATATTTTGAAGTGGAAAAATTCGATATTTAGAGAAGACATGAATCGGGTCACCGGCATAGTGGGAGTAGCCTAGGACTAGTAGATTCCAGCGGTGTACAATCTACGTCTGGATTCAGCCCGATATCGGAGATATAAATTTTTGAAAATTTTGCTTTTAGGGATAATCAATATGAAAAAAGGGCATATTTTGAAGTGGAAAAATTCGATATTTAGAGAAGACATGAATCGGGTCACCGGCATAGTGGGAGTAGCCTAGGACTAGTAGATTCCAGCGGTGTACAATCTACGTCTGGATTCAGCCCGATATCGGAGATATAAATTTTTGAAAATTTTGCTTTTAGGGAAAATCAATATGAAAAAAGGGCATATTTTGAAGTGGAAAAATTCGATATTTAGAGAAGACATGAATCGGGTCACCGGCATAGTGGGAGTAGCCTAGGACTAGTAGATTCCAGCCATGTACAATCTACGTCTGGATTCAGCCCGATATCGGAGATATAAATTTTTGAAAATATTGCTTTTAGGGATAATCAATATGAAAAAAGGGCATATTTTGAAGTGGAAAAATTCGATATTTAGAGAAGACATGAATCGGGTCACCGGCATAGTGGGAGTAGCCTAGGACTAGAAGATTCCAGCCGTGTACAATCTACGTCTGGATTCAGCCCGATATCGGAGATATAAATTTTTGAAAATTTTGCTTTTAGGGATAATCAATATGAAAAAAGGGCATATTTTGAAGTGAAAAAATTCGATATTTAGAGAAGACATGAATCGGGTCACCGGCATAGTGGGAGTAGCCTAGGACCAGTAGATTCCAGCCATGTACAATCTACGTCTGGATTCAGCCCGATATCGGAGATATAAATTTTTGAAAATTTTGCTTTTAGGGAAAATCAATATGAAAAAAGGGCATATTTTGAAGTGAAAAAATTCGATATTTAGAGAAGACATGAATCGGGTCACCGGCATAGTGGGAGTAGCCTAGGACTAGAAGATTCCAGCCGTGTACAATCTACGTCTGGATTCAGCCCGATATCGGAGATATAAATTTTTGAAAATTTTGCTTTTAGGGAAAATCAATATGAAAAAAGGGCATATTTTGAAGTGGAAAAATTCGATATTTAGAGAAGACATGAATCGGGTCACCGGCATAGTGGGAGTAGCCTAGGACTAGAAGATTCCAGCCGTGTACAATCTACGTCTGGATTCAGCCCGATATCGGAGATATAAATTTTTGAAAATTTTGCTTTTAGGGATAATCAATATGAAAAAAGGGCATATTTTGAAGTGAAAAAATTTGATATTTAGAGAAGACATGAATCGGGTCACCGGCATAGTGGGAGTAGCCTAGGACCAGTAGATTCCAGCCATGTACAATCTACGTCTGGATTCAGCCCGATATCGGAGATATAAATTTTTGAAAATTTTGCTTTTAGGGAAAATCAATATGAAAAAAGGGCATATTTTGAAGTGAAAAAATTCGATATTTAGAGAAGACATGAATCGGGTCACCGGCATAGTGGGAGTAGCCTAGGACTAGAAGATTCCAGCCGTGTACAATCTACGTCTGGATTCAGCCCGATATCGGAGATATAAATTTTTGAAAATTTTGCTTTTAGGGAAAATCAATATGAAAAAAGGGCATATTTTGAAGTGGAAAAATTCGATATTTAGAGAAGACATGAATCGGGTCACCGGCATAGTGGGAGTAGCCTAGGACTAGAAGATTCCAGCCGTGTACAATCTACGTCTGGATTCAGCCCGATATCGGAGATATAAATTTTTGAAAATTTTGCTTTTAGGGATAATCAATATGAAAAAAGGGCATATTTTGAAGTGGAAAAATTCGATATTTAGAGAAGACATGAATCGGGTCACCGGCATAGTGGGAGTAGCCTAGGACTAGAAGATTCCAGCCGTGTACAATCTACGTCTGGATTCAGCCCGATATCGGAGATATAAATTTTTGAAAATATTGCTTTTAGGGATAATCAATATGAAAAAAGGGCATATTTTGAAGTGGAAAAATTCGATATTTAGAGAAGACATGAATCGGGTCACCGGCATAGTGGGAGTAGCCTAGGACTAGAAGATTCCAGCCGTGTACAATCTACGTCTGGATTCAGCCCGATATCGGAGATATAAATTTTTGAAAATTTTGCTTTTAGGGAAAATCAATATGAAAAAAGGGCATATTTTGAAGTGAAAAAATTCGATATTTAGAGAAGACATGAATCGGGTCACCGGCATAGTGGGAGTAGCCTAGGACTAGTAGATTCCAGCCATGTACAATCTACGTCTGGATTCAGCCCGATATCGGAGATATAAATTTTTGAAAATTTTGCTTTTAGGGAAAATCAATATGAAAAAAGGGCATATTTTGAAGTGGAAAAATTCGATATTTAGAGAAGACATGAATCGGGTCACCGGCATAGTGGGAGTAGCCTAGGACTAGTAGATTCCAGCCATGTACAATCTACGTCTGGATTCAGCCCGATATCGGAGATATAAATTTTTGAAAATATTGCTTTTAGGGATAATCAATATGAAAAAAGGGCATATTTTGAAGTGGAAAAATTCGATATTTAGAGAAGACATGAATCGGGTCACCGGCATAGTGGGAGTAGCCTAGGACTAGAAGATTCCAGCCGTGTACAATCTACGTCTGGATTCAGCCCGATATCGGAGATATAAATTTTTGAAAATTTTGCTTTTAGGGATAATCAATATGAAAAAAGGGCATATTTTGAAGTGAAAAAATTCGATATTTAGAGAAGACATGAATCGGGTCACCGGCATAGTGGGAGTAGCCTAGGACCAGTAGATTCCAGCCATGTACAATCTACGTCTGGATTCAGCCCGATATCGGAGATATAAATTTTTGAAAATTTTGCTTTTAGGGAAAATCAATATGAAAAAAGGGCATATTTTGAAGTGAAAAAATTCGATATTTAGAGAAGACATGAATCGGGTCACCGGCATAGTGGGAGTAGCCTAGGACTAGAAGATTCCAGCCGTGTACAATCTACGTCTGGATTCAGCCCGATATCGGAGATATAAATTTTTGAAAATTTTGCTTTTAGGGAAAATCAATATGAAAAAAGGGCATATTTTGAAGTGGAAAAATTCGATATTTAGAGAAGACATGAATCGGGTCACCGGCATAGTGGGAGTAGCCTAGGACTAGTAGATTCCAGCCGTGTACAATCTACGTCTGGATTCAGCCCGATATCGGAGATATAAATTTTTGAAAATTTTGCTTTTAGGGATAATCAATATGAAAAAAGGGCATATTTTGAAGTGGAAAAATATGCCCTTTTTTCATATTGATTATCCCTAAAAGCAAAATTTTCAAAAATTTATATCTCCGATATCGGGCTGAATCCAGACGTAGATTGTACACGGCTGGAATCTACTAGTCCTAGGCTACTACCGCTATGCCGGTGACCCGATTCATGTCTTCTCTAAATATCGAATTTTTCCACTTCAAAATATGCCCTTTTTTCATATTGATTTTCCCTAAAAGCAAAATTTTCAAAAATTCATATCTCCGATATCGGGCTGAATCCAGACGTAGATTGTACACGGCTGGAATCTACTAGTCCTAGGCTACTCCCACTATGCCGGTGACCCGATTCATGTCTTCTCTAAATATCGAATTTTTCCACTTCAAAATATGCCCTTTTTTCATATTGATTATCCCTAACAGCAAAATTTTCAAAAATTTATATCTCCGATATCGGGCTGAATCCAGACGTAGATTGTACACGGCTGGAATCTACTAGTCCTAGGCTACTACCGCTATGCCGGTGACCCGATTCATGTCTTCTCTAAATATCGAATTTTTCCACTTCAAAATATGCCCTTTTTTCATATTGATTATCCCTAAAAGCAAAATTTTCAAAAATTTATATCTCCGATATCGGGCTGAATCCAGACGTAGATTGTACACCGCTGAAATCTACTAGTCCTAGGCTACTCCCACTATGCCGGTGACCCGATTCATGTCTTCTCTAAATATCGAATTTTTCCACTTCAAAATATGCCCTTTTTTCATATTGATTATCCCTAAAAGCAAAATTTTCAAAAATTTATATCTCCGATATCGGGCTGAATCCAGACGTATATTGTACACCGCTGGAATCTACTAGTCCTAGGCTACTCCCACTATGCCGGTGACCCGATTCATGTCTTCTCTAAATATCGAATTTTTCCACTTCAAAATATGCCCTTTTTTCATATTGATTTTCCCTAAAAGCAAAATTTCCAAAAATTCATATCTCCGATATCGGGCTGAATCCAGACGTAGATTGTACACCGCTGGAATCTACTAGTCCTAGGCTACTCCCACTATGCCGGTGACCCGATTCATGTCTTCTCTAAATATCGAATTTTTCCACTTCAAAATATGCCCTTTTTTCATATTGATTATCCCTAAAAGCAAAATTTTTGAAAATTTATATCTCCGATATCGGGCTGAATCCAGACGTAGATTGTACACGGCTGGAATCTACTAGTCCTAGGCTACTCCCACTATGCCGGTGACCCGATTCATGTCTTCTCTAAATATCGAATTTTTCCACTTCAAAATATGCCCTTTTTTCATATTGATTATCCCTAAAAGCAATATTTTCAAAAATTTATATCTCCGATATCGGGCTGAATCCAGACGTAGATTGTACATGGCTGGAATCTACTAGTCCTAGGCTACTCCCACTATGCCGGTGACCCGATTCATGTCTTCTCTAAATATCGAATTTTTCCACTTCAAAATATGCCCTTTTTTCATATTGATTTTCCCTAAAAGCAAAATTTTCAAAAATTTATATCTCCGATATCGGGCTGAATCCAGACGTAGATTGTACACGGCTGGAATCTTCTAGTCCTAGGCTACTCCCACTATGCCGGTGACCCGATTCATGTCTTCTCTAAATATCGAATTTTTACACTTCAAAATATGCCCTTTTTTCATATTGATTATCCCTAAAAGCAATATTTTCAAAAATTTATATCTCCGATATCGGGCTGAATCCAGACGTAGATTGTACATGGCTGGAATCTACTAGTCCTAGGCTACTCCCACTATGCCGGTGACCCGATTCATGTCTTCTCTAAATATCGAATTTTTCCACTTCAAAATATGCCCTTTTTTCATATTGATTTTCCCTAAAAGCAAAATTTTCAAAAATTTATATCTCCGATATCGGGCTGAATCCAGACGTAGATTGTACACCGCTGGAATCTACTAGTCCTAGGCTACTCCCACTATGCCGGTGACCCGATTCATGTCTTCTCTAAATATCGAATTTTTCCACTTCAAAATATGCCCTTTTTTCATATTGATTATCCCTAAAAGCAAAATTTTCAAAAATTTATATCTCCGATATCGGGCTGAATCCAGACGTAGATTGTACACCGCTGGAATCTACTAGTCCTAGGCTACTCCCACTATGCCGGTGACCCGATTCATGTCTTCTCTAAATATCGAATTTTTCCACTTCAAAATATGCCCTTTTTTCATATTGATTATCCCTAAAAGCAAAATTTTCAAAAATTTATATCTCCGATATCGGGCTGAATCCAGACGTAGATTGTACACGGCTGGAATCTACTAGTCCTAGGCTACTACCGCTATGCCGGTGACCCGATTCATGTCTTCTCTAAATATCGAATTTTTCCACTTCAAAATATGCCCTTTTTTCATATTGATTTTCCCTAAAAGCAAAATTTTCAAAAATTCATATCTCCGATATCGGGCTGAATCCAGACGTAGATTGTACACGGCTGGAATCTACTAGTCCTAGGCTACTCCCACTATGCCGGTGACCCGATTCATGTCTTCTCTAAATATCGAATTTTTCCACTTCAAAATATGCCCTTTTTTCATATTGATTATCCCTAACAGCAAAATTTTCAAAAATTTATATCTCCGATATCGGGCTGAATCCAGACGTAGATTGTACACGGCTGGAATCTACTAGTCCTAGGCTACTACCGCTATGCCGGTGACCCGATTCATGTCTTCTCTAAATATCGAATTTTTCCACTTCAAAATATGCCCTTTTTTCATATTGATTATCCCTAAAAGCAAAATTTTCAAAAATTTATATCTCCGATATCGGGCTGAATCCAGACGTAGATTGTACACCGCTGGAATCTACTAGTCCTAGGCTACTCCCACTATGCCGGTGACCCGATTCATGTCTTCTCTAAATATCGAATTTTTCCACTTCAAAATATGCCCTTTTTTCATATTGATTATCCCTAAAATCAAAATTTTCAAAAATTTATATCTCCGATATCGGGCTGAATCCAGACGTATATTGTACACCGCTGGAATCTACTAGTCCTAGGCTACTCCCACTATGCCGGTGACCCGATTCATGTCTTCTCTAAATATCGAATTTTTCCACTTCAAAATATGCCCTTTTTTCATATTGATTTTCCCTAAAAGCAAAATTTCCAAAAATTCATATCTCCGATATCGGGCTGAATCCAGACGTAGATTGTACACCGCTGGAATCTACTAGTCCTAGGCTACTCCCACTATGCCGGTGACCCGATTCATGTCTTCTCTAAATATCGAATTTTTCCACTTCAAAATATGCCCTTTTTTCATATTGATTATCCCTAAAAGCAAAATTTTTAAAAATTTATATCTCCGATATCGGGCTGAATCCAGACGTAGATTGTACACGGCTGGAATCTACTAGTCCTAGGCTACTCCCACTATGCCGGTGACCCGATTCATGTCTTCTCTAAATATCGAATTTTTCCACTTCAAAATATGCCCTTTTTTCATATTGATTATCCCTAAAAGCAATATTTTCAAAAATTTATATCTCCGATATCGGGCTGAATCCAGACGTAGATTGTACATGGCTGGAATCTACTAGTCCTAGGCTACTCCCACTATGCCGGTGACCCGATTCATGTCTTCTCTAAATATCGAATTTTTCCACTTCAAAATATGCCCTTTTTTCATATTGATTTTCCCTAAAAGCAAAATTTTCAAAAATTTATATCTCCGATATCGGGCTGAATCCAGACGTAGATTGTACACGGCTGGAATCTTCTAGTCCTAGGCTACTCCCACTATGCCGGTGACCCGATTCATGTCTTCTCTAAATATCGAATTTTTACACTTCAAAATATGCCCTTTTTTCATATTGATTATCCCTAAAAGCAATATTTTCAAAAATTTATATCTCCGATATCGGGCTGAATCCAGACGTAGATTGTACATGGCTGGAATCTACTAGTCCTAGGCTACTCCCACTATGCCGGTGACCCGATTCATGTCTTCTCTAAATATCGAATTTTTCCACTTCAAAATATGCCCTTTTTTCATATTGATTTTCCCTAAAAGCAAAATTTTCAAAAATTTATATCTCCGATATCGGGCTGAATCCAGACGTAGATTGTACACCGCTGGAATCTACTAGTCCTAGGCTACTCCCACTATGCCGGTGACCCGATTCATGTCTTCTCTAAATATCGAATTTTTCCACTTCAAAATATGCCCTTTTTTCATATTGATTATCCCTAAAAGCAAAATTTTCAAAAATTTATATCTCCGATATCGGGCTGAATCCAGACGTAGATTGTACACCGCTGGAATCTACTAGTCCTAGGCTACTCCCACTATGCCGGTGACCCGATTCATGTCTTCTCTAAATATCGAATTTTTCCACTTCAAAATATGCCCTTTTTTCATATTGATTATCCCTAAAAGCAAAATTTTCAAAAATTTATATCTCCGATATCGGGCTGAATCCAGACGTAGATTGTACACGGCTGGAATCTACTAGTCCTAGGCTACTACCGCTATGCCGGTGACCCGATTCATGTCTTCTCTAAATATCGAATTTTTCCACTTCAAAATATGCCCTTTTTTCATATTGATTTTCCCTAAAAGCAAAATTTTCAAAAATTCATATCTCCGATATCGGGCTGAATCCAGACGTAGATTGTACACGGCTGGAATCTACTAGTCCTAGGCTACTCCCACTATGCCGGTGACCCGATTCATGTCTTCTCTAAATATCGAATTTTTCCACTTCAAAATATGCCCTTTTTTCATATTGATTATCCCTAACAGCAAAATTTTCAAAAATTTATATCTCCGATATCGGGCTGAATCCAGACGTAGATTGTACACGGCTGGAATCTACTAGTCCTAGGCTACTACCGCTATGCCGGTGACCCGATTCATGTCTTCTCTAAATATCGAATTTTTCCACTTCAAAATATGCCCTTTTTTCATATTGATTATCCCTAAAAGCAAAATTTTCAAAAATTTATATCTCCGATATCAGGCTGAATCCAGACGTAGATTGTACACCGCTGGAATCTACTAGTCCTAGGCTACTCCCACTATGCCGGTGACCCGATTCATGTCTTCTCTAAATATCGAATTTTTCCACTTCAAAATATGCCCTTTTTTCATATTGATTATCCCTAAAAGCAAAATTTTCAAAAATTTATATCTCCGATATCGGGCTGAATCCAGACGTAGATTGTACACCGCTGGAATCTAGTAGTCCTAGGCTACTCCCACTATGCCGGTGACCCGATTCATGTCTTCTCTAAATATCGAATTTTTCCACTTCAAAATATGCCCTTTTTTCATATTGATTATCCCTAAAAGCAAAATTTTCAAAAATTTATATCTCCGATATCGGGCTGAATCCAGACGTAGATTGTACACGGCTGGAATCTACTAGTCCTAGGCTACTCCCACTATGCCGGTGACCCGATTCATGTCTTCTCTAAATATCGAATTTTTCCACTTCAAAATATGCCCTTTTTTCATATTGATTATCCCTAAAAGCAAAATTTTCAAAAATTTATATCTCCGATATCGGGCTGAATCCAGACGTAGATTGTACACCGCTGGAATCTAGTAGTCCTAGGCTACTCCCACTATGCCGGTGACCCGATTCATGTCTTCTCTAAATATCGAATTTTTCCACTTCAAAATATGCCCTTTTTTCATATTGATTATCCCTAAAAGCAAAATTTTCAAAAATTTATATCTCCGATATCGGGCTGAATCCAGACGTAGATTGTACACGGCTGGAATCTACTAGTCCTAGGCTACTCCCACTATGCCGGTGACCCGATTCATGTCTTCTCTAAATATCGAATTTTTCCACTTCAAAATATGCCCTTTTTTCATATTGATTATCCCTAAAAGCAAAATTTTCAAAAATTTATATCTCCGATATCGGGCTGAATCCAGACGTAGATTGTACACCGCTGGAATCTACTAGTCCTAGGCTACTCCCACTATGCCGGTGACCCGATTCATGTCTTCTCTAAATATCGAATTTTTCCACTTCAAAATACGCCCTTTTTTCATATTGATTATCCCTAAAAGCAAAATTATCAAAAATTTATATCTCCGATATCGGGCTGAATCCAGACGTAGATTGTACACCGCTGGAATCTACTAGTCCTAGGCTACTCCCACTATGCCGGTGACCCGATTCATGTCTTCTCTAAATATCGAATTTTTCCACTTCAAAATATGCCCTTTTTTCATATTGATTATCCCTAAAAGCAAAATTTTCAAAAATTTATATCTCCGATATCGGGCTGAATCCAGACGTAGATTGTACATGGCTGGAATCTACTAGTCCTAGGCTACTCCCACTATGCCGGTGGCTCGATTCATGTCTTCTCTAAATATCGAATTTTTCCACTTTAAAATATGCCCTTTTTTCATATTGATTTTCCCTAAAAGCAAAATTTTCAAAAATTCATATCTCCGATATCGGGCTGAATCCAGACGTAGATTGTACACCGCTGGAATCTACTAGTCCTAGGCTACTCCCACTATGCCGGTGACCCGATTCATGTCTTCTCTAAATATCGAATTTTTCCACTTCAAAATATGCCCTTTTTTCATATTGATTTTCCCTAAAAGCAAAATTTTCAAAAATTCATATCTCCGATATCGGGCTGAATCCAGACGTAGATTGTACACCGCTGGAATCTACTAGTCCTAGGCTACTCCCACTATGCCGGTGACCCGATTCATGTCTTCTCTAAATATCGAATTTTTCCACTTCAAAATATGCCCTTTTTTCATATTGATTATCCCTAAAAGCAAAATTTTCAAAAATTTATATCTCCGATATCGGGCTGAATCCAGACGTAGATTGTACACCGCTGGAATCTACTAGTCCTAGGCTACTCCCACTATGCCGGTGACCCGATTCATATCTTCTCTAAATATCGAATTTTTCCACTTCAAAATATGCCCTTTTTTCATATTGATTTTCCCTAAAAGCAAAATTTTCAAAAATTCATATCTCCGATATCGGGCTGAATCCAGACGTAGATTCTACACGGCTGGAATCTACTAGTCCTAGGCTACTCCCACTATGCCGGTGACCCGATTCATGTCTTCTCTAAATATCGAATTTTTCCACTTCAAAATATGCCCTTTTTTCATATTGATTATCCCTAAAAGCAAAATTTTCAAAAATTTATATCTCCGATATCGGGCTGAATCCAGACGTAGATTGTACACCGCTGGAATCTACTAGTCCTAGGCTACTCCCACTATGCCGGTGACCCGATTCATGTCTTCTCTAAATATCGAATTTTTCCACTTCAAAATATGCCCTTTTTTCATATTGATTTTCCCTAAAAGCAAAATTTTCAAAAATTCATATCTCCGATATCGGGCCGAATCCAGACGTAGATTGTACACCGCTGGAATCTACTAGTCCTAGGCTACTCCCACTATGCCGGTGACCCGATTCATGTCTTCTCTAAATATCGAATTTTTCCACTTCAAAATATGCCCTTTTTTCATATTGATTTTCCCTAAAAGCAAAATTTTCAAAAATTTATATCTCCGATATCGGGCTGAATCCAGACGTAGATTGTACACCGCTGGAATCTACTAGTCCTAGGCTACTCCCACTATGCCGGTGACCCGATTCATGTCTTCTCTAAATATCGACTTTTTCCACTCATTTTTCCTATTATTTTACTCTAATAACATTTTTCTATGTAATTATGTTTTAAAATTTTTAATGGGGACGAAGACGGTTTTTGTAAAATTTTTAAATATTTTTATTAAATTGTTGTAATTTATAGCTATATGATCTTTTTTTAATGTACATGTAACTTTAACAGCGCAGTTTGCAGTATGTGGAACGTATTTGACATTTTTGTAGGACGTATTTATCTGACGTATTTATCTTCACACCCTTGAAATGGGAACACTTTGAAAATAAAGTCATGATAACGATAAATGTTACGTGCAATTTATAAATGCTTTAATAAATACATTTTTATAATTGTGAGCGTGTGTTGAATGTTGAAAAAATGTTTAAGATTTTTTTTTTTTTATTAAGTTCTACTTAAAATTATTATTAAGCAATTTATAAGATTAGAATTTAAGTTGTTAGCTTAAATTTGTTATACTCAAACCACTAAAAACTTTAAGAAAGTTAAAAATTATTTTAAACGCATGACTTCAACTCACAAAGTGGAATATAGAAAAACAAATAACCAATAATCGTTAATTGAAAAATTGAATATCTTTTATATTTAAGTGCAAAAACATTATCACCTTAAATAGTTAATTTAACTAAAAACGTTAATTATAATTAATTGGATTCTTAGTAATTTAATTAAGATAAAATTTTATTCAATATTGTCACAATTTTACATTTGGATTTAATTACGACAAATACCCCAATTAGCACTTCGCTTAAGTGCTATTACAGTAATTAAATTATTACATTTATTAAGGTGACCTCAGTTTTGTTTGAAAGTCAATGGCGCATCTATAATAAATAAGTTATAGAAGGGAAAAGCCGCACCTTTAACATTCGATTTAAACAAACTTTTTAATGGTTATTTTTTTAATCTGATAGAAATTAAGAAAAGCACTTACTTTTTGATATAAATGATCAGTATACAGAAAAAAATTTTTTTTATCTATTAAAGATTTAATTTAAGTCAAATGGAACATTAATTAATATTTTAATTGATTCAGAAAAGTTTTTACATTAACTGAATATGCTAATTTGGGTCAGATCGAAAATTTATTGTTTAATTAAAAAAAAAATATTTGCATTGATTAAATGGTTTATTGAGGTCAAATCGAAATATAATTAGATTTTTAATAAACTCAATTATTTATTTGTTTTAATTTTAGCGCTTTTAATTAAACATATAATTGATTCAATCATTAGCGCAAGTAATAATGTTCACAACTTTAAGTAAATTAAAAATGTTATTAATACAATAAAAAAATTATTTAAATTTCAAATAAAATCTAAATAAAATCTTTTTTTCTGAAAATACTCCGGCAAATCATCCTGAAACTATTCAAAAGTGCGCATCTACACAAAAAAGTCCTAGAAGTGAAAAGTCGCACCTATAACGATTGATTTGAACAACCTTTTCAAGGCCAAAAGCCAATACTGTCTGTTAAAAATTTTGATTTTATCCAAGTTTTATAAACTTAGTAACTTTCTAATGGTTACTTTATTAAATCCAATAGAAATTAAGAAAGGCTTAATTGTATAATGAACTGTCATACTGCAATTACTTTTTGATATATATAATCAGTCCAAAGAAAAAAATTGTTTGCATCAATTAAAAATTTAATTAACGTAAAATTTAATATTAATTAAATTTTTAATTGATTCAAAAAAAATTATGCATTGCGTAAATATGTTAACTAAAGTCAAATCAAAATGTAATTTTTTTAATTAACTCAAATATTTATTTAAAAATTTTCTCTTTTAATTAAACATTTATTTGATGCAATCATTGCCGCCATTAAAAATTTTTATAATTTTTTTCAATTTAAAAATATTATTGATTTAATTAAAAATTTCTTTAAATTTCATTTAAATCCAAATAAAACATTTTTTCGATAAAAGCTTTCTTAATATATACTCTGGCAAAGCATCCTTAAACTAATCGAAAGCTTGAAAACACTAGCAAATTGGGCCTGTTAGTAAATGCGTTGCATAATTTGATTACTCTGCACTGCCAATTCTAATCAGCTGCTGCGTAGGCATGGATGTCCTCATTTTAGTTTGCATTTACGAACGAAGAATACTATGAAAATTGAAAAATTAATAAACTGGATTTGTAAACTACATGATACAAAAAATGATAAAAATTTACGTAAAAATAAAAAAATAAAAAATATTATACAAATAAAAATAAATAAAAAAAAAACCTATCGAAATTTATACTCACACGTTCATTGCATAAGTCAATTTTGTGATTAGTTTTTTGCTTTTATTTGCGCATAATATACTTAAGTGATGCATTTATGAACAGATGACATTTGCAGTGCTTTTTGCATTTACGAACGTACTGCCCATAAAATGCAGTGCAGTGATGCATTTACGAACAGGCCCATTGTCCAGATTATCTTTAAGAATAGAGCATAGATTCAATTAATCAATTTGATACAAAACTGAATTCAGTGATGAGGCTAATTTTTGGCTTAAGGGGGCTTGTTAATAAAAAAAATGCCGCATACTAAGTGAAACAAATCTGTTCTATCAATAGGCTTCATAATATCCCGGAGCCGTTTGATGCGGCTTGTATAGATAGATGCAGCCTTGACATTATTCAACAAAATAAAATCAGGGGTCAAATTACGGCATTCGATATCGATTGAAATTTTAATAGAATTTAAATGTAAATTTCGAGCGATATCGATTGCCGTAACTTGCCCCAAGACCTTGCATTACTGTCAATACAGACTGTTACAGCAGCCACAAAAATGATTTTTAGGTTTGAAAATATGGCTGATATTGATGCAGGCAAGATGTGGTTTCAATAGGATAGCGCTAACCGATTTACAGTGACCAGAGTCATGAACTTACCTTAATCAAAAGTTGACGATATGTTGATTTCGTGAAATGGATCAAGCAGTTGGCCGTCAAGATCGTGCGAAGCAACACTTTTTGATTGTGAAAGCACGTAAAGCATTATAACAATAGAATAACGAGGTTTTGTGTGAATTTCGTCTAAAAAATGTGAGGTTTACCGAAGGTGTGTCCAACAATGTACACACAATTATAAATATGAGATAGAAGCGCGATCTCTATACTGCGGGTATACGTTAAAACATATTTTTCAGCAGCTACGCAGTGTGTGCTGGTTACACCTCTTTCATCTCATTATAATGATTCCAAAACAGCCATTCTTAAATGTACTAACTACCCTAAATACACACTACCATATTCATAAAAAAAATTATATAAGAACATAATTTATTAAAAATTTTGTCCTAAAATATATTTCAAATCTATTTTAATATCTTATTAATAAGGCTGACAAAATTTAATTCTGGCATATTTTTACTAAGCCAACATAACAAATTATAGTCTTTCAAAAATCTGTGCCGCCCTTATGAAGTATTAATGACCACACACATGCATAAATATTCTGTCACAAATGCAAAACATTAAGAAACAATTTTCGGCAATTGTTACTAATATCTGTCACTAACTATTTTCATATTAAATAAGAAGATAATAAATTTCAGAAGAATTTTATGGTTTTGTCAAATATTTCGAGACACACACACACACACAGACTAATTTACAAACAAACATTTCCCCGTATTTTACAATATGTGTCAATATTTAATAATATCTTTGCATGAAATATGGAAATATTTATTAAATTCTATGCTGAAGCAGGGGAGTCTTTGTACTGGCTTAACACCTACTTATCGGCAGTCAACTATATTTTGCCCTTGTTTCTTTTTTGTTTTTATAAAAAGATATTTTTACAAAATAAGAAAAAGCAACAAAACCAATCAAAAAAAAAAGAAAACGGAAACATTAAAACGCCCATTACACATAAAATGTACGCAAAAGGTAAATGTTGGTATTTGATGAGCACATACAACCACTTAAAGAGCGAATTGTTTTTTTTTTTAATAGCTGTATGTGTGTATGTGTGTATGTGGTTAAAGAATAACGACTGCTAGTAATGGTCTTTACAACAGCAACAGCAGAAGCCACAAAATATAAGTGTATGTTTTTAACAATAATGATGATTATGATGAGGACGTCGGTTGATATGAGACCAGCAATAATAAACGGTGGTCGTTTAAAATAAAAGATGTAACAAAGCATGCTTCTGAAAAAGATATATGATATGTATTGTGCACATATTCATTTAATGCCGTTTTTTTATAAAATTTTTGTTTTTTTATGCGTATACGTGCTTATACATTGTATCACTTATAATTCTCAGTTGGTAGATATTTTATTTGAATTAGTGTGTCATATCATCACAGAAGACATGAATTTGCCATAACCGATCTTTATTATTGGTAGTGCAATTGTATGTAAGTTGTAAGTAAGTTATTTTACTTTAGATATTTTTAATCCCCTTGCACAGCGGCCTTGTCTTATTTCTTGGGCTGACTGTTTTTTATAGCGGCTTTGGCAGACTGTTTTCCACAGTGCCTGCGGCTGTATTTTTTTCACAGCGATTTCGGCTGTCTGCTATTATACCCTTTACCACAAAAAGTGGGAAAAGGATATATTTGTCATTCCGTGTTTAATTTTTACAGTATCCATTTTCGACCTCATAAATTATATATATTCTGACTTCTTATGCATAGCGAAGTCCGTCTGTCCATCCGTGTTAGAGTATCAATCAAATATGCCGAAGCACCAAATCAGCTAGGGAAAAAATAAATATATCACTCGATTGGACATAGTGTCAAAAGAGCCGATATTGGAAATCAGCATGATTGGTCCATGTCTTTCGAGACAGCAGGCAAAACACCACGCCTGCCTCTTTTGTTTATGTCATTTAGAACAATAAAGTAACTCCAATCAAACAAAATAAATATATGAGGAAATAGAGAACTAAAAAATAAGAAAAAACATTAAGTGAAGAAATTGGCGCTTCCCCATATTTTCCGAGTTACGGGGCTCTGAAATTTTTAAACTTTTTTAAGTATCAATATGGATATCATTTTAAAGAGATCTTTAAGCAAAAACTAAATTTTTTTAAAAATGCTTAACCCATTTAGAGCCGATGCCATTTTTGTATAAAATTATAAAAATGAAGTACTTAACTTTTATACCCTTGACCACAAAAAGTGGAAAAAGGGTGAGATCCCTCTCCTGCAGCCAAAGGCTCGTTATGTGCGTTTCAAATAATGTCAAATGCAAGAAGAGCGATGTACTTAAAAAGGAAATGTTTTAAATTCATATTTGCTAGAGGGACAAAAATTTAGTTTGAAGCAAAATAATAAATGCAAAACGATACCAAAATTAATGTCGCTAAAAGGAATCATTTTGTGGAATGAAACATTAGATACACATTATGCTGATATAACAGAACTAATGGAAGTATGTATGCGAATGTGTTTAAATGATATACGTAGAAAAATTAAAAATTTGCTAGAGCTGTGCTTACGCAATGGTTTTACATGAGCAAGAGCCATTTGAAATGATGTTGCTTTTGCGCAATCTCGTCTTTCTAAATGGAAAGAGACTTAAAACGATGTTTCCTTCAGATGTAAAAAACCTTGTAGTTTTTTTCCATAAACATCAAACAGCACAAATAATGATATCTGTGGTATCGTTGGATGATTTAATATTTTAACCAGAGCCTGCTGCATTCTTTCTGATAAGTCTTCTTCCGTTACACTTCACAAATGTTCAAGGTGTCAGTGTGTGCTCAGTATAAATTTAACTTGTACTCAGTATTTAATTATATTTTGGGACTTTGAATTTTTTTACTTTATTGTTTATTAACCTAATTTATGAACTTAAGGCTTATAAAATATAAAATTACTTATTACGACTTATTTAACAATCCGTCCTACTATTCGTGTTTTTTTGTTCTTTTTTTAATAACTCAGATATTTAAACGCCACCACCTTTACCTACATGTGCACCGTTAAGCGGTGACTGGCCTGCATATTGGTTTGGTTGAAGAGAGATCATCATTATTATTCTTTTACATGTATTTAAAATATTGGCAAGTTGAGACGTGATGTGCTTCATACATCATTTCTTTTGACACTGAATGTCATTTATTATTGTGTTCTCAATTTGACAAGCCAGACGAATATACACACATACTTACAGTCAGTTCACAGTCAGTTTAACCTTAAATACAACAGAAAAGAATATAAAGATACGCGTAAAGATGGATGAAAAAAGAAAGACAGCCAGACAGCCACATGTGAATAACTGAACATTTAATGCTGTTAAGATTTTTAAGCTGCAGAAATTGATGTTAAAATTTGTTAAAGTTTAAATATTTTTTTCTTAAAAGCGAATTTAAAATGTTTTACTGAGTTTTAAGAGTCGGACAAAAAAAACATGAAACATCTTAGTTAATTATGTAATAAAAGGATAAATAAAGAAAATTCTAAATAAAAGAAATAAAAAATTATTAAGTTTTTTTTTATAAATTTTAAATCAATTCCAATATATAAATGATAGAAAAAAAGGTTTTAAAACTCGAATTATAATGAGAGACATTATTTTTATTTAAGCTTATAAAATTTGAAGAACTTCGGAATTTTAAAATTTCGAAAGTAATTTCGAATTTTTAAATTTATAATTTTCAGTTTGTATATTTTCAAACTTCATTTTAAAATTACATTTATTTTTTATTTAACAATAAAAGATAGATTGTTTATAAATAATTCTGGTTTTTATATAAATCTTAAAAATGGCTTAAACTTATAAATGCTAAGGTATTCGGAACTTCGAAAAATTTTCGAATTTTCAAATATTCAAATATTAAATTTTCAAGTGTGCAGTATTTTTGCATTTACTTTCGAAAATGGCAAAAAGGTTTGTTTTGTAAAACTAGAAAGAGTTTTTTTTTTGAAAAATATATTTTTTGTATATTTTTTTGAACTAACTGAATAATTTAAAAGTCAAGTAAAAAAAGATAAATTTTTTTTATTGATATTGATTTTTACATATTTTTACTTTTCATAAAGATTTATATGTATTCTTCCAATTTGTTTTGGAATATTCGAAAATACTTTACAGTATTTATTCGAATTTATATTGTCATTAAAAATAAACAATCTAATTATCTTAAATAACTTCATTTCATAGTTAGCCTAATTATAATAAACTCTTATTTTTAGGCATAATATCAAAAATTTTAAAATATTTATATGTTCGAAAATTCGAAGTTTGTTTTCGAAAATTGTGAAACATTAATTTTATAAACTAAATACCAGGAAATAATATTTTATTACAAAAAAATTAAAAAAAAATATTTATATAGTTTTATTTTTTCGAATTAAATTTCGAATATTAAAAATATGGCTAATGAACTTTTTTTTAAGTTTAGATAACATAAATGATTTATGTTTTATATAAAATAGAGAAATATAAATTTTAATGAGTGTTCGAAATTTCGTACATAATTTCGAAAGTGTAATTTTTAGATTAAATAGCACTTTTTTAATTTAATTTCACTCGCTGCTTTCCGTTTAAAGGTCAGCCTGGTCATTAAGGTTACACTTAAAAAAACTGTAGTAGCTCTTGTATGCAGAAAGGTGGGGGACATCATAAATCCAACTTCTTCAACTGCCAAACATTACTCAAGTCATAAAAATCAAAGCTATTAAAACATGGCATTTATATGAAATAAGTTCTTTTCTAGAAATGTATTAAAGAGTTTTGTATCGTTTTTATTTGTTGAAGTGAAACCCTATTTCAATCCAAATGTATATGTACAACACTGTAATTAGTTCTATGTTTTTGATTGTCAAACCTGACTTGCGCCAAAAATATTAATTTATTAGAGATACATAAAAAATTGATTCGCTATTCAAACGTGCTTTATGCAAGAAGTATTTTTCTTACACATGCATATTATTTAAATAAAATTACTTTTAACTTTTGAATTGAAGACACCGTGTTTCACTTTTGGTACTTAGATTGGAAGCTCATCTGCTGCGCTACAAGGTATGAACTAACAAAGGTTATGGGCCCAGGCAAACAAACAGCAGAAATCTAAAGTATAAAGTGAGGTTAGTTTTTGGTGTCGTTTGGTTTTTATAGTTTTGTCCGGTGTTAAAAAAACAAGAAAGATGTCCGCTGCAGTATCAAGTATCGAAAAGCTAAGCGGAGATAACTATGCAACGTGGTGCATTCAGGTAAAAAGTTTACTGATTACCTTAGATTTGTGGTCCACCGTTGTGGAAGCTTGTCCAAAGGAAAGTCCTAACAAATGGATGGAGACGGATGCTAAGGCTTTGGCAACAATCACATTGAGTGTTAAACCAAGTCAGTTGATTTATATCAAGAATTGTTTAACAGCTAAAGATGCTTGGAATGTTTTAAGTTCGCTTTATAAAGCAGAGACTGCCTCTAGAAAAGTTAATTTGTTCAAAAAGTTGGTACGTTTTAAATTTAGCTCGAATGAAAAATTTTCTACACAGGTAAATGAAATTGTTTCAACAATTGATGGTTTAAAAGAGATTGGAATTAATCTAAATGATGATTTGTTGTCCATATTGTTGCTTTGTAGTCTTCCCGATGAAATGGAAGGTTTTGTAGTGGCTATAGAAAGTAGAGACGAGTTGCCCAAATGCGAAAAATTAATTTCCAAAATTCTGGAAGAAGAATTAAGGCAAAGCAATAAAAATAATGAATTAGATGAACTTGTGTTTGCGGCAAATTCACGAAAAGAGTTTAAGAGCTACAAAAAAGGGTTTAACAGTAGCAAAAACAATAAAAGAACTGATGTTAAACATTTACAGAAAAAACAAAATTATCAAAATGAAAAGACAAATACAGATGTCAACGTATATAACAACAATAATAATATCAAATGTTTTCGTTGTGGTAAAAGGGGACACATAAGATCTCAATGCAGAGAAAATAATAATAAGAGAGATAATGACTTTGCTTGCTCTTTGAAAGAAAATAAATTAAATTTAAGAGACTTGTGGATATTGGATAGTGGTGCATCGTCACATATGGTTAACAGCGATAAGTATTTTGAAACAATAACAGAGACAAAGCAAAAGATAATTTTAGCATCTGGAGAAACAATTTATGCTCAAGGCATTGGAAAAATAAAAATAAAAACAAACTTTTGCTCACTTACTCTAAATAATGTATGGTTTGTCCCACAACTACATTCAAATTTTTTATCTATAAATAAAATAATTAAAGCCGGTCATGTTGTTCAATTCGCCGCGAATAAAGCAATAATGAAAAGTAAACAGAATGAAAATATTTTAACAGCGGATTTAGTAGATGACCTGTTTGTTGTGAATTTAGAAAAAATTAATGATTTTGAAGTTGTAAATGCAGTTGTTGATGAAAAAATTGTAAAAAAGTGGCACGAAAGATACGGACATATAAACATTCTCGATTTAAATAAATTATCCACTAGAAATATGGTGAAAGGACTAGATGTTAAAATGCCCAAATCAATAGAGTGTGTTACTTGTGCCGTAAATAAAATTACTGCAACGCCATATAAAAACTATTCAAGTGTTCAAACGAGTGAAGTATTAGAGTTGGTGCATACAGATTTATGTGGTCCAGTTGGTATAAAATCTGTAGGAGGCTCATCATATTTTATTACGTTTATCGATGATTATTCGAGGTATATTTCTACTTATTTTCTCAAACAAAAAGGTGATGCGTTTGAAGCATTCACACATTTTGCTGGGCTCGCGGAGAAGCAGACAGGCCGCCAAATAAAAATTGTTCGTAGTGACAATGGAAAGGAATTTATTAATTCAAAATTTAAACAATATTTTACGGAAAAAGGTATTGTCCACCAAACAACTGTCAGTTACTCACCACAACAAAACGGGGTTTCTGAACGTGCAAATAGAACCCTTGTGGAAATGGGAAGGTGTTTGTTAAATTCGTCCGGGTTACCGCAAAGTTTGTGGGGTGAAGCTATAAATACGGCTACTTATTTAAGAAATCGGGCTCCTACAAAAGTACTAGGTGACGTTACACCTTATGAACGATGGTGTGGAAAAAAGCCATCTGTAACTCATCTTAAAACATTTGGTTGCGACGCAGTGGTGCTAAAGAAAGGCCCAAAACCTAAAGGTGGAAAATTTTTGCCCAAAGGCACAAAAATGAAGTTTGTTGGTTATCAACTTTATACAAAGGCATACCGTTTGTATGATGTTACAAAAAGGCAAATAACTGTTGCTCGAGATGTTGTGTTTTTTGAACAGTCTTTTGAAAAGGTTTTAAATGAAAAACGTGAAATATATGAAAAGTTTGACGGTGATTTTTTGAAAAATATTCAAGACAAAGGCGTACAGACATTCGTTGATGAGTTCAAACAAAATGGTGATGGTGACAATGATCAACAAAGTGACGAAGACGAAGGTGATCGAAAAGAAGAAGAAGCAGAGTTGAGCAGTGAAACCAGTGAAACAGACAGAGAAGATACTCCTATTGTAAAAAATAAGCGAAAACGTGGCAGACCGAGATTTTTTAAAGCTGGAGGTAAAGGTAGGCCAAGAAAAATTTATTGTACAGAAAATGGCCCTCAAATTCTTAATTCAATAATTGAAAACCCAAACACTGTGGCAGAGGCTTTGAATGGTAAAGATTCAAATAGATGGCTGGAGGCTATGAAAGTTGAATATGAGTCCCTGATGAAAAACGATACTTGGGAACTGGTTGAAAAGCCAATTGGAAAAAACGTTATTGGCTGCAAATGGGTGTTTACCTTGAAACATAATCCTGATGGCACAATTGAAAAATATAAATCGCGTCTTGTAGCTCATGGGTGTTCGCAGAAATATAACGTCGATTTTCAAGAAACTTTTGCTCCCGTGGTACGGCATTCAACAATAAGATTGTTATTAGCTTTATCTGCACAACACAATTTGCTTGTTAATCATGTTGATATAGCGGCAGCATATTTAAACGGTCATTTGGAAGATGAGGTGTATATGTCTCAACCGCCAATGTTCGAAAGCAGAAAGTATCCCAACAAAGTCTGCAAATTAAAAAAGGCCCTCTATGGCTTAAAGCAAGCCGGTCGTGAGTGGAATAAACGGATAAATGATATCTTAATAGAAATGGGTTTTTTGAGATGTAAATCTGACACTTGTGTTTATTTGAAAAGAAATGACAACAATATAAGCATAATTGCTTTATATGTCGATGACATGTTAGTGGCATGTTCAAGTGAATTACAGATGAAACAAATTATTGCAAGTTTAAATAATTCAGTAGAGGCAATTGACCGTGGTCCTATTTCTTTTTATCTTGGAATGGAAATCAATCGTGAGGGTATTCGGGGCAACATAACCATTCATCAAAAGAAATACACTGAGGAAATTCTGAAAAAGTGGGGTATGGCAGAATGCAAACCAGCAGCAACACCCTGGGCAAGTGGAACTATTCTTACGAAGTGTGAAAACAATTGTGAGAACTTGGACACAAAAAATTATCAAAGTCTTATTGGGGCTCTTATGTATTTGGCCGTGATTTCTAGACCTGACCTAATACATGTGGTCTCTAAGTTGTCCCAATTTAATTCTCATCCACACAAGGAGCACTTTCAAGCTGCAAAATACGTGTTACGTTACCTGAAGAAGAATCCAGTGGGTAAAATTACATATTCTGCTAATTTAGAAAAATTCATATGCTTTACAGATTCTGACTGGGGGAGCGATACATATGACAGAAAATCATATTCTGGTCATGTAGTGTTCATGGCAGGTGGTCCTGTTGCTTGGGAGTCACGTAAACAACCTGTTGTTGCTCTCAGCACTATGGAGGCCGAATATATTGCTCTATGCCAAGGAACCAAAGATGTCATTTTTATTCGTGGTCTTATAAATGAGATGGGGTTTAAACAGTATATTAAGAATCCGACTACTATATTATGTGATAATCAGTCAGCAGCGTTAATGGTAAAGAACCCAATGGTTCAGAGGAAAAGCAAACATATAGATATTCGCTACCACTACATCCGTGAGAAGTATGAAGAAAAGGTGATTGATGTACAATACGTTTCATCTGATGACAACGCAGCCGATATTCTTACGAAAGTATTAACTAAGCAAAAACATTTAAATGCTTGTAATCTTTTAAAAATTGAAATGTAATATTTTCATACATTTGGCTTGTGGGGGAGATTGTTGAAGTGAAACCCTATTTCAATCCAAATGTATATGTACAACACTGTAATTAGTTCTATGTTTTTGATTGTCAAACCTGACTTGCGCCAAAAATATTAATTTATTAGAGATACATAAAAAATTGATTCGCTATTCAAACGTGCTTTATGCAAGAAGTATTTTTCTTACACATGCATATTATTTAAATAAAATTACTTTTAACTTTTGAATTGAAGACACCGTGTTTCACTTTTGGTACTTAGATTGGAAGCTCATCTGCTGCGCTACAAGGTATGAACTAACATTATTTAAAAATATTCAGGAAAATAAAATACACACATCCATTTGTTTTTACATACAGCACTTCAACATAAGTTGAGCTTCCCTTAACTTAAGTGTCATAATAATCATTTACGCCCAGCTATCAATTGTAAAATTTACACCGCACATTCATTCATCAGTTGTTATCGTTTTACTGTAATTTAATGTTTCACATTCTATAGTAGTTAATTTTTTTCGCCCCATTTAAAATATATGTGGACATATTGGTCAGGGCCCTCCCAATTGCACACACTAATAATGTACATAAGAGTGAAAATTTTTAAAAATGTGTATGTATGTTGCTGAAGGTCTAAGGATGCTTAAGACAGGAGTGTGTCAACCATTTGTACTTTAATTAATGTTTTACTTTTCTTTTCTGTTATTTTAGGATGCAGCTTTATGTTGCTGTATTGATTTAACTAAAAGAATATTGCGGAAATTTATTGTTATATTTTTTCGTACTGTTTTGCTTATTTATCTTCCACTTTTGTTAAGAAAAAAAGCAATAGAATACTTTAAAATTGATACAAGAGATGAAATGTTTCCGCACAGATTTTTGCAAGTTATATATTATTTTTTTAGACAAAACGAAGGTTAATTAATATCTTATATATAAATTTGAAAAAAAGAAGTTATTTGCGGATTTTAAGGCCACCACAAATGTACAAATTAATTTTAGCTGAAAATACGGTTTTACATACAGGGGAATCTCTCACAAATTTGAAATGTCCAGAAATTAAAACCACCTATTTCAATGTACTGGACGCTCTGCAATTAAAACCTTTGGTCCAATGGTTTTACTTTTATAGTTTTTTTCTTTTTCGTTTTTATTTACACTAGAGAACATTTTGTTTTTTATGATTTGAAACGCTCTCGAATTTGAGTTAGTTTATAATTGAAGGTCAAAATAAAGTGTTCATACGTGTGAAACTTAAATAAAACAAGTAAGATTGCTATATTCGGCTATGGCGTATCTTATATGTCCTTCACCATTTATGTAAATCTAGTTTAGTGAAGTCACTCCAATCAAAAAAGCAAGTATTGGGGTGACAGAGAATTAAAAAATAAATTTTACATAAAAATTCTATTGGCTCTTAATAGGTTAAGCATTTTTTAAAAATTTTAGTATTTCCTTAAAAATTCTCTTCAAAAGCTTTAAAATGATACCCATAATGATATTTAAAAAATTTTTTAAATTTTAGAGCGCTGTAACTCGGACAATATGAGCCAACGTATACTTTTTCAATATAATCTCCTGAAACTTCAACACACTTAGATCAACGCTTTTCTAGCAATTCTATCCCTTGATTAAAATTGTTTTCCTCAAGGTCTTCAAAATAGTGGTTTACAACTGTAATTGCACCTTCATTTGAGGTAAAACGCTTGCCAGCAAAGAATTTTTTTAGATTTGGGAACAGGTAAAAGTCACTGGGAGCTAAATCAGGAGAATAAGGTGGGTGGTCAAACAACTCGTACTTTAATACGTTGATTTTAGCCATTGTTAAAACACTCTTGTGCGCTGGTGTGTTGTCTTGATGAACAATTATTTTTTTTTGTGTTGTAAGCCAGGACGTTTTTCTCGAATTTGTACATTTAATTGATCCAAAAGGTTGCAATAGTACTTTGAATTTGTTGTTTTACCCTTTTGCAGATAGTCAATCAATAAAATACCTTTGAAGTCCCAAAAAACTGTTGTCATAACCTTACCAGCCGATTGAATATTTTTTGCCTTCTTTGGGGCCCTTCCTCCAGCTTCAATCCATTGTTTGGATTGTTCTTTTGTCTCTGGAGTATAGCGGTGGATCCATGTCTCATCAACAGTTATGATACGACGCTTAAAATCCATTTTATTTCGCTTAAAACGATCCAAACAAGCTTGAGAAATGTTAACTCTTATGCGTTTTTGGTCAACTATTACCAAATGCGGCACCCATCTTTGCAGGAAGCTTTTTCATCTGTAGTTCTTCATGCAAAATTAAATGGACTCAATCATTTGAGATGGAAGTTTCCAAAATACTTAACTTTGTTCTGTTTATACCGCGCTTTTTGTGCTAGGCTTAGAAGTTTCCAAACCGCCCCCGTAAGGTTAAATTTTTAAAAAGACTTAATGAAGGGGTAAGTGGAAATCGTTTAGCTCATAAAAGTATGCACATGATATGTAATAAAATTTTTTATATTTTTTGAATTTGATGCGTTGAATTATTTGAATTTTAATAAATAACAACTGTTTTGTGGTTCTTATTTGTGAGATTCCACTGTTAGTTTTGATTACGTTTTTTCTTTTAATGTTTTTTTTTTATTCGTTCATAACATTATTTTTCATATTTCTTCCAAAAATATTTTTAAAATCCTGCTTTTCAAGATAATATTTAAACTCATCAATCATTTAAATGATTTTGGCTTTTCTATTTATTTTTAATTTTGTTAATTCTTTAAACTTCCAGCCACAATGTGCACATGTATGTCTGTATTTTTTTAAACGAAACAAAGTTTGAGGAAAAAAAGTAAACTTCAACATCAAGTTGAGGGTGTGGTATATTTGTACAACCTCTAGTTTATTTTAAAAAAATTTTGTGCTGTAAATATTTTTTCTAAAATTTTAAAGTTTTCTAGAATTTTTTTAACTTTACTTCTTATTACTCTTTATCCGGTTTTTGTTTTGTTTTTGTTTTTTTTTTTTTCATATCGGGTGCCTGTTTGAATGTACAAAATTTATTTTGTAAAATTTAAATTCAAAACCAACCATTCACAATCAAAAGAGACTGATAAATGTTGAAAATGCAGGTCACGTCGGTCTAAAGAAAGTGGAGACGTTTTTATCAAATGTACAATAAAATAAACTTAAAATGAAATTCAAAAAAACAAAAGAACGGAGAGAGAGAGAGAAAAAAAACTACAGGATATAAGTCTACAATTTTCATGTATGTATGTATATATGCATGTATGTACGCTTGCACTTATAGTTACACACACTGCATTAAACACACTGAACGCATGTATACACTTTTGTAATGTTTTTTTGTTTAATCCTGAGTCTCTTTGGGTCAACGTCAGATGGGGCAAATTCTTAAAAAAATAAATAGAACAATTAAATAAAATATTAAATATATTATTTAATTTGTAATAAAGAACATATTATTATCGAAAAATATTTTCCAAAAAATATTCTTATACCGTTATGTACTTGCTCTGTCTGAACCTACATTAACGCACACACAGATTTTAAAATTGTCTGCTAACAATTGTATGGATAAATTTTTTACTTTTTAGTCTTTAGACAAATACTGTTATTTACAATTTAAGGGCTTTGCATGTACGTGTGTGTGTGTTTGCTTGTGTTGTGTATGAATGTTTTTCTTTACTTTTTAAGTCTGCATTTGTAGTTTTATATTGATTTAGTATGTATTTCCGTTTCCTTTTGAGTTGAACTATTTGATATGTGGTTACTGTAGTTCAATATCTACAGAATTCGTAAGCAAAATTTAGTTTTAATGGAAACTAAATATTACAAATTTTAAGTATGTATATTTATGTATTATATTTTGAACACTCGTATTAATACTTAAGAGCAGTTCTTATTATAAAGTCATAAATAAATACAGTTGATGTTTAACTTATGCTATTAAAAACTTTGTAATAAATATTGAATTATTAACTTAATTTAAATGAATGAGAATAGTTTTGGAAAATGCTAAAGAACTGTAAGGTACAAAAAATAAAAATAAATTAATCCAGTGCGAACTGGGCTAACCCATGAAGGGTTATGTAATATATAAGGGACACCTTTTAATTTTAAATTGCATTTTTTTAAGTATTTATTATTGAAAATTAAAAGCGTCCGCTAATTAAATTCAAAAGATGAGGCATTATATTTTATAATTCTGACTAAAAAAACTGACTTCAAAACAAATTTTATCTGTCTGTCTATAGCGGACCAAGAGTATGACCACATACATCAAATTACATTAACATTACACGCAGAGAAAAAACATGGTGATATGGTCACAATGACCATATTATGTTCTTTGTAATAATGTATTGTTGCGGAGAACCAATTATAGTTTTTATACCAAAACTTTAGTCACAATAAACATTTTTTGTTAACTTTTCAAAATAAAATCTTTTTTTTGTGCTATTTTCTTTTATCCCGATAAATTATTTAAATTACATACAGTGGAGGAAGAAAAATAGAATTACCGTTGGTTATTGTTGTTTTTGCTTAAACTTTGATTTTTGTCTTTGCATTATTGTTTGTATAAAAATTTTTAGTTTATTTAAAATGTTTATCAGAAGTTGCCTGAAGAGTTAAGTAAGCGGTAACGAAATGGCAATCGAGACGTGCTTTGACCCTCAATAACCAATATAGGTAATTTAAATAACTAATCGGAATAAAAGTTAATTAATACAATAACAAAATTAATATAATAAAAATTCCCGTTGCTTAATTTAATTTTTTGTTAACTTTTAACCATTATATGGTTACGGTGCACAAAAAATTCTACATGGTTGGTTAGAACCTAAAAGAATTCCAACCACAACCAAATTTTCTTAACTTATTAAAATTAACATAAAATAATTAACCATAATATTGTTACGAATAATAAAATCTGACAACCCCTGTAGTTGTTTCCGTATGAGTGTGGTGAATAAAGTTAATTCAACAACCAATGGTGTGTTTACGGAATAACAAAACCACAAGTTAGCCAACAAAAGCTGAGCAGCCTCAATGGCTGCGTTGGTAGAGGTGCGTACTACAAACCAGGGGGTCCGAGTTCGATACCGCATGCGGGCATGCGTGCAACGATAAAAATAATAATTGTTATAAGTAATTAAAATTAATAAACAGCAGTACAAACCTCCCGAGAGGCAAAAAGGCAATTATTGTGTGAAGCCATGGCAGATAATTTAGTGGGGACGTCCAACTTAATATAAGAGCAACAGATAATTGTCAAGAAGCCCCTGTATAATAAAAAGGAAGAGTAATAGCAGTAAGCGCGGGGAAATGTAACAGCATAACAACAGTGTATGGCAGACGTGTGTTGTGGCTACTGGATAAAGGAGATGACTGGCTTGGATAAAAGGAGTAGTGGAGATGTCTGTGGATGGTTAAGGTTACTAAACAAGGCATCGAGTAGTTCATGTCTCGCCGGAGTAACACAGTAGTGTAGCGTGGATGGCTGCGTTTGTGGTGGTAACGCATGTTTAGTAAATACGAGACCAAGGGTTCACAAGACCGGTAGGATCGAGAAGTATAGCCAGAAAAAGCCATAAAGTAAAAGAAGACAGAATTTAGCCACAGTGGTATTTGCAATCAAAAGAATCCGTACGTTTGCCTGTCTAAAAGTGATAAACGTAACAATATATTATTATTAATCAAAGTATAGTTAAAAGCAAACAAAATTATGTTTGCGATAAAAATATTTTGTTCTAGTTCTTGAGAGTTTAGCAATTTTTTTGGTAACTAAAATTGCAAATTGTTTTTTATTGTTAGAGATAGTGAAAAAATTAAAATTTAAGTAGAAAATAAATATAATATGCAAAATATGAAAACAAATAAGAAGGCAACATTTGTGCATACAACTTGTGAAAGCACTTATTTGGCCTTATAAAATATATTTTTATATAACTAATTCTTGCAGCCTATGATTATTGCGTTATTATAAGCAAATAATTGATTTTTTTCCAAATGTAAAAAACAACAATAACTAAGCCTTTTATTTCAGGAAAATTTTGTACTTACGAGACTACATTATAATTCAATTATATAACATGACATTTTCAGCCATATGATGATATTTTAATTTAACTATTTAATGTTTATATTTGAACACAATTATGTTTATACTTTAGCATGTTATGGTTTTGCTACACAACAATATTGTTGCAAATGTAACAATACTATGTTTTATTAGCAACTATATAATACAACCATAATATGTTGCTCTTAGATTATGGTTACTTCAGCAATGTTTTTTCTTTGCGTGTATATGAGATCTCATTATATTCCACCTCCAAATTTTGTACTAATTATAGATGATTTATCACCACAGCTCGTTGTTAATTGCAACCATCTGTTTACAATTGTGCAACAGTTTGGCAATATACATCAAAATACAACATATATAGGGGCACCCTTTAATTTCCAAATTAAAATTTTATACACTCTGTTGTAGTAGACTTAACAATCAGATTCTTTATAAATTTCAACCGTCTGTGTATAACTGTTTGGCCGCATACCTCAACACATACCTTTAGTAACACCCTTTAATATATAATCTAAAATATTTATACTTTTCACTATACTAAGCAAACTAGTGGACATTTGTCTAATTTTCAAGTGATTGTATATAACGGTTCAAAAGATACGGTCATATAGGTTAAATTGCATTAACTTTGGGAACACCCTCTAAATTTTTAAATTGAGTTTTTAAACTTTTTTTTAAAGCGGACTAAGAAGTACAGATTCTTTGTCGATTTCAAACTTCTGTCTACAACCGTCCAAAAGTATAGCCATATACATCAAACTAAATCAACTATTGGGGCACCCTTTAATTTATAATTTTAAATATTAATATTTGTTACTATAACACTCATAGCAGTGGAAATTTCGTGCAATTTGCAAGCAATTGTCTATGGGGTTCTAAATTTAGGCCAATATAGGTCAATTTACATCAATTATGGGAACACCCCTTAATTTCTAAAATGAAATTATAAATTTGTTGATATAGCGGACATAGCAATACAGGTTTTGTTGTAAGTTTCAGTTGCCTGTTTATAACGGTTCAAGAGTTTGGCTACAAATATTGATTTCCATTAACTATTTGGACACCCTTTAATTTATAATTTGAAATATTAATACTTGTTATTATAAAGTCCATAGTAATCGACATTCTGCCCAATTTTTGAGCAATCTTCTGCAAGGGTTCAAAAGATAGGCCCCGTATGGGGACACCCTTTAACTTTTAGATTTATTTTTATATTACTTCTTGTTATTGTATTTGTAAAGTAATACGCAGTCATTTTAAATTTTGAAGAGGTCCCCTTAATAGTTCATAATACACGTATAAAAAATATATGTTGAAAAAGGACACCCTTTATTTTTTAAGATTATAAACTGTAAGCAGAATCTATCAAATTACAAAAAAAAAATCAAAATTGGTGCAGAAAAAACTGAGTTCTGCTGACATAAACATTCAGATGAAATGACAACCTCCTTCTTTTTTTGGAGTCTCTTACAAGTCAAGACCTTTAAAGGTACACCGTTTCATTTATAATTACATTTTTTCTATTTGTTTTTATAAAGAGTATACTTTGCAAAAGGTTCAAAAAGTAGTGATAAACTTGTAAGGACACCGTTTTAGCTCTATTTTTATTTCTTATCGTGTCCCTAACGCAAACAAAGAATTTATTACCTGCTTTGTGTACACTTTAGGAGTCTACCTATAGCGGTTTGTAAAAATATCGTACTTATAGAGGCACTCTTTTGAAATTTTAAATTTTATTTTTCATCTCTACCTTAAAGTGAACATTACATTACGAACTATCTGTAAATTTAAAGTATCTAACTGCAACCCTTTCGAAGATAAGTCCATATCCATCAAAATCATGGCCTTTGTGGAAACATCCCTGAATTTTTATATTTTTTGTTCACACTAGTTATATACATCTGCCTATTCAGTTCTAAACATCTGTCTCTTCCTGTGCAAAAACAAGGTCACGTACCCAAAAATCACATTACTATTGGCACGCCCTCTAATTTAGTTTTAATTTTTGTATTTTGTGCTATAGCGGGACATAGTTTTAGAAACGATGGGCATGTATAATGCATCTAGGTATAATATTTATAAATATGACGTTACTTTTGGAACACCCTTTAATTTGTGTATTTATTTTTATAGCAGCTATTGTAGTAGTTTATTTTAAGATTCAACCTTATACGACTTCAAAGGTAAAGGACTGTTTCAGATAGACGGATCGAACTGAAGCGAAAAATGCAGGGTAACGCTTTTACCCTTTGCGTACGGAGCCCTAATGCAGGATTAATCTTTATGATTAAAATTATTTATAAGAAAAATTTATCACAATTTTGAAGGATTTTTTATATTAAAATCATTTTTCCAAATTTTCTTTTAACAATCGCAAAAAATTAAAATTAACACATCCTCTTTAAAGGGATTACCGTTTGCTCTAAAAGAAATGGTAACAAGCCTTTTATCTTTCACAATATTTATTTGACAAATTGTAATGTATGAATTTCAATATTTCCATTGGAAAATTTTTGCCGTCTTTAAGAAAACGTCACCATTGCAAAAAATTGCTGTGTAAAGTTTTTTGTTATTAAAATAAGATATGGCAACCCTTTACATGTCTGTAACGATAAAAGCTAATATTTTTTGTTAAAAATATTAGGATTTTGTTAAAAACATCCATAAATACAAACACGACGTTGCGTAGAAATTTGAAGATCATGAGTTCAACTCCCATCAGTGAAATTTATACAGAGAAAAATAAATACTGTTTACTAGCTGTGAGGGAAAAGAGAGTTTAAAATTATGATAAATTTGATAAGCAAGAATAACAAGACCTGGCAGACAGATTTGAAAACTTGCCTGATATATCAACTGCAAAAAGTCATTAGTTACGAACAATATAAACAATGTTCAGAGTTGAATCAACTCTATTTCCACTGTATTTCAAAATAAGGAAAACTCTCGGCATAAAACGTAGAAAGAATTAACCGAAATATTAGAAAGAAAGCAGCAATCAGTCAATCCACGAGGCTGCCTAAAATGTCTTTTATTTACGCAAAGATTTAAACATGTAAAAAATATATTCCTCCCACGACACAAAGAAAGCTAAAAATATCCTTGTCAGGTATGAATATTTATTAAAAAAAATTAAGAAAAATTGTTAATTTATTTATGCAACAACTTAAACAACAACAAAAACTTGTAAAAAACAAATTTTGGCTTTGCTGGATTTTCTCGTTTCTGCTAACAAAACTTATTTACCAGAACAAACAGGCAACAACAACAACAATATAAAAGGCAAAATCTGCTAAAATTAAAAAAAATAAAATTCATAAATTTTATATTTTTTGGCATGTGAAAAATTTACCACATTGAAGTTAAACCATAAACGTTTATATTTTGCGTATGTATATGTGCATGTGTGAATGTGTGTTTGAACGTGTAAGTAAGTTTTAAATCTTTAATGGTTTCATTGTAGTTTCAACTGCTGTTCTACACACTTAAACGCCACCATATGATTGACATTACACTTGCATGTCTGCGCTGTTGTGTACGCTGTATACTGATGGCTGTTAGCCTAGTTTTATGCAGCAGTTTATTTTTGGCTGACTGTATTTTTGTTTTCATTTATTTAACGATTATTGTCATAGTTCGTGCTGTGCTGCGAGCCTTGCGAAATACTACAGCTTTAATTACAAAGCAGTTGGTAGCAAGTTTGTATTGAATACTTAAATTTTTTCCCACAAAGCCAGCCGTTTCGAGAGTTTCTGATGTACAAGTTTACAATTCGTTTGTTTTTCTTTTTTTTTTCTCTCTACTTTTTCTGCATAGTTTTAAAATTGGAACACTTTTAACTTTTTAGTTTTATTTTTATTTTTATTTTTTTGATTTTTTTTTTTTTTGGTTTTTTTTTTCTGCTACACTGCGTGCATATGAATTAA
Organism: Gymnosoma rotundatum; assembly: GCA_916610165.2. NCBI lineage: Eukaryota > Metazoa > Arthropoda > Insecta > Diptera > Tachinidae > Gymnosoma > Gymnosoma rotundatum. Next base: position 121,174,384 of record OU744338.1, read on the forward strand.
TTTTTTATATTGTTATAAAAAAAGCTTGTAATTTTATGTTTGGCATTTCTTTTTGGTTTCCTATGTCCTTTATAAAAGGTGTATTTTTAATTTGTATCAAGTTGTGTTCTCGTTTATTTATATCGTACTTGTAACGTTGAGATTTTTTAGTCTGATTTTTTGCTGCATTTCTATTTTAACCACTTTCATCTTTTTCATGCACACATTTTTTTTATATCTTGGTGTTGCATTAATTATGCAGTATTTAAGTTTGACAGCTGCTCACGTAGTTTCATATAATGTTGGTTGTCTTTTTGTGCAGTTACCTAAACGAGGCTGTGCATAAATGTAGTTTATTTTACATATTTAATGATTTTTTTTGTGGTCCTGCGAGAAAACGAGCTATTTCAGCTGCGGAATATTGATTCAACTTTGTAGGATGACCAACTGTAAATACCGACGATTCTGGCAACTAAACAAAAGTCCTTGCAAATGATAAATTGGAAAACAAAATCTAATTGAACAGCCAGGATTATTAATTCAATATTTTTGAAACAACGGCAAATTGTAAGAAAGTTTTTTTTTTAGCAGGAGACACTAAACACCTGTCACTGCATTCGATATTTTTTCAGTTAATAAATAATTAACTGACAGATTCAAGCAGGCAATTAAATGAAGAAGAAGAAGATTCAACTATCCAACAATAAAATTTTGTTTTAAATACTTATTAAAAAGTTATAAATAAATCCGTTAAATATAAGCTGAACTCACTTATAAAGTTAACTAACATGCATGGGTCACCCTTTATATTTTTAAATTACTTTTTAATTTGTTAAAGCGGCCATAGTAATATATGCTTTGGGTAAATATAAAACAAGGTCCTGTGAAAATATATAATTACTTTTGGGGTACCCTTTAATTTAAATTTTTAATACTTGACTTAACAGAGAACAAGTAATACTTTCTCTGTAAAAATATATAGTCTCAGCTTATTAAAAAAAACAAGGATATATAAAAAAATAACTTTACTGTCGGGACACCCTTTACTTATTTCAATTTAAATTTTTTCTTATAACAGACATAGCAATACATTCTTTGTACAAATTTTAAGCGTTTGCCTGCAACATTTTGAAATAGAAGATCATATTCGACAAACTCATGGTCTCTATGGCAACAGCCTTTAATTTTCAAATTTTTGTCGATTACACAAATGCACATACTCTGTGTAAAATATAAACGTCTGCGAACCACAGTTGATAAAATTTAAGCAAAGATTCTGAAATCATGTTACTTTAGGAACACCCTTTGAAATTTAGTTTTATTTTCATTCATTTAAAAAATTAATTTAAAGTGTCTGCTCAAAAATAAAACAAAAATAAATATTGGGACACTCTCTTGCTTAAAGTTTAATATTTTGTGCTTGTTGCTACAGCAATCCCAGTTTTACAAATACCAAAAATTTAACGTATGTGCCTGTCACAGTTCCAAAAATAATAATAATATTTTTATTAATAATAATATTACTTCACTTTCGGAACACCCTTTTATTTGTAGGATTTGTGATTATAGCGCCTATTTAAGAAGTTTATTTTCTAATGTTCTAAAGATAGAGCGCGTTGATTACGCATTGCAGCTAAAATATTTGGGTTACGTTTTTACGCTTTGGGTGCGGAACCCCAAAAAATCATATATTTATGCCTGCAAATCTGATGACATACTGTTATTGCTGAGGTCTCTTCTGGGTATACATGGTGGCCGTTGGTTAAATTCGGTGTCCCTAAGGAAGAAGCGGTGCTAACTAAAGTGTAGTTGCATTTTCAACAGAGGGTTAGATAATTTCCAACCCTCAAGCAAGGGTAGCACATGGTCCTGCCAGACATGGAGGGCGCTAGTCGACGCTTTGTATTTCACTTAGTGGTAAGACCGCCATCAGGTTAAACCATATTGGCAAGTACTGACGCGAATCTTGATCACATCTGTCCTACTGCTCTTATTTCTGATATTTATGATCAATATACATTGGCAGATTATCAATTATACACTTCATGATTTATATGGATCACATAATCGTCAATTTGAAAAACCCTATTCTCTAAATGATGAAATAACACCAAAACGGTGTATTAAATATGAGCAGGGCTTAAGAGCAGTAGAAAATTGTTTTATCGTGAAATTGTGTCGAGCGAATTTATTACACTTAGGAGAATGCCTCGTTCGATGCGGTTCAAGTATGAAGTGATGAAGTTCACTACTGCATCCTGATCATTGGTGGTATGAAAATATTGATGACAATGATCCTGGCAAGATTTGGTTTCAACATAGAAATGGTCCTGTGACTTGTTTTCTAATGTTACGCGATTAAATGCTTCACGATTTATTCCTTTTGAAGAAAATAATGTCATTTGTTTAAGCTAATAAGCCCTGTCACTTGGTGTCCAATATTGTTTATATCATTATATGAGCCTCAGCAGTGACCATATGCCCGAAGTCATTTTCAGATGTTAATTCTATCAAATTAAAAATTCTTTTAATTGAAATATTTTTTTTTTTTGTTATATCTTTATTTAAGCTTTTACCGGGCTTAAAAAGGTACTCTGTGTCTCTAAATTTAATATTAATCATACGGCACCAATTAAAGGAGAAATATTAATTATACGCACCAAATCTACAAATATGTATATCAAGTTTTGTGGAATGCCAAAACTAAAAAATCGCTTATTTATTAAAGATTATGGAGCTCAGCCAGCTTTGTTGTAAAACAAGATATCGAGGCATTATATTTAGATTATGACTTCATTTTTAACACAAATATTATAAATAAAAAAATTTATAAAAGATTCTGAAACCTTAAATTATAATATTGATTATTTAATGAATTATTTATCAATTATACACATTTACTTGCAATAACATTACGTTTATTAATCAAACGTTCCGTAATAATTAATATCAATCATACGCTTACTTAGCCTTTTAATAATTTTTGTAACATCTTCAAATATTAAATCCATTCGCTGGCTGTTTGAAACAGCTTCATGCTGCAGGGGATATTAAAGCTATTATGTATTTTACTAGAATAAATTCATAAGGCAATATATAAAAATATTAAAAGGTAAAACGATAACAATTGAAGTACTATTTACATCTCAAGAATTATGTTATTTAGCTCTGAAACTTTTTTACCTAATGTTATTACAGATATCTCAAACCAATTCCATTAAACAATACTATAACGACTTCCATTATGCTTGATATTAACTAATTTCAACTTTATAGTTATACCTATAATTAATAATAATCATACGCCATCTGCTCTAAAAAATAAATATTAATCATACGCCAGCATAAAAACACTCAGATTTTCTCAGATGATATTTTTATTTACCCCAGATAAACAATATATACAAATTGCTTTCAATCTTTAACTCTTACTAACAATATACTTCAGCATTAATCTCAGTGAATGTTTAAGAAACTACAAAAATCTTTTTCATGACCACTTTGTTCATAACGTCTACTTTGAGCTTAAAAAAAAAACAAAAACTTCTGTTATAAATAACTTTATTTTTCTTAAGAGCAATGAAATTGCACCCACCTTTTAAGAAACAAATTCAAATTATGCAACAACTTTGCTAAATTTTTATCCAGAAATATAAAACAAATTCAAAACAATAGAAATAAAATGCAAATACTTTTAAATTTATAAAGAAAAAGATATTTTCTCTTTCATTTGACTGAAAAGTTTTCCATTAGAAATGAGTGGAGGAATATATTTAATGTATTTTGTTTAAATAGTTTTAAAAATAAAAGTTTTTATTTGTTTTATCTTTAATTTAAATACAATTTAGTGCTAAGTGGTTGCTTGCAAAGATTTAACAAATAAATTTTTATTTACTTTTTTAACATTTAAGAGAGAAAATTAATAATAAAATATTTGTTTTAAAAATTTTCTAAATTTCTATAAAAATTGTTTTTCTTAACTATTTTTTAAAATGAAATTCAGACTTTTTGTAAATCAATGTGATTTTATGAGTAAATAATTCTAATTTCCGTATAATTTTCTTTTATAATTATTTATTACATTAGTTTTTACTAATTTTACTACAGAAATCTTATTTGTCCTAAGCTTAGCATTTGTAAAACAAATAAATTAAATTAATTATGGCTTAAGTCCAATTCCATTTAACTTTCTAAGCTTAATTTTAAATAAATTTTTTTTTTCATTAATTTTTTATTATTTATTTATTTTTAATTTTTTAAATTAAATTTTTTTCTTGGTAAAAAATAATATTCCCAATTTAACAAGAAAAACATTTTTAATATTTTTAGTTTAAGATCTATGACGTATTTTAATTTTTGTGTGTTTTTTTCACTTTAAATTATTTTCTAAAATACACTTATTTAAATAATGGACCAAAAAATATTCTAAATTTTACATTTTGTACAGAAAATATTTTGTTCAAAACTTAATCTCTAGAAAAAAAATTTTACAAAGCGAATTTTTTTTGGAGATAAGTTTGTCATAAATAAATTTTCTGTATATAAAATGTGTGTCTCAAATCTGCTCTATATACAGATAAAGTGTTGCTTTCTATACAGGAAAATATTTATTTCCAATTTACTTTCTATAACGAAAACATATTGTCCCAAAATTATCGTTCTATGTAAAAACCCAAATATATTTTTTTTCAAAACTTTTATTCAATTTAATTAATAATTTTAATTTAATAAAAGTAAGTAGAAACACAGTTTTTCAAAATCATAGAAAAAAAAAGTGTCACAATTTTTTTGCATAGAAAGACTCCTGTCCCAAAATTTGCTTTTTATAAAGAAAAAGCTTGTTCAAAATTCATATTCTTAAAATGCTTTCTAATATGAAAGCTACTTGTCACAAGGTTTCTTTTTTTGTAGAAATAAAATCGGTCTGAATCAATTTTCTCTTCTGAAAATTTTTTTTCTTAAATTTTCTTTCTAAGTTAAAAAAACACAAATATTGCAAATTTCCTTCCCATATAGAAAAAATGGTGTACTAAATTTGCCTTTTGCCTACAAAAAATATTTACTAATTTACCTTCTGTGAAAAAAAGTTTGTCCCAAAATTAATCCTCTACTTTCTATATTCAAAAATTTTGTGATCAATATTTTTTATATATAAAAATGTTTTTCTTAAATTCACTTTTTATATTCAAGAAAAAGTGTTTAGTACATGTACTTTTGATAAAGAAAAAAATTTGTCCTAAAATTTATCTTTTATGTAGAAACTAGCTGCCGCTAATTTACTTGCTACATTACCAACTATTGTCTGAGCACAAAAATATTTTTTTCTAATTTAATTTCTATAAAAAATGTTTGTCCCAAACTTGATTTCGCTATAAAAAATTAATAAGAAATACAAAGAAAAAATTTTTTTTTCAAATTCCCTTCTGTAAAGAAAAATTTTTGTCCCACAATTAACCTTCTATACAGAAAAAACTTGTCCCAAATTTTGGTTCTGTATTAAAAAATTTTGACTCAGATTTACTTTCAATATAGAAAAATTTTTAAAAATGTATTTCCTAGAAACAAATAATATTGTCACAAATTAGTTTTTATATGGAAAAAAATTGTCACAAATTTTTATTTTTTATACTTTCAAAAAATTAATTTAAAAACTTGTAAAAAAGAAAAAGTAATTTCCACGTTCTTACTTTTCTTTGATTCTAATCAATTTTTAAGCAAGCAAGCTTTTTTTAAAAATTTTTTTTAAAAAATAGGTGTCCCAAAAGTAACTTTTCCGTATAGAATTAAAAAATTTTTACTCAAATTTACTTTCTATATAGAAAAAAATTTTAAAAATGTATTTCCTAGAAACAAATAATATTGTCACAAATTAGTTTTTATATGAAGAAAAATTTGTCCCAAATTTTTATTTTTTTAATTTCAAAAAAATTATTTTAAAACTTGTAAAAAAGAAAGATCGATTTCCACGTTCTTTTTTAATTTGATTCTAAACAATTTTTAAGCAATCAAGCTTCTCTTTAAAAATTTTCTTACAAAAAAGGTGTCCCAAAATTAATTTTTCTATATAGAATAAATCAACTCTAATTCTTCTTTTTGACTAAAACAAAAATTGTATTGACATATTATATTATACACAAAAATTTGCTTCCGATTTATTTGGAAAAATGTTTCAATTTTCTTTAAAAATAATTTATTCCAGTTTCTTTTAAAATAATAAAATTTTCCATATAGTTTTTAATTCTTTTAAGCTTTTCTCTTTAAATCTAAAAACATTTATCTAAAATTTTTCTTTATTACATTTAATTTCTTCAAAAAAATTTTTCTAAATTATTGCAATTAATGGTTTTTCGTAGAGAAATATTTTTTTACTATTTCTATTCACACGAATTGTTGTAATCCAATCTTAAAAAGCCATCTTAATACTGTTATTAACAGCAAATGTAAAAACCTTTAGATTCTCATAAACTGATAAATTTAAATGCTTTAAAAATTGTCTCAGCCATTCTTTGACTGCCATTTAATTGTGGCTTAAAAATGATACTCGTTATCAAGAATTTATACCCTGCCGCCATCATTTAATATGTCCAAGAAGATCAAAAAAAAAATATGTGTAACACTTAATTTAAGTTCACTTTCAAAGTTAAAAATCTCTTTTATTTCTATATTTTCTTTTTTTCTTCTTATAACATTTTTAAAACATCTCCTCCCACATTTTCATCTTGGTATTTATGGTGACTTTTTTTCTTTTAATTTTCACACAAACTCACTCTAAATTGCATCCTGTTATCTCTGTAGCGGCAGCAACAATAATAAAGAGGCTAAACCATTACAAACTATACCATTAACATGAACACTTAAAATTGCTATAATGTGTGTTTGCATGTGTATGTGTTTATTTTGCTTAAACACTTATGTATGGGTGTCAGTTTAAGCAACTTTTAAGTAAAAGTATTTATAAAAAACAAAACGAAAGCCTTAAGCACTTTTTCTTTCCTTCTTTTACTTTTCCTGCTTTTTTGTAGACAAATAAACATAAACATTGGTCTTCACACACACACACATACACATGCTTATAAATAAAAGTGGACCGAACATACTCATGCATAGAGACATTACACACTTTACTTATTTACACTTATGTGTGTATAAATAGATCTAGATAAATATTTAAGAGGACAGTTTGAAAAATGTTTTTAAAAATGAAATAACAATGAGAATTTAAATTTCTCGTTTTGCCATTAAATTTATTTATTTTAGTTGTATTTACAAAAATTTTCTTTAACTTAAGAAAATCCCTTGACACCATACCCCAAGAAATGGAAGCTTCATTGGCCTCTATCTGGCCTCTATTTTTTATAGACGTCTCTTTCAAGAATTTTTGTTTTTTTTTTTTTTTGCATCCCTGCGATAAAAATAAACCCCCGCAAGTTCCAATTTAACTCACACAGGCAAATATCCTCTTTTTATTTCTGACTTGAACTTTTTCTTATTTGTTATTGTTAACATTGTAATACCCTGTCTTGGAGCGCTTTTGCGTTTTCTGATGAGTAGTCGTCTAATGGTTCTAAGGAAATCAAAAACCCACATAATTCTAGGTCCCTGTTTTAGTTGTTTGTAAAGATGTTTAAAGGTAACGCGGCGGGATCATTTTTAATTTGAAACAATGAGTGGGAACTATCTGCAATATTTCAGAAAGCATCAACAGTATTGCGTTATTTTCAAGCTTCTAAAAAAAGTGTAAAAGCAATGCCCTGTTAATTAAGAGTTAAGAGCTTTAGAGATCGCATTGTTTTCACCCAGTGGTAACACCACCGTTAAATTAGAGCTCATATGCGAAGGTATCGAGGCTAATCGTGGTGACACCTCTATCTATTTCTTTGTAAAACACTTGACGTGTTTCCCATTTATATATAAATTTTATAGTTTAAGTTTAAATCACAAATACTTCGTTACATTTTCGTCAGAGCCTCAAGCATCAAACAGTCGTGTCTACATGACTATTAAGTTATTGAGGCCTTTGAAACATTCTTGGGTTCCAAAGCTTCACAAATAAGATTGCAATAAGTTTTTTGTAACAATAATAATATTTTAATTAAAGCTTTTTCAAGCTTTAAAACTTTTTCTAGCAACAAAGCTTTTTGTGAACTTTAAACTATTTAAATTTTTTTAATAGCCTTCCAAAATTGTTATGTTTAAAAAGGTCTTTTAATAAAACAAATAGTTTTTTTCACTTTTTTTATTTAAAACAGCTTTTTTTATTAAAATTTTAATGCGACTTTTCACTTCATCATCCTAAGAAATTATCAATTGACCCTCCAAAGCTCCCTTAATGTATTAAAGTTTATTACGTTACATTTTTTTCTACTTTGGCATTACTTTTGATAACAACAACAAACACAATAACAACAGTTAACAAACAAATAAAAGAAAAAAATAACAATTTAAAACTTTAGTTTTACTTTTCTCAGAACTTTTATTTTAATTTTCTTGTAAATAATGGTTAAAATTCTTTACCACACTAATGATAAGAATTATATGCAAAGAAGGAAAAAATATATAAAAAAAAACTGAAATATTATAATTCACATGCAAAACGGAAACGGATATGACACCATTTTGGGGCAAAACTTTGTAAACGAGTATCATGACAAATAATTTAAAGCAAAGACAAATAGGAAAATGTTAATCTTGTGCTACGAATATATTACTTTTTCTAAATTAAGAGAAATATTGTTTTTTTCTAAAATTAAGTAACATACTTTCTTTAGTTTTAAGAAAACAACAAACAAAAATATTTTTTTATATTTTTCAGCACCACACAACACACTAAACCCTGCAATATTTTTTTAAATATACTGTGAATAATTTTTGGGATAAAAACTAAATTCGGACAATTTTTATATTGGAAATATATATTTTACAAAATTTAGAAAACAACAACAAAATAGTTTGTCTAAAAAAATAAAAAAATTGTATTTAAAAATCTTTCCCATAAAGGTTTTATTGAAAAAAAATTATAATATTCAATTGGGACAAATTGTTTTTTTAAGAGAATCTACATGAAGCCTTTTTGTTCTAAACAAAAATAAGTCTTTCTTTCTAAAAACAAATTTGGGATTAACTTTTTGACCTTAGAAAAAAACTTCAAAATCAACTTTTTCTATAAATAAAAAGTATTGAACAAATATCCTAAACAAAAACTTGCAACAAGCATTTCTTAAATATTGACACACTAGTCTTTTAGACAAAAATTTTCTAAACATTTTGTCACATATTCAAAACACTTTCTGCCGTATTCATAGAAAATAAAATAATTTTGAAATGTGGTTTATGACAAATTTTTCATATAAATTTCTCCTAAAATATATTTCAAATCTATTTTGATTTTCTATGAACACGACAGTTTCTTTCTTAGGAAATATTTAAAACACACCTTTTGTGTGACCAAAAACTTGGGACATACTATTTTTAGAAAAAGAAACGAAAATTTGGGACACATCTTTTAAACAGATAAAATTCCACATTCAATACACTTTGTGTCCTTTGTGCCAATAAGAAACAATATGCAAAACTTGCAAAGAAAAAGACTAATGACATAAATTCTTCCAAAAAAACAAAATTGTGACAAAATCTATTTAAAAAAAAATTGGGAAACAATTTTTCTAATGAAAACTCTATTTAAAAAAATTTGGGAAACAATTTTTCGAATGAAAACTTGCAACATATGTTTTCGTTAAGAAAAAAATTCAAACATATTTACTTGCTAAGGCAAAATTTTAGGACACTTCATTTGGCAAATGAAATTTTTGGGACAAATTTTTTCTTAAGAAAGGATATGGGACACAATTTTTGTAATGACTACATTACAACATATTTCTTTTTGCCAATGATTTTGATTTTTAAAATTTTGGGACAGCTTTTTTCCAAAAAGAAAATTTGGGACAAAAATTTTTGAAGTGAATAAATTGAAAAATATTGTTTTTGCAAAGAAAAAATTCCAAAACATTTTCTTGCTAAAGTAAAATTTTGGAAAAATTCTTTTTTGAACAAAAAAAACTTGGACAAAAAAATTTTTGACATACTTCTTCTCCAACAATAAAATCTGTGACACTATAATGAAATATTTGTGACACTGCTTTTTAATGACAAATTTAAATTTAAAGAAGTATTTAATGAAGAATGTTTATTTCTGAAATAAAGTTAAAAATTTGGGACAAGATTATTAAAAGAAAATAATTTGGAACGATTTTTGAATTAACGAAGTTGTGTGGGTAAAATTTCAAAAAAAAAATCTGTAAAACAATTCTTTACACTAAAATATCGCAAACAGTGTTCTTGAACATTAAATGCAAAAGTTATAATCCTTTTCCCTGACTAATTTTTTTTCTCTTTTTTTTTAATTCAAGTTCTTAATTAAGATTGTTGTTATAGAAAGTAACTTTAAAAGGATGTTTAGTAAGAAAAACTGTAAATTATATTGAGAGAAAAAATATATAAAATCAGTTTGTCAACAGGATACAAGACAGCCTGATGATACTTTTCTTACTTTCTGTTTAGTTTCTCAGCAAATCATCTCCTGCGCACAAAATTTCCTTCTTGTTGGACTAATGCATCATTTTAGAAGATTAACGCCATTTAGAACTTAAACTTTTCAGCTGCAATCATGGCTTCGAGTAGAAGTTTAAATGTATGAAGTAAAATGAATAAATTGCCATGGCATAACGGAAACTGACCAGGATAAGCAGAAGCGTAAAACTTTAACAACTTTCTTAATATTTTTGTTTTACAATTTTCTTTTTCTTTTTCTTTTCATATATACAATATTTCGTTGCATACTTCAAGGATTATATGAATAAAAAGTGTTAATAACAAATGTTGGCATTAAAGCCAGCAAGATACGATGGAGTTTTTTTTTTTTTATTTGTTGTTATAAAATAGTTTTGACTACTGAAACTTTTCTGTAGATTCTTTTCTCTTCATGATTTTTGCTTATTTTCTTTTATTATTATTTCTGAAATCAACTTTGGCAAGTAGGTTTCATGCTGGTGCATTAAGCTAAGAAAAGATTGCAATTGTGATGAAATGGCCGTTGGTTAGTTGGAAGCAGTGTCAGTTCGGTGCTGCTCAGCAAAATGGACAGACAACAGCAGGAAGTTAAAACTTAAGAGAAGTACTGCTGGTTCGCTGCAAACACTGCATTCATTTATATGATGCAAGCAAGTTTTCTTCTAACTTTAGTTTTTATTCTGTTTAGCTTCGAGATAAGAAATGTATATTTAAGAATGAGTAAAAAATATTTCTCTTTTTTTCTCCTCTAGATTTACAAAGGATGTTTGTTTAAGTTTTTATGATTATTTTTTTCTTTCTTTAAATTTAATATTTTCATGTTGAGTTGTTGCAGTCAGAGTTTTTAAAATAAAATATTTTATTATTTTTTCTTTTTTATTTTTTAATTTTTCTGTTTTTTATCACAAAAAAAAATAATTTTTTGTAGTATAATTTACATTAATACGATAAATTAAAATAAAAATACGTTGTATCTGGTTGTTGTTGTTAAAACTAAGTTGACATTTTAAAATTATGGTAATTGAAATTTGTGTACAAATTTTCTAATCTACAAATGTAATTCTAAATAGTTCTGCTTGTATGAACTGAATTAAAAAAAAAAATTTAATTTGAATGAAGAGATCTGTGAGGAATTGTGTCAAGTTTTCCTGCAAAATAGGCATCAGAATATTCACTGGGGCATTCAGCAAGCTTTCGTTATGTTTTTTAAGGGAAAAGTTCTCATTTTTTTTTTTTTGGGTAAGATTTTAGTCTCAAAGCTGCGTCTTATATTAAAGAAAAATTAATCAATCGAGAATTATAACAGCCGGCCTGCAAGGTAAACCTTTATCTCGCGTCTCGATGGGAACACCCTTTAACTTTTTTAACTAACTCTTATAGTGGACATAGTAATGCTTCCTCTGTAAAAATTTCAACTGCATGCTTTTTCCTGTTTCAAACATAAGGCCATATTTGTCAAAATCGCAGCCTGCATGGAAACACCTTGTAATTTTTAAATTCGTCGTTTACACTATTTTTATTAAGACATGTTTTTACATACTCTTCTTCAATTCAAAAAACCGGTTAAAAACCTAACACCAAATACAGGGTGGCTAAAGAAAGCTGCTATCAAAAAAAACGTAACAACGTTTTTTCTGTTTAACCAAACAGGGGGAAAATTACGGCACTCGATATCGATTGAAATTTCAATAGAATTTAAATGTAAATTTCGATCGATATCGATTGCCATAATTTGCCCCCCTGTTCCATTTTTATTTTATTTTATAGATTGATCTTTATATTTAGATTTTAAGAGTTGCGACAAGAAAACAATAGTTCGGATATTGCGTCGCTTATACGCTTTAAAGTCTGTAATTTCAGTCCAAAGAGACTATAGGCGCACGTTCTGGCGGAATAATTTTTGCAAGCGTGGCACCATCGCAAAAAGGACTTATCATCGACATCTCTCTGTTTAAACACAAAAAACTATCACAGTTGTAACTGCTGCCATAGAATCCAATCCTAGTGTTTCGACAAGAAGCTTATCTGCTCAACTGGGTGTCACAAGACAGTTACTGTAGATAAGTTTGCATCAAGATTTAAACTTATTTCCATATAAGATTTAACTAACAAGCAAACTAAACACAATAGACTTCCCGATTCGCGAAAATTCCCTAATAAGCTGATTTTAAGAAACTCCATATTCTATGGGCCCTCCAGTTCTGCTGATTGTAAACAGGAAGTTAGCAAAATAAAACCAACAAATTTGTATGATTTAAAGCAATTGAGAGAACTCCTCTGCAACTCACTAGGCAGCAGTGAATGGCTTTTTGATATGATGTCGCACATGTGTCATCGAGGCCATTTAAAATCTATTATTTTCAAATCTATATGAATTTTTTTAATGAAACTGTAAAATTTTTCAAATAAAATCACCAAAAATAAATATATAAATTTAACAAAAACTATTTAAGTTTCTTGTATAGCAGAACAATAAAATCAAGTCACTATAGGTACACCCTTTATTTTTAAGGTTTATTTTTTATTTTTTAGCGAATATAGAAATACTTGAATATAAAATATCTGAATATTGCGGTACAAAATTACGTTACTATTGGAACACCCTTTAATTTAAAGATTTACGTTTCCTACTTGTTGCTTTAGCGGACATGGGTTTACAATTCAATCAAAGCAATATTTCTATGAATATCTCGTCACTTTTGGAACACCCTTTAATTTTTTGTATTTTTTTTATATTGGGTATAATAATACACCTAGAAAAAACCTTTTGATTCAATTAAAAGTTTCATTTGTATTTAGATTATGTCAATCTTATTAAATAATTAATTAATTAATAATTAAATTTTTCATTAATTCAATTAAATTTGTAATTGATGCAATTAATTTTTTAATTTTTAATTAAATATGTAATCAATCAGTCCAAAATTTTATTAATATGCTCGTTCTCGTTCTTAATAAGAGTGAAAACTTTTGTGTGTGTACACCTTTATGGATATCAAGATCAAGAGTGCACCTAATACGATTCCAGAGATAGAGAGTTGAGTACGAAACCTTAATAAAAATTAATAAATCTTAATTTCAAGAAAACACAGCATTGGTTCAAATAAACTACAAAATAAATTTATTAAACAACGAGACGACTAAAGTGTTTGGCGAAAACTCGCATGTAATTTGCGGTCACTTTGCTAATACTCTTGGTATTTTGTTAAATAATTAAATATTTTAACTATGAAAATGCCCTCAATAGAAATAAACCAAAAAGGGATAATGAATTTGTCTGCCTAAACTAATTAACGTTAATGTCCTTAATTATTTGTCAGACCATAAGCTGCAATTAATATGCAACTCATAATGCATTTCAATTCGAAGACATACATATTCAAAGAAGTCTAACACTCAAATTCACATTTAACTGATTTTACTTTTTATTATGATTTAATGCTTCAATTACTCAAATTGGGGAAGGGGAGATAAAACAAAAGGACATAAGTCTTTGCAGCCATGGCAAAAAAAAATTGTCAGTGTTTGTTTAATTGATGTTTTTGTAGCTGTAGGAAATCAAAGTAAAAAAAATTTTCTGTGGCGTTTTGCTAAATGTTTGCAAAAACGAATGAAATAAATGTCATCATTTTATTTTCTCTACTTATTAGCGATTTTAGTTATGACTCAATTTACTATTGCTATTGGGGATCATGTTGTTTGGCTTTACTACGATGTTGAAGATATTGTTGTTTTTTAAATACGAGATATTTGGTAGCGAGCGTATAAAATGTAATCGCCTTCCAAAACATTAGCAAATTTTTTTTAATAATTTTATATTTTTCAACATTTACGAAAATAGAGTGCGAGTAAAATAAAAACAACAAAACACAGGTGGAAAAGGGTATATATATATCATTCCGTTTCTTATTTTATAATATCCATTTCCTATGTAGAGCGAAGTCGATTAAGCGATGTTTGTCTTACCGTCTGTTAGTCTGTCCATTCGTGTTTGTTTTGAAATTATTTTTGATAAGGCACTGGAGGAGCTAGCGAAAATTTAAATACGCCCATTGATTAGACATATTTTCCCAAAAACTACTTTTGTAAATCATCAAAACTGATTTATGTCCTTCGAGGCAGCGGGCAAAACATGACTCCTTTCTCCAATTTTTTCATATCTTTTCTTTAACATTCTCTAGTATTTCATGCAGGTGGTTGTTGTTTGTGATAAAAAAAATTTATAAGCTTTCATTTGATGCTAAGTTGGGAACTGGGGACTGAAAAACTTTATGGCAGCAAAGAATTTCTAGTTTTTATTTAAAATATTCAAAGGGAAATCCGCATTATGGTAGATGTGGTAATACATAGTATATAATAATTCGGCATAGCCAAATGTAGCACTCCTACTTGTTTTTTTTTTAATAAGAAAATTCCGATCCGAGTGCTTCGAGTCAAATAAATTATTAAAAATTCACCTTTAAAACCAATTTAAATTCGCTTATTTAGAAACTAAAATAATTATAACAATATTTAACCTGATTAAAAGTGATAACCAATCCAAAAAAATTATTTCGTAAATATTTGCTCGACAACAAAATTTTGTCGAATTCTGTAAAGTCGAATACTGTTGCAATTTCAATAAAATAATGACTTAAAGTACAAAACTTTCTTTCGCAAAAATATCGTTGAAGCTTAAGACTGTCCATTGCAATCGTCGGTGCTGAACATCATATAAAACCTTTAGCAGCCCTTAGATCATGACAAAAAACAGATGAAAACGTCCGCATACATTTGTAAATAATTTTTCTTTCTAAAAATGTTTAGAAAATTAATTAAAAAAGAACCAAAAAAAGCCGAAAATAAAGTGAAATTTCATTAATTTATAAAATCGATGGTTCGAATCCTGGTCAGGGAAAAAATTAAAAATTAAAAAACAGATACTTTAAATTTAATTGCGGAAAAACCTTTTGATTGCAAATACCACTGCGGATCATTATTCTGTATTCAAACTTTACGGCTTTCTCTTGCTATATTTCTTGATCCTACCGGTCTTGTGAACCCGTGGTCTCGTATTTACTAAACATGCGTTGTTATTATTACAAACGCAGTCATCCACGCTACATTACTGTGTTACTCCGGCGAGACATGAACTACTCGATGCCTTAACCATCTACAGACATCTCCACTACTCTTTTTATTCAAGCCAGTCATCCTCTGTAATCCTATAGCCACAACACATGTCTGCCATACACTGCTGTTATGCTTTTACACTTCCCTGCGCTAACCGCTACCGTCCTTACTTTTTATTATAAAGGGCTTTTGACAATTTTATATTACTCTTACATTAAATTGGACGTCTCCACTAAATTATCTGCCATGGCTTTACACAATAATTGTCTTTTGCCTTTCGGGAGGTTTGTACTGCTGTTTATTAATTTTTTTTTGCATTTTAACAATTATTATTTTCCGTTGTACGCATGTCTGAAGGCTGGTTCGAACTCACGATCACACCATAAGTTGAATTAACTTATTCACCACGCTCATACGGAAACAACAGCAGGGGTTGCCAGATTTTATTATTCGTAACAATATTGTTGCGTTCACCCTTTTTTAAACGTAGGTGTCATTTTATTAGTAAATAAATAAGTCATTATTTATTCGACTGTTCAATTTCTTCCATTTCTTGCTCTAAACATGCTCTTTTATATTCACACATTCATTCACAGATATGATCAAGATGTGTGTCAATACCTGGCCATGGTCCTTTACCTGACGATGGTCTTACCTCTGAGTGCAATATAAAGCGTCGACTAGCGCCCTCCAGTCCACATAGCCAACAGACGTACAATTCTACGAACATGGCTTGAAGGACCACGAACTACTCCTCGCTTAAGGGTTGGAGACTATCTAACCCCGTCTTTTGAGTGTGCAACAGCACCCTTCAATCTTTTCCTCACTATCCCTTTTAATAGAGACTTATTAACCACACCCACCACGTGTACCCCAAAGAGTTCCCACCAATAACCGGCTACAGAGATGGGCGAATCTCCGTATGGGCTGCCGGTTTTCATGGTGCCAGTATGACTAAGGATACCGGTGCATCCGACAGTACTCAACATCCCATTCAGATTTTGCGCGTGCACAGCGGGGGATTGGTTTCCCCTATAACCCAAAAGCACTTCGTCTAAACCTAGGTTAGTTCAGCCAGATTCTGGTTGATATTCAGTTTTAGCATAAGTCGAACTGTTTGATGTCTTGTTTAGTAAATATTCGCCTTACAGCCGAGCAGCCATCCAGCCCGCAATATGAATTTACAACAAACCCTTTTAGCAATCAGACCAATATTTTAATTAACTCAGCAACAAATTTTCACTTATTGTTGTTATTGTGTCACCTATCCCTCTCGCTAAGACTTCGTTAAAGTTTGGATCAGGAATTTCTTGACTTAGTATACAAGAACCCGCCTTCATCTACCGCAGCAACACAACACATGTTTTTTTGATTTCTAATTGAGAATACGAGGGCTGCTATATATATTTATGGCCTGGCAACACTGAGTGCTGCCATGTGCATTCTGACATTTCGATTGGAAAGTTTGTAATTTTTAAGCATAATCGTTCTCAAAACGTTTTGACGTATGACCATTATTTGTGTTGTTAACAGCGACTTGAAAAAATTAATACAGAAAAAAATGGAATTAATTCGTGAACATTTTCGTGCCATCATTTTTCACAACTTTCGACGTGGATTTTCACGACAAGTGTGCATTGATGAACTTAAATCTTTGTATGGCGATGAAGCACCATCCTATAGCACTGTGAAAAATTGGTATAATGAATTTAATCGTGGCCGAAGCTCGCTCAAAGACGAATTCCGTGAAGGTTTTCCAAAAACGGCTGTTGTGCCAGAGAACATTGATGCCGTGCGTGAACTCATAATGCAAGACCGACATGCGACATACCGAGATATAGAGACATCCTTGGACATTTCTTCCACCAGCATACATTCGATACTGCATGAACACCTGGCCGTTAAAAAGGTTTGTTCTCGTTGGATCCCGCACAATTTGAAAGTCGCTCAAAAAACGGCTCGTGTCGATTGGTGCAAAGAAATGTTGCAAAAATACGAAAAGATGTTTATAAGATCGTCACAGATGCCGAATCATGGATCTATGCGTATTAGCCCGAAACGAAACAACAATCGACCGTGTGGGTCTTCAAAGACGAGCAAAATCCAACGAAAGTTGTTCGTGGAAGAAGCACTTCAAAGCAAATGGTCGTCTGTTTCTTCGGCAAAACTGGTCATGTGGCGACTGTTCCGCTTGAGCAATGTAGGATGGTCACTTCTGAGTGGTACACTACAATTTATTTGCCTGAAGTCATCGGAGAAATTCGAAAAACCAACAAGAGAAGACGAATCATTGTTCACCATGACAATGCGAGCTCTCACACATCGGCTCAAACCAGAGCGTTTTTGACCGGCCAAAACGTCGAATTAATGGGTCATCCGCCATACAGCCCTGACTTGGCACCTTATGACTTCTTCTTGTTTCCGCACATCAAGAAAAAAATGCGTGGTCACGATTTTCGTCGCCAGAAGAAGCTGTTGAAGTGTTCAAAAACCATGTTTTAGAGGTGTCTCAGTCGGAGTGGAAAAAGTGCTTCGACAACTGGTTTGAGCGCATGCAAAAGTGTATAAATCATGCTGGAAAATACTTTGAAAAACAATAAAACCATTTTTGATTATAAATATTCGCATTTTCACTATTAGGCCAGAAATATAAAGAGCAGCCCTCGTATGGGAGGTTTGAATTTATATTTTAAATTTATTCGCTTATTAACCACTCATTCAACAATTGTATTATTTTTGCCCGAGAATCTGTTAACATTTGAACACTAAACTTCTTTTTATTCTTTTTACCTTACTACCAGTGCCATTATGTCGAAAAAATCAGATGTTCAAAACGTGATTCTACTGGCACCCTCCTTCTTAATCTGGTTTTGATAAAAACGAAAGAATAGTTGTGCTCTCTGCTTATTTTTAATTTTGAAAAGATAACCTGAATATTTCCATACAAAAATAAAACTGATTAAATCTCACCAATATGTTCTTTTTGTAATTGTGTCCAAATGCGTTTATGTTTAGCCCCAGATGTTGTTGTTTTGGTCAACGAATGCGACGCAATTTTTGGGCTATTTGACAGTTTTACATTTAAAGCAAATGTGGTCGCTGGCATAACAGTGTGTTTATGTTGTTAATTTAACCGAGAAACAGAAAACCCCATCGTTTGTTTCGCTAAATGACTGATTGGTTGGTTGACTGCATTTCATCACAGTTTTACTATTTATTTTTTTTTACTCATTTTCCGGTATCTTTCTGTTTCTACTCAATCATTCATCAACACATTTGCTATTGTTATTGTTGTCGGGCACAGCCCTGATGAACATCAGTTCTATCACTGTCAGCACTATCATCATCATCAGCAATATTATTGTTATCATCATGATGTTGATGATTTTCCAGTAGCAAACAAATTTATGTTAACTTGGCCAAAGAAAAAGAATACTTACAGGCTTACGCACACGCACACACTTATACATATACATACATATAGTATCATTCAAACACAGAAAACTCAATGATTATTTGTAATCGTTTTGTTAGTTGACCATTATTTTGTACATGTTTGTCATTTCATTTCATTCCACTCGGACATGTTTTCAAATGGGTTCGTTGTTACTGTTGATGCTGTTGTTGATATTTAAATCACAAAACCATTTTACCTGTTTCTTTTTCTTCTTTTTTGTTTTGTTTTTGCCTTTTTAGGAAAACAATATGTTGTCACTGTCGGAAACATTAAATCCTTTTGTTTTTAAGTTAATGGAAAAATGCATTTTCTATTAGTCACCAATGCTGTTGACTGCTGTTGACTTTGAAACAATCGTAACAACATTACAAATTTAAATCTCATGTTAAACCGAGGTAATAGTATATTATACAAGTATTAATACAGCTTTATAGTGCTGATACGAGTAGTTATTGGTTGTATTAAAAAATTATATTAAACGAAAGGTGTAAAAATAAATCAAGAACGAAATTTTTTTTTAGTTTTTCAAAAATGTTGAATTTTAATCAATCAGTTGCTATTTCGTCCTGCAAAAAAATTTTTTCACCAATAATTTTGTTTTTTCAATTAAAAAACTTTATTATATATTTGCATCCTACAAAGAAAAGGACATAGTTCTATAATTACTACAAAAATTTTATAATATTCAAATTATTGACAAAAAATTTCGATTTGTCAAAAAAAATTCTCGATAATTAAAAGTCATACAAGAAAGTGAGCTCTAAAGTTCGATTTTTGATCAATAAATTCAATTTTCAAATAAAAACCTAATAACTGTGATAGATATAAACATCTTACGCCGAAGAGATTCTTTACATCTATCAAAGGTTTTGTTTGTGTTAGGATTTAAAACTTTTTAAATTGTTATTTCTTTCAGTTGCTTAGTAATTACAAAAAACTCAAAATTTTTTAATTTAATAATTAATTAAATCAATTCTAAATTTAATTTAAAAAAGACAAGAATTTTCTAATAAAACAGTTGATTGAAACAATTAAACTAGATTAGTCTTTATTTATTTAATATCCCGTTTTTATCATCTTGACGTTGCGTTGGCCCTTTTATTTAGGTATGAGATTTCAGAATTAAAGCTATGGAGAAGAAAGCGTTTCACTTTCCGTCTTTATTATCAGTGATCATCTTAAAAAAATTATTAAAAATTTTTTAGATTTTTAATCGATAGATTCGATCTTTTACATAAAAACCTAATAACTGTGATGGATAAAAAAACCTTACGCCGAAAAAAATCTTTGCATATTTCAAAGGTTCAGGTTTTTCAGATTGAAATTTAATTAAATATTTATTTAATAATTAAATAATTAATTAAATCAATTCTGAATTTTATTTAAAAAGAAGACAAGATTTTTTTAATAAAATATTTAATTGAATTAATTAAAACCAATTAAAATTGTAATAGCCTTTTTCAGAGTAATTTTAAATTTAATTCCAAACTTTTATTTTACAATTACATATTTTCTTTAAAAAAAAATACGAGTAGGAGCTTAAGTCACATACGAAGACTTCTATTCATTGTATGGACCAGCCATCTTATAATTTTTAGCTTTATCGTTTTCTTACTTGTTGTTGTAAATTATAGCCATACCCGTTTAAATTACGCCCTCTATAGCAACACCCTTTAAGTTTTAAATTTATTGCCTTCACTTTGTAAATTCCAAACGTCACTTTAGGAACACACTTTATATTTTGTTTTTATTTTTAATTTATCGTAATTGTTCTTATAGCGGACAAAAAAATACAAAATACAAGGACACGTACATAAAATCACATTACTTTTGGGACACCTTTTAGTTAATTATATTTTCATTTTTTATACTCCCATTTATCATCTATCTTAACGGTTGTTTGTCAACATCATGGCCTCTTGGAAAGAACCCTTTAATTTTTAGTTATCGTTTACACTTATATTAGAACCAGACATATTTTACTCTGTTTTACATATTAATAACTGCGTACTAAGATTGAAAAACGAAAGTGATATATTTTAAAATTACATCACTATCGGGACACCCTTTATTTTTGTTTTTTTTTTATTTTTATTTTTTTTTTTATAAAATACTTAAAATTAAAGTGTCTGTGAAATTTAAAGTGTGTGTGAAAATCACGTTACTTTTGGGACACCCTTTAATTTTTTCTTTTAATTTTTTTACTATAGCAGTCATAGTATACTATTTACTATGCAGTTATGACGTGTCTGCCTAAAAAAGTTAAAAAAAATAAAAGTTTTTAATCCGGTACACCCTCTTTTTTTTAATTTATGGTTATAACCACCATATTAATACCTATTCTGTCAATAATTGAGAAATCTACGTATTACGGTTCCAAAGATAGGGGGCACATTACGGACAGATATAAAGTCATTGTTGCGAAAACAATAGAGTTGCGTTTTTACTCTTTGGCTACGGAACCCTAAAAAGAGTTCATGATTAATTTTTTTTTATTTTTTTTTTATTTTTTGCTTTTTTATATTCGACAGATAATCTTAAGACGACAGAGTCAATTGTTTACATCATTCATAAAAACAACTCAGCAGCTGCTTCTATCAAAATGCACATTTTACTACACTTTTAATAATACACTGAGAAAAACTCAAACTAAATAAAATTAGTAAACTGAACAAAGGAAATTCTTGCGTCCAAGCTTTTTTTTATATACAGAGAAAAAAGTAAAATATTTTATATTTAAATATAAGAATTATTCAATATTTTTTAGTGTATTTTAAGCTTTAAACAAAAATATAAAAATATAAATTATATTTTTCTTAGTTGTACCAAATAAAAACAACAATAACAACCCAGCAATAGCAAAGTTGTAAAAACAACATGCGTCAACAGACTTTCAATTTTCTTCACAGAATTTTTCCAACTCTATAGTTTAACGTTTTCCCCATAAAAAAAAATGTTGCAAAAAAATCCAGTTTAAGAATAAACGACGATATTTACCATGATGTAGAATACAAAGGAAAAATAAAAGGAAAGAAAAGTGGCTGCTATTCATGCGTTAACTTGTAACAACTCATAACTCATTGAATATGTTAAGTGGAAAAACTCGTGACCGAAATTCATAAAATTTTGTAATGAGAAATAATAAACACAACAACATGGGAGACAACACAGAAATCAGCTTAAAGTTATTTACCAGGCCACTTTGAAGATAAAAAAAATAAAAATAGAACAGAAAACAACTTCTTAAAAATTGTAAGAAAAACATGGTAAAAATAGTTGCTATTTTATCTACTTCTCGAACACAAGCTACTCACGCAGTCATATTGAGAACAATTGCAAGAGTTGATAAAAAAAGAAAGTCCACCCATTCAATGAGAAACAACTAACAATTTATTTTATCGTGTAAACACTGTGGATGTTGTTTGAATATAAAAGAAAAGTTATAAATTAAATAAAACTTTTTTTCTCGTTTTGATCATAAAATGACAGATTTAGCACTTCGTTGCTCTTTTATAATGCAATTTAAAAAGAAAACAATTTTAATATTTAATCAAGTATGGAAATACACATTTAAATATTATTTATTGTGAAAAATCATTCAGAATTTTAAGGTTAAATTTATATAAAAGTAAAGATAAAAATGGCAAAGTTTCTTATTGCTAGAGTTAAAAATGATGGAATTATTAAATATTAAAAATATTCAAACCGACTTATCAATTCACCTGTACTTTTTATATTTATCCTGGCTGAAGTTACTCATTTGATTTTAACCTTTTTTTTAATGAAAGCTGATGCTTACAAACTGTTCCCATTTATAACAAATAAGTTCATAATATTTAAAATTAAAGGGTGCCCCACACCTTAAGCCGTAACGGACACCCATCCATATAATATTTTATCAAAATTGATATCACTATAGCTCACAATAACAAAAAGTAATAAAAAGGTAAACTTAACTGTTAAAGGGTGTCCCCCATAAGTGCCACAGTTTGACTTATCGTACTCTATCTGAACCGCTATAGTCAAATACTTAAAAATTACAAACAATATTTACTTCAATGTCTCTTTTGATAAACAATAAAATAACATAAAACTGCGAATTAAAGGGTGTCCCCATAGGAGATGTTATTTTAAACGTTATAAATGGTGGCTACAATTAACACAGAACACCTATCGATAAGTTCTCTATAACAACAATATAAAATTCTAAATTGTAAGTTAAAGGGTGTCCCCATAGGTGATGTTATTTTGTGTAAGTGGCCTTATCTTTTGAACCGTTACATACAGATACTAGAAATTTAAACAAAGTGTGTAAATTCTACGTTCAAAAACGAAATTATAAATAAAGTAAAGGGTGTCCCTATAGCTGCCATCATTTGAGTTATAGGGTTCCATCTCTTAAGCCGTTATAGTCAAACACAAGAAATTTACACTGAATGTGTACTTCAATTTTTTCTATATTATTATATTTAAAA
The DNA here is from genome assembly GCA_916610165.2 of Gymnosoma rotundatum. Classification (NCBI taxonomy): domain Eukaryota; kingdom Metazoa; phylum Arthropoda; class Insecta; order Diptera; family Tachinidae; genus Gymnosoma; species Gymnosoma rotundatum. The sequence goes on from OU744338.1 coordinate 121,197,973, forward strand.
TTTGAAATTAAAGGGTGTCCCCGTAGATGACGTTATTTGATGTATGTAGCATTGTGTTCTGAACCGTTATAATAATAAAATTCTATTTTTAAATCCACTACAACATCAATATAAATTAAAAATTTTGAAATTTAAAGAAAAGGGTGCCTCCATAGGTGATGCTATCTTATGTATGTGTTTGATCCAATACATACAGACACTCAAAATGAAACAAAGCGTTAAATACTATGTATACGATTACGGGTATAAAAAAAACTAGAGGGTGTCCTCATAGTTGACGTAATGAAACTTATACGGCCCTATTTTTTGAACCGTTATAGATTGAAAAGTAAAATTGTAGCAAAGTGTGTCTGTCTGCTTGAAATTAATTAAATTAAATTAAAAAATTTGTATGTTTAACTACTTGGATGTTTGTTGCTCAGCCGCGACTAAGGTTCAAATCGATTCTGGTAAAATTTAAATTTTGGTTATATGTTTATGTTGATGATCATATAAAATACACTTTTAGAAAGTGTTTAAAATTTGTATGAATTTGTATGAATTTAATACAAGCATATTTTTTTATATTTGAACATCTAAAAGGCAATTTTTACAACTTTGCTTTCACCACTTAAAAAGTGTGGTATCTTATATATAAGAATAAAATTATAAAGATTAGCTAACACATGTGGTGTAGCCGCGTTGGCTGCATAAGTAGAGATATTTGCTTGTTGTAAGAAGGAAAGAAAAATCACAAGACGTGAGTTCAAATCCCATAATGAGAAAAATGTAAAATTTGCTGGGTAGCCACACTAGATACGTTCTTTCAAAAGGTAAATAAATCGAAAACAGTAGTTGAAACATCCCGTGGTATCGATAAAATAGACACAATTTGTGTGTTTAAGTTTCGCCATACTTTAAAGGATTATGTTTGTCAAACAAGACAAGTACCTCAAGCCTCCTCGGGGTAACATAGTATTATAGCATAAAGGACTTCTTGTGCAAGTGGAAAAAAAGCGCATGTGTAGTAAACCAGAAATCGTGGGCACAAATCCATCCCTATGTGTGAAAAAGAAAAGATGTAATAAAAAGTTGCAGGATTGCAACTAAATATTACTTGGTAAGAGAGGAGCTAAGCTTTATAGTTTAAAGAGCAGCGACGCTTTATAGCATTAATGTACAGCATCTCCGAGTTATGAAAAATTGAATGGATGCAAATTTATGAATTTCTATTTTTTGTTTACTCTCATTTCTGTTCTTCTCTTTCTTCCTCTTTAGTTTCTTCTTCTTCTTTTACCTGTTTTTCTTTTTCACACTTCTTTCCCTTGTATTCTTATTTGTCTTCTCCTTTTTCATCTTCTTGTCTTTCGCTTATAAGCTCCGTTTTTCTTTTCACTTTCCTTTGTTTACCTTTTCAATGTTCTTTCCTTTTAACCAATTTGTTCATTCGTTTTTTTTTTATTTTTTTAAATTTCCTTGGAATTTCTTTTTTTTGGGTTTTTCTTAACTTTTCCCCTTTCTTTTATTATTCTTAATCAATTTTTCTTTCTTTTTCATTCCATGTCATGTGAATTATATTACTTGCAATTTATTTCTTTCATATTTAAACTGTGTTCCAATCGCAAATTTTTTATCATTTAATCAAATAATTCAAGTTTATGTATGTCCCATCCCTGGCACGAAACAATTTCTTTGCTTTAAAATATAAAAATTAATTTTCTTTATTATACGAATAATATTTAAAATTTCGATGTTACAAAAAAAAAAGATTTTTCAGGTCATCCTTCAGATAACAAACTTTATATATTTTAACCCACAGCTTCCTTTCCCACACATATTGTAAATGAATATGAACTGCGATAGCCACAGGAATCAGAGATTTCAATTTTCTTTAATTTTTATTTCATAAATGACAACAACAAAATGTTCCTGCAATTTTTTACTATTTTTCTCATTTTTTTATTTATTTAAAAAGTACGTGCTTGGTTTTAACTCCTGTTATTGTCCTTAAATGTGGAATTTGTAAAGAATTGTTCTTTCTGTTCATTTCGATATCTGCATGTGTCTGTATGTGAGGGTGGGAATAAATGTCCGCTGCTTACCACTTTTTATTCAGCTTTTTGTTTACTAGAGCACATTTAAAGTATGGAAAAATTAACACACACGTTGACAATATTTTATATAAAGGGTGTGCAAAAATTTATAAAAATAATCTGTTCTTACAGTGTATTTCTTAGTTGAATTGAGAACCATAAGCCACCATATTTTTGTGACAAAATTTCAATTATGCAACGTTGCCTTCTACTACAATGTACAGAAAAAATTTAGTTCTATCTTGTTTTTAATTTTATATAATTAAACTTCTATGCCAAGAGGATAGAACTTTCCTTCTGGCAAAGATTTTAGAAAATTGTGCAGGTAAGTACTTTTTGATTATTACACGTACATGTTAAGCTATTGAATGGATAACCTCACGGTCAGACAATCTTTAACTTCTAACATAAAGTTTATTACTTGTAAGTTCCCATCTTTCCTCGCTACAAAGCAATTTAAATTTAAAAAATTCCAAATTTTCTATCACAGGAAAAATATATGAATGTGGCATAGTGACAAAAACTATATTATGATTCCTTTTACAATATATGATTGCGGCGAATAAAGTTTTTAATATTCAACGATATATAAATATATAAAGTTTTTATTATAATATGATATTTACAACCATAATATATTATCAGCAACCATATTTGCCCTATTCACAAGCACCCTAGTACGTGCTAAGTGCTAACAAAATACAACGGTGCTAGCTGTGCTGTTGGTAATTTTCATGCAAACATGCGATACAACACTTAGTACTTTTTTTCATATGTTTTTCAAACGTTGTATTTGTTTAAATGTTTTATGTTAAAATGAATTATTATTTTTGTGTTCATGTGTGAATTATATTAAATTAAATTGAATTAAAAGATATTTTTATTAGTTTTATTTATTTAATTTATTGATTTGACTGATTTATTAGAAAGTTGAAGTTGAAAGTTGAAAGTTGCCAATATAAAAACTGTTCTTTAAGATTTAACATTGCTTTAATGATTCGATTTCTAATATTTTGTATAGTACCGCCATCACCTATACCAAAAAGAGATGCTACCTTACGAACACAGGCACCATTTCCTTAAGATCCCAAACAGTAAAGTACAATTTTAAGCTGCAAGTCAATGCGTAGTTGGAGCCTTTCGCCAATTGTGTGAAAAACATCGTCATTTTTTATAAGGTCGAATATATAGGCAAATTCCTCTGGCCGTAGCCGTATCATATGAAGAAATCTTATTTGATCAAAATATCTTTAAACCCGATTATGCCATAATGATGATTTTGGTAGCCCTAAATGTATAATTCTGCGACTGGAGAGTAAGTACATTAGGTTCATCCTAAAAATGTCTTGAATTTCATCCTCACACAAAAAATTTATTAATTTACTTTTTTCTGTTTTCTCCCCCATTTGGCTTATAAATAACAAATGATGAATAGCACTTTTCTTCTTCTTATTTACTTTTTGACGTATGAAGTACAATGTACAATGGCACACTGATACAATGGTTGTTCACAAAGAAGTAAACAAAAGGTAGTATGCAATACTACCTACACCTTAGCAGAGCTTGTGAATACGGCAATTATGTAACGTTATGTAACAAAAGTATACTAAATATAAACAGCTAATTTTTGGGTATTCAAAACTAATCTAGTTTCACCCTTTCTTGCCATGTAGTGATTAATTAAGAACCTATAGATTAATATGAAAACGCTTATTTTTAAAATATTGTTTGTTAAAAATGAAAATAAAAACTAAAAATAAATAAAAAGTAACAAAACAAATAAAAAAGGGAGCAAAAAAATTTTTATATGATAATTTTTTATTACATTGTGATAATATAGTACTAAAATATGTTTACATTTTTAAACATATTTATGGTTATATTTAACTATGTTACGAGGGCTGCTATATATATTTCTGGCCTGGCAACACTGAGTGCTGCCAAGTACAATCTGACATTTCCATTGGAAAGTTTGTAATTTTTAAGCATAATCGTACTCAAAACGTTTTGACGTACGACCATTATTTATGTTGTTTACAGTGACTTGAAAAAATTTTTATAGAAAAAAATGGAATTAACTCGTGACCATTTTCGTGCCATCATTTTTCACTGCTTTCGACGTGGATTATCACGACAAGAGTACATTGATGAAGTTAAATCTTTGTATGGCGATGAAGCACCATCCTATAGCACTGTGAAAAATTGGTATAATGAATTTAATCGTGGCCGAAGCTCGCTCAAAGACGAATTCCGTGAAGGTCGTCCAAAAACGGCTGTTGTGCCAGAGAACATTGATGCCGTGCGTAAACTCATAATGCAAGATCATAATGCATGCGACATACCGAGAGATAGAGACATCCTTGGACATTTCTTCCACCAGCATACATTCGATACTGCATGAACACCTGGCCGTAAAAAAGGTTTGTTCTCGTTGGATCCCGCACAATTTGAAAGTCGCTCGTGTCGATTGATGCAAAGAAATGTTGCAAAAATACGATTGCGGTGCTTCAAAAGACGTTTATAAGACCGTCACAGGTGGCAAATCATGGGTCTATGCGTATGAGCCCGAAACGAAACAACAATCGACCGTGTGGGTCTTTAAAGACGAGCAAAATCCGACGAAAGTTGTTCGTGGAAGCAGCACTTCGAAGCAAATGGTCGCCTGTTTTTTCGGCGAAACTGGTCATGTGGCGACTGTTCCGCTTGAGCAACGTAGGACGGTCACTTCTGAGTGGTAAACTACAATTTGTTTGCCTGAAGTCATCGAAGAAATTCGAAAAACCAACAAGAGAAGACGAATCATTGTTCACCATGACAATGCGAGCTCTCACACATCGGCTCAAACCAGAGCGTTTTTGACCGGCCAAAACGTCGAATTAATGGGTCATCCGCCGTACAGCCCTGACTTGGCACCTAATGACTTCTTCTTGTTTCCGCACATCAAGAAAAAAAATGCGTGGTCAACGATTTTCGTGTTCAAAAACCATGTTTTAGAGGTGTCTCAATCGAAGTGGAAAAAGTGCTTCGACAACTGGTTTGAGCGCATGTATAAATCATGCTGGAGAATACTTTGAAAAACAATAAAACCATTTTGGTTATAAATATTAGCATTTTCATTATTAGGCCAGAAATATATAGAGTAGCCCTCGTATAATTATGTTAGACAATAATATGCTCTCTCATCCAAAACATTATTGTTTTAAATTAAAACAATATGGTTCGACTACAACCATATAATTTAATCATAATATAAACTTCTTATAGTTACCTCAACCATATTTTTTACGCATAGCTTTACGGCTCAATGCAGTACATATTTAAAATTTATCTAAATCTAAATAAAACCGCAAAGTATGAAAAAAAGCTTAAAATCCGCATCGAATAACTAAATATTTTTCAAGCAACTATTTTGGATATTCTGCTCTCCATCGAAATGCAACGCCAATTACTTAAAATGATAAGTTGATGTTTCTCGACTTTGAATGCACTTTCACTTACTAGCTTCATCATTTCCATCATCATTATATTTTGCAATTCTTATTTAAATACTTAAAATCAAATTAATATACATACGGAAGTTATAGTTCAGTGACAGCCAATGGTCTAGTTGGCCGCTTCCCAGGAGCCTACCAGGCAAGGCGCAACCGTGGCCTTTTCGTATCATTGTAATACTTTACTTTAAGGGCTTTAACGCCTCTCTAAGTTATTCACCAATTATTCCGGTTTTTTTTTTTTAACTATTCCGCTCTTAAATGGTGAAATAAATTCAGGAAATATAATTCAAAAATACTTTGTACGCAATATGCAAACTGCAGCCACTAAGACTTCAATATTTATTATAAAATCTTCATGTTCAATTTCTCTGCCCCAGTGCACCTAATGTCAGCTGTCATTTTACGTTCTTTAAGTTATTTGTTGGCAACGACTATTTCAACACTCTTTAAATACATTTTAACAATTGTGGAAATTATTATTGTTTTTGTCATAATGTGTTAATGCCTCTGTACACAAATGCATTCCCACACACATAAACAGGCTTTTGCATTATTGTACCTAGGAGGTGTATATTTATTTTCATTTAAATGTATATTTGTAGTTGTATATACATATATTTGTGTGTGTTTATTGTTCATGCCATTCAGTATTGTTGCTGTAATTTCATGCATGTTGTTTTATACTTAAATGTTTATGCTGCTTAATATTTTGCCGTTATGCTGTCATTCTTGCTGCCAGCGTTCGTTGTTTATTTATTTATTTATTTATTTGTTTAAAAATTTCCAACATTAATTTTAATATGACGCCATGTAAATTTTGTTTTTAGAGTTTATGTATTTAAAACGCGAAATATGACATCGCAAAAATAATTTTGTAAAAAAACAATTAAATTAAAACTAGCACCAATTTTTAAGTTTTATATAAATATTTAAACAATAATAATAATAATAATAATAAAAAGAATATTTTTATTAAAACATATTTTTATCTTATTGTTTTTTCTGTAATCTCTGTCCGTATATAACAGCCTTCTCCTCTCTGGAACCGTCTTTGTTAGGCTCTTGAAATGTTTTACAGAAGGCGTATTACTTACTATATGCGCTATAACAACAAATACCAAAAGTTAATGGGTGCATCGAAAGTGACGTGAAATTCATAAAAATATTGTAATTTTTTCAAACTTTGATAAGACAACACTTCAAATTGGCGCCGTGGCAATAAATCTAAATCAGCTATAGCAACAAGTAATAAAATAAAACTTTGAATTAAAGGGTGCCCCAACAGAACGTGGTAGGTGGTTTTGTTTTTGAAAACAGGCATTTCAAGTTAAATTATTTTTGTGTGCGCTACAAGAACAATAAGAAAAAATTTGAAAATAAAAAGGGTGTTCCCATAGTGGCGTAACTTTAACGTACATGGCCTTAGTTTTTCTACCGTAGTTGACAAACAATTAGAGTTTACGCAATATTGCCTATATACAACTATAGCTTTTGGATTCAAAATTAACAAAAAAAAACTTTAAATTAAAGGGTGGCCCAATAGTTATGTTATTTTTAAGTACTTGGCCTTGTTGTTGAATATCAATAGACAGACACTTAAGTATTTGTATGTTCACTATTAGAACAAGCAGAACAAATTGAAATACAACTAAAATATATAAGGTGTCCCTATAGTGATGATGAGTACTGTACTGTGTGTAATCACTTTATAAATTTTAATTTTATTTTTTATTATTTTTTGTTGAATTATCTGCCGTTTTTTTACTATCCAAATGATAAGATACGTTATAATCACCTTACTATCGGGACACCCTTTATTTGGTGTTATTTATGACCTCATAGCAGACATAGCAATACAAACTTTATATAAATTTCAATCTTCTGCCTAAAGCCATTTATAATTTAAGTCCACTTTAGTCAAAACCATGGCCTCTATTGGAACACCCCTTAGTTTTCCAATTTATTGTTCACAGTTATTTTTACAGCAGACTTATTTGTACATAACCTGTGTAAATTCTCATTGTCCGCCAGTACAGTTGAATAACTAAAGCCATAGTCATTTATAAATACCAATATAGGAGCACCCTTTATAATTTAGTTTATTTTTTTTTTTTTTTACTTTTTCTTATATGGGATATAAAAATATTTAAACTTAAAATGACTTTTTTATTCTGAATCAAAACTAAAGCTACGCAAGTCACTATTGCCACACCCTTTAATTTATTTTTTTTTTTGCTATAATAATTTACATACAATGGGCAAATTTGTAGCCCCTACCCATTAAAGATAAAAACAAATTTATTTAATTTAACGTCACTTTTGGAACACCCTTTAATTTTTTCGTATTTAAAGCAGTTACAGTAACACACCTTCTGTAAAAATTTTAAGAGCCTTCCTATTACTGTTCCGAAGATAGAGGGCTGTGACAGACGGAACCTTAAAAATTCAGATATAAAACTTATTCATATGTAGTCTGCCTAAAGTTCGATATTCCATCGGGCATTTCATACGCAAAAAAATTTCGAAAGACCCATGAAAGTATCATTGATTTTTTTTTTTTTAATTTTCGCCTAATTGTCTCAGTAACGATAAGATATATTATCTTTGTATTTATCATATTCCTTTAAGTCTACTTACTCCAGCAGCCGTTCTAAAAAGAAACGTAGCTGTTATGGATTTCACTGCCTTCGCTGCACTTAATGCTCTTCAATTATTTTACAGAAAAACTAATTCTTTAAACAAAATTCATTTCTCATTAAACATATTTGTTACTTCATATTTTATTAATATTTATTCCCTATTGAATTTTCTTTGATCAAATATTGAACAATATTAACTAATACAAATGCAGGCAAACACTTTTATTTACACATACTCGCACAGAGTCACACGAGCGCACTTAAACTGACAAAAGCAACAATCAACGTCATTAGTTTAACGTATAACAAAATTCCCATATGGTTTAAAAATATAGAAAATGTTTTAATGTGTTTATTAATGAGCATGTGTAAGGGTGTGTGACGTGTGAGTGTGTGCTCTTTTGTTCCTTTACACAACATTAAGTCAAAGTAAAAATAATGTTTGAAAAAAACACCAACTATCACGTAATTGCTAATAAAACAAGTATAATTTATTTCCAAGAATGTGTTGAATGTGTTTGATGAACAAAAACAAAAAAAACAACGAAAATAATGATGATGCAGGGAATCGAAATAGCACAACTTGCCATTATCAACTTCATACAATATTGAACAGTACAAGAACAATTAAGTTGAACAAAAGTTTCAATTAAAAGTAACAATATTTTGTTATCACTCATTATAAAAGAAAAAAACTAAAATAGCAAAACATTATTAAGGATTTGTAACAAGATCATGTATTAAAAATAGAATAGCAACACAATAAGACAAAGAAAACTTTTTAATACGAGTATTAAAAAAGAATAGGGAATCTAAGGTTATATTTGTTTTATATAAAGATTAAAGCAAAAGTTAATGTATAGAAAAGAAAACTATAAAATAAAATGTAAAGAATCACGTAAACTTTTTACGATTTAAACTATCGCTGATAAGTTAAATCGAAAAAAAAGTTGAGCGGATAACATAAAGATACTTTGTTTGAAAGAAGTTTTTTTTTGTATCTTCCTCTCTATCTGTCTCCTTCCACCATTTTTATTACAGTTATTTAGTCTTTTAACATCACTAATAGGTTCTTAAATACTCAGCTACTAATATTTCAACAACAGCAATAGCCAGCACTTTGCAAACGCCAATACTAATATTCATACCTTCTGCTCTTTATTGCCCTTAAAATCTGCACAGTGGGGATATTAACAAAATAAGGGGTATTTAATCTGCAATCCGTTTTTGAAAACTGCAAGTTTTGCTAGCGAATAGGAATAAGGTCCTCCCTCACCTTTGTTGCTTGATCTGCCATTGTTCAAAAGATATTCGACTTTAAAGAGAAAAAAAATTTTCTCTTAAATTTTTTAGTTTCTCGCTTACAAGTTTTTGTATTATTCGGTTTTTATTTAAAAAAAAACATTAAATTGTTAAATTCTTAAATTCGAAAAAAAGGTTAAAAACAATCGTTTTATAAAATTGACCTGAGAAACAAAGTTTTTCAACAAACCCTCAATTATTTTCAACGTTGCATCGAGCGTTGCTTAAGATCGCTCAAACTTATGAACTATCAAACGAACTGTCATACTAAATACAAAACAATAGTGTAGAAAAGGATTTAAATTTTTCGATTCCTCATCGTTCGCGGAAATTAATGCTTCTTTAGTTCAAAATCTTGCACATGTACATATAAAGTCCATCTAGTGCAGGTAGTAAAGCCACATACCTTCTTTCTTGGTTGTTTTTTACGCAGCCGGAGGCTGATCCGACTTTTTATTGGAAAATGATGTTCAGCGATGAGACATTTTTTTTACTTTGCGGGCTTGTTATTAAAAAAATGTTCGCATTGGTCCTACAGACACCATTACATCCCAAAACAAACGTCCAAATTATGGTACGGTTTATACGCTCAGGGAATGACCCCTACTTATGCAACGCATTGTACCAGAGCTAGGAAATTAGGTTATGAAAGGTGGGATAGAGGGAGTAGTGCTTACAGGATTTGATTTGAATCTTTGCGCACTGAAAGTAACAGAAAAGACCTGCCAGGCTAAAAACCAATTTTCTCAGCAATGCGTAGTGCGATTCGCTTTTGATGCAGAGCTCGTTGCTCGTATGATATTATGGTTTTCAGGCTGAAGTTCTCTGATTTTATAAGAGCACATTCCGTTGTAGTAGTGACAAAACAGCGAAACACACCCCACTCTCCATTGAATCAGTAGAGTTGGGTAACCTTCTGTCTCCGATGACTTTCTTCGCTCTCTCCTGCACGCGGACGAGTAACCCCAAAATAGTCTCTGAAGCATCGGCCCATACATGAAAGTTGTATTCCATTTTTGGTCAGATAAAGGTAACACAGATAGCGAGGAGATCTGATGGAGTGAAATATTTCTTATGTCGTTTTCGAAAACCTGATCACTTAAATGCTACTTTTGCTACCAGCAAAATATGCTTGTTCCAACGAACATCAAATTGAATCTTAATGCCAGGAACATCAAGAGCTTCTGACTTCTTAATATCTACATTCCCCATAATTACAGACAGATTACATTCCCCATAATCACAGCCGTACGCCTGTGCGATAGCATATAGCACTGGGTTTTACAAGTTTTAAATTGTACCCTGTTTAAAAGAACACACTCAGAGATTGCCAAAAGTTTGCTACTAAGGTTATCGTTCATTTACTTTTGCATAGCCCCAATTGCCAGGGGGCTTGGCCTATTGCGAAATGAATATGAATAGCATGTGCTACTGTCATTTGCGAAAGAATATATAGGGTTCGAAGTCCGACGTAGCAGATCGCTAAAAAAAATAAGAAATAGGATAGAAGAAAGGAAGGAACCTTGTGGTATACCTAATATAACCATGAACTCGTTTGATGAGATCCGATCTATAACAACTCGTATAGTGCGATCCCTGAGAAGCTTTCGCCGACACCATTTGCAGTTAGTTTTAACATGAGTGCACTTTGACACAATTTATCAAACGCCTTTGAAAAATGTAAACCCACCACTTTACTTTTGCGGAGATGGTGAATGAAAGTCACCCGTAGAGCGTCCCCTATGGAAGCTGTACTGCCGGTCACTAAGTAAGCTGTTGATATTTTACAAGATGGAAATTAAGCATACTTTAAATTACTTTGGAAAGTGCAGGGCAAATTGCAATTGGGCGGTAATTTTCAGGGTTGCTAGCCTCTCCTTTTTTGGGGATTAGTGTTACATTGGCAACCTTCTAACATGATCGGAATTCACCAACTGCTTCAACCCAGTGCTGGAATTCCATCCGGACCAGGGGACTTGTTGATGTTGTGAGCCGCTAAAACTTTTTTAACTGCACGAGCTCGAAAGAATATAGCCAGCATAGTTACTGATACCCTTTCCGGCAAGTGAGAGTTACTTGCGAAAGTTTCGTCTAAAAGGTTGGGTTTAAAAAGAGCGGAATTGATGGTGTCATTAACAATAAAACCGAAGCTAACGTTACGGTCGATGGAGATCATTAGCACTTAATGATCAATGATTTTTTTGTTTAAAAATATAGATAAATTTGATCCCAGCGAGACGTGGCGCTAAGTGCCATACAACCACTGCAACCACCATCATATTTTCGAGATGTAGACTTTGTAGTTGGCTTCTAAGGTTGTGCGATTTGAAATCCCTCATTTATTTGCTATGGGGCCTAATGAAGTCACTGGTTCGAGCTGTTAAACCAGCTAGAACAGACCCCTTGGAAGCCATCATTATTAGTGTAATTCGTAACATATGGCCAGCCGTGCTTAAAAAAGTGAACCAGAATAATTAATTACAAAAAAAAAATTTATGTTTTTTGTATTTACGAGGGCTGCTCTATATATTTCTGGCCTAATAGTGAAAATGCGAATATTTATAATCAAAAATGGTTTTATTATTATTCAAAGTATTCTCCAGCATGATTTATACACTTTTGCATGCGCTCAAACCTGTTGTCGAAGCACTTTTTCCACTCCGATTGAGACACCTCTAAAACATGGTTCAACAGCTTCTTCTGGCGACGAAAATCGTTGACCACGCATTTTATTTCTTGATGTGCGGAAACAAGAAGAAGTCATTAGGTGCCAAGTCAGGCCTGTACGGCGGATGACCCATTAATTCGACGTTTTGGCCGGTCAAAAACGCTCTGGTTTGAGCCGATGTGTGAGAGCTCGCATTGTCATGGTGAACAATGATTCGTCTTCTCTTGTTGGTTTTTCGAATTTCTCCGATGACTTCAGGCAAACAAATTGTAGTGTACCACTCAGAAGTGACCGTCCTATGTTGCTCTAGCGGAACAGTCGCCACAGTTTTGCCGAAGAAACAGACGACCATTTGCTTCGAAGTGCTTCTTCCACGAACAACTTTCGTTGGATTTTGCTCGTCTTTGAAGACCCACACGGTCGATTGTTGTTTCGTTTCGGGCTCATACCTATAGATCCATGATTCGTCACCTGTGACTATCTTATATACGTCTTTTGAAGTCCCGCAATCGTATTTTTGCAACATTTCTTTGCACCAATCGACACGAGCCTTTTTTGAGCGACTTTCAAATTGTGCGGGATCCAACGAGAACAAACCTTTTTTACGGCCTGGTGTTCATGCAGTATCGAATGTATGCTGGTGGAAGATATGTCCAAGGATGTCTCTATCTCTCGGTATGTCGCATGTCGATCTTGCATTATGAGTTCACGCACGGTATCAATGTTCTCTGGCACAACAGCCGTTTTTGGACGACCTTCACGGAATTCGTCTTTGAACGAGCTTCGGCCACGATTGAATTCATTATACCAATTTTTCACAGTGCTATAGAATGGTGCTTCATCGCCATACAAAGTTTTAAGTTCATCAATGCACTCTTGTCGTGATAATCCACGTCAAAAGTTGTGAAAAATGATGGCACGAAAATGTTCACGAGTTAATTCCATTTTTTTCTATATTAATTTTTTCAAGTCACTGTTAACAACACAAATAATGGTCGTACGTCAAAACGTTTTGAGTACGATTATACTTAAAAATGACAAACTTTCCAATGGAAATGTCAGATTGCACTTGGCAGCACTCAGTGTTGCCAGGCCAGAAATATATATAGCTATAAAAAAAATGTGGTTATGGATTTTAAACGCTCCACCAATTACGTTTTATAAAGATGATTCAAAAGTCAGAGCATATAAATTAAAAAAGTTGAGATATAAAAAATATTTTTTTCTATTTAAAATTTTTAACTTTTATATGAAATTTACCACGTCCAATAAATTTATTTAAATATATATTTGATTCATTTAGAGTATATAATTAAAAAAATTTTATTCACAAAATATTTCTTCACTACCGCTATAAATTCCAATACTTCACCCAAATCTCATCGCTATTCATTATAAAAAATATTCATCTTAATTATACAATCTGTTTTTCATTAAAGAAAAGTCCTTTTTTTGGAAAAATTTCCCACTGTGCGTGAGCATGATAAAGCGAAAAAAGCATTTTTGTTTTCTTTAACTAAAAGATGCAATAGAGTATTCTGTAGCAGCTTAAGGTTAAAAAACAGTAGTAATACTTTAAAAACTTCCTCTTCCTTTTCGTAATAATTTCCCAATACAAAAGTAAGTCTTTGTGTACAGAACAGGCAGCATCAGTAGCTTCTTCTTAAGAAAAGATAAAAGTAAATAAAATATCAAAAAAGACGAAGAATAAAAAACTCAGTGCATATGAAAGCCATAAACTAAAGAATAAATAGTAGAGGTACAAAGTACTTAAGAACATTTTAAGCGTCTAAGAGAATATAATTTTTTACAGATGAGAGTAAAGTGAGCAAAACTAATTAAAAGAAAGAATTTGTTGTTTTATTATTATAATCAGTAAATAACTTACTTTACGCAAATTGTTACACTATTTTAACAATGTATTTGATTAAAATAAAAATAAGACATTGATCAACAGTGAGAAAGAATAAAAATGCTGTAAAAATACAAATAATTTTTGCTATAATTATCCTTGAAGATGATCAACGAAGTCTATCGATATATCTTGACTTAAATAAAATAAAATATAAATGCAAAAAAAAAATTTATTTAAGTAATAACTGACCTGCAGCCAAAGTAGCTACAAAATAAAACTAAAAAAGGTGGAAATATATAATTTGTATTTAACTTCTTAACTCTCATTAAGTCTCAGCAATTTAATATTGTTACGAAACTAAGATCTGGCAACCTCTGTTATTGAGAGAGAGTATGAGAGTGGTGAATAAAGTTACTTCCACTAATGGTGTGTGTATAGAATAATACCACAATTATCTAACAAAAGCTGAGCAACCTCAATGGTTGTGTTGGTAGAGGTGCGTGCTGTAAAACAAAAGATCGTAGGTTCGATCCCGCTTTCGGACATGCGTACAACGGAAAATAATTATTTTTTTAAAGCAATTAAAAATTAAAAAGATGCAGTACAAACCACCCGAGAGGCAAAAGACAGTTATTGTGTAAAGCCATGGCAGATAATTTAGTGAAGACGTCAAATTTAATGTAAGAGTAACTGATAATTGTGGAGAAGCCCTTATAATAAAAAGTAAGAACGGTAGCGGTTAGCGCAGGGAAGTGTAACAGCATAACAACAGTGTATGGCAGACGTGTGTTGTGGCTACTGGATTAAAGCAGATGACTGGCTTGGATAAAACGAGTAGTGGAGATGTCTGTGGATGGTTTAAGGTACTAAAAAAGGCATCGAGTAGTTCATGTCTCGCCAGAGTAACACAGTAGTGTAGCATGGATGGCTGCGTTTGTAATTATAACGTATGTTTAGTAAATACGAGACCATGGGATTCACAAGACCGGCAGGATCAAGAAATATAGCCAGAAAAAGCCATTGAATACAGAATGTATAATGAGCCACAGTGGCATTTGCAATCAAAAGAATCCGTACATTTGTTCTAATAGGGAAAAATGTAACAATATAAAAAATTTTATTTATCAAAAAAATATAATTGCAAAGAAAGACATGGAAAGCAATACGTGAAATAGGAATTGGCAAAAATACCAGCGAGGAAAAAACTCTAACTAATGCAAATGTTATAAATAAAAATTTTCTAAATATTCCGACTATAGATTCTGACCAAAGTTAAGATTAACAAATCAAACCAATCATCAATAAAATCTAACTCTGTAAGTGCAGAAAGTATTAATCCAAAGTTTTTAAAAGTTCTGTTGCCAAAACTACTTATTTTAATTATGGCTATATTTTATGGAATACTAACTTCAAGTCACGAAGGCCGCTGCAGCCAGTGCCATAATGTATGAATATTAATATGTAAATTTATTTTCTATTAATAGATAAAAATAAATAATTAAATAATAACTTCAAGTCAATTTCCTTCTTACTGGAAAATAGCAAGAATCGTACCGATACTAAAAACAGAATCCGAGTTCAAGCGTACAGCTATACTGCCTTATCTATATATATATATATATCGTTTGAAAGAATAATGCATGAACAGATCAGATCACCAGTTGTCTTTATAGTAGTAATATACATCTCGAGAGTCTGGTTTTAGAAAGAAGCAAAATTATATAAAACCATTAATTGATGTTGATGAGGAAATTCGTAAGAAACTTGATTATGGTAAAATAAACTTTCTGGTATTATAGGGTCACTCCAAGGCTTTAGATACTTTCGGCCATAATATCCTTTATTATAAGTTAACTAATATGTTTTAATTTCTCTCCATCAGCAACTCGCTTATTGTTAACATACCTTAGCAATAGATGCTAGTATGTCGGAAAACGAATAAGTCAAGTGAACTACTTGTTCACTCTTTTTTTCTATGTATTTTAAGGAATCCCTAAGATATTAACTGATTACAAGGTTAAAATATACGCTGACGATGTACAATTTTAAACAAATTGTAACACTGAGGTGCTCGCTTTCCTTGAATGATCAGCTTCAACGTATACATATTTAGGCATCAGCAAATGGTCTTGCATTCAACACTAAAAAGTCGAATAAGAATCCATCTAAAATAAGAATCCTTCTAGCCAAAACATGTTTAGTTCCTGTTTTATTTCATGAATGTGAGCTATTTACTATACTAGGTGCGACTGTTCCGGCATGCGAAAATTAAATGTTGATTTTAATAACAACACCCGGTATGTGTATGGCCTAGGGCAACGCTTTTGGGTATCAATTTTAATGTTTAAGTCATTTTCATAATTATTTCTTAAGTTGCAAGTTAATTTTAATTTATAACTGTTACAATCAAGTCCAATCTGTTATATAAGATCTAAGATCTTGTGTGAGTAATTAAAACTATTTCATATTTTCAAATCAAAAAGAAGAAAAACTATTAAATCATATTCCTATGAAAATGAGATTTGACAATTTGATATTACAAAAAAAAGCACCAAAAATTTTGAATTGAAAGAGCAGTACATGGCATTGAAATTTGAAAATGATTTTGGTCATGTGGCTACATTGGCCGTTCTTGAAGAATCACATTCCTGACCTTCAGGAAATTATTTTGAGCATTA
This sequence comes from Gymnosoma rotundatum, assembly GCA_916610165.2. Taxonomy (NCBI): domain Eukaryota; kingdom Metazoa; phylum Arthropoda; class Insecta; order Diptera; family Tachinidae; genus Gymnosoma; species Gymnosoma rotundatum. Next base: position 121,214,681 of record OU744338.1, read on the forward strand.
CAAGCCTTATATCACAAATAAAACGAACAATATCAGACTCGTAGGGGCAATTGTTGTAGATTTATCAGCATAAACAAGTGTCTCTTGGGGCCCCAAAGAAATAATCAAGAATTGTTAAATCGCACGATCTTAAAGGCCAATTGACAGGTTTGTTTCTAAAAATTAATTTATCGTCAAATTCTTTTTTGATTAAGATGATGGTTGCGGTCACTATATAAAACGTAGCGCCATCCTGCTGAAACCACATCTCGCCTGGATCAATGTCATCCATAATTACAAGGAAAAAACTATTAATCATGGTGCAGTAGTGATCTTCAACTTAATTTTTGAAGAAATGAAGAGCAATGACGACACCAATATGCAAGCTGAACAAAACAGTACCCTTTCCTGGGTATAATGGATTCTGTAGGGTCTGTTGTGGTTCAGATTCACTCCATACACAGCAAATTTTTTATTAAATAAAGTAGTTGAGCCAAAAAAGAGCCTCATCGCTGAAAGCAATTTTGTGATAAAATATCATCTATAAGTTATGCAAAGTAATAACTGATTTTTAAAAGAAATCAAGATAATTTCGTTACCTTATTTATGCGACAATCCATCATCTATTCCCTGATGATTTGGCAGACTATTTTGAGCGCAGTATGACAGTGTTGAAGAATATCCGTTATTTCTAACAACTAATCTAAAAGCTAATGTTGTTGTTGTTGTCTGTTTAAAATGTTTAAACAAGTTTTTTTGGAAAACTGGAAATGGATAATAATATCGTGAATGCATTGGTTAAGATATCTGCTTGCTGCTTAAAAAAAAAGATCATAAGTTCATATCCCAACAGAGTCTTGAATATAAAGTATAATAATTGTTGTTGAGTAGACGCGTTAGAAGTGAGTTTCTTTAACCGGGGAATTAATGGAGAACGTCAGCTAAGGTGATCAATAGTGCGCCTATATTGTTAAAACTTTGACGCTACCTTAGTTAGAGAAGAAAGTAACCCTTCTGGAGAAAGCGGAAATCACTAATCACTTTGTTACTAAAAATCATAAAGCTGCTATTTTCAATGGCAGAACTGTATTAGTATACAGCATAATTTTTGTAATTCAGCTTCTTAAAAGTATCAATTTTAAGAAAAATTTTCTATAGAACCCTGTTTTGCTTTCGAAATAAAAATTTTCAATTTTAATTTCAAAAATTGTTTTCTTAAAACTTTTGGTCACTTTCTTTAATCCCTTTATATAACAATAATTAATTCCTTTAAATAATGTGTGAAGTTAACGAAAAAATAAGAACATGAACTCTCACAACAACTGCGGCTACAAAATATTGTTAACAAAAGCAAAAGCAACAGCAAATAAAATTGTAACGAATGTCCAGGGTTAATTGAAATTCTTTAACTTTCCCAATTAAACTTTTGCAAACGATACTTTAAACTTTAAACAAGAAAGACTTACGAAAAATATAAAAGAAGGAAACAATAAAGAATAAAACGAAATGCAAACACCCACATACACACACACACACCGAAAAAATAAATCAAACAGAACAAAACAAAACAAGGAAAACGCTTTCTTGCAATGAACCAAAAAAAAGTTACAACAGGAAAATGATGTAAAGCAACAACAAAAAAATTAAAATCCACAACAAATAGATGAAGAGTTTGAAAGGAACGTGCCGCCCCTTTAATACAAATAATAAAAGAACTTAATACCATTTTTTTAACTTTCTTTTACTTAGAAAGAAGATATATTAAGCTAAATTAACAAGTTTTTGGTTAAGAAATAGCAACAACTTAACTATTTATAAACCATTTGTTTATTACAGAAAAAAAATATCTTCTTTAGAACTTTAGCGCATAATGTTCTTAAATCACTCGTTAATTAAGAAAATTTTTTTCAATTGTCTTAAGGAAACGCTTTGTAGCGAGAACTCTGTTTATGGTTACACAATATGGATCTGACACCACAGGAACCACACTCTATATGCCAACATTGCGCAATTTATGGTATAAGCACAAAATTTTAGAAATATTATTTAAAAAAAACATGGGTTTCAGTCTGGTTATAGAAGAAATTCTAATTCAACCGACTTCAAAATAGACAAACTTAAAACAATGTTTCTTTAATTGCAGACAAAGTAAAACAATTTTTTTTTTAAATCCTAAGCATTTGTCCATAACTGTCCAAAACACGAACTATTAGAGCACCCATTCTAGAAATAGTAGTGGATAGTCTTTATAATTCAAGGTTTCAATAATAGGGCTGTATTGGTCAACTTACATCAGTTATGGGAGAACCCTTTAATATCTAATTTACTACTTGTTATAGCACACTCAGCATTAAAGCTTTTTTTTTTGTAAATTTCAACTATCTGGCTATAACTGTTCTAAAAATTGGCCATAAGCATTCAATTTCATTGAGTATAGGAACACTTTTTAATCTCCAAATCCAAAATTTATACTTGCTTTTATAGCGGACTTAGCAATACAGGTTGTATGAAAATTGCAGCATATGCATACGATTTAAAGGATAGGACCATAAAGGACAATATACGTCACCTTTGGGGACACCCTTTAATTTTTGAATTTATTATTTATTAATTTTTCTATTGGAAGCTACAGTCATGCACAGTTTTTTTAATTTTAAAATGGTGCCTTTAACGGTTTATAACACATGTAAAAAACATGTACGTTGTGTAGGGACACCCTTTAATTTTTAAAATTATGAACTGTTTTTTAAACGGCATATTCCTTCAAATAAAGAAAAAACTTCAAAATAAGTACAAAATTGACTAAGCTGAGGGCACAAACGGTAAAAAGCAACATTCACACGAATTGATAACCTCCTTCTTTTTTTGAAGTCGGTCAAAAAGAAGAATCCGTGCCAATTTTTATACCCTTCCCCACATAAAATGGAAAGAGGGTATAACTTAGTTTGTCATTCCGTTTGTATTTTCTACAATATACATTTTCGATCCCATAAAGTGTATATATTCTGACTTCTTATGCGTAGCGACTGGGCGATGTCCGTCTGTCTGTCTGCGTTAGTGTTGAAAACAAGTTTGCAAAGGCAACTTGACGCCTACCTCTAATATTTTCATACCATCTAGAACAAATATATGGAGCGATTAAGAATTAAAAAATAAGAATAAAAACATCAAGTGATAAAATTTGCGCTCGCCCATATTTTCCGAGTTACGTGCCTCTGCAATTATAAAATTTTTCTTAATATCAATATGGGTATAATTTTAAAGCTTTGGAAAGGATCTTAAAGGAAATAGTAAATTTTTTTAAAAGCGCTTAGCCCATTAAGAGCCGATGGCATTTATAACACCCTTCATCACAAAGAGTGGAAAAATGGTATAACAAAGTTTGTCATTTCGTTTTTAATTTCATAGTATCAAAAGAGGTGCTACTGGAAATCAGCAGTATCGGTCAATGTCCTTCGAGGCAGCGGGCAGAACACCATGACTGCCTCTATTATGTACTTTACTAAACTATATTTACATTATTGGTGAAAGATGTATAAAACTCAGATAGCCGAACATAGAACTCTTGTTTTAAAATGGTGCTTTAAATGATTCACAATATAGGTAAAAATGATGGATGTTATATTGGGACACCCTTTAAATTTAAAAATTAAGAACTACTTTTATAATGGGACCAATTTGTAAGGATAACCTTTCACACAAAAAAAATTCTAAGTTGGTTCAAAAACGACCGTACTCGGCAGGCACAAAGGTAAAAAGTCAACATTCACACGAATTGATAACCTCCTTCTTTTCTTAAAGTGGGTTGAAAATAAAAGCCAGTTGCAATGTTTTTTAGATTAATCTAAGGCTTTGATTATTATATTTATTAAATTTAATTAATAAATAAAAATATTTTTGGCATACGAGTAGAACTTTTAAACCTGTTTCTTCTTTTCTTACTGGTTGTAGTCATCGTAATTGAGATTTTAGAGCGGCATACCGCAAGGATTTATACTTGACACACCACTAATTTTTATGCAGTGGAAATACTTAGTGAGTGGTACGTCACAACACAACATGTGTTAAGCGAATTGTTACATAAGTTATATAAACCTCAATATAGAACTTGTTATGACAGCTAGTTTTAATAAAGACCTAGCAGTGGTGGAAGACATCTCTCGCTATTACTCTAAATTTTATATACTCATGCAGGGCTACTAGAATCCGACAGTGATTGATCAGGTAGCCTCGTAAGAGGTAGAGCGATTAGCTTTAGAAAGAACCCCGATCTATATAGCTCAAAGTATGAATCCGAATGAAATAGACAAGAATATCTAGCAGTTGATCGAGGACTTAATCTCCTTAAGATAATAACCACTTAGCAGGAAGTACAAAAAATTGCTTAGTCAGGTCATGGAAACTTTTATGCAAAATTAGAATCAAAGAAGAGGATACTTGCAGTGTGTAGTTGAAACAGACTAAACCAGCAGCGCAAGTTGTATGTAAATATCCAGCACTGGCTATCATTAGGCTTAGGCTCACGGGCAAATGCTAATGAGAGACCTTAGCCTTAGGCAAATCTTAGCAATTGAAAGAGATTCCGTAATGAGAAAGAAGGACAAGTATTACCAGTCGATAGTTAAGAATAGTTTGTCTCTAAAGTCGTGAGTGAAGGCTGGTGATACAACGAGACTCAATGATTGTAAGGAAGCTGTAAATGATCGGGTTCAGAAGTCACTAAGGACGAAGAGAGTGGAAAAGGATACCAAAATCTTAATGGTCTGCTTCGGTATCACAACAGTTCCCCTACCGATTGTTTAACACTACCGATTGATGTTTTAGAAATAATAGAATGTTATGCTGGCCTCTTAGAACAGCAACTATTTACATTCTTCGCTTTAGGTTAAAGACTACAAAAAGTTGAATCATAGCACTGTCTATAAAAGCTTGGTGACTGATCACTATATTTTAACCGACTTCAAGAAAAGTAGAATGTTGTCAATTCGTCTGAATGTTGCTTTTTTCTATGTTAGCGATTTGAGAATTTTTTCTTTACTTTCAAAATTAGATTCAATGTTGGTCCAGTTCAAAATTTTTAAAATTAAAGGGTGTCCCAATACAACATAGTACATGTTTTAGGTATATTATGAACAGTAAACCACTTTAGAATTAAAAAAAAACTACGTATCACCTTAGGTCCAACACATAAAATTAATTTTATTTATTTTTAAATCTAAATATTAAAGGGTGTCCCCATAAGTGATGTAAATTGAACTATGTTTTGCACCGTTAAAAACAAACACTTAAAAGTTAGATAGAAATTAGAAATAAAAATATAAATATTTAAAATTATAAATTAAAGGGTGCTACAATAGTTGATATAAATTTATTTATTTGAACAAACAGTTTAAGACAGTCTGTTTAAATTTACAAATAATCTGTATTGCTAAGTCTACTGTAACAGCTGTTATTTACTCGTTATAGACCAGGGGTTCTCACTACTTTTAAAAGTAGTGCGGCCTACCGCGATATATGTGACACATAGGTATGTAGTATTTGAATAAAAACACGTGCATGTTATTTTTAAAATAATTTATTAAAAAATACATACATATCTACATACATTTGTTTTGGAAATCGAAAATGAATTACACATATACATATGTACATGCATATATGACTAAACAAAAAAAAAACAAAAGCTGTAAAATATATATCTATTTGTACTTCAGGCAAACAACAAAATACCATATGTATGTGCATATATAAAAATTCAATTAATTAATCAATTAGTTTCATTTATGTATGTATGTATGAAGCTTTAACGCTTTAGATGCAACATTTTGATAAGTCTTGGAGTATTTTAACCAAAATGATTCTATAATAATTGACTTAAAATCAAATTCTGCACATGAATCAGATTTTAGCTCAATGGATTCTTCCTGCAACATTTCAGGTATTTTATCAACACTAGTATTGAAAGGATTTCTAAGTAAATTATTTTGCCACGACTCTGTTTTTATTTCAGGGAATTACCTATTAAACTCATCATAAAGCATATTCAAATGTGTTGTTATCAAAAATTTCAAATTAATGTGTTGTAAGTCGTATGTATTTATGGCTACATTTAATAATGGAAAAGAGCAATAATTTGGAATTTGCTAAATGACTTTTCCATAAAGAAACTTTTTCCATAAAGGCCTTAATTGAATCATATGATGTCAAATTATTAATGTTTTTTCCTTGTAATTTTAAGTTAAAAGATAAAAATAAAAAATTTGTACTCAATTTCTACCTCAGATTTTATATTATACAATCGTTTAAGCATGTTTCCTTTCGACAACCAGCTAACTTCTGTATGAAACAATGGTTTTGTGTAGTCGGAACTAAGATCCAGGTACAAACATTCAAATAGTCGTATTCTTAAAGCACTTGTTTTTACAAAATTTACAACAACAATTGCGGTTTGGAGGGAAGTTTTAAATTCTTCTGGCAATGTTCTCGCTGCTAGAGCTTGTCGATGAATTATACAATGGGACCCAATTATGTCTGGATTCTGTAATTTGGCCAATTTCAAAAATCCAGAACGACAACCTATCATAGATGGTGCAACATCGGTGCAAATTCCAGCAATTTTTTTCCAGGCAATGCCATTTTGTGTTAAAAATTCAGAAAGCGCATTGAAAACATCCTTGCCTTTTGACTTTGTGGGAAGAGACTTCATAAAAAGGAATTTCCAGCACATTATACCTTCTGATATATATTTACTATAAAATAAAAGCTGGTTTGCATCAGAAATGTAGGTAGTTTCATCACACTGGAGCTCTATGTACGGAGAGTCTTTTATTTTCTCGATCAATTGTCTTTTGATGTCCGCAGCCATATCATCAATTCTTCTCTTAATAGTATCATTGGACAGCATTACTTTCTTTATTTTGTCTTTGCTTTCTTTATCAAGCATAATTCTGCCAACTGCTGCTATACACTGCTTAATCAACGTTTCACCAATTATATGCGGCTTTTTGTTTTATTGCAATGTGCATTGCAATTTCGTAGGAAGCTTCCACGGCCCGTTCTGTTTTTTTTAGAGAACTCAGTTTGCCAATAAAACAAAATCCCTTTTCTTGTATTTTAGTGCCGGATGATTTGCGGTTAGGTGTCGTTCCATCTTGTATGGTTTCCTGCTTTCGTTAGAAAGAGTTTTATGACAAATTACACATTAAGGTAATACCTCGTTATTATTTTTCAAACATGTAAAGCCATATTTAATATAATCTTCATTATAAAGCCGTCTTTTAGAACTCAATTTTAAAATGTTAATGTTTTATTTTACTCTTAAACAAAATTAGCGCCTTTAATTTGCTTTGAAAAAATGTTTTTAAAAGAAAACACCTGACAGCTTCACGGCGAAAAAGTAAACAGTGTTAAAAATTTAGCGCAATTTAGCTTAAAATGTGCAATTACATGTCTACACGAAACATACGTTTTACGTTTATTATACAAAAGCCATATTACAAAATTTTATTAATATTAACAATATTTGTTTAGTTCTTCGCGGACCCCTTGGAATTGTCATACGGACCCCAAGGGGTCCGCGGACCCCCATTTCAGAACCGTTGTTATAGACAGACAGCTGAAATTTACAAGGAAGCTGTATTTTCGAATCCGTTATAAGAACAAGTATACATTTAGAGTTTATAAAGTAAAGGGTTTTTGCATAATTGATGTAAGTTAACCGATAGGGCGCTATCTTTTTAATCGTTATAAACAAAGACATGAAAATAAGACAGGACGTTCACTATTTTTTAGCCTGTCCGCTAAAAAAGTATACTATTTTGTTGGTTTATAATTTTTGATTAAATGAAAGTGAACGGATCTTATATTGATAAATGTTTTATTTAATGTCGGCAATTATGTATGAAATACAGTATAAGAAAAATGTCCGCCTGAATTAGTCTTACAAATGCGAGCCCTTTTGAGTATATTTTTCATCACTTTCTTACAGATTTCACGCGGCATTTCATTAATTTTATCACCCATATTTAATTTGATTTGCTTAAGCATTTCTGCTTTGTTTGAATAAACCTTGCATTTCAGTTCCTCACAAAAAGAAGTCCGGAGCTGTCAAATCAAGCGAATGTGGAAGCCAGTTAACATCACCATTTCTTGAATTAACTTATTGTGGAAGGAGGTCTTTCGGCAATTCCATTGTCATCCTAGTAGTATGCGATGTGCCATCGTCTGTTTGATACCACATATTAATCAGACCCAAAACATGCAGTTGTGGCGTTAAAAAGTTTTCAATCACATCACAATATCGCTCCCCATTCACAGTTACCGTTACGCCGTTTTCATTTTCAAAGAAGTAAGGTCCAATGATTCCTCCTGACCAAATTGCTCACCAGGCTGTCCTTTTAATGGATGCAAAGTTCTCCTTTATCCAGAACCGAATAAACTCTTTATTCAGATATCCATCCAAATGTATACGTGCTTCGTCACTCATTATGAAAATCCGTTTTGACATGGGCGAGCTATAATATCCTATTGGCATATGTATGGCAGCGTAAATGGTCTTCTGGAAGAAGCTCCTGTGTCAACTGAATCGCATATGGAAAACAATGCATATCCTTTCAAAATTAAGACCAAAGTTGTTCTTTGAAGACCAAGCTCCTGAGCACGGCATCGAATTGAGGTTGGTGGATTGTATTGATAGCTTTCTTGAGCAGCAGTAATGTTTTCATCGAATCTTGCAGTACGTTGTTATCCATAAATGAGCCAAGAGACCCCCTTTCTGCGAAATCATTCACTATACGATAAATAGTGCGTTTTGTTGGTACGTTGTTTCTCTCAAATCAATCACATTAATCGATGATTGATTTTGATAAAATATTTAAACGATTAAAGCACGTAGGTATATCGAATATTTTTCCATAATAAATTTTCCAAGCGCCTACTTCACTTGTGTTTACCAAAATAGCAGCAGAACAAAGTAGTCTCCCTATGCTTAAAATTATAAATTAAAGGTTGTCGCAATAGTTGATGTATGTAGCCAAACTTTTGAAGCGCTATAGACAGACCGTTAAAATCTCTTTTAAAGTCAGTTTTTTTGCAGGATTTATTTTACATTAAACTTAAATATTTTTTCCTTAAACTACAATAAATTTACTCTAGCGTCCAGGAAACTTATTATTATTTTTTTAAAGTAATGACAACAATTCGAATAAATTAATCAATATTTTTGCATTAAAATAATTCTCTCAATAATTATTTTCATTCCCTCTTGTATTTTAAGTCTTCAACAGCCTTCACTGGTGTGACACTCAAACCAAATACACCAGACTTGACCTCAATAATTTTACGCAAAGTAAATTGTAATGTGACACCCTCAAGAGACCAGAAAAATGAAATAAACACACACTTCAAAAAATCCTAATACACATTTACTGCTTTGAGTGTATGCGTTGGTTATGCGTACATATGTGGACACATACTTCTTCATAAGCAAACAAGAATGTACTTTATATATGTACATGTTCATATGTTTGTAAGTATATGGGGTCAGTAGACATTTAAGTAAATTTATAATACACACGTTCGTAACAGGAAAAGACTAAACATAAGTTCTAGGGAGTACGTGCTTCTTCACATGTAAGTTAGATTGAAAAAAAAAGATAATAATGAAACATTTTGTTAGAAATATCATACAATTTGTATTAGGAAGACCGTTTAATAAGTTATAACATTTACGAGAGTTACCACTAAGCTTAGAAAAAATTTTGATGTACTTTGAATTTCTTCTACTCTTTTTGGGAGTTTTAAATGCTACTGGATTTCCTGTTAAGAAAATTGAACAATCAGAGTTTTGCAAACGGTTTGAGAAGGAAGAAACAATAGAAAGAAGTTTAAGTCCATTTCTGAGACTTTTAGCTTCCTCAATAATTTCTCTAGTTTTTCTAGGAATGATTCACTTTTAACCCTTATATGAGTAAAAAGGTACTTGAGTGGCCATTTTATTTTCATAGAGATTTTGATTTCTTAAGTCTGATGGCACTTTGAATTGCAAAAAATAGCACAAATTATTAATCAAAAATAATTTGTTCATTCGAATGATTATCGACAAGATTATGACGTAAACATTTAAATATGATTTCGGGCAGATCGCCACCAGGGCTGGTCTTGACGATGAGCATTCTGCACGTCAATTTTTTATAAGCATAAAGCAGTGGCCCTATAAGTATTGATTGCAGAGGTGTAAACTTGCATCACTTGGAAGCTTACTGACAGGTTCATTTCTTGACATCAAATTATCGTCAAATATTTATTTCAATAAGCCGTTAAATGCAGTCGCCGTAACCATTTAGTGCCATTCTGTTCAGTCCACTTCTCGCCCGGATAAATAAGAACCATTTTTTATAATAAAAAACCTTTGATCGTATTAATGGGACAATTTGCATCGGCCATTATAAAAGAGAAGCTTCCTCACCACCAGCGCGTAAGTCGTCTTTAGGATCCGTTGATGATTGGATTTACTACATGTGCGGCATTTTTGTTTAATAACAATCCGATATAAGATTTTGTTTCGATGTGTAAAATTTTTTGCGATCTCCTCTATTTGTGTTCATAAGGATTACGCAAAAATGGGTGTTTTGGACTCTTCTCTTACTCTGTCACTCTTGATTCGTAAAGAAATCATAGTAGTTTTCAATCTATTTTTTACTTTTCTTCATTTTCCTATTGTTACCATTTCATTTAAGCTTTTTTATTTAGTTTTATTTTCTTTTTTTTAATTCTGCCTCCCTGTTTTAGTTTCTTCCTTTCTTCTCTTCCTTGTATTAAATTACTTAAACATTTTCTGTGTTTTCTTGCTTTCTCTCTCAACTGTTTTTCTTTGGGTCTATTTTGTCCTTCCTCTTTTCCCCACTTATTATTATACCCTTCAGCATAAAAAGTGGAAAAATTGTATAACTAATTGGCTGATGTCCGCCTGTCCGCCCCTGTTAGTGCTAGTGTTAAAATTAAAAAAGAAATTTAAATACGCCAATCGATCAGACATACTGTCGAAAGAGGTGCTATTGGAAATCAGCAAGAGCGGTCAATGTCCTTAGACGTAGCGGACAAAACACCACGCCCACCTCTAATTTTTTATATTATTTGGGACAGTAAAGTTAGTCCAATAAAGAAATGTATGGGGTGATAAAGAATTAAAAAATAAGGAAAATTGGCCCTCGCCCATTATTTCCGAGTAACGGGCCTCTGAAATTTTTAAAATTTTTGTAAATATCAATATGGGTACCATTTAAGAGCTCTTGATGAGATCTTTAAAAAAAATACTTAAAATTTTTAAAAATGCTTAACCCATTGAGAGCCGATGACATTTTTATGTAAAATTAATTGTAGCACTTAATTTGTTTTTCTCATGTTTTAATTATCTGTCATCCCAATATATGCTTTTTTGACTGATGTTGCTTCACTAAACGTGGATGGTAAAGGGTGTATAATTTTCGGCATAGCTGAATATAGCTCTCTTACTTTTTTCTTATCAGTTTTCTTTTTAAATATTTATTTTTACACTTGCCTTCTAATTTTGCCTTCTGTTGTTTCTTTCTTCTTTTGTGTGCCTTTCCTTGTTTAAATTTACCAGTTGCCAGTTTTTTCGCTAAGTGTCGCCAATGTAAAAAATAGGTAATATTAGTTATAAAAACTGTTTCATAAATACCAAGTGTGTAATTGAAATCTCTAAATCTTTTAAAAATTTCTTCATTTTTTTTGGCATTTTTGTTAAATATAGAAAACAACTTTCTAATAAAATTAACGTATCAGTTACATTTAAAACAGTCTTCAGTTGAACATTTTGTGCAAAAATCAATGCTGTCCATATTCAAAAAAGAATTTTGTAAATGTTTATCTTCTATCAATTTTTTATTAATTCATACCTATTTTCTTTATTATAACTTTATATGTTGTCAATGTCATACGAGGGCTGCTACATTTATTTCTGGCCTTGGCAACACTGAGTGCTGCCAAGTGCAATCTGACATTTCCATTGGAAAGTTTGTCATTTTTAAGCATAATCGTACTAAAAACATTTTGACGTACGACCATTATTTGTGTTGTTTACAGTGACTTGAAAAAATTAATATAGAAAAAAATGGAATTAACTCGTGAACATTTTCGTGCCATCATTTTTCACTACTTTCGACGTGGATTATCACGTCAAGAGTGTATTGATGAACTTAAATCTTTGTATGGCGATGAAGCACCATCCTATAGCATTGTGAAAAATTGGTATAATGAATTTAATCGTGGCCGAAACTCGCTCAAAGACGATTTCCGTGAAGGTCGTCCAAAAACGGCTGTTGTGCAAGAGAACATTGCTGCCGTGCGTGAACTCATAATGCAAGATCGACATGCGACATACCGAGAGATAGAGACATCCTTGGACATTTCTTTCACCAGCATACATTCGATATTGCATGAACACCTGGCCGTAAAAAAGGTTTGTTCTCGTTGGATCCCGCACAATTTGAAAGTCGCTCAAAAAAAGGCTCGTGTAGATTGGTGCAAAGAAATGTTGCTAAAATACGATTGCGGTGCTTCAAAAGATGTTTATAAGATCGTCACAGGTGACGAATCATGGATCTATGCGTATGAGCCCGAAACGATACAACAATCGACCGTGTGGGTCTTCAAAGACGAGCAAAATCCAACGAAAGTTTTTCGTGGAAGAAGCACTTCGAAGCAAATGGTCGCCTCTTTCTGCGGCAAAACTGGTCATGTGGCGACTGTTCCACTTGAGCAACGTAGGACTGTCACTTATGAGTGGTACACTACAATTTGTTTGCCTGAACTCATCGGAGAAATTCGAAAAACCAACAAGAGAAGACAAATCATTGTTCACCATGACAATGCGAGCTCTCACACATCGGCTCAAACCAAAGCCATCCGCCGTACATCGCTGACTTAGCACCTAATGACTTCTTCTTGTTTCCGCACGTCAAGAAAAAAATGCATGGTCAACGATTTCCGTCGCCAGAAGAAGCTGTTGGGTGTTCAAAAACCATGTTTTAGAGGTGTCTCAATCGGAGTGGAAAAAGTGCTTCGACAACTGGTTTGAGCGCATGCAAAAGTGCATAAATCATGTTGGAGAATACTTCGAAAAACAATAAAACCATTTTTGATTATAATTATTCGCATTTTCACTATTAGGCTAGAAATATATAGAGCAGCCCTCGTACAAGGCAGATGACAAGGCACCTACAAATAGAGGATCCAAAGGAAATTTAGTTAATACATCAATATGAATGCATTTTTAGTCATCCATAAACATGTAAAATAAAGCTGCCAGGTTTTTTATTTTTTTTTTTAATGAAAAAAATTTGGCCAAGTATTTTAAATGCCGTCAACAATCTCACCTATAGCCATTCTAAAACTTTTCTCACCAAAAAGGATATTTTATCGCCACGTTTGGCTAGAAATCGCCATAACTGACAACACTGATTCCTACTGCTTTTGTTCTCTTTTTCTTTGCCTTCTTTCTTCCTTTATTTAAATTTTACTTTCTCTTGTCTTAACTTCCTCGTGAAATTATTGTTATTCTATGTTTATTTTGTTTTTATTTGCTTGCTTCAGATTCCTTTATCAACTCACTTTCTTTAAGATTTTTCTTTTCTTTTGGAACATTTTTTATGTTATTCAATTTATTTTTGATGTTTTTTGTTCCTTTTTTCTCTCTTTTTCCTTGTGAATTTTATTTCTTTTCATTCTTGACATTCTCTTTCTACGTTTCTATCAATTGTATCTTTTATTGATTGAGTTTTCTGTGATCTACATTTTATTTTTTCCAGTTTCTTTACTTTCCATCGTTCATTTTCATTTCTATTTTGCTTTGCTTCCTTTCTTCTCTTTGTTTACTTCACTTCACTTTGTTTTCTTTCCTTTGTTGTTTCTTTTCTCTTGATCATATGATTTCTATCATCTCTGCCTTTCATAGTCTTTAATTATTGTTTCAAATCTGCCTCACAACCACTTTCAATAAATTATGCTTGCGTTTTTTCTTTTATTTCTGTCTTTTTTGAATTTCTTCACATATTTATATCTATGTCTCTTTCTTTTTTGAAGACCATTCATCAGATCATAAATAAAGTCAAAAGAAATCCCAAACAACCCTCGTACGTTGTTACTTTAATATATTGTTATGCATCAGTTATATTTCTACAAGTTAAATATCAACAACAAAAAAGCCGACTTCGGTCCAGCAAAAAAGACTGCCTAATTTTCAATTAGCAAAATTCGTTGATGTGTTTGGAATATTAAAAATACGTTTTTGTTAATTCGAATTGCACTCAATTGCTTCAGCAGTTGTTCATATGTTTGTTTTTGTATCTGTATTTTACTTGTTATACTTCTAATGAATTTGTGTCTACGAATTTCTGTACGTTGAGATTTCCTTCCTGTTTAACCAAGTTGTCATTTTGCTAGATTTTGGAAATTATTGTTTTTTTTCTTATTAAGTGAAAAAAAATCCATTTGCTAAATTTTATGAGAACTAGCATGTCTAAATCCAAGTGTGTGTAAGTGTGTTATAAACGTGACTCTTTTGTTGATTACGCATATGTAACAACAGAACTTTCTCCTAAAAATAAAAGTAGCCAAAACAAATTAGCGATTGTAGAATTTTTGAAAATAAAAAACTGAAATCTGTATGAAGAATTCAATACACACAAACTCATGGTGACTTACTCATAGGTCACTCATTTGTCCACGTTAATCATAGTAGTAAAAAAGAAATAAAAATACCGGCAGGCATTTATGCTGATTCGAGAGTTCATTAGTCTAATAACTTTCCAGCTTTTACGGTGTTTGATTTATGTTAAATCCGTTCCATAAACAAACTTTGTAAAATTGTATCAACGTTCCTCTGCTTTAAGGCCGGAGCACATAGAATCTGTCATACGTTATACTTTAACGTATTCAATTGAAAACAAAGGTGTACACAATTAGTTCTTTGTTGACGGACGCAATATCATTAAAACACAGCTAGAGGGTACAAAAAACAAGAAGAAGCTGCAAATGATAGATCTAAAAGTATTCAACGTACATTAAAAGTTGCCTTACCTTCGTACTTTACGTTGACGGAGACGTACTGATTGTTACAACATTCATAAGAAAACATGTATTTTAACTAACTTGTCAGTTGAAAACGACAAACGTATGACAACGTATAATGTATTCTATGTGCCTGTGCTCTTTCAGCATAAAGTTAATAACGTTTATTTAAACTTTAAAATTATTCCTTACATTCTTACATTCGCTTAAACTCATGTCGAGGTCCAATCACTTTTAGGTGACTTTCTCGTCCCATAACCAATAATCAAGATAGCAGCTGTTATAGTTCTCAATCCAATTCATATTCTTATTTCAAAATCCGTCTTCTTAAATTTTGTTTTTTTAATGACATCTGAAATTGCACCAGAACTTACTTCCACCTCAGGTGACTTCTTCTTTTGCAAGACCTCTACTCGGGGCATTCCATTTCCTATGGTCGAACCTGCAGAAAACTGCTTAAATTAATATACTGCTTCTTTATTAAAAACCAGGATTATAACTCCTCAATTTATAATTAAAAAGGAGTCTCCTTTTTCATCTGTGTCTATTTTGGATCACCGTTATGGCAACAGCAATCTTATTTTGTAATTCTCCTAGCTAAATCTAAATCTCAATCGCTAAAAGCCTTAGATAAATTTTTTTAGAGTTTTAGCGGTGAAGATTTACCTTTAGCGACTTACAGAATAAGGCTGCAGATTATTTATTTATTTTTATTTATTTATTTATTTATTAAATGCCAGTTGTAAGCCTTTAAGGCCAAATAACTGCAGATGAATTTCATATATGACACACAATTAATTTTAATTAAAAAAAATTATATATAATAATTAATATTGTTGCTTTTTTAAACTTTCCCCCCCAAAAATTACCTGTACAAACACAATTAGCAAATTAAACAATTAGGAAAAATAAGAAAATGAATTTAATAAAAAAAAAAAAAGAAATGAAGAGCTATCAGCAATAATAATGGTTGAATCCTATACATGCGTTTTAAATATGTTTAAAAAATCTGATACTGTGTGTGTGAATCTCCTTTTGGAATATGGAATAACTGTATTCCAAATGCTTGTAACCTTGATAATAAATGATCTATTCATTAACAGTGTTGAATAATTTGGATAGACTAAAGTATGGGTTCTGCTTGACGAACCAAATTCGAATTTTTCCGCTAAATATGAGGGACAGTTAAACTTCTTAATCTTATAAAATAAGGCTATTTGCCGAGAGCTTATGAAGTCCTCAAAATCGAATCCCAATAACTCTAATGTATATCCAGAAACATGATCCCTAATATGCAGTCCATACATATACCTAATTATTCTGTTGAAACATAAATTTAATGTATTAATATTGCTACGTGATGTACAGCTAAACATTTCTAACCCATACAAAAACAGTGGAAAACATAGAGCCATTGCAACCTTTCTCTTGACCGCTCGAGGTAAATATATTGAAACGCTGTATAGCCTACGTAAAATAAAAGAAACCCTAGAAATAACAGAATTTATATGATTGTTAAAAGTAAGTCTGTCATCAATATGAAAACCCAGCGTCTTATGGACCCTAACTAATCACTTTTTTTAACAAGTTTGGTGAAAGGCTTAGCTCTTTGACTCCTGCGACCTTCTTGACTCTTGCGATCGTTTCCGTATAAATTTTTTTCTTTAATAGGACCAGAACTCAGAAGATGACTTATGCAATGCATTGTGCCAGAAGTAGACTCATAGGTTATGCGAAGAATGATAGAAGAAGTAGTGCGAGTGGACAATCGATCTGTATCTTTGCACACTGAAAGTGATCGTAAAGACCTTCGCAGGAAGTTTATTTCACATACGAACTGTTCCGCCACTTCCTGTAATACGTAGCGCGATCCACTGGCCAATCAACCGTAAAGGCGGTCGAAAGTGCGGTTTTCAAGAATAAGCTTCTTGATTTCATAAGAGCATATGCCGTTGTAGAAACAATGAAATAGTTAAACATATCCCAAATTGTGTCGATGCTTCGCTCTCTTCTGCAGGTGGTCGAGTAACTCCAAAATAGACATTGAAGCACCAGCCCATATATATGAGTTATATTCCGC
Source organism: Gymnosoma rotundatum (assembly GCA_916610165.2). Classification (NCBI taxonomy): domain Eukaryota; kingdom Metazoa; phylum Arthropoda; class Insecta; order Diptera; family Tachinidae; genus Gymnosoma; species Gymnosoma rotundatum. The sequence continues at coordinate 121,231,827 of OU744338.1, forward strand.
TTTCGGTCTGATAAAGGTGTCAAAGATACAGAGGAGATCAGATGGAATGAAATATCTCTTGCACTGTTTTAGAAAACCTAGGCACTTGTATGCTTCTTTTGCGACATCAAAAATATTCTTGTTCCACCGAACATCGCGTTGAATCTTCATGACAAGAACATTGAGAGCTTCTGATTTCTTAATATTTATATCACGTAAAATTACAGATGATAAAAGCAAATTCAGCACTGTTCGCAAGACCTCATTCGGAGATTGCAACGTTTGAAGGCCTCATACATATGCTTATCCATTGCTTGTATCATCTATAAAAGAATAAACAGAGTTGGAAGTTTGACATAGAAGGTCTTTAAGAAAAATAAGAAATAGGGAAGGAGAATGCAATGACCCTTGCGTTACCTCCGAATTTATCATAAACTCGCTTGAAAAGATCCCATCTATAACAACTAAAATAGCGCGATCCGTGAGAAAGCTCGATATAAAACGAGAGAAGCTATAACCGACAGCAAAAGCAATAAGTTTTGATACGAGTTTATTATGCCATACTTTATCAAACGGTTTGATCATTTCTAGGTCCACCAAGTTACTTTCGTCACCTGTAGAGCCGTACTGCCGATCACGAAGTAAGCTATTGAACTCCAGATTTACACAAGGTGAAAATTGGGCATACTTTACATCACCTTGAAAATCACAGAGCAAATTGCTAGCCTCTCTTTTTTTGGAATTGGTGTTGCATTAGCAACCTTCCAACATGTTGATGAAATTCACCATCATGTTACAAAATACTGAAAAGTTTTGCTAATAGACGCACTCACATCGAAGAGCACTGTTTCAAGACTAGTGCTGGAATTCCATCCGGACCACGGGAGTTGTTTATATTAAGAATTGCTCAAACCTTTTTAATTGCACGTACTCGAAAGAATATGTCTGGCATAGTTACTGACACTCTTTATAGTGCGGGTAGTGGTTGGTTGCTCTGCGACAAGTGACAAAAATTTCCGCTTTATCAACCCTGTCGTTAAAAATTTGATCCTCCCTTAAAAAGAACGGAATTGAGGAACAGAGTCCTTCACTCTTTCGTCTCAGGTTCTTCCTACCCTGAGGAGCAGCAAGAACTTTAGCACAAAGGCACTGCTCGTTTAAAGTTTTTTCGCATACTGAGTACTTTGACACACAAAAATCTCGCCTTTTTCGCAAATCACTACCTGCAAGATTCTTCAGAATATTTTTAAGGCGATCTGCATTAGTGAATAATATCGACGTGGTATAAAACATGAGCTCTATGAACTGTACGCTAATTGGTTTTGAATTCTTATTGTACACATTTGAGATTTCCAGTAGTCTGATCAAATAAATATTTTTTAATTTTTTTTAAAAGGCGATATAGCTTTAAGATTCAATGTTTTTTTAAAAATAAATATTTCACTAATTTTTAAGTGATTGTAAGTAACCATAAACAAATAATTTCTCCTCTTCTCCGTTTCAAGAAATAGAAACATTCGTGTGAGACTGTATCTAATTAAATATTAATGTGGATAAAAGGTTTAACAGCGGGAGCTGGTTGACTCTGTCGTAATTCATAACGCGCAAATGTGCTTTGTTATCAAAATATGGAAACACCATTCTGCAGGTAATATTTCTTAGAGGACTTTACAGCTTTTCGTAGCCCAATTTTTAAGGAACGTGTCATTAAGGGATTTGATCAAACTGTTGTCTCTTGCTGTAAGACAAATCGAGGCAACGAACATGAATTTGAATATAATGCTGACAAATTTTACTTGGGCTTATGAACTTAATACAACGGCTATAAAAGATATAAATAAAAGCAGCAACTGACAACGTTAGTTGGAAGCAAATATCGATTTCAGCAGCATAATTCACAGTTAGCTTAAATAAACAATTTGGGATGAATAACTACAACTAGCAGTCAAATTGAGAGGTTTGTCTAGAGTAAATTGTAAGCCAATGGCATCATTATCCTTCGCTTCTTTGTATACAAAAATAGGTTGCTAGTTTTTGCGAGCCATATTATTAGCCATTCTAATACATAACTTGTTTTTCCTGTCCCAATTAGAATACCTTTTTAAAAGAAACTTTTGTCCATTCATCTTAATATTTCCAATATTTTTTTTCATTTATTGCTTCACTTTACGTTATTGGGCTTTTAGTGAATAATTTATCAATTTTTCATTAGTATTCTAAATACATTTCGTTTTATTTACAGAGATGCGTAAGTGTGTTTGTTTCTTTTTTTAGCAATAATCTATTGATTTTATTACTTGCTTAAGCGATACTTTCTTAAATAAAAACATAAAAATTAACGAGTTCGAACCGAAAATTCTTTTAAGAACTTTGTAGTTTCAAATAAATTTTTATGCATGAATTTTAACATTAACAATGAAAATCAGGTTGCCATACCAAATTCATCAGGTGGCAACGCAGTCACATTATAATATTTGTTACTGTAGGTTTTGGGATGGTGGCTTCTTATTTCACATATAATTATCACCACGATCATATTTAATTTGTTTAGCTCCAGTTCAATAAAATGGTTAAAGACGATATTTGTGTTTCTTGCGGAAGGGCTCCATAGAAAACGCTCTGTAGAAAACGGCAAGCAGAACATTAGTTAAGGTAACAGAATTTCTTAAGTGGATATGCACTGACCAAATGACACTATTCTTAGAAACTTTATGTTTAAACTAATAAAAACCTATTAAACGGCGGTTGAAGGAATTGTGTATATCTTCGATTAGAACCCTAATTCTCTAAAAGTTAAGGGAAAGTTTCCTTTAGGAAGTTTATGATGAGGGAAGAATGAACACTTCAAAAGAAGAGATTAGAAAAAAGTAAGGAAATAAAATAAATGAATAAAAAGGGGAGTTGGTTGGGGGAAGAAAGAAGTGCATGTAATTAAACAGGAAAAAGACAAAGAAAAAACAAAGAAAAGAAAAAATTTCGAAAATTAAGAAGAAGTATATAAAGAGAGGAGAAGGAAGAAAAGCAGGTAATGAAATAAAATGAATATAAAAAAGGAACGAGAAAAGTATTTAAGATACAAAATATAAAACAGAAAAATTTTAAAAGTTTAGGAAGACATTTAAAAATAATAGGAAGGAATGAAAACAAACCAATTAAGAATAAAAAAGTAAAAGAGGAAAAGAGGGAAATATAAAAAGGGGAGAAGTGAAACCAATGAAATGAAGGTATAATAATGAAAAAGGAACGGATGAAAGAAAAAAGTAAAACAGAATAATTAAAAGGAGGCAGGAATCTAGAAAATAAAAAATTAAAAAAAACAAAAATAAAAATAAAAAAACAATAAAACAAAGAGAAGATCTTGAAAAAAGAAAGGCAAGAAAATAGTTAAAGACACAAAATAAATAAAGGAAAAAGTTCCTAGTTAGGAAAATAATTCGAAAGATCAATACTCTATAATAACACTTGAGGTTGCTGTAATCAAAATGGTAAGTCTGTTGACTACAAATCCAGTTGGCCAGGGTTCAACCCCTGCGGCTATCAAAAAATTAAATGTGTTTTTCTATAAAGTGGTAAAAATACATATTCAGAATTAATATTACAACAAGCAGCCTCCATCGTCAGTACTTCTTCATAGTGAAGTAAAATAACTAATAAAATCTTTCTCCTTTAAATATCTATCTTACCTTTCATGATTCCGTTTCGTAAAAGAATGTAGCACGGTTACGAAAAATAACTAAATGGGTTATGCCTGAAGTGCTACTTCTCTTAAAAAATATAATTATAAGACTTGAAAATTATTTCGGGCCCTTAGCACTGTCCAATTGTGGCCAATTTTTTCAAGCACTGTGTCTGTATATCAAGACATCCACGAACAATGTTGTCCTACAAGGAGTGAATTTTTGCTGATTTATCAGAACGAACCAGTTACTTCACGTAGTTCCATAGGAAATAATCGAAAGGTATCACGTCTCATGACATTGGCGGCTTATAAATAAGTCGAATTTCGAAAATCAATTTATCATAAAGTTTTAAAAATGAAAGGTGGACGGTTGCGATCGCTATATGGCAGTCAGCACCATCCTGCTGAAACCTCTTCTCCTCGGGATTAATTTCATCTATATTTTCAAACTGAAAAGCATTAATCGTAGTTCGATAACAATTTCCAAGAACCATAACTAGAGCTGTAGCTTCCTTTTCAAAGAAATAAGGTACAATGATGCAACCAGCTGATAAGAGACACTCCTGTAGCTCGCTTTCCCTTCTTATGACAAAATTTTCTTTATTACGATGACCGTGAAGCCAAAAATGAGCCTCATCGCTAAACATAATTTTACAATAAAACATGGGATTCGTTTCCAAAGTAAATCTGCATAATGGATAACTTGGTAGCCAAATTATACTAATCAAAAATGCGTAAAGAGAGAGAGAGAGAGAGAGAGCGCTCCATATAGTATTTTATATGACAGTTAACCCTTGCATAAGTTCTACTGGACTTAAAAAAATACACCCATAATTGTTATGTGACCATCAAAAATTTAAAATTATTCTTTAGCTCCTGCCTTCTTTACATTAAATATTGAAAGGAATACATATAAAATAAAACTTTTATTCCAAATGGACTTTCTCTGGCATATGTATTGGTGATGTCTAATTTGTCCGAGTAATAAATCTTTCATATTCATAGAAAAATATTTTATCATCTATTTGCTTTTGCCTTTATTTCCTTCAATAAGTAACTCAAGCTAACGATGTAAATGAATAATGGCAAATAATCAGTTGAAGAAAAAAAAAACAAATAAAAAGAAAAAGAAAAGAAATAAGAAAAATAATTTTGGTTAATCGTTGATATTTTATCATTTACCATAGAATGTACAAAAACCGCCTTCTTTCCTTTCCTCCTTTCTTCCATCCTTCCTTCCGCGCTTGGTTTAGGTCTTGAATTTTTATGTTCTAAATGCGAGTATTTCGTATATTTTTTTAGCCACATGTAAGAATTTTTGTATATATGTATGTACGTATGTATATGTATGTACGTATGTATATGTATGTACGTATGTATATGTATGTACGTATGTATATGTTTGTACGTTTGTATGTTTTATCGCAAAGGGATTTCCAATAACTACAGCTGGATTTTGAAAATTCATTTCGATTATGTTTTTCGTTTTTTAGTTTATTTTATTAATTCTATTGTTATTTAAAACATATCGTGATGGCATGTCACACCCAGGTATGGGTTAATATGTTCGACCATCTGAACGCGTTACATCTGGTTCAATAGAGGTTTAAAAAAGGAAAAATGTTCATTGCATTTGAAAAGGAGCAGTATGCGACAAACAGGCGCGAACTCAATATTCATTTTAGAAAGTGGCCTAAGAATCAATATGTGTGCCAGGAAGGCGATTATGGTACTTGGTTATTGAGAAAGTACCCTGACCTGCATAACTGCCTCGGTAGCAGGAATAGTTACTTCAGATATTAGCTGGCTTTAACTAAAATCGATGAGGATGATTTCTGTAATTAAGGACTCTAAGACGACAAAGATCCATCAGTGGATGAAGCAAATTTGATATGAATGCCATGAGGAACCTAAGCCTAATGCAAATACTAGGAATTGCTCGGCTATTTGTGATAAAAACTGAACAAAAGAGATTCGTACACCATATTATATTCCGTACCTTATTGAACGAAAGAAGTCGGTTAAATATCTAGCTCATTCCGTTCACTTAAGTCATCCATTCAATTTAACCCGTTCACTATTGAACAAAAAGACCTCAGTATAATGATCAGATTATTCCGTTCCCTTGATTGATTCGGTCAATTTAACCCGTTCGTTCACGAAGGACACACCTCTATTTAGAGTATGAGACGGCTTAAGAGTGTTAGACTTGCTGATATACGTATGGGTTTGATAGATAACACTTCTGATTCATTAGTAAAAATCAAAAAAATATATCACCGGAAATGTAGCTGTCTCCCTTCCTCCTACTTAAAAAAGTAATATGAAGAAACGAACACATTCTTAACTAATACAGGGTATCCGCCGGGGAGGTATACTACTTTGTTTGTTTATAATTTTTGATTAAATGAAAAAGAATAGATCTTTTATTGATAAAGTTTGTATTTAATGTCGGCAATCTGTATGAAATACAACATTAGACAAATGTCCGCCTCTGTAAGCGTCACCAATGCGAGCCCTTTTGATCACATTTTTCATTACATTGTCACATATTTAACGCGGCATTTCATTAATTTTATCACGAATATTTTATTTAAGTTGCTCAAGCGTTTCTGCTTTATTTGCTTAAACCTTGCTTTTCAATTATCCCCATAAAAAACAATCCCGACTCAAGCGACCGAGGAGGTCAATCAACATCACCATTTGTTTAAATAACTTGTTATGGAAGGAGGTCCTTCAGCAATTCCATTGTAATCCTCGCTGTATGCGATGTGGCACCGTCTTGTTGATACCACATGTTAATCAAGCCCAAAGCATGCAGTTGTGGCATTAAAAAGTGTTCAATCATATCACGATATCGCTTCCCATTTGCAGTTACCGTTACGCCGTTTTCATTTTAAAAGAAGAAGGTGTAATGATTTTTCCTGACCAAATTGGGCGAACTGTAACATCCTACTGGCAAATTTACGGCAGCGTAAATGGTCTTCTGGAAGAAGCTCTTGTGTTAATTGAATATCAAAAATAAAACAATGCATATCATTGTGAAAAATAGAGGCCAAAATCAACGATGAAGCTCCTGAGCAGAGCATCAAATTGAGGTTGGTGAATTGTTTTAAACACTTTCTTTAGCTGCAGTCGATCTAGCAGAACGTTGTGGTCCATAATGTGGCCTATCACCTACAGACCCTTTTTCTTCGAAATCATTCACCACACGATAAATAGTGCGTTTTGTTGGTATGTTTTCTTCTCTCAAAAATTTCAGGAAACTTTCTCATCATCACAATAATCGATGATTGATTTTGATAAAATGTTTTTACGATTAAAACACATTAGTTTATCGAATATTTTTCCATAATAAATTTCCCACGTGTCTACACTTCACGACTACCAAATATGAACTGTTAAGACTAATATTTATCAAAGTGGCGGCTTTCCGCAGGACACCCTGTATTACTATTTCAAAAAAATAATTCTGAAAAATCTGTATGAATTAAATTTTTATAAAAATAGCAGATTTTTTTACCTTAAATTTTTTTCGCTTAAATTCCAAAGCAACAACTTATTGAGATAACAGCTGTTATGCTTTAAATAATACTTTACCCTAAATCTCTTTATTAATTTTCTAGCAAACAAATCAGAAATCTTTATAATTTTATTCACAAATACCACACACGTGTCTCAAAAATATTTTAAATAATTTAAAAGAAAAAAAAATCGACTTAAAACTAAAACATTTCCTTCATTTTTCAAAGCTCTTACTCAACATAAGAATTCTTTTTAAATTGATGGAATCTTTTACAAGTTGGTTGCTGTTGTTGTTGTTATTGTTGCTAAACTGAAAAATTTTCTCAAGCATAAAAATGTGTCAAAGTGAAATGCTTGGATTATTTGTTTTCGTCTGCTAGAGAAAAAAATATGCCAAAATAGGAAACATTTGTCGATGATTATAAAAATTTTCACCTTTTGTTATCGGTTCTTTAGTAGAAATTTTGTTCCCTCTTTTTTTTTGGCATTTGAACATGAGTATGTCTTTGTTGTTTGTAACCAAAATGTTTCTGTATATCATCTATTAAAGTGACAGCTGAGTGTTGAAATTTGATACTGATGTATTAAATCGTAGGAAGCCATAAGCAAAACAAAAAAAATTTTCAATATATTGACGATGTTGGAAGAGAATTGGTATTGAAGCAAATTGGTTGTTTGCAACCATCTTGATTTGCAATCTTATTTTTCAAGTTTTTTTTTCTTTTTTATAGCTTTTCACTAGCTACAGCTTTGATTGATAGACGGAGTGTATGCGTTATTTATTTTGTTCAATTTGTTTAACATTTTTAGACACAATAATTGTTCGATAATGTTTCACAAATCATTTTCAAAACAATTGTATAAAATTTAATCAGAATGAGCCAATTATATGAAGTAAAATAAAAAAAATAAAATAAATTTTTAAATCAATAGAACTTACGAAAGAGTTAGCTGTCATTCTGCGCTCACTTTATGACATTTATGATCATTATTCTCTCGCAAATAATCATGAATAGATCGACAATTAACCAACGCTATCAGATTATCAGACGAAAACTGATCCGATGTTTTATCTTGTATTTAGCCTTAAGGCTCAAATTTTTGCTTAACAGGTTTGTTAATTGCCACATCAGTCTGAAAAATTGCAGTTTGCAGCGAGCGTTACTTCAGTCACAATTTCAGCAATACTTCAGTCACATTTTTGTTGATATTTAACCATTATATGTTTACTTTGCATTCAAAATACATTATGGTTTTTTAACTTAAAAAATTTAAACCACGACTAAAGTTTTATCAGTTATTCAAAATAATATAATATATTTTTATTGATCAGGGTATGGTTAAAAGCAAACAAAATAATGTTTGCGCTTAAAAATATTAAGTCTTGACAGAATGCTTTTCTATCAGTTTAGTAATTTTTTGTTAGCTTAAAGTGAAGATTGTTTTTATTGCTAGAAAAAATGAAAAATAAATAAAATTCATGTAAAAAAAAAAAATTAAAAATAATAAACAATATATGAAAACAAATAACAAGGTAAGCAAAACATTTCAAAAATAGTTGCTATATATATACCTATATGTATGTATGTAAGCATATAAAACTTTATTTTTGTGTCTACATTTTTCCATTTAAATAATTTTACCATGTTCTTGTTATGCTAGACAACAATATGGTTGCAAGACCAGCTTTATTATTATTAAGTAGAACGATACCATGATTTGTTTACAACCATATAATACAACCATAATATGTTGCTCTTAGATAATGGTTACCTCACCATGTTTTTTTTTTGCGTGTAGGTCTGAACGAGATGTGGAGTCATAAGATTGGCTTGGATGGGCGCAATCGTCGACGTCGTGAAACTAAAATTTTTTAAGTTAATTTTGAGAAATCGACGTGTCAATTTGCCTCCAAGCTCTTGCTATTTGAAAGCTGGGGTCACCCAGCAATAATTAACGCTTTATAGGCGTTTTGTCAACAGTGATCATATGCGCATAATTACTTTAAAATTTTATTGCCGTGTTTAGTAATTAAATATTATATTAGAGATTATATGGCGACCAACAGAGAAACAAGACCCGGTGTTATACCTGCGTTTTCCTAATCAATTATAACTCTTTGGAAAACAGCGAATATAACCAGATCATTTGATATAATTAGCAAAATTTGTTGTCATCCCCTTCCTGTCAGTTATCTAGGGGATACTGAGTTTGTAAATATGTCTGCAAAAACAACGCTAGCGTTTGAAATATTTGAATTTTTTAAGGCATTTTTAATGTAAGCTCAATAAAGTAGACCAACCATTAAAAGGAAACCTTCTACTCTTTCCAGATTGCAAGATTATATTATCTTTTGCTAGCTTTATTACATTTTTTTAGCTGATAGTGTATGAAGTCCAATATGCATAAAATACTCGCCACGGTTTTTAACTTAAAATTATATAAGTTAAAGAGTTTTTTTAATCACTCCTGCCGGTGAAAATTGAAGTATTAAACGGTTTAATATATTTCCCATAAGGGCTTGAGTCAAATAAAAATTATTAGCATTAAACCTCGACAGCAATTAAATTCACAGGGACAAATCTAGTTAACGCCTTGAGAAATAAACCTTCTCTCAAATTGAATATGAGGTGTGTTTATTGTTACATTTGCTTTACTCAACGAAGTGCCATCCTACTGGCAAAAATAATGGTTAATAAACTTACCTTCGATGGCAATGAACTCACTATCAGACCTAAACTCACACTAACCATACAATTTATGATCTAGCATAAGTCGGATAGTGTAACGAGTTGACTTGCTCGACTTCAAGGACAATCTGGCACGACTTGATAGCATCAGTAACTGGGAAATAGGTAGTATTTGAACATATACGAGAAAGATGGGTCTTCCATCTAATGTTTTACAATTGGGACCTGCCAAAATATGTTTCTTTTTGAGGTACTGCAGTTGATTTCCTGGCCCACAGCTCGACGCGGCAACTCTGTTCTCTAATTGATTACGCATCTCGGACAGCAGAAATATGTTGGCAATTTCTCCTCTGAACTTAACGATCTCGCGCCCTACCCCTTTTTTCTTTCTTTTTTCTGATCTTCTTAATTACACTTGACTCTTCTCTTTATTTCTTCTTTTATATCTTGGTTTTCTTCTTTCTCTTTTCTACCGTGCAGGTAATAAAAAGAAATCAGGAAATTAACTCGAGTAGGCTACGAAATCACAGCTGTATGCTAAAGCTTACTTAACCTATGTGATTAGTTTAGTGTTATGGTCTCGTATCCCAGCCGCTGCCAACTATAAAACTAAACTTGTATCAACTTAAAAACTAAAGTGCTTAGAGGCGCTGTAAAACTCTTCCAAAAAAAAAAATAACGAGTAACTTCCGCACTTATCTTTTCTTCACTGTTTCTTTCCAAAAAAGTAGGCAACACTATTAATTAGTAGTTATTAGGTGTTACTTCTCGTAACTTAATTTGTCTAACAAACGTTTTTGAGTCGCCTCCTTGTCTGCAGTACGCTTGAGAAGCTTATTTTTCTAAAGTTTTATCATTTGAAAGGAGTCCTTAATCGAGTAAAAAGCCGTGGAGATTTAACCGATGTTGCCAAACTGTGAGAAAAGCTTTAAACTCTTTTTAAACCCATTAATTATGACCATGAATTTTTTAAACAACATTAGTTCGTGAAAGGACCAAACTCTCTTTAGAACATTATAAAGTGCAACTTAATTAAGTTTGAAATTTAATTTTTAATAATTTTATTTTTCAAAATTTTAAACATTTGCTTCCTTTGCAACTCTGACAATTACTTTAGCTATGCTTTAAAAATATGTTTTGTTCCGCAACTCCTTTATTATCGTTAGTTTACATACACATACATATATAAAATTCTTGAAATATCTTAAATAATATTTTAAAAAAATGTCTACAGAAACATTACCAGACATTTATTTTTAATTTTACTATTATTACTTTGTAATGACAATTTTGTAACCACAATGTCAACACAAAACTGTATCCACTTACAAATACTAAAATTGGCAAAAAAAAAACATTATAAATTATTATAATGAAATGATTTATCTTTAGAATTATTGCAGGTTTTTTACAGAAACAAAAATTAATATTCAAAATACTTAATGTCAAAGCTAAACTGAACATACACATGCATGCAAAGACATGCACAAGAGCATAGAAATAAAAATAATAGAAAACCAATTAAAGTTATACCATAAAAATATAAAAATAGCATAAACCACAAAGTGAATTGCAGAACAAGTACTAGATTCAACAGGGTAATTTGTTTAGCGTTTGGTTTAAGTCGAAAAAATGGTCAGTATTTTTTAAGAAACTATTATTTAAGTGGTCAGTTAAATGCTGGAAATTGAATTTTTTAAGACAATTTAACGGTCAAGTTGGCAGGATAAGAAAATTGGCCAGCGCAATGCAGTACATCAAGAGAGGATGACCAATCAAATGATGAACTGAAAGCAAAATATTATGTTATGTTTCTTACTAGTTCAACTTTAATGATAAACAATATAATTAATCGATATATCGGCATAGAAGAATAACTGCAAGCTAAAAAATAATTTGTCAAAAGGAGAATTTTTGAATGGAATTATGGATAATTTTTATATGGAATTATGGATAATAAAGGTATCGTAAGAGTAGATGGCCATCTCGACAAAACAACCAAGAAACCTTTATATGCCAGAAGACCTGTTCTAATTCCAAAATCGCATCAGTTGTCACACGAGTAATCGTTGAACATTTCCATAAGAGAAACTATAATGAAAATTCTGCAAAACTTATAAATGACGTAAGAGAACAATTTTGGATACTGTCAATCCGAATATTATTAAAAAGCGTTGATGTAAAATGCTATTTCCGTAAATTAAAAAAAAAACCAAAGTCTGAATAGCCACAGATGGGAATCTAACCGAAAGACTGTTCGGGTATTTTCAAATACTGGGGTAGATCTTTCTTGTCCAATTAATATCTTAATACGTCGACTTTATGAAGAGCGGTGGGTGGCTATGTTCATCTGTTAAAGAGTACGTTCATTTTGAAGTAGTAAACGATTTGTCAACGTATTCATTTATACTTTGTCTTAGAAACTTTATAAATCGATGAGATGTTCCCATTTAAAGACGCAGCAATAGAAGGAATCTCGTTGGTTGAAGAAAGTAATTGAAAAATGAATCAAATTGTTTAGATCACGATAAAATTATGCGTTCGTTAACAAGCTTAGAAATAAAATGAATTTTTTATACTCCATTTGTCCCAAGTAGTGGAGGAGCATGGGAAGAATTGGAGCAATCGATGAACAAGACACTCACTCACATTCCAGTTACCTCTCAAAAGCCCGAGCCACTCTCGCCAAACCATTTCCCATTGGGTACGACTACTTCTACTCAAACTCCAAGTGAATTTAATGGGAGATATTTTATTGCACAAAAACAATGGCGTATACTTCAAAACAAAATGCCTTTTGGGGGTGACAGATTAAGAAATATTTACCCGATTTTTCTCGTCGTGGGAAACGGTCTTTACCTTCAAGACCGCTGCAAGTTGAGGATACTATTATATTATGTGACATGGGCCTTCCAAGAGCGAAAGGGAAACGTAAGTAATACGATGGGCTGATATTAAAACTATTGAAGGAGTTTTCAAAAGACCTTGATCAAAATTGACATTTCTCGACTTTGAAAACTAATTGTGATTTTTTTTTAATAATTGAAGGGGGTAGCAAATTGTTTTTTTCTACTTGTTTAAAAATTTTATTTTTTTAGTTTAATAAATTACTTTTGTTTTTTATATCTTCACAATTGTAGTATACGTTTTATTAAATATTTGTCGTTGAACTAAACACAAGAAAACAAATATAAGATATTTGTAGTTTTGATGTGAAATATTATTAAACAAACTATGTATATATTTTCAAGTGAATAAACATCACTAATGCGTTTATTAAGAACCTATCTTTTCAATTTGCATTTCAACAGTAAATAAAACTGTGTTCCAACCCCAGATTTATTAATAAAACTGATTCGTATCAAAGCAACATAGGCGAATTGTCAGTCATTAGTTCAGCGAACAAGCAACAGCATCCATTGCTAGATGCAGATAAAAAGAGATAGGTCTTCTCGTTAAAATGTCCATAAAAATGAGGAGAAGACTCCCTTCCTACAAGTTTGCATTCTAGAAATCCATTTCATTCACTTAATTTATACATTATCGTCTTTTTTTAATACGCGAAGGTAGCCAGGAGGCTTATTCTGAATTACGATGCGAAAATAAATGCGATGCGAAAGAAAATTGGTATTAATCGTGGCAACGCTGCTATAATAAACATCAGTGTCAACAAACGTCAAATTAAAAATAAATAAACTGTTTGTGTTTGGCTATGATCACTGTTTATAAAATTTATTTAGGAAATTCTGTACGAAAAAAATAATAAAAATGGATTCTGTGGCGCTGTAGTTCGAAAATGAAGAAGGCTGTAAGCAAAACTGAAAGGATACAGATAAAATTCCTTAGAAGCAATTGTTTCCCCGGAGGAAAGTGCGTCTGGTAATCCATTTACGGAATCCATCAAGTTTAACAATTGCAACACTTGCCCCTCTAAGGGAGACAGTGGATTATATCTTGATGGGCCATTGGCAATGTCGGTTTTATTTCGTCTAAGCTTCTGTTTGGTGTGTACTAAAAAATCGGTTTGTATATTAAATACTTTTTTTCATCCTGCAGCTTCTCTAATATGTGGTCCATTGATATTTAAATCTTCAGTTAACGTGCTTATTCATAAATTATATCTTTATTTCAAATTTACGTCTTTTGTTGGTCTAATTGCTTGCTTCCCTGAATTAAATAATAAATATATAATGAATAAATAAATAAAATATTATCTGTCACTTACATGTTTGTACCTTGCGTATGCTACTCTGTTGTCGAATAAATTTTCGAATTTGACATTTGTTTTCGCAGTTTAAGAATACCGTCTTGCCAACTTTTCGCATTTAAAATGCGATTAAAAAAGAACTTCGCATCGCATTGATTTTCGCATCGCAATTCAGAATAAGCCTTTAGACCTGCCTAACTAAAACATAATCCAATTAAGCGAGAATCGGATGAACAGCAACTAAAAGTATTTACTTTTATTCGATTAAAAAATTCTGCAGCATCACAATTTCAGCACCAATCAGTCAAATTTATTAACAATTATGAATTGAAGCTTCCCCAAATGGCAACACACCCTCCTACTGGTGGCCTCATTGACTTTTGGGATCTAAAAGTTGTGATAATAACTAAATTTTGAAGTATGAATATGGTAATACCGTTGTACCAATATAATTATAGAGCCTTTGGAAACACATTCCATGTAGCTAATAAGGCCATAGAAATTCTAAGCCGTAGTGAATTTTATTAACCCTCCATAAGCCAGTCTTTGAATATTTCTTCTCTCGCATGCATTTCATTCTTATGGAATTGTACCACGGGGGACGGTCCTGCATATTAGGCGATACCGTCTCAGCCTCTTCTAGAGATGACCTTGCGAATTCTTGGCCACGATTCAAACATATCCACATGTAGTTGTCTTCCGTCCTCTTTCCAGATTCATGGAATCCAGCTATTATATCAATCTCTCAACAGAGCGACTTTATGTTCCTAGTGTGTGCGACTCTATGCAACAGTTATACAACACTAGCTCTTCCTGAATTGGGGTATATACATATTTTTAAAGTCCTTCGATAATTCGTTAACTTCAAAAGTAGTGATATTGCACGTTTTTCTTTTAGTTCTTCTTGTATTCCCTGTTTCGTATATGTTTCACACTTATTACAGATGCTCAGCTTCGAATTTGAATCTACGCCTTAAGGTACCAGTTGACGTTTTTGCTGCTGAGCTTCTACAATTCGATAAAACATTCAAGATCATTTTTGATTGATATGGACTCGAATATTAACCTCTCTATTTAATGTAAGGTGCTATTGTTCGTGCTCATTTGTCAATCTCTTCCGATCTCTTAATATTTAAGTACATTTAGTGGAGGTGGACAGGTATGAAGAGTCAACATACTAAGGCCAAGCTCGCTCTCTATAGACTTAAATATTAACCTCTCCATTTAATGTAAGGTCCTATTGTTCGTGCTCATTTGGCAATCACTTCTGGTACTTTCCATCTACTTTTTTTTACCTACACCAGTCTCTTAATATTTAAGTACATTTAGTTGTGGTGGACAGGTATGAAGGGTCTACATACTAAGGCCAAGCTCTCTCCTGGCCAAGCATTCCAGACGTCGGCTGCTTCACCGTTATTTAGCATGTTATTTTAAAGAGTCAAGCCTGACAATCGAACGATATCTTCTCCCAAATTATTAAGCCTATTACTCCAGCTGATATCTGACCTACAAAGAGTTCATTTCTGACTATCACGAGGAAGCCATACATGTTTCTGACTCATTTTTCGAGCATTGAAAGTGACCTTAAAGCATTTCTTTTCAAGCATGAATTTTGATCATAAAGTTTAATAATTCCTGCTTATTGCGAGTTTTTGCCCGATCAAAAAATTGCTGTTAGGTAAACGAACTAAGCGGTAAAAACAATTAATACTTATAATTTATGTCTTTAAATTTTTTACTTTCGACCACACAAACTACTTGAATTATAAACTATTAAAATTACAGCAATAATTAAAACTAAAGTTTTGCAAAAAAAAAACCAAAACCCTATTGAAGCTCTTCAAATCTAAAAATTTTGTATAAAATTATTAAGTGTGAATAAACTCACATTTGAATGTATTAGTAAAACATTGACTGTGTTATTTTAAGAGTGTGTCTGTCTGTTTGTGCATAAAACTACTCATTAAAAAATCTATAAATGAAACAAAACAAAAATGAGGCAATAAACTATAGAAATGATTTTGCTTATTTTAGTGCCATTAAAAGTACCATAGAGTTAAATAAACTAGCATGCATTTCAAACTTTAACTCAAAGTTACTATTTTATGAAAAGAACTTTTTATGAAAGACATTTTATAAAAAAGGGATATTAGTATGAAAAGTACTTTTTTGAAAGTGTAACTTTTTTATAGAATACTAATCTAGATGCTACTTCTTATAAATAGTTACTTATTTATAAAAAAAAAATTACCTTTCTTCATAAAGGTACTTTTTAGTAAAACAGGTACTTTTTTGTTACTATTTTATGAAGGTAAATTTTTATGAAAGATATTTTGTAAAAAAAGGAAAACTGTAAATTTTTTAAAAATGCTATATATATATATCTTATAAAAAGTTTTATTTATATAAAAAGGTACTTTTTTGTAAAAAGTTAGTTTTTAAATAGAGATCCATTTTACATGAAAATAGTTTTTATATGATCTCAATTCTTTACGTATGTGTAGTTTCAACAAAAATATTCTTTTTAACAAAAATGAAAATTTTTGTGAAAAAGTACCATTTAATGCAAAAAAATTGCTCTTTGTTCAAATAATACTTTTTTTCTTTAGCTTATTAATTCAGACATCTTTTCTACGTTGTAAAGGTTTATGCAATAAACTAAAGAAAATATTTTTTTGCCATTAATAACTTTCATTCGAAGTTACTAATTTATAAAGGAACTTTTTTATGAAAGACATTTTGTGAGAAAGCAATATTAGTACGAAAAGTACTTTATTACTGATATAACTTTTTTACAGAATCCTACTCTATTACAAAATTATACTACTTATAAAAAGTTGTTTATACCAAATGGTACTTTTTTGTAAAAAAGATACTTTTATGCAAAAAAGTTAATTTTTAATTTACATAGAAATACTTTTAATATGGTATAAAATATGTACCTTTAATAAAAATTTTCTTTATGACAACAATGGACATTTTTGTAAAAAATTGCCATTTAGTAAAAAGGTACTTATGTGCAAAAAACTTACTCTTTATTTAAATAGTACTTTTTTATATTTAAAAGATTTTCTCCCGAACTTAAGAATTTCACACCTGGCGAATTTTATGACGGTACTTTCGCCTTCAGCCTTAACAGACAGATTTTATTGACTTCGACAGGCCAACGGAGTCCTAAAAAAGGGATCGCTGCTTTAGCAAGCTATAAAGGCAGCACCAACCCTAACGGCGCTTATTAAATACAAATTACTCAAACAAAAATTGCATTTAATGCGAATGCGAATGCGGTACATAAGACCAGGAAACTGTAGTAGTTCAAACCTCACCGTCAAAGAATGGTTCTCCAGATTTAACACAAATTAAGCTCAGAACCTGACTCCAACAGTACGAACCTTATGGTGGTCCAACCACTAGGTGGAAAAAAGTATGAACTCCTTTTTTAAAGTACGTGGAGACTCACAATGAGTAACAATGGCATCAATCCCTTTTAAGAGGATATTTTAACTCTCACCGCGTGATTTGCATCTTATGTTCGGCATTCACTTCTACACAGTTTGGGTATAAAACACAGCCACCACATTACTTCCATTTAGGGCCAAGGGATTCTTACGGGCTTCTGATTCCCCTAGTATCTGTAGTTGGCTACTGGTCATACTCTAAAATTTATAGTTTCCTTTCGCAGCGAAAGTATACAAAACAAGAACGTCCAACGGCTCCTAAGGGACTCCAAAATTCGATGAAAGCCCTTTTATTTTATCGTACCTTAACTATATTGACGTGATCATCAAAGTGATTTCAACAAAAAGACACTACGCGTCAAATATCAAATGTCATAATAGACATTCTGTATAAAGAGTTGCAGACTTTTGCTGAAAAATATAATTTTTTTAGACGGCTTCCTCTTGCAATATAAAAGAAGTCGCGAGACGAGTGTTTGGTTTACCGATGTAATGAAATGTAAATATGTTTTCGAAAAAGATTCGATTGGAATACATAAAAGAGACAGTACGAAATTTCTGTAAAAATGTGTTAATAAGATGGCAGAAACTATACGAGAAAATTGTGAAATTCCAACAACAAAATTTTCTTTATCTGAATTCTAATTTCTTTGTGGCTTGCAATCAGTTTTTTTCTTACGAATTTGAATTAGATTACTCGTATATCCTTATGAATGATGGAATTATAACAAACTTATTAACAAAGGAGGTGAAGAATTTAACAATAAAAAAAATTTAATAGTTATATTAGCTGTGATTTAAACATGTCCCGCGTGCGATTGTGTGAGCGTTGACTATATAATTTTGTTTGTTTGTAAAATTGTATAAGTGTGTAAAAGCAAAAAAAAAATGTTTCCGTGAGAGTGCGTGAGTAAAAAAATTTACGTGAGTGAGCGTGACTCAAAATTTTATTCAAATTGGATACCTAACAGTTTTAATATATTTAGTCATCTAAAGGAGATGAAAAATTAGAGAATAAATGCACTTAAATTAAACGTAAAAAGTGTAAGTGCGTGAGCGTTGACGATGAAATTTAGTTTGTTTGTGAAAATGTATAAATCAGTCAAAGCAAAACAAATTTTTATCTTGAGAGTGCGTGAACAAAAAATATTTAAATAAGTGCGCGTGACTAAAAGTTTTATTAAAATTTTATAATTAACAGTTGTAATCTACGAGAATTTAGTCCTCTAAACGAGATGAAAAATTGGAGAATAATTACACTTAAATTTAAAGTAAAAAGTTTAAGGGTTTTGAAAGCAATGTTTTTTAACTTGTCACGCGTGAGATTGCCTGAGCATTTTCAATGAAATTTTGCTTGTTTGTAAAAATGTATGAGTGTGTAAAAGCAAAAAAAAATTTCCCTGATTGTGTCCCCAAAACAAATTTACGCAAGTGCACGTGACTAAACATTTTATTCATATTTAATACTTAACAGTTATAATCTATTTAGTCATCTAAAGGAGATAAAGAATTGGAGAATAACTGCACTTAAATTTGAAGTAAAAAATTTGAGGGTTTTAAAAATAGTGTTTTTTAAACCTGTCACGCGTGAGATATCGTCAGCATTGAGGATGAAATTTTGCTTGTTTGTGAAAATGTATGAGTGTGTAAAAGCAAAAAAATTTTCCGTGAGTGTGCGACAACAAAAAACAAATGTACGTGAGTGCACGTGACTAAACATTTTATTCATATTTAATACTTAACAGTTATAATCTATTTAGTCATCTAAAGGAGATGAAAAATTAAAGAATACTTGCACTACTTGCACTAAAGTAAAAAGTTTAAGGGTTCTGAAAGTGTTTCTTAAACACGCGTGAGATTGCGTGAGTGTTGTTTATAAAATTTTGTTTGTTTGTAAAAATTTTAAAGTGAGCAAGAGAAAATTTTTCCGTGAGCGTGCGTGACTAAAAAATGTACGTGAGTGCGCGTGACTAAAAAATATATAAAGATTCAAATTGAATACATAGCAGTTATAATCTAATTAGTCATCTAAAGGAGATGAAAAATTAGGAAATAATTGCACTTAAATTAAAAGTAAAGAGTTTAAGAATTTTTAAAGCGTGAGCGTTGTCGATGAATTTTTTTTTTTTTTTTTTTGAAAATTTATAAGTGTGCCAAAAACAAAAAAATTTTCCCTGAGCGTGTGTCACCCAAAAAAATTTACGTGAGTGCGCGTGACTTAAAATTTTCTACAAATAAAATACTTAACAGTTATTATCAATTCAGTCATCTATAGTGCATCGGTTAAAGCATATTCGTATATCTTTAAATCTGCTTTTACTATGACCACTACTGTCTGACCACGTTATTCCATTTTATAGTTGAAAATTCTTTATTTCTTTCAATGATTCTCTAAACCATTCACACTGCATTATTATCCTAAAACAATTTTTTTCCCCGTTTGTATTATTATTATTATCATTATTTTCATGAGTATTTATTCAGGCATAAATGGATGCTCCTTTCTTTACATTCAATTTTGCATTACAAAAAAAACCTTTTTTAATATTTTTCTTATTTATTTATTTATTTTTTTTTTTTTTTGCTTTTGTTTTTGGATGCCAGTTTGTCTGTAAAATGTCTGTCGTTTACTTCATATTGGATTGTCTTTTGTAAAATATGTTTTTTTTATTTTTCGTATTTATTCAGGGTGTTCAACTGCTGTAATGATTTGCCTTTTATACACCAATAGCCGTGTGCTTTTGTTGATTTAGTTTTTTTTTTTTAATTTACTTTTTTTTATTAATTTTTGCTATTCTGCATTTTGTAAAATTTTATCTTCTAATTGTTGACTGTGTTTTATAAAAAAGACTTGGACAAATACAAAAAGCAACTTAAAGGATGTTAAGAAAATACATAAAAAGGCATTCACAAAAGCTTAAAATTTTCATCTAAAATTACAGTCAGGCACTTATATAACTGTATTACTTTCTTTAGACAGGCGAATAGCAAACAAAAAAAATTACTGCCCTCCTTTCCTCTTCTTCTTCTTGTTGCTTCCATTGCAACTCAACTGATATTTAAGTACTTCCTTATAGCATTCACCCTTGTTCCACTCTACCTCAACATGTAGATAAACATGGTTTATACTTGTTAACTGATTCATTCATTGATTGTGCCAACATTTAAGTTTGACATTTGTGCAACCACATTTAACAGATGTTTGGCGGTTTTAAACAAAACAGCGTGTTCCTTATTGTGTGAGCTTTTTGTCTGTGTGCAAACTTTTTCTTTGCATAAATTGAATGTAAATTGTACATACTTTGTTGTTTTTATTGTTACCAGTAGCATTTTCTTTGTGTTTTTTTACTATAAATTTCTATCGTTTGCCAAAACCAATACTTTCTCAATAGTTATTTGTATTGTGTAAAGGCTGACATCTGTCAGCACTCTACACAATGCATTTTGTCAATTCAATCAAGCAATAAATGCATACACTGTCAACGCCAGAACATGTCACGACTGAACGAATGAAATAATGATTAAATGAATGAAAGAATGAATGTTGCACCATCAATGCAAAATATATGTAGATGCGGGTATGAATAGTAAAGCGCAAGAATAATTGAAAAAATTCAATATTGAATTTCTTCAACATTTGACTTTGTTTAAACGGATTAAGAATATTTGAAGAAGGGCAGGTTTCTGGTTGGTGGTTTAAGTTAAGGTTTAAGGTTGTGTGTAATTAAAATTAAAATTTTTATAGAGATCTTTATGCAGTTTAATTCTAATATCAGAATAGACAGCAGAGCAAAGAAAGTTTTACTGCTGTTGGATTGACGTACTGGTAAATAAAAGGCAGACAATAAGTTCAAGCCCCAACGGAGTCTTGAGTAGAACAATTTCTTAAAAAAACCGACTTCAAAACATGCAGGTGGGCAGAATATTAACGAATATTAAATCAAATAAAATAGAGCAAAGTTTTAAAAGATTAGACCTAGATATATTACTAGTATACCTATGGGGCACCCTTTAAAACTTATTTTTGATCTCATTTTTACTGTTATAGTAGGCTTAGTTAAACATTCTTTATTTAAAGTTCGAGTATCTGTCTATAATGGTTTTAAAGATAACGGTTCAAATAATCATCTTTTATAGGCATACCCTTTAATTTCAAATTTTTTGTTTAAAAGACATAGAACCAATTTAAACTGTAAAATTTTTGGTGAAACTAACATGGAATTTTTGTTTGGCGATGCATCAAGAGGGGTGAGCAATATGGCTGGCTTGAATTTTTAAGGGATATTATTGTTGCTTACGTTTTGTTTTAAATAACGCATATTGCAACAACTTAAAAATAGAATTGCAAAAAAAATTGAATAAAAAAAGGCATGGCATAAATGTGGACATAGTTGTAGATATTCTGTATTAATTTCAACTTTCTGTCTACAATAGTTCAACAGATAAGGTCATACACCATAGCTAACGTCTTCTGAGGAACACCCTTTACTTATTAAGTTTCGTTTTTTATTATGTTTTGTTATTGAGAGCTATTTGGCATTTGTTAAAAATTTTAAATTGCTATTACTGCTTAAAATTTACGTTATATTCACATATACGAGGGCTGCTCTATATATTTCTGGCCTAATAGTGAAAATGCGAATATTTATAATCAAAAATGGTTTTATTGTTTTTCAAAGTATTCTCCAGCATGATTTATACACTTTTGCATGCGCTCAAACCAGTTGTCGAAGCATTTTTTCACTTCGATTGAGACACCTCTAAAACATGGTTTTTGTACACTTCAACAGCTTCTGCTGGCGACGAAAATCGTTGACCACGCATTTTTTTTCTTGATGTACGGAAACAAGAAGAAGACATTAGGTGCCAAGTCAGGGCTGTATGGCGGATGACCTATTAATTCGAATTTTTGGCCGGTCAAAAACGCTCTGGTTTGAGCGAATGTGTGAGAGCTCGCATTGTCATGGTGAACAATGATTGGTCTTCTCTTGTTGGTTTTTCGAATTTCTCCGATGACTTCAGGCAAACAAATTGTAGTGTACCACTACGAAGTGACCGTCCAACGTTGCTTAAGCGGCACAGTCGCCACATGACCAGTTTTGCCGAAGAAAAAGGCGACCATTTGCTTTGAAGTGCTTCTTCCACGAACTACTTTCGTTGGATTTTGCTCGTCTTTGAAGACCCACCCGGTCGATTGTTATTTCGTTTTGGGCTCATACGCATAGATCCATGATTCGTCACCTGTGACGATCTTATAAACGTCTTTTGAAGCACCGCAATCGTATTTTTGCAACATTTCTTTGCACCAATCTACACGAGCCTTTTTTGATCGACTTTCAAATTGTGCGCGATCCAACGAGAACAAACCTTTTTTACGGCAAGGTGTTCATGCAGTATCGAATGTATGCTGGTGGAAGAAATATCCAAGGATGTCTCTATCTCTCGGTATGTCGCATGTCGATCTTGCATTATGAGTTCACGCACGGCATCAATGTTCTCTGGCACAACAGCCGTTTTTAGACGACCTTCACGGAATTCGTCTTTGAGCGAGCTTCGGCCACGATTAAATTCATTATACCAATTTTTCACAGTGCTATAGGAGGGTGCTTCATCGCCATACAAAATTTAAGTTCATCAATGCACTCTTGTCGTGATAATCCACGTCAAAAGTTGTGAAAAATGATGGCACGAAAATTCCATTTTTTTCTATATTTATTTTTTCAAGTCACTGTTAACAACACAAATAATGGTAGTACGTCAAAACGTTTCGAGTACGAGTATGCTTAAAAATGACAAACTTTCCAATGGAAATGTCAGATTGCACTTGGCAGCACTCAGTGTTGCCAGGCCAGAAATATATATAGCAGCCCTCGTAGTATATGGGGACACCCTTTAAATTTTTAATATGTTTTCCATGTTTGCCCTTTTAAATATAATATTTTTAAGTAACAAATAGAATTGATAAAATCCTCCTTTTTTTTAAGTCAGTAAAAAGCAAAGAAAATAATTGACCTGTAATTCTATTGGAGGAGTTCATGAATGCGCCAGTATATTATAAAAATAGATGAGCTGGCTAAGGCGCCTATATATGACCACTCCTAGACAGAGCCTAAATTAGAGTTAGTGACTTCGAATCTCGTCATGGCATCAGTTCACATGTTTACTAAACAAAATACCTTAAGTTCGAATCTCATCGTAGTAGTAGTGTGGATGGCTGCTTCAGTTTTACAAAGCGTATTGTTTAGTAAATAAGAGATCATTAATATAAATCTAATCAAAGTCACACAGAAGGCAAGACCAGCCAGAAAGCTCAGGAAAGAAGGAAGAGCTTATATTTGCAATTAAGAGAATCAGTAGGTTTAAATAGCGAAAAACGTAACTAAATAAAAATAAATTTGCGTTTGTAATTTTGTTTTGCTTTTTTACTTGAGGTGAAGCCTAAAAGCAAAATTACAATTGGGTTAGTTTAATTTTACTTAACCTGCCGGGAAGGGGTTCCCCATACAAAGTAGCGTGACTCTCCTTATTTGATCTAGATTAGTCTGAGAATAAAAAACGTTATAAAAAAGCCTAGAGGTATAAGGTTTAAGGTAGTATCCCCTACACAAAGCAATTATAAACATTACTACATCTAAAAAGCATTGACATTGTCCAGATTTACACTATGCAATTTTTTATGCATTTTTTTTTTTTTTCATTTAAGTTACAGCATTATTCGTTATCTAAAGGTAAACATTAGCAATAGTTAAAACCCCTCAAAACTCAAGCAATACCATATTGCTTACTACTCCTGCTTCTCAAACAAACAAAAATTTCATGCTAGTTTCATGAAAAATTGCATAGTGTAAATGCCGTAATTCTCTAATTTTATGTTGGTCAATCGTTTGATTTAGTGCGTTTTAAAACAAAAAATTTCCTATTAATATGAAAAGGGTTTGAGGATTCAATACCCCCTTACAAAGCGATTAGAAAGAAAAATTATTATACAAATGTATGTCGACGTTTTCCAAAGAAAACAAGAAAAATTAGACGCAAGCAGAATGTAATGCTGCACTTTCTGGACCGCTACGTCCTTCATCAGCATAATTCGCATCTATCTACCTTAGTTGTGTTATTATAAACATCATCTATTTAACCTACTACTTTGTAAATAAGAATACGAGATATATTCAATATCAATATTAATTTGGTTAGACGAAATTCACACACATACCAACGTATTTCTTCACTGTTCTCTTTGTATTTCGTCTTTTACATTTGTTTTTTTTTTTTCTTTGCAAAATTTAAATAGTGAGAGGCCCAAAAAAGTACTCGAAGATGTCCCCTAGAAAGAACTGGCTGGATTAAGAAATCATTAGCAAGATTAGAAAATAGATTTTATAGCCAGAGAATCGCTTTAGTTCTGCAATTGCTGGTGACAGCACAGAGCAGATAATCTAAAGATGTCAACTGCCTGACTCGAAAACTTTTCTACCCCCAATATAATTATAGCAGAACTGCTATTCTAGTGGGAATCTCTCTGGGCTCAATTTAGCACTATGACGGCTGATCTGAAAAGGCACTGCCCCATTGTGTCGAATGCCTAAGACTTTTTTTCTGCGAGGCAGGCAGATTTTATTATTATTTTTTTTGACAGTCCAAGACATTCTAAACTTTCGAACTGCATCAAAAAAATCACATTTATCTGTTCATCGAGTTAGTTCACCACTGTAATATTGGACCACATACACCTCTCATTTATTTTGTCCTTGCAAAGCCTTTTTTCATCTCATTTACTTATTTTTATGGCTTTTTAATAGCGTTGCCTCTTTCTTAATCCGATAATTTCATTGAACTTACTTGGGAAATGGAGTAAGAAGCTTCCTGAGCCTTAAACCACACATTTGATTTATTGTTAAGTTCAAATCTTCCAATATGATTTTTCTGAACTACACTGTGATGATTTAAAGGACTTAACCGCAGTTATGTGATGTCCTGCGATGACAAGTTTTTACTTTTTTTTAACCTCATTTTCGCCACACTTTTGGATCAACGCTACGCCAGAAAAACGCATAAATTTATTAAACATCCAACATCAACCTATTTTTTATTACGATGAGGTTCTGATTTAAACTACACAACCTGATATTTTCTTCAACAGACCACAGCTCTGTTCCAATTTTCACGGCTAAGGTAATACCGGGAGAATTTATTTCATTTCCGATATTATTCTTGCTAAATTATGAATAATTTTTTTTTTTTTGATTCTGACCTAGAAGTCCAGCTTCCTGAAGTCTTTATAAGTCTTTGTCACTGAATATTTATTTTTATATTAATATTTAGAAGCTTAAACGCAGGTTTCTCTAAAGTTCATGGTAACATTTTTTGTATTTTTTTTATTAGTAAAGATTAAATTAAATATCTTTGGTGGCTCAATTTTTTATCTATAGCCGGGTATTTAAAAGCCTGTTATAAGATTAAATTGTAGTTCTAGCATTAATCTTTGATCATATTATTAAAACCTGTTAAGCTACCACTCTTAAACTGACCCTTTTGTTGCAGCATTTAGACTACCTTGTCTTTGCTTCCTTAACTTTTATAAACTTGGAAAGAAAATGTACTCGAGATGACTGGGTATTTTCTTTACCGTTTAATAAAATGATGTTGGAATTTTATATCTATTTGATTTCAACTTTTTTTCGGTCGTTAAATGCAAGCAGCTGGTATTGGAAATTGGTAAAAGATAAGAAAAAATAAGAAAAGTCGTGAGTGTAAAACCAAAGTTTAAGCAAGAAAATGAAATGAATTCCATAGATATTGAATTTTATTTAAAACTTTCTTGTTCCTTCTTTAGTTTCTTTGTAAATACATTCATAGTTTTTGAATTATTTGCTGCGCTTTTAGTTTTGCATTTAATTTTTTTTTTTTTTATTATAACAAAAGAAAAGATATAAAATTTTAAGCAAACTTTATGCTTTTAACCTTTTTTTAAGTCAATATGATTATGAATTGATTTAATTTGTTATAGTGGTTGTTGGTTGGAAAGGCATTGCATTGGGGACTTTTTTCTGTCTTTTACGAGTTCATTTCTTTAATTGTATGATTAAGCGCTTTTTTGTGTTATTTTTTAGTAAATTAATTTAAGGTAAAAGAAACGTGTAGTAATTTAAGCAGTTTTCGTAATAAGGATAAAGCTTGATTTAGTGAATTGTGCCTTTAGAAATTATTTTATAGTGAATCTTGATTATTTAAAAATATTAGATTCGTTTGTGAATTCCGAGCAGTGATCTGCACAAAGAGCAAATTATTTAATAGAGAGAGTTTTGTGTTCTTTTGAAATATAAAATTATCCCACAAATTTCAACACTGTAAGAATTTTTTAAAAGTTTTGATAAAGGGTATTTATGGGGATTTATGCAACATTTTATTTAAATAAAAAAAGAGATTTTCTTAAAGATGAATCATTGTATTCAAAAATAAACTTCTACATTGACTTATGTTTAATTCTTGAACACAGCTGTTTGTAGAGTTGTTTGCAAATGCCTTTGACTTTAAACAGCGACATAAAATGACGTCAATAACAACACGATCTATATTGATTATCATCACATAAATTTAAAAAGAAGATCTCCTATCTTGTCACCTTAATAAAAAAAAAACCAGCACGTTTTTTGAAAAAAAAATGATCGGATAAAGCATCTATCTTACAAGTCCACACCAAGAGGTAACATGTTCTCCAAGTCCCAAAGGCGGAAAAGAAAATTTCATAACTAACAGTGGCATTAATTGATAAGAAGCTTTCGATGTTCTTGGCATAAAGATTAAAGAGATATTTCACTCCATCTGATATTCTCGATATCTATGTTCACCTTTATCAGACCAAAACGGAATACAACTCTTACGTATGAGCCGGTGCTTTAAAGACTATTTTGAAGTTACTCGATTTGATAGAGAGCTAAGAAGCTAATCGGTGACATACTGGAGCCACGACGCAATGTGGGAGTGTTTCACTGTTTTATCGTTACAACAACGGAATGTGAAATTAGTTTTTGTTGAAATTATAAAATTTTGTAAAGTTTTGAGGTCCACATTGCGAAACCCCGAATGAGTTTTTATTTTTTTTTTTTTTTTGTTATTATTATAAATTTGTTTTTTAAGCTTTAAAATAAATCTTTGAAGAGTTTTTAACTTATGGGCGATTATTTTAACTGTAGATCTTTATATATTTTTGATAAATTCCATTTATAAGAGAAATTAAATTTTGTTGTCTTCTTCTTAATTATATAATTCCTAGCTGTATTTTATGAATCTATTAATTTAAGATAGTCAGGCTAGAGGGGTCTTATTAGTTCTTTTTATTCACCCTTATTCTGTTTGGCGTCGTCAACATCGTCGTCAATTTTGAGATAACATCAACTTAAAACAACGTCAATACTAATTAGGTATTTCCTAACAAACTAATCACGAAGTGGACTGTTTATCGATAATATAAAAAATAAAACACACATATCTAATATTTGATTCAGTTGATTCATTATCTATTGTGTTAAGTTAGTGTTGTGGAAAATTTAAATTTTGTAAAAAAATAAATATTCGGCCTTATTACGGTTGTCGAAAACGACATTCGAGAATAGTCGTAGTCGCTGTCGATAGTTAGTTTTTTTGGTACTATGTAAAATTTTCGACAATAAAATATTTTGTAATAGATCAAAACATAAAATTTTAATAAAAAATTTTAGCAGTAGCATTTTAGGCGATAAATTAAGACTTAAAAATAACAATAAAAAACATAACGACTACTCTTAATTCAATTTGGAAACTTTTGTATTTCATTTGCAATTTTCTTAAAATTCAAATTTAGAAAGATGTGTTTTTAAATAAAAAAATTTTCCATTTACAAAAATAAAATGTGCAGACAACAGTTTTAGTACGATTATACAGGTAAAATTAGGTGCTCTTATACTTGTATCTCTTTTTTCTTTACAAAATATCTTATTTTTATGAAAAAAAATGCATTCTATATTGGAATCAAGGTTCTAAGGGACCTCCTTACAAAATTTTGTGCAAATCCATACGGCAGTTTTTACATGATGTGAACACAGACACAAAAAATTCGAAAAAATAGGTATTTTGTATTTGATATAGCGATTACTATCTACACCAATATCAAAATGTTTTAAAAAATATTTCATGTACAGAAATGACTCCGTTACAGTTTTATCATATGTATAGGTTAAGAAAAAACTTAAAATTTCTAAAAAACTTGAAGTTAGTGTAGAATAAAACGTACTCTGCCTTTCAGTTCTTCCAATTCAATTTTACGTTTTTTAATTAGATTTCATCGGACGTAAGTTTTAGATGATGTTTTTATGCTCTTCTTTTTTTAAGTTTCTTCCTTTGATATGTATCTTTTTCTATTATATCTTTCAATTTCTTTTAACGTCTTCATAACTTTAGTATACAGTTCTGTTTGAATGCTTAATTTTGTTGCTAATTTTTCCAATCAAAAAAGCAAATTTTGGGGTGACAGAGAATTAAAAAAAGTGGTTCTGCATATATGTATATATATAATTTTACATAAAAATACCATCGGCTCTTAATAGGTTAAGCATTTTTAAAAAATTTTTGTATTTCCTTAAAGACCTCTTCAAAAGCTTTTAAATGATACCCATATTGATATTTTAAAAAATTTTTAAATTTCAGAGTCCCGTAACTCAGAAAATATGGGCGAGCGCCAATTTTTTAATTGATGTTTTTTTTCTTATTTTTTAATTCGCTATCTCCTTACATATTTATTTTTTTGGTTGGAGTTACTTTATTATTGAAAATGACATGAAAAAATTAGATGTAGGCGTGGTGTTTTGCCTGCTGCCTCGAAGGACATGGACCCATCATGCTGATTTCTAATAGTAGCTCTTTCGACTCTATGTCTGATCGATTGACATATATATATATATTTTTTTGCACAGTTGATTTCAACACCAACGCGGACTGACAGACGGACATCGCTCAATTGACTTCGCTATGCATAAGAAGTCAGAATATACATATATACTTTATGGGGTCAGAAATGGATATTGTAGAAATTACACCCAGAATGACAAACCTACCCTTTTTCCACTTTCTGTGATGGTATAAACACAGCATGCAAAAAATTAATTAAAATAAGCATAATGTAAAAATCAAAAGTAAACTTATCTTTTGTTAGCGTTCGTTTTAAAAATTTACGAAAAAAAATTTTTGTCGTGTACATAAATTTCAACGACTATATTTGAACAAATTATCATTCGAATACGACAAACGTAATACCGATTTTTGTAATAGATTTGTTTTTCGAGTACCATATTAAACGATAACGACGTGCGTAGTACAATTTTAAAAAAACGTAGGATTTTCGACACGAGAACGACAACCGTAATAAGGCTGATTATTGTTTTGTATATTTCTTACTTTGTTATTTTATTATTGGTCTATACTTTTTCATGTTTTTATAATTTTCCTTTGCACACAACATAACTCAACATCAAAAATGGCGACGACAAACTAAACGGCAAAATCAACATCAATCGTTCTTAGAAAATACTAAACATATGGCGAGAGTCATTGATTAATGACAATATTGACAACGGGAATACCGATTTACAACAAACGAAGAAAAACGACGTAGTTTCGTGTTGACGTCGCCAAACAGAATATGGGTGATTAATAGTCGATTTCATATTCGAAATTTGGCCACGCCTTTAGTTAACATCATTAGGTGTGAAACGTTCCAACATAGCGAAATAGTGTAAATAAAATGACCCATTCAGGTTTTTTTAATATTCTACAGAAAAAAGTCCATTTTGTTTTTATTGCTATATTTTAGTGAAATGTAGGTGAAAATTTAATATTTTGTTTAAATTTAAATGGTTTAGTGTATTTCAATTACATTTAGGCGTATTGATAGCATCAAAATTTTTTAAGTAGGTTAATAAAGAAGTATTAACGTGGATATTTAAATAGTCAGGTTTTAGTTTTAATCGGTTAAACAAAAATAGCTTTGATTTCGTAGTTTGTTTACCTTTCAGCACAGGTGGAAAGAATAGAAATATGTTTCATTTTCGATCGCGTAAAGTATACATATATATTCTTTATCCTTACACATTGCTTATAGTATAAAATTTGGAAATTAAAGGGTGTCCTTATAGCTGATGTTATTTGATGTATGTGGTCAAAATTTAGAACCATTGTAGCCAGACAGGTGAAATTTACAAGGAAGCTGTAGATATAGGCCCGCTACAAAGTGTACAATTTAAATCTAGAAATTAAAGGGTGTTCCCATAATTAATGTATATTGACCAATATGGTTCTATCTTTTTAGACAGAATGTCCACTTGTTTATCTGTTATAATAGGAGGTATAAATATTCAAAACTATAAATTAAAGGGTGTTACAATGTAATGTGATGTGTATGGCTATAAACCGTTATAGACCGACGGTTAAATTCAAAAAGAATCTGTAATGCAAAGTTCGCTATAATAGCAAGTGTAAAATTTGGATTTGGAAATCAAAGGGTGTACTACCGAACCGTTATTAACAGACAGCTAAAATCTGCTTTGTAGTCGCTTTTTTTCGCAAGAATATTTTCTGATATTAAACTTATTATCATTATCATTTTAATTTCAATCAAATTAAAATAGTTGCTTTCTTAATAATTATTCGATTGCTTTTATCAAACGTAACCCTAAGGATTTTTAAATAAAATTCGTTACTTTATTTGTTTTATATAGATAAATATGTTTTTTATACCAACCTTTCCTTTTATGATTTTTGTTTAATCCTAAAACCAGCAACAAATTTTGTACTTATAAAATTTAATCTGGTAGCCCTGAAAATAAACTTGAATTGCATTTCATTTTTTATATGGAGATGTCGTCACTTTATAACCGTTAGCAACACTCAATTACCGGTTGTGGTGTTTGTCTTAACTTGTGTGTAATAAAACAGGATGATTCAAATATTTCACAAAAGTTTTTTATATTAAACCATTTCTAGAGTTCCTTGCATTAATGGAAAATAATTAAGTTAAATTGTTTGAAAATTAACAAAAAAGTTTAATTTTTGACAGAAATATACTATGTATATCTTTATATGTGTTTTATAAGTTGCTTTATGTTTATAAAAATTCAATTTACTTATTAATATTGTGTTACTAACGCCTTTTGCATCACAGAATGATAGTGATGAAACAATGATATAGACTTCGGTTCAGTGTCTACTTGTGGTCCTTACTGCCATCCCTAAATTAGCGCGTAAAGTGCAAGATATCTTTAAAAATTTCTTATTTACTTACAAAATTTATAAAGCATCCCTAAATAGCACAGCGTCAACGCTTAGCAATTGGAAAATCCAATTTTGACAGTGCGTTAGGAAGTGAAGTTGGCTGCTTGTTGGTTTATTTTGTTTTGATATGGTTCAAAAGTAATGACAATTTAGTTATTTTCAAGGCAATCTAGCGGTTTTATCCCTTCTTTAGTCTTATACATCGGGTTTAATAAAATAAAATGAGTTAACACTACTGTTAAAGACACAAAGTTGATGCTCTTATTTAGGGATGACATTCCTGCGCAAAAGCTATAAATTACATTGCTTTGCGCACTAATTTAGAGATGGCAATTAGTTTGGTGTTGTACTTTGCGGGATTTTTCATAAAAAAATGCTGTGTCCTTCCTGCTTTTGCGAAATAAAACCAATAAATCATCATCTACTCTTTTTTTACCACAATATCCTTTCACCTCTTTAGTAATAAGTTTATAATATTAAGATTGCATTTTGCGTAACAACTCGTTGAGCACAATTTAAGTTTCCTCATAAAAAGCTGTCCCTTCCCAACTTCCTAGTTTAGAAATTTTAGCCACGACGTAATATCCCACAATGTATTTAGAGTACGTCTGACTTCAGAGCTTCAAAAGCTGCTAAACTTTTCACAACATTACGAAAAAGCGGAGCGAAAGTGTCTCAAAGTCGAGCACCTCGGACACGTAGATATATGTATGTAAGGCTTACAATTTTTTTCATCAGATTAAAAAATTTTACTGCAAATACCAGTACGCAAATTGTAATTTTTACTATTATGAGGCAATTTATTCTCTATTTCTTATTCTGTAAGCTCTTGTTAACCAAAAACATTTTGCAAAATTATGCAGCTAACCATGCTACACCACTATATTACTCCGCCGAGACTTGGGGCTACTTATAAAATGTTTAGCAAACCTGTTCTGTAATCTGCTATCCACACCTTAATGTTGTGGGTTTCGCAGGAGACTCGCTCTGGATTTCGTGTCTTGCCAAGCAGATTCTTCTAATTAACTTAGCCACGACTGTTGTTATTTTGTTACTTTCCTGTTTAATTAAGGCTCCTTTTTTTTGTCTTATACAGGAATCTTGACCATCCTATATGCTACGCTAGGATACAGGAATCTTATCTGCTAATCTGACAAGGTTTTCCTTTCTAATTTCTCGATTTGTACTTTGCAGGGGTCTTAACGGTATCAGTGCGTGTTGTTGCCGCGTTTACTAGTTACGTACGTCAAGAAAGCGACGAAGAAATAGTGTGGATTTTGGGAATACAAAAACAGGGCAGTACATTTTTCACGAAATTTTATAAATGAAATTAAAACGATTTTGGTATCTAAAAAAGAAAACTTCGTGAAATTATGAATAAAAAAAAATAAAGGAACTGGGGGCTTATTCTGAATTGCGATGCGAAAATGAAGAAATGCGAACAATCGCTATTCTATATTGCGATATTCGCAAACTTTTTTTTAATCGCATTTCAAGTGCGAAAAGTTGGCAAGTCGGTATTCCAAATTGCGAAAACAAATGTTAAGTTTGCAAAATTTATTCGACAACAAATTAGCATTCGCATAGTACAAACATGTAGGTGAAAGATAATATTCTATTTATTTGTTCCTTATATATTTATTATTTAATTCAAGGAAGCAAGCAATAAGATCACCAAAAGACGTCAATTTGAAATAAAGATAAAATTAATGAATAAGCACAGCCAATTGGCAAGAGGCCTTTTGAAAACACCAAATGCACGTCAGTCTACCAACACTTTGTGGCAAACGTTAACTGAAGATTTAAATATCAATGGACCACCTATTAGAGAAGCTACAGGATGGAAAAAAGTATTAAACATATAAACCAGTTCAAAAATATTTGACTTATAAGTTTTAAAGAACACACCAAACAGAAGCCTAGACGAAATAAAACCGACAATGCCGGTGGCCCATCAAGATATAATCCACTTTCTTTAGAGGGGCAAGTGGCGAAATTGTTAAACTTAACGGATTCCGTAAATGGATTACCGGACGCACTTGCCTTCGCGGCAACAAATGCTTCTTAGAAATCTTATCTATATCCTTTTATTTTGCTCACAGCCTTCTTCATCTTCGAACCACAGTGCCACAGAATCCATTTTTATTATTTTTTTCTTACAGAATTTCTAAAATAAATTTTATAAAAAATTTTCACAGCCAAACACAAACAACTGATTTATTTTTAATTTGACGTTTATTGACACTGAGGTTTATTTGAGCAGCGTTGCCACGATTTGAAATAAGTTGTGAATGCTATTGCGAAAGTCTAACAGAATACCGATTTTCTTTCGCACCGCGAATACCGATTTTCTTTCGCATCACGAAAAAATCCGATTTTTTTCATGCTCTCGCCCAAAATGGTCATACACTATGAAAGTAGAGAAGGAGACGAAAAAATTTGCCAGCCGTAAAAAATTAAGCCAAACCGTTTCCGAGAAAAGCCGTATTGATTTTTCTAATGAAAACACTAATTCTCTAGCCCAAAAAATTTTTGTAAATTTTTTTAAGTTGAGTTTCCAGCAAAATTATTCCCACAAGTTTTCAGATATAAATAGTCTTTTCAGGCATGCACATCGACCTATACCTTCGTATAGGAAGTGATAAATCCTGAAGAGGATATTGAAGTATTAATGATTATATATATTTTTTTTAATATTTGTTGCCATGATGGCATTTTTATAAAGGCCAGTTAAGAAAAAACGTGCGCGTTGCGTCTTTGATTATAACCTCACTTTTTTGAAAAAGGAAAATCAGCTTGCGCACAGATGTTTAATTATAAATAAAAAAAGTATGATTTGAAATGTATAAAGTGAGGAATTTCACAAAATTTTTTTTTAATTAACGTATGTTTAAACTTTAAGCCATTTTCTTTAATTTGTTATCCGTTATAATTTTTGTGGAATTTTGATTTCAAAATCCATATTTGCCCTTAATTATTCTCAAAACTATTTTATGATGTATAGTTTGGGAATTCCGGGATTCTTATTTTTTCACTTATTTGGTCCAATTACTGTGAAGGTTTATTTGTAAAATTATTTTGTGAATTTTTAAAAAATTATTCATTATAAAGGGTCATCCAAATGTGACGCCTAGATGTCAGCACTATATAATTTTTATACGTGACATCTTTTCAAATGACATAAGCCATTTTGTTTTATTAGAAGGTAGTACAGTTTTTACCATGGACAGGTACACATTTTAACAACGCCTTTACATCATTCAAAGTTATTAGGAAAATGGGCGTTCTTTGAAAAATACCCAAAGCAAAATTTTGTTTAGTTACGAAGCTCATTTCAGAATGGATGGATTCGTCAATAAGCAAAATTGTCGCATCTGGGGTGATGAAAATCCTCGTGTTATTCATGAAAAATCTTTACACCCACAAAAAGTTACTGTTTGGTGTGCATTTTGGGCAAATGGAATCATTGGGCAATTTTTCTACGAAGATGATGCTGGAAATGCTGTTAGTGTGAATGCTGAGCGATACCAATCAATGTTGAGAGACTTTTTATGGACACAGCTGAATCATATTGATGTGTCTGACGTCTATTTCCAGCAAGACGGTGCTACATGTCACACAACTCGAGAAAACATTACGCTTTTGCGATCAAAATTTCCTCAACGTGTAATTTCACGAAATGCAGATTTCAATTGGCCTCCAAGGTAATGTGATATAACACCATTAGAGTTTTTTTTTTTTGTGGGGTTTTTTTAAAAGTCGAGTGTATGCTAACAAGCCATAAACAATTAATGATCTAAAGAACAACATTCAAGTTGCAATTCGTGAAATAACACCAGCAACATGTCGGAAAGTCATTGAAAATTTCGATATTCGGATTGATGTCTGCAGACGCAGTCATGGTGGACATTTGAATGATATTCTATTCCACTTATAATTGTAATGGATCATACTTTTAATAAAAAAAACAGCTTGAAAAAATTGCAAATAGTTTGTGTTTTATTTCAAAGAAACATGTAGGCGCGTTTTTTGGATGACCCTTTATAATGCTAATGTCCCATAAAATTTTAAATAAGAACGCAATTTTTTTGTCGGTATGGAATAGAAGGTATCTATACGTATTTCGCTAGTTGCTTAGGCCAGCTCATAAGGAAAACTTTATTAAAAAGTTTGGAAAGCCAAAAGCATTTTTTTTAAGTATAAAAACTTAAAAAACAGCATGAGAGTTATTTTAAAAGCCAATACAAAAAAGGCTTTAACAAAAATTACCAACAAAAAATCCACGTTCTTAAGGTTAATATTAAACATTTCTAGTACTTTCATTAGTGATTTTTTTTTTAAATTTGGTTTAAAGTCATTATGCGGAATTATCAAACCTTTTTTCTTACTTCCTTTATTTTAGATTTATTTATTTATTTATAAAAAAGGGAAAGCAGAATTAAATTTTGGGCCCCCAAATAACCTAAAATCTAACTATTAACTGCTTCAATTTAAAAGCTTTTATTCTTGTATTGTATAATTTTTGCATTAAAAAAAATTTATTTTTTGCATTAAAAAACATAATTTTATTAATTAACAAACATTTTAGAAGGGAGAAATTATTTATTGCTCTTTGTTATAGTTTCGTTTTTAATTCGTTTCGTTGATAGTTCAGTGAACTTCTTTATAACTTCAAAAAAATATTTAACGTTTATAGAGTTTTTAATGATCTGGATTTAGTTTCTCATGCAAATAATAATAAAATATAAATTAACAATTCGAGTTGAAAAACTGAATATTTTAACAGAGACAAATCTATAAATAAGCGATTTGAAAACTAGATATCTTTAGTTGTAAATTTTTTGCAAAACCGAAAGAAATGAAAGGTACAATATTAAAATTAAGAATATTTTAAATGAATTAAGAACAAATTTTATAACTAAAAATACAACTTGCAAAAAATGTTCATAGTTCTATAAAATGAAGACGTTAAACCTTTTTTTATTTTTCTTTTTTTTTTTTTTCTTTTTTTAATCAATATAATTTGAAAAGTGATTATTTAAAAAACTTAAAATTTACTTAATTTCAGTGCTAATACTACTTATCTTTTGTGTTGCGTGCCAAGCCCGGCCAACAAATTCAAAAACAGTTGAACCAGATGATACCACCGAACTTCCATTTCAATTTAATACTTTCACAACCCAAGAAGTGCCAAACGAAAATAGCGAAACATTAGAAAACTTCGAGGTTGAAAAATTAAATGAAGAATCGTTAGAAGTTTTAAAAGAAAAACCCAACTTAAAAGATATGGAAACAAAAGAAATCGAACAACAACAACAACAACAGCAGTCTGCTGTATCGAAAGATTATGAAAAAGATTATTTGCTTCTTAAGGAACGTATGCCAGATTTGACTATTGAGGAATATGCTGAAATTAATAAAGAGGGCTCAACGCCTTGGAACTTTTTGAAAAAAATGGATATTAACAAAAATGTAAGTGGAGATAGGGGGAAAAACAACAAAGCAAATTTCAGAAAGGGGTTTTATGAAAAAAGAAACAAGTTCTGCCACAAGCAGTAAAATATTTCTCAAAAAATATCTACGTTTTTCCCATCAAATAGTCACAGTCTTGTTCATATAAAGTTCTCATTTTCCCCATAACACATATTCTGTTTTTTTTTTTTATTAAAAAGTATCCCTTTTCCTTAAGGCGCCACACCCTACTCAGAAAAAAAATCACTTTTTTATTAAAAATCGCAGTTATAAGCACTACTCCCACTATTCCCCCTCTTTGGCACAATGCGTTGCATAATTAGGGGTCATCCCCTGAGACTGGTCTTAACTCAAAAAAAAAAAAAAATAATAATAAAACTTCGATTTTTTTTTAATAAAAAATTGCACTTTTTGTTAAAAAGTCGCACTTTTTTCATAAAAAATACCATTCTTTATTAAAAATACATCATTTTATCTTCCACAAAAACTGTCCCTTTCTTTCACAAAAAAAGTCATTCTTCTTACGATAGAAAAGTCGCTAAAAAAGTCAAACAGTTTTCACAAACTTCTCACTCTGTTAAACTTTCACTTTTTTTATATCCTTTACTACAAAAAGTGGAAAAGTGTCATTCCGCTTTTAATTTCTACAATATCCATTGCCGACTGCTTATGCATAGCGAAGTCGATAGAGCGATGTCCGTCTCTCCGTCCGTATAAGTGTTGAAATCAAATTTGCCGAGGCACTAAATCAGCTACCAAAAAAATAAGTCAATAACATAGTGTGGAAAAAGAGGTGCTATTGGAAATCAGCATAATCGGTCTATGTCCTTCGAGGCAGCAGGCAAAACACCACGCCTACCTCTAATTTTTTCATGTCATTTTGAACAATAAAGTAACTCCAATCAAAAAAATTATTATTCGATAGAGAATTAAAAAATAAAAAAATAAACATCAAGTGAAAAAATGGCGCTCGCCCATATTTTCCGTGTACGGGGCTAGGAAATTTTCAAATTTTATTAAATTTAATATGTGTATCATTTTAAAGCTTTTGAAGAGATGTGTAAGGATATACTAAAATTTTTTGAATATACTTAACCCATTGAGGGCCGATGGCATTATTATTTTTTAATTCTCTGTTACCCCAACATTTGTTTGATTGGAGTTACTTCACTTAACTAATTTGCCATAGACGGTGAAGGATATAAAAGATTCGGCATAGCCTTATTCTTACTTGTTTCACATAAAGTTAGCACTTTATTCTACAAGAAAATTAATCACACTTCTTTACATTAACATCTCACAATTATTGTTTATTTTTACAAAATACTCACTCTTCTTTTGAGAAAATAGTCTTCCTTCTTCAAAAAGTGTCAAATATATTTTCTCTTTTTTTTAAAGTTGCCCTTTTACACAAAAAAGTTACCCGTTTTCCATAAAAAGTTCACACTTTTTTTTAAAAAACTTTTGATAGAAAAAGTCACACTGTTTTTCCACACAAAAAAATCATACTTTTTATACACACAAAAAATTTCACTTCTTCCACACGGAAAATCATTTTTTCCATAAAACGATCATGCTTTTTTAAACAAAAAAGCCCCTTTTTTGCAGAAACCTGTCACGCTTTTTTTATAATAAAAAAACTTTTTTTAGCAAAGAAGTCAGATTTATTTCTCAAAAAAAAGGCAGAACTTTTCAACATGAAGTCACAATTTTACCTTTTACCTTTTACCGCTTTTATTGCCCTTTTTGTAAAAAGTTTCACTAGAAGTTAAAAAATTTTTAACAAGAACTTTTAAAATTTTTACAAATTACATTTTTTATTTTTTTACAAAATTTTAATATTGCAAGCTGCCCAACAAAGATTGACCAAACCTTTTTTTTAATTATACTTTTAACAACACGTCACAAAAGTATCACAAATAGAAACATTTTTTCTACAAATAACTCTTCCCAAAATAGTTCCGTTTTTCCGAAAAGTCTGTCTTTCACTACAAAATATCTTCTGCACTAAAAAATCAATCTTTTATCAAAATTTCTTTTCCAAGTTTAAAGTTTGTTTTTTAAAAAAAAGTCCTTTAATAAATGTGTCCTTTGCAACAAAAAATGGCTTTTCGTCAAAAAGTACATTAAAAAAATTCCTTTCTTTTGTTTGTTTTATTGTTGTGATAATATAAATTTTATATTTGAAAACAATTTGCAGGTTAAACACAATAATCCAGAACCGACGCAGAACTTAACACCGACTTCTTTCTCCGAGCCGAAATTTCTTAAGAGTTATAAAACCTTACCCGTGGCTTTAACAAAAATAGTCGCCATTTTTACTCAAATAGTCGCTATTGTTATACAAAAAGTCGCGCTTTTAACTCAGAAGTTCGCACTTATTACACAAAAAGTCGCTTTTTTTACCCAAAAAATAGCATTTGTTGCACAAAAAGTTAAACTTATTGTACAAAAATTTGCATTATTTGCACAAAAGGCTGCATTTTTTGCACAAAAATTTGTACTTGTTGCGCAAAAAGTCGCTGTTGTTTCGCAAATACTCGCAGTTGTTTTACAAAAAATCGCAATTTTTGCACAAAAAATTGCTCTTATTTTGCAAAAAGTAAAATTTTTTGTACAAAAAATCGTATTTCTTTCACAAAAACTTGCACTTATTTTACAAAAAGTCGCTTTTGTTTTTCAAAAAGTCACACTACTTGCACAAAAAGTAACATTTATTTTACAAAAGGTAGCACTTTTTGTACAAAAGTTTGCACTTATTTTACACAAGATTGCACTAGCTGCACAAAAACTTGCAATTTTTGGGGAAAAGGTTGCACTTTTTGCACAAAAGATTGCAATATTTGCACAAAAGATGGCATTTTTTGCACAAAAATTTTTACTGGCTGCACAGATTTCACTTGTTCCAAAAAAAGATGCAATTGTTTTACAAAAAGTTGTACTTGTTGTACAAAAATTTGGAGTTTTAGCACAAAAGGTTGCATTTTTTGCACAGAAGTTCACACTTATTTCACAGAAAGTAACACTTGTTTTACAAAAAGTCACCTTCATTGTAGAAAAATTCGCACTTGTTATACAAAAAACTGTGCTTTTTGCACAAAAAATTGCTTTTGCTTTACAAAAAATTGCACTTTTTACGCAAAAATTCGCACTTATTTCACAAAAGGTCGCACTTGTTTCACAAAAAGTCGCACTTGTTTTGCATAAAATCGTATTTGTTTCACAAAAAGTTGCATTTGTTTCACAAAAACTTGCACTAGTTTCACAAAAAGTCGCTTTCTTAGCACAAAAATTGACACTCGTCACACAAAAATTTGCATTAATTTTGTATAAAGTCGCCTTTGTTTCACAAAAAGTCGCTTTCTTTGTAGAAAAAGTTGCAATTATTATACAAAAAATCGCAATTGTTACACAGAAACTTGCACTTATCTCACAAAAAGGTGCAAATGTTTCACAAAAAATTGCCTTCTTTGCACAAAAAACCGCAATTATTACACAAACAATTGCAATATTTGCACAAAAAGATATACTTGCCTTGAAACTAGTCTCACTTCTTGCACAGAAGGTATCATTTGTTGGACAAAATCTTGCCATTTTGGCACAAGAACTCTCACTTGTTGGGCAAAAAGTCAATCTTATTTCACCAAAAATTGTGACCCCTAAAATCGTAATTTTTTTGAAAAAATTCTCACTTCTTTTTCAAAAATCTTTACTTTTATCACAAATGATAGCAGGTTTGGTACAAAAAGTAATACTTTTTTCTTAAAAAGGTTCTCTATTTTTGAAAACAATTTTAAGTTTGCTGCAAAAAGTTTGACTTACAGTCGCACCCTTTTTGCAAAAAATGCACTTGTTGTACAAAAGTCGCAGTTTTACGCAAAATGTGAAAATTATCATCAAAAAGCTATTGGATGTACAATTGAAAATGTGCAATTCGTTATCGATTTCATATCGGTAACCTGAATCATTTTTAAACAGCAGCAGAGAAAGCAAATTCCTTGGATTTAAAACGTCGAAGTAAATAGAACTAATTAAATAATTATCATTAAAGCAGGAGCTTTTTCACGGATGATTAAAGATAAAATAAGTACAAGCATCAACATCGTAAGATAAACCAATTAAAAAAAAGCAAATCGACGGGTATTGTGTACTGCAAGCTGCTGAAATTAAATGAAGCGATTACTGACAAACGTTACGGGCGAAAAACATTGCGCAAAAAACTCTTCAATACAAACAAAGACGCAACGCAGATACTTTTTCTTCCGAATACAACTAGTTCCGGTCAAGCTGCACTTTATTTCTTTTAAAGAAGTCAAAAATCTAGTCGATTCGTAGACCGTCTCGAGTCGAATGTTGCCAGAAGGATGGAGAAAATGTCGTGGCTAATGAAGGAATATACTTTGAATGGCTTGTTGATTAATCATTTTACGTAAATAAAGTCATATTTTCAAAGAAAAAATGCACATTTTCCACTTGCACCTTCAATAGTTTTTTTCACTAAAAACTGAGCTTTTGACACAAAGCGTCATTTTACAAAAACAATATATGTTTTTCTTAGCCACACCATTTTCTAAAAAAAATTTCACAAAAAAATTTACTTTAATCTCAAACGGTTTCTTTGTCACCAAAATTTGACTTTCTCCCAAAAAAAAGAGTATTTTCTCATCAAGAAGTTACTTTTTAAAGTCACTTAGAAGTCACTTCTTTTCCCGAGAAAGATTTCTTCATCACGATGGTCACACTTTATTTACAAAAAGTATATATTTCTTTCAAACGGATTATTTGCCACTAAAATTTCACATTCTTTCAAAAAAGACAGATGACTTTTCCTATTAAAGTTAATAAAAAAAATTTTTTCACCAAAAAAAAAATATTTACTTTCCACAAAAACTGTGTATTTATTACAAAAGTCACTTTCTTATTTTTCGTTTTCAGATTGAGAATACTAATGTAGATCAGATGCAGATTTTAACACCCATCTATATCATCGTGCCGATAGTAATAAATGGTCACACAACTTTACCCTTATCCCTATCAGTAGACGGACAAAATAATCCTTTAAATATTCCCAGTGAAATAAAACCACCCAGTCTTCAAGTTGATATGGAAACCTCCACCAGCAGATCGGTAGAAAAACCCACAACTGTCGTTAATAAACTGTTTGAAACATCTACTAGGCAGACAAATCGTCATCGCAGCAATTTGAACAAATTCACGTTCTTCTCCTAAAATAATAAACAAAACGTAGAGGAGTTAAGGGATGAATTTATAAATGGGCAAAATTAAAAATATTTAAATTAAGTCCATGATAAGCACTTTATAAAAAATAAAATTTTAATAAAAATAATAATTAGAAATAATTTGTTTTAATTTTAACTATTAAAAAAAACATTAAACGTAAATATAAAGTTACAAAGTTAAAAAAAATTTTAAATTGTTGAAATTAATTCGAAAATTAATAAAAAAAAATAGAAATAAATCAAAAATCTAATTTTTACAAAAACAAACCTAAAATCAACAAAAAAAAATATTATCACAAATTTCTAAAAAAGAGGCGAAAATCAATATTAAGTATTCATAATAAAACAAAGTTCACGTGTTTATCGAAAACCTATTAAAAAATCGAAATTCCAAGACAATGAAACTATAATTTGCAAGAAAAAAATAAATAATAATACTTAAAAAGACAAGGACTTTAAAACAGAGAAATCAACTATTGGGACAGCCTTTACAGTCCAAATTAAAATTTTATTCTTGTATCGGACTTAGCAATACAGGTTCTTCCTAAATTCCAATAATATATGTCTTTAACGGTTTGTTCATATACAATAAATTACATTAACTTTTGGGACACCCTTTAATTATAGTTTTGAATATTAATACTTGTTACTATAACGGCCATAGTAATCGGCATTCTGTCCAAATTGCAAACGTTTGCCTATACGGTTCAAACGATAAGCCCATATAGGTAATTTTACATCCATTGTGGGAACACCCTTTAATTTCTAAACTCAAATTATAAAATTGTTGATAAAGCGGGCTTAGCAATACAGGTCCCTCATAAGTTTCAGTTGTCTGTCTATAACGGTTAAGGGGGTTTGGCCACCTTACATCAAAATACATTAACTATTGGGACACCCTTTAATTTGAAAATCCAATTTTTATACTTGTTATTATAGCAGCAATACAGTTTTGTTGTAAATTTCAAGCATCTGTCTTCAACTTTTTTAAAGAATAGTCATTTACATCAAATTAAATGAACTATTGAAGCACCCTTTAATTTATAATTTTGAAAATTTATTAATTTTCTTTTACTGTAAGATTCATAGCAATCTGCATTTTGTCCAAATTGCAAGCGTTTGACCCACATAGGTCAATTTACATCAGCTATGGGGGCACCCTTTAATTTTTAGATTTATTTTTTTATTAATTTTTGCTATTGGTAGCTTATGTAGTATTTTTAAATTTTAAAGCGGTGCCCATTACGGGAACGTATGTTGTATGGGGATACCCTTTAATTTTTTAAATTATGAACTGATTTTAAAAAGGGACCAATCTGTAATCAATACCTTTCAAAAAGAAATATTTTTTAAATTATTTAAGGCCACGCAATCGTACGATTTAATCACACAAAAATCTGACAGAATTCTATCCTACTTTAAAAATCGTTCCAAAATGGCGTCGTAGGTGCTACACTATTATACAAAAAAATTGCAAAA
The DNA here is from genome assembly GCA_916610165.2 of Gymnosoma rotundatum. NCBI lineage: Eukaryota > Metazoa > Arthropoda > Insecta > Diptera > Tachinidae > Gymnosoma > Gymnosoma rotundatum. Next base: position 121,275,857 of record OU744338.1, read on the forward strand.
ACATATGGTTTTAATATTTTGTTCTTTTTTCTCCTCATCATCTTAAAAAAATCAACTCTGATCGCATAGAGAAAAATATTTCATGAATTATTTCAAAAGATTATAAAATCGTACAGATCTGTCACAAAATCTACATTTTGAGCACACATGCAATTTTTGACAGATCGTACGACTGAGTATGATAGTGAACCCTGGCCTTTAGAAATTACTGAGTTATGGATGCATAAATACAAAAAAGCAACATTCACTCGAATTGATAACCTCCTTCTTTTTTGAAGTCGGTTGACAATAAAATACAGATACAGTGGAGCAGGCTTATATTCGACGTACAGTACAGATACATATGCCTATCCCGCAGTTATACATTTAATTTTTTCGGTTTTAAATGAAATTATTTTTTTTTTTTTTTTTTTAATTTTTGGTAAAAACCTTCGCCTCTGGCTGTTTACTTGGTACGTTTGGCGAGCGCTTTCATTTTCATGCCACGTTTTTGTTAGTACTGAAGAGATATTGTTAAAAATAGATAGTGTTAAGAATTATTAAATCAATAGTGAAATATTTATACTTGAAGGAATCAAGCACAATTAATGTAGGGTAATTTTTGGAAAAAATAAGTATTTGTCAAAAAGTTGAAAATGTATTAAAAAAGATCAATACATATTAACAAAAATTCACCAAATTATCGAAAATGCACCAAAATTAATAAAAAATCTAGAAAATTAAAAATTTACCTGAAAGCCAAAATTATCTTAAATAAAAAATTTATAACAATAACTACGAATATCCACAAAAGTAAAAAATTTGAAAAATTAAAAATTCTCAAAAAGAATCAGCAAAAAAGTTAAAAATTTATTTAATAATCGAAATATCGCAAAATATTTGCAAAAATAAAATTTTACGTAAAATAAAAAAATAAAAAAACATTTATATTTTCTTTTCCAATTCGAAAAATCACAATAAAGTACGGCTATCAAAAATAAATAAAACAATAAGAACTGTTCTAAATTTGAAAATAATATTGAAATATTGAAATAAATTATGCATCGACTTGGCACATGAAATTTAAGCTCTAATTTTTTAACACTCCTCGTATATAAAGCTAAAGAAAATTTTAAGTTTATAATTTTAAATTAATTTAATTTTAAGTAGTACGGGCGACACTACTTCTGGTCAGTTTTCTAAAGATGCATTTAATAATAAATGAAATTTTAATTTCTTTCTTTAACGAATAAATTATAAACGATGCTTTTGTTAATATGTATATAATGGTATCGTGTGTAAAAATTTCGCCTTTTCTTCTGTACGATCATAAACTCACATCAATACAAACTTTAACTTCTTTCTATTGAGGTAGAAATCGAATAAATAAGTCATAAAGTCATAAAGCTTTTACTTAAAACCTGTGCTTAGAAATTAAGAAACAATAAATAAACAAGAGTTTGAAAATATTTTTTTTCATATACTCGAAGATAAGGCGTACGTCAAAGTGATAAGGTAATTTTTTTATTTTTCTTTCATTCATACAAAATTTAAAATACAATAATTTTGCTTAACTTTTTGTACTAATTTACTTAATTGCTTGAACTATTTGTATATAGAGGGTGTCCCAAAATTTCACACGTTTTGAACTAAGCAAAAATACATTCTTGTCTAATATTTTTTTTATTAAAGGTTAGAATTATCTATACAACAAATTACCCATCAAATGGCCTCCCAGCTTGTTTTGCCACTAAGGTTCGTTACCATAGCGTTAAATGTATCCTTTATTACACGAATAGTTGTGTGCATGTTGCTAACGATCTTTTAATTGAAATACCTTAGCTAAAATAAATTTAGTGAACCAATTTTTACCACTTAGGTAAAAAATTTTATTGTTTCACATCTTGTATTGTGTATGAAACCGTCTCCCTTTGAACATACATAAATATTTCTTCTAATTTATGTAAATAGCAAAAAATAGTTTTTATTTTGGTGCTTGAGTAGGGCCACAAACATTATGGTTTTCTCCTAATTCGTCCTCCTGCGTTTCTCAAATCACGACTACCTCATTGTCATTGAGTTTCGTGCTAACACCATCCTATACTATCGATGGTAGTGATTTCAGACACAGTCTCTCGCAGTTGCTAACAGGCTAAAGTCTGCCAAAGCATCCTCATTTAATGTATGTCCGCTCATAGTCCTAAGGCTAATGTAGCCACTGTTGGAAGTCGCAAACAAGTATCCTCTTCAATTTTCATCTTGGTCAACTGATACTTAAGGTATCTCGATTATATCCAAGCAACTTCCAAGCGGGCAGGTACTATTGGAGGAGTGCCTTTAGATTTTGTGTTCCGCTTTGATTAAAACTGTAGTTCCTTATAGAGACTAACCTCATGGGAGATTTTTTTTTTCTAGTCATGTTAAATCCAAAGGGCGAAATGCGTCCAGGTTTTACTCGACATAATATAGTGACATCCTCCTGATAGAGACAATACCTACCTAGAACTATTTTACTAGCCGCTACCGCGAGGACCTTGTGCCTACCTACCAGACGATGGCCTTTAGTAAAACCAGGTTCGAAGTGCTGTAGTCCAGTAAGGCATGCCTTCTAAAATCTTCATCAGACAATAACAAATGGTGAACAGATTTTTCGGCAATTACGTATGGCTTCTCTGAAGTCTTTATCTCTGTAATGCGTACTGTGATTACTGGTCAGTTAAGCAAAAAGAGATGCGCTTTTCATGAAGAATGTTTTGCGCGTACAAAACTCATATCACATTCTGTTTTAGTAACATTCAAACAGTAAAATAGATCTAACATTGCGTTGATGCTCCAGTGAGTGAATTGAGCTAGATACTTAATGTCACCGATGAGCTTCTTCGCTCTCTCTTGCACGTGGTCGAGTAACTCCAAAATAGTCTTTCAAGCACCGGCACATCATGAGAGTTTTATTTAATTTTTGGTCTGATAAAGGTTACATAGATAGCGAGAAGAGTGCATTTTGTAAACATTAACTGAATCAGTTGGCCACCACTACTGGCTACAAAGCATCAACGAAGACTCAACTCAGGTGCTGTGAGTATCAAAAGTCTCTGAAACAGCAGTTTTCGACTATAGTAATACCGTGGCCTATTGGGGACCAATTAAACAAACCTTGCCAAAATTTTCGGCGGCGGTCGGGTAATTTTTAATCTGCAGTGGTGGCTTTTATCAAAAGAAAACGGCGGCGGCTTAATTATCGGCTTGAATTTTTTTTTTCTTAAATAAAAATATAATTAGTGTTGGAAAAACTGTAGGCGGAGGCGCGCCGTCGAAATGCGCCACCGGTTGCCGAAATCCAAAGATCTTTGAAAATTTTAAATACGTTCCACTTCTGACCAAATGAATATCATGATCAAAATCATGGTTTTCAATGAGAGAAATTTATGTAAAGAACAACATTTAAACCATTTCGTCCTATTTTATAACCAAAATTAAATTTTAATATATTGTAACCTTATCACTTTGACGCACATTAAACTTTGTTATTGAATTTTACGCATAATCTTGCAATGTTTACATATTCATTATCATTAACAAAAAGATCCCAAAAGCTACTTCTAACAAAGATTAAAGTTGATTTCAAATAAACAAATAGATTTTTATTTGTTTCCGTTGTTTATGTGGTTTTCGCTCGCTTACAAGTTTCTCCTCATTTGAAAAACTAATAAAATGTTATATAACAACCCACAAGATCTCTTAAAGCCTTTGTAATAAAAAACCGCATTTAATATTGAATAAAAAAAAATAGCCATTCTGTGTAAAGATAAAAAAATAACAAGATAAAAGACAATTTAAAAAAGACTAAACAATCGAAATCTTTTGTTTTAGTTTGAGAGAAATGTATTGAGGAGCGAAGTTATTTTAAAAACAGGTTTCTAAAATTCATGGTATGTTTGCTGTTAATAGTTTATCATTACTGGGTAGAGCAACATATTTTAATTATTACGCAATTTTTTTCAAATACTGAAAGTCTAGAGGCCACAGCTCAGCTGTCTACGACTTTTCAATTTGATGACTGTGTTGTTCATAAAAATTGCCACACATCTGGCTAACAAGCGACTGTCGAAAACCGACAAAATATATCGAATTAAGTCCCTTTCATATTCGAACATAATAATGCAATATCGCGACATGAGTTGTTTTAACCTAAATCGGACAATTTTGGAGTATTAGAACTTTGCGCAAGATACATTTCGGGAACCAACATAACTCTAACATGACATATTTCTGGGTTGCGTATTCTGTCTTTTAATAAATAAAATTGACCCCATAGATTGTACATATAATTTCTCTAGCTTTCTTTTTAAGCTATAATTTCAAAAAAAAATTTGGTCCCCTACTTTTAAGAACGAAAAACGATGAACGCGTATTGCTAGCAACGCAATATTATCATCTCCTTCTGTACCGTGTCTGCTTATAAAAAAAATCGTTTTATTATTTTATCTAAATCTTTTGCTAATTTTCGGGCACCCTTAACAACATTGAAATTCACAGCTGAAAGTATTTATTAATTTTTGTTTTTATATTTCATTAAATTAAACGAGAATTAGTGATGTAGAAAATAGAAAATAAAATACAAGAAACGAATTATTTTTAAGATCATTTAAAAGTCTAATAAAGTCCTCAAATGTTGTGTGTAAAAGTACTCGCGATTGCATAACCCCACGGTGTTCTGAACACTGGGTGAAAATAATGCAACTTCCAGCGAATCTTTCCTCCTTTCTAAAGAGCGAAATACTATCAAAACTTACATTGCTATAACCACGTTTAGGCGAGTGAATATTTGGTAGGGAAACATTTAGATTGCCAGCAAATAACGGGTGGGGAAAGTGCATCGTTTTAGTCATCGGTACTCCGCGATACGCTTTTTTGACGTTTGCTTTGTATGAACGCGAATGGAGAAACAAAGGAGAATTCCAGATGTTTTTCTGCAAAATGTTCGTCCGTCTTGACTCTTACTATGCAACAGCTTTAGTACAGAAACGCCAACCTCGACATTTGGGTCAAATCAACAGCCACCATTTGACTTTTCGAAGATGCTCATCAACATTTAAAAATGATTTCGAATATATGTATGACTAGCGTGGATGCTCTTGACGTTTAACTGTAGGCCACTTTTTTTAGTGTTACTGGCCGTGTATCACGCATAATACGTACAATATTGGTTTCCAAGGCTTCAATTGTTGCCGTATTATCAGCAAAACCAATGACTTCATATGGTTTCATAAAAAAGAATCAAGAGGTGTAAGATCTCACGACTTTGAAGGACAATTGACAGGTCCATTTCTCGAAATTAAAGTATAGCCAAATTTTGATTTCATTAAGTCAATGTTGAAATTATGCTTTTAAAACCACGTTGCGCCCAGATCAATGTCATCAATATCATCAAATTTTCAATCGACCGAAATGCGGCCCAATGATGCCACCAGTGTGTAATCCACACCATAGTTTTGGCATTTTTCTAGATGTAGTAGAGTCTCTTTTGTTATTAGGACCAGCACTCAGAGGATGACCCCTAGTGATGCAACGCATTGCGCTAGAACTAGAAAATTAGGTTATGTGTGGGGGAATAGAGGCAGAAGTGCTTGTGGAAATTTGATTTGAATTTTTGCGCACTAAAAGTAACAGGAAAGAACTGTTCGGCTAAAAAACGTATTTTTTCAGTAACGCGTAGTGAAATTCACTGGCCAATCAGCCACAAAGGGATGCGCATTGCATGTACGAAATTACGGTTTTCACAAACAAGTTCTCTAAATTCATAAGGGCACATTTCGTTGTAGTAACGATAAAACAGGGAAACACCACCCAAATTGCGTCGATGCACCAGTGAATAAATACAGCTGGATACCCCACTGTCACCTCACCGCTGATGACTGATATTCTAAAGTGTGCGAAAGCATACATCAGATTATTTACTAAAAGTTTTTCAAATAGTTTGGACATGTTTGATAGAATGCTAAAAGTGTTGATCATTGAAACTTAGCCCATAACATAACATGCCATGTTTTGATGCATTTTTTTCAATTCTCTTTGAAGTTGCAGCCATATGAGTTTTTTTTAAACAAAACATAAGCAACAATAACATCATCTAAAAATTCAAGCTATGTTACCAAACAAAAATTTTATGCTAGTTTCATAAAAAATTTCACAGTGTAAATTGGCTTTTTTTGCAAACTTTTTTTGATTTCGCCGTAATAGTAACCAACGAATTCTTTTATTCGTCGTTAAAAATAATAATAATAAAAAACGTTTATTTTGAATACTGCATTTGGTTTTACTAAAACCAAGCGCTATTTTTGAGTATAAATTATATTTTCTATAGCGCGAATAATTACTTTAAAAAGGACTTGTTGCTTTAACTCTGAAAGGCTTTTTTTCTCACTTTGATTATAATTATCTAATAATTCTCGCAAAAAATAACCGACTTCAAAACATAATTCCTCTATCTGTCTATAACAGTTTTAAAGATTGTCCACCTACATCAAATTGCATCAACTACTGTAACACCCTTTAATTTATAATTTTAAATATTTGTACTTCTCATTATATCAGACAAAGTAGTGGACATTCTGTCGAATTTTCAAATGTTGGTAGATAACAGTTCAAAAGATAGGTTCATAAAGGTCAATTTACATCAATTTTGGAACACCCTTTAATTTCTAAATTCGAATTATATAAATATTTCAGGTATCTGTCTATATTGGGTAAAAAGTTTGGCCACATACATCTAATTACATTAACAATTGGGGCACCCTTTATTTTGCAATTTTAAATTTTATACGGACTAAGCAATGCAGATTCTTTGTAAATTTCAATTGTCTGTCTACTACTGTTGAAAAGTATGGCCATATACATTAAATTAAATAAACTATTGGGACACCCTTTAATTTATAATTTTGATTATTTTTAATTGTTATTGTACTGCTCATAGTAATCAACATGTTGCCCAATAATGGTTTAAAAGATATGCCCATATAGGTCAATTTATGTCACCTATGGGGACACCCTTTAATTTTTAGATTTAGTTTTTTTTTAATATAAAATTGGCGCTCTTTACGATTCATAAAACATTTAAGAAACGTGTATGTTGTATGGGGACACTCTTTAATTTTTAAGATTGTAAACTGATTTTAATACGGTAGCAATCTGTAAGCATAACATATCAAATTAAGAAAAAAGTTCAAAATGGGTTTAGAAATGACTGAATTCTGCAGGCACAAACATTAAAAAAAGGCAACATTCCGAAGAATTGATAACCTCCTTTGTTTTTGAAGTCGTTTTTAAATTTATCGAATCTCATTCGAAATACACTAATTCTAAGAAGGTACTGATTTAATAAAGCTTTCTTTCTTTCTTTAATTATATTTTTTGGCTATTTTGGCTAAAATATTACAAAAATAAAAAAGAAATCGAATTTAACCTTCTTAAGTGCGCTTTCTTCATTATCACAATGAAGATAACAATTGTGATGATGATGATGGTTATGGTGATGATGACATTGAATAAGATAATGACTGAAGCAATAATAACAAAAAATTCATAAAAACCCTAAAATAAAAAAAAAATATCATTTTTGTTTGGTTTACTTTTGTGGTAAAAGCAGGAAAGATGCATAAAATAATGTTTTTACTTTCATTTTTATTTTTTCTCCAACATCAAACTTAATCATCTTCATTAATTGTAGTTGATTTCTTTACCATCTTTGAGTGCATATATTTTGTTGTATTTTTGGTTTTTTCTTTTTGTTTTTGTTAATTTTTTGCTTAAAAGTAAGAAACAGAAACCTATAAAAGGCCAAAACATATAAATTTTTATTTTCAGTTAAATAATTTAAACTGAAGCAGTGAAAAGAAGGAAGGAAGAGGCTAAAAAACTCAAAAAAAAAAAATTTAAAAATGATACGTAAACTTTTACTGGGATTGTGTGCCATTAGCTGTATTATTAGTGCCTTGGAGGCGGCTTCTGTACCCAGCCTAATCCAGAACACAAAAGCTGTAGTAGAGAAACAGGACTTTGGAGATGTGAAGTCCCATGTAAGAAATCCACGTCAGGCTTACTCGGAAGATGAATCAGACGACGAATCCAATGAGGAGGATGAGGAAGAGGATGCTGAGTTACATCAATCTGCCATAAGACGGCAACAGGCCTATGAGCAATCAACAGCCAATTCACAAGAGGGCAGTGATGAAGATAATTTTGAAGAAGATGTTGATGATTCTTATGGTCGTAGAGTAAGACGTGATGTTTTGCCAACTATCGATGACACTAACAAAATTGAGGAAATCTCTAAGCCCTCTCAAACCTCGGACAACAAAGATAAACAGCCAGCTAAAGAAACCACATCTACTACAGCTGCTTCTGCTGCCTCCAACCCAGACTTTTCTAATACATCTGTTCTAATACTAATACGTGATGTTATAAAGAAAGTAACAGAACTTCCCAATACCCAACAAGTAGCCACCAGTGCCCAACAATATTTCCAATTATTTGAACATTTCTTGCAACAAACTATTAAACAAGTTATTGGTGAGGTGGATGATGATGATGAGGAAGAGGAAGTAGAATCAACTACAATCATCCCTGAAACGGAAAAGGAAATAGTTAATGAAACACAAACACCTCTTAACGAAAATAGTGATAAACCTCAGGAAATCGATGCTGGTAATAAAAATAGTATTGTTGATAATAAAGTGCCACAATCCGAGAAAATGTCTGCAGAAATTAATAAAATTAAATCTTAAATATTTAATAATTTTGTAGAGTGTGTTGTTTAAGTTAGTAAAATTTATTTATGGCTATTATTTATTTATTTATTAAAAGTAAGAAAAAAATTAAATCTGGTTAATTTTTTTTTATTTAAACGCAACAGAAATAAGAAGAAGTATTTTAATGATAGATACACATGACGCAACATCATATAGAATTTATGCGTCTTTTTTCAGTACAGACGAGGCAACCACATAAGAATTATTTGAAGAAACATCAGTCCTGTGTGTGTCTTATGAAAAATGAAAATAAGCGACCCAAAATTAATTTTATATCTGCAATAATTTTTATTGACGAAATATTGTATTAAGAAGAAGAAAATATACAGCAATAAAAAAAAAGAAAAATATGGGGAAATATTAGTTTATTTATTTATTAAATTAATATTTTAGTAAAAAATTAGTTAAATAAAAAATGCTTCAAATAAAAGGCTATTGAAAGAATTAAAAGAAAATCAGTCGAAAAACGACCAAAATTATATTGCAGGCATTTTATTTTTAATTTTTTGTTTCTTTTTATTTATTTTATTTGAGTTAATTTAATCAAATAACGCAAGAAAAACTGTAATCATCGATAAATGCAAGGTCATATTGTGTTAGAAAATTAGGATATATCAACAAAAAATTTATACTTCAGGCAACATAAAAATAAATATGAATTTCAATAAGAAATATTGCTACACACGAGGCAACATTAAGTGAAACATGGTTATATCTCTCTCAATGTTCTCTCGTATTTGTCTAGCATTAAAATTCTATTTATAAATAATAAAAAAATGTTACATAGAGCAAACTACCAAGGTTTAACCTTGATACTCCTTCCGCTGGCTTAGTGCCAAGCGTGTTTTCTTTGTATTCTGTAGATGACCGACTCCTTTTTTTGGAGCAGAACCTAAATTATCTGTTTGATCTCACTGTACCAATAAAAACCAAAATCATTAGCAATAAACAAAAACCCTGGTTTTCATCCGAAATTAGATATTATATCAGTCAAAGGGATTTCGCATATGCACGTTGGAAAAGATTTAAAACTACGACATTACATAATGAATACCTGACTGCTAAAAGAAAAACAAATAAAATGATTAAAAAGGCAAAGTCCACTTTTTATGCTGAAAAGTTTTCTTCTGCGATTGACTCTAAAAGAACCTGGCAAACTATACGCGCAGTTGGTATCGGCAAATCGATGCCGATACAATCAATAAAAAGTTTTTAAATGTCCCTATGATTCAAGGAGATCCAAGTTATTATATGAATAATCACTCAAATAATAATTGTGAATCTTTTTTTTCTTTCGTTGCAGTAGACCAATGTGAGGTTTTATCTAGTTTATTGTCCATCAAACCCAACTCTATAGGAGTTGACGGGATTAATCCAAAGTTTATAAAGATTCTTGTACCCCAACTACTTCCAATAATAACATTTTTCTTTAATAAAATATTAACTTCAAGTTTCTTTCCCTCGAATTGGAAAGTAGCTAAAATTGTTCCGAAACCCAAAGCTGGCTCCGATTATAGACCAATAGCCATTCTTCCATTTCTATCTAAAGTGTTTGAACGTATTATGCATAACCAAATGACTTGCTTTTTGGATAACAATAACTTGCTTACAGAACGTCAATCCGGGTTCAGAAAGAACAACAGCTGCATAACAGCCTTAGTTGACGTCACAGAGGGTATTAGAGAGAAGCTTGATGATGGCAAGACTACATTTTTAATACTGTTAGACCATTCGAAAGCATTTGATACCGTGGATCATAACATTCTTTGTTACAAGCTTAAACATTTTCTTAATTTCTCTTCGACCGCTACACGGCTATTGTCAACTTACTTACGTAACAGATATCAGTATGTTGAAACTAGAACCCAGAAATCCAAACTACTGCCGGTAATCAGAGGGGTACCTCAGGGGTCCATTGTCGGACCGCTGTTGTTCTCACTGTACTCCAATGACCTCCCAGGCATTTTGACACATTGTAATGTAAGAATGTACGCGGATGACGTGCAACTTTATACCAGTTGTATTAATGCCTTAATCGACCAGTGTATTGTCGCCATTAATGAGGAACTAAATCAAATTTATACATGGGCAACGGCAAATGGCTTAGGAATAAATCCAGGAAAATCTAAATGCATTGTTATTCAAAAGCGACTTGCAAAACATGATATTGTACCTAACATATCTATTAACAAAAAACAAATTGAGATAGTAAAGTCTGCTAAAAATCTCGGAATATTTTTTAATGACACTCTTACGTGGTCAACCCATATTAACTATGCTAGTGGTCGCACTTTTTCTATGATTAGAACTCTTTGGCGGACGCAGCATTGTACACCTATGAGAATAAGAATCCTACTTTCCAAAACTTATCTGGTGCCCGCTTTACTGTATGGTTGTGAACTATTTGCTAAATGCGATACAGTTAGTAAAGGGAAATTGAACGTTGCGTTTAACAACATAATCCGATACGTATATGGACTTAAAATGAGGTCTAGTGTATCTTTGTTTTCATCTCAATTATATGGCCTCTCTTTAGATAACTTGCTAAACATAAGAGTTTTAGTTTTTTTACATAAAATAATATATACCCACAAACCAGATCATCTTTATAGTAAACTTTGTATTTCAGATATAAGCAGGGGCAAAAGAATAAGATCACTTAGATACAGAAGTTTAATCTCACAGTGGCACTTCTACATATTTGCAGTATCTCTCTGGAATTCTATACCCCACAGCTCTCAATTAATAAGTAACGCACGAAAATTTAAACAAAACATTTTTAGGCTGTTTTCAGCATGACAATTTAAAACATAAATTATTATTACATTATATTATGACTCGTACATCCATTTTATTTATAATAACATAATTTAATTTTAATTTGTTTTTTAATTTTTTTTTTGTTTTTATTGTTTTTTTAATGTTTAATTTTTAATAAAAATTTATTTATGATTTTGTTCTGTATATCATCAGTTCCATACTGCAATATAAGGCTCTTAGTCTTGTGTATGGAGCAATTCAAATAAAATAAATAAATAAATAAAATAAAAATAAATAAGTTGCATTTTGATCATTGCAAAATAAATATATGGAAACAGAAGCCAATAGTGAGACTTAATCCATTAAAAAAACTTCATTAAAATTTGGTGCCAAAAACGCTACAATGGCAACAGCGTTTAATATAAAATTCTTCTAATTTTACTAGTTTCGATCATCAATTTCTTGCTGGGTTGTAAAAGCGTGGTAAGTAATTTTTTTTTTTGCAGGAACGCTACTTTATGGGTGAAAAAATTGTTTTGCTTGAGGATCGATACCGCTTCCTCCAACCTCCGGAATTTATAAAATCACTAAGTATTTATTTCTATCGCATTTTTTTCGAATTATAATATATTGTTGCCTGCCTAGAACACGTGTTATCGATCATAAAAAAATATATTTTGAATAAAAAAGTTGCTTTAAATCTTTTATAGGATCTTTTGGCTGCGCTTTCCATAAAATTTTTGATTTTTGATAATTTTGCAAATTTTTGAAAAAAATCATCTCTCTCGCTTACTCTTTACTTTCGCACCCTGTTATTTCCTTCCTCTCTTGAAAAACAATTCCCATGTCGAAATAGCTATGGTGATTTACGACTTTTATATCTTATTTTAAGTCGGAATTAGAACTAAATCGCCCCTTTTTTTAAGGTTTAATTTTTTTTACTAGTTAAGAGAACTTTATTTTAAGGTTGGCTCAAAAGTAAAAAAATCGAATCGTGTTAAATTTTCAAAGAACTGGAAAGTAGCGGATCGGGTTAATTTATTTATTTTCATTTTTGAAAACTATCCTTCCGAGGTTCAAAAGAAAAGTGAATTTTTTTATTAAATCCAACCAACCGTCTTTTAATTCTAAGTATTTTCCTTATTTAATTTAAGAAAGACAAGGAAGGGAAAGACCCTCCCATAAGTATTAAAATTAAATGAAACTAATTTTATCTTCGTTTTAAGAACAACATTAACGTTTATTCATCATTATTGTAGTTATTATCGTTATTTGACTGGAAAATAGGCCTCATTGGCTTGCCTCCTGTAAACCAAACACCATGACTTTGCCCTGAGGAAGCATAACCATTATTTGGGCCACTCACAGGACCTGGCGGTCCTGGAGGACCTTGAGGTCCTGGCTTACCCTGTGGACCCATTCTTCCTGCAGGTCCTTGGGGTCCAGGAGGACCAGGTGGACCTGGTGGTCCAGCTATAATCCAAGGCAATATAGCAGTTGGTTGCATTAAATTTGATTCTTCTTTTTCAGTCATTGGTTTCTTAGAAGTTTTTCTATCTCCATACAATCCTGCATTGGTATTTACGTTTAAGCCAAATAATAAATTGGGATTTGCCAAATTTAAATGGGAATTCCAATAGTTAGAAGTTGATGCCATTTCATTCGAAGCTAAACGATTTTCGACACCATACATGGGATAATGGGACATTGGTGGTACAATAATTTTGACATTATCATTCTTCACGGGTATGATAGAGGAATACAAATAATCCGGAACTTTATGGTCATCTTTTTCCTTCTCTTCGACCTCTTCGAAGTCTTGCTCGACAATTTGAGGTTCTTTGGTTTTATCCTTTTTCAAATAATGATCACTTTGTGAATAGAACACAATTTGAGGAGAATTATCTGTGTTTTCATTGTAAGATCGTGCATGGTTGATGACTTTTAAACTTGAACCTTGACAGCCGATATTACTGCCAGAAATAAGGATAAACAGAACTAAAAAAATATGTTTCTATAAATAAAAAAATTTTATTTATTTTAGTATTTAAACTTACTTAATATTTTCACTCTAGAAAACATTTTGTTAAACTATTTAGTTTAAACATGATGCTGAGACATTTTATATTAAATCTGCTGTCGTAAATTTATTTAGTGTTTGGTTAATTATCTTAATTTTATTTAAAAGACACTTTTTTAAAGGTTCTTTTCAGATTCTTAGAAATTGTTGAACTATTGTGTTTGATAAAAGATATTTAACAAGCAATCTATTTAAATAAGGCCATTCATTGTTTCAGACAAAAAAAAAATTATTTGCCATATTGTAGTCTAACAGATGTTCAAGATAAACATCTTAAAAACACACGTTTAATGTTAGAGGTTAGTAGCCTTATTAGTAAATTAAAGGGAAAGAAGCCCAACTAGGCTAAATAAATCAGGGTTGGGAAAGTCAGCTACAATAGTACCCACAAGATTCAATAGACCTTTTCCAACAGCACGCAGTGAGAAAGTGGAAATAATTCTGTAGTTCCTAAACAGAAAATCCCATAATTCCCAGAAAAGTTTTAAAAGTTTTCCAACATGGGATTATTACGGTTTTATTTTGTTTTTGCTGCGTTTACTATAAAACAACAAGGGGAAAATTCCAACTACACAGTAAGAAATCATTGTTTTTTTTTTTTTTTGTTTTTAAAATTATGTTCCTATAACTTTGATTTGGATATTTTTTTTAACAATTGAAGCAAAGCCGCGAATAACGTTGTAAAAGACAAATTTTGCAAAACCTGTTTTTTTGCTGATTACCGTTAATTTTACTCTCTTACATTAGTTCCAACAACAAAACATTAAAATTATGCATTTTATCACCGTCAAAACGCAATTACAATGAGTCAGTCAGTGGAGATAATCAAACCATTTAAATACGTTTTTTTGCTCTCCTGAAAAATTATTATTTTGTCATTTGCAACGTTATTCGCGGCGATCCTTCAATTGTTAATCAAAAAGATAGAAAAAACAAAAAGGTTTTGGGTCCACTGGAAGCAAAAGGCTAGATATATGTAGGACAAAAAATAAAATTTTTAATTGAAAAGCCGAATATCTCCTAAACTATGAAAGATTTTTCAGAGTGGAAATGTAAGAATTTGGCAACGGTTTAAAATTTTCGTACACCCGAGGTGTGCTATTTAAAAGGATCGCATCGCCTGCTTTGTTAACAGTGTAATGTTCAAATTTAAAACATAAACTCGACTATGGCTCTACTACAGCCGTGTTTAGCTTTAATATAATCGAACAGCCATTTATTAATTACTACTAAACCTAAATTCGCTTTAATGTCTGTTTCAGAGTAACTTGACCGAGTGCAGAATAGGAGGCTTATAGGAGACAGTAGGTTATACAACTGTAAGTTTGTTTTTCGCTGTTTTTTTCGAAATCGTTTCCGATATCCGCACTTTTTTGTAAACAACTCGCTTTTCATTGTAATCTTCTTTATTTGTGTTATTTACATTCTTGCAGAGGTTATTCCTGTCACTTTCAATGTAGGAAATTCCATCGTTTGTCCACAAACTCTATTTCCTCTATCCTTCTGCCCATAAACTTATTTTCTATATCTCGCACAAAGCATTGCTTGAGTAGGGATCATCGCTTGAGCGCTGTCAAAAAAGTTTTAAAACCACTGAACTCGTTTTCTACAGGATACCCTTAGTGGAAATCACGAATAAGGACATTTAAACGGGAACTGACCAACTGTAAGAGGAGCACGTAATTCTAACCAATGGTTTAAAATATTCCGATATTGACATAAATAATTCCGGGTAAAGAGTGTTTCAAGCAGAAATATGAGTATTAGTAAAGGTCACCTCTGAGGAAAGGAGTCACTTTGTACAATAATAGCCAAGCCTGCTCTTAGCTTTGAAGGAACATAGCGTAAAATCGAAGCTGTTTAGTTTTAAAATAAAAGCTCTCAGCGTGTTGATGGATAGATCATAGGCTGTAAAAAAATCTATGCAGTGGTTCCAGAGATATCTGCGTTGGTGTTGTAAAGTCAACAGGAAACTGATTTCGGTAAAAATGACATAAAAGTGGCATGCGAGTGGCTTTTACTTGGAAACTTAAAAATATTTCTAAATTAACCGTACACGTTCCCAAAAAACTTGCAAAAATTGGTTCCGAGGAGAATAGCATTACGACTGCAGAATTTCACAGGCAATTTGGTCTACATATGACATGAAACACACCAAGCTACCTCAGGGTTTCAACAGAAAGGTTCTGTTAATAGTCACAGTTTCATTTGGGCAAGGATCAGTGGATAGGAAGATAACGCATCAAAATTTGGAAGAATGTACGAGGAAAAAAATTGAGCTTAAGAGACTTAACGTGTTCTGGGTTTGAACAGAAAGGTTTTACCATTATCAATTATTTTAAGTAAAATTACTGTTATGAACACGAAGAAAATCGAGTTCAAAAGGATGGGGGTCAACTGGATAACTAGGTCTATTATGATAATATAAGGACTACGGGAGCCATTGAGGTGTTAACATAACAACAAACTCACATAGTTAGCAGTAAGTATTTTTTTTATTTTTGTTATAGACTCCCTATTTTTTGGAGATTGTATTTTTATTCTGGAATAGAACTGGAACCATATTAAATTACTACAAAGACTAATATGATCATGGGAGAAAAAAAATGCTATGAAAACCTTTTTCTTTGGTAGTATCCATTTAGGAAAGCTTCGTCAGGTGTTGTTGACGAGCTTAGTCTCCTTACCCTTCCCTACCAATGTCCTAGTGACCAAGAATTTCTTAGGACCTTATAGGTGTAATAACGGCCTACGTACCATAAGGCACAAATTTATTATTAACTTTAAAGGTAACAGTAAAATTTAGATACCAGCTGTAACCTTCGTCAGCATTCTTCGTATCTATCTCCTCTTCTCTTTGCATTTAATCACAACAAATAACAAACTTAAGCCTAACTAAAATATACTAATTTATTTGTAAGAAAATTGAAATTAAATACAATTTTAAAAATCAGCTTAAGTCGAGATTTAATTAAATATTAATTGTGTTAATTCAATATTTCGAATTCATTTGGCCCACGAATTTGCAAACAAAAATTGTAAATAATTTAAAATTTTTTTATTTAGTTTCCCTTTTAAAACGCTAATAAATTGTGTTAATATGAAATAAATAATACAATATTTAAACGTATAATAAGAGAAAAAAAGTGTCATCTTCTTGGAATGACAACGCCTGCTTAGTTGACTGCCTGACTTCTTGTAGTCTTATTTTCACACCCAGCGTTTTCAAATGACCTGATTTCGATAGACAAACTTGTTTTGTGTGTGTGTATGTGTGTGTGTGTATGTACATGTGCATGAAAGCGTTTTAAATTTAAGAAATTGTTGGATGATGATTGAAGTGCCAAACAGAAGGGAGTGAAAGGTGCAAGGTACGTTAATGTGCATGAAAAAAATTAATAAGCCCAACCAGCAACTTGGCTATGAACTAACTGACCAACAATATTTTGCTGTTATGAAAGTAGCAGCAACTTGTTTTTCAAGTTACAATCTGCACAAAACAAAAACTTTCATTTCGTTCTTAAAGGAAAACTAAAGAATTTCTAAAGCAAATCCAACAGTTGTTTAAAAGACGTTGAAAGATCAGCAACAACGATTTTTAGTTGAACGTAAAGCAGAATAATTATTTTAATAATAAATAAAATTGAAATGAAGAAATATCAATTAACAGTTGTACTGGGTAAGAAAAGATGTAA
This sequence comes from Gymnosoma rotundatum, assembly GCA_916610165.2. NCBI lineage: Eukaryota > Metazoa > Arthropoda > Insecta > Diptera > Tachinidae > Gymnosoma > Gymnosoma rotundatum. The sequence goes on from OU744338.1 coordinate 121,293,178, forward strand.
TTATTTTTTTTTTATTAAAATCTACTAAATTAATTCTTTTCTTTAATTTAGTAACGCTTTTACTTGTGTTTAACCTGTGTGAGGCCAAGAAAAAGAAACACCATAGAAATTCCGATGATTCTTCAGAATCCACAAAAACTAAAACTAAAACAAAATGGTCTTCTTCTTCAAATTTGGCAACACAAACTAAAAATGCCATGGTTGCTAGCGAAGAACATGGTTACTATGTCAAACGTACCTTCTTGCCTTTGGATGCCAGCAATGGTAAAAATTCCAGCGTCTTAAAATCTCCGCCCTTTTTGGCCATACCCATTGCCTGGTTTCCCTGCCAAGATGTGGATTGTTTAAAACTAAATTCCATAGCTATAAATGCAAATAAAAATACCTTAAGCCAAGGATTTCTTTGCGATGATGACTGTTCGGGTCCCTATGAACCGATATGTGGCAAAACTTCTACCGAAGTAGCAGTTTTCTATAATAAATGTAAATTAAATGTGGCCAAGTGTAGAAGTCATGGCTATTGGTCCGATTTAGCTTATGAACAGTGTAGACTACAATATCCCGAGGAAGTAAAATATGCTGAAATGAAATTCAGCAATAGTCCATATTTTAGACAATCAGAAGAGATTTCTAAAAAGGAAGAGAATAAAACCGAGATTGTTAATATTGAAACTAATGCCGAAGAAACCACTATCGCTAGTGAACAATTATTAATACAAGAATTAGAGGATCCTAAACCGGTAGAGAGAATGGTGGAATCACCGGATTTATATAAAAGAATTAAGATGGGCCGCGGTATTGTAACCGAAATGAAATTATAGACACTTTTTAGAAATTTGTTAAAAAAAAGTAACTTAATAAAAATAAAATAAAACTTTATTAATCTAAAAAAGATCAGAAGGTGAAATGTGTATCTTACTTAAAATTCTGTCTTATAAATTTTAGTTCGAAATTGATTTTTTTTGTTTGTTTTTGAATCAAATTAAAAACAAGTAAGAGTGTCATACATGGGAGTAATTAATTAGATGGACTAATTAATTGACGATTTCATTGGCATTGAATGATAAATAATGCTAATTATTTTTTAGCATTATCATTATTTTTACTAATGGTAATGCTTTTTAATAAAAAAGTTAGATTGCTAATTAATTAAAAAATTAAATCATTACCATTGACTAATGATTAAATGGTTTATAATCATTTTCATTAATGAAGATGTTCCTTGTCTTTGTACACTTGTACTCATATTAAAATTTGAAAAAATGTGAAAATTTCAGAGGCCCCTTAATCGAAATATATGGGCAAGCGCCAATTTATTCACTTGATGTTTCTTTTTCATATTTTTTATTCTTTATCGCCCCCATACATTTGTTTTTTTATTTTGAATTACTTCATTTTTCCGAATAATACGGAAAAATTAGAGGTAGGCGTGGTGTTTTACTCGCTGAATTGAAGCACATGGACCGATCTTGATGATTTTTAATAGCACCTCTTTTAACACTATGTCTGATCGATTGGTGTATAATTAATTTTTGTTGTGGAAAGCAAACTTGATTTCAACACCAACACGGACGGACAGACGGACATCGCTCAATTGCTGGATATTGTAGAAATTACAAAGGGAATAACAAACTTAGTTATACTCTTCTTCCATTTCTTATGATGAAGGGTATAAAAACAGCATTAAAAAACTCAACACAGATTAAGTAAAAGAAAACTAATTTTTTTTTTTATTTATTTTTGCTTAAAAAAAATTGCAAGTTGTTTATAATATATTTACAAGTCTATTTGTATGGAATTAAATTTAAAAATTTCTGTTCATCTCGAAACAAAATTTAAGGTTTTACATGTACCTAATATTTTTCTAATCTAAACTTTATTTAAAAATCAGAAATCCACTCAAAAGTATGGAATTAAAAATTGCCTTTTTTTTTTAAATAAAGTTCGAATTTTTCTAAAAGCCTTCATATTAAAATTTAATAAGGAAGCTTTTTTTCTTATTAAAATTAAAGTTTTCCGTTATATTAGAGATATGAAATCAGAATTTCTTAAATTTCCATGTAAAGTTCGAAATTTTGAAAATATTCAAAAATTGTTTATTTTGTAATATATAATAGTTAAGGCAATAATTTGATGATTTTAATGCAGGGATTTATTTTTATATAAATTTTAATTAATTATTCGAGCTTTAGTTCACAATTTTTGTTTAAACTTATTATTTTTGATAGTTCGCTAGGCAAAAAGAAAAAAGATTTTACAACATTTGACACACGAAATTAGTTAAATTCGTTAGTTTTTAAATTCGAAAATAAGTTCGAAATTTCGAACATATCCCGAAAATTTATTTTTTTGTATTTTATTATTTTAAGAGTAAAAATTAATAATAAACAAGTTTGTAACACACTTTCCTAGAAATTTTGCCAAAGGATTATACAGCTCCTCAACAAACGGTAAAAACCGCAATACTTAAATCCGCCATTTTTTGAGTCGCTACACATATTGCAAACAATAGGTCAATATTTTGTGAGACTACTATTATGTTAGATATTTTAAAGCCAGGTACCGACGTATTTCTCTATCATAACTATCGGTATACTAATAGGTTCTTTAATTCTGCTGTACCATTATTTTGACAGCACCAAATTTTGACTTATGCCGTAACTGTCAGAAACAAAAACATTAAATTAAAACTGGTCCCATTTAGTCAGTCAGTCTGCTTAGAAGTCATATATAATTTGAAATTATAAAAAATAACACTAAATTTTAAATTTTGATGAAAATTTTTTCTTAATATTTTCAGTGAACTCTGGCAAATCATTATGAAAAGGCTCACGCTTGAAAAACGCTATCAAATCATTCAAGTTTATTTTGAAATTCAGCCATCAATTCGAGCAACTTTTAGACGACTTCATCGAACTGCGGATAGACTTCGTATCATATACTCTCTAAAAGATGCAATAACACCAACACATTGAAGGAATGTGCGTTCTGAAGAGAATATCGCTATTGTAAACCAAAGTGTGAAATAAGATCAAAATTTATCGATTCGTCGTCGGTCGCAAGAATTGAGGCTCTGCCCGTCCACTACGTGGAGAATTTTGCGCAAAGTTCTTGGCCTACGACCGTATAAGAACCAGCTAGTGCAGGATATAAAACCATGAGGCCATTATATGCGTCGTTCTTTCGCCGATTGGGCTCTAGAGCAGTTAGTAACTGACCCGTTGTTTTATCGCCAAATTGTGTTCAGCGGTGAGGCCCATTTTTGGCTTAACGGGCCTATTAATAAGCAAAATTACCGCATATGGAGTAAGTGATCAATCCACAATATACCCTAAGACGCCATTATTACCATCGAGTTATTGAATTCAAAATTTGGCGATAAATTGATTTCGAGGAATGGACCTGTCGATTGGCCTCCAAGGTCATGCGATATAACACCTTTCAATTATTTCCTGTGGGGCCAAGTGAAGGCACTGGTTTATGCTGATAAACCAGCAACAATTGACATTTTTCGTGTTATTCGTAACATACGGCCAGCATTACTTTGAAAAGTGACCCAAAATTTGACGTCCAAAATAAGCTTCGTCATGAGCATATGCCCGAAATAATTTTTAAATAACAATGCCATTTTCTGATCTTTCGTATAAATTTAATTTTTGTGTTATTTTTTACAATTTAAAATTCTATCTGGCTTAAAAAAAAACTCCCGATACAAGACGTACAATTAGCTAACTTCTTAACTGTTAATCCTTGGTAAAAAATATGCTTTTAGAACTTTTTTTGTGGTCGGTAAAATTAAATCAACCTAATTCAAAATTAAGAAATTCACTAAAACTCTTCCGTTAAAACTATTCACTCAAACAAAATTGTTTTATTTTCTATTCAATTACATTTTTATAAACTCGTTTTATTTGGATTTAATATTATCATTATTTTGTACATTAACTATTTGCTCTTGACTATCACAAGAGTTATTGCCTATTTTCGATTTCGAAAGCTTTGCCATGCCTATAGAGTATTTAAACACTAAATCCGCAAATGGTGTTGAGACATATTGAATAGATGAAGAAATAGTTTTAAAATTTTTATTGCGCCCAGATGTGTTAGAATTGTCAGTTGATAAATTTGGTGTTAAAGAAGAATTCGAGGAATTATGACTGCCAGGTAAATAAGATGATGGTGTCAACGTGTTAAAGTTATCACTATTAACAAGTGAAGAATCCGCATTGTTATAGGAATTATTATAAATCACTTTATATAAAAGTTTATTATTTAAGCCATGTCCTGGCTTAGTTTGTTGTTGTTTGGTGTAGGGTTTACTGTTTTGCGTTGGCATTGGATTATAAACCAAATTCTGTGTTGACTTTTCTTTATTTGAATAAGGTTTTTGATTCCTTTGTGGTTTTAATTTGCTATAAGAATTTTGATTTGTTAAAGGTTTTTGATTAGTCTGGCCAAATAAGTAATGTTGCAAAGGATCTAGCTGAGTTTGTTGGTACTGTATATTCGCTTTTGTCTGATCATAATTATTGAGAATATTATATTCATCGTTGGATTTTATTTCCAGTTTAGCTCCACCCCTATTGTGATTGTGATACCATTGTTCTGTAAGTTTTTCTGTTTGATAACCATATTTGGACGTATTGTCTTTGTCAATTAGAGATCCTTGATTCGTGTTAGTTTTCAAGCCATAACTATTTGACTCATCTGGCTCATTATGTAAATCTTGTTCAAATATATCTGGCCCAGAATTATCATTAATCTCTTTTTCATAACCTATTTGTTTACTTGCTACAGCGTGATCCTTGCCATCATTGTTTTCTCCCAGGCTTTCTTGAGAATCTTCACAATTTTCAGGCATATAATCACTTTCAGAGCCATATTCTCCGATCTCTTCTTCTTCATAGTCACCAAATAAATCAATATCATGACCGAATATAGGCTTTTGAGGAAACTTTTCTGCTTCAATAGGGCCATTATATAAAGCCTCTTTTATCTGGGGTGAATCATTGTTATAATCTTGTGGCTTTTGTTGTTGTATAACATCCTGTAAAGGTGGTGAACTATAAACTGTAGGCTGTTCATTCTCTGCCACAAATTCGTTGTTAATAAAAGCACTGCGTCCATTTCCATCTGAGTTATAATCTGAAGGCCAAGTTGTAGTTTCCAACAATGGCTTCTCTGTTGTTGTACTTAAAATTGCTTCAATTTGATGTGCCTCCTTGGGTTCCTGTATGCTGTGATTTGTGTCCTTGGTATTATTTTTAATTCTTGCTCCTTTTACCACTACTCCTGCCCAGATTTGTTGATAACAGCCAACTAAATTAATATTTGATTTTGTTAAGAAATTAAATTATTCTTCTTCTTCTTGTATTTATTTACTCACCTAAAATAATTGACACTAATAACTGGTTTAACAATTGTTTATTTTTCATTGTGCTTTGACAGGTGTTGACTGTTTATTGCAGCGTTAGATGCATCTGCTTTTATAGCTTCCAAAAGCATACGTACACTTGCAACAAAATACATATAAACATATTAATTTCTGTTTTTGTTTAAATCTTTCTTCAATTAGTGTTCTTTTTAATTTCTTTAAGATTTGTTTTGTTATTCAGGATTTGATTTGATTGATGATTAGAATAAAATCAACTTAACGATTTTAAACTATAAAATTTAAAGTGACCTTAATAAATTTGTTTTATTTTATTACTTTCATTAACCTACATCTTAAAAAGCCGTAAGTTTACTCTTTTAAAAATTTAATTTCAAAACAAAGTCAGCGTTATTTACTATAAAAGTACACTGCAGGCCACATAATTAAGGAATTTTATTTCTTAGTTTTTCACTTGATGTTGTTTTCTTTTTTTTTAATTCTCTATCGCCCTATATATTCATGTTTTTTATTGAAGTTTCTTTATTGTTCCAAATCACGTGAAAAAATTAAACATAGGCGTGGGATTTGCCTGCTGCCTCCGAGGACATGGACCGATCATGCTGATTTCCAATAGCACCTCTTTTGACACTATATATGACCGATTGACATATTTATTTTTTTTTTATGTTTGTGAAATCATTTCAACACTAACACAGACGGACTGAAGGACTGACGGACATCGCTCAATCTCTATGCACAAGAAGTCAGAAATGGATATTGTAGAAATAACACACGGAATGACAAAATTTTATATACCCTTTTTCCACTTTTTGTCGTGAAGGGTATAAAAATACTAGTTTTTACAGTAAGAACGAAAATTATTAAAACAAAACAATCCGTGACTCTGGCAAGACCCAAACTACTTCATGCCTTTTTTAACAACACTCACATTTAACCGTGCAGCCATACAGATTACAAATATTCCGTGGCTCCAGCAAGACTCGCACAAACGATGTCTTCTTTACCAACCTCTTGCCTCGTTTCTCTAGCTTATGTTTGAAACTTGTGACATAAAAATATTGTAGTCATCTTCATGAGTAAATAAGAAATTTTGCACTTTAGCTACAGAAGTGAGGAACAGATCCTTTAACCATGTCATCCACGACACACTGTTATGTTGTTGGTCCACGATTTCCTTGTTTTAACAACACGGATGGTTTTATCATCTCTGCTGATGTTCTAACATAAGGGCATCTAACATCTGCTGTTCCAATATTCACGCATCCCATCTGCTGCTCCAATATACACGCGCCTTTAGCAAAGCATCTCCCATTACTGCACAACACAATTGTTTTCCTTTTAATCAAAACTGAAAGAAGTTTAAACGACCATTCGACAATAAATTTCTATAGCTTTTGGGAGTTGAACTCATTCCTCTTTATGTTTTCTGCAACAAACTAGTTGTTACAGTAGAAGATGAAGTTATAGTTTGTGGTGCCATACAGTTCTATGAGACATAGGAACGCTGGTCAGAAGAAATTTCTAGAATTATTTTCAAATGAAATATGAATAAATACGAAATTTTAATTTTTGCTAGTTAGTCCTATAGAATGAACCTACCGATATGCTATTACTTTTTCATACACTCTGAGCTGCTAATTAGTGAACTAATGGTAAGAGTATATATCTCTTTCATAGGCCCCAATAATTACCAGCCGTGGAGTTAACAAATTTAAATCATCGGATATTCTTAAAGATTCAATTAGGAAAGCCTTTATATTTATTTGTTTTTTTTTATCCATTAAAATCACATTCAAAACCTTTAATAGGTACTTCATTTATTCAACTGCCCTTAAAAAAAGGGAAACAATAGTGTTTAATTTCGTTTAAAGTTTGTTGTCTGAAAAATTAAACTTTCTTTCCTTCTTCATGTCGCTGGTAGTGTTTTTAAAAAAACAAAAACAAGAATTTGCCGTTAAAAGTTTGGAAATATAAAATTGAAAAGACAGTTTTTTTTTGTATTGGTAAAATCAGATAGGGCATAAGTTTTATAATGAAAAGAGTATTCACGAAATCATGTAGCTATTGTTTAAAAATCTTATTTAGAGTGAGAAAAACTTTTCAATGAAGGTAAAAAGTAGGTATAAAGAAACTTCGATTGTTGATATTTTTTAACTGGGTTCAAATATTTTGGATTTGGTTTTGCAACTCTCATTTAGTCAAAGTTGTAAATATAAGATATTAGAAAAAAAATATATTAAAATAAATATAAGGTAGCCTCGTTGGCTTTAATGGCTTTTAAATCTAAATAGTAAATGGTCAAAAGGAGAACAAAAAATATTTTGAAGAATAGACAGTCTAAACTTATTTGTTTAAAGTTGTTTTTTAGCCTACTTTGCATTTACGGTTTTGACCAATTATGGAGCAGCAGAAACTCCGTAAAATTGAAAAATATACGCGACAATGAGATCATATCTATGGAGCTCCATGATTCTCACTCAGCCAAAGATTTTTATCTCAGCAACAGCTGTATGACCGGGTATTTTTTTTTTTTTGCAGTAAAACTTCCGCGATTGGCGGTGCTCTTACAACAACACATACCCACAGTGTATTTCGTCTTGGTTGAGCGTCGGAGTAGAGTGTTTGCCAGACCTTGAAGTTATTATTAAGACGAAACAGAATTTAAAAGTGATAACACTATTCTAACTAAGGAAACCGGGAAAGAGATTTAAGATTACTGACCCTGGTAGATCGAAGCAGATCCAATTACGGAAAAAGTTCAGTCGTCTGGCTAACACTAAAGATATGAGGTTAACCAAGGTTAAGACGAGAGCAATAGTTTTTAATGTCCAAACTGGTAAACACTTTCTTCTGACGCATTTTTGTAAATCTAAAAGGATAGCAGGAGTAAACTACATGTAGGCAAACTTAAATAAAAAAAAAAGCGCCACGCAGGCTTGAATAATATTTAAAGATGTACGTTTGAGATGTATCTCACGTTTGACATAATTATTTTGTTTATTATTTTTATTAGTGTTTTTTGTCGGATTTGGGCCTCTGGTTTTATTTTAAACTCACTATTCTGTGGGTTTCCTAAGAGTGTGCGAAAACAAACAAAACGTTTCTCAAACGTTCTATGCAGACATAATTTTTTTTTCAAATTTCCAATGCTTTTGTACCAAAACAAATATTTTTTAAACATACGAAACAACTGTCTTCTTGCCTATCTACTTGCTTGGGTAGTTCTCAAATCAATCAGCAAACGTTTCCGAAATGTTTTACCTTAAAATGTTTAAATTTTGTTCTCATTGTTTTGTCTTCTACGTTTAATTTAATGTATATTTTGTGCTAACGAACGACTTTGTTTTGCTAACTACACAAAACAAACCAAAATAAAAGCAAACGTTGCGTTTTGTGTATTTCCGTACCCTGGTTTCTGTTGTTTATTTTATTGACCTTTTGTTATGTTAATGTTTTTTTGTTTGTATAAAACAACACCCAAATACATGTATTAAAAACATCTGTAAGTTTTTCTTATTGTTTTTATATTTTTCTGCATAGCGCTTTTTTACTTTCAAGTGGCTCGATTGTTTTGGGTAAAACAATAAAGACGTTGTGCAAAAAAATAACTTCTTGTTAATGAGACTTTTTTGTTTCAATACAAATCTATTCGAGTCTAATGTTGAAAATGATTTACACTTATTGTTGCATTTTGTGTTTGTGTATAAAAAGCAACAAGTATTAAATTGATGTTATACTTGCTCGTGTTGTTCTTTAAATCCAACTACTGTGAACAAGACGGCTCGATTATACAAGTTGCAGGTCTCTGGTGGCGATCAGACTCATCACAAGATGAGTATACTTAAGGCTGGTTCACCGGCAAAAATTTTGTTCCGAAACATTTTTTTTTATATGTAGTTTGACGTTTTATTTTTTGAGAGAGAGAGAGAAAGAGAGTAAACTCACTTCGGAACAATTTCAGCTTGAATTGGTTTAATTTTAATTTTTGTTCCGAAACAATGAAACTGTGCTGCCAACTACTTTTTTTCAATGAAAATTTAACTGAGCTGCCACTTCATTAATTAATGTGATAAAAATCTTTCAAGCAAAAAAATATATTTTACATACTTTTTCGTTCTTTGTTTGCATTGATATTCAATAATTATTTTTAAAATTTGTTTTGTTCTTAAGATTACCTGCCTTAATTTGCCTGGTATATTTATAATAAAACACAAAATAAAAGAAAATAAGTTTAAAAAATTGTGTCATGGATCTCAACGAATGAATCCCTTGCCTTGAAGCTTATTTCAGAAATGAAAAAGCCGGGTAGAGAATGCTTGTATGACTTTTTACCTCAATTTTTTACCTCTTTTTTGATTTAATTATGAAAGTTTTTTTAATTTAGAATTTATTTATAACAAAACGGCATTCAGTGATTTTAATTTTCTGTCACAGTGCTGCCTGCTTGTAAAGTAACACATCTCGCTTACACATATGTTTCATATGGTAGCTTTGTTTTTCCAGAAAAATTGTTCGAAGTGGGTGAATCGTTTCAGAACAAACTCTCACAAAACTAAAATTCTCTCACAACAAAAATTTTGTTCCGAAACAATGGGTGAACCCGCCTTAAGTGCTTGTTTAAGTAGACTCGAAAATTACGCAACCGAAACCGATCTCTGATGTACATTTAAAAAAATAACATTCAAACTCAAATACCTGTTAAAGTAATAAAATCAAATTATTTGTCATTATATTAAACGACGGGATTTTTTTTATAATTATATTAGTTAATTTTCAAAAAATCTTTTTTTCGTGCTATTTTCACCGATATTGATTATTGAGGGTCAAAGCACGTCTCGATGGCCATTTCGTTATCGCTTACATAACTCTTCAGGAAACTTCTGACAAACTTTTAAATAAACTAAAGATTTTTGTCCAAACAATAAAGCAAAGAGAAAAATCACAGTTTAAGCAAAAACAACAATAGCCAACAGTAATTCTATTTTTCTTTCTCCGCTGTATACGGCTGAATTTTTTTCGGCTCTTTTATACAGTTGAAAGAGGATGAAAAATAAACTATCACAAAACACTACGATAATTGTATGCACGGGCACTTTGCAAATATTACATTACATTATATTAATATTACAAATATTACATTAAATTTTTCTTTTAGAGTTTTAATTATATTTTTTACTTTATCATATGATATTTTATTAAATTTTTATTTTATTTAGTTTTACAGAGTTAAGTCCATTTTATTACAAATAACATCAGTCGTTATAAAAACAAAAAAAAATTAAATATATTACAAACATAAAAATTTTAAATGCATTTAAATAAAAAAATAAATAATTTTAATTAAGATTCTTTAGTTTCTTTCCTTTTAGAGGATATTCGATTGCTTAAAGTTCAGGCCAGTATTTAAGGGCAAATAAAGGCATACTAACACCCGTTACAATACTAGATATTAAATTGACACTATGATTGTCTATTATTCGCAAACCACTAATATGACGAACACCTTTGCCAGGACTATCGACAATTTTACCCTCTTCATCTATACCAGAGTATTGTAATGTTGCGCCCAGTAACGAATCAATCATAGAACCGAACAGACCAGCAAAACCACCACACAATAGCAACGGCCATTGTGGAGGACTAACCATTAACATACGATCTGTTATCGTTAGACGTACGGTAATATAATAGGCTAAACCGACAACCATGCCGCCTAGAAAACTAACAATTAAACCGATTACTGAAACTCCACCGTTTGTACCTCTAGGTACACGTTTGAATGTGGTAATGAGAAAAGGATCACGTGATGATAAAACACTTCCCAATTCGCTGGCCCAAGTATCGCCACTGCAGCAAGCAAAAGCACCTAAAATATAATAAAATGGAAACATTCTGCTTTGTTTTATTTTTTTTTTTTAATACTTACTCAGTATGGCAATGCCCAACCAACTGGCTCGATAGTCTTTCTCAAAATTAATAGATCTTTCACTGCTGCCCACATCAATTAAATACAAAATGGCTAATTGTGCAGCCATGCCACCATTGCAAAGCACCTGAACCCAGTTACGCTGACCTTCACCTATATTTTGAAGTTATAATTTTTGGTTAAAAAAATCATTTATTAATTTCAAATAAAAATGTTAAGTAAAAACAAAACTATCGATAACCATTCATTCATATAAAAAGAAATTTCACAGGGACCTTATACTCTTTAATGATTTTAAAATTTCTTTAATATTAACATTTTTGTTTTCTGTTTGCTGAAGATGCCACCCAACGGTGTGACCAAACATTAAAAAAAATAAAAAAGTATTAATAATATTTTTGTCTTGAAATATTAGAAAAGAAAGAAAAATAATTATAAATGTCAAAAAACCAATAATATTTTTTTTAAATTTGTTTATACATCTAAAAAAGTGTTATTTCTTTTAAATGATATTTTTTGTTGCGAAATAAAATGTTTTTTGTGAAAATTTGTTTGAAAATTATGATGTTTTATTTTAAATCGAATTTTTGCTTAAAGTTTTTGTTTTTATAAAATAATGAATTTGTATTTCAATTTTTATATACTTTCTGTGATTATATTTTTAGTTAAATTTAAATTTTTGGTAAAACTTTGAATTTAGATTTTTAGAAATTTCGATTATTTGTTCGCAATTTCCGAAATTTTGATATTCATTATACATTTAAAAATAGGCAAAGACAAAACTTCAGAACCCTTTTTCTTTTCTTTTCAGCGGAATTTGTTTATTATTTTTTTTTTTACCTTTTTATAGATATTGTCGAGCTTTAGTACCCTATCTTTACCTCAGTTAAGTGTCGGTTCGTTAAGTAATAACTGACCCCTTAAATTTCTGCCACGACTAATTTATTTATATCATTAATTTATTTATATTATTTTATTATTTTTGTTGCATTTGGATTTTGTTTATTAGCTCTGATTTTTTGTGCAGTTATTATTTTGAAATTTTGGTGTTTTGTAGTGTAATTTTACTATTTGTAATGTACTTTTTTAATTTTATTTTATAAAAACCTCAATTTATCAAAAATAAAAAAAAAGTCATTTTTTTTAAGTTTTTAGTAGATATTTTTAGATTTGCTCTGAAAAGAGGATTTTTGTGTAATGTGTTTTTTTAGTGAAATTTTAATTTAAATAAAATTCCGATCTGTGCAAAATTTTCATTTTCATGAAATTTATATATTTTAATGATATTTAACTATTTATTAATATTTCGAGTGAGTCTCTGAATAGAAATTGACCCTCTGATAAAAGTTAGATTTTTAGTTTCTTCGATAAATATCGCTTTTAGTAACAATTGCTTTTATGAGAAATTTCACTTTTGGCAAATATATAGAAATGTTCTTCGAATTTCGACTTTTTTTTTTTTTTTTTTTTTTGTAAAATTTCTATTAAATTTAGTCATTTTGATTTTGATATTTTATGAGATTTTGGCTTTTTGTATAAATACCTATTCTATATTTGATTTCTTACATTTTTTAGTAAACTTTAAAAAGGCCTAAAAACAACCTAAGAAAACCAAGGGCAACATACAAAATCAATTTAATTAAATTAATTGTTTTTATAGGGATAACTATCTGAAAGAAGAATTTCGCTTTAAATTACTTCCTAATATTTCAAAACAGGTGCCTCTAAAAACAATCACCGGAAATCTGATGACTTCAAGCCACAAGTGTGTACCGAGACAAACTGATGAAACTTACTACAATTAAACTTTAAGGCAGGAATCTTGAAGAACATGATTAAATAGATTAAGTATTTTGCGATTTATAAATGCTCTTTTGTCAGAAGTTCGATATATGTCCTTTTTTAACATATTCTCAACTGCAAGAAAAAATCGCCGCGCAGATTTAAGTGGGCCTTTAAGACTGTTTGTAAACTTATGACGTTTTAAACTTCTGTAACTTGAAAATAATTGATTTTCTAAAAAGTTACTTTCTTAAACCAATGTTTTTGTTTAGAAAGTTTCACAATTTTATTTACCTTCTTTAAAATCCTTTTCAATTTTTCTCTTTAGATGAGACCGAAATTTTGTGGCCCTTGACGACGTAAAGAAGAATGCAGCCAAGCTAAAGAAAAATGCGTGACTAGCTATTGACAAAGTTAGCGCCACTAAAAGGCCTAAAGCAGCACCCGATTTATTTACCGATTTGCGTTTCAAACCAATTAACATAAACACTATTGAAATCAAAACAGAAAACAGCCAGCGAGTAGGTGGTACAATATTAGGTTCTGCAAAAAGGCATAAAATTATCACAACGTCCAGGAGTATGTAAAATAAATGCATACTTGCTACCTTCAAATTCCTGTGTTAAAAGTTTGGAAATAGTTACATTTCCGAGCCACATAAACAGAGAAAGTGGTATAGAAAGACCACAAAATAAAACCGGCAACCATTCACGTGCACTTAAAGGCATTGTAAGACGAACTTTAAACAAAAAAAATTGTATATAAATTAGAGCAAAATAAACAATGCAACAGATTTCACTTATGAAAACTATGAGGCCATATTGTTAAAAAAATATTAAATGGGATTCAGAATTGCATGAGGGTGGCAGCACTAGTTGTTATAATGAAATAGTAAACAATAAACAAGTTGTCATTTAATGAAAAACATGCTTTTTCCCCAACATTCACAATAACTAACTGCAAAACCAAGAGCCGGCAAATACGAGAAATTTAAGAAATAATTTCTAGTTTCCAAAGCAACGTGAAATAACAAATATTGAATAAACTTATTAAAAATTTAATCTATATTTTGTGATCAAATAAAAATGGCCGAGGATAAAATTGAAGTACGCGATATTACGCGCATTGAGCGTATAGGAGCTCATTCTCATATTCGCGGCTTGGGCTTAGATGATGTCTTGGAAGCCCGTGCTGTGTCGCAGGGTATGGTAGGCCAGAAAGATGCCCGACGTGCTGCTGGTGTCGTAGTACAAATGGTGCGGGAGGGAAAAATAGCTGGTCGTTGCATATTGTTGGCCGGTGAGCCAAGTACTGGTAAAACAGCCATAGCTGTTGGTATGGCACAGGCCTTAGGGACAGAAACGCCATTTACTAGCATGTCAGGCTCAGAAATATATTCTTTGGAAATGAGTAAAACTGAGGCTCTCTCACAAGCTTTACGTAGAAGTATTGGAGTACGTATAAAGGAGGAGACAGAAATAATCGAGGGTGAAGTGGTGGAAATACAGATTGACCGTCCTGCAACTGGCACAGGTCAAAAGATTGGCAAGGTATTTGAAAATGTTATCCATAAAACTTTTGCTTAAAAATTTTAATGAAAATTAAGAAAAATTCTGTGTAAATTGATTGCTTTATAACTTTGATCCGGTTTAATCATTTATTCGTTTTTCTTTTAAGGTCACCTTAAAAACTACAGAAATGGAAACCAATTATGATTTAGGAAACAAAATCATTGAATGCTTTATCAAGGAAAAAATCCAAGCTGGCGATGTAGTTACCATAGATAAAGCATCTGGCAAAGTTAATAAACTAGGACGTAGCTTTACGCGAGCTCGTGATTATGATGCTACTGGTGCCCAAACCCGTTTCGTTCAGTGTCCCGAAGGGGAATTGCAAAAACGCAAAGAAGTTGTACACACTGTAACTTTGCATGAAATTGATGTTATCAATAGCCGTACGCATGGCTTCTTAGCTTTGTTTTCTGGTGATACAGGTGAAATAAAACAAGAGGTGCGAGACCAAATCAATAATAAAGTTTTGGAATGGAGGGAAGAGGGCAAAGCTGAAATCAATCCTGGAGTATTATTTATCGATGAGGTACACATGTTGGATATTGAATGCTTTTCCTATCTCAATCGTGCCTTAGAATCGGACATGGCTCCGGTTGTGGTAATGGCTACAAATCGTGGTATAACACGTATAAGAGGCACAAATTATCGCAGTCCCCATGGCATACCTATTGACTTACTCGATCGTATGATAATTATCCGCACTGTACCCTATTCTGAAAAGGAAATGAAGGAGATCCTTAAGATACGTTGTGAAGAGGAGGATTGTATTATGCATCCGGATGCTTTAACTATTTTAACGAAAATTGCTACTGATACCAGTTTACGTTATGCCATACAATTAATAACAACCGCTAATTTAGTATGCAAACGTCGTAAGGCAACTGAAGTGACCACAGAGGATGTAAAGAAAGTGTACTCTCTGTTTTTAGATGAAAATCGTTCAAGTCAAATTCTTAAAGAATACCAAGATGAATATATGTTTAATGAAATCGAAGAAGAAATTAAAGAGGGCACGGAAACAGTAACAAAACGTGAGGAAGATGGTGGCGGTGATGCTCAGCCAATGGAACATTAATTTTTACTTTATCCCGGGTATTTAACTTAATTTATGTTTTTTGAACTGTATACTTCTAAACATTTCATTCTCTTTCTTAATAAACTGTAATTTTTATTGGTTTTTGATTTGAAATCAGTTAACTCTAATGATACTTTTTTATGTTTATCTCTTTTGAAATTGAATCTTGAAAAAAGAATATCGTTTAAGGGTTTAAAAAAGTCGTATATAGGGCCTATTGGTAAATGCATTAATGCGATGCATAATGTGATTATTTTGAGATGCTTTTGCTAATCAGTGGCTTTGCTCATTTCATTGTACGAATTTGCTAACGGAAAATGTTAAGTAAAAGAGTTTATATTGAATTTATTTGGAAATTAGACTTTTCACTTTTCTTTTTTCTCCAATTATTTATTTTTCCCCTTTCGATTAACTGCGGAAAGTGAAAAAAATCCGGGGGAAAACAGTAGGTATTATAAATTATACGAAAATAAACAAAAAAATGATTTTTTCCGTGGAAAAGAAATTCCGTGAGAATATTCATAATGGGCTGTATGATTTCCACCAACACCACCCCTTTCATTGGTATAATAAAAACCAAAAAAAAAAGAATATTTTTTTGTTTGAATTTTATTTGTTCTTATGCGATATAATTACAAAAATATACGTTAATAACATAATGTGCAGTGATTGATTCTCAAATTTAAATCGTATCTTAAGTTAATGCCTCTTTACAGTTTTGAACTTTAGCTTAGTTTATTTCTTAACCTCAAAATATGACTTAAAATATATGCAGGCATTATTCTATCTTAAACAAGATCACAATTTTATATTCAAAGATTGTATGTATGCAATGAGCAGCTCAAAAATTAATTTCATGGTAAAACAAAAAATTATCAAACAATAAAAAATTAAATTATTATTTTGAAATTTTCAGTTTCAAAAACTACCTAATTTAAAAAATATTGTCGCTTGTACGTAACTGAATTAATCCCTAGGATTGTAGATTAAATATATTTTCGGCAGCTCAGGACAACATCATTTGTTCCAACTAACAATCGTAGACCAAAGTAATTGCATGCAGAATTTTTCTTAAAATTTGTTAAAAAAAAATTTTAATTTATTATTTTTGGTTTAAATTCGAAGTCGCTCTTTTAAGTTAAGATAGAATACTTTAATATGCTTCCAGGATTTAAAAAGAGGGATTTTTAAAACTCAGCAAAAGGCACCAAATTACTCACAAATAATTAATTGGAATTATTGTCGACTTAATTTCGAGAAGATTTGTATACTCGAAAAATAATACGTGTGTAATGGCGTAATGTTAATTGGCAGAACAAAAATAATTTGTTTCGTTTTAAAATTAAACTAAAAATTATAGTTTTTATATCTGTTTTGAAATCGACCAAAATTCATTATATACTTGACGGATTCGATTAACTGAACAGGGCTTATAATAAGGAAGTAAAATAAAATAATAAAGTGGAGTAAACAAAATTTAAATATTTAAGATATAAAATTTAATTTTTTAGATAAAATTAAGTTGATTTTTTTTTAATAAAAATGTGAAATTATTAGTCATATTTTCAGACATTACTTATAATTAGAATATATATGTAATTATTTAAAATTGTTTTTAAGTTTTCATAAAGATTGATAATTCAGAATATTTTACACTATTGATATATTTAAATGAGGATTATTGTTTTTTTGTAATTATGTCTTCTGGCTTATTTTTTTAATAACTTTTATTTTCAAGAGTATTAATTTTAATTGATTATTTTTTATTAGATTAATTATATTTGCTGTTTAATAGAATATTAAGAAATTTCATTATTTTTATGCTTGACTAGATAAATTTTTTTTTTATTTTGAGAAATAAAAATTTTATAAAAAATATATTTAAAGTAATTTAGATCATTAAAAATAAAACATAAAGATTAAAAAATACCAAAATTAAGCAACTACATATTATCTTTAGTAAAAAAAATCTATATATCAACAACTAGCAGTACAAGTATTAATTGTCCCTGCTTTAAGATGCTTTGACTGCATTTGTTACGTTTTGTTAAATCTTAGAGTTATTATTATAATTTTTTAAGCGTGCGTAAGGGGACAATTTTATAAGAAGATACAATTTTTTCTAGTTTGTATGCTTTGAAAATGTCTTTTTCCTAGTTTAAATGTCTTTTTTATTATCTTCTAAAGTTGGCGATAAATCCGTGGCTTTGCTATCTGTTGTACGTTGATCACTAACTGTTGGTGATAAATCGGTGGCATTGCTGGCCACTCGTGCATTGTTCGAAGCTGACTTTGAATTTATTACTTTAAGCACTTGATAAATAATTAACCACACGCCTATGTAGATAAAACCGAAATAATTTACAGCTCTCCAGACCTCAATCGAACGATCTAAGCTTAGGAAAATAAAGGGTGTTAATGACCAGCCCATATAAACTAAGTTGTATGATTTTAAGAAGGCGAATTTTAAAATTTTAAAAGGCATCGAGTTGATAAGAAAAGCATAGTTTGTTACAACCGATTTCCTATACACACTTTCAATCTGAAAAAGAGAACTTTATTAAAATTTAAAACAAAAGAATAATTTTAAAGAACCCACTTGTTTTTCAGTAGTCACTGTCATATATTCTATAAGAAAAGTTATATAGTAACCACTGTGGAAACCATGCCAAATTGCTAAGAAGAGTAGAGCACCCGCATAGCTCATTGTGCGATTGTTTAAAAATTTTAAACGTTTGTAAATATAGGAAGCCACCCATTGATTTGTATTGACATTAAATGATTTGACATAATGTTCCATAGTCGTACCAGTTTCTAGAATATATAATTTGACATTTGAACAACCACTCCATTCTCCACTACCATCTGCTGCTTTGCTATTGTATGTGAAACCTACAAAAATAACGTTGAAGTTAATAATACAATAATATAATATAAAATTTGTTTGGATGCTTTTCACGCTTCATTCTTTTCCCATTTTTAGCGATTTCTGACTATTACTACTGTGACTATTACTAGAAGAGAAATTATGAAATTAGAAAAATTCATTCGCGAATAAAGAGAAATTTTTTCTTAGATAAAAATTCATTTTCGATGAGAAAAAATTTTTCTATAGACAAAATTCATTCCTGAAAGAAAAGAAATTTTCTATAGAAAAATTCATTCCTAAATGAAGAGAAATTTTTTATAGCAAAATTTTTTGCCGAATGCAGAGAAATATTTTATAGAAAAATTCATTCCTTAATGTGGAGAAACTTTTTATAAAAAATTTATTCACGAATGGAGAGAAATTTTTCTATAGATAAAATACATTCCCGAATGAAGAGAAATTTTTCTATAAAAAATTCATTCCCGAATGAAGAAAAATTTTTTTGTAGAAAAAATTTATTCTCGAATAAAGAGGAACTTTTCTATAGAAAAAATAAATTCCCGAATAAAGAGAATTTTTTCTATAAAAAATTTAAACCCAAATGAAGAGAAATTTTTCTATAAAAAATTCAATCCCGAATGAAGAGAAATTTTTCTATAAAAAATTCAATCCCGAATGAAGAGAAATTTTTCTATAAAAAATTCAATCCCGAATGAAGAGAAATTTTTCTATAAAAAAATGCATTCCCGAATGTAGAGACATTTTTCTATAGAAACAATGCATTCCCGAATGAAATTAAATTTTTCTATAGATAAAAATTCATTCCCGAAAGAAGAGAAATTTTTCTATAGAAAAAATTCATTCCCGAATGAAGAGAAATTTTTGTATAACAAAAAAAAACCATTCCCGAATGTAGAGAAATTTTTGTATAGAAAAAATTAATTCCCGAATGAAGAAAATTTTTTTGTATAACAAAAATTATTCCCGAATGAAGACAAATTTTTGTATAAAAAAAATTCATTCCCGAACGAAGAGAAATTTTTCATTGCTGAATGAAGAGAATTTTTTCTGTAGAAAATTTTATTGCTGAATGAAGAGAAAGTTTTCTACAGAAAATATTCATTCCCAAATGAAGAGAAATTTCTTATAGAAGAATTTATTGACGAAGGAAGAGAATTTTTCTATGAGTTTTAGATAAATCGTCTAGAGAAAATATATTTTCAATAAAAGGAAATGACATTTTTTATTATAAATTCGTTTATAATAAACATAAATTTTTAAGATTTTTTAATGAAGAAACTTAAAAAATTCCGCTGACCTGATAAATGTTATGCAGCGTTAAAAAAAATAATTTATTTGTTGATAATTTCAAACTTACCTAAACACATAAGACCACCTTCAGCCAGCAGCCAACAAGATATATACTTATACAAGGTGAATTTTCCCCAAAAGCCTAAGTAAAACAATCTCCACATAAACGGTTGATTGCGATAAGCATCGGTAAGGAAATAATTATCGGGCAATACCATGGCACCAATAAGACGTATTGTTAAATAAATTAAACCCACAGCCATGCGAGTTATGCCAGCATTAACAAAGCCCTTGTACTGTGCATATTCTCCATTAATAAAACGTTGATATCGTTTAAACGGAAACTGGGGTCCAATTAAAAACGAACCGGGAAAATAAGCATAGGCAGACAATGCCAACAACGAAGGTCTCTGATCTAAGGCACAATCCAATTGATCTTTAGATAACTGTTCTCTTGGCTTGCGGCCATCAGCAATATCGAAAACAAAACCAATCATACGTAAAGTTAAAACACAGTGTGGTGTAGTCCATAAAATATCATATTCATTGCTTTCGGTGAAATAATAGCCAGTTAATAAATAGGACATGTGAAAAATAAAATTAAGAGCCACCATATATTTGGTTGCGTTGTATAATAAACGCACGAATAAATATGTAATCCATATTGATATTAGAGAATGATAACTATCAAAGCCATAATTAAAGAAACACAAAGAAAAACCACACAAGGCAAAGAAAATATGATGAACAGGTTTTGAAGTCTGCGGCTGTATTAAGGACCGATACATAAATGCTATGGGATAACCTGGAAATAAAAAAAGTTACAAGTTTAAATATCAAAAACAAAAAAGTCTATTTGTAACTCACTGGCAAATAAAGATATTAACAAACGTACTGCAGCATCATCGGCACCGACTTTTTCTGCTAACGTGGTAATGAAACCATTCCCGCCATTTTCTACCACTGTCATTTTACTTTATTGTTTTCAATAAATAATTTTCCAATTAATATGAGCTTAAAAAGGAAAAGTTATTAAATAAATCAATTTTGAGTTAAAACGTAACTTAATAATTTTTATACTATAAGTGCATTTAAAATATTGACAGTATATCAGTATGAATTTTCTAAAGTGAGGCCTGTTAATAAGTGTTTACGATTGCAATTGAGCTTAATAATACCAGCAAAAAAAAACTAGGTTAAAACCATAAATATGTCGATAAAATGTACAGTTGTATTAAAAAAAATTGTCAAACACAACGCAAAAAATTATTTAAAATTTTTAATAGAAAATAGTTAAACTGGTAGGATTTAAAAGCCTAGTGAGATACAAGGGATAAACATAACAAAGTTGCTTTTATGTCTTTCTTGAATATCAGGTATAGGAAGCATATCTGTCTCTTAATCTACTGATTAAAAAAGTCAGTAATGAACAGAGAATAAATGTACATATTAAACAAAGCAGAAGTCCACAACTCGATTTCTGCAAAACAGATTTATCTTAATAAATTGGCAAGCCTTAGATCGAATGTTTCTACATCAGACAGTACTCCCAAAGATTCATTATTTGTTAGTATAGACTTTGACATTAAACGCTTTAATATCACTGCGACCGGATTTTAGAAACAATTACAATTAATCAATAATTGCTGTGTATAAATCATTTGACGCGAATAAATAAATAATATTAACATTATACATTTTGAATAGCTAAGTCAAAAAGTGTTTCATTCCAACGAACGAAGTAAAGTTTTACAGTGGCCTATATGCCAAGCAAATTTACAAAAAATGTATCTTAGAAACTACTGATTCAAAATGTATGAAATCTATGATGTCAGCTTATTTTTTAAGTAGCTTTACATATTTATTCAAAGTTTTTTAATTCCAGAATTTATATTTCACCTTTTTGTTTAAAAGCCACTGTAACACGTTTATTTGTTCACCTTCCTCCTCTTTCTTTTTTTATTGCAAAAAGTTTAATAAAATATTGCTTCGAAATAAAAAATTGTACCACAGTTTCTATAAAAATCTACCAGTCAAACAAGAGATAACAACGAGACGACATCAGGACCAAATTAATGATGAAGATAAAAAATAACGAATTTTTTTATGTTTAAACATTTTTTTTAACCTTAAATTTCAATAATTTGTTCCATATATTAATTTTAAATTTGTTCCATGAATTAATTTCTTTTATTACTTTTGTTGTGCCGACTTTTACTAAGAAATTACAATAGCTGTCAATAGTAACTATTATTCGGAGTATTAATGAACCGTCATTTTTTTTTCCTTATTT
Source organism: Gymnosoma rotundatum (assembly GCA_916610165.2). NCBI lineage: Eukaryota > Metazoa > Arthropoda > Insecta > Diptera > Tachinidae > Gymnosoma > Gymnosoma rotundatum. The sequence continues at coordinate 121,315,400 of OU744338.1, forward strand.
TCTTGGAAAAGTTTTCATATACAGTTTGTAAAATTAATATCTTTAATCAATTTTGAGAATAAGCGTTACAACTGTTTTATGTTTTTAGTATAACTGAAATATTTATACCAGGAATTAATGGCAGTTAATTTACTAAACCTCAAAATATCTTCGAATTGGCTCTTTGTGACTTCACTCGCTTCAGCTCTGAGCCCTCCATACATAATTTTTCATAAATATTTCATCGGCATTTCTAAAAAGCTTTAGCATTTCCTGAAGGATTTCTTCAAAAGCTTTTAAAGGATACCCACATGATACCTTAAAAAATATGGTACTTTTCAAGGAAAATTTCAGAGTCCCATAACTCGGAAAATATGAGCGAGCGCCAATATTTTTACTTGATATTTTTTTCTTATGTTTTAATTCTCTATCGCCCCATATACATATATATATATATTAATATATTAGGGTAAATTAATGTATTTGCTTTTTGTTTTTGATTAGCGAGTTACTAGTCTTTAAATTTGCTAGGTGCACCTAGTTTTTTTATAATAAAATTTAGCGCCACCTGATGTCGCTGTTTTATCATTAAAAATCTAATCTATTTCTGCTGCCTAAAAGTATACTTCAATTCTTATAAAACCTAGAAGTTTAATTCTTATCGCAATTTTTGTCGATTTCTGATCCAGTTCCCTACAGAAAAATGTTCATATATATAGTTTAGACCAGTTAAACTATAACTAATTTAACTTTCATTAAAATCGGTCGATTTAACATAATTGAGTATAATAAATATCCAAACATCTAAATACATAAATCGATGTCACTATGAGTCAGTGTGTAAACTGGAATACTTTTTTATTACCCTCTACAATTTGTTATGTTTTCACAAACATATTGCAAAATTTATTGATACTTAATATATAAATTTTTATAATATTTTATGTGTCATGCATGCTCATGTAGTAAGTATGTATGTATATTAAATTTTTTTTACCAACAAAGCAAATTATACGTTGGTTTTTTTTTTCGATAGCACACTTTTATTTTTTCTTTCTCTTCGACTCACAAATCAACCAATAAAAAAGTGATCTTGAACAAGATGTCAGAAAGTATAAATATGGTCATGACCCCGTTCATATTGCTTAATCAGATTAATTGTATTATCAGAGACCCAATTTATGATGGTCGGAGCCGGCTCAAACTCAACGCCGACTTCATTTTAGTACCGAGCCATCATAGAAATAAGTGGCTGATTTTGATATTTTGTTGGAAGACAAAAATTATTTTCAAATAATTTGTTATTTGAAAAAGCGTTTTCTGGATCTCTACATCCGCTTGCTAATACTTGTAAGCTGACATGATTAACTTACAGAGATACCTATTACGTAAGAAAAAATTTTAGATTAATTTTAAAAGTTATTGTTTTTTACAAACTTAAAAAAGGTGTTCAGTTCTTTGGGTAAGGGAATATTCTAAAGTTTGAGTTCAATTCTAGAAAACAGAATTTATACAACATTATTTATACATAAACACAAAATTTGAAAATTCTTGGAAATGCTCACGAAAAAATCTAGGTAGGTATAAAATTTAAGGAAAAGTTCTTAAATCACATATTTTTGGCAAACGATTTTGGCATGAAATCAATAAATTACACAAAAAAAGTATTATTAGCCGAAAATGTTTAGGAAGGTAAAACTAAGCAAAATAGTAACTTTAGTAACAAGCTAAGCAAATAAGATATGCAAGATGTCCCAGAAATATTTAGATCTTACGATCGATTTGTCCGCAACATTAAAGCGGAAAATCAGTTTTTAACACTACAACATCATCGGCCACAGCCTCTTCAACAACTTTTTAACCGTAGCTTTCAACACCTTCACAACGACATAGATTTCTAAATAAATTATGTGCAGTATAATTTATTTTGACGTTAATTCTTAATGAAGTAATTTATAATGGCAACAGTATATTACATACATAAATATATACACAAAACCATACATACGTTTTAACTTGTCTCACAAAAAATAGATATTTAAAAACTTCAGAACACGCAACTTTTTTTAAAGAAATTTTTAAAAATTTCGTTTATTTTTCTTACTTTCCGGTATTTCTTTTACAACGTCTTTAATTTTTAGGATTATCACAATTTATTGCAATCAAGTAAGATGCAGATAAAGTTAATCAATGGCGATGATTGAGCGCTTTATCTGAAAATAGGCTATTTTAAGCACAAATATGCTTTTTGTATGAAAGAAAGTTAAAAGTTACTAACATTGATTCTATTGTGAATTATGGTATTTTTAAAAAAGGTTACCTACCTTCAGATAATTAAAAAACCCCTACATAACAGATGACTGGTTTAACTATAATATAAATTCAGTTTTGTAGTCAAGCAGTTAAAATAAAAAATATTCAATTTTGACATATGCGAATTAAAAAGATAATTAATAAGTAGCTCTTTTATTTCATAGTAAATATATCATTTTGTTAAATAAACAATCGTACCGCACTCAACTGATAAATTATTGTTTCAATCTTTGTACTTTTTTACAGTAGCTTCTGATAGTAATTTCCTGTTAGCAAGGCGGTAAACTCACGGCGACAATGAATTCAGCCAAGGCGTATCAATGTCAGGTGTTCGCGTTGGCGAATTCATTCATTTTCGTCGAAACCCCAGATGTCAAACACCATAAAAAATACAAAATTTTCGCCTTGCTTACAGGAAATACTATGAGAAGATACTGTAAAAAAGTACAAAGATTGAAATAATAATTTATCAGTTGAGTGCGGGACGATTGTTTATTCAATAAAATGATACGTTACTAGGTGGCAACGTAGGTGAATTCATTATTTTTTGCTGTTAAAAATTACTGTCAAACTTTATATATAAAAAATATACACAAATTTTTTATATATGGAGTTTGACAGTAGTGTTTACGGCGGAATTTAATGAAGAAAAAAAGTCACAGGCGCAAAAATTATTCACCTAGGCTGTCAGGACCACCTGTTAAGGGCGGTTTACATGATCACAGAAGTCTTACGACATGTCAAATTTTTGTGCTGAATAGTACCAGTGGGATCGTCTAAACAAAATAAGTAATGAATCTGCACAAATTGAGAGAAAATACGGATGAAAATTTGACAGTCGTATGGCTCTCTTTGTTTTTTGGAAATTTTCAAAAGACAAGTACGAATCATTAGATCAGGGATGTATTTTTCTGCAAACAGCTATTTTAGTTTTGGTGTGTTTTACCCATACCAATTGTGTAAACGCAAAAATAATCTGTCGTAAGATTTTTACTCTCAGTTTTAAAATACGGATGGAATTTGATAATATTTTCTCTTGGATTTTACGTACGTAAAGTCGTACCGTCTAAACCCCCCTTTATTAATTGGACTTGGCTGTGAGCAAGGCATATTCAACAGGTGAGTGCATTAGCTCATGCGGTCAACATATGTTTGATGTTTTCCTTTGCGAGTTGTCAAAATTGTTGCTCTTTTTCTTTGTGTGGGCGTGTAATATATGTATGTGTTGAATTGCTTGCATATTTTTCACAAACACATAATGCCAGACGTTTTTGACAGCTCACCAAGATTTTACAAATACAAAATATAGGCAAAAGCTAATGCATTCACCTGAATCAATGTGCCTTGCCTATGAGTTTCTTATTGCTTTTGTGAATGAATGAGTTTTAAAACAGCTGTTATAGTTCTTTTATGGTAAAATATAATTTAGAAAACATAAAGCTGAATTTAAATATAAAATACATCTAAAATTTTACTAATTACACAAACATTAATTTATTTAAAAATTTCTGAAATATATTTTAACATTCCATCGCAAGGCATTTTCGTAAAAATACTGCATATATTATTTGTTGAAACTTCTGGTAAAAAAGGTACGTGTCACTTTGTTTAATTGCAACATATTTCGTATTTAAAACATTAATATTCCAATTATTTTTAGTTAAATGAGGAAAATTTTACGATCTGGCGAATACAAATATGAGACGCAACAACAATTATCCCTATCAGCCCCTTAGTCAAAATCCTGCACCTAGCAGAATAGCACACGACTCATTAGAGGAGGAAAATGAGAAAGCTGCAGAAGAATTAAAGCAAAAAATTGGTGCACTTAAATCGCTCACAATAGATATAGGCAATGAAGTGCGTTACCAAGATAAACTTTTGCGTGGCATGGACGATGACATGGAGCGCACTCATGGATTTCTAGGAAACACAATGCAACGTGTTATTAGACTAGGAAAGCATGGTGGAAGTCGTCATATGTGTTATATGTTTTTATTTGTATTATTTGTGTTCTTGATACTGTACGTGGTAATAAAAATAAAGTAAAGGAAGAGTTGGATGTTTTTGGCATGGAGTGATTTTTAAGTCATAACGTCCGTCTTTTTTAGTCATTAAAAAAAATCTTTCGGAATAGCAATATACAAAAGTAAAAGAAGTTATTTGTAAATTTATATTTATAAGCAAAAAAAGTGTATAAAAATACAAGATTTTGGTCAAATTGATTTCTTTAAGGCTTTACTACCGTACGAACTGAAAAATTTATACTCAATCAGCCTTTCAAGCAAAAAGCGTTTAAAAAATTCTTAAACAAAATTTTCTTCTTATAAGAGACACAAAAACATATTAATTAAACAGTAAAGTCAGTTTTCTTAATCAATAAAATACATGTTTACATTTTAAATTATAAAATATTATACTTGTCCCATTTTTATAAGCTTATCAATAGTTAATTTAATAATAAATTAACCATTAATCAATTTAGTTATTACCAAAGAGGATATATGTATGTCCACATGTATTAAAGTTAAAAATCTTTTTTTTTACTTATTAGTATGAAATTAAGCTTTAAAAAGTAATTACATCATAATTGATTGATTGGTTTTAGAGGTCCATATTTTGATTTCCATTTTTTTTTTGTTCTTTGCTGATTTAGTTTTAAAATTAGAATTTCATATCATAAAATTTATCCATTAGTAACTATGCCTGATATGAAGTTTTCATTTTTTTACTACGACGACTGAAATCTTGCTCATCACCATCGGAGCTGTCATGTTGAAGAGACTGGTCGCCCGTTGTAAGTTGTTGATATTCAGTTGGATCGATAACGTAGCCACTTTTGGCACATTCAAGCATACGAACTACAAACAGAAAAGTTTTTTAGTTAAGTAAAAAAATTGTAAATAATTTAAAAAAAGCAAATTTTAGTGTTGTCTTGTCAAATCTACTGAGGTTTCCTCGGGGGCAGCTGGGCATACTGGTGGCGGTGCTGACGGGGCACTGTGTCATTGGTACCCATGCTAGGAGATTGAATCTTCCGCATCGTGACTACTGTAGAAGCTGTCAAGATGAGGAAGAGGAAGAAACGGTAGAGCATCTGCTCTGCCACTGCCCGGCTCTTTCTGAAAATAGAGCGGCCATCTTCGGCAGTCCGAGACTGCATGGCCTTGCAGACTTATCTGTCTGCGACGTTGCTAGGATAAACTTGTTTATCCGGTCCTCGGGGTGGTTTGGATTGGGATCTTTGACGGTGCCGTAATGGCCTGAATCCTAACCTAACCTAACCTAGTGTTGTCTTGATAGACTGCTTATTTTTCTATTGTGTTGAAAAATAAGAGCCAAAGGATTTGTTCGCTAAAAAGGTATTTTTGGGTGTTCAATAAAACTTGCCGAAAGCTCTTCCACTGCAAAAGAACACATTATTAATACAACTGATTCTAGTTGATAATAATTAGGTGTATGTACTGGGAATAAATAAAATTTACTTTTTCTCATATATTGTTTTCAATATAAATACGCGAAAGATATTTGCATTTACAGAAACAGGCAATGGGGAATCAATGATTTGAATTTGAAAAAATTTTGTTGAACCTATTTTACGTTTTTTAACGGCTTTTTAAATAAAATGAACGATTTCGAATATAAGAATATTTTTTAACTTAATTATGTTTGTATTGAATTTTTAGTATCTTACTTTGGGCCTCTAAGATAGCATTTTGTTTTTTTATATCTTCAACATCCTTTCGATTCGCTTGAATTTTTCTTCTCATTATTTGTATACATTCAGTTGTTTTCTTTAAAATCTGGGCACGACTTGCCTAAAAAACAAAACATGATTTTTTATATTTTAAGGATTTGTTTTCCTGAATTACCTTTTCCCCCTTTAAAGAGGGCACAGCTTCTCTTAAACTGGTAAAACTTTCTTTGATGTGATCACGCCTCTTGCGTTCTAGAGCATTGTGGTGAGCCCGTTTCTCTTCTTGTGTGAAATTTTGTGTACTAGTATGACGGTGCTGTTGGGACCCACCAGCATCTGAGTCGTTATCATCCTAGCAATAATAGCAACAAACAATTATTTTAATCTTCAAATTTTTTCTAATTTCTATATTTTGTTTATTCATAAAAACTTCAAACTATTGTAATTTTTTCAATGTTAGGCATTCCACTTACTTACATCACTTTCAATGTCAATATCTCTATCATCATCACTCATTCTTAATTATTCAGTTATTTTGCAGTAGTTCTTAATTATAACTTTATTTTATTTATTTATTTATTCAAAACTTTAACCGTAAAACTAGCTTTAAGTTATATTAACTATTTATACAAAATAATAAATGATTTTTTTAATTACTACGACGTATATAACATGTAAATTTAGTAAATGTCAAATCACAGATTATCTGTGTGTCAAATATTTGCTGAAGAAAATTATAAGAAAATGTAAATATGGAGATGCCACATGTATAATTTTTTCATATTCGCCGCACGCAACTGGTATTAATTTTTATATAATCAGGAATGTCGCAGAACTCGATTCCGATCGAAATTGGTTTCAATTCAGCAAATTGGCTCTTCAGAATATGGAAAACGAAAAATTTCTTCGACATTTTTGAGTTTTTATTGTCTTTTTGCTTTGTTGATTCCCCGTAGTAATACATTTCATTTCTCAAGAAATATTTATATTTAAAGAGATTTTATTTCTCAGATCTCATTTACACAGACCTTAAAATCTGGTTTATATTATACTATAGTTAAAAAACAGGATTGAAACCAAATTTACAAGTCCAAAAAATGTGTGAGGGTTAAAACATATTTGGAAATTTAGTGCAACAGAAATGAAGATGAATTGGATAAGTTTAGTGTACGACTGCCTATTTGTTAAGAAATTGCATCAGATCATTATAAGAACATTGTTCTGTTGGCCGTCTCTCTTATAATAAAACAAAGATAATGCCCGTTGTAGACTCCAAATTTAATTTAGACTTATCTGTGGTAGACACAATATTATAATTTAAATGCTATCTAGCAAACATCTGTTTACCACAAACAACTCTGTGCTGTTTACAATGACGTACTTTTATAAAGAATTTAGAAAAAATGAAGAGATGAACTAGAGAAACAAGTGAATCATACGGGAAAATAAATACAGAATTTTGAACAACTTTAGTGTAAAATTTCATTTAATTTATATTGTTAATATCAAAAATTTTACTATTCTGTAAAAATCAATTTTATTTTTTCAATTAGTTAATAGAAGAAGCAGCAAACTGGGGAACGACATGTCTACGGCACAAATGGAAAGTAAGACATGGGATTTATGTACTATAAACCATCGAATAACTTGTTTTAAATTTGTTTTAGAACATTTGTTTAATCTTAAATTCGCTGTTAAGGAACTAGAACGCAATAGCAAGAAATGCGAAAAGGAAGAGAAATTGGAAAAGGCAAAAGCAAAAAAGGCTATACAGAAAGGTAATATGGATGTTGCGCGAATACATGCCGAAAATGCAATCAGACAAAAAAATCAGGCTGTCAACTATTTACGCATGAGCGCCCGAGTGGATGCTGTGGCTAGTCGAGTACAATCGGCTTTGACCACTCGTAAAGTTACGGGCTCAATGGCAGGTGTAGTCAAGGCTATGGATGCTGCCATGAAAGGTATGAATTTAGAAAAAATTTCTTCCTTAATGGAAAAATTCGAACAACAATTTGAGGATTTGGATGTTCAAAGTTCTGTTATGGAAAATACTATGTCCGATACCACCACTACATCAGTGCCTCAAGGAGATGTTGATAATCTTCTGCAACAAGTTGCAGATGAGGCTGGGTAAGAAACACCTTTATGAAAGGAAACCAAGTAAAAGTAGTTAATTACTTTATAACATTATAGATTGGAGCTCAATATGGAATTACCCAGTGGTGTTCAATCTTCTACTATTGGCGCTTCTACCCAGGTGTCGCAGGAACAAGACGAATTAACTCAACGTTTAGCCCGTTTGAGGCAAGCCGAATAAGCTTCTTGTTACTTCGTTGAAATCAGTGGTTTATTTTTATAACATTTGTTTTATGCTTTAACGTTATTAATATTTAAAAACCCACAAAAGAATTTTTATTTTTCATGTTTAATTTTTTCATTTCACTTCGTCAGTTTATATAAAACTCACCTTGTATAATTTAAAAGAGTAAACTCTCATGTTATATTAATTTGCAAATAAAAAAAAAAAAAATATGCGTTATTTATAAGTTAGGCCATGCTAAGACTATAACGGTAAATAAAATCAATCAATTAAACCGCTTCTTCAATAATAATACTGAAAGGCATAAAATAAAGATATTTTTTATTATGTTGGTTGGTGCGTACATTTGGTTGTAAATCTCAAAACGAATAAAATTGTTTTTGTTAATAAAAAGATTGCGAACAGGCTATGTAAAACCGTTAGTAGTTTAACTCCCTAGCACCTAATGAAAAAGTACAATTTGATGTACCTATTAGGGCTAAATTTAAGACCCTAACAGAGTAATAAAAAACGAATATAAGAAATCTCCAATTAAGCAGCTCCTTTGGTATTTTAATACATCGGATAGCTTTGTCAAATAAAACAGATGTGTATATAGAACATTGTTGGTCTCACATTTTCGAACCAAATTTAATTTTTCGATGAAATATGATTTTAAGAATAAAAAATAAACTAATATGATGTTTTTTTTTATAAAAAGTGGCAATGCCTTAAATTAAAACAAAATTTCAACGTTCGCGGAAAGTCAAACTAAATGATCATTTTTTAAATTCATTTGCCTTTGTTGCATCATCAGTAGCTGTTGAGCCTGACTCTCCTGATAGCGTGTTTGCTCTAGCATATCTTGTACTTCCACGAAACTATTCATTGTCTTGTCTTCGCCACTTTTCTTAGCGCGTTGTTTTCGCACTTTTTTCTCCTTTAGTTCAGCACCATTGTTATCCTTATTTTTTGGCTTGGGGCCACGCTTTTGTTCAATTTTTCGTTTTGGGTGAGGCGCTACCATTGGAAGAGAACGCCAATTGTCGTTGTGATGGTCCAAACGGCGTTTTAACAGTTCCACATCACGCAAACGACGTCGTATTAGTTTTTTAATGGTATTGATTCTGTTAAGAAATATTTCAGTAGTCTCTTTTTTTGTCATGAAGTTATTTTTACCTTAGAACATGGCGCTCATTTTCTGTTTGTATTTCTTGGCATTTCAACAAAAATTTGTCGACAAATTGTTTATATTTCTGTTTTTTATCTAAAAGCATTATTATAGAGAAATTGTTTTGTTAATATTTTTCCAAGGTATTCTCTGAGAATTAATAGCCAGCGCAAATCGTAGTTTTATAACTCAGTGTTGAAAAATGAGGTACTATTTATGATTCAGTTGCGTTTTAGAGAATTTGCTAGTTACTACAACTCAGCCACTTTGGCTTAAATTGCAGTGGGATGTTTTTTTTTATTAAAATTCCTCTTGCTCTGGTTTGATTATGTTTTGTAATGCATCATATTCGTTATCTGCAATATAATTGCCTTGGGTAGACGGCGATTCCGGTGATGATTCGTTGGCGTCTGTTTCAGAGTTATTTTTGCTAAACGAAGGCGACGAAGCATTGAAGTTACCTACAGTACTGATATTAGTTAATGTGGTGTTAAAGTTAAGTAGGCCTAATTCTCCATTAAACATTACTTCGTTTATTACTTTTTCAGCAATAATTCTTTGATTTCGATCCATTTTTGATAGCTTATTACCCCAGACAGTTCCCATTTGATGACACGAATCTTGCGGTGCTCTCAAACGTTCAGTTGCTAAATGAACCAGTTCGTCGGTTGAACTATCAATTTTCTTTTTCCTTTTTAACTCTGTTTCCTAAAACGAAGTGTATATTAAGAAAAAATATGTTGTAAGTTTATTTATTAAATATATGTATATGGTTAACACAAGGCGAATTAATACAGGTGACGGCACGGCTACAACAATCCAACAACACAAAAAACAACAGGCAATTTGTTGCTACAAAATTATGAATGTTGTCAAAAAAAATATTGTAAAAAAACAAACAAAATAAAAAAATACATTTGATGAAAAAAAGTGGTTGTAATTATCAGAATAAGAAAATTATAAAAATTAAGTTACATAAAAATAAAAATACAGGAAAAGTGACCAAAATTCTTTTGTACCACTAGTTTGCCCAAATCACATGCATCGTTCCGTTCTTGCACGTTGACCATTTGAAGACTAACATAATCTTCCACAAAAAAAAAAAAAAACAAGAAATTATAAATGTGCTATCTTTTTACGCATATTTTGATTATACACATCAGGAACTGCAAATACGGTTCCATGTTGTGGGAGTTTTCTCTAGGAATTTCAATTGTTTGTTTTCTATTAGCAATAAAAAAAAATTTAATTAAAAAAAATTTAACAAATTATTTATTTTTGACAAATTTTTTTGACAACTGTAAAGCTGATGGGCTTTTTCGCCCGTGCGTTCACCTGTATTATTTCGCCATGGGTTAACATTAGTAAATGTAGCAATGAGTTGACAAGTGTATTTAAAATTACTAAAAACTGATAACACTAAAAAAATCATATTTATATAACTCTTTGTGGAGAAAATAAATTATTTTTTATTATTTTATTTATCAACTCCCACTGAAACATAGGAAGATACACCATATAACTTATTTAATTTCATATCAAAGAAAAGTTAGATGTAAAAATTGTAGAATGTGTTTAAAACTTGCGATAAAAGTTAAAACAGCTTTTCAGGTCAGTGGGAATATAAATATATAGTAACATAGGTACTCTTACTTGAAAAGATTTCTCAAAAGTAGAGCCATTTATATTTGGTATGATTAGTTGAGGATTGCGAGTAGATACCTATAGAGAATTTAAACAATTGTCGTAGACATGTGTTGGATTTAATAATACGGTAAAAACTGCATAAGATTCTTTTTTAATATAATCCTGAAAAAAAGATTTAATCAAAATTTGATACATAACCCTAAAATATATATTATAATGCGATTAAATACCAATCTTAAGTGACTCAAATTAGATGATGTACATCCACTGTAAATTTCAATGCAATACAGAATATGTGTGCAATATTAGGTGCGATAGTAATTAAAAAGTTCTGCAAAATATAAAAATCGGTTAACTGATTACCTTTCTACACCATCTAAGTAGGTAACGGGTCATAAGGTTAGAGGATATGAATAATGAAGTTTTTTCTAGGACTACGAAGCTGGCAAGAACAAAACAAGGGTTTCACAACAAACATTTTTAACTAAAGACAAGCATTGAAATATTTTTCCCACAAAAAAAAAGAAAACTATCGAATCGACTTGCTTGCACTTTTTTTTTTTAAACAAAATGATTTAATAACATCTAGCTATGTCATTGAACTTCTAAGAGTGCATTTAATAGGTCTTACCAGTTTATACGTACAAGATTTTTACATAAATTCCTACACTCTTATTAAAAATATATAGAATACTAAAAAAGAAATAGAACAGCAAGAAACACCCAATTGTGTTAATATTTCTTACCCCACTTCCGATTTCATCGAATGATCTTTTTACAAAACGGTTATCTATTTGCTCATCAAGAAATGACAGATGATCAAAGTACCATAAGCTTGGCACATACTCTTCCGCCTGGCCATATCCCACTCTAAGAGAGTCTCTCTTTTTTTTTAATTCGCGCCGATACGAAGTGCGCATCGCGTTGATTTTTTTTACTACCATTTGTTTTGTAGCTTCGGGATACCTTGTTTTCATTACTTTAACTAATATTCCGTAGTCTCTACTTTTAACATTTCTGTTGATGTAATCTTGAGAACTCACATCCCACAGCGATGGAAGCGATTTATACGTTTTGATAAAATGTAATAAAAAATTCCTTTCGTTTTCATTTCCAGCACACGCCATGTTATTCTTACTTTACAACTTTTTTATACAAATCGGGCAGTACATATTATACAAGTAGATAGCTCAAATTTTAATACGGCTGTGAGCAAATAAATTTAATTTTATTAGAACAACGACCATCAAGCGACTGATAAAGCAAACCACCCCACACAAGAAAAATGGCTTGACATACGTGAAGGTATTGTTAGATTTGACAAGCCGCTTGTTTCGTTTATCAAGTGATGCCACTTTATGTGAGGTTGGCTGTATACATATATGTACGCAGTGAAATAATGTTTTTGCGATAGTTGTATGTGTAAGTAAATAAAAGGCCAAATAAACGTGACAAGCTGCTTGAAGAACGAATAAAATGTTATTGCTTTTACAAACACTTGTGTTTGTACAAACATAAAAATTTTTGCCAAGGTACATAAAGCATCTAATTTTCAGAAAAGTAATAAAAGCCTTATATATTAATAATGCACTAATAAATATTTGAGAGCTGCTTAAGCAAGAAAAAATCTATAATTGAAGACGTTGCGTCTTAAATAAATACATAATGGATTTGAGAATGGAGCAACAGCGAATTTTATTGATGTTGGCAGAGCATTTTTATTGTGCAATTTGGTCATATCTATCATAGTTACTTATATTAAAAATTTAATTTTATTATTCTTAGGACTGCACAAAGTCACATTTTAATTACTTTGGAAATATAACAAAACAAAAGCAACTTCAGGCTACAATGTTACTGCATCCTAACAAATACCCACAGTTTGTCCACGTTTGCTAGAATTTTGCACAACAGCATGTAAATTACTAATCCCACAATAGGTCAGTCAATTCCAAATTTGTCCAAAAGCGTTCTAGATTATATTTTTGAGAGAAAATGAGAGAGTAAAATTGTTTATTTCCTGTATAAAGTTGTTCGAACTTTTTCTTCGGGTAAGTACGGACTAAAAATAAATTATCAGTTGTTTTTTTTTTTTTACTTTAAAAATCAAAATTTTTAATAAATAAAAGTTATTTAAGTAAGTAAGCACCATTAGTATTTTAGGATGTTCAATTGTGTTCAAGGCCTGGAAACGCATTTAGGACTGCTTTTATCAATGCACTTTTCTGAGAATTTGTACTTAATCTATTTTAGACTTCATCTAGCACAATCAACTTTTATATATGCAAATATTTCCAGAAAGAATTTTGTGAAGCACAGCAACTACTCTCAAATACTCAATACTACTTTGATTTTAGTTGTCCATTTAAACATTAAATTTTACTTCAACTTGCGATATGACATTTGTTGTATCTGAGCGATATACAAACCAAATACGTTGTTTTGAGCTTTTAAATCGTGATGCAGTGTCAAATATTTTTCAATACGTATCGCACAGAATATGTATACAATATGTATACATAAATAAAAAACAATTTTGAATTCTTTCCATTTATACCTTTTTGTGTCCATTAACTTTTTTTAAGCAATAAAATAAAACCCATAATTAAATTTTGTACTTACATATCGTTACCAAATTCCAAAAGGCCGTAAGGTTAACCGTTTAGTTTTCCATAGCAGATACAAGAGTAGTTATAAGTTTAAATTGTTACCAGTATCATTTTGGAATATACTAAGAACTTATATGGTTTTGGTGTTATTGCAATCGCAGTTAATAGAAATTAATGTTTAATTTCATTACTTACGACCTTTTGGATTTTAGGTATAATATATAGTTTTTTTCGAAGGGGAAATTAAGGGTGTATTTAAGAGCGAAAGTTGTTTGAAAACTGCATTTATAATTCTTTTCTGTTCGTCAGTTTTGTTTCTGTAAGTTTTTGCTGTTTTCTACAAAAAAATCGGTCTATCTATGGAACATAACGTATAGATCAGATTACATCTATTATAAATGTTACTAGGCTAGACTGCACGAGTTAAATCAATTTATATTGGTATACAACTCATGTATTATAGTTTTTCCTATTAAGTTTTTTTTTTGCTAAAGACTGAGAATTAAAATTGAATTGAAAAAAAAAAAATAAGCAGAAACAGTTTCATACTTATTATAGTTATTACAATTACCATATACCTTGCCTCGGAGAATATTCAACTTCATGGCATGTAATTCTTCATCTTGTCTTATTTTTGTTTGAAGTTCCTTTACTTTAAGGGAGTGAAGTTCTTGCTCGTTAGCCTTTTGTAATTTGTGCATCGATTCTACATGTTCGAATTCAGCGTTAAGTTTTTTTATTTGCATTTTATTTAACTCTTCAGACTGCGTCGTTTGTTTTGCAATTTGACGTTGGCGCTCCAAAATAACGCTGTTTTTCGATGGCGTTTTGTAAAGTCTTCTAAGGCGTTGGAGTTTGGAAAGTGTAGTCTGCTTTTTTATTTTATTTTCTAAACGCTTAAGGGGAGTGACAATAGGCGCATCTGTTTTATCCGATTCGACGAAACCGTCAGGCCTAAGCGAATTTTCTATAGTGGCGGCAAAATTGATTTCACTGTCGGATGGACTATCGTCCGTTTCATATCTCAAATATTCAGCGTTGTTTGTTGGGCTTTCAACGCAGTTAAAGTCATCAACACAGTTGCGGTCTATTAAAATATCATCTTCCTGAAACTCATTGATAATCATGCTATGGACTAATTTGTCCTCTGCACTAATTTCTGGAATTACTACGGAATTCCCCGTCGCGAAAGAAGCACGTTTCATACTTGCCATAGCTTTCCTAGCGCTTACTTTCATCCGGACCCATTGCGCTTTAAGTTTTGGAATCTCCCGTTTGTAGCCTGCAGAAGCCATAGTTTCACTAATGCTTTTCCAAGCATTTTTCTTTTTTAAAATTAATGAGGTATCGTTGCCCTTATGTTCAACAATCTCTAGGTGCATACTAATGCACTCCCTCAAGAGTTCTTTTTCACTGGTGCTCCAATTTGCCTCCCTTTCTCTTGTTTTCTTTTGTTCCTGTAAAGAATTTATAATGCAATTATTAGATAATAATAACCATATATGTACATACATAACACATTTAACATAATGTAGAACTTACCTTTTCCATATTTTTTATCTTAAAGAATTTTTTGCTTTATTTGTTCTGCAAAAAAAGGTAAACACAAACTTTTAAATGCCGCTTTTTATTGTCAGCTGATAAGAGTTGCCACATTGGTATATTTTGACAAATTTTGTTTTTTGTATTAAAAAAACATTAGCCACATTTTATGTGACACCCACTTAAAGTAAGTTCAACTTAAAATATGATTAATTTCTGACTATAGTAGTAAACATTTTATTAATAACTTATAAATCTAGTCGCTTTAAAAAAAAAATCGACTTTAGTGTTTGACTATGATTATGAGTCAATTTGATTTGCACTTGGACACTTGATACCAGTGTTGCCAAAACGGTTGTTTTCCCGCTAAAACTGGTGTTGACAACATCTTGCTTAAAAACTTGCTTTGAAATTGCGTGCAGCCTACGCCACAGCTTTCAATTTTTGTGAATTTTAACAAACAGTACGTGTATATTTCTTGAAAGAGAATTGAACAAAATACTTGACCGTGTGACTGCACTTAAAAAAAAAAAAAAACACCGCTAAGTGGTTTTTTCAGCTGAGAAAAGTTTTACTTGACGGATTTGTGTTTTTTGAAGCTATAATAGCGTTTTTGACTTCATATTTTAACACGCTTTAGTTTATTTGCATAAAAATTCAACAAACGCAATGAATTGCACATTTTGTTAACAATATTTGAAATTTATTAAAAAATGCCAGCGATACTTATATATTCACCACCTAAGCATTAAGAAATGTGTGCAAAACATAAAATATTGTTCTATCAATGGCTAAAATGTTTGTTTACTTTTGTTTAGCTTTGCGAAACAACAACAAAAATGCCATAACCATATGGTAAAACTATATTATTTAAATGGGCTTTAAATGCACAAGGTTGGTATATATCAAAGCAATGAATTTCTTCCCCTTTTAGAAAGCTTATGACAAGAAACATTATTATACACGACCGTGCCGAATTCTATATATTATATACTTACTTATGTTTTCCAACTTTGTATAACACTAAGCTATTTCTTGCATTAATATTGAATATTTATTGAAATTTCAATTTAATCTGAAATAATAAATTTTGTTGTATTTTCGATTGTCACCTTTAATCCTTTTTTAGAAAGACACTATTAAACTGATTTCCAAGATATGTTTACATACATATGCGACATACTTTTAATGTTTTCATTACCATTGAAATTTTATTAGCATTACTTGAAATAATTACAATGACAAAAAGTAACTACCGTTTAATGCTTCTGACTGTTTAAAATACAATTATTTTTGCTAATAGTAATGAAATCGTTTAAATACTAATTACAATTGGGCAAAATGTAATTACTTTATTCAAATGAAACACATATTTGCAATCACACATGCTTATAAAACTATGCATTAAAAAAATAAATCTTAGCATTCTTGTAGATAAAAATTTTTAGTGAGATAAGTGTGAGTGAAACTTAATGTCCGAGATCTAAAGTCACACAACATCCTAGATACTAGTTTTTATTACTCACAGAAAAACAACATTATATTCTTATATTGTATAATTTTTTCTGAGAATAATTAAACATAAACATTTCAAAAAATTTCTATAGTAAGAATAATATAGATTTTGTTTTTAACTTATATTTAATAAAACCCTTTCTTTACAAATTATGCAATATAAGTTATTATGCAGGCTACTAGAATAGCTTAAATTTAAATTTTTTGATCTTAAAATAATTTCAGAAATTGTTATAAAAAAACTTTATTTTTAATTTAAGGAAAACGTTAATGTCAACCTATATAATGTGCATGTGTTTTGATATTCATTTAAGTGATGTTATTCCTTTTATACCAGAATTATGTGATAAGGGGTTTGTGGTAATTGCTCAGACTTAATACTTTTTATTAAAAAAAATTACCAAAAATGCTTTTACAAATTTGATTAATATTTAACAAAAAACGTTAAAATTTGAAACAAAGGAATTATTTCAAAGTTATTGAACGCGTCTAAGGCAACACTTTTACTCGTCAATTAGGAGAAGTCTCCACACAAAGCGGTTTTTATAAACATTACCCCTCTTCAACATGTTGCTAAATAACATATGACTTTTTTGCTTTTCTCCCCCTTAATCTGGCATCTCTTTTGCTGCTGCTATAAACAAAAAAAGAAAAAACTTAATCAAATGTAAAGAGTTTTTTCTTTCATTGTATTTGTATTGCAAACACAAATTTATACTAAATAAAAGAGATGTCAACCGGCGCTCCGAATAACAATAATGCTGCATCCTCCAATAATAGTGGTAACAAAACAAATTCAACGTCCTCATCTAAAGTTCCTGCTAACGAAAAGTCTAATAATGCAACTGCACAGAATGCTAATACCTCAACAGCTGCCATTATCAAATCGTATAGAGAGATTGTTAAAGATCCCAAAAGTCTTGACGAAGCTGCCAACTATTTATACCAATCGCTGTTAGATGACGCCATTGTGGGTGTATTTATTGAAATTCATCATTTACGCAAGACTGGAAATCTAACAGCCATTGATGGAGTGCCTGACGAAGATGCCGAAACATCGTTTCGCATCGTTGATATGCCAAATTTTGATATATTTGGCATTTCCACCGCCAAGAAACCAATGGACTGCACCTGCCCCAACTGTGATAGGCCTGTGGCGGCTTCACGCTTTGCTCCACACTTAGAAAAGTGTATGGGC